>JAWPNB010000003.1:30372500-31752916 GCA_033996785.1 Trichosanthes truncata
TTTATATGTTTCCACAAATAATTGAAATTCAATTTCTTGATCTGTATCTTCAATTTTTGGAAACTTAGAAAGTTCTTCTGTTAAGCCATGATCAATGAACCTACAAAACCCTTCAAATTGTATCTGATTAAACCCAGGTATTGTAGACATTCTCTCATTTCCACCCTCAAGCATTTTATTTATTTCCCATTTATAAAAAAAAAATCCTATTATTTGCTTATTCATCATCAAATGGATCGATCTAGCAATGATGGAATTTATATTATGTTTACTGAATCACATGAAATTTTATATCATGACTTCCATTCCACCCTCCTTAATGAGAAGCGAGGCTTTCTTCGTGAAGACATCGCTTCTGAGGCATAGGGAAAATTCTTTCTTCAACCCTATCTTTACTTTTTTATTTATTAGATTAAATTTATTTGCTTTGTTATGTTAGGTTAGATTCCTAGTCTTGTTTGTTGTATTTGTTGTATGTTTGTTTGTGTTTGTTTTTAGTTTTGAGAACACTATTTGAAAGAAAAAAAATTATTCACCTCACACAAGCATGTCGTAAAAATCATGTTTCAAAAATAATTCTACAAATTGTTTTCCTTGGTATTGTGTTAAAAAGTCCTTGTGATGATACTTAGAGCTTTCTCAACTTTCAAGTGCTTTTACACACAACTTTGAGTTTTCAAAGTCATAAGACTTGATAAATTCTTTTTTCCCATAAAACATTTGAACCCAAACTCCTCTTGTGTTTATTTCATCTAATGAACTTAGGAGAGTTTAGCTTCAATGTTTAGCAAGTTTAGTAACCCAAATATGTACCCCAACCCCTTGTTCTTCCTAGTTTTAGTCAATACGGACATTGATCCATTTAAGTTTGGAGGGATGGGTTTTGTTCTTAAAGTTTTGTTGAAATATGCTTGTATCATGTATTATACTGCTACTAGGACCCATACAAAAAAAAGGATACTCCTCCTTCTAGAGTTAAATGAGTAATCAGGGGCAGTCATGACACCTTTGATTTCATTTGCATGAAAGGTTCACTTAGGAAATGAGTATGTGAAAAATGGTCTTGTGCTCGTAGTCAGCTATTTTTACCACAAAATGTAGGAAAGTATTTTGTGAAGTTCCTACATTTTGTGAAGGGTGATCGTTGTTTTTTTATTGAAATTGCTTGAGGACAAGCAATAACTTAAGTTTGGGGGTGTGATAATTCTCATTTTTTAGAATTATTTAGCTCACAAAGGAAGGTTATTCTTGTCTTTTCTATCTTGTTGAACTGCAAAAATCTCTTGAATTTTAGCAAAGTGTTACGAAATCCTTGAGCATGATGAGAACTCTTAAGAATATAAGAAATAGATAAAAATATTGAAATTTGGTGATTTAGTTGGTTATTATGCAGATTATCAAAGATGGGACAATTGCAGTACAATTGCAATTGCAATGCAACAGATTAGCAATTGTACCATGGAAGGTAGAAAAACGAGATTTTTGGGTTTGGCCAAATTTAGAAGATTCTATCATTTATTTCTCCTTAAATCAAGCAACGATTTCATACATCAAGCCGTATATGGAGTGTGAAGAAACCTTCGATGCTTGAAGGCTATAAAATGAAGGAAAATAGAGGCAAAAAGCATAATTCCTCCTTGGCAAAAAACCCATTTTTGCTTGTTAATTTTTTGCGTTCTTCTTTTATTTTCTTTTGACTTCTTCAGTTACTGTTCTTCCTCCATCTTCATCCAACCCAGTAGATCTCTTGGGTTGTAAAGATTCAACTCAACTCGAAAGAGATTGAGGAAGAATCGATTAAAAGGAAGAATGATAGGTTGGGAGAATTTTCTTTTATTTCTGTTCTGTAGAATTCAATTTTATTATCATTTGGGTTTTCTTTTTCTTTTTATTATCGCAAGTCCATTGGTTTGTTTTTGTTGAAATTCTAGTAGGGTTATGTTAATATTTGTTCCTTTAATTTCTGTGTTGAACAAGCTTTTTGCCGAAAGCCATAACAATAAGAATTAAAGTTGATTTTCATTTGGATTTTCCTTCTTTTTTTTTATCGCAAGTCAGTGGGTGTTCTAGAAAAGAAAAAAAAACTCTTATTTAACCTCATGGTAATTATTAATTTAATTCAATGGCTGTTGTGAATTTACATGGATTTATTTGTTTTTGTTAATTTTTATCTTTGTGCTATTTTTTTAGCATAGTTGACTGAATTCTTTGTTTTCATTATCTTTGTCGCAAGAGTTTGTTTCAGTAATTTTTTGTTTTATTCTTTCAACATGAGTTAATATCTCTTGGGGATTCAAGTGTATGAATGCCCTAGAGGTGAGAATGTGAAGCTTATATGTAAGGGCAATCCAAATTAACATAAATGTTGTTTGCTTTTGTTGATTTATTTGTTTTTAGTAAACTTGGATTGATCAACTAGGGTTGCTTGCTAGCGTAAATCTAATATTGAAAGGGTTAGATGAGGGCGGATCTTGCAAAAGCAATGAGATAAAAAGCTTAGACATAAGCAAAGCTTGATCCTAGACATAGGAAGGGCCCCTAAAACCACTAGAATGCGATCTAAAATTATCTAAGTACAATTGGCCATAGACATATAGGTCCAATCACTTAGCCTCCTAAGTATTTTGAATCAAAATTGAATAGGAGTTGATTCGGTTTACGATTACTTTGTGTTAAGGCACGATTGCAATTGCAATTGAGTTGCAATTCTCACCAAAGGACACAATCATACTTGAATCCCTCTTTTTTATTTTTATTTTTTTTTACTTTCTAACAACACAATCCTCCCAAACATTGTTTCACTTTGATTACCCTAGTTCGTCAATTCTAATATGCAAGCATGCTCAATAATTGAAGCTAGAGACAAAGTATACTTAATCAGAAATTGAAATCAAATTCTCACTAAGTCATATTACAACCCGACTTACACTCAAATTGGCGTTGCAATCTAGCCTGACATCTCCAAAATAGATCTCGATCCCATGGATCGATATATGAACTTCCTAATTAGCTAAGAATGTCTAAAAACAATACATAGAATAAGGAAAGACTAAAAGACAATTGTTGGAGACGGAGAGAATGACCTAAATTCGAGAATGTGCCTTTTATACAAATCAAAATAGCATCTCAACGCTACCAGCATTTAGGTGAGGCTTGTCACAACATTTCATTAAAGTAGCTTGATGCTTCCTCCTCACAGCATTGAGACGTTACCCTGTTCCAAGGCATTCTGTCCATTTCATCAATTTGGCAACATTAAGACGCCCTTCTTCACGTCGAGACGCTCTCAGTAGGGGCAATTTGGTCTTTTCACATGCTTCTAATGCTCCTCTCGTCAAAATTACGACTAATTAGCTTCTATTTAAACCTGATTCTTCGAAAACACTCCATGAAGCTCCAATTGCTCAAACTCCTACAAAAGAGGCAATAATCTCATAAAACCCACAAGAACTAGCATGAGTTAGCCAAATAAAATAGGACTTTTCTGGTCTTATCAAATTACATCCAACCTAAATCTTGCTAGTTCTCGAGCAATGAACACTTAAAACAAATAATAGAATCATTGATTGTAAACATGTGGCTTTAATCTCGATGCTTAAGAATCACACAACAATTATACAAGTGAAACATGCAAAACACTATCCATCTTGGGACACTTTAAAATCCTTTCCTATCATTTTTCGTGTGTCTGTGTGCAACCTCCCCAATGTACCTTTTACAAGCACGGGATAGGTTTGTAAAGCCATCGACCCACCTTCTCCCTACACTGGCACTAAGGTCTAGCTATTAAGCTCTCAAGCAATTAAGAGAGTAATAGGTTATTAGGTTCCTAAAAACAAACCTAGGGTACCCCTAAACTTTCACACATCTATTGTAAGGACACATACCCAGAGCAGTTGCTCGATGGGTGGCCTAACTGGTCACGACAACAGTAGCTCTTGTTACCCTTGATTCATATTGCTCACTACAAGTTTTCCTCTTCTTTTTCTCTCTTTCTTTCTTTTTCTTCTTTTTAAAGCTCAATTTTTCTTTTCTTTCACAAGCAAATGATCATACTCTTTCCCCTAAGCAACTCATTGTAGACTATCAAGCAAGTTGACTATCCAACTAGCTCTTACGCCTATTAAGGTGGCAACGAATGTAGGGGCCTTATAACTCTATCCTAAGCCTTCAAGACTACAAAAGGTAGTCTGGAAATTTTTTTGAAAATAGGCTAAAAAAGGCTCAATTTAGGATAGCATTCACAGACTCCAACAAATGCAATCAAAGTGATATAATAAACATGTCATCAGTTGTTCTAATCACAAGGAAAGCAATCAAATCATCCACAATCAATTCAAAAAATTTAAACACAGTCTGAAGTCAAGTGCTCAGGACTCAACAACACATACATCACCCACCCCCAACCTAAAACATTACATTATCATCAATGTATGCTTAAAATCAAAGAGCAAGGAAAAATTAAAGGGAAATAAGAATACTCCCCTGAATTTGTTCGTGTGTAGGTGGTGATGAGGCCTCCTTCCAAGAATCAGTTCACTTTCAGAACAACAGTTCCTACTAGAACAGCCAAAAACAAAACTAAGCTACAAAAAGGAAAGGACTAAAAGCAATAAAAGAGAACAATAAATATTTAGTGGTCAGACTACTTATAGAAAGAGTAAATTTTTAACGTTGATTGCTCGACTCGCTGTATGGCACCATCAACCTGGTTCCTCATAAACAGGGCGCTCCATAGTAGATATCATGATAATTGGAGTGGGATCACCCTCATTAAAAGCCTTCAATCTGAAAAATCTTTCTTGTATCTTGATAGCACTAATTTAGTGATATATTTATGCATGTTTAATTGCTAGTTTTGCATATAATTGTGAGATTTTATGTCAAATCGAGACTTTGGGCTATCTGGACACATACTTCGTGAAACATGCATGCTTGTTGCTTGGGGCAACAAGATCAAGTTGGTAATACATATTTTAGGAAATTAAGCATTTGAGACTAAAGATGATGAATTTGGAGCATCAAGTGTATTGTCGAGCTTAAAAAGACCCAAAATGGTGCTAAGTATGGAGAAAATGAGCTTCAAGAGCTTTTCTAGTCGAGGTGACGACATCTTGAAGCTCAAAATAGTGTTGAAACGGTGTCCATTTTTTTTTGAAAGCCCGAGAGCTAGCATCAAGACACTGTCCTGTGGTATCCCAACGCTAGAAGAAGCGTGCACAATGATTTGCATCAGGAGCGTTGAGACGCTGTTGACACTGAAGACGGGAGCATTCGTTCAATGGTGAGTTCCACATAGCGTCGAGACGTAGTGCCTAGCATCTCGACGTTGTGTCAAAACCTGCTATAAATTCATCGTTTCGGGACTATTTTTAGGGAGACCATTTTAGGGTTTTTGGCCCAAACCTCAATAACTTACCTTCTTGGAACTTGTGAAGCATGAGACGGAGTGTTCGGGAGTGGTGTTTGAGGCTCGAGATTACCAAATTCGAGGTGGGATTTAAGAATTCAACATCGGCGGTCTTCTTTATCGCTTTTTTCTTCTGTTTCATCTATCTTAGGGCTGTAAGGATGAGTTTTTTGTGTTGTACATTGAACATTATGGGATAATTTTAGTTGTTTAAGGGTTAAGAGCACAATCAGGATTGGAATTATGGTTTAATTGTGGTTATTGACATTTAATTACTTGTTTAATTTTATTTAATTGGATTGTTCTTATTGCTTCTAATTATTTGGCCATTAATTAGTTTATTCTAGTCTTATATTGAGCTCGACAGAGGAAATTTAGAACCAAACTAATCCAATTAACACCCTAAAATTGCCTAAGTGACATAGGATTAACAATTGACGAGTGAGACTTAATATGAGCAGACTTAATCCTAATTAATTAATCAATTAGCATTAAGGACACTTCGGCAAGCGATCAATTAAGCATGACCGATAGGAGATTTCGACCAGTTTAACTCTAGGTTTATGGAATTAGCAAGATTAATTAAATGTCATATTCAATTTCTGTAGTTACAACCTAATTCATGCTTGATCCCCTAAACTACCCCTTAATTGGTATCTTCAGCCTTTTTATCTGCTTTCTAGTTTATAATTTTATTTAAAGCATCTTTTACTCTAGCTTTTGCCTTAAACAATTCCAAGTGTGAGTACTCTTAGTAATTAATTAACTAAGAAAAAGTTTCCATTTTCGCTTCCTCGTGGGATAGGATACTCGACACTCTAGTGCCGTTTTATTATTACTTCAATCACGTGTGCTTGCATGTATAGCCAATCAAGTTTTTTGCGTTGTTGCTCGAGAAGCGGCGAAGTTTTTTTTTTTTTAAGTTGAGTAATATTAGGAAGAAAATAGGAGGAATTAATTTAGGTGTTTTGTGTAATCCTTGTATATATTTGTTCATGTTCCCTCGTTTGTATGTTTTTTTTTTCTTTTCCTGAGTTTTATTGTGATTGTTGCTTGTATTGTTATTTTTGTTTGGTTTTGTATTCTAAGGAGGCCATTGGTTTATGCGTAGTGATAAAGTAGTTACCTCTTAGATAGCATTCCTCTTTCTCCCAAAGATGCACTCCTCTCCTTTTTAAAAGAGATACTTCTCTTTCCTAAGTGGGCCTAGTAACCAGGGGCATTTATGACACCCATAGTTTGCCTTTGCATCAAAAAGTGACTTAGGAAAAGAGGGGTTTCTTTGAAAAAAATAAATAAATAATATGAGATGAGTGTTTGCCTGACAGTTACAACCTTCCTAAGGCATAGGTGAGCTTCATCATAAAATGTCGTCATTCTGAGAAGCAAGAGGGAAGTAACAAGATGGTCAATCTTAGTCATGGATGGAGAAATGAAAGTTACTCCCTTTAGGTGATGAGACTGGAAGATATGGTGCACTTCATCATAAAATGTTGTCATTCCAAGAATAAATGCTATGACCTTGGAGAATCTTTGAGAGGCTAAAGAAAAAAAAAGATTAAAAAATAAAAGAGGAACAAAAGTTCTTAATAAGAAGCTAAGATTAAATAAGTTAGGTGAGTTAGAGATTGGCTAGTGGATTGAGTGAGCTTGAGGATATGAGCACTGGTTGTGTGAGATTAGGGGCTAAGGGATTTTCAGTTGAGCAATGAGCATGTGCAAAAGAGTGATGAAAACGACAGCATCAATAAGCTAAGTGAGAAGCTAAAATAGCAGGACAGCAAAAATTATGTTTGAGAGTCCAACAATTTTGAAGGAGAACCTTGTGGATTTGATAATGTGACTAAGATACCATGTGTAACATAACATATTCTCTAGCTGAACTAGTTTTGATCTGCGGGTTGATAGATTTAAGAAAAAGTTATGTGAGTTTAGCATTACTCGAGGACGAGTAATAGTTTAAGTTTGGGGGTTTGATAACTCTCCAAATGAGAGTTATTAGCTACTCTTATATACCTAAATTTTCTTTATTTGAGTTTAATGCTAGTATTTTCATGCTTGAAATCTCCTAAAACCACTGTTTATTGGAATAGCTTCTTTAGAGATTCTTAATTGTTGTATTTACATAATTGGGAGCTAAAAAAAACTAAATTATGTTAGTTTGGCGTTGTAGGTCGTAATTTAAACACTCTGTCAGTAGAACTATGAGGGAGCATTTGTCCAATGAAAGAATTGCTAGAACAAAATATTCGGCATTTTGAGTTACGGAAAGACAACACGTGATACATCACATGAAAAAATAATTCATTAATTGACCTGGTGTAAATTAACCAAAACGACGTCATCCATCCAATGAGAATTCGCCACGTGTCTTATTTGACCTAATTAGCCCTAAAATCGAGATGGGCATTGGTATTTAAAGCAAGCAGCCATCTTTAGGAAAGGAGAGACTTAATTGAGAGGAAGAAATCGAATTTTGAGAGGAAGAAGTCGACAAATAGGGTAAAGGAAGAAAACCCAAGCAGAAAAGGAATTGGAGATAAGAGAAATCATCATCAATAGCTTCTATTTCGGGCTTTTCTTCTACCTTCTATTGCTTTCTTTTACTTTGTGATTTCTCTCTTGTAATTAGATTCTACATTATGGTGTTTTATTGCAATTTTCCTTTATTTTCATTTTGTAACATGAACTAAATCACCTTTAGGTGAGGATTAGAAATGTGGTATTAATCTAAATAAGGGGTTAAGGCTCCTTAACTCTTTTCGATCTGGTTTTAGAGTGTTTTTATTGTTTACGCTCGATTTCGTTTGGCCAACCATTTCGGGTATTGTCTCTTTGAGTTTTGAAAAAAATAGGGGAGGCCAATTACTCAAAAACCACATTAGCTCCTTGTTTGGGTAAGTAGCTAGCTAAATGGGGAGGTTAGGGATAACAACCCACCTAATGCACATTTACAACAACTTAATTTGGCGTGGGTTAATGGAAATTAAACCACAAATTATTGAAAATCTAGGAGGATTCCGTCCTTATTGTTGTGTAGGTTGAGGGAACAAAGTTCTTGCCGCAACATTCTTATTTTGAGAAAATATAGACAATTCCTAATTTGAGCCTGTTTTACATATCTTGTTACAAGTTTTTCTTGCACTTTTTGTTTGAGCATTTTCTGAGTTTTATTCCCTTGCTATTGCTTTTATTTCGTTGAAGCATAATTAGATTAGATTTTAATCCAATTTTAATTATTTGGTTACCATGTTGAGTTCACTAAAAATTAAGTTTAGCTTAGTAAATTCTCTTGCACTAATCCCTGTGGATAACAATAATTTACTTATCATTTGTTGCAATTATTATGTACACTTGCACATCCTCGTGTAAATTGTTTAAGAAAATTAAGCTACACATTAAAAGCCAGCAAGTTTTTTGCTATCTAGATTGGTTACAGGTACAATTGTTTTATAACAGTTTATCCTTGAGTACTAAAACCATTCTTGATACTAGTGTAGGAGAGAGTTTTTTAGCAAAGACTGTGGATGAGGCACATGCATCGTTGGAGGAAATGGCCGCCACGAGTTATCAATGGCCATCAGACCATTCATCATCTTCGATATTTGTTGTAGGCAACTACAAGATAGATGAGGTGATTGTTCTTAAAGCACAAATGGCACCCTTAACTGATGCTTTGAATAAATTGTCAACTGCAAGAGCCAATCAATCGATTGCCTCACTTTCAGTAGTGAACTCAAACAGCTTTGAGGAGTAGTCTGTGGACCAGTGCCAGTATGTGCAGAATTGAGGTTATGGTTATCAAGGCCATCAGAACCAAAATCTTCCAAATTTTTACCACCCAGGTTTGCGTAACCATGAAAATTTCTCTTACGCTAACCAGAAAAAGGTATTGTAGCCACCTAGGTTTGCAGGATGATCTGGTGTACACGCAAGCGCATGTGATTGAAGTAATAATAAAACAATATTCATACCGAGTATCGTATCCACTGGGATTGGTTTTAATTCAATTAAATACCACAAATAATCTCGCTGTACTTTATTTAGAGAACACGACCGAAAGATGATAATTCTAAACTAAGAACAGAAAAATAAATACAGGAAATAAATGGGAGACACGAACCTAAGGGAAAACTTGGGTATAGTATTAATTACTAGTTAAACAAAGAAATATGACTAACTTGGCAGTGAACTGATAAGTCTAGAAGCCTATAGACATGGAATCTCCTGTCAGTCTCCTCCACTCTCAAGTACTAATTAACTAACTTAGGTGTCCCTAGTGCTAGCTAACTCATACAAGGCATTAAGACTCTTCATTACAGACCTCAGTTTATTAATTATTAGCCCCGCTATCACTTAAGTAATTAACTAACAGTCATGCATTCAGTTCTAACCTAAACTTCTCTCTATTGAGTTTCCACTTAGTAACAAATCAATTAACTAGTGTCCAATTAATTAAACTTCAGCACCAACTACAATTAATTAACCATGACTCCCGTTATCACTTGGGTAGCTAACTAATTGAGCATTAAGCTAACTAAGTATCCTCCATCGAGCTCAACTTAGTCCTACCTCAATTAATTAACAAACACAAGTTAAAAGCATGAATTCTAAATGCAAGAATAAATCAAAGCCTCAATAGTAATAATCATCCATAAAAACAAGCAATGAATCCAAGTCAATCGACAATTAAATATACATTTAATACAAACCAATTAATCCCAAGTGATTAGAGATTAACTACTCTAAATCAGTCAATACAGCCCAATAATCCTTAATTACAACACTAAATCAAAACTACAAACTTAAGGGCAAAGAGATAAAAACTATCAAACTCGTGTCGATCCCACATTCCCAAGGCGATCTCCACAAAGCCCAACTTTAAGATCTTTAATATCAGTCTCAATTTCTCCTCCAAAACCCCCCCAAATATGTTGAGAATCGATCTAGGGTTAATCCTTTCAGAATGGCCTCTCTTTGGACAAAGAGAAAAGAATAAATTTATACTATCTATCGACACAGCATCGTGATGCTATGGACAGCGTCGAGACACTGCACCCAAACAACAACGTTTTTCGCACTCGCACCACCAGCGTCGAGACGCTCTGGACAGAACTCCATTGATGCTCGCATTTTGAATGTCGAGACGCTACAAGACAACGTCTTAACACTTACTCTCGAGTTTAGCACTTCAATTGTGGCATCTAGACACCATTTTAAGGATCTAAACGCTCTCCCCTCAGGTTCTTTTGCCAAAATAACATCTCTTCTCTTCTTTGATTTTAATATGGCTCCAAAATGCTCCAATATTCATCATATTACTCTTGAACACTCAGTTTTGCTTCTCAAGCTCGGTTTCTGTGAAATCTAGATAAAAAGGCATCAAAGCATAAAACTAGCATAACTAATAAGAATAAGATAGCATAATTACATGCTAGCACAGGAACATCGAGCCAAGAGAAGAAATCAAGCCTGGAAGAGATGATGGGAACCTTCATTAAAGAACAAAGAGGAGTGAACCAACACTTGCAGGCAACCATCACAACCCTAGCCACGACGATGAGTGGCCACAACACTATGCTAAAGAACATGGAGGTGCAGATTGGGCAAATCACCAATGCAGTCAATGCCCTCTAAAAGGGTAAATTCTTGAACGACACTGAGGTGAATCCACGAAAGTAGTGCAAAGCAATAACACTGAGGAGTGGGACCCAATTGAAAGGGATGTCGACAAAGGGTATAGATGATGGAGAGATCGAAAGTCCAGGGGCTGTGGCAGAAAAAACCACACCAAGTAAGCATTCTAGCACATCTTTTCATTTTAATTCTGCTAAAGAGAAGAAAGAGAAGAAGAAAGAAAAGAAGGCGCTCCTAGAGCCATTAAGAAGAGAAGAATATGAGGTGTCGAGGTGTAGGCCAGTAGATAAGGGTGCATGCATCAGTCCTCCTAGGAGGTGTGGAGAGTGCTCGACATTCGACTACAGAGAGTTGTCTTACCCTCAAAGATTTAAGAATGTTAAATTAGATGTTCAGTTTGCTGATTTTCTTGAGATGTTTAAGAAATTGCATATTAACATTCCTCTTGCATATGCTTTGAAAAAGATGCCTAATTATAAGAGATTTATGAGAGAAATGCAATCAAAGACGAAGAAGGTTAAGGTGAATGCAATGCTTAGTTTGTCTGAAAAGAGCACTTTGATCCTAAAACAGAAGATGCCCCCTAAACAAAAGGATCCAGGAAGTATTACTATTCCTTGTGAAATTGGTAATCTAACCATAGATAAGGCTTTATGTGACCTAGGTGCCAGTATTAACCTCATGCCTTATTCTTTGTTTAGGAAACTTGGACTGCAGGAAATTCAACCCACTGATATAACCCTCCAGCTCGCCGATCAATCGATTACAAGACCGAAAGGTATTGTGGAGGATGTGCTTGTTAGAGTAAACAAGTTCATTTTGCCTATAGACTTTGTGGTCCTGGATATGGAGGAGGATGAGAAGATCTCGATCATTTTGGGAAGGCCGTTTTTAGCCACGAGTAGGGCAGAGGTGAGCATGCATCGAGGTAAGCTAACCCTGCAAATGGATGATGAGAAGGTAATTTTTCACATTTTCGACCCTATTAATGCTTTTTTTTACTGAGGATAAGAGGTTTAAGGTTGATTTAGTAGAAATTAGACCTTCTGAGCATAATAATAGGAATAGGCTGAGGGATTGTGAAATGTTGGATGATCCTGGTTCTTCTTTTGATGTATCTCTTGATGCTTCTTTTTCTGATGCTGAGAATTTGATGAATGTTGATTCTGATGAGATTGATGTTTTTGCTAGAAATAGTGTGTCTGATGATAGTTTCTTATTTTTTAGAAAAAAAAGATGAGGAAGTTGTTGTTTCTAATCACCCTGATTGCATGTTGACTGAATGTGATATTAGTGAATCTATTGTTTATGCTAATCGTTTGAGTGAGGGTGTTCAAAGAGTCTTGAATATCAAGCATGTGTTAGATGATTTTATTGAGAATAGTGATTTCTTTGCTTGTAATAATACTAACATGCTTGAGAAGAAATGAAATTTGAAAAAATTGAATTTGAAAATTTGTTGAAAAATGATTTGTTTATTGAGAATGTGGAGCATGATTCTATTGTAACTCTTCTGCCCCTTTTCCTGTTCATCATGATTCTTTTCTCCCAGTGTTTAACTATTAGTTTTAATGATAAATCTGTGGGAGATTGTGTTATTGGAATTTAGAATGCAGGAATGAGGGAGGATGTTCAATTCTTTATTTTTCAGCCATCTTGAGAGGTGTTTAGGGAACGTCAAGCTAATGATGCTAAACAAGCGCTTCTTAGAAGGCAACCCACGGGTTCTTTACGTGTTAATTGTTTAGTTACTTTTGCTTTCATTGTTAGTCGAATAATTGGCCCTTGTATGTTTTACAATTCCCTAAAGTGTTTGGGGTCGGTTGTGCTTATTATTGGAGGTCTCGTCATTTCAGAAAAGTACCATTAATCTTAGTCTTTCTAGTTGTCCTTTTTGTATTTTTATTTTCTTTGGGGTAAACATTGAGGACAATGTTTGTTTTAAGTGTGGAGGGAATGGTGCTACCCTTGGATGAGAGAGAATTTGATTTGAACGATTGTATCTGTTAATTTTTTAGGAAATTATAATTGATTGAGATTGTGTGTTGTAGAATGGTTTTAGGATTTTGCATGCTTTTGTGATGAAGAGATTCTATGATTTGTGCTCTTTAGTAGATTGTTTTTGCATATGTATTGTGGAATTTGAAGTATCTTAAAATTTGAGTAAATTTAAAATTTTTGTTTTGGATTCTTTGCATATTTTGAGCACATAGCCTAATTTTGAAAAATTGAGTAGAGGAGTTTTTGTTGGATCGGTATGGCAACCTAGAAGGGGGGTGAATAGGGTTAAATAAAACTTTTTCCTAAGTATGCACAAATAATCTAATTATCAAACTTTTTATACACAAATAAAAAGGACAATTAATACAATATGTAAAGTATGAAAAATTAATTCAATCTAACATAATAAACAATTAAGAGCAAATTAAAGCATGCAACAAATTACTACAATTAATTTGCAAAAGTAAATGAGAAAGAGTTAAAGAGGATGACACCGTAATTTTATAGTGGTTCGGTCAAACTCGACCTACTCCACTCCCCAAGCGCCTCTTGGAAATTTGAATAAAAACTTTATCGACTCTTTCCACGGATTAGAGCCCAATCGCTACAACGCTCTTTTTACGAGTTCAAGAGCAAACTCGATCCTTTCCACGGGTTAGGATCAAACCGTTACAAAGTTTGAAGAAAATAAAGAACACACTTAAGAACTCTCTTGATATAGTAAATTTGCAAATTTAACTCTCACAAATCAATCCTCACAACACAATAATTCTCTCTCAAGAATAAGATGAAAAGAAAAAATTTAGAGCTTGGAGAGAGCAACAATGGAGGCTTTTTGAGATGTTTGGAAAATTGTAAATTGTAAAAACTTGTTGTGTAATTTTTGGAGAAGAAGATGATATAAAAAGAGAGGAAAATGAGGTAAAAATCAAAATTTAATTTGGACCATTGGATTGTGGTAAAAGTGAAATGAATGATGGAGATTAAAAGAAAATAAAAAGTAAAAAGTAAATAATAAATAAAATATAAATAATATATATATATATATATATATATTTAAGTGACCAACGGTCACATGTTCTATATATATATATATATAATTTTTTTTTAAAACAACAAAACGGTCAGATGCATTCAATGCATTTTGAATTTTTTTTTTAAATTTAAAAACCGTTAGACACATAACAAATTAATAATAATATAATTTTTCCTTTTTCTTTTTAAACAAACAAAAAGCCACCATGTGTCACTTCCCCATAGTTCCACGTGTCACTCTCTAGATGGTCCACATTGCTGACTCGGCTGCCACGTCATCGCGTCGGGAATTTTTTGTTCAAATTTGATTTGGCCATTACTTCTTCGTTTTAACTCCGATTTGAGTGATTCAAAAGGCGTTGGAATCGTTATTCTGAGCTCTATACTATGGACACTTCAAAATACTAAAATTTTTAGTAATTAATAGCAAGGTTTGTTATCATCAAAATATTAATTAATTAATTAATTAAAATTAAATTAATTTGAGATTAAGGGCCAAAAAGCCAACAATCTCCCCCTTTTTGATGATGAAAAACCACTAAAGAAAAAATAACTTGAAGTTCATAAAAATCAAGGCAGTACATATGTCTAAGTAAAAATTTCAATATAAAGTCCAATATATCACCATAAAGCTCATACTTGAAAATTCACTCAAAATAATTAAATTAATTCTCCCCCTAAATTAATGCAACATGATACAAAATTTAGAACATATTTTTCTTAAACTTCTCCCCCTTTGGAATCATCAAAAAGACACAATTAAGAAAGATTAATAAACTATATGAAAGCTCCCCCTAAGAACATGAATACATACTTTGCATAACTCCCCCTATCATATACTTTAAAAAGATAACAAACAAAATTATAAATTCAAGAGGCATCACAACGAATAATACCAAGCTCAAGCCTATTTTTGCAAAAGTTTTCTTCATTCAAAGGCTTGGTGAAAATATCCGCTAATTGATTATTAGAGGTCACAAAATCAAGAATAATATTACCATTTTGCACATGCTCTCTAATAAAGTGATGTCTAATATCAATATGTTTAGTCCTAGAATGATGAATAGGATTTTCAGTCAAATTAATAGCACTAGTATTATCACAAAATATAGGCACATTATCAAACTTTAATCCAAAATCACAAAGAGTTTGTTTCATCCAAAGAATTTGAGCACAACAACTAGCAAGCGCAATATATTCCGCTTCGGTAGTGGATAAGGCAACCGAATTTTGCTTCTTACTAAACCAAGATACTAAGGAGCTACCAAGAAATTGGCAAGTCCCACTAGTACTCTTACGGTCAAGTAAACTTCTGGCAAAATCCGCATCGGAATATCCTACTAAATTAAACTCAACATTTCTAGGATACCATAAACCTAAATCAATAGTCCCAAACAAATATTTAAAGATTCTCTTAACGGCATGCAAATGGGATTCCTTAAGACAAGATTGAAATCTAGCACAAAGACATACACTAAACATGATATCGGGTCTACTAGCGGTTAAATAAAGAGATCCGATCATACGTCGATAAGCTTTTATGTCCACACATTTACCTTTTTCATCCTTGTCAAGCTTAGTGGATGTGCCATAGAAGTTTTTGCAATTTTACCTTCATTGAACTTGAACCTTTTGAGTAAATCCTTTGTGTATTTCTCTTGACTTATAAAGATACCATCCTTGAGTTGTTTGATTTGAAGTCCAAGGAAGAAGCTAAGTTCTCCCATCATACTCATCTCAAACTCACTATGCATACACTTAGAAAATTCTTCACACAAAGAAGGATTAGTAGAACCAAAGATAATATCATCCACATATATTTGCATTAAAAGCATATCATTTTCCTTAGTCTTAATAAAGAGAGTAGTATCAAGTTTACCCATTTTAAAGCCATTTTCAAGTAGAAATTACTAAGTCTATCATACCAAGCTCTTGGAGCTTGTTTTAAGCCATAAAGAGCCTTTTTCAACTTATAGACATGATTAGGCAAATCAAAACTTTCAAAGCTCGGAGGTTGTTCTACATAAACTTCCTCCATAATATAACCATTTAAAAAAGCACTTTTCACATCCATTTGATACAAGATGAAATTCTTATATGAAGCAAAAGCAAGTAACATTCTAATAGCTTCTAATCTAGCAACGGGTGCAAAAGTCTCTTCATAATCTATACCTTCCTCTTGACAATAACCTTGAGCTACAAGTCTAGCTTTATTTCTAATGATATTTCCATTTTCATCCATCGTATTTCTAAAGACCCATTTAGTTCCAATAATAGAAGCATTAGAAGGCCTAGGGACTAATTCCCAAACTTTGTTTCTTTCAAATTGATTTAATTCTTCTTGCATGGCTAAAATCCAAAACTCATCATTTTCGGCATCCTTAAAACTTTTAGGTTCAACTTGAGAAACAAAAGCAAGATTATTAAACAAATTAAGAGAAGAACGAGTTTTCACACCTTGTTTGGGATCACCAAGAATCGAATCCTTGGGATGGGATGGAGCATACCTTCACTCTTTAGGCATAGATGAAGAACCATCTTCCTTCTTTTCATTGAAGCTCAATTCTTGCTTACTTGAATCAATTTCTTTTCCTTTGTCACTAACAAGTAAATCTCCAAAATTTCTTTCTAAATCATCACTACAAATAGACTCGCTCATCAAATACAACATGCATAGATTCTTGATAATTAAAGTTCTCTTATTGAAAACTCTATAGGCTTTACTAGTATAGGAATAACCTAGAAAAATACCAACATCCGTCTTAGAATCAAACTTTCCAAGCTTTTCTTTGTTGTTCAAAATAAAACATTTGCAACCAAAAACTTTGAAATACCCAATATTTGGAATTTTGTTATGCCAAAGCTCATAAGGAGTTTTATCTAAAGAATGCCTAATTAAAACTCTATTTAAAACATAACAAGCGGTGTTAACGGCTTCTGCCCAAAAGCATTTAGGTAAATCATACTCATGCAACATTGACCTAGCAAATTCTTGCAAAATACGATTTTTCCTTTCAACCACACCGTTTTGTTGAGGAGTTCTTGGAGCGGAGAAGTTATGAGAAAAACCATCTTCTTCACAAAAATTTTAAGCAATACTATCAAATTCTCCTCCATGATCACTCCTAATTTTAGAAATCAAAAACCCTTTTTCATTTTGAACTCTTTTTGCAAAACTAGCAAAAATTTTCAAAGCATCATCCTTATGTTTTATCATCAAAACCCAAGTAAATCTTGAAAAATCATCAACTATCACAAAAGCATAATAATTCCCTCCAAAACTAGCAATTCTAGAAGGGCCAAATAAGTCCATATGTAATAGTTGAAGGGGTCTAGTTGTAGAGATCACATTTTTAGATTTGAAAGAGGACTGGGTTTGCTTACCCATTTGACAAGCATCACAAAATTTATCTCTTTCAAATTTAAATTTTGGAAGACCTCTAACCAAAGAATTCTTGGAAATATTTGAAATTAAGTGCATGCTAGCATGTTCTAGTCTTCTATGCCATAACCAAGAATCATCATGCAAGGCCGAAAGACATTTATCACTAATAAGGCAATCATTCAAATTAATAGTGTACACATTTTCATCTCTATTGCCAACAAACAAGACTTTTCTATCACTAGCATTTTCAATGATGCAATTCTTTTTATCAAACACAACTCAAAAACCTTTATCACATAATTGACTAATACTAAGTAAATCATGCTTTAAACCCTCAACTAAAAGCACATTTTCAATCAAGGTAGAAGAATCATTACCTATACTACCCTTACCAATAATTTTACCTTTCTTGTTGTCACCAAAGGTTACTAAACCTCCATCCTTTTTAGAAAGATTGACAAACTTGGATTGGTCTCCCGTCATGTGCCTTGAGCAACCACTATCCAAGTACCATTTGTTTTTCTTGGAGACTTTCAAACAAACCTACAAACAAAAGTGTTCAAGATTGATCTTTTGGTACCCATACTTGTTTGGGTCCTAAAAGGTTAGCATTTACAAACTTGGGAACCCATTTCATTTTTGCATCCACATTTAAAGCATTGGATTTAGCAAGTAACAAGAATACACTTTATGTCCATACTTGCCACATGAGAAACAAACAACATTATGCAAGGATTTATCTCTTACAACAAATTTATGCACTCTACTTTTCTTGGAGAAATTCTTTCTTGGAGCATTGTGAAACTTTGCTCTTTGAGAAAAAATTCTTCTTGAAGAAGTAGTAAGAGCATATTTCAATTTAAAGCACTTAGGTCTAATATGACCTTCAACACCACAATGATGACATATTGGCACAACGCTAGATTTATCGTGCTTAGACACAACCTTAGGCATATTAAGCTTAGGCACAATAGGAGATGCTTTAACAAAAATAGTTTTAGAACTTGAAGGAGTAGAACATTCATCAATGTAGCCTAATCCTCTTTTATCACCATAAGGCTTGCCTATTTCAATTATTTTGTCCAACCTTTGAGCACCTATTGTCAACTTTTTAATAGACTCTTTAGCGTTACCAAGTTCTTGCAAAGCATTTAATTCCTTTTCCTTAAGCAAATTAATCAAGTTATCTTTTTCACAACTATCATGCTCAATAAATCTAACTTTATCAAGCAAGGCATTTTTCTCATCACAATAAAAAACATGCTTATCACAAGAGACATTCTTTTCATCAATTTGCACAACATCATGCTCATTTTCTTTTAAGCAAGAAATTTCATCGAGTAAAGATTTATTTTCACTAGTTAAAGCATTGAATTTCTTTCTAAGCACAACATATTTGGAACCAAGCTTTTCTAAGTCTTTTTGCATATTTTCAAAAGCTTCAAACAATTCATCATAGGAAAGGGGTTCTAGAGTTACCTCATCATCTTGTTCATCACCCTTGTCACTATGAGCCATGAAGCAAAAGTTTGCTACCTCTTCTTCGTCACTTCCACTTCCACTTTCATCACTATCATCCCAAGTAGCTTTCATTGCTTTCTTCTTGGATTTCTTAGATGATTTAAGGAGAGGGCAATCTGTTCTTATGTGACATGGTTTCTTGCATTCATAGCATATTACCTCATCCTTTTTGCTCCTTTCACCTTTTGACTCTTTTTGGTTGGAAATGTGCTTCTTGAATTGTTTCTTCCTCTTGATGAAGTTCTTATACTTACGTGAAAAATATGCAATATCGTCTTCATCAAGAACATCCTCATCTTCGGATTCAACTTCCAAGGATATGGTCTTTAATGCAATACTCTTCTTCTTTTTGGACTCATCCTCCATGTGCTCCTACATGGTAATCTCATGTGTCATGAGAGAGCCAATGAGTTCCTCCAAAGGAAGTTTGGTGAGATCTTTTGCTTCTTGAATCGCCGTCACCTTTGCTTCCCAATTCTTAGGTAGAGACCTAAGAATTTTCCTAACATTTTCGGAGGTAGTATATACTTTACCAAGACCCTTCAAAGCATTTATAATGTTAGTAAATATAGTAAACATCTCGGTAATAGATTCATTAGCATCCATCTTAAATAATTCATAATTATGAACTAGCATGCTAATTTTTTATTCTTTAACTTGATTAGTTCCTTCATGAGTCACTTCAAGAGTATTCCATATTTCTTTAGCGGAAGAGCACATAGATATTCTATTGAACTCATCTTTGCTTAAAGCACAATATAAACAATTTATACCTCTAGCATTAAAAGCACACTTTTTCATATCATTGTCATCATATTCCTCTTCTAATTTAGGCACATCATTTTCATTAACCTTTTTCATGGGAATATAAGGACCTTTAACCACATTTAACCATAAATAATAGTCAACGGATTGCAAATAAATTTTCATTCTAGCCTTCCAATAAGCATAATTTAACCCATCAAAGTAAGGAGGCCTAGAGGTGGATTGTCCTTCAATAACACCATTTACTACTAGGTTTTCCATAAAGCTCAAATAATAAAGTTTATAAAAAAAATTCTAGAAGAGCAACCTCGCTCTGATACCAATTGTTGGATCGGTATGACAACTCTAGAGGGGGGTGAATAGGGTTTAATAAAACTTTTTCCTAAGTATGCACAAATAATCTAATTATCAAACTTTTTTTACACAAATGAAAAGGATAATTAATACAATATGTAAAGTATGAAAAATTAATTCAATCAAACACAATAAACAATTAAGAGCAAATTAAAGCATGCAACAAATTACTATAATTAATTTGCAAAAGTAAATGAGAAAGAGTTAAAGAGGATGACACCGTAATTTTATAGTGGTTCGGTCAAACTCGACCTACTCCACTCCCCAAGCGCCTCTTGAGAATTTGAATAAAAACTTTATCGACTCTTTCCACGGATTAGAGCCCAACTGCTACAACGCTTTATTTACGAGTTCAAGAGCAAACTCGATCCTTTCCACGGGTTAGGATCAAACCGTTACAAAGTTTGAAGAAAATAAAGAACACACTTAAGAACTCTCTTGATAGAGTAAATTTGCAAATTTAACTCTCACAAATCAATCCTCACAACACAATAATTCTCTCTCAAGAATAGAAAAGAAAAAATTTAAAGCTTGGAGAGAGCAACAATGGAGGCTTTTTGAGATGTTTGGAAAATTGTAAATTGTAAAAACTTGTTGTGTAATTTTTGGAGAAGAATATGATATAAAAAGAGAGGGAAATGAGGTAAAAATTAAAATTTAATTTGGACCATTGGATTGTGGTAAAAGTGAAATGAATGGTGGAGATTAAAAGAAAATAAAAAGTAAAAAGTAAATAATAAATAAAATATATAATATAATATAAATAATATATATATATAATATAATAATAAGTAACGGTAATATATATATATATATATAATTTTTTTTTAAACAACCAAACGGTCAGATGCATTTAATGCATTCTGAATTTTTTTTTTTTTTTAATTTAAAAACCGTTAGACACATAACAAATAATATATAATAATATAATTTTTCCTTTTTCTTTTTAAACAAACAAAAAGCCACCATGTGTCACTTCCCCATAGTTCCACGTGTCACTCTCTAGATGGTCCACATTGCTGACTCGGCTGCCACGTCATCGCGTCGGGAATTTTCTGTTCAAATTTGATTTGGCCATAACTTCTTCGTTTTAACTCCGATTTGAGTGATTCAAAAGGCATTGGAATCGTTATTCAGAGCTCTATACTATGGACACTTAAAAACACTAAAATTGTTAGTAATTAATAGCAAGGTTTGTTATCATCAAAATATTAATTAATTAATTAATTAAAATTAAATTAATTTGAGATTAAGGGCTAAAAAGCCAACAGTTTTATGTTTTCTAGAAGTTTGTTGTCACTCCAATAGGCTTAAGGTTTGGTTTGTAAGCGAACTTGCACGATAGACTGTAATGTTAAGCTTAGGGTGAGAAAAGCATGTTGATTTACTTGCGAAAATAAAGAAAAATTGAAAAGTTGTGTTAGTGAGAAAAGAGAAGTTATGTTAGTGAGAAAAGAGAAAGAAAAAGTATCTTGCATGAGTTTTAGGTGTTCGGGAGTAAAAAAAGCTACCTCTATAGTGATCAGTTTTGCTATCCATCAAGCGAGTGCTCTGGATAAGGGTCCATGCAATAGTTGTGTGAAAGCTAGTGCACTTGATTGTGGTAAAAAGCAAGTGTGGGAGAATATTACCCCGTAGTGAGTTCAGGCACCAAGCTTTTTATCACTTTCTTGATAGTGAGGGAGCTGATTTGAGTCTTTCGAGCAAGTGTAGGGGAAAGATGAATGGAGGAATGCATAAAAGTACTTTGAATTAGTAAATAGTCATTATTAGGCTATGCACACACACACATGCAAAGAGTTCAGAGTTCCTTTTAAAATTGCTCGTGATTTAGGCATGTTCTCATTCCACTGCTCTTGTTCTATACTTCCACTTTTGAGTACATTGAGAATTGAGTCACTGTTGCATGTAATTTTCTGAAGCATCCATCATTTAGTGGAAGTTTGATTTTGTTTTGCTTGAGACTAGCAAAAAGTTAAGTGTGGGGGTATTTGATAGCACTAATTTAGTGTTATATTTGTGCCTGTTTAATTGCTAGTTTTGCATATAATTGTGAGCTTTTATGTCGATATTTTACATATTTCAAGAAATCGAGCATTTAAGACTAAAGATGATGAATTTGGAGCATCAGGTGTATTGTGGAGCTTAAAAGGACCCAAAGTGGAGCTAAGTATGGAGAAGAGGAGCTTCACAAGCATATTTGGCCGAGGGGACGGCGTTTTAACGTTCAAAGTAGCGTTGAGACACTATCCATTATGTTGAAAACTTGAGAGCTAGCGTCTTGACGCTGTCCTTGGGCGTCTCGACGCTAGGAAGAGGCGTGCACGAGGTTTTCCGTCTGGAGAATCAAGACGCTGCCTTTATCGTCTTGACACTGAAAGACATGCGCGTAATTGAAATGGTGCGTTTTGCACAGCATCAAGACGTTGTGCCTAGCGTCGCGACGCTATGTTGAAACTTGCTATAAATTCATCATTTCGAGACTGTTTTTGGAGAGACCATTTTAGGGTTTTTGGTCCAAACTTCGATAACTTACCATTTTAGGACTTCTGGAGCACAAGACGGAGTGTTTGGGAGTGGTGTTTGAGGCTCGAGATTGTGAAATTCGAGGCAAGGGTCAAGAGTTCAAAACATCAGTCTTCTTTATCGCTTTCTTCTTTTGTTTCTTGTATCTTAGGGCTGGAGGGATGAGTTTTCTGTGTTGTACATTGAACATTATGGGCTATATTTAGTTGTTTAAGGGTTAAGAGCACAATTAAGATTGGAATTATGGTTTAATTATGGTTATTGACATTTAATTACTTGTTTAATTTTATTCAATTGGACTGTTCTTATTACTTCTAACTATTTGGCCATTAATTAGTTGATTCTAGTCTTAATTTAAGCTCGACAGAGGAAATTTAGGACCGAACTAATCCAATTAACACCCTAAAATTGCCTAAGTGTCATAGGATTAACAATTGACGAGTGAGACTTAATATGAGCGGACTTAATCCTAATTAATTAATCAATTAGCACTATGGACACTTAGGCAATCGATCAATTAAGCATGTTCGAATGAGACCGACAGGAGATTTCGACCAGTTTAACTCTAGGTTTATGGAATTAGCAAGATTAATTAAATGTCATATCCAATTTTCGTAGTTACAACCTAATTCATTCTCGATCTCCTAAACTACCTCTTAATCCGGTATCTCCAGCCTTTTTATATGCTTTCTAGTTTAGAATTTTATTTAAAGCATCTTGTACTCTAGCTTTTGCCTTAAATAATTCCAAGTGTGAGTACTCTTAGTAATTAATTAACTAAAGAAAAAGCTTCCATTTTCATTTCCTCTAGGATACGATACTCGGTCTCTAGTGCCATTTTATTATTACTTCGATCACGTGAGCTTGTGTGTACACTCGAGCACAGTGTTTAAGCTTCCTAAAGTCTATACACATCCTCCACCCGTTTTGCACTCTCATGAGTACTAATTCATTGTTTTGGTTCTTCAAACAGTTATACTAGTCTTTTTAGGAACTACATGAATTGGACTCTCCATTTACTATCAGATATGGGATAGATGATATCTGCGTCAAGAAGCTTAAATATTTCCTTCATTACCACCTCTTTCATTATTGGATTGAGACGTCTCTAGGGCTTTCTTGAGGGTTTTGCATCCTCTTCTAACAAGATTTTGTGCATACACAAAGCTGGGGTAATTCCTTTGATGTCAGCCAAAGTCCACCTAATGGCTAACTTGTGCTTTTTTCAGCATGCAAACTAGCTTGTCCTCTTGTTCTGATGTGAGTTCTTTGGAAATGATGATAGGCAAAGTCTCCAAATCACCTAAGTACACGTACTTAAGGTGATCAAGCAAAGTTGTCAACTCCAATTTAGGTGCCTGCACAACATATGGAAGCATTTTATTGGTTTTAGCATAGATTTCAGCATTAAAACAAAAAGGTTCAAAAAGAGAAGCTGAGGACAAATCCTCCAAACCAATTTCATCAAAAAGAACATGTAAATCCTACACAAACTCATCATCATCATCTAAAAATACATCCTACGGTAGAGAATCAACTACATCAATTTGACATAGAGAATGAACTTCACTAGGGTTCTTCATGGCATAAGAAATGTTAAATTTAGCAATCTCATCACCAAACTCCACAAATAAAGTACCCTTATCAATAGAAATTTTAGTCTTGGCTATTTTCATGAATGGCCTCCCTAATAAAATAGAAGCAAAAGCAGATAGGGAGTTCTCATTGAAGGAATGAACTTTTCATCCCGCAGCGGAAGCATTGGATCGTCTTTGATTTATTTAGAATTAAACACAAAATATATAAGGTTAAGCAAAAACTTACATTGAAATAAACATGGAGATTCTTCTGGCGGGTCTTTATCTCCTCCACAAAATCTTCCTTGCTATGACTCTAACAAAAGATCAAGGCTTGTGGGAGCCTCTTGAAAGAAAATCCTCAAGGGATTAAAGAGGAAGAGGTTTAGAGAGAATTCTCTAATTCTCTCTATTTAGGAGATGTGTGTTATTCAGAATACACAATGGCTCACCCCTAGGGTCCTATTTATAGTGGTCTAGGGAAGATAATAAAATAATATATTTTAATATCTAATATATTAAAATATATTTATCTAAACAATTTGAATCATATTCAAAACTTTTAAAATTCTCCTACGACATTTATTTCCTAATTTGAATCTAATTCAAATTTAATAAATATCTTTTCTTTAATGTATCTAATATACATTAATTATTTTCATATTTAATGTATCAAATACAATAAATATATTTTCCTCTTTTATATTTAATATATCTAATATATTAAATATTAATTTGAACTTTTCAAATTAAATATTAATTTGAACATTTCAAAAAAAAATTTTCAACTAAATTGATCTTTTAGTGTTACTGTGAGCTAGCAAGGGGACCTTATGGACCTACATATTATAAGCTCCAATGATACAAAATCAATTAATTAAACTCTTTAATTAATTAATTTTCATTCATTAACTATAGGTCACTCCACTATAGACCTAGAGTTGCACTCTTATGCACTGTAGGACAAGTTGTGTCCATTGATATAATCACTACATGCAAGTCGATCCTTCACAAGTTGTTCGTAATTACAGCTGGGTCAAAAGTCCATTTTACCCCTGTAATTACATCTTGCACCTTAAGTACCACTGATCCTCTAATGAACAATATATTTATAATCTAATTATAAACTAAGTCCCTCTCGGGCCAATGAGAGGGTGGGGCCCCATTGTTCAAGTCCCGAAATCAGCACGTAAGAGAACTACTCATCTGCTTACCCTATATGGGAAGGAGTGAATTCCATCTTGTGAGATTATGTTCCCAGCTCCCTATTTGGTCAAGTCCCCAAAATGGTAGGCATATTGAATCGGCTACAAAAGCCACTCTCACCCATGCAAATCAAAGGACAAGCCCTCACAGGCAGGAGTTCATAACTCACTCAGGATTAAGATCGAGTCGCATATGATCATCCTGATGAAATATTAATCTTCTCAATTAACGGATTTATAAAGAGAGATTAAATATTTCGTGGCCCAGTCTTATACAAACTCATTGTATAAGATACCCCCACTCACATGTCTCCACATGAATGATTTGGATCAAATCATTTGTAACTATTACAAAGTGGGTCGTATCAATAGTGTTACCAGGATAAGGCACCCAACCTTATCCATATACTATGACCCTTTAGGTTATTTCTTGAACATGATCCTCTCGTATGTCAACCACATACTGTTCAAGATTACACTAATAACCTTGGATTTTTCATATAATGGATAATATTATATTGCAAATAAAATAATCAAAATTATTATTTATTATTAAATAAATTATTAATTACGAAGCTTTAGGGCATAAATCCCAACAATCTCCCACTTGCACTAAAGCCGACGAGACATGTATCCTAGGGCATACTTTATACCCAACATGTTCTCCCACTTGCCCTAGCAAAGATGAGACATGTCTCGTAATTCTAGACATTCTAGATGACCCTCAAACACTTTAGCCTGGAGAGTCTTTTTATATTGATCCAAAGAACTGCCGTTAAAAGCCATCTTGGTCACTACCATGATGCTTTCTCTCTCTCGATATGATTCCCTATACATTGGTGTTTTCTAATTTCCTTAATATTAGTCTTTACACCACTATTATCATAATAAAGAGGATAGACTAAATCATATCTGAAACACCTTTCAGATCTTCAAGGAACTATTTGAGTCAGACAAGTCTTTTTGTTGCTTCACAAGCAAAATGATTTAACTTGTATACCATACTCCACCACTTAGGGTAAAATTTGTCCTTATATAGATTTCCTAAATCTTTGTAAGAACCAGTGTATCTTGTAAAGATCAAATCTTTAACTTTATCACAAAAATTTCTCATCATCTATAGATAATTTGAGAAAGTTTTTAATTTTCTACTCAATGGTCATACCATTCGTGTAACTGATATATGCTAACCAATTGTATATTAAATGTTTAGTCTCATTTATGCATATCATATACTCTCAACATTTGAGGTATTTTAGGATATACTTTCTTAGACATAAATATCAAATATTTAACAACAATTTTGTCAATATAAAATGTTTGAGACAAAGTTAACATTTTGTCCTTAAAATCTTATTTTGGACATGTAAAATATACTGAGTCATTCCAAATCACTTATTTGGAATTGGTTACTTAATCAATGCTTTATGTCAGACATCTTACATCATTCATAATGGGTAAAAATATCACCAACATAAAACATGAGAAAAATCCACTAAGCAATTAATGATTTTTTTGTCTATACAAGCTTCATTAATATTTATCCAAAGTCATAGATTATGATATTTTTATCAAACTTTATATTCACAAATCTAATGGTAAAATTCATTTCATAAATGAACCTTTACTATTTCGCAAACTTTTTGCTTTCGATCTTTGAAAATAAACATATCTGATTGATTTGTGTAGATGCATTATCTAAGATTTCTTTTCATAAAAGAATTCTAAACATTCATTTTTTTTTTTAATATCACATATGCAACAATGAATTAAATAATACTTACAGACTTCAGTATGGCAACAAGTGAGAAAATCTACTCGCAGTCTACTTTCTCCTATTAGGTATAACCCTTTGCCATTAGTCTCATTTTGCAAGTAATAAGCCTTTAACTTTGTCATCTAACATGACAATTTGGACTTCAATTAAGTCCTTGTAAAGGTTGAGTCATCTCATAACTCTCCCACTATGATGAGGCTTATCCAATTCATGACTGGGATCCATTTGACTTTCAAATATAATTAAATTGTTAACAACTTTTGTTAACTATTTAGTGGCTTCACTTGGAACTAATTTATTAACACTATCTCACCTTATTAAAGGTTTGTAGTCTTTTATTTGACATTTCTTATAAAATTGATATTTGTCATACAAATACCTTATTCATTTTAGGACTACATAAAAGACCACTTTATACTCCTTAGGGGTGACCTACACTTAGGCTTATCTTTGAACATATGCAACTTTTTTAGGCATGTGTTCAGCATGTGAGCTTAACATTCCCAAATAGTGAAGTGTTGTAAACTAGCTTTACTACTCTTCTATAATCTTTAAAATTGTCTCGTAGACACTTTTAGAGGGAATCATGTTCACCATGCAATCTCTATTGCATTTCCTAACTGGAGTATGGTAATGGTGTGTAACTCATTACTGATGTGACCATGTCTAACAAGGTCTTGTTTCTCCTCTTGTAGCACAATTTCACAAAATTGTACTTGGTATTAAGATAATTGGGATAAAAATCCATTTTCTATCAATTAGTTTTAGTACGTAAGGTTCATGTACTTTCCATTATGATATGATCATAATATCTTGATAGATTTAATTACCTAATCGATTTTTTTTTTTTTTTATAACTTTAGTCTTAATTTTCTTGAACTTTTCAAAAATTTAGACTTATGTTGTATTAGGTAAAGATACTTATACCTTGAATGATCATCAACTAGAGTGATGAAATATTCATGATTTTATTTGACTTTTATATTCACCAGACCACTTGGGTCAGAATGTGTAAGCCCAAAGTATTCTTTGGCGTTCTAGCCCTATCTAATAAAGGCCCAATGATTATCTTGCATGAAAGGCAAGATCTACAGACAGGTAAAGTAATTAACTAACTTTTAGAGAATTACTTCTTACTAGTCTTTTCATTCTATTCAAGTTGATGTTAATCAACCTTAACAGCCAAAATCAAGTATCATCTTTTAGGAGAAAACAATGTCTTTCTATTTTGGATTCTATAATCCTGAATATCTCAGTATTTTGTAGTATAGTATATGTCAACATTTTTAACATATATAAATTGTTCTTATTTTCAGCTGAATGTATTTTCAAACAATTTTGAAAATATAAACTTTCATACTTTAAAGTAATTCATACTATATGAACATTTTTGTAATAAAGTTCGAGAAATTGAATTTCTCTTATGGTTACTAAAAACACCATATTCAGCATTATGTAACAATTTTACTTAATGACATCTTAATGTCTCCCACTACACTAATTGAGATAGGCTTCCTGGTGCTAACTTGTAGAAACTATTCTACATGTTAAGTATTTTCCAAGAATTACATATTAAATGTAATGAAGAATAAATCTTGATAGTAGATCTTTTATCGACTATCTAGGTGGCATTATTTATATTCCACCAAAAATCTAGTAAATCAAATTTACTTTCATTTATATTTTTCTTCTTAGAGGTATTTCAAAAAATTCCTCTTATTATGATTGTCCCAGCTAATTTAGGAACTATTTCCTTTTATATAGCTTCAATCATTTGGTTTCTTTTCTTGGAATTTTGTAATACTTAATCTTCGAGATCATTTAGACATTTTTCTAAATTTAGCTTATGTTAACTTCAACATCTCATATGTTGTTGTCATTTTCTTTATCTTCTAAACTTGACATCTAACATGTCAACTAGGAGAGTACATACAAGCTATCTCGTTTACTTTTGATTCATTAATCATGTGCTTCACGAACAATTCGAATAGCATTAGCAACAGGTTTTGAGAACATTTCTCAATAAAGACAAAAAAATATTTTACACTACCATTATAGTGTTAATGTTACTTTTCCAAGTAATAAAATTTCTCAATTTTGATTATCAGTAATAAAATTAAAAATTATGAGAGAAACTGACATAATATTGAACTATATATATAATTTAACATCATGCAAACAATTATCCATTCAATTTTAACATAGAAATCAAATATTTTGTAAAAATGAACCCTATAAATCATTTCTAATGCTATGGTACTTTAGTGAGTTAGAACAAGTGCCGCCGTAGGGTAGGTCAAGTATTCCTTCACTAAACTGAGACAATCTCAACCAAGTATTATACCAGAATAACTCTTATTCTATAATATTTAGTTACCATTAGTTTGGTCAAGGACAACATTAACAACCTTAATAAGCCCTTTGTAAGTGTGACCCATCATTTTAGATCCTGTAGTTTTATCCCAACATGTGACGCCGTAGGGTAGGTCAAGTATTGGAAACAAAACTACAATCCTATCCTTCTCAGGAGTTCACCTTGATATTGACTCATGCAAACACCTTCCGTAGGGGGACGGTCCAAAAGCCGCCACGAGGCCCCACATGAATCTCACGATGTAAACTAATGATGGAGACCGTAGGATATGTTGACACATTTCCTTCTCCCACTTACTATAATACTTTCTCAAAAGATTCACCCTGATATTGATCCATGCAAACACCTTCCGTAGGGAGGACGGTCCAAAAGCCGCCACGAGGCCCCACATGAATCTCACGTTGTGAATCAATAATAGAGACCGTTGGATTTTGACATGTGTCCTTCTCCCACTAAGTATTTTGAAATAGGGTTTTCTCTTACTCAGACAAATTAGGCTAATCTCATTTATATAAGTTCCTCAATCTACCTTTCATAACCCTTATGTTGTTAGATTGATTTTAATCTGAATTACTAAGTTTTTAAACTATTTAAAAATAATAATAACATTATGAGCATGCTTAGTGAAAATAAATAAAATTTGACTAATTCAACTCCCAGGTCGGTTTCCAGTTAGAGGTGTTCCCTTTCGGTCAGCTTAAATACCCCAGTCTAGACAGAACCTTCCATAGACAGAGTTCCCTTATAGTCAATTTTTATTTTCAAATTCATTAATCTTTAATTAACTATTAATTATTAGATTAATGAACATAAATATTTTTAATCTTATTAAAATAATTCACTTGGATAGTCTTAAAAATCCATCATTTTAAACTCTTTAAATTAAAAGATAATCCTTGATATTTTATTCTAATTCTATTTAGAAAAATAGAAGATAAATTAAATTCAAAACTTAAACTATGGATAATCTTGAAATTCTACCATTTTAAACCATTTAAAACTAAATTAAAAGATTATCCTACATTCTAACAAATAAAGATATATTAAATTCAAAATTTAAACTGTTTAAAGCATGAATTCGAAATATCTTTATTTTAAGAAAATCCTAATCTCATTAGGATATATCCTAATCCTATTAGGAAAACATGGATTTCATTTATGAAAGAAAATATCATAATTTAATTTTCAAATATAACAATTATATTCAAAGATATGGAAAATATAAGCATATTAAGAAAATATCTCAATTCTATTAGGAATCATCCTAATCAAATTTTCCAATATAACAATTATATTAAAAAAAAATTAATCTTAATTCTATTAGGAAACAACCTAATCATAATTTTTAAATATAACAATTATATTCAAAATTAAGATAAGATGCATGATCATGCTTAACCTATGGTGGGATTTTAAATTTAAATGGCATACTTTATGCAACAATCAAATAATTTAAAACATACATCTCATGCATAATTAAATTAAAAATAGCAAAATTGACCGGCATATCCTAAGAAATTGAAAATAATTTAAATTACAATAATTTAAATCCAAGACATATCTTGGTCTTCAATATCTTCCTTGTTCGGCCATCCAAATTTAGAGTTTAAAAATCTAAATCTTGTCTTCCAATTATGATACCAGCAGCCACAAAAATCAAAAAGAAAAAACTGCATTACCCAAGTGTTGAACCCAAGACCTTGAGTATAACAAGAAGCCTCTTTCACCACTAAGCCAAACACTGTTTTCTGACACTAGAATGTTTAATAATAATATAAAGCTTCAGCCGAATATGATTGACTTCGATTTTTTCGGTTTTTTTTTTTTTTTTTTCGTGCACCTCTTTGTCGTCGGCTTCTTCATCACAGGTGATCGAAATTGCAGCAATGGTAATCTTTTAAGTAAAATACATGAAATCCTAACCCTTATGGGTTTTACAATGATCTAATCAAAGCAATAAATCTAATGCCAAATAGCCTAAACAATCAATTTGCAAACCACAAATATATCAAATATATGATAAATTAAAATACCCACCATCACAAAAATTTAATTCTAAATAAAACTCAAAGAGGCTCTGATACCAATTGAAGGAATGAATTTTTCATCCCGCAGCGGAAGCATTGGATCGTCTTTGATTTATTTAGAATTAAACACAAAATATATAAGGTTAAGCAAAAACTTACATTGAAATAAACATGGAGATTCTTCTGGCGGGTCTTTATCTCCTCCACAAAATCTTCCTTGCTATGACTCTAACAAAAGATCAAGGCTTGTGGGAGCCTCTTGAAAGAAAATCCTCAAGGGATTAAAGAGGAAGAGGTTTAGAGAGAATTCTCTAATTCTCTCTATTTAGGAGATGTGTGTTATTCAGAATACACAATGGCTCACCCCTAGGGTCCTATTTATAGTGGTCTAGGGAAGATAATAAAATAATATATTTTAATATCTAATATATTAAAATATATTTATCTAAACAATTTGAATCATATTCAAAACTTTTAAAATTCTCCTACGACATTTATTTCCTAATTTGAATCTAATTCAAATTTAATAAATATCTTTTCTTTAATGTATCTAATATACATTAATTATTTTCATATTTAATGTATCAAATACAATAAATATATTTTCCTCTTTTATATTTAATATATCTAATATATTAAATATTAATTTGAACTTTTCAAATTAAATATTAATTTGAACATTTCAAAAAAAAATTTTCAACTAAATTGATCTTTTAGTGTTACTGTGAGCTAGCAAGGGGACCTTATGGACCTACATATTATAAGCTCCAATGATACAAAATCAATTAATTAAACTCTTTAATTAATTAATTTTCATTCATTAACTATAGGTCACTCCACTATAGACCTAGAGTTGCACTCTTATGCACTGTAGGACAAGTTGTGTCCATTGATATAATCACTACATGCAAGTCGATCCTTCACAAGTTGTTCGTAATTACTGCTGGGTCAAAAGTCCATTTTACCCCTGTAATTACATCTTGCACCTTAAGTACCACTGATCCTCTAATGAACAATATATTTATAATCTAATTATAAACTAAGTCCCTCTCGGGCCAATGAGAGGGTGGGGCCCCATTGTTCAAGTCCCGAAATCAGCACGTAAGAGAACTACTCATCTGCTTACCCTATATGGGAAGGAGTGAATTCCATCTTGTGAGATTATGTTCCCAGCTCCCTATTTGGTCAAGTCCCCAAAATGGTAGGCATATTGAATCGGCTACAAAAGCCACTCTTACCCATGCAAATCAAAGGACAAGCCCTCACAGGCAGGAGTTCATAACTCACTCAGGATTAAGATCGAGTCGCATATGATCATTCTGATGAAATATTAATCTTCTCAATTAACGGATTTATAAAGAGAGATTAAATATTTCGTGGTCCAGTCTTATACAAACTCATTGTATAAGATACCCCCACTCACATGTCTCCACATGAATGATTTGGATCAAATCATTTGTAACTATTACAAAGTGGGCCGTATCAATAGTGTTACCAGGATAAGGCACCCAACCTTATCCATATACTATAACCCTTTAGGTTATTTCTTGAACATGATCCTCTCGTATGTCAACCACATACTGTTCAAGATTACACTAATAACCTTGGATTTTTCATATAATGGATAATATTATATTGCAAATAAAATAATCAAAATTATTATTTATTATTAAATAAATTATTAATTACGAGGCTTTAGGGCATAAATCCCAACACTCATCCATTTTCAGTATATAGAAATCAGCAGGAAAAATTAACTCGTTCACTTTTACCAAGACATCTTCTACTACTCTTAGGGGATGTATATAAGATTTATCAACCAATTGAATCATAACACCGTCTCATGTAAATCATTTAGTTTAAGCTCCTGGTAAATAGAATAAGGCATGGCATTTATAGAGGTTCGTAAATCAAGCATAACATGCTCTATCTTCTTATTACCAATCACACAGGGTAAGGTGAACATACCTGGATCTTTACATTTTTTTGGCATATTTCTTTGTAGTATGGCTGATACATTCTTACTTACCAACACCCTCTCTTTCTCCTTGATCTTCCTTTTGTTGGTGCATAACTCTTTCAGAAATTTGGCATATTTTGGAATTTGCTTGATCGCATCCAACAAAGGTATGTTAATCTCGACCCTCCTAAAAGTATAAAAAATCTCCTTCTCCTTCTCCTGAGAGCTCTCCCTTGGCTTGGCTAACCTACTAAGAAAATGAGCTTTAGGAACATAAGAATTCAAATTCAATGGAGGATAAAAAATTACACCTTTCTTAGGTAGTGGAGGAATTCTCTCTTCCTCATCAGGTAGAGTCTTTTCATATGGGGTTCTCGAAGGGATCTCTTTACCACTCCTTAAAGCTATGGCACTGATATTTTGTTTCAAGTTCACCTAAGGAAGCTTTCCTAAGTTTTGCACCTCGAACTTGGTAGCAGTTGGGTAATCGTATTCTCCAAATTCTGCATCCTAACACGCATTTCTTATTGAAATTGGATGGCCTCCTTCTGAAACTGGAGGGTACTCTATTGAAACTGAAGTGCATTAGCGGCTAAACTTTGAACAAGATCTTTAATAGACATACCTAAACCCGAACTAGAAGGTTATGATTGCACAGGTGCCTCCTGTGGTGGATTAAAATTCTATGGCGGTCTTTATTGATACCCCTAGTTACAATAGTTGGGGTGATCCCTCCATCCAGAATTATGTGTGTTGCTATAGGGATCGTGCCTCCTCTATTTATTGTTTGCATAGCCTCAATGGCATTTACTTCGGACATCAAATATTACTGTGGCTGGGGGCGTTCATCTATTGTGTCCTACTGTTTTCATCTATGTTTTCCCTACAAACAACTTTTGAACAAGAGAGGTAAGATTAGACAATTGAGATTGAAGCTCATTTACCTCATTCGACTGTCCCACTCCTTCGGAACTCAAATCCCCAATTGTTGTGAATTCTCCGCCATGTTTGATATGAGCTACCTCATCTCCATAGGGGTCTTATTCACCAACGCTCCTCCACTAGCTGCATTGATCATGTTCCTATCTATGGGAAGAAGGCCCTCATAGAAATATTAGATTAGCATGTGGTTTGAGATATGGTGATATGGGAAACTCGAGCATAAGCATTTGAAACACTCCTAATATTTGTACAAGGTCTCCCCAGTGTTCTTTGTGATCCCATAGATCTCCTTCCTCAAGTTCGTAGCTCTAAATGTTGGGAAGAACTTCTCCAAGAATAATCTCTTCATCTCGTCTCACGTGGTGATAGAAGCTGACGGGAGGTAGTACAGTCAATCCTTGGCTTGATCTTTGAACGTAAAGGGGAATGCCCTCATATTGATTTGATCCTCTGTCACATCATAGGACTACATACCTAAACAAATGTGGAATTTTTTAAGGTGCTTGTGTGGATCCTCACCTGCACTACCACGAAAAATAGGCAATAAGTGAATTAAACCAGGTTTAAGCTCAAAGTCACCTTGAGTTTCAAGGTGTGTGATGCACAGGGGCTGTAGATTCAAATCAAGGGCTGCCAACTGTTTTATGGTGCGCTCAGCCATTTCTCCTTCTTGAGGTGCTTCGTCAAGGTTATGACCGAGTTTCGCGTTCATCACATCATCACTCTCCTTTACTTCTTTTCTTAAGCGCCTCTCTTCCTTCGCAATTCAGGAAAATATTGAAGTCCAACTTCCTGCGAAGAACGAGTAATCATGCACAAAGCAAAAGAGAGGAATCCAAACTAAAAGAGAAAATAATCAAATTGACTCCCCAATAACGGCACCAATTTTGATCGAGCTCATCAAACTTGACAAAATAATAAATACCGAGCCTAACTAAAATTTGTAGTAATAGTAGGTCGGGTTAATATGCAGGGAGTCAAACTAAATACTTTCTCTCTCAGTTTGAATTATAGAACCAACACATGAGGGGGGTTTTGTACGTAAATGTAAAAAGACTAAAAATAAAGTGCATAGAGGAGAAATAAAATGCAAGCGAAGTAAATAATCTCACCACAACACCAATTCGGAGTTCGTCAGGTTGTGTTTTGTGATTTTGATCACTGCAATCCTAAAGCAAGCTTTAAGTTCATTTTAAGCATCTAACTAACCCAACTGAAGTTAGTAGAGCCCTAATCGGTCTCCTAATTAGACTATCTCAACCTAGCATCAATTTAGTCTTAAATTGAACCGAATGATTGGCCATGATAGCGCTCCATACTCTTCAAATCAATCGCATTACGAGCAAGGAATTGGTTATAACAATTCTAATTAACCGGATAGCCTTAATTAACTAGAATGTTGCTTTGCCTTTTTAGGCCTATCATGCAAACTATAAATTAAGGAGTGGCCCCTAATATGCAAACATGAGTCAACCTAGTTACTACTCAAGTAAGCAAGAAATCAAAACAATTACGAATTCTGATTAACGAGCATAGCGAAGAACATACATATATATTCGAGGCATCAATTCTAATATGCAAGCATGCTCAATAATTAAAGCAAGAGACAAAGTATACTTAAGCAGAATTTGAAATCAAATTGAAATCAAATTCTCACCAGGTCACATTACAACCCCAACTTACACCCGAATTGGCGTTGAAATCTAGGCGGGCATCTCCAAAATAGATCCTGATCCCATGGATCGATACATGAACTTCCTAGTTAGGCTAAGAATGTCTAAAAACAGTACAGGGAATAAGGAAAGACTGAACGACAGTTGATGGAGACGGAGAAAATGACCTAAATTCAAAAATGTGCCTTTTATACAAATCGACGTAGCGTCAAGATGCTACAGGTAATGTCTCAACGCTACCAACGTTTAGGTGAGGCTCGCCGCAACGTTTCTTTAAAGTAGCTCGATGCTGCCCTATTCCAAGGTATTCTGTCCATTTCTTCAATTTGGCAGCATTGAGACGCCCTTCTTGGCATCAAGACGCTCCGAAAGGTGCAATTTTGTCTTTTTACATGCTTCTAATGCTCTGCTTGTCTAAATTACGTCTAATTAGCTCCGATTTAACCTTGATCGCTGAAAACACTCCGTAAAGTTCCAATTGCTCGAACTGCTACAAAAAAGTCAATAATCTCATGAAACCCACAAGAACTAGCACAAGTTAGCCAAATAAAATAAGACTTTTATGGTCCTATCAACTACTCAAACCCTAGTTAGGGCCTGGTCTTACTGGTCTAGGTCGACCTGATCAAACCAACTCTAGTTTAGTTCGACTTGGTGTGTGTTTCCTTGGAGCTTTAGGTCAACTCAGTATAAATATGCGATCGTGATCACTCGTGAGGGTTTGAGGAAATTCCAAAAACACTTTAAACTTTTCCTTCATATAGAAATCTTCGTGCAGTTTCTATTATTTTGCATGTATTCTTCTCTAAAAAATATCAGTTGATCACGTGCAAATCAGGTGGGGTCGACCCTATTGGATTTTGGCATCAACAATATAAATGCTAGTTAAAAGAAGACGATGAAAGATTAACATTGAAAGAGAAAGACACAACATTGAAGAGGAAGATGAAAGTGTACTATCGTGTATTGAAGAAGAAGATGATGAAAGATTAGCATTGAAAGAGAAAGACAACATTGAAAAGGAAGATGAAAGTGCACCATTGTGTATTGAAGGAGGAAAGAGGGATGATCAAAGATATAGATTATAGCTTGATATCAACAATAAATATATGTCATTTTCCATGTGTGCCTATTGCATGATTTTTTAGTGCATGCAACATCGCTAGTGTACGGTGTCAAGTTTTAGTATGGTGAATTGAGTGTCGAGTGTAATCCTCAGGATTGGGTTTCCAGTATAATTTATTATCGTAGTTACTAACACTTACTTTTATCTAAAGAACATAAAAGATAGAGTGAAAAAAAGAACTAAAACTAAATCTAAATTAAAGAAGTGGAGACAACCAGAGGGAGCATTCTGAAGATAGAGATTTCATCAATTAGACTCTAGCTTGATTAATCATGCAACTCAATTTTAACATTCAAACAATTATAAGCCAAGAAGATAATTATTATTAACTAACTTTTTCAAGCTCAATTAATTCTCTTGCTTTATTAGGAAACTAATATGTCTGTCTAGACTTTTAAGAAAGCAAGGCATTAGAAAATCTTTTATTGATGACTTCTAAGAGAATTCTTCATTGTCATGAAAGAGTTTACAAATAATCATGTCTAGATTTAAATTTTACTTTTTCAAGCTAAAACTTAAACCAGACGAAACTAAACTTTGGCTAGAAGAATAGACAAATATGCACAATAACACATGAATAATTTGTTGCAATATAAAAATAAGTCTTTGAATCAATCAGACATCTAAATTTCCAAATGAATACATCAAATCCTAATAATATATAGAGTTTAGTCACTCGATATCACAATAAAAACCTAAACTCATCTAAGAAGTCTAAAATAAAAAACTACAAGATAAAAGGGAAGAGATAAAAACTCTCTGACGTGTGTCAATCCAAATTTTCGATGTGATGTTCTGCGACCATGAGCCTTGAATTTCTTCCTTATCTCTCAAGAGTGTCCTCTAAGTTCCAAAAATGGAGTAAAAATTGAAAATAGGTTTTTTCTTCTAATTGGCCTTCCTAAAAACGAATGGAAAAAATATACATGTAGAAACCCTAGGTGTAGCATTGAGACACTAAGGACGGCGTCTTGACGCTGTGCCAAAATACAATCATTTCTTCATGTGCAGGTCTCAAGCGTCGAGACGCTTGACACTACAGACGGAAATATGTTCGCACACGTTTCTTCGTGACATGAGACTTGCAACTTGAAAATCTTAAGCATCTCAACGCTCTCAGGGGCATCAAGACACACTATCCTTGCGGATTGAGAGGCTTGAATACTGCATGCATGGCGTCTCGACGCTCTAGAAGCGTTGAGACACTGTCTCGGAAATTCTTGCTGTAGCCCTTCTTTACTTGACTTAAATGCTCCTAATTACTCCTCCTCGCTCCAAGTACACACCTTAATTTCATCCAAATTACTGATTTCACTCTAATTGCTCAAATCCCACCAAATAACCAAAAAATATGTGAAAGTACTGAAATACGTCCCAACACTAGCATAAATATAAGGCCTAAAAATAGCATATGTTGTATGCTATCAGTGCCATACATTTTAATCTCTACGCTAGACTATCAATTGGTCAATCTATATTAACATTACAAAAAATAAATATTTAACGAAAATATATACATACAACGCCAAATATAAATGTCCAATAAAAAACTTATAAAATTTATAATTGCATTATTAAGTTAAATAAATTATCAAAATAATAATTAATCATAGGAAAATTTAAAGTCATACTATTAAATTTAATTTTTAACATGAAAAAAGCCATGTGTGAGACAATGTTTTTTTAGTTTTTTAGAATAGAAGCTAGTTTATATAAAATTCAAGATATTGAAGAAAGATTTTTTTAATGATATTAACCTTAATTTTTTGGATAATACCTAAATAGCCCTTTTATTAATATATATCTCATATCCATATAAATAATGGAATGGTGGTGTGTAATGGTGTAATAATTTCTTATTTCAAGTTGATTTGATCAATAATGGTGTAATAAAACAATGCCACGCCTAAAGAATGTAAAATAAACAATTGAATACTAAATGCTTTTAACTCTTAGCATTCCCACGCATGCATATAATTTGAGTTTTTTTTTTGAAACAGAACCGTATGTATTAAGAAGAAACTAAAACAGATACATCATAGGGTTCCTTTTCCATTTGGCACTGGAGGAGCCATTGTGGAAAATTCCCTAACCATAATGCAGAATGATTATAAAGTCCAAAACTAGCTAAACTATGACTATGAGCTATGACATTGTACTCCCTTAATCCTTCCTTAATCTTCTGAATATCCATACTGAACCAATTCCTCGATGTCCACCACTGCATAATGACTTTAAAATCTATTCACATTCCCACGCACACAGACACACATACGTATAAATAAAATTTTTATTTATTATAACTTCTAAAATAATATAATAAATACAATGGAAATGACTACATAATCTTACTTCCGAAAATAAAATGAAATGACTAAATAAATCTAAAACAGATCACAGAAAATTTGTTAAAATTTATATTTAATAATCTGCCTATATATTCCTTAACAGGAGTTTGTTGTTTGTTTGTCGTTTTTTTTTCATCTCTTGAGTTCAACAATGAAGAATTAGTCTGGGATGGTAGTAGATATATGATTAAATTATAGCTCAACTGTAAACTTTAAAAAGTAAACTTGAATATAGCTCAACTGATTAAAGCATAATATTCTCAATCAAGTGGACAAAATTTTAAACTTCTACCACCCCATGTTGTTGGACTATATATATATACCCTAATTGGGGAAAATTTGTGGTTTTTGTGCAACGTAATTAGCCAAGAGAATTAAAGGAGATTGAATATTGCTGATTTATTATACAATAGTGATCAATAAAACGAGTCCATGCGTGAGAGAGTAAAAGATCTAAAAGTGAGTGGATAGACTATTCCATTTCCATTGCTTCTTGGTGTGATTTTTATTTTTTTTACTACAAAAATTGGTATGGAAATTTGAACTTCCGACTTCAAGAAAAGAAGTACATGTCAAATACTAATAAGCTAATAAGCTATGCTCACTTTGACGTATTTAGTGTAATTTTAGTAATTGTTTCTACATTACTCTTCCACCCAACTAACTTTCAAATATATATGAATTTTTATTTTCTCAAGTTTTCTGTTGGTTATGCAGATAATTTTAGGTTAAGCAATGCCATTTTATAAGTTAGAGTTAGTATCATTCATTAATTTTTCTTCTATTCTCTATTCTCTATTCATTATTGTTTCTTTTACTTCCAATTGTTATATCACATTTTACTCACACAATTATATCTAACCAAGAATTTGAAGCTGCTAAAAAAATGGATGGTCAAAATTATGGCAATTTGAAGAGAGATCTCCTTAAATGTTGAAATTGATTTTCAGTGATGAGAATTGATTAAGTTTCTTCAGTTTATTATTATTTTTTTATTTGTCTCTTCATTTTATTTTCTATTTTCTTAAGTAATATTATAATATTTTTACCCTTTTTTAGGGCCGCGATGCAGATAACATTTTGGAAAAATAATTATAATAATCATACATGATTTTGTAATAATATTATTAAATTACTTTTTTATAGGAGAAAAAGCTCGTGCACGGCACGCGAAAGAAAACAAGCGAAGACAAAGTCAGTGGGATTTGGCACGGTATTCGGTTCCGTTGCACGCGGTCACATCTTCAAAGACAAAGTCAGTTCTTTCATTACTAAATTAAATCACAGTGAAGTGTCCATTTCCACTAATTTTATATATAGCCAAAATATATCCAACGGTCCCAAATTTTTTTAGGTTTTTCTTAATTTGGTAATTGATTTTTTAAATTTTCAATTTTACCTTAAATATGTAATCATTTTCAATTACACCCTTGTGCAAAAAGTAATAATTCAGCATTAATTATTGTTTCATTAATATATTATTTGGAAGAAATGGATTTTGTTTATTAGTGGGTCGAAGTCCAATTTTATTTATGAGAAAAAATATATTTTTTTTTTAATTAAACGACATGTGAAGTTAGAAAATTCGAACCTCTAACCTCTTGGTCGAGAGTATATATTTTAACCAATTAAATTATGTTTAGATTGATATTAAAGAATTAGATTTCAAATGTCAAGTAACATCCAAGTGACATGTCTATGTGTCCATATATGTAAATAAAATAATAATGTAGAAATAATCAATTTTTTGTTAAATATATTTTAAAATTTTAGTTATGGGTGAGAATTTTTAATACAATGAAGGGAAATTTGAGAATTTTGAAATATTGAAGACCAAATTGACAATTAAGTAATAGATGAAGGATTATAGGATATATTTTGCTATATATATATATATATATATATATAAAGTAGATGAAGAGAAAGAGAGAGGGGAAGAAAAAGGAAAGTGAGAGACTTTTTGCGTAAGCTAAAGATGAATCTTAATTAACAAGGAATCAGAAAATTGGCTCTTGCTTGGTGTTGATTTTGGAAAGTCCTCTCTAGATTCTGCTATTCCTTAGCCAATCCAAATTCTTCCTCTTTTTAACTTTCCTCTCCATCAAGATTTTCTCCAACCTCCGTGTTCGTATTATTAATTCCTTTTTCCCCTTTCTGAGAATCCACGCCTTGTTTCTATGTCGGTGAATTTTTTGTTTAGGTTTAAATCGCATCAGTTCGTTGTCTTTCGCTTTTAAATTTCAATCGTATGGGAAGTTGGAGAAGGCAGACTGGTGAAATTCCTCACCAAGAACTCAAGCCGACGAGAAAGCCGTCTCGAGGTAAAATGCCGTTCATTCAATCCTTGCTATTCCACTCCTGATTTTATGGCGCAATTAGATGGTTTTCCTGTCTATTTTTATTTTCCTGTTCCTTGCAATTGAAGTCGGTTGCGATCTCCGCCAGCGGCGGCTTTCCTTTTATTTATTTAATTACAAAAAGGAAAGTGGGTTTTTCTAAATTTTTTGAGACGTTTTTGGTGATCGAGATACACTTATATTTTGCATTTTGCCCAGTTTGATGCTTCTTGATTTTTTCGGTAATAATTTCTCTCTGATGATTCGTTTTTTAAATATTTTCACTCTTGATGGTTCCTTGATAATGAATGGATCATTCTGCAGAATAATTGCTGCGTTTAGTGTTTTGTTGGAGCCCCTTTCTTAATTGGGAAATTTATCAATCTTTTGTTTCCAACTATAATTCGTCTATTTTGATTTCTTTTCTTCTTCTACGTTTTTCTTTGTGATTCATGTTACTTGTTTTAGTATCATTAGTTGGCATTGAGTAATTTTAGTTTTATATCTGATTTTGATAAGTTTGTTAGGGATGTTTGTTGTTATTCCACTTTTCTAATGTTGTATGCTATGCAGTAGATTCAGTTTTAGCATTCTTAAACTCTCTGACTGTATTGTATTGTATAACCTATATTCATTTCATCTTTCATCTTTGAAAGTGACCTTAGCTTTGTGTTTTTGCTTATTTTGGGTATTTGATTTTTAGTACTATGTATTTCACTTCCTTCTGGTGAATGGAATTGTAGTCTAATGTCTTTGGGTGCTTTTCCCCCCCTTTTTTTACAGATAATTGGCACTCTGACGTGCCATCGTGGGAAAAGAAGTTTTGTTCCTCTGTCGGGTTGATTCCATGGAGGAAGCTATTGGAGACCAAGAAGTGTATGTATCTCTACGAAAATGTAGTTAAATGGAATGACTCGGCAGGCGAAGAAGCATTTCATAATGCAAAGAGTAGGTTTTGGGCAAAAATTAATGGCCTACCTTGCAATACATCAATGCCTGATCCTGACATTTATATCGATGAGATCGATTGGAATTGCAATGTTGACCCCGATCTGCTGTTAGACCTGGAACGGGAACCGAATGCCCCAGTAGTTGGAAAGGGAGATGAAGTGATTGCGAGTTTGTATGAGGCTCTTGGCTTGTATCAGTCATATACATGCATCGGATGGGGCGAACCTAAAGAAGATTTTCAGAAACCAAAAGCAGAGCATGGTAATTGTGATCAGAATGTGGATGATGGAGAAAACTCTTGGGAGATGAATTATGCTCCCAAGAATAATGGAGCTTTAAGGGATGAGTATTTGAATAATTCAGTTGGTTGGAATGATTGGGGGAATAATCACAATCACAATTACAATTACAATCACAATCACAATCACAATCACCATCACAATGAATCAAACAACAGGTTTACAAATGGGATTTGGAGAACATGGGATGAAAATTGCCAGAACACAGGTGGAAATTGGTACCATTCCTCGACATTTAGAGCTTCGAGATTTCATTGTAATGGCTATCAAAAGGAAAATGGCTGGAGAAACAGGAGAGGAGGAAGGAAGAAGGTAAATTTTGCTCATGAACCTCATGTTCCAGAAAGTTGGAACCGCTTGAATTCTAATCCTAATGGACCAGTTAGCCACCACTGGTCTGGCAATGGGATGCATGGAGTCCGGAGAAACCAGTTTTGTGAATATTGAGTCTATAATATCATTCCTTATATTCTTTGTTACCTTTAGGTAGAGATTATATATAAAATGGGCAAACTACGTCTCATTTGCTTTCTTTTGTGCACGATTTGAGTTGCGTTGCACGGTTTGAATTTCTCTATGCAACTTGCAAAAGCTCGGTGAGTATAGATAAATATGTTCATTTTCCCTCCAAATTCCTTTGTACAGTACAGTCTAATTGAAGTTGATTTTTCCCTGTAAATTATGTTAGGATGCTGCTTCTTTTTTGAAGTTCATTGCTTGTTCGGTTGGCTGTTAACAGGTGAAAGTGCTTTCAGGTGCTGTGTCATGTTGTTGTTCAAATTTGGCCATAATTATTATTGGGTTTTGATGTGACTGTCTGGTTTTGGATTCTGTAGAAAATAACAAATAAGTGTTTGATGAGTTTTGAAGCCAAGCATTTAGGCGCATACGAGGTTGTTGGTTGAATGCATTGCCCTTGCCTTTATAAGCCACATGAGGTTTCCTTTTTTGTACGCGGAAGAAAAGGAGTTTCCAATCTGAATAAATTCTATTGTACCGATGGTACAAAAAAGTTGGATAGCAGCAAGTTTGAACAAATTATTACTAAAAAGTTGTGCAGTTTAGGTTTGATTCCTTCCTAGTTTGGAACACCATATCCACCCTGGATCACGACAACCCTTTATTTCTCTTGGCTACTTGAAAGTTATAGCTTGTGTTCAATTTTGATTGATATATAGCTTTAAGAGGCCATTAAACTTACTGGCCACGTTAAGCTTAAGCAAACCGTGTATAGAAAGTCAAGGATTTATTGCCCACGACTTCTACTCTAGGGTTCCTAGTCTGTGTTGGGAAGTTGGGAAGGAGTTAATTAGTGGAAAATTAGGAAGTCTAAATGCTTTTAGCACTATTGGGCCACTTTTTGGTTTTATCATCAATCTTCTTATTAAAACAAAGTGGAAAAAAGTAACACTTCAACTTCGCTTGGTGGAGGTTTGGCCACCTTCTTGGAAAAATCAAAGAAAGAACAAGAGAGAGGGAGAGAGTATTTCTACAAAATTTTCCAACCCTTCCCATTTTGCAAAGCTTGGTGTCCAAGTCGCTCTATCAGAGCTGGTTTGTTTCACAAGTTTTGGGATTTTTCCACAGGTATAGAAAACTATGGTTTGTTTTAAGGATGTTAACTTTTTGGTTAAACTATACAAAATTTAAGGCTCCGTTTGATAACCATTTGGTTTTTGGTTTGTGGTTTTTTGTTTTTGAAAATTAAGCCTATAAATACTACTCCCACCCATAGATTTACTTGTTTTGTTATCTACCTCTTACCTATATTTTGAAAAACCAAGTCATGTTTTGAAAACTAAAAAAAGTAGTTTTCAAAAATTTGTTTTTGTTTTTAGAATTTAGCTAAGAATTCAAATACTTCTTTAAGGGAAATGAAAACCATTGTAGAGAATTTGAGAGAAAACAAGCTTAATTTTTAAAAACCAAAAACCAAATGGTTATCAAACGGGGCCTAAAAAATTATGCTCCTATCCTTTCAAAAAAATTTGTTTCTACCCTACCATTAAAATGATTACAAAATAACCCTTCTTTCAAGTTTTTCATTAAAAAGAAAATAAAAATGGAATGTGGCAGTGAGTTGTAAAAATAGAGGTATACCATGGGCATATGTTGTTCCAATTATTCTCTTAAATTTTGAGGTAAGTTTCAAAAGTCTCTCCTATCATTTCAAAAGTCTCATTTAGGAGTTATTCGTTTCATGGGTTGGGTTTAGGATGGGTTAGGCATCCTAAGCCCAACCCATGTTTGGGAGAAGCGTTTAGGAAGCTTAACTCAAAACTCATGGGTTACTTTTTTTTTAATTTTAATTTACTATAATAATTATTTTGTTTATTTTAACTACTCCCTTTATCTCTACCCTTTTCTTCCTTTTGGACATTTTTTTAATTATTATTCATTTATGTTTTTCACCATCTCTTATCTTTCTTTTTTTATTCAAATGTGTTGCCAGTAACTTCGCACGAGGATCTCTACATGACAATAATGCCCTTCCCAAGTTTTTTCGTTAGTCAATTTAACTTGAAAACTTTTTTAAAATATTTTTTTTTAACTTAAAAGACTAAAATGTTATTTTTAAAAATTTAGATGCCAAACAAAAAAAATTAAAGTCACACTTTAGGGATTAATAGTGTAATTTGGCAAAAAAATGTATAACTTTTAATAACTAATTTTCAGATAAAACTATTAATTTATTTTGAACTTACTAATATTAAATTTTAAGTTAACATATTAAAGTGAAAAAACAAATCACTTTCAAATTAGTTAAAGTAATATATATATATATATATATATATATATATATATATATATATATATGATATTTTATTTTAGAACTTAGCAAAACAAAACAATATTAATAATAATTTTAAATTAGCCACATTAAAAACATATTTATTTTCTTTTTTTTTTACTTGTTGTAAATAATAATAAAATTAGCCTTCTTCTTTTATTTTTCATTTGTTGAGTCGAACTATGTGAGACAAACAATCAAACACGATTTACATTAGATCACACCTCTAAATCACTGGCTTTATTTTTAACTTAGTTATCTAAAAAATAAATAAATAACAAATAGTTAATTCACTTGCTTGTTTAGTCAATAAAATTAAAATCTCAAATTGAGAAAAAAAAAATGTATTCTAATTTTAGTCAAAAACTCAATTTCAAAATTGACAAAAATAAAAATTTGTTTAAAAAATTTTGAAAAAGTAATTGAAATTGAGTTGAATTTGAATTACAAACTTACTAAAATAAAATTAGTAAAATAAATAGTATTTAGTTTTAAATTAGCCATGTTAAAAAAATATTTAGGTTACGAATTAGTCATATTCAAGGTAAAAAGTGCATGATATCCAATTTAAATCTAGTCATATAAAAATAAAATATATGTTTTAATTTTTATGCAGTCATTTAAAAAAAAATCTATCTAATGTATTTTAATTTTTAAGTTAGTCATTTGTTTTACATAATTAAATTAGTCAATTTAAAATAACAAAAATATATGAATCAAATTTTAAATTTAAATTTAACTATATTTGAACAATAAGAAAATTAAGGTTAAATTACAAATTTGGTTCCTATGGAATGGAGAAAGTTAGAATTCAGTCAATATAGTTTTAAAAGTGAGAATTTGTCTCAATGGTTTGATAAAACTCTCATAAATAGTCTCTACGGTGTTTGTAATTTAATAAAAAATTAATTTGTTTTTAACTTAACTATATTAAAATAACAAAAATAAATAATTAAAATGAAAATTTTAAACTAATCTAATCTAACAATTGATTAAACACAATTAAATATTTCATAAATCCAAGATGTCTAAACCTGCACTACAAACTCAAGCTTCTTAAATCTGCACTTCAAATACAGTTTTCTTAAACCCAAGCTATCTAAATCCTCCAGCTTAACCCCCAGTTTAACATTTCCAAGTTTAAGATTCCAAACCTATGCGCCAAACGCCCCTAAATTGTTTAAAACAACCCTTCCATTAGCTTCTCCATTAAAATGAAATGGAAATATGATGTGGTGATAAGTTGTGAAAAAAATGAAAGGTCTAAGTCGCATTCGAAATGACATCATTTCAGGAGAAAATAATTTTGGAGATTAGGATAAAATATTGCATCGATCAAAAGATTTAGGAGGAAACAAAATTTTCACAGGCCACAGACGATGGATGAAATTTGAGGTCTCCTCACAATCAATCGATAAAAATGAAGGCTAAGTCATGAATGGAAAGAATGAAAAGATAAACAAAGAAACTCAACACAACTGAACCTAGGACCCACAATTGCTTGATAAATTTCTTACCTTTGAGGATGAAAATTTTATTCCTTTATCAATCAATCATTTTTTTTCCTTTTGCTAGCTATCACAGACTTATGCTTTCCATTGACCTCACTCTTCCACAATATTTCTCTCACAAATATATTTCCCTCACAAAGCTTTCTCTCTTCACTCCTCTCTCCTTCGACATTACCTATATATGTGGCTTTTAACTTTTACCAATCTATGAATTTCATAGTGGGTGGTTTCTCCCTTTAAATGATACAATTTCAACTAAAACTTTAAACCCCAAATATCCTCCCCCACCCCCCTCCCAATCAACACAATTTCAAATTTGACTAAAAACCATTCAACTATCATTTGTACCCATCATCTGTAACCTCACTTTTACAACTTATCACGATATCACAATTCCATCTCCATATAGTTGCTTTGAAACAATTTTAAGGGTTAAGGGTTAAAATGAAACTTTTGAAACAATAGGAACATAATTGAAAATTATATCAAAGTTTAGGACATAACTAAAGCCACATATGCCCACATATGGCACTCATCTAGTGCTATCATATTCCTATTTATTTGGCTTGTTTTATGCTTTAATTGTGAATTTTGACACCGTTTATTGTGAATTTTGTAGATTCCGAGCCTGAGAAGTAAAATCAGAGTATTTGGGAGTGAAAAGATGAAAATGGAGCTAAAAAAGATTGTATATAAGAGACTAAGTGTTGGAGGAGCTCAATATAGCATTTGGACCCAAGAAGATAGCATCTCAACCCCCATAAATGGCATTAAGATGCCATATTTTATGTGCAAACCTGAGAGCAAGCATTGAGACGCTGCTCTTTGTTGTCTCAACGCTATCAGGAAAGCATTGTAACACCATGCTCAATGTTGGAAATGCGCTGAGGCTGAATTATGTCCATAGCGTTGAGACGCTGCTTGTAGCTTCTCGACGCTGGAGGAGCAAGAGCTAAATGAAACGGGCGTTTGGTGCAGCGTTGGGATGCTATGACGGAAGACCTATATATTCTTCTCATTCATGTCCGATGGGTGCAGATCCGATCATTTGAGTTCCAGCGGCTCCAGTTGGCGTGTTGGCGTTTTCTAGCAACAACTCTAGGTGAGTTCGTTTTTTAGATTTGTTTTAGGTTGTTATTGTGTGATTTATGGTTTACCCACGAACTTTTATGTCCCATTTCAGATTACCCATAATTATTAGATCTCAGATTCACGAAATTGGACCCTTTCATAATCAAAGCTAGCAAGCATTTGGTGCCTATTTTCGGTAAGGTTTAGTGATTGAAGTTTGTTTTAAGTAAGGTTTCGAGGTTGATTTTGGGCATAGAATCTCTTAGGTGTTCTCTTGGAGTGTAAGCTCTACTCTTCAAGAACTAATCCTTTGATTAGAAAGGGTAATTTTTGAATGATGCTGAAAAATAGTCTAGGTTGGACTAGAACGCTTATCAAAGGAGTTAAGATTGTTTAAGGATCACTTTGTGATGTAAGTAGCCAAATTGGATTAACTCCCTAAAGTTTTGAATATGGAGTACATGGATTTTGAAATGCATGGATGACATAACAAGTGTGATTTATGATTTCTCTTAAATATGTGCTCGTGATCATGCAAGCACATGCAATCAAGTAATATAAAACGGTAAGTAAATACCGAGTACCGAATCCTCAGGAAAAACAATGGAATCTTTTTCTTTATTTAATTAATTAATAGAAGTACTCGTAATTAGAATTATTTAGGGCACAAACTAAAGAAAGCAATGCTTGGAAGATAAATCTCATATAGAAAGCAATTAAAACGTGGAGATACTAAATTAGGGATCAAACACGAATTAGGGTACAAATATGGAAATTAGATCCGACATTTAATTAATTTTGTCAATTACATAAACCTAGAGCAAAACCGATCGAAATCTCCTTTCAGTCTCATTCGAACACGCTAATTAATCGCTTGGCTAAGTGTCTTTAGCTCTAATTGATTAATTAATTGGGATTAAGTTTGCTCATAATTAGTCTCACCCGTCAACTGTTAATTCTATGTCACTTAAGAAATTTTAGGGCATTAATTAAATTCGTTCAGTCCTAAACTTTCTCCATCAAGCTCGATTTAAGACTATAATCAACTAATTAATGGCCGATTAATTAGAGGCAGTAAGTATAACTCAATTAAATGAAATATAACAAGTAATTAAGTGTCTTGAATCACAATTAAACCATAATTCTACTCCTAATTGTGCTTTTAGCCCTTAAACAAGTAAAATTAGCACATAATGAATAGAGTACAACACAAGAATTCCATCTCTACAGCCCTAGGATACATGAAACAGAGGAAGAAAGCGAATAAAAAAAACTCATCACTGCCAAAATCTCCGCTCCTTCTTCTAATTCTACAACCCCGAGCCTCTATTTCAACTCCCGAACACTCCGAATCATGCTCCGAAGGTCCCCAAATGGGAAAAAGTCATAAAAAGGGGCTAAAACCCTAAAATTGTCTCCCCAAATTTAGTCTCGAAATGATGAATTTATATTCTCTGTCGACGCAGTGTCGAGACGCTAAGGACAACGTCGGGACACTGTCCAAAATGCTTCGTTTTCACTATGCACGTGCCTTCAGTGGCAGCGTCTCAACGTTGCAGATGGAATGTCTCTTCTCCACGTGTTTTGAGCGTCTCAACTCTACAGGGTAGCGTCCCGACGCTAGCCCTCAAGTTTGAGTGATAAAATAAAGTGTCTCAACGCTATTTTGGGCACTGAGAGGTTATCCTCTCGGCCAAATTCACATGTGAAGCCCCTCTTCTCCATACTTAGCTCCATTTTGAGTATTTTTTGGCTCCACAACAAACCCAACGCTCCAAATTTGCTCTCTTTAGCCTGAATTGCCTGGTTACCTGAAATATAGAGAATATCTCCGTAAAAGGTTCACAATTACAACCAAAACTAGCAATTAAATGGGCCTAAATATAACACTAAAGTAGTGCTATCAAATACCCCCACACTTTAACTTTTGCTAGCACCAAGTAAAACAAAATCAGACTAGAGAAATAAATGTTTCAGAAAAATGCATGCACAAGTGACTCCATTCTCAAAGTACTCAAAAGTGGAATAAGATAACAAGAACAATGGGATTGAAGCATGCTTAAATTTTGAGCAATTTAAAAGAAACCCTGATCTCTTTGCGTGTGTACATAGCCTAAAATTGACTCGTTTACTAATTCAGAGTAATTTTATGCTTCCCTCCATTCGTCTTCCCCTTACACTGGCTTGAAAGATTCAATTCATCTCCCTCACAATCAAGAAAGTAATAACAAAGCTAGGTGCCTGAACTCACTTCGAGGTAGTACTCCCCTACACTTATTTTTTACCACAATCAGGGACACTAGCTTTCACACAACTATCGTAGGGACCCTTATCCAAAGCACTTGCTTGATGGGTGGCCTAACTGATCACGACAAAGGTAGCTCTATTTACCCCCGAACACTTAAATTCATGCAAGGTACTTTTCTTTCCTCTTCTCACTAACACATTTTTTTCAAAGATCAAAATGTTCTTTTTCGCAGGCAATTTCACACTTTTTCTTGCTCCTAAGCTTAGCATTACAGACTATCTTGCCAGAGGAAAGACAACTATCTTACAACTTGCAAGATAGTCTGTAAGCTTAGCATTACAGACTATCTTGCAAGTTTACTTACAAACCAAGCCTTAAGCCTATCGGAGTGACAACTGAAATAGTTATTATTAAGAAAGCGGAAGCAATTTTGGATCTTAAGCACTCTAATTACATCAATTTGATCAAATAAATAGCATGCTCAAAAACGGAAAAACAGAGAATAAGAACACTACCTTTGATGCTCAAAATTCTCCTAATCCTTGGCCAATTTCTGATCACGAACACTTCGTGGATCTCCCTTAGGATCTTCCCTACTATCCTCAGGCCTTGGAACGGATTGTGGGATCCTTAATTGGGAGAATTTTTTGAGAGAGCGAGCAAAGGTCTAAAACCGAAAATTCTTCAATTTTCTGCAAAATTCATAAAATTCTTGTGTTTCTTCTCTAATTAAAGCAAACCAAAAGCTTCATTAAGCTTTGTGAAGAAGACAACACATGAATGATGAGGATAAATCAAGAAGAAGGTGGAGAATTTTGGTGAATTTGGAAAAGCTAGTAGGTTATTCATCAATTGATGAATTTGGTCCAAAAATCAATCTTAAATGAATTTGATTTTTCTTTTAATTTTAATTCAAAATTAATATAAAATCAATTTTAAATTAAAATCAATTTTTAATTAATTAAACAATTTAATTAATTTTAAATAATTATTTAATTTAATATCAAATATCAAATTAAATAATTGGACCAATCCCGATTTCTCAAATCGAATGTTCGAACATGAATCCCTATTCATGTTTTAAACCGAACCAATATTTAAATCAAATTTAAATATGTCCACCTCTTCTTTATCATAGTTTAATTCATAATTAAGCTATGAAACGTTAAGTATATCACATATAATTAACGTTTTCTCTCAAAACCGAATTTGAACAATTCAAATTCTTTTCTCTCAAATTGTTACAAGGCTTAATCCGAGCTAGTAAGGGGAACCTAATGGACCTACATATCATGAGCTCCAACGATACGAGATTAATCGGCCAAACTCTTTAGCCTAGCTAATCAACATTCGTTAATCACCGGGACACTCCACTAAAGCCCAGTGGCTGCACTCTCCTCACTGTAGATATATTTATGTCCACTCGATATAACCATGATTAGTAAGTCGATCCTTCACAGGTCGTTCGTAATTACAGCTGGGTCAAATAAACCGTTTTACCCCTGTAATTACTTCTTGTTCCTTAAGTCCAACTGATCCTCTAATGAACAATTGGTTTGTGGTCCGACCAACAAACCGAATCCCTCTCGGGGCCAATGAGAGGGTGGGCCCTTTGTTCAAGACCCGGAGTCAGCACTTAAGGGAACAACCTCTCTACTAAACCCTGAAGTGGGTAGGAGTGAATTCCATCTCGCATGACTATGTTCCCAACTATCTACTCGGTCTTATCCCCAAAATGGGAGGCTTATTGAGTCGGCGATCTCGGGCCACTCTCACCCATGCAAATCTAAGGATAATCCCGAATAAACAGGAGTTCATAGCACACTCAGGATTAAGATCGAGTTACCTAGGTCATCGTATGAAAATAGTCAGTTAAAACAGTAAACGGAGTTAAAAAGTCTAAGTGACTATTTCGCGGTCCAGTCTTATGCAAACTCATTGCATAGGACGCCCCCACTTCATGTCTCCACATGAACGATTCAGGATCACATCGTTAGTACTATACAAAGTGGGTCGCATCCATAGTGTCCCCAGGATAAGGTACCCAGCCCTATCCCTATACTATAGACCGTTCTGACTATTACTCGAACTTGATCCACTTTTATGTCATACATAAAGTTCAAGTTTACATCTTATAGTCAATGGTACTTAGTTCATTGGATTTGAGTTAAAAGGACATAATTCACTTTATCCAATAACACCTTTACTGAATAAACCTCAATAACATCTTTATTGCAAAATAGAATATACATTCAGTTTACAAAACCACGAGTTTTAGGACATAAAACCCAACAAACTCCCACTTGGACTAAAACGTCAGTGGAGTCAAACATGCTGAGGTAAAAAACTGCCCTACTGTACAACCCGTAGTCCTAGACTCTCTAGGTGTCTCTCAAACACTTTAGCCGTGAGGGGCTTTGTAAATGAATCAGCAATGTTGTGCTCCGAAGGGATCTGTGTGACGATCACGTCTCCTCGTTGCACAATCTCCCTGATGAGATGATATTGCTCTATATGCTTTCCGCGCTTATGGCTTCTAGGTTCTTTAGAATTTGCCACTGCACCACTATTATCACAATAAAGGGTGATAGGCAAATTCATATTTGGAACAACTTCCAAATGAGTAAAGAATTTCCTAAGCCATACAGTCTCCTTCGCTGCTTCGCAAGCTGCGACATACTCAGCCTCCATGGTGGAGTCAGCAATACAACTTTGCTTTATACTCCTCCATACTATTGCTCCTCCGTTAAGAGTGAACACTGATCCCGATGTGGATTTCCTCAAATCTACATCGGTCTGAAAATCAAAATCAGTGTATCGTGCAAGGATCAGATCCTTCGCACCATACACAAGCATATAGTCCATCGTTCTCCTAAGATACTTGAGGATGTTTTTAACGGCAGTCCAATGATCATATCCTGGATTGGACTGATACCTGCTGACAATTCCCACTGCATAGCATATGTCGGGTCGAGTACATAGCATAGCATACATCAAACTACCGACAGCTGATGCATAGGGAATGCGTCTCATATCCTCAACTTCTTGAGGTGTCTTAGGACACTGTTCCTTCGACAAATGAATTCCATGCCTGAAAGGTAATAAACCCTTCTTGGAATTCTGCATTTTATATCTAACCAATATTTTGTCAATATAAGATGCCTGAGACAGTGCTAGCATTTTGTTCTTGCGATTCTGAACAATTTGGATTCCAAGGACAAACTGAGCCTCTCCCAAATCTTTCATTTGGAATTGGGTTGCTAGCCATTGCTTAACGTCAGTCAAGAATCCTACATCATTCCCAATGAGTAGGATATCGTCTACGTATAAGACTAAGAAAGCTACAGTAGTATTGACTATCTTCTTGTAAACACAAGGTTCGTCAATATTCTGTTCAAAGCCATAAGATTTGATCGCAGTATCAAACCTTATATTCCAGAATCTAGATGCTTGCTTTAATCCATAGATGGATCGTTTAAGCTTGCAAACCTTTTGCTCTTGACCCTAAATTATGAACCCCTCTGGTTGAACCATATAGATACTCTCTTCAAGATTACCATTCAGAAAGGTTGTCTTGACATCCATTTGCCAAATTTCATAATCATAAAACGTGGCAATGGACAAGAGTATTCTAATCGACTTAAGCATGGCAACAGGGGAGAAGGTTTCTTCATAGTCCACCCCTTCCCGCTGGGTATAACCCTTTGCCACAAGTCGAGCCTTAAAGGTTTGCACCTTACCAGCTTGGTCTCGTTTCCTCTTGTAGATCCACTTACAACCGATAGGTCTTTCACCATCTGGTTGGTCTACAATTTCCCAGACTGAATTGAAGTACATTGACTCCATTTCGAGGTCCATGGCTTTAATCCACTGGTCCTTATCTATGTCATTCATCGTCTGTTTATAGGTCAATGGATCCTCAATGCCATCATCAGGTATGACGACCTGGATTTCAGTCAAACCCATGTAACGGTCAGGTTGTCTAACATCCCTCCCACTACGTCGAGGCATTCTCAACTCTTGAGAAGGACCAGCTTGATCAACAACTTTTGTTAATTTATCTGTAGCTTCTTTGGAAAGTTCATTTAAAACAATTCTGCTTCGAGGTCGATGATCTTTTATGTGGTCTTCCTCTAAGAACGTGGCGTTTGTCGACACAAGCACCTTGTCCTCTTGAGGATCGTAAAACAGACCACCTTTCGTTTCCTTGGGGTATCCTACGAATAGGCATAATTTTGAACGTCGTTCCAATTTCTTTGGATTGGGCACTAGCACATGTGTCGGGCACCCCCAAATCCTGAAGTGACGTAAACTTCCTTTACGCCCTCTCCATAACTCATAAGGTGTTTCTGAAACACTTTTAGAGGGAACCATGTTCAAAATATATGTAGCAGCCTCTACTGCATATCCCCAAAACGAACTAGGCAGCTGAGCATCTCATCATAGACCGAACCATGTCTAACAGGGTTCTGTTTCTCCTCTCAGATACACCATTCTGCTGAGGTGTACTGGGCGCTGAGAGTTGGGATACGATTCCATGTTCTATCATATAGTCCTGGAATCTCAAATCCATATACTCTCCACCTCGATCTGATCGAAGTGTTTTAATCATCTTACCTAATATGTTCTCAACCTCTGCCTTATACTCCTTGAAGTTTTCAAGGGTTTCGGACTTATGATGTATTAGGTAAAGATAGTCGTACCTCGAATAATCATCGATGAAACCGATGAAGTATTCATACCCTCCTCGTGCCTTGATATTCATAGGATCACAAAGATCCGAATGCACGAGTTCTAAGGGTTCTTTGGCTCTATAACCTTTTTCAGAAAAAGGTCGTTTGGTCATTTTTCCCTCAAGACAAGACTCACATGGTGGTAAGGAGTTGTCTTCTAACTGACTTAGGAGACCACTCTTAACTAATCTCCCAATCCTATTGAGATTAATGTGGCCTAGTCTCAAGTGCCAAAGATAGGTACTTGGAGAAAGTTTCTACCTTTTATTTTAAGTATCAGCTGTTTTAAACATCTCGGTGTTCAAAATAGCTTTTACCTCTGTTGGTCTTAACACATATAGGTTGTTTTCAAGTTTAGCAGAACATATTCGTACACCTCTTTTGTAAATGAACACTTCATTGTAATCAAAAGATATTTTATACATCTGTTCAAGCAAACAAGAGATAGATACAAGATTTCTTTTGATTCCAGGAACCAAAAGTACATTTTCTAGTAAAATGAATCTATCTCTAAACAACAACTTCACCGCTCCCACTGCTCTGGCTGAGACAACCTCTCATGTTCCAACCCTGAGAGTTATCTCACCATCTGCAAGCTGCCTCCAGGAACTAGTTTCCTGAAAAAAAGAACACACATGGTTAGTGGCTCCTGAATCTAATATCCAGGCGGAATTATCATGTTCCACTAAACATGTTTCAACAACAAGTAAATCATATTTACCTTGTCTTGCCTTCTCAGCTTTCTTTTCTGCAAGGTACTTTGGGCAATTTCTCTTCCAGTGCCCATCTTCACCACAGTGGAAACATTTTCCTTTATCTGTGGCTTTAGCCTTGCGTTTACTCATGGTGGGAGCTTTTCCTTTCCCTTTATCCTTCTTCTTCTTTTGAATACCTTTATTCTTGGAAAAAGAAGAACCAGACTTAGTCCCAGAGGACGATCCTCTTAGGAACTTCTTCAAAGAGACAACATTTGCCTCCTTCTCTTTTCCCTTTGTTTTCATCAGGGAATCGAAAGTCTGTAGCTCGTTGAGGAGAGTAGTCAGATTATACTCTATTTTGTTCATCACCGCATTGGTGCGGAACTGTAGGAAACTCTTCAGAAGAGATTCCATTATAAAGCTAACCTGACTTTTCTCATCAATGACAGCTCCGTTTACCTCTGCCACGTTGAAGTGGACCATCATGTTAAGAACATGCTCCCTAACAGAAGTTCCCTCCTTCATACGGGAGTTGTAAACGTACTTGAGAGCATCATGACGGATCGATGAGGACGATTGACCAAACATCGCCTGTAATGATCCCATGATCTCCTTAGCGGTGATCATGCTCTCATGTTTCTTAGATAGCACATCAGATATGCTGGCTAAGATATAGACTCGGGCTTTATCATTAGCCCTAGTCCATTTGTCAAATGCATCCCGAACAATTTGGTTTGCAGACGAGCTGGGAGGGGTAGGACATTCCTTTGTTAAGACAAACCTTAGATCATCGATAACTAGAATCGTATTCAAGTTCGATTTCCAGGTTGCGTAGTTATCGCCGTTTAACTTATCGGAGGCTAGTAATTGAATTAAAGAGCTCGACATGCTGAAAAATAGAACATATTCTATTAGTGAATTGCTTCTAACTCATTACATGCATCCAATTTAAGAAATTTAGCAAAAGTAATAATGTATCCATAAACTCATTATTGTTTTTGCAACGATACTTCAGTGAGTCAGAGCAACCGCTATCGAGGGGCAGTCAATCACTCCTTCACCGAATCAAGACATTCTTGACTAAATGCTAATACCGGAATAACTCTTATTCCTATAGCATTCTAGTTATCGCTACTTTGGTCGAGAATTACTAACACTTAGTAATTCTTGTAAGTGTGACCCGCCATTTTCAGACCTCAGAGGTCGGCCCCAACAATGCTACCGAATGGAAAAGACAATGTTGGGAATGGACCTAGGAGACCCTATCCATTTCTGGAGTTTGAGTTGTTCCGATTCCTATGTTACGACCCTCCGAATGGATGGTGCTACTACGGGCAACCTGCAGGCGGAACATAGGAATCTCAAGGTCCAATCTAATGGAGGAGACCGTAGGATGTGTTGACACACTTCCTTCTCCCACTTACTATAAATACTTTCTCCATTCACCTTGCTCTTGATTTATGCAAACACCATCCGAATGGGGATGCCCTATTGACATCACGAGGCCGAGCATAAATCTCACGGTGTGAACTTTGCGGTGAGCGTAAGAGGAAATTGATATATCATATATACCTTTTCTCTCCCACTAAGTATTTTAGACGGTTTGGGTATAAATTTACTTAGGCATATTCCGGCTAAAACAATATAACCTAAGTCTAGGTAAAAACTATTTTTACCTACGATGTCTAGGTGATAAACGCTTTAAAACATATCATCTCACGCGTGCATGCTCATAAAACTGGGTTAACATAACTCAAGAACCATATCGATCGCCAGGTAGGAGGTGTTCTGTAAACCGTCAACTTAAATACCCCCAGCCTTAGACAGGATCTCACCGGGTGAGTTCTCTTGTAACCTTAGTTTTACAAGATATCGACCTATTTTAACTATTAAAACAAATCGGGGCCTAATTCCTAATCACATTGGAATTTGTTAACCCTAAGTGAGCATGCCTTAATTCTTTGTTATAGATTTTCAGTGTCTATCTCATTTTATAACACTTATAAAATAAAGACAACCTATAACATACATTTAACAATGAATATAACAATTATATTCTACTAAGGCAACTATTTGTTGTATGTTTAATTTTTTAATTAATATAACACTTATATTAATTTATAATTAAAACATATAACATTTGTTTCATAAATTAATATAACTCTTATATTAATTTTCATGAAACCCCAAACATGCATACTATATATTATAACACTTATAACATACTTTCAATGCATGGAGCATGATTCCTATGGTGGGATTTTAAAATCTATATGGCATACTTTATGCACATACAAATAGGGATTTAATTAAAACATACATTCACAATGCATAATTAATTAAACACACTAAAGTGGACTGGTTTTGGCATCAGAAGCAAGCAAACAACTAAATTATTACAATAATAATCTAGAAATTAGGCCGAGCTGCTTCCGAACCCTTCGAACCGCCCTGAACCAGCTTGCAAATGTGTGAACCGGACCTCCAAAAGGTTGAACCGGGCTGTAAAATCCTGAATCGGACTTCCAAAAACTGAACCGGACCTCCAAAGTTGCAAAACCGGACCTGAACCAGTCAGAACCGGTTTGAAAACGTCCGAACCGGACAAAAAATGAGCTGAACCGGGCTGTAAAAGGTTGAACCGGATTGCTGACGTCATCATTTAAATCGATGACGTCATCCTTCTTCTTCAAAATGAAAACGCGTTTGCACAGAACTGAAGCTGAAGGAAAAATGCAGAAAACATCTCTGTTTTTGGTTTCAGTGACCTTTCGATCCTCTCTCTTCAAATTCAAGGCCTTCCCGGACTCCGATCGACTTGAAACTTTTACAGACTCTTCTTCACACAATAATGCTCAAACAATCTTGATCAATTACAAAAACTTCAACAAATTGAAGCTCAATTTATATGCCAAAACAGAAAGTACCACTTTAGACGCCCAGAAAATTCGATTTCAAAATCATACCCACCAAGCTCAAATTAAATCAAATTGAGTGCTCAAAATTGCTCTGATACCAATTGGAAAAGTTATTATTAAGAAAGCGGAAGAAATTTCGGATCTTAAGCACTCTAATTACATCAATTTGATCAAATAAATAGCATGCTCAAAAATGGAAAAACAGAGAATAAGAACACTACCTTTGATGCTCAAAATTCTCCTAATCCTTGGCCAATTTCTGATCACTAACACTTCTTGGATCTCCCTTAGGATCTTCCCTACTATCCACAGGCCTTGGAACGGATTTTGGGATCCTTAATTGAGAGAATTTTTGAGAGAGAGAGCAAAGGTCTAAAACCGAAAATTCTTCAATTTTCTGCAAAATTCATAAAATTCTTGTGTTTCTTCTCTAATTAAAGCAATCCAAAAGCTTCATTAAGCATTGTGAAGAAGACAACACATGAATGATGAGGATAAATCAAGAAGGAGGTGGAGAATTTTGGTGAATTTGGAAAAGCTTGTAGGTTATTCATCAATTGATGAATTTGGTCCAAAAATCAATCTTAAATGAATTTGATTTTTCTTTTAATTTTAATTCAAAATTAATATAAAATCAATTTTAAATTAAAATCAATTCTTAATTAATTAAACAATTTATTTAATTTAAATAATTATTTAATTTAATATCAAATATCAAATTAAATAATTGGATCAATCCCGATTTCTCAAATCGAATGTTCGAACATGAATCCCTATTCATGTTTTAAACCGAACCAATATTTAAATCAAATTTAAATATATCCACCTCTTCTTTATCATAGTTTAATTCATAATTAAGCTATGAAACGTTAAGTATATCACATATAATTAACGTTTTCTCCCAAAACCGAATTTGAACAATTCAAATTCTTTTCTCTCAAATTGTTACAAGGCTTAATCCGAGCTAGTAAGGGGAACCTAATGGACCTACAGATCATGAACTCCAACGATACGAGATTAACCGGCCAAACTCTTTAGCCTAGCTAATCAACATTCGTTAATCACCGGGACACTCCACTAAAGCCCAGTGGCTGCACTCTCCTCACTGTAGATATATTTATGTCCACTCGATATAACCATGATTAGTAAGTCGATCCTTCACAGGTCGTTCGTAATTACAGCTGGGTCAAATAAACCGTTTTACCCCTGTAATTACTTCTTGTTCCTTAAGTCCCACTGATCTTCTAATGAACAATTGGTTTGTGGTCCGACCAACAAACCGAATCCCTCTCGGGGCCAATGAGAGGGTGGGCCCTTTGTTCAAGACCCGGAGTCAGCACTTAAGGGAACAACCTCTCTACTAAACCCTGAAGCGGGTAGGAGTGAATTCCATCTCGCATGACTATGTTCCCAACTATCTACTCGGTCTTATCCCCAAAATGGGAGGCTTATTGAGTCGGCGATCTCGGGCCACTCTCACCCATGCAAATCTAAGGATAATCCCGAATAAACAGGAGTTCATAGCACACTCAGGATTAAGATCGAGTTACCTAGGTCATCGTATGAAAATAGTCAGTTAAAACAGTAAACGGAGTTAAAAAGTCTAAGTGACTATTTCGCGGTCCAGTCTTATGCAAACTCATTGCATAGGACGCCCCCACTTTCATGTCTCCACATGAACGATTCAGGATCACATCGTTAGTACTATACAAAGTGGGTCGCATCCATAGTGTCCCCAGGATAAGGTACCCAGCCCTATCCCTATACTATAGACCGTTCTGACTATTACTCGAACTTGATCCACTTTTATGTCATACATAAAGTTCAAGTTTACATCTTATAGTCAATGGTTCTTAGTTCATTGGATTTGAGTTAAAAGGACATAATTCACTTTATCCAATAACACCTTTACTGAATAAACCTCAATAACATCTTTATTGCAAAATAGAATATACATTCAGTTTACAAAACCACGAGTTTTAGGACATAAAACCCAACAACAACATACTGCTAGAAATCATAAAATTCCTCTAAAAGCTCAACTTATCAAAACTAGGCTAAGTGCTCAACATATGCAAAGAATTCAAAGAAAAAATTTTAAATTTACCCCAATTTCAGCATGCTTTAGCTTCCACAATATATATACAAAAATAATCCTATCAGGAGTACAAATCATAGAATTTCTTCATCACAAGACCACGCAAGATCCTAAAACCAATCTACAGCACACATACTCATCATTCATCAAATTTTCAGAATTTTCAAATTAAGCTCAAAAAACACAAATCATCAAATCCCAATGAATCATCAAACTCTCCCTCATCTAAGCATCAACACCATTCTCCCTTAAGCATCAACACCATTCTCCCTACACTTAAACTAAACATTGTCCTCAATGTTTACCCCAAAGCAATTAACATGCAAGAAGGACAAATAGCAAGATTATGGGTAACGATACTTCCCTGAAATGATAAGACCTCCCATAATAATCACACACGACCTCAAACACTTCTCAGGAACTGCAAAACACAAAAGGGTCATTTATTCAACTAAAAACAAAACAAAAACAACTAGACAAAACAAGTAATGAACCCTTGGGTTACCTCCCAAGAAGCGTTTGTTTAACGTCATTAGCTTGACATTTTTCACATGCTTCTTTCAAGGCAGTTCAAAGATAAAGAACCGAACATCCTCTCTCTTTCCTGCATTCTGAAGGTTAGCAACACATTCTCCTATAGAATTTTCACTAGCTATATTACTCAAACACGGGGAGAAAGAACTATGATTAACAGGAAAGGGGACAGAAAAATCCTGAGCACCTAAAGTAGACATCTCCTCATGATTCCCATCCAAGATAGGACTCAAATGAGGAGGCACAACAAGTTCATGCTCAGCCTCCATCTCAGGCAAATCATTCTCAAACAATTTTTCAAATTCACCTTTCTCAAAAGTCAATTTCTTATTAAGCATGGCATTATGATAGATAAAGAAATCACTATTCTCAAGAAAGTACTCTAACACATGCTCAATACTTAACACTTTCTGAACACCCTCACTCAATCTATTGACATAAAAGATAGATTCACTCACAGCACATTCAGCCAACATGCAGTCAAGATGATCAGACAAAACAACCTCATTATTATTTTTTTCTCAAAGACAAAAAATTCTCATCAAACAATTCATTTTTCACAACAGAAACATGATCGACGAACATATCATTAGAACCAACGTGATCAGATGTACACGCAAGCGCACGCAATCGAAGTAATATAAAATGGTATGTGAGTACCAAGTATCGATCCCACAGGGAACGGTGTAACAAAAATTATTGTAAAGCAAAATGTAAGGAAAATTGCAACTTTGAAAACTAAAAATACAAAAATAATGTTGGGATGGTGTGTTGGAAAAAGAAAAATTGCAGAATCTAATTGTAGAATCTAAAAATGACAATAATTGAAATAACAAAAATTACAGAATTGAATTGCAGAATCTAATTGTAGAATTGAGAAACGGCAATATTGGATAGTAAACTAAAGTTTCAAAAGGAATTTAGATAAAGATGGGGCTCAAGAATGTCATTGCCCTAAGTTGTAATTGCAAGCCAAAATTACAATTCCAACCTACTCCACACTCAATTGTAAACCAAAATTGCTTCTCCTATTCACCTCAAATTTAGGTTTTTTGGAGGCTAAGTGAGTGACTTATATGTCTATAGTCCCTCTATCTTAGATAATTCAGCTCAACAATTTTATGGGTTTTGGAGTCCTTAATCCCTATGTATAGGGTAAGGAATTGGCTTATGTCTAAGCTCTTTTCTCCATTACTTGTGCGAAATCCGCTTATCACTAACCCCGTCGGTATTAGATCAAATCTTGAGTTGCTACCCTAGTTGATCAAACTAGGATCTTAACGGAAATTTATTCAACACAAACAAACAATTGAGATGCAAGCTTGGTTTTTATTGAAATTTAGGCTACAATTACTTCTTAGAGAACTCACATTCTTGAACCCCCTAAGAAGCTTTAGCTCATATTGAGGATGAAATTGTCGCAATTAATTTTTGAAAAAAAAAAAGCATATTAAAAGTTGTGAAATTTGACTAATTAAGACAGTAAATGGTAGTGCTATTCTCGGCAAATCTCCAAGGAATTAAAGAAACAATTCTCAATGGGATTTAAGGCAAAGAATACAGGGGCATCTAAATGAATTTCCATTTTTTTTTTCCTTTTGCCCTTGAGTCTAATGAGCCTTAAACATACCCACAAAGATTGAACTTGAATAAAATCAACATTCCCACAGAACTGAACTTGAATAAAAACAGAGGATGGAATCAACTATTTCATAAATTCAATTATCAATTGTTCAACACAACCTTTTCCATTCCAATCGACTCAACCTCCACAATTTTTAAGAACGATTGGTCTTAACGATTCAAGAAACACTTGAATCGGATTGGACTAACTCAACAAAATGCAGTAAAAATTCAGATTATGACAGAACCTTAGCAACCCATTGAATGTTACGAAAACAGAATTTTAATTAAGCAAAAATGTAGCACAACTAAGAAATCGAAACAACATCCACTGGATACTACTAACTCTATCGGAATTACAAGAAGAACTCGAAGAAATTAGAAAACAGCAGCTGCACTCCTCGGCTAAAAAAAATTCCAGCAAGATCCGATAAACATAGTACAAAAACCAACAATGAAACCCACGAAAATTTACTCTGAAAAGTCTCCAAAAAACGAATTCAAACCTCAAATTCTTCACTTGAATTGGATTGGATAAATTGAAGGACAAATAGAAATAACTTGCAGCAACTTTCAGTAAAACAGAGGTTAAAAAAACTGCAAAAACAGAGATGAAAAACTAAAAAAAAAAAAAAACCATGAAAAACAACTCCAAAAACGTCTTCCAATCCGAATTGTGTTGCTCCTCCTCTTCTTCCCCTTTTATAGGCCTTCATTAGGGTTGAAGAATGCTCAAATTTTGTGCTCAAATTCTCTTAAATCATGCTGTAATCGAAGATTTTCAGAATGGGTTAATTGCAGAGTTTTTTCCTTTTTTGAACTTTTCTACTGCTCCAGATTGCAAAATCAGATTTTGCAATTTCTACATTCCCTGCTCTAGAAACAATTGCAGAATCACGAATTTGCAATTTAATTTTGCAATTTCCACATTCCCTGCAAACAAACTTAACTTTTTTAGAATCTTGTCTAATTGCTTTCATTCTTATTCCTTTTTTATTTTCAAGCAACTTTCAACTATTTTCAAATGATCTTAAGACAAAACAAGAATATTTTAAGTAATTAGGAGTTAAATAAGCCTTAATTCTAAGGCTTATCACAACGCCATTACAAAATTCAGAATTTTCAAACAAAGAAACATAAGAAGAAGCAGAAGAAGATACAGTCTCGAAAGGAGCCTCATGTAAACTAACATCAACATGCCTAACAGAATGTTTCTCCTCAACAGGAGGAGAACCCTCAACAAGATCAACCACAAAGAAATTTTCTCTATTTTCAACAGCATCTAAAGGGTCAAAAATGCTTAACATTACCTTTTCGTCGTTGACTTGTAACGTTAATGTATCTCAGTTCATACTGATGTCCGCTCTACTAGTAGCCAAGAACGGTCTACCAAGAATAATTGGGATCTCCTCATCTTCCTCCATCTCCAATACTACAAAATCAATAGGAAATATAAATTTATTAACCTTTAAAAGCACATCTTCAACTATACCTTTGGGTTTTGTTACTGAACCATCGGCAAGCTGAAGAGAAATTGTTGTGGGCTATATTTCCTACAATCCTAATTTCCTGTGGACAGAATAAGACATTAAGTTTATACTCGATCCCAAATCGCATAAGGCACTATCAATATTCAAATTGCCAATGGAACAGGGAATAGTAATACTCCCTGGATCACTAAGTTTCAGTGGCATCTTCTTCTTCAAAATCTTCGTGCTCGTTTCAGATAGGCTAAGCACTACGTTTACCTCAAACTTCCTCTTCTTCGAAAGCATTTCCTTCATAAATCTCCCATAGTTAGGCATGTTGGCCAGCACTTCTGCAAAGGAATATTAATATGAAATTTTCTCCACACCTCCTAGGAGGACTGATGTGTGCTCCTCTATCCACATGTCGGGGTCAAGGTGCCTCCATATCCCATGCCAACTCATTGGACTCGTCAACAATCGAATCCAAGAAGGTTTTCTTCTTCTTCTCGACTTCTTTTGCATTCTTTTTTTCAAAAATTTTCTTTTCACCTTCATTCTTCTCTTCTTTCCTAAAACCAAAACAACCATTAGCAGAATTAAAATGAAAAGACAGGCCAGAAAGATTACTTATTGGATCCCACTCCTAAGTGTTATAGATTTGTACCGCTCTCTCTGTTCGGATTTATGCCCTAAAGGCTCATAATTAATGATTAATTTAATAATTACTAATAATTTTGATTATTTTATTTACAATATAATATTATCCATTATATGAAAAATTCAAAGTTATTAGTGTAATCTTGAACAGTATGTGATTGAGATACGGAATGATCATATTCAAGAAATAACCTAAAGGGTCATAATATATGGATAAGGTTGGGTGTCTTATACTGGTAACACTATTTATATGACCCACTTTGTAATAGTTACAAATGAATTGATCCAAATCGTTCATGTGGAGACATGTGAGTGGGGGTATCTTATACAATGAGTTTGTATAAGACTGGACCACGAAATATTTAATCTCTCTTTATAAATCCGTTAATTGAGAAGATTAATATTTCATCAAGATGATTATATGCAACTCGATCTTAATCCTAAGTGAGTTATGAACTCCTGCCTGTGAGGGCTTGTCCTTTGATTTGCATGGGTGAGAGTGGCTTTTGTAGCCGATTTAATAAGCCTACCATTTTGGAGACTTTATCAAATAGGGAGCTGGGAACATAATCTTACAAGATAAAATTCACTTCTTCCCATATAAAGTAAGTAGAAAAGTAGTTCCCTTAAATGCTGATTTCGGGACTTGAACAATGGGGTCTCACCCTCTCACTGGCTCGAGAGGGACTTGGTTTATGATTGGATCATAAACAAATTGTTCATTAGAAGATCAGTGGTACTTAAGATGCAAGATGTAATTACAGGGGTGAAACAGACTTTTGACCAAGCTGTAATTACGAACAACTTGTGAAGGATCGATTTGCACGTAGTGGTTATATCCATGGACATAATTTGTCCTACAGTACATAAGAGTGCAACTCTAGGTCTATAGTATAGTGATATAGAGTTAATGAATGAAAATTAATTGATTAAAGAGTTTAAGTAATTAATTTGTATCATTGGAGCTTATAATATGTAGGTCCATAGGTCCACTATAAATAGGACCGGGGGTGAGCCATTGCGTGCATTCTTCACAAGAGAAAATGACTCTTGAAATTCTCCTCTCATTTCCTCTCTCTATTTTCAAGAAGGTTCCCACAAACCTTTTTGGTCCTTTGTTCGAGTTATAGCAAGGAAAACTTTATAGAAGTCTTGGAGTTCAACCTCATCAGAATTGGAGTACAAGGAGAAAAAGACCCGCCAGAATATTCTCCATATTATTTTCAAGGTATGGTTTATGTTTAATCTTAAGTTTATATTTGGTTAAAATAATATTTTGGTTCCTGTACTTTCAAATGTCCAATTTTAGTCCCTATACTTTCAACAAAGCTCGAAATTGGTCCTTACCATATTAGGTTATTGTTAATTTTTCTTTAAAAAAAAAAATTAGTCTCTATTACATTTCCCTCTATAAATTTTGAAAGTATGTTCACATGGTGTCTTTTCTTGTATTAAAATTATTATTATTATTTAACCAATTTTGATCAAAATTAACTTCAAACTTATCATATGGACTAATTTTAAGCTTTATTGAAAGTACAGTGACTAAAATTGAATATTTAAAAGTACAGGACCAAAATGGAACAAAGCCCAAAGTACAGGGACAAAAATGGTATTTTAACCTTTATATTTTAATTAAAAAATAAAATCAAGGTCGATTCCAATGCTTCCACTATGGGTTTAATTTGATTATTCCTTTCACTCTCGGGTTCACCTCAGTGTCGTTCGAGAATTTACCCTTCTAAAGGGCGTTGATTGTGTTGGGATCTGCCCTATCTGAACCTCCATGTTCTTCAGCGCAGTGTCGTGGCCACTCACCGTCGTGGCTAGGGTCGTGATGGTCATTTGCAGATATTGGTTCACTCCTCTCTGTTTTTTTTATGAAGGTTCCCATCATCTCCTCCAAGTTTGATTTCTTCTCTTGGTTTCGATGTTCTGCAAACCCAAGTGGCTGCAAAACATTTTTCTGGTTAACGTAAGAGAAGTTTTTGTGATAACACAAACCTAGGTGGTAGAAGTTGGGAAGATTCTGGTTCTGATGGCCTTGATAGCATATCTTCAATTTTGCACATACTGACACTGCTCGACAGACTGCTCCTCCATACTCTTCGAGTTCAATGCTGACAACGAGGCAATAGACTGTATGGCTCCTACAGTAGAAGGTTTATTCAATGGGTTAGTTAATGAAGCCATCTGAGTTTTCAACGCACTTGTCTCGTCAATTTCGTATTGCTCACAGTGGATCTCGAAGATAATGAACGATGTGATGGCCATTGATAACTTGTCGCAGCCATTTCCTCCAACAAAGCATGTGCCTCGTCCACTATCTTTGCTAGGAAGCTCCGTCCACACTCGTATCAAGAATGGTTTTAGTATTCGAAGTCAATCCATTATAAAATAATTGTACCTGTAACCAATCTGGATAGTTGTGTTGAGGGCATTTCCTCAACATCTCTTTGTATCTCCCCCAACTTTCATACAGTTGATCCCCGTCGAGCTGACAAAATGTATCAATCTCCGTTCTCAGCTTCGTCATCTTTGCTAGGGGAAAGAACTTCGTCAGGAAGGCCTAGGCCAACTCGTCCCATGAAGATATGCTAACCAGCTTCAGGTATTCAAGCCAATCCTTAGCTTTGTCCTGCAACGATAAAGGAAATAATCTTAGTCTAATGGCATCAGAAGACACACCATTCAACTTTACCGTGCCACAGATCTCAAGAAAAAACCTAATATGCGAATGTGGGTTCTTCAATGGGTGCCCTTTAAACGAGTTATCCCGCGCCATTTGTATTAGCCCTGTTTTCAGCTTAAAGTTGTTCGCCTAAATGGGTGCATGCACTATCCCGGAATGGTCCTTCATAAATATGAGCTGAAAATAATCACGGATTGGCTTACTTTCCTCCTCATTGCATTGTTCTTCCATAGTGGCTTAGGTTTCTTTCCTTAGCCTCCTGCAAGTCCTGTCAATTTCCAAATCTAAAGGCAAAAGGTCAGTCCCCTTATCACTACGCATAAAACAACGGCCTCCTCAAAGAAAAACTAAAACCAAACAAAACAAAAGAAAAAGGAAACTACAATAACAAAACTCAGAAAAAGCACACAATGGGAAAACACGAATGAATATATACAAGGACAAAAACACACAAATATATACAAAAACAAATAAAACCTCTAAAGTAATTCCATCTATTTTCTTCCTAATATTAAGCAATTAAAGAAAAAGACTTCGCCACTTTTCCCGACAATGGTGCCAAAAACTTGTTCATGGTCACACAAGCGCACACGATCAAGTAATATAAAACGATAAATAAATACCGAGTATCGAATCTTCAGGAAAAATAATGGAAGCTTTTTCTTTATTTAATTAATTAATAGAAATACTCGTAATTAAAATTATTTAGGGCACGAACTAAAAAAAGTGATGCTTAGAAGATAGATCTCATATAGAAAGCAATTAAAACATGGAGATACCAAATTAAGGGGACGTTTAAGGGATCGAGAACGAATTAGGGTACAAATATGACAATTGGATTTGACATTTAATTAATTTTGTCAATTACATAAACCTAGAGCAAAATCGGTCAAAATCTCCTTTCAATTGCATCTCGACTCTAGCCCTCAGCTTTGAGTGATAAAATATAGCGTCTCAATGCTATTTTGGGCATGGAGACACCATCCTCTCGGTCGAATGCACATGTGAAGCCCCTCTTCTCCATACGTAGCTCCATTTTGAGTTTTTTTTTTTTGGCTCCACAACAAACCCAATGCTCCAAATTTTCTATCTTTAGCCTAAATTGCTCGATTACTTGAAATATAGAGAATATCCTCGTAAAAAGCTCACAATTACAACCAAAACTAGCAATTAAATAGGCCTAAATATAGCACTACATTAGTGCTATCAGAATGTGTTCAAGCATGTTGGTTACTGAATGACTGAGTATAGTATACCAGAATGTTTGAATAGTTGACTATATACAGATTTCTTAAGAGGTTTAATGAGTTGACTGAGTATAGAATACTTAAGTTGTTTGACTGGCTGGTTGGCAGTTTATAATACAAGTATAGCATGTTCAAGATTGCTATTCATGTATAGTATGTTCTGAAAGACACAAAATAACTTTTGATGTTTAGCACGTTTTAAAGGGGTCTGAGTATGGAATGGACTGGTAATGAATGCTATGACTTCTAGCATGTTTAGAGGGCTTTGGTTAAATATATGTTTATTCTTAAGATTCATGTTTGCTAGTGACAATTACCTTTCCCCATGTCATGTCTGTTTTCATGAGGTACTATACTGGGATAGACCTAATTCTACAAGTGGGTCGCCAACTAACCTCTAGTGGCATTTTTCCTTACAGGAATGACCCACATAGGTACCATAGTTGGTACAATTTCAGGGTCACTTCCCTCATATTTACAATTTCGAGGTCGCTCCCCTCATGTTTACAATTTCGGGGTGGCTCCCTTCATGTCCAATCAGAATGTTTTCATGAGGTACTATATTGGGATAGACTTAGTACCACTAGAGAGCCACCAACTAACCTCTAGTGGCATTGGGCCTTACAGAACTGACCCGCACAGGCACCATAGTTGGTCAGGTTTGGGGATAGGTTAATTGTTCACTTAGACATGATGTTTCATGTTTTTAATTAAGGCCCTTATGTATCAGAACATGAATGAATAAGTTAGACAGTACTCTACATGTTTTCAAGTATCAAGAATGTTTCAAGTGTTTGCCAGTTTCAGCCCCTCAAGTAGGGCTACTTATTGAGTATATTTTTATACTCACCCATGCTACCCTTTTTTTCTTTTCAGATGGTGCATGACTTACGAGGTGTGTGGCGAGTGCATTCAGCTTGGCGAGGCTATGGAAATAGTGTCGGACCAGAGCTTCCTAGGATCCTAAAAATTTCTAATTTCATGATTTAGCCTTTGTTCTTTTATTTATTGTTTTTTTAATTATTTAAATACTCTTTATTCATTAAATTTTATGATAAATGTTTATTGGGATCCCAAATTAAAAGTATACTGAATTTCAATCAGTTTTAAAATAAAGAAATGTTTTGTTTTTGTGTACATGAGCTTCCACTTTACTTTTAAAAGTTCATGTTTTGTTTGCATGTAGTTGATGAGACCAAATTTGAACATGCCTATTCATGCCTAAATTATACTTTTTCCTCTCCTTTTTATGGTATTAATTGTTGTAGGAAATTTGGAGCAAGGCCTATTTTTGGAAAGATCGCGGAATCAAGGTGAAAACGAGCCACACTAGAGGTCAATCAGACACCCGAGTGAAAAGATATGAAGGATTGACTATTTTACCCCTGAGGAGAGTCGAGATGCTAAACGGAGGCCTCGCTCGATGTTGCAAGGAAGTATCCTTGGATGCAGGACAACATCTAGGCACTACCCAACGACATCGAGACGTTGTCGCAAGCCCCTCGTGTGCAAATGCAGGACAGCGTCTTGACGTTGCCTTCAGCGTCTCGATGCTGTAATAGTAAGCATCCCAAGATGATGCAACGACCCCCCCTCGACGATGGCCAAATTAAGAGTAGTGTCAAGACGCAGCTTGTAGCATCTCGACGTTACTTCAATTTCTATATAAGCTTTCTTTTCATTTTTTAGGGTGAACAGCCTCGAATCCCACAAGCCCTTCTCGATTTCTCCCCCTCTTAGACTAGGTTGGGTACTTTTTACTGCATTTTTTATTATTTGGGCTTGTGTTTTGGCCTCGAGCTTCATGGTAGCAATTCTCGACTAGGAGTTCTCGGTTAGTTCAAGGTAATTAGGGGTGTTTTACAACATTTATGAGCATATTGTATTAATTTCAGTATTAATGTATGTTTATTGACTTATCATCTCTTGAGTATATTTCTTAGCATGCTCTTAATTAATGGAACTAACAACTTGTATTAATTAGGAGTCTTGCTTAGCTATGCTAGTCTTTGTGGGTAACTTCGAATTCTAGCTTAATTATGGTAGTAAAGGGGTCGATGGCCATCATCAATCTTGTGTGGGTAGAGTCTACTCTACTTGCTAGAGCAAGGTAGGTCCTAGAGATAAGACGTGGTAGGATAATTCGATAGGGCCCATTGTTTTATTCTATTGCATTCTGACCTGTCCTGTATCTTAGAGCTTCGGTTCTTTGGGGAGCTCCTCCATGACCATCGGGGAGTAGGTTCGTCTTTAATTCATGCATTAGCTTATCTTTTAGAATAATCCTATGATTGATGTTGCAAAACGAACTCGACATACCTTGAGCTAGCGTTTTCCTAAATTTATGAGTACTTTTGTTATTTTCTCTACCTTTAATTTCAGTTGTATGCTTAGTTTGGTTATTTTGCACTTTAGTTGTTTGAATTTTAATTTTTCCTGCAATTATTTACTCTTTGCTTTTAAATCCTCCCCTACCAGTCTTTGAAACCAAAGAAAATAGTGAAATAGCCTAGTTCGCCTCCCTATGTTCAACCCGACCACTATTTCTACAAATTTAGTGGTTGGTTATAAATTTATTTGACTGTGCCTTCGACAAGCACTGCCAAATTGGCGTTGTTACCGGAGAGGCAACTTTTGGTTATTTTTCTTATTTTTCTTTGGTTGGTTTGTTTAACTAATCCCTCTCTTGTTGTGTATGTTTACTTGCTCCTCGCGAGAAGTTGGGCTTCAATTTCTTGCAGATATTGAGCGAGAAGAGAGACAAATTCGAAGAGAGACAAGAGAGAGGAAATAGAAGTTGGCGGCGATTTCTTCATCGATTTAGGAGAGCTTTCGAACTTAGAAGAATCGTTTGAAGAAAAAGAGATGGCAAAACAAATGCTCAAGCACTTAGTCGCCCCGAACCTAGACCAACAGCCCTTGTGTATCACGTATCCTAAGATTCAATGTGAGTTCGAGCTAAAACCCAGTCTTATACACTTACTCCCTACTTTTTATGGTAGTGCAGGTGAGGACCCGCACAAGCATCTGAAGGAGTTTTACATTGTGTGTTCGTGGATGAAGTCGCACGGAGTCACCGATGAGCAAATCAATTTGTGAGCGTTCCTTTTCTCCCTAAAGGATCAAGTGAAATACTGGCTCTATTTCCTTACACCTAGTTCTATCACAACATGGAATGAGCTGAAGAAGCTTTGCCTGGAGAATTTCTTCCCAGAATCCCGAGCCACCCACTTGAGGAAGGAGATCTATGGGATTACTCAAATGATTGGCGATATGCTGCATGAGTACTGAGAACGGTTTAAAAGGTTATGTGCTAGCTTTCCTAACCATCAAATTTTTAATCAATTGCTAATCACCTATTTCTATGAAAGTTTACTTCCCACAGACATGTCTATGATTGATATCACCTTTGGCGGAGCTTTGGTGAACAAGACGCCCATGGAGGCCTAGCAATTGATTGCTAATATGCAGAGAATGGTCAGCAGTTTGGGACTAGAGGCCCTATACCTACACCCATAGGTAATGTGTCTGACCCCCCCTGATGATTTGCTTATTGACTCACTTCGTGTTCCATTCTCATCTAGATTAGCTCCTTCAAGAGAAGAGAAGACCTTGAGAGAAGAGGAGCAAGATAAAAAGGTGCTCAAGCTTTTCAGTAAGGTGGAGGCCAACATACCACTTTTGGAGGCAGTTAAGGAGATTCCAAAATTCGCAAAGTTCCTGAAGAAGTAGTGTACAACCAAGAGGACTCAAGGAGGTAATCAGAGAAAGGTTAGTAAGAATGTTTCATCTATAGCTTTAGAACCAATGCCTGAAAAATGTCCTGACCCTGACATGTTTACTTTACCGTGTATGATCGGAAGAGATTAAGCATACCATGTTAGACTTAGGTGCATCCATTAATGTTATGCCTTTGTCTGTTTATCTTTACCGTGTATGATCGGAAGAGATTAAGCATACCATGTTAGACTTAGGTGCATCCATTAATGTTATGCCTTTGTCTGTTTATCGAGAATTGGGCTTGAATGGTTTGCATGACTCTAGCATCATGATTTAGTTAGCTGATCGTTCTACTGTTCGACCTCTAGGCATAGTCAAAATTTTGCTTATTAAAGTTAATGATTTGTTGTTCCCTGCTGATTTTTATGTTATTGACATGGGCAATAGGCCAAAGCATGCATCAGCTTCCATCTTATTAGGTAGGCCTTTCATGAAAACAGTAAAAATTAACATTGATGTTGATAATAGGACTATATCTGTCGATTTTAATGAAAAGGTGATTGAGTCTAAAGTTGTTAATTTGGTAAAAAGTTTTGATTCTATCGATTTTTTCTGTGGAAGAAATGATGAGATACAGGAGGAGCCGTCTGTTGTGTATGGAATAGAGGATGGTGTAGGATCGAGTTTGGAAGATCCTGGTTGAGTGAAGTGCCAAAAGGCCTGTCGAGCAATCGACGTTAAAAATTTGTGCTTTCTGGACGCAGCCAGGCGTTCAAATTTATACTTGTTTTCTCTTGTTTTGTGTTAGTTTACTTGTTTAGTTTGTTTGTTTTCTTAAGTTTTTGGCTGAATTTTGTAGTTAAGGATGCTTGGACCCTAAAAACATGGAAATGATTTTTTTTCTTAAGAGGAGGAACCGCGTACCACCCCACCTACGTGCTTGGAATGTCAGGTAAGTCATTTATTCCCTTAATTGTCTTTATTCTTCAATTTTTCATACATTAGGGACAATGTACGAATTAGGTTGGGGGTGGAGGTTAGTTGATTGAGCTGTGAATGAAGAATTGTTTAGCATAGTTGATTGTTTCCTTGAGCATCTGAGCTCAAACTTATCTTTAGGGTTGATGGTTGTGTGTTATTGTGTTGTCCTTGAGCACTTGAGCATGGACTCTTGATTGACTGTGCTAAGTATGATCTTGTTGATTTGATGTTTTCTGCGCTTGTTGAAAATCTATCGAAAATTTTTTAAAATTTTTGGAAAAATTTTGTGCTTCAATGTTAGATGATGTGGGAGCTTCATGCTTGACCATGATGTCTTAGGATGTGCTTGTTTTGCTTGCTAGTTGCATGTTTTGACGAGTTGAGCTTGTTTTCCTAACTTGAGCTTCTTTGCAAAATTTTCTTAAATTTCTTGAATATCTTTAAGCACGTATTAGCCCTTCTTGCATTGATTTCGAAAGCCTAGGATAGCTTTATAGGGGCAAGATGTTCATTGTCACTCCGATAGGCGTAGAGGCTAGTTGTTGAGTAGAAGTTATGGATAGCTTGTAATGAGTTGCTTAGGAAAAAAAATGTGATCATTTGCCTAAAAAAAAAAGAAAAAAAGAAAAAAAAAGTGTGAGGTTTAAAAGAAGATTTTTATTGAAAAATAAAAAGAAAGAAAAGAAAGAAAAGGAAGGGAAGAAAACAAATGTAAATTTGAAAAGAGTCAAGGGTAAAAAGAGCTGTTTGTCGTGATCAGTTAGGCCACCTATCGAGCGAATGCTCTAGGTAGTGGTTTGATCTCTCCAAAGCTTTCATTTTTTTCTTTTCATCTTATTCTTGAGAGAGTTTTATTGTGTTGTGAGGATTGATTTGTGAGAGAAATTTGTAAATCTACTCTATTAAGAAAGCTTATAAGTATATTCTTTAATTTCTCCAAACTTTGTAATGGTTTGATCCTAACTCATGGAAATGATCGAGTTTGCTCTTGAACCCGTAAAAAGAGCAGTGTAACGGTTGGGCTCTAATCTGTAGAAAGAGTCGGTAAAGTTTTTATTCAAATTTCCATCTCAAGAGGTGCTTGGGGAGTAGAGTAGGTCGAGTTTGAACGAACCAATATAAAATTACGGTGTCCTCTTCTCTAACTCTTTCCTATTTATTTTTGCAATTAATTGTAGTAATACATTGTTTGCATTAAATTGTTATTATTTTTTCATTGTGTTTGGTAGAATTAATTTTTTCCTACTTTATACCTCCTTGCTAGTTGCATTAATTCTCTTTTTTTTTCTTAATTGTTTATAAAAAGCTTGCTAATTGGATTAATTGAGCATACTTATGAAAAAGTTTAATTAAACCCTATTCACCCCCCCTTAGGGTTGCCATATTGATCCAACAATTGGTATCAGAGCGAGTTTGCTCTTCTAGAACTTTTTTAGATAAAATTTATTGTTTGAGCTTTATGGCAAACCTAGTAGCAAATGGTGTTATTGAAGGTCAATCCACCTCTAGGACTCCTTACTTTGATGGGTCTAATTATGCTTATCGAAAGGCTAGAATGAAAATTTATTTGCAATCCATTGACTATTATTTATGGTTAAATGTGGTTAAAGGTCCTTATATTCCAATGAAAAAGAAGGGACCTCGACCAAAGGACAAAGGAGACCGACCCATGTAGGTTGGCCGGCTTAAGATCGAGTCGACTCATGTGGGTCAGGCGAGGCTACAAAGACCAAACTATGTGGGCCGGCCAAAGGCCAAGGGAGACCGATCCATGTGTGTTGGCTAAGCCTAAGATCGAGCTGACACATGTGGGTCGGGCGAGGCTGTGGAGACCGATCTATGTGGGTTGGCCAAAGCCTAACACGAGTTGACCTAGGTGGGTCGATCAATGTCCAAGAGAGACCAACCCACATGGGTTGGTCGAGCCTAAGATTGAGCCGACCCATGCGGGTCAGACGAAGCAGCAGAAGACAACCTAAGTGGGTCGGTCAAGGTCAAATCGACACGGGAGAACATAGTATCGACTCTAAACTAGGCAAAACCCATAGTGCCAGACCCGAGAGTGGAGACAACTGTTATGGGTAAAATTATTGACTTGGTCGAAAACCCACAAAGAGTAAAAGCCGCAGAGGTTGACCACCATAGTATAACTAAGCCCACAGGGGTTAGCCAATAGTTGAAAAGGCTAAGGCTTGAGTCTCGACCACGATCAGTTAAGATCTAGTTGTAAAACGGTTTGCCCGAGTAACGGTCCAACCATGTGACTGTTTCTCATACTTAACGTGTCGCGATAATCACGGCGAGATTATAGCACTCCATTATGACAACGGTTTCTAAACCACCCTATAAGTTAACAAGTCAGTAGATGGAAAAGTACGTCCAAACCACTCACATATTGCTCTCTACACCTATTATCGACTCAATTACTGACTTGAGCATCGAAGTGTAGGTGGTTTAGCACGACCCCATTGTTCATTTCTTTTGTCTTGCAGGCACATTCGATTTCCCATATTATAAATTCACTATTAGTCCATCTGAACAAAATTCGGTATTAACATGTCCAATCCAGTGTTAAATATATCTCAATGCTAAAGATGCTCTCTCTCGATTTACATCTTGGTTGCAACCAATTAAACACCTTCAATCAAGTCCAAATAAGGTTCTAAGTTTCAGCGACACACTTTCTCCTAGCCTAGCCTAGACCGAAAGAACTTCAAATTTTGCACTCAGTCAGGAAAAAAAGACGCTCACACATGAACAACGGAAATCAAGGCTACAAATCAAAATTTTTTATTAAATCGAAGTCCCAAAGGAAGGCTAAGAAAAAGGTCGAAAAATTAATTAGGATATGATAGATTATATTTTAATTAACTAAACTATAATAAACTTTTAATTTAATTCAAAAACAACACATCAATTTTGCCTTCTTTAGCATTCCAAGAACCATAAACATTTATGTGTCATTCAATTCATTTTAGTTTTTGAGTTTTTTATTTTTTTATTTTTTAAAAAACAAAGTACCAGTTCAGTTTTCAAGCTTTAAAGAATATTTTTTTAATTGTTAGTAAATTTTAGGGCAAAAATCAATTTATACTCCAAAACTTTGGGAATTGTATCAATAAAAATCATGAACTAATAATTGTATCAATTTAAACCTTGAACTTTCATAAGTGTATCAATTTACACCCTTTGTCAAATTCTATTTGAAAAATGTTAGTTTACACATGTGTAAACTTATAATTCTATCAATTAAATCTCTAAACTTTCATAAGTGAATCAATTTAGACTCTCAAATTGAAAATGGTTCATGCAACAATTCCCACATGTGTGTATTCTTCTTCAAAAAAATCTAGACCTTTCATTTGAAAATTGTCAATTATTTAAAACGGATGGTTTAAATTTGTTCACTTATGAAATTTCAAGAGTTTAATTGATATAATTATAAGTTTACATGTAAACTAACGTTTTTCAAACATAATCTGATAGATGGTATAAATTGATACACTTACGAAAGTTCAAAGTTTAAATTGATACAATTATTAGTTTAAGGTTTTTATTGATATAATCTCCAAAGTTTAGGGGTATAAATTGATTTTTGCCCTAAATTTTAGAAACCAAAAATAATAGTTTTTGAAAAGCTTCTATTTTTCAAATTCTCACTCTTCCAACATTACTTGTTTTTTTTCCTCTTTGCCATATCTCTTTAACAAATTTCTCTCTATAAAGTTTTTCATCTCTTTAAATTTCTCTAAAAAACATTCCCTCCATAAAAATTCTCTCTCTCTAAAATATTATTTTTTTGAGTAAAATTTCTCCTGATGCAGTGTCAAGAATGGTTTTAGTACTACTGAATAAATTATTATAAAACATCTGTACCTGGAGCCAATCTGAATAGCCATGCTAAGGGCCTTTTTAAGCATCTCTTTGTACTGCTCCCATGATTCATAAAGTTGTTCCTCATCAAGCTGTCTAAATGTCCCTATTTCCATCCTCAGCTTTGTCGTTTTCACAGGCATAAAGAACTTGGTAAGGAATGCTTGTGCTAACTCCTCCCAAGAAGTAATGCTCCCTAGCGTCAATGACTCTAACCAATCTTTTGCTTTATCCTGCAAAGAGAGGGAAATAATCGTAAGCATATAGCATCAAGGGATACACCAATCATTTTTACTATCCCACAAATCTCCAAAAATGAACGTAAGTGAGAATGCGGATCCTTTGACAGATGTATCCTGAAAGCACTATCGCGAGCCATCTAAATCAATCTAGTTTTCAGCTCGAAATTGGTCACTTGGATAAGTGTGCACTATCCTGGAATGGTTTGTAGTAAAAACAAGTTGAAAATAATTCCATATTGCCTTGGGCTCTTCTTGTTGCTCGGCCATGATTTCAGTTTAGGTTCTCTTCTCCTTTCAAATGTATCGACAAGTCTTGTCAATTTCTAAATCCAAAGGCAGAAGGTAACCACCTTATCACTTCGCATACATCAATGGCCACCTCCACAAAAACAAACAATAACTTAAAACAACAAAATACAAAGAAAAACAACAAAAATAAATTCTAAATTAAAACCAACCACTTTCTTCTCAATATCAAACAGAAATTTAATACTGATTTTCCGACTATAGCGCCAACAACTTGATGTGTGTAATTTGCACAACTGCAGGTGCAGGCCAAGTAATATAGTGATTATGAGTTGAAGAGTATCGTCCATCGGAATTGTATAAAAATCATTTGAATACTAGAAGCAATCGTGTTCAATTTTATTTAGAAGCATAAAAAGAATGGCAATTTGCAGTAATGACAAAATAAAACTAGAAATGCGAAAATAGAAGCGAGACAAATGATGGTAGACGCTCTCTAGGGAATATAATTTCACCAATTGAACCCTCAACCTAATTAATTAGCTTCTAAAATTATCTAATCACATAACCCATAAGTCTAGAAGTCTAATTCTAGGAATCTCATGCCGGTCTCATCCTGATCTCATGTTTTATTTATTAACCCACATGTTTATGGCCCTAATTAATATGCATGGTATTAATTTCCTTCATTTTCAACCTCTAATGGTAATTTTATCAACCCCGTTTGTCACACAGCAACCACTACTGGTCATGCAATCAATGTTCAACTAAGAGTTTAAAAGCATTAAGAACGGATTGCATAACTGAATTAATATGAATAGACAACATTAAAAGGCTAATTAATTAGTAACGAGAGGTTCAATTGACTACATTAAAGTCCCTAGATTAAGGAATTAGGAACTCATAATCATAATAAAAACAATTAAAACTTTAAGATCAACCATAGTATGATTATACAAAAGTAAAGAGAGATCCAAAGAAAGCAATAACCGAGATCGATCTTCCGATCCCACTTCGATCCACCACGATCCCAAGCTCCGATTTGATGATCAACAGCCCAAAAGCTCTCCCAAAATGTCCCAAAATAGAGTGTTATCGAGATTTGGGTCTAAGAACTTTTATTTCTCAATCTCTTCTAAAACATCTCTCATTTTTCTCTCCAAAATTTCAATACTTTTCAAAAAATTCTTCCTAAAATTTCACTTTCTAATATGACTAGACTTTCTCTCACAAACTTTGTTCACTCTAACGTTTCTCTCTGACATATGCATCTCTAACTTTTCTCTAAATTATCCTGCACTAAAACTTCTCTCTAAAATTCTCTTTAACCTCTCTAAAATTTCTAACATTTATTTTCCCTTCTCTAACTTACATCTTCTCTCAAAAATATATTTTTAGCTCTCTAACATTTCTCTATCTAAATTTTTCTCTCTAAATTTACTCTCTCTCAAACTATTATTTGTTTGCCTTTATATATTGGTTGAATTAAAAGTTTAATCCTTGAACTTTGAGGTTTGTGTCTATTTAGTCTCTAAACTTTCAAAAGAATGACATTACAACACAAATTCCAAATATAACTTCATTTCCAAAATGAGCCCTTGTTTTAAAAAAGAGTTCCCAAAGTTGGAGGTTAAAAGTTGGGTATATATGAAACGTTAATTCTTCAGAATTAAAATGAAAAGGTGATTGTTAACCCAACAAAATAGAGAAATTGGGTGTGCACAAAAGGAAGCTACAGCTTGAGAACAAGGCCAATTGGACAATGATCACTGCCGCCCACATCAGGGAGTATGTAAGAGTCATGCACCTTCTCCGCTATCGTTCCCGATACAAGAAAATAGTCGAGTCGCCATCCTGTTTAACAAAAACTTTCGTTATACTATCACACCAAACTCAAAACGCACCACAAAATTTTGAGCTCAGAAGTGACAACACAAAAGGATACCGTCGAAAAGCCTTCCCTCATTGAAAAACTTTCCTATTCCTCTCAAATCCACATCTCACAAAGAGAGTTCAAGTAAGCATTGACCAATAAAACACTATCCAAGTAATATATGATTAAAAGTACTTTAACTAATTCAAAACACTTTCTAAATTACATCATTAAAGGTACTTCTAAAAATTCTAAAAACATTTACAGTGCGTTTAAAGGGAGTACTTAATTAGTGTTTTTGTAAAAAAAAAAATGTTAAGAAAAAATTATTCACCTAAGGACACTAGCCTGGAAAGTTCCCCAAATTTACTCAAATAGTTGAGGTATCCCATAGCATCATCACACTTGATTCAAATAGGCTGCTGAATTTTAGCAGATCAGAGCAAAGGAAAGAACAGATAGATAAGAAATAAAAACACAAGCAGATTGAGTTACCTTTGTTGGTTTTGCGTCCACCATGACGATAACCCCAATATGTATAGCCAACAACATCAGGGTGTTTTTGTCTAAATGTATCTACAAACCCCTTTTCCAAATAGTTGGCCCCGAACGATTGCCTTTCTTCATCTGTGAAACCAGCACTTTTTCTGTTTCCCTGTTCAATCCAAGCACACATGTCCAGTAAATCGAAAAATGAAACAAAAAGCTAAATTGTACAAAGCACAATATGCGTTAATGAGTTTGAATGAAGCCACGTCGCCTTCACAAAATTTGCATTTCAGGTACATTTATAAGGTTCAAATATGATGAGGGGGAGAAAGTCACAGAGCACTAAATTTGATCACTTGCCGCAGGATTATAGATGTCTATCTCTTGATGAGCACAATTCAGATCACCAGTCAAAATCACTGGCTTCAACTTTTCCAACTCCTACACAAGTTGTTACTAATAAACGTTAATACATAAATTAGGAAAAGCACGTTTTAATTTTAGGTACTGAACAATGGTTCTACAGCTCAGCCACATTCACTATGGACAAAAATACTTTCCATTCAAAATCATCAAGTTCAAGAATAATATAAAAAACAATTTTGGAAAAAGTCAAAAGCAGCTTCAAGTGCTTTGTAAAACTGCACATTTGACCAAGAAATACTTCGGAAGCACTTTTAAGAATATAGAATCAAACATCAAACTGATTCAAAAATTTTACTAAAAGTGCTTATACTTAAAATATGTTTGCTAAAAGCACTCCCCCCAACAACACTGGAAGAATTTGGGTTATCCAGTTTTGTTTCCATAAATTCGCGACTCTGCACATAAGTTTACATTTCGTCCATTGAAATCGGCCATTGGTTTTTAAGCTATATGAAAATATCCCGTGCCCAGCAATAAAAATCTAAACAATGTATCATAACACAAGTTTTCATGTTGGGAGTGACTCCTTAAAATTTAGACAAACTTTGAACTCAAGTATATTAATATTTAATGCGACAACTATTCTTCTAACAACTCTTGCAAGTTGAACACAACCCACAAATATCATAAGCATTCTTTGGATGAATTTAGTGTTACGTTTGAGAGTAGTGCTTATACAACGCTTTTAAGTGAAGCACTTTTAGAAGAAATGCTTTAATCAAGTGGTTCCTTTAAAAGCAGTTTAAAGTGCTTTATAAGGATGAATTTAATATGGCTTTTGAAAAAAAATGTTATGAAGTAAAAGAACTTTTAAAATCACTTTTAGAAGAAATGCTAATTGAGTGTTTTTATAATTTTCAAAATCACTCGTGGTTATCTAACCAAACACTAAGGGGCTGTTTGGAGCAAGGGTTATAATAACCCGTGTTATAATAACCCATGGAATACTCTGCACCCCAAACACAGACTATTATAACCTCAGACTAAACAACTCTGCATTTTAAACAATATTATATTATTTCACCGACTATTATAACCCACAGACTATTATAACCCCTGTTATTATAATCCACTCAGTGCCCCAAACAGCCCCTAAAAGTTTTGAAGGAAACTTTTTTTTCTTTTAAGAAACCAAATGTTAAATGTCGATGACACTTGGCACAGATAGGGATGCTAGTTCAACCACAGGTGGTAAGTGTGACAAAGCATCAGCGGCCTTATTCTCGAGGCCGGGTGATATTCGATATCAAAATCATACCCCAAAAGTTTTGTAACCCACTTCTAATATCCAGGCTGAATTTCTGTTTGCTCAGTCAAATATTTTAGTGACGGTTGATCAGTGCGGATCAAGAATCTTGGACCCAGTAAATAGTCCCGCCAACGCTGCACCGCCAACACTATGGCCATGAGCTCCCTTTCATACACTGATTTTGTTCAACTTGTCGCAGATAAGGACTGACTAAAATAAGCAATCAGCCGCTAATTCTGAGAGAGTACAGCCCCCAATCCAATGCCCGAGATGCATCTATCTCAATCACAAACGAAAGACTGAAGTCCAACAAGGCCAAAACCAACAAGGTCACCATCGCTTGCTTCAATCGCTCAAAAGCCAAGGTGGCTTCTGAAGTCCAATGAAACACATCCTACTCAATCAATTGGGTCAGTGGGGCTGCCAAAGTTCCATAGTTAGAGACAAACCTTCGGTAATACCCGATTAGTCCCAAAAATCCACGTAACATTGACATTTGACATTTGAGGTATGATTTTGATATCGAGTATCACCCGGGCCTCGAGAATAAGGCCGCCGATGCTTTGTCACGCTTACCACCTGTGGTTGAACTAGCATCCCTATCCGTGCAAGTATCATCAACGTGGAACAGGTTCAGAAGGAAGTCCTCGAGGATGATCAGTTGGCAAACATTTTGAAATCCTTGTTGGAGGATTGAGATCTAGCCATGAGGTTAGCGTGGGAAGAAGAAAAAAAGGGGCCCAATGGGCTTAGTGGGTCGGTCAACAAAATGAGCCATAGTGGGTTGACTAAATCTGCAATTTCAAATCAGAAGACAACAAGCAGTAAGGGAATTAAGCAATTGTCGTTGCGTACAATTACTCTTCCAGAAAAAGGTACTTCCGAAAAAAACCCTAACCAAAAACGTGATGGGCCTTCGAAGAGGTTATCCGACGTTGAGTACCAACTGAAACATGAAAAGGGCTTTGTTTTAAGTGTGATGAGAAATATACAGTAGGGCAAAAGTGTAAACATAGAGAAATTCGTGAGCTTCGAGTGCTGGTGGTTACCGAATTAAGAGAAATCGAGATTGAAGGGGGGCTGTTTTGAGGAAGATTTAACCGAGGCCAACACACTAGAAGTCGAAAATTTTTCCGAGCTTACACTTAGGTCAGTGGTTGGTTTTTCTACTCCAGGGACGATGAAGTCTTGGAGAGAACGTTCCTAAACGACTTGATTCCTTCTCTTAGGGCAGTCATAATTAGCCACAAGCCCAAAGGCTTAGAAGACGTAATGGAGCAGGCCAAGTTATTGGAAGGGCATGAAGGCGGATGTTAAAGCTTATGTGGAGGCTTGTTCCATATGTCAAAGGAACAAAACTAAGGCAGTGTCACTTGCAGGTTTATTACAACCTTTCACTACCAACTTCGGACATAATATGGGAAGATGTTTCGATGGATTTCGTGGAGGGCTTGCCCAAATCATTGGGAAAGGACACCATTCTGGTGGTGGTGGACCAGTTGAGTAAGTATGGCCATTTTATTACTTTGAGTCACCCTTTTTCTCCCAAGGAAATTGTTGTTGTGTTTGTCCAGGAAGTAATTCGATTGCATGGGGTGCCAAGACCGATTGTGTCGAATCGGAACAAAATTTTCATTAGTCACTTTTGGAACGAACTGTTTAAAAGTCAAGGGACTCAACTGAAGAAGAGTACAGCCTTTCATCCACAAACGGATGGGCAAACCGAACGTGCTAACAATTGTCTGGAAACGTATCTTTGTTGTTTTGTAGTGAGCAACCCAAGTTATGGAGCAAATGGATCCCTTTGGCCGAATATTGGTATAACACCAATTTTCACGTCTCCATAAACACTACTCCGTCCTAGGTTGTTTATGGTAGGCCACCCCCACCGATCATTTCCTATGGGGATCGGAAGACTACGAATAGCACGGTTGAGCAACAATTGATTGAGAGGGACCTAGCCTTAGTGGCACTGAAAAAGAGACTTCATTTAGCCCAAGAAAGAATGAAGAAGTATGCTGATCAACATCGCCAGGAGGTAACGTTTCAGGTGGGTGATATGGTTTTCCTCAAGATTCGGCCTTACCGACAAAGGTCTTTGGCAAAACGCCGTTGTGAGAAACTTGCTCCCAAATTCTTTGGCCCTTATCGTATCACTGAGTGCATTGGCGCGGTGGCTATTGCTTGGAGTTACCACCAGAGTCATCGATCCATAATGTTTTCCATGTCTCAATTGAAACGCTATCTGGGAGCAATGATGTGGTGCAACCGGATTCACCATTGTTGACGGAGGATTTTGAGTGGAAGACAAAACCACAAGATGTGTTGGGTCTTTGTTGGAATACCAAACTGAATTATGAGGAGTAGTTGGTTCATTGGAAGGAGCAACCTGCTTGTGAAGCAACTTGGGAGGAAGCAAATTACATAAAGCAACAATTTCCAGATTTTCACCTTGAGGACAAGGTGTATCTTACCCTCGGGGGTATTGTGAGGCCCCCAGTTAGGCATACTTATGCGAAGAAGGGTAAAAGAGGGAATGTGCTTGATTCGGTTAGTTAGTGGGCGTGTGTGTATTGGTTTGGTATGGATTCTAGCATAGGAGGGAGTATGAAAGGAAGAGGTGAAGGGCTGTAGAGAGAGGGCTATGTTTTTGGTGAGCTATTTTGGCTGTGTAGGAGAGGTTCCCAACACTCTCGAACTTGTTGGGTGCTTTGGGGTTTTTCTTGCTATCTGTCTTATCATTTTGTTGCTCTTAAACACTGTTTTCTCCTTGTTTTATTTGAATATAACAGTGTTTCTGGATTTCTATTGCCATTGTTGTGTTTGTGGAGTGTTTTCCTTGAGAAATTGCAGGTGTAGTTGGGTTAGATACCTAACTTCAAACTTTCATTGAGAAAAATGAAAGAATGTACAAAGGCTTACAAAAAACAAGCCCACAAAAAGAGTCCTCAAACTATCAACAAGAACGGATTTCAATCCAAAAGGATGAGACCAAAATGGTAATACAAAAAATTTGATTAATGGATGCACATAAAGAGGCGCACACCCTCCCGAACCTCCTCCAAAGATCTCTCAACCTCGCTAAAAATTCTACTATTCCTCTCGAGCCAAACTCTTCATAAGGATCTCCTCAATCATAGAGCGACAACCCCTGTTACGCACCACAAAATCCCAAACAAGCTAAAGCACCGACTCCAAAGGGAATAAGTGAACTAGCAGCCCTACAAAGATGATCTAAATCCTCCTATCGTCTGCAAAGAACACACGATTGCGACCGCAACACAAAAGGAGAATGTCGTTGGATACAGTCCTGGGTGTTCACTCTCCCATGCAAAACTAGTCAAGCAAACAACTTCACTTTCTTAGGAATTTTAACCTTCTAGAGAGGAGAAAACTTAATCCCCTTTGATAGAGAGAAGGGGAGCAAAGGATATAGAAGAACGACCTACAAGAGAAGCCCACGGACAAATTAGGAGCCCAAACTTAAAAATCTCTTCTCCCTAGATAGAAAGAAGACCAACCACCTATGCAGACTGCAAACTTGCGATCAGTGAGGGAAGGACTGTAACGACCGGTACTTTCAAGTATTAATTAAGACTTTAATTTTGAAATTTAAAATTTATAGCAAGGTCAATTTCATGCTTAAAGTTGTGTTGGAATTTAATTTTAGCGATTTGTATGATTGAGATTGGAGTAATTGGAGGGTAAATTGGGAAGAAAGAAGGAAAATAAAGGAATTAATTGATTTGAGGGTATTTTTGTTATTTAAGGGACTTTCAGCCAAGCCAAACCCAAGAGAAGCCAAGCCCACTAATTTCCCTCTCTATTATTTTAATCCGCACGCAGCCCTAGGTTAACAGCAAGCCTTGAAGCCAAGCCTCCAAGCCACCATCTTCTCCAAATCTCTTCTTCTTCCTCTTTGATTTTCGACTAGCATCCATTGAAGCAAGGAGAAATTTTCAGCGGCTCTCACCACCACCTCAGACCGCCCGAGCACCGCCAGCCACGACCCGAACTGCCGCACAGACCACCTCGCTACACCGTCTCCAGATCCGCAACCGCTGGCCACCGCTCGATCCGCAAACCAGTCGCGCAAACCGAGCCGATCTGCACCTTCAACTCGCGCGAACCAACCCCCCAAACGACGCCGCCTCCAGCAACTCTTCGAGTGCCGCTGCTGCAGACCCCTTCAAGCCCGCTCCGCCACTCGCTGCAGTTCACCATCCGCCAGACCGCTGCGCGTCCCGCTCGCCAGATCCGTTGCCGTACCGATCCGGCGCGCCGCCCCTGTTCACACCCCGCCGCTTCTTGCGAGCTCGTGTACTCAATCAGTTCAATCTTTTTCCAGTCCAGCAAGTTTCATCTGTGGGTAAGCAATCAATTTCTTCAATGGTTCTTAGTTGATCTTGGATTTGGGTAAGATTTAATTCTTGAATATTAACTCTGTTTCAAGGATACCCACTCCAATCCGGCGTCAAATTCACGAGCGCAGCGCCCTTGAGTTGCTGTCCAGTGGGTATTTGGGACCATTGGAGTGGAATTTTTGGTAAGTCACAAAGGTCCTTAAGTTTGAGATTGTATGGTAGATTAAAATTGACATAAGAATAACCCATGGATCTTGTGACTTAAATTTAGTTTTAACCACCAATTTGAGATTAAGTTAAATGCTAAGGGAGTTATTTCAATTCTTTTGGAATTTAGTTTGGTGGAAGAAACTTTGGATTTAATTATGGATTTTAGGAATTCTTTCTAACCTTAAGGATGGCTTTGAATTAGGCCCCAAATCGTTTGATCAAGGTTTAACTTTTAAGGCAGTAGAATTTTGGTGAAAATTTGAGCGATTTGGATTCTTGAGCTTGGCCAAGGTAAGGGACCTTATGCCGTATGCTTAAATGCAAGTTAGGAACTGAATTGAAAAAAAAAAAAAAAATTAAAATTATTTCCAATGAAAAGTTTTGTAAATGTTTTAGTTGAGATTTCAAATGAATTTCAAAATACTCTATATGAAAATGGATTTGCACATGTATGATTGTCAATGTTCTTATGAATGTGATGCATGTTATATGATTTATGATATGAGGAATGACATGAGAACTGTGTTTTATGTTGCATCATGAGATGAAAAATTTAAAATGCTTTGGGACCTCATGCATACATTATGTTTTCATGATAAAATTGATTTCGAAGGCTGTGGCAATTACCCTCCTAAATTTATTGATGTACATCTATATGAAAAGGAGCCTTACGAGACTATATGAAAAGGAACCTGAAAATGTTAAATGAAAAGGCAAGGTTAGGTTAGGTTAATTGTCCACGTTAAGCCGAAGAGAAAAGTTGAAAAAGAAACGTTTCTGTTATGAAAGAAATTTAGGTCCCACCAAAGGAAAGAAAGAAAATGTTTCGAAAACTCATTATGTGTGTGTATGCAAATCCTGACCCGGTAGTGAGGTCACTTACTGAGTATTGTAAAATACTCACCCTTTTCAAAAATATTTTTTTTCCTTTTCAGGTAAAGGGAAGGGCATCCTGGGCGAATGACATGGTAGTTGCTACGGAGGCCATGGGTGACGTAGAAAAGTTTTATTTCCGCAAAACTCTTATAGGCTAGCATTTTATTTATTTATTTATTTATGCCCTTTTAACTGTCAAGTTCTACAAATTATTTTCGATTTTAAATGTTTTGGTTTATCCTTATGTTTTGAAATAAAGGGATCCCGAGCTAAAGTTTTTGATTGTTTTAATAAATGATTGGATCTTTTTGTGTCTTTATTAAAGATTTCTAAATTTATAGTAGAATGTATGTAGTAGCGTCCCTAGGAAGTCTAATTTGATAAGTAGGGTCGTTACAAGGACGAAAGCCCAAGGAGAACGAGGAGGATACATCAGAGGAAGGCAAAACATAGGCCACCAAATATAACCTCTTATCTGAAAAATGATAAAGCTATGGAAACAACGCACAGGGGTTTATCTCCCAACCAACAATCCTCCCAAGAGTTGTCTCAAACTCACCCTAACTATGTAAAATTGGGAATAATAAAGAAATAAAATGAAAGAATAATAATGCATACTTACCTTCATATAATTACTGAGAGATGGATCCCATTGGGTAATCCTGTATGACTAGAAGTGAAATCAGAGATATCAGTGCAAGAAGAGGCATTAGCATCAAAAATCTAAGACCATAATATCAAGAATTCATGTTGCTATGAAAATAAATCATGCTCGAATATAGAACCATAGTTGGGAAGCCAATACCAGTCTCTTCAATCCGTCTCCAGAATTAGGAACATAAACATTTAATAGATAAAACGATTCAAACTCAACCATCACAAGCCGCCCTTCACCATCATGTTCTGATATGCCTACACCATATCTGACTGCAATTGGTTGTATCTGTAACACATCTTTATTCAGAAAACTAAAGGAACAATTATGAAATACATAAAATATGATGGTAGTAAGAGTAACTACAAGCGTCCGCAGATAATAGTTTTTCACTGAAATAGTAGTTTTAAGAACTTGCAAGATATAAGTTCTTTGAGGAGTTCAGTTTTCAGGCTGCTCGGCCGAGAAATATCTGTTTGATGATTGAAGAGTTTCTTTTCCATCAACCATTTTCTGGAAAGGTTCGGTTTTTGTGGCTAGTGGGGGTTTGTGCAATTTTGTTCAGTGGGGCCTCTAGTTGGAGAGGAACAATAGATTTTTTAGAGGAGCTAAGAGATCCAAGGAGGATGTGTGGACCCTTGTTAGGTTCCATGTCTCTCTGTGTGCATCAAATCTTAAGGATTTTTGTAATTATCCTTTAAATCTCCTTTAACTTGATTGGAGCTCCTTTTTGTTTTAGTTTGGCTCCTTTTATTTGGAGTTTTTTTTTATGCTCCTTGTATTCTTTCATTTTTTCTTAATGAAAGTGATGTTCATAAAAAAAATTGATGAAGCAAAGAGCTGCATCAAAAGAAAAGGGTAATAAAATGTATCATTTGTTCATAACTCAGCTTACTCAAACCTTGATTAATAACCTACAAAGCTATCATCCGACCCTACAAGATTATTGCCTAGCTCTACATCTTATAGAATCAAGAAACTCATAGGGTGTTGAGTAGCTTAAATAGATAGCTACCAAGAACTGCCTCAAAAGCATTTGAGTTTATATTTTGCTTTTTGCTCATCAGACCAACCACACTAGTTAAAAGTTAAAACAAATACTCATTAGACATTCAGTAAGAGATAATTTTGTCTAATTTGATAATATATAGACTCCAAGTCCCCAAGTTTCTACAAGCATATCAAACAAAAGCATGATCTCAAAAGAACAATAAAATAAAATCACAAAATTTTTTGATGAACAATGAAATGCACGTTGTCGTTAACTAATAAGACTGACAACTCTTCCTCTCTCAATACTTCCAAACCTTGCAAGACTATGGTTTTGTCTCACTAACTTTCAGAGTCAAATAATTTATAGAATATTAATATCCTAAATAGGTGACCATACAAGTGGAATCCAGGACTTGATCCATTATATACACATCTTAGATGATCAGGCTGACAGGTTTATTTACTTTTCTTTCTTGTACAGGAATTTGTTGTTCATATATGAGAAAAGGAAATCATACCCGGGATATGATTGCAGTTCCAGAATAACCAAGTTTAGAAACACTGCACGTCCAATAGGAATAATGATATCCATCCATGAGAGACTTTTTAATTTCCAGTACGTCCTTCTCCTGTAGCAGAAATTGACATTTAAAACTCAAGTCCAGTTTATAGGGAAAGAAACATAACATTTTTTATATTTTAGCTGGTAAATACTGAGGAGTGATGACTATTGCTAGAATAAACAATTTAAAACTTAAAATGTCCACCCTTGCTCTCCAAAACCAAAGTCCGCCAAAGGTGAAGTTACTGACATCTGCATAACTCTAGACTTGAGTTAAAAAGTGCTTTAGTAACATTTAGGGGAACCTAGCCTTTACAGTTTACAAATATAGGCTAGGTTAAGGGGTCTTTTGGAATTAATTACAACAATAAACCAAACTTTAAAGTTTAACTGAGAGGAATCGTATTACGGTGCTTAGGAATATTATTAGTGTATTAAGGGTATATTAGTAACTAGTTAAGACATTAGGAGAGGTTTGTTATAAATAGTTAATAGAGTGAGTGGCAAAGGTTGAAGGAGGCAATTGTTTAGTGGCTTTAGGTGTGAGTAAGAATACTCAAGAGAGGGAGGGTATAAGTACCTCGAATCTCGAATCCTTGAGTGGTTATATTGTAAGTTCTTTGATCTTTAACATTTCAATAGTATTCTGGTTGTTTGGATTCTATCACAAAACTCAGCCTATGTAATTCAAGCACGCATAAAGTAACAGTGTATGCTCATCTGACAAAAATAAATAAATAGAGCTGTATGTCCTGAGAAAAGATTCCCAAATGTAGAAGAATAAAGCTATTAAATTTCCTTCTTTCTCAAAAAGCATGTCAGCCCTTACCACTTCTTTTCTTTCATGATTTGAATGAGACGCACAACATCCAAAGAAAATGGGCGAAGATAAGCAACAGAACCAATTATGAGATATAGTAAAAACAATGCTATGTTCTAAATATAAAGGTGCTATTTTTTTTTAACAAGAAACGAAACTTTTCATTGAATAAATAAAAAGAGACTAATGCTCAAAAGATACAAAATCCACACGGGAGTGAAACAAGAACAATAAAGTTAACAAAGAAAAAATAAAAGCACCCCAATTTGAATAAATATCCTTGAAAACTCATCAAAAGGCTTTGAAAGAGAACACCAAAATGAAGCTTTTAAACTACCAGATTCAAAGCGATCGAGCTAATGAAAAATATTTTGATTCCTTTCCCACCATAATTCCAAAGGCGTTATTCATTTTGTGTTGAAAAAGGATTCCATCAAAAAAATCTCAGATACTTCTCCAGTATATACAATATAACTTACTCTATGTAGAAATGAAATAAGAATTATTCTACTTGCCTGCAATTTGGTCTCCTGTAAGCACAATATATCAAAATCTTCCCTTTCAGCTAGTTCCACGGCTGAAAATCCCTTAAGTAAGGCTCTTAACCCATTGACATTCCAAGATAAAATTTTCACAGATTTTGTATCCTTGGAAAGAGGTGTAGGCCTCATGGTTCTAGGGTTGTATGGGATCCAACCTTTTTGAGGCTTCTTGTGAGCAAGAACAGTCCATGGTTCCTTTTGCATCACCTCTACTCCATCCTCATGCTTTACAATGCTGGAATCAACTTCTGACGATACTTTTCTCTTTGTTCTAGATGGGTTACTACCTACAAAGATATCATTTGTATAAGAAAATTGTTAGTCAGTGTAACAGTAAACAAAGAAAGTACTTAAAGGCAGTGTATTTGAGGTTTAGAAGGGAAAAAAACAATCTAATGAAAGATAGAGGTGTTCAAAGGATAGATAGCATCACTTGTTGCACCACTTGAAACCTCATCAGATTTAGCTGACTGCCTCTTCTTTGGTGTTAAGATTTTCGTTTCAGCTTTCTCAGTTTCACCTTCAGAAGGTGATACATTTGAATCTCTCCTTGTCTGTTGTGCTCTATAATCTTCTACTGCATCAATAACACCACCTACATCAGATATATGCTCAGTCTTCTCATTTATTCTACACTTCAAAAGAAATGGAGTGTTGTTGATCACTTGATCTATAACTTGAAAACTAAGACTACAGATGCACATTACTTTCATATGAATTTCAACTTCAAAAATAACTATATTGATCGCTGCCAGCACTAAAAGCAGGGATATTTTTTCCATCCTGGATGGTGCTCTGCCTAAGAAGCACAGATACAGACACGCGACACGGACACGGCGACACGCCTACTTTCAAAAAAGTAGGACACAGCCACATTGAGGACACGTTAGTTTTTTAAAAAAAATATACATGCACTGCACGTGTGTTCATAGTTTGACATACCATGCATTATCTAACCTCCTTAATTCTAATATGACTAACATATTGTCATATTACTTTGGTGGGAAGATAATTCTATCTTAAATTAATTGATTTATTATTGAAGTAAAGAGATTACCAAGATATGAAAAAAAAAAAAACAAACAAAAGAAATCCAATATACATTTATATATAACCTTGCTGTTGGTGACTGTGGTGCTTCCACCTCAACAAAAAAAATCCTTCCGTATGTGGCTGTATGTGGCAGTGGAGCTGTCAACTCCACACTCAACTAACACATAAATCTAGTCCTCTCTCTCACACACAAATAACAATAGTTCCTCTTGAACTTCTTCTTCAAGAGCAAGGACAATTTTGCTTTCACTCTCAACTACAAAGCTGCAACCAATCTCTCACTCTCAACGACAAAGCTACAACCAATCTCTCTCTCTCTCAACGACGATCCCATCAAATAGGTGTTATGGTTCATTTCACAAACAGGTGGGTGTGATGGTAAGGACTAAGGAACTTCCATCTTTCTAAACTAGTGCTTCATCTCCTTCTTCAATAATCATATAGGGTTTTTTCTTCTATCATTTTGCTTCATCTCCTTCTTCAATAATCATTTAGGATTTTTTCTTCTATCATTTAGGGTTTTGATAAGAAGGGTTGGGCTCTTTTTCTATGGCAAGTAATTTTTTTTCCTCCTCATGCGCGTCTAAAACATATCTCAAACATATCCCAGCGTGTCCGAAAATTAAAAATAAAAAGTAATTAAAAAAGTAGACATGTAATTTGATGTGTCAGACACGTGTCCAGTGCGTGTCTAAGCGTGTCCATGTCTGACACGTGTCTAACACTGATACTCCTCTAAAATTTACGTGCCTGTGCTTCATAGGGTGCTACTCTAGTCACGTTAAGTAGCAATGCACTACAATTTTGGAAGAACGAAAATGCAGTCTTCGAAGATAAATAATGTATACCAACTGTTTTATTCTCCACAAAGCATTGCAGTGCGGTTACAAGTTCATGCTTACGCCCTTTGGCCAGAATACCTACACTTCTGCAAAATGTGAACATCAATGATAAATAAGAAAGTTAGTTAGAACTCTATTAGAATCTAAATTTGGAACTGGATGAACTTGTGCTGAGACACTGCAGGGCGTATAACTCCAAGCTCAATATTCAAATTGAAAATCTAATGAAGAATTCTCCATGGGAAGACACATCAAAACGTGTTACTTCAAAGATAAAGCTCTCATTACCTTAATGTCATTCTCAGTTCTTGGACCGTCATAGCCTCAATTCTCGATGGGTCATCCTTAAAACTTTGAATGTCCACTTTACAGACATTTTCCTATATGTCAAACACGTGAATCAGAATAAAGAGGAGAGGCATAGAAGGTGAATGAATTACACTTCAAACCAAAAGCATCCCCCACAACCTCTACAACATTCTCACTGGCATTTGTTTCCAGACTTCTATCTTTCCTTGTCCCCCTGGTTGTTGTATTGTGTGTGGATAAACTTACAGAGGATCGATTCGATGCCATTGCATTTGTTTGCAAAGGTATCAATGTCGCAACTCTCAACCTACTCTGATTCACTGCAAGGCTACGGAGAGCCCAAGTTAATTCAGCTGAACAATGAGCCCATCGAACTACTACTACTAGCACTAGTAATAAAACCATCTTCATGTTGGGAACAAAGGAAATGAGCGAGGTCTGAATTTCAAGCAAGAGAATAAGTTCACTCTTTCTAAGGAATTTGGAACCTTTTTTTTTATATAAGAAACAAGCCAAACTTTCATTCAAAAGGCACCAACCGGCAGGACAAAACGTCCCTTTTCCAAAATGAGGGGTTACATAAATGCCATTCAATCTAAATTGAAGAAATTTGGAACTTATGAATTCACTGTCAACTTAACTTATCAGCAAAGAAAGATGCAACAAAGCAAAAAAAAGAAAAAAAAATAGGTGAAAAGGCAAACCTGGAGGGATTAAGGAAACTCCTAAACCCCAATTGGAATACTGAATTCATTGACAAAGAAGAGAGCGAAAATAGTATGTAGAGGGAGAAATGCGCTACGTTAAGACTTTGAGAGAAGAAAAGTAATGCATACAGAAATAGAAGCAGAGGAATGAAACGGCAAAGACGAGCGGAGGGGAAGAAGACAGACCCAGACCGTTACGCTCTGCATTACCCCACACAGTCTGGAGCTTTGGTCCTTCTCACTACTCAGAAATCCGATTTTTACTTGTGCGTTCAAGGTAAGGACATTCTGGTGATCTCAACTTTTTGTACCCATGGGTGGGTAAAATTTTAGTCCGGTTGAAAATCTTGTTTTCGTCATTAAACTTTGAAATTTTGTTCTATTTTGGTCTTAAACTTTTAAAATTATTGTTTTAATTCTCGAACTTACAAAAAAAAATGTCTATTTTAATATATGTTAATACTTTGTTAAAATTTTAACAAATCAATGATGTGGCATTTGTTTGAAAATTTCTAGTACTACGGGAGTACCATACTCTCTTTTGTTCACACTATATTTTAATACTAGTAGACCCTACATAAATTTTGGTGGACCCCACATAATTTTCAAAAGAATGTTGATGTAGCGAACAATAAATGAGAGTAGTATGAAAACTTTTTCATACTACGGTAGTACTAGAATTTTTCCCTCTAAATAAGTAGGTCAAGTATTACGTGAAACGATTTTAAGTTCAAGTAGTGATGGGGCATTTGTCTTGAGATGAATAGGCGGTCCAGTATTAGGTGGAACAATTTTAGGTTCAAGTTTGAGTGCTCTTCTTTGTTCAAATTTCCTTTGGTTCAGAAGACTCAAAATCTTCTACGAAAAGCATTTCACGCATTTGTTGGTCTAATTTGTTGTTGCTGCACTCTTCTATCCATTGTTATCATTAGAGGCACATCGTCAATATCCTGTAAATCTATTCTCACATTAGAAATACACAAATCTAGCAAGTTCCAATATGTCGTTGATTCAGTTGGATATAGAGAACATGGAGGAAGTTGATTTCACACTGGAAAAGAAAAACAAACAAACAAACAAACAATCCTAAGTTGTTTCCATTTGAAAGGGAAATATGTGTAGATACCGAAGTTCGATCCTGCAAATATGCAGTTTTATTGTTTATTTATGGCCCAAATTTTTGTATTTCAAAGATTCTGGCAAATAGGTTGCATGTATGGCTTCTTGAGTTCATTAGCTCTAATTAGTCAGCTTTTGTGCAGAGGCGTAGTATTGTTGATAGTATCTTGTCATGCCAAGAGTTGGTTGGTCAGTAACATTTGGGTCGAGGGCCTCCTCGATGCGTGTTGAAGGTGGATTTGCAAAAGGCCTATGATTTTATAACTTGGGACTTCATTTTTAGTTTACTTTTGGCTATTGGGACCCCACTTTAGTTTGTTAGTTGGGTTAGGGCATGTATTACGTCCCCTATATTTTCTATTTTGGTGAGTGGCTCTATGTAGGGCTACTTTCCAAGTCGTAGGGGCTTCGTCAGGGAGATCCTTTGTCTTCGTATTTATTTGTGATGGTTATGGAGGTCCTCTCTTGTTTGTTGAATGGCCCACCTAAGAGTTTTGCTTTTCATCATCAATGTGAGAGGATCGAGCTGACACGCTTATGTTTTGCTGATGATTTGATTATTGTTAGTAGTTTGGATTAGTACTCCTTGAGTTTTGTTTTGGAATGCTTATAGAAGTTTGAGGCCTTGTCGGGATTGCATGGAATCCTGGTAAGAGTTCGTTCTTTTGTGCAGGTTTGTCGGATTTGAATGCTCATATGTTGGCAGATTTTTTGGGGGTTCCTTTGTCATCTCTCCCGATGCGTTATCTTGGTCTTCCTCTAATTTCAAGGAGGTTGACTTATCGTTATTGTAAGTCGTTGCTAGAACGTATTACTTCCCATATCAGTAGCTGGTTTGTGTGTTCCCTGTCTTATGTTGGCTGGTTGTAACTTATCCAATATGTGCTTCACAGTTTTCAGGTGTTTTGGGCTAGTGTGTTTGTACTTCCGGCTTGGGTTGTCCATGAGGTTGACTGGGCTCTACATGCGTATCTTTGGCATAGGGATCCTTCCTCTTTGGGGGGAGCCAAGGTGGCTTGGGAGGATATTTGCCTTCCTCGAGAGGAGGGTGGCCTTGATATTAGGCACCATAGGTCCTAGAATTCTGCTGCAGTAATGAAGTTTTCTCTAGCTTCTGATTGTGAGGGCTGGTACTTTATAGGTGGCTTGGGTTGGTGCGTATTTGTTGTGTGGTTGTTATTTAGACAGATATGACTTCTGCAAAGGGGTTGTGGTGTTGGAAGTCAATACTCCATCTTCATGATCAGTTTTGCCCATTAATTCAGTTTTCTATTGGTAATGGCCATCGATGTTGGGTTTGGTTGGATCTGTGGTTGCCAGTGTTGAGATTTGTGCCCTAAAGTCTCGTAATTAATGTATTATTTAATAATTATTTAATTATTTTATTTGCAATATTATTGAAGGGAATAATCGAATTAAACCCACAGCGGAAGCATAGGAATCGTTTTTGATTTATTTAGAATTAAACAATAAATACCTTCCAAATATGGAGATTCTTCTGGCGGATCTTTATCTCTTCCACAAAGTCTTCCTAACTATGACTCGAACACAGGACCAAGGCTTGTGGGAGCCTCTTGAAAGAAAATCCACAAGGGATTGGAGAGGAAGATGTCTAGAGAGAATTCTCTATCTATTGAGGAGATGTGTGCTATGAAGAATGCATAATGGCTCACCCCTAGGGTCCTATTTATAGTGGTCTAGGGAAAATAATTAAATAATATATTTTAATATCTAATATATTAAAATACATTTATCTAATCAATTTGAATCTTATTCAAACCGTTTAAAATTCTCCTACGACATTTATTTCCTAATTTGAATCCAATTCAAATTTAATAAATATATTTTATTTAATGTATCTAATATACATTAATTACTTTAATATTTAATGTATCAAATACAATAAATATATTTTTCTCTTTTATATTTAATATATATGATATATTAAATATTAATTTGAACACTTCAAATTAAATATTAATTTGAACATTTCAAATTTTAATATTTAATGTATCAAATACAATAAATATATTTTCCTCTTTTATATTTAATATATCTAATATATTAAATATTAATTTGAACATTTCAAAATTTTCTTTCAACTAAATTGATATTTTTAGTGTTTCTATGAGCTAGCAAGGGGACCTTATGGACCTACAGATTATAAGCTCCAATGATACAAAATTAATTAATTAAACTCTTTAATTAATCAATTTTCATTCATTAACTCTAGGGTCACTCCACTATAGACCTAAAGTTGCACTCTTATGCACTGTAGGACAAGTTGTGTCCATTGATATAATCACTACATGCAAGTCGATCCTTCACGAGTTGTTCGTAATTATAGCTGGGTCAAAAGTCCGTTTTACCCCTATAATTACATCTTGCACCTTAAGTACCACTGATCCTCTAATGAACAATCTGTTTATAATCTAATTATAAACTAAGGCCCTCTGGGCTAGTGAGAAGGTGGGGCCCCATTGTTCAAGTTCCGAAATCAGCACTTAAGGGAACTACTCATCTACTTACCCTGTGTGGGAATGAGTGAATTTCATCTTGTGAGATTATGTTCCTAGCTCCCTATTTGGTCAAGTCCCCAAAATGGTAGGCATATTGAACAGGCTACAAAAGCCACTCTCACCCATGCAAATCAAAGGACAAGCCCTCACAGGCAGGAGTTCATAACCCACTCAGAATTAAGATCGAGTTGCATATGATCATCCTGATGAATTATTAATCTTCTCAATTAACGGATTTATAAAGAGAGATTAAATATTTTGTGGTCCAGTCTTATACAAACTCATTGTATAAGATACCCTCACTCACATGTCTCTACATGAATGATTTGGATCAAATCATTTGTATCTATTACAAAGTGGGCCGTATCAATAGTGTTACCAGGATAAGGCACCCAACCTTATCCATATACTATGACTTTTTAGATTAGTTCTTGAACACGATCCTCATGTATGTCAACCACATATTGTTCAAGATTACACTATTAACCTTGGATTTTTCATATAATGGATAATATTATATTGCAAATAAAATAATCAAAATTATTATTAATTATTAAATAATTAATTAATTACGAGGCTTTGGGCATAAATCCCTACAATTATATTATCCATTACATGAAAAATCCAAAGTCATTAGTGTAATCTTGAACAGTATGTGGTTGACATACAATAATATCATGTTTGAGAAATAACCTAAATGGTCTATAATATATGGATAAAAGTTGGGTGTCTTATCGTGGTAACACTATTGATGCGGCCCACTTTGCAATTGTTACAAATGATTTAATTTAAATCGTTCATGTGGAGACATGTGAGTGGTGATATCCTATACAATGAGTTTGTATAAGACTGGATCATTAAATATTTAATTTCTCTTTATAAATCGTTAATTGAGAAGATTAATATTTCATAGGATGATCATATGTCACTCGTTCTTAACCCCGAGTGAATTATGAATTCCTGTCTGTAAGGGGCTTGTCCTTTGATTTGCATGGGTGAGAATGATCATTATAGCCAATTTAATGAGCCTACCATTTTAGGGACTTGACCAAGTGGGAGCTGGGAACATAATTTTCATAAGATGAAATTCACTTTATATAGGAAAAGTAGATGAGTAGTTCCCTTAAGTGCTAATTTTGGGACTTGAACAATGGGGCCCCACCCTCTCACTTGTCCGAGAGGGACTTAGTTTTGTTGGGTTTTATGTCCTAAAACTCGTGGTTTTGTAAACTGAATGTATATTCTATTTTACTATAAAGGTGTTATTGAGGTTTATTCAGTAAATGTGTTATTGAATAAAGTAAATTGTGTATTCTATAACCCAAATCCAATGAACTAAGAACCCTTGGCTATAGTATGTATACTTGAACTTTATGTATGACATAAAAGTGGATCAAGTTCGAGTTATAGCCAGAACGGTCTATAGTATAGGGATAAGGCTGGGTACCTTATCCTGCAGACACTATGGACGCGGCCCACTTTGTATAGTACTAACGTTGTGATCCTGAATGGTTCATGTGGAGACATGAAAGTGGGGGCGTCCTATGCAATGAGTTTGCATAAGACTGGACAGCGAAATAGTCACTTAGACTTTATAACTCCGTTTACTGTCTTAACTGACTATATTCATACGATGACCTAGGTAACTCGATCTTAATCCTGAGCGTGCTATGAACTCCTGTTTATTCAGGATTATCCTTAGATTTGTATGGGTGAGAGTGGCCCGAGATCGCCGACTCAATAAGCCTCCCATTTTGGGGATAAGACCAGGTAGATAGTTGGGAACATAGTCATGCGAGATGGAATTCACTCCTACCCGCTTTAGGGTTTAGTAGAGAGGTTGGTCCCTTAAGTACTAACTCCGGGTCTTGAATAATGGGCCCACCCTCTCGTTGGCCTGAGAGGGATATGGTTTGTTGGTTGGACCACAAACCAAATTGTTCATTAGAGGATCAGTGGGACTTAAGGAACAAGAAGTAGTTACAGGGGTAAAACGGTTTATTTGACCCAGCTGTAATTACGAACGACTTGTGAAGGATCAACTTACTAATCATGGTTATATCGAGTGGACATAAATATATCTACAGTGAGGAGAGTGCAGCCACTGGGCTTTAGTGGAGTGTCCCAGTGGAGTGTCCCGGTGGTTAACGAATGTTGATTAGCTAGGCTAAAGAGTTTGGCAGGTTAATCTCGTATCGTTTGAGCTCATGATCTGTAGGTCCATTAGGTTATCCTTACTAGCTCGGACTAAGCCTTGTAACAATTTGAGAGAAAAGAATTTGAATTGTTCAAATTCGAATTTGGGAGAAAAAGTTAATTATATGCGATATACTTAACGTTTCATAGCTTAATTATGAATTAAACTATGATTAAGAAGAGTTGGAAATATTTAAATGTGATTTAAATATTGGTTCGGTTTAAAACATGAATAGGGATTCATGTTCGAACGTTCGTTTTGAGAAATTAGGATTGGTCCAATTATTTAATTTGATATTTGATATTAAATTAAATATTTATTTAAAATTAATTAAATTGTTTAATTAATTTTAAATTGATTTTAATTTAAAATTAATTTTATATTAATTTTGAATTAAAATTAAAAGAGAATTCAAATTCATTTGGAAATGAAATATGGACCAAATTCATAACTTCATGACTAAGCTTCTTGTTTGAAGCTTATCTTCTTTCAATTGGCTTCTTCACTAAGCTTCTTGATTGAAGCTTATCTTCTTTCAATTGGCTTCTTCACTAAGCTTGTGGTTTTCTACAAATAAAGAAGAAACACAATGGGAAAGAAAGAATTAGTAAAAAAGAGATTTTTGAAGAAAAATTCTCTAGCTATTTGTTTAAGACCTTTACTCATTCTTCTCCCAAATTCTCTCAATCAAAGATCCCACAATCTGTTCCAAGGCTTGAGGATAGTAGGGAATACTCTAGAGGAGGTCCACAACTCGTTTTTGTTCAAAGAAAGCCCACGGATTAAGAGAATATTGAACTACAAAGGTTTGTGTTCTTATTCTCTGTTTTTCCAGTATTGAGCATGTTTTTTTGTTTGATAAAATTGATCAAATTAGAGTGCTTAAGATCCAAAATTGCTTCCGCATTCTTAATATTAACTCCATCAATTGGTATCAGAGCTGGTTAGTTATCCTGTAGAGACAGGGTCGCTGCGTGATTGGGGGTTCTCGAGTTGTGAGAGCTCGGAAGCGAGTGCACAATCGAAGCAACTGCTCTTACCCCAACACGTCCTATGAGGTTGGCGAGGGTCGAGAGGCCTGCCGTAAAATCTGCTCTGAGGGATCATTGGATGATTGTAGACCGCTCATTCAATTGGTATCAGAGCAATTTTGAGCACTCAATTTGATTCAATTTGAGCTTGGTGGGTATGTTTTTGAAATCGGATTTTCTGGGCGTCTAAAGTGGTACTTTCGGATTTGGCATTTTTTTTTAGCTTTAATTTGTAGTCCGTTTTGTAATTGCTCAAGAGTGTTTGAGCATTAATGTGTTAAAAAGAGTCTGTAAAAATTTCAAATCGATGGGAGTCCGGGAAGGCTTTCAATTTGAAGAAAGAAGCTCGAAAGGTCAAGCTGGAAAACAGAGCAGAAGCTGCTGTTTTTTTTAGCAAAAACCGGTTCACGCAGAGGTTGAAAAAGAGGTCTGGTTCGGTCTTTTTCGGTCCGGTTCGGGCTTGGTTCAGACCGGTTCCTCACTCTCCAGCCTCTTGGGGTTCGGTTCAGCGTTGGTTCGGTCCGGTTCAGGTAAGTTTGGCCCCGATTTGCTCGTTTGAAGCTGTCTGGTCCGATTCGAAGGGGTTCAATCCGGTTCTGCTGTATTGAAGTTCGGTTCAAGCTTTTTCAAGCTGGTTCGGGGCGGTTCAAAGTGTTCGGAAGCATTTCAACCTGGTTATTAAATTATTCTTGTAATAATTTAGTTGTATGCTTGTTTAAGATGCCAAAACCGGTCCACTTTAGTGTGTTTAATTATTTATGCATTATGAATGTATGTTTTAATTAAATCCATGTTTGAATGTGCATAAAGTATGCCATATAGATTTTAAAATCCCACCATAGGAAGCATGCTCCATGCATTGAAAGTATGTTATAAGTGTTATAATGTATAGTATGCATGTTTAGCATTTCATAAGTATTAATATAAGAGTTGTATTAATTTTATGAAATAGATGTTGTATGTTTTAAGTATAATTAATATAAATGTTATATTAATTAAAAATAAAGCATACAACATAAAGTTGCCTTAGTATAATATAATTGTTATATTAAATGCATCAAAGCATTTCCATGCATAATTCATGTGATGAATTTTTACTCTATGTTTATTTAATTGTTCATGTGATGAATGATCAAGCACTCAAACATAGAAATGCATACAAACCTAGGGTTTAATTATTTAGTTTTAAAATGGTTTTAGAATTAAAATAATTAGACCATAGGTTATCTAGTTCTAATAAGATTAGAATTAGGCAACTAATAATTTATAAACTATGATTAAAGAGGGACTCTGTCTAAGGAAGGTTCTGGCTAGGCTGGGGTATTTAAGATGACGGAAACGGAACACCCCTACCTGGGAACCGACCTGGGAGTGAATTTAATCCAAAGGTTTATAAATTATTCCTCGTGAGCGACGTTAATTAAAAAGTTTAATTAAACTCGTAGACCTAAGTTTTTTAAAGGGTTAATAGACTTAGGTAATATCAATATAATCGTTATATTAATAGACTTAGGTATATTAATAGCCGGAATATGCCTAAGTAAAATTATACCCAAACCGTCTAAAATACTTAGTGGGAGTGAAAAGGTATATATGATATATCAATTTCCTCTTACGCTCTCTACGAAGTTCACACCGTGAGATTTATGCTCGGCCTCGTGATGTCAATAGGGCATCCCCATTCGGATGGTGTTTGCATAAATCAAGAGCAAGGTGAATGGAGAAAGTATTTATAGTAAGTGGGAGAAGGAAGTGTGTCAACACATCCTACAGTCTCCTCCATTAGGTTGGACCGTGAGATTCCCATGTTCCGCTTGCAGGTTGCCCGTAGTAGCACCATCCATTCGGAGGGATGTAACATGGGAGTCGGAACAACTCAAACTCCAGAAATGGATAGGGTCTCCTAGGTCCATTCCCAGCTTTGACTTTCCAATTCGGTAGCATTGTTGGGGCCGATCTCTGAGGTCTGAAAATGGCGGGTCACACTTACAAGAATTACTAAGTGTTAGTAAATTCTTGACCAAAGTAGCGATAACTAGAATGCTATAGGAATAAGAGTTATTCCGGTATTAGCATTTAGTCAAGAATGTCTTGGTTCAGTGAAGGAGTGATTGACTGCCCCTCGGTAGCGGTTGCTCTGACTCACTGAAGTATCGTTGCAAAAACAATAATGAGTTTATGGGTACATTATTACTTTTGCTAAAATTTTTAATTGGATGCATGTAATGGGTTAGAAGCAATTCACTAATAGAATATGTTCTATTTTTCAGCATGTCGAGCTCTTTAATTCAGTTACTAGCCTCCGATAAGTTAAACGACGATAACTACGCAACCTGGAAATCGAACTTGAATACGATTCTAGTTATCGATGATCTAAGGTTTGTCTTAACAGAGGAATGTCCTCTCCCTCCCAGCTCATCTGCAAACCGAATTGTGCGGGATGCATTTGACAGATGAACTAGGGCTAATGATAAAGCCCGAGTCTATATCTTAGCCAGCATATCTGATGTGCTATCTAAGAAACATGAGAGCATGATTACCGCTAAGGAGATCATGGGATCATTACAGGCGATGTTTGGACAACCGTCCTCATCGATCCGTCATGGTGCTCTCAAGAACGTTTACAACTCCCGTATGAAGGAGGGAACTTCTGTTAGGGAGCATGTCCTTAACATGATGGTCCACTTCAACGTGGCAGAAGTAAACGGAGCTGTCATTGATGAGAATAGTCAGGTTAGCTTTATAATGGAAACTCTTCCGAAGAGCTTCCTACAGTTCCGCACCAATGCGGTGATGAACAAGATAGAGTATAATCTGACTACTCTCCTCAACGAGCTACAGACTTTCGATTCTTTGATGAAAACAAAGGGAAAAGAGAAGGAGGCAAATGTTGTCACTTCGAAGAAATTCCCAAGATGATCGTCCTCTGGGACTAAGTCTGGTTCTTCTTTTTCTAAGAATAAGGGTATTCAAAAGAAGAAGAAAGATAAAGGGAAGGGAAAAGCTCCCGTCATGAATAAATGCAAGGCTAAAGCCACAGATAAAGGAAAATGTTTCCACTGTGGTGAAGATGGGCATTGGAAGAGGAATTGCCCAAAGTACCTTGCAGAAAAGAAAGCTGATAAGGCAGGACAAAGTAAATATGATTTACTTGTTGTTGAAACATGTTTAGTGGAAAATGATGATTCTGCCTGGATACTAGATTCAGGAGCCACTAACCATGTGTGTTCTTCTTTTCAGGAAACTAGTTCCTGGAGGCAGCTTGAAGATGATGAGATAACTCTCAGGGTTGGAACAGGAGAGGTTGTCTCAGCCAGAGCAGAGGGAGCGGTGAAGTTGTTGTTTAGAGATAGATTCATTTTACTAGAAAATGTACTTTTGGTTCCTGGAATCAAAAGAAATCTTGTATCTATCTCTTGTTTGATTGAACATATGTATAAAGTATCTTTTGATTATAATGAAGTGTTCATTTGCAAAAGAGGTGTACGAATATGTTCTGCTAAACTTGAAAACAACTTATATGTGTTAAGACCAACAAAGGTAAAAGCTATTTTGAACACCGAGATGTTTAAAACAGCTAATACTCAAAATAAAAGGCAGAAATTTTCTCCAAGTACCTATCTTTGGCACTTGAGACTAGGCCACATTAATCTCAATAGGATTGGGAGATTGGTTAAGAGTGATCTCCTAAGTCAGTTAGAAGACAACTCCTTACCACCATGTGAGTCGTGTCTTGAGGGAAAAATGACCAAACGACCTTTTTCTGAAAAAGGTTATAGGGCCAAAGAACCCTTAGAACTCGTACATTCGGATCTCTGTGGTCCAATGAATGTCAAAGCTCGAGGAGGGTATGAATACTTCATCGGTTTCATCGATGATTACTCAAGGTACGACTATCTTTATCTAATACATCATAAGTCCAAAGGCCTTGAAAAGTTCAAGGAGTATAAGACAGAGGTTAAGAACATATTAGGTAAGACGATTAAAACACTTCGATCAGATCGAGGTGGAGAGTATATGGATTTGAGATTCCAGGACTATATGATAGAACATGGAATCATATCCCAACTCTCAGTGCCCGGTACACCTCAGCAGAATGGTGTATCCGAGAGGAGAAACCGAACCCTGTTAGACATGGTTCGGTCTATGATGAGCTATGCTCAACTGCCTAGTTCGTTTTGGGGATATGCAGTAGAGGCTGCTGCATATATTTTGAACATGGTTCCCTCTAAGAGTGTTTCAGAAACACCTTATGAGTTATGGAGAGGGCGTAAAGGAAGTTTACGTCACTTCAGGATTTGAGGGTGCCCGACACATGTGTTAGTGCCCAATCCAAAGAAATTGGAACGACGTTCAAAATTATGCCTATTCATAGGATACTCCAAGGAAACGAAAGGTGGTATGTTTTACGATCCTCAAGAGGACAAGGTGCTTGTGTCGACAAACGCCACGTTCTTAGAGGAAGACCACATAAGAGATCATCGGCCTCGAAGTAGAATTGTATTGAGCGAACTTTCTGGGGAAGCTACAGATAAATCAACAAAAGTTATTGATCAAGCTGGTCCTTCTCAAGAGTTGAGAATGCCTCGACGTAGTGGGAGGGATGTTAGACAACCCGACCGTTACATGGGTTTGGCTGAAACCCAGGTCGTCATACCTGATGATGGCATTGAGGATCCATTGACCTATAAACAGGCAATGAATGACATAGATATCGGAATCGTTTGAGTTTATTTAGAATTAAATAATAATAAGGAGGTTAAGCATAAATATACCTTGAAAATAATATGGAGAATATTCTGGCGGGTCTTTTTTCTCCTTGTGTTCCAACTCCAATGAGCTCCAAGATTTCCACAAAGTCTTCCTTGCTATGACTTGAACAAAGGACCAAAGAGGTTTGTGGGAACCTTCTTGAAAATAGAGAGAGGAAATGAGAGGAGAATTTCAAGAGTTATTTTCTCTTATTCAGAATACACACAATGGCTCACCCATAGGGTTCTATTTATAGTGGCCTAGGGAAAATCATTAAATAATATATTTTAATATCTAACATATTAAAATATATTTATCTAACTAATTTGAATCTTATTCAAAACTTTTTAAATTCTCCTACGACATTTATTTCCTAATTTGAATCTAATTCATATTTAATAAATACAGTTTCTTTAATGTATCTCAATACATTAATAATTTCTTTGATATTTAATGTATCGTGTACATTAAATATGTTTTCCCTAATTTAATATATCAAAATATTAAATTTTAATTTGAACATTTCAAAAATTTCTCTCAACGAAATTGATCCTTATTTGTTCATATGAGCTAGCAATGTGACCTTATGGACCTACAGATTATAAACTCCAATGATACAAAATAAATTAATTAAACTCTTTAATTAATCAATTTTTATTCATTAATTCTAGAGTCACTCCACTATAGACCTAGAGTTGCATTCTTATGCACTGTAGGACAATTTTGTATCCATGGATATAATCATTAGTTGCAAATCAATCCTTCACGAGTTGTTCGTAATTACAACTGGGTCAAAAGTCCATTTTATCCATGTAATTACATCTTGCACTTTAAGTACCACTGATCCTCTAATGAACAATTTGTTTATGATCCAACCATAAACTAAGCCACTCTCAAGCTAGTGAGAGGGTGTGGCCCCATTCTTCAAGTCCAGAAATCAACATTTAAGGGAACTGCTCATTTATTTCCCCTATAAGGGAATGAGTGAATTCCATCTTGTGAAATTATGTTCCCAGCTCATTATTTGGTCAAGTCCCTAAAATGGTAGGCATATTGAATCGATTACAAAAGCCACTCTCACCCATGCAAATCAAAGGACAAGCTCTCATAGGCAGGAGTTTATAACTTACTTCATATTAAGATCGAGTTGCATATAATCATCCTGATAAAATATTAATCTTCTCAATTAACATATTTATAAATAGAGATTAAATATTTCGTGGTCCAGTCTTATACAAACTCATTGTATAAGATACCCCCACTCACATGTCTCCACATGAATGATTTGGATCAAATCATTTGTAACTATTACAAAGTGAGCCATATCAATAGTGTTACCAAGATAAGACACCTAACCTTATCCATATACTATGACTCTTTAGGTTATTTCTTGAGCATGATCCTCCCGTATGTCAACCACATACTGTTCAATATTACACTAATAACCTTGGATTTTTCATATAATGGACAATATTATATTAAAATTATTATTAATTATTAAATAAATCATTAATTATGAGGCTTTAGGGCATAAATCCCAACATAAAGTCCCTTACCTCAATTTAACTTAGAAAAATCAAGATAAACCTCCAATCAACCTTGACTCAACACATTCAAAGGGAGAAATTAACCAAACGCACACTAAAATTTCAGCCGCCTTTGAACCTTAGTTGATCGAATTTTGAGCCTAATAAAAGAGATCCTGAAGCTTAAAAACAAAATCCTAGATTCCATAATTGAAGCCAAAGCACTAAACATTCGAAACTCACCAAAATTTCACCTCCAAGAATCTAATTACTTGCTGGACAGAAATCCTAAGGTGCACTTTTCGTACTTTCAACGCTAGATCGAAGTGGGTATCCTAGAAAAAGTTAGAATGAGCTGTGGTTGCTCCTAAAATCAATCCAAGCATTCTCAAGTTCAATAGGCCGAATAAGACCTACCTTCAAACCACGCTGAAAATGCAAACACCTGCTCCTAAAATGGCTGGAAACGCTATAGCTAGAAGAACTTCATGTCATGCGCTAGTTGCTAGTTGAAGAACCCAAATTGCACCACCAAAATTGCAAGGAACGAGTCCTACCGCTGCTAGATTTTAGACAACATCGCAGACATTACTCGGACGTTCACGCTGCCTCTGTTCGGTTGTTCACGCTGCCATCCATTGAAGAACGGAGCTCTTCTGGTTGCTAGTTGGAAAAGGAAAAAAATGGGTTGGAGTGCTTTTCTTTTTCATAGAGGAGGAAGAGAATATGGAGAAGAAGAAGGTGCCCACTGGAAGACAAAACCCTATTTAATGCTAGGTCAAACCCTAATTCCACCCCTTTTTCCTTTCTTTCCAACATTGTCATTCTTCTTAAATTCAAACCCAAGAAGAGATCTTCCATTTGACAAATAATATGATTTGAGATTAGATTTTTTTTAAATAACAATCAAGATATCTGAAAATAATTAAAATTAATAATTCTGAAATTAACTTTACCTAAAATGTAGACTGTTTCAATAAATATTTTCTAATTTATCTTATCATTTGAAGCGGTCGTACTTCAGAAAAGTTTGAGATATCTCATAGAATTTAGAGATTCTGAATTTGTGCGAATAGTGGTGACCGGAGCATGGACCAACTACATTATATGTGTAGCATCCCTATTGCTTCTCCTCCTAGTCCTAGACGTAGAAGACGCGCTCAAGAGCAAAACGTTGCTCAACAGGTGGACATTGGAGTCGACGTCCGGTTGCCCCAAGGTGTAGTAGAGGAGGTTCACCATGATGTCGATGACATGCCTCCCATCACTCAGACACAAGATGGTGATGGTTCTTACACTCCTATGACGATGACATAGACCCCTGGTTCACGATATCTTCATATACCACTACATTATGCTTATGAAGTTGGCCCCTCATCATCACGAGCTCACGACACATGGATGTGGTCATGGAAAGCATGATCAATATTTGTACTCTATCGAGCATGTAAAGGAATCATATGACCAAGAAGTACAAGAGGAACCAGACCAGCCATCGATGGATTGTCATCGACAACCACCTCGTAATCGATCATCCACCATGTGACATGCACTAATTTTTTTCATGTCCTATTGACATTTTATTTTCCTTATATGTGAAATGAATTTTTTATCATGTATTATTCTTCTTATTCACACATTACTTACTTACCAATTAAAAAAGGGATAAAAGAAATTTTAATTTAACATTTTAGAAAAAAAATAGTAAACCATAAATGAAAATTGAAAGAAAAAATGAATTAAGAAATAGGAAAAAGAAAAAAAAAACAATCATTTTATAAAAATTTAAATTAAAAAATTAAAAAATATATATATAAACTTGTGAAGGTCGAGACGATCTTTAGCCATGCGTGTAGAAGGTCGTCTCTTTATCCACACAAGTGCAAGTCATCCCTTGAAGAGATGACCCACATCGAGTGTAGTAGGTCGTCTCTTGAAGAGATGAAATTCAACTCACCTAATAAAAACTACAATATTTCAATAATAAGTTTGAGAAATGCGCTATATTTTAATAATAAGTTTGGAAAACTACAATATTAATAAAAAAAAGTCCTATTTTAATGCATGTTGTATATCTTATTATATTATATATACTAAATTTTATTTCAACTAAAAGATAAGAAATAAGAAACAAGAAACGATTATCAAACATATTTTTGTTCTTGTTTCTTTTTTTTAAGGAAACAAGAAACATATGTAGTTATCAAACATGTTTCTATTTTTAGTTCTTAAAAAACAAGAAACAAGAAATAGGAAACGAGAAATGGAAAATAGAAAACGAAAAACGAGAACGTTATCAAACGAGTCCTAAGAAGATTAATAAGGAAAAAGGCGTGACCTATCTTGGAAGATCATAACCCACTATTCGACTTTTTCGACAATGGATACTAGTACACTTTCACTTCTTTAAGTTTAATTCTCTTAAATTCAGTGGCTTTAAGTTTATGGATTTTGGATTTTTAATTTTCTCCGACATAATCAAATCATTTTTTATTGGTGAACCACTCGACCCAAATTTCAGGTTGGTCAATAAAATACCTTCAAACAGAACCAACCCAAATCGTATACACTATTGCTTTTTTTTTTTTTCTTTTTTCTTTTAGTTTAATATACACTGCTTTTCGTAATGAACTTCCTTAAAATAATATCAACAATAATTTTAATATTATTGTACTAATTAATAGTCACCAATAATCTCACATTTTTTAGTTCAACATATGTGGACGTGGGGATTCGAATCTTAAACCTTTTGGTCAAAGGATGCCTTAACCATAACCTCACTTAATTTTTCAAGTATTTACTTTGTTCATGAAGTTTAAGGTAAGTTTTTTTTTTAAAACAAAAAAGACATTTTTTTTACAATGATGAAAACAATTTTTAAAATTGGAGGGCCACTTTTTTCTTCAAAGTAATGAGAAATAAAATTTGATAACCTTTTTGATTTGATATTTGTATACAAAAGACTTCCGAACCTAAAGTATGATTTCCTTTTTATAATTCTTTCTTAGAATAAAAAGGTAACCAGCAACATCCTAACAATAATGCAGCGACCCAAATCTTTCTTTCAAATATCCAGTACTCTTTTAGCAATTGTGGATATAGTAACACTAAATCAAGCCTTTCAGTAATATTTTAACATAATCTCAAAATGAATAAGAAATCATTTGTTTCAATCAAAAGCTTTTTGCTTTCCTTTCAACCCTTATGAAAATTTGCAATTCCATTATTGTGCTAAAAGAGGTAAGAAAAATTGGGATATTCATTAATCTGCAAAAAACAAGCAAGAAAATAGGATGCATTCTCAAAATATGAGTGCAGTAATTTGTGCTAAAAGTTGAAGCATATGAGTGATTTATGCTTAGTTATTGAAAGCACAATGAAGAGTTGTAAGAAATTGCAAAGATTGATTTCTCATGGGTTTTTTCCTGCTAGGAAAGCAGTAAAGAGTGCCAATGATCTTCCTGGAGAAGTGTAGGGAGCTTGATGAGCAGCTCCTCTAATGGTGGCAAATGACAGAATATTCTTATCCCCAAATGCTTGTACCCATCCTCCAACCTAAACACAGTGGAAAATGTTTAAGTCATTCTTCTGCACTGGAACAAATGCTTTAAAAGTCTTGACTTTCATTAGATCAAGTTTTGGTTCTTAACTTCTTTTTAGATATTTTTTTAAAGGTTAAATTACAAGTTTAGTATACCAACTTTTAAGGTGGTGTCTAATAGGTCAGTGAACTTTAAAAAATATTTAATAGATCTTTAGATGTTTAATTTTGTATTTAATAAGTCCACGAGCTTTAAAAGTGTTCTATAGGTCTTTGATCTATTCAACATTTTTCAAAATTCACGACCTATTTTGATATAAAAATGAAATGTCAGGAATCCTATTAGACATAGTATTCAGTTTTGTATCTAATATATATATGTCTATGAGTTACAAAAGAAAATTAATAGGTTAAAGACCTAATAAACACAAAATTTAAGGTTCAAGGATCTTTTAATTATTAAATAAAAATTAAAAATTATTAGACACTTTTAAAGTTTAGGAATCTATTATATACAAAATTAAAAATTTAAGGATGACTAAATTTGTAATTAACATTTTTTTAACTTAAAAGAATGTCTTTAAATTTTAAATGAAAAAAATATTTTAATCATTACCATTATTATTATTATTTTTAATTATTAAATGAAAATTTGAAGTAGACACATATTTTGTTCACGAATATGATGAGTAGATGCTCCCTTGGACAAATGTTTGAAGCTACATTTAATAGAGCCGGTGTTATGTTGGATTTTGAAATAGAATTTGATCTTATGTTAAATGATTAAAATAAAAACTAACGACAAGTATTAAAACGGTTTTATAAGCAAAGTTTAAAGCAGAACATTTAAAAATTTAAAAATGAAAATAAAATATTTAAAAGTTAAAGGGACCAGAATAGATGTATTTGATATGACTTTTAAAAGCCCATTATAATCCTTTTTAAAAACTTTCGCTAGGTTAAATAATGAGAGATTTTGAGAACCATAAGACGACTAAGAAATAAAATACTCAAAATGCTTCTTCGAAAAGTGCTTATAAAAGAACGTGAAATTTAAAATCATCCCAAACTCATAAAAAATTAGGAATAAAAATAGAAGTTAAAAAGTAAAGGAAAAAAAAAATGTAATATTCACCTGTTGTTTGTAAAACCAAGCTGAGTAAGGCAGAGTGGCGTTCAATTTTAAAGCCTTTCCTAAGTTATTCACCAGAGTTCGAGTTCCAAGTAACGGAATTACTGCGTCTTGATCTCCACTGCCAAATCCACACCCACCAGTTTAGGAATATATTATTAATCTACATGCAACTCTCTTTTGTAAAAAACAATTGCCTTTTTTTTTTTCCCTCTCCTTCTCGTTTCTAATTTTGATAAACAAATTCATCTCTAATTCTCAATTCTCTCTTTTTCTTTTTGGACATTCTAGCAATTATACACAAATTAATATTAAAAATATAAAAATCTAGGTTCTCTCAATAACCATTTTGTTTTTAAAGATTAAGATTATTTACCACCGTTATTTTTAATCTAACTAAATTAGAATGACTTTTTAAGTGTTTAGAAAAATGTTTTTAAACACTTAAAAAGTCATTTTAAAATTCAAACTAGCCTAAATTTTCTTATAACAAAGTCTTGGCAAAATTTTAAAATTTTCTTAATGATTTAAAATTTTAAAGTTTAGCTAGGATTTCAAAAATGATTTCAGAAACCAGATATCATCTAGCAATTATACACAAATTGATTTTCTTTCTCTAAATTTTATAAAACGTTACGACTCATAAATGCGATGTAAAATACCAATCACCAAATTCCTCAAACTATATATATCAATCACAAAAAAAAACGACACAATTTTTTTTCACATTTTAATTTTGGAATTAGTTTTCCAGCAAAACCTGATTTTTTTTTAAAACGTAAAAAAAAGAAAAAAAAAAAAAGAAAGGATTACCAAATACATTTTTTTGAAAACATAAAGTCATGTAACCCCAACTTAAGAAATAAAATAAGATATTATTACTAGTAGCCTCACAAAGATCTTTCTTGATAAGGAAAGAAAAGAGAAGATGAGAAAAATAGCATGATTAAGCCTGAATTAAAATAATACCTGAAAACTAGAACCCTTATTCCAGAACGCACAAGTGAACCCACAGTATAAATGGTCGGTGTCAATAAGTTACTCAAATCATAGTTCAAAATACTGCAACAAATAAACCAATAATTTGAAGGAAAAAAAATTAATATCATCAATTGTTTGGTAACGATTAGAAATATATGTCTAAAACATTGAATTAAAATTTTATATTGGGAAGAAATGGTTACCCGCTACAAAGGGACCAACTAGAAACTCCAACCAACCGAGCATGAAGAGCCTCTTGGACATCCACTCTATTTAGGTATGCATCCACTTCATTTAATATACACACGTCTATCTTTCGATCTTCCTAATCACCCATAAAAAATTCAATATTGTTAATTCAAATAAAGCTATGAACACTAATCTGAATATAACTCAACTAGTTAAGATATTATAATTTCTACCAAAATATTAGAGTTTCGAATCTTCACCTCCACTTGGTTTGAACTTAAAAAAAAAAAAGTCACAAGAACTTCATTGGAGAGTACTATATACTTGTTTTGAATTTTAGATTTAAAGTTTCAATAAATACCATCACTCAAAGTTACTAATCGTTCAAAGAAAGTGCAAATTTATATTTTAGCCTAGAAAATTTATACTTTTCTTCAAATTTTTGTCAATTCATTAAGTATCACGTCAGGTAGGATAGAGCTAAAAAATTTGAATCTAACCTTGTGTACATATAATGATCTTCCAATTTTAAGAACTTTAAAATCTTATCTTTCCTATATAGAAATTTGCATCAAATTAAAGACGAAATGGAGGCAACTACCTCCCCTCATTCTTTCTATGCTCCACCTAATAGGTAGATTTTATCATCAGACATTCGTCAATTTTAACATTCACCAACCATGTTTAAACACAAGGGACTAATTAAATTAAAAAAAAATAAACATTAAGGATTAAAACATATATATTGAGCGGATTTGAACTGACCGAGTATTGGGGGAGGGCAGTAGAGGTAGATTTAGCCTTAGATTGATCTCCTTGTTTGGTGAAAGTGAGTGAATGGAGGGTGCCAGCAGCCAGTGACTGAGTTAAACACACATCAAGATTGATAGAATAGACATTGATGAAATCAGAAATCTCTTGGGACACCAAATCGTCGATTTCAGAACATGCAGCAGAGGTATTGCCTATAATTGACTCTCTTATGATTTGGGAAATGCTGCAAACTGTGTTCAAAAGTTGATATGTAGAGTCTGATATCACCCCATGAGACCACAAATATTTGCCTCGTGAATTGAAATCCGTGTTGAATTCCAACAATGGATTCCCTATCTGAAAATAAATTATTTTTGGTATTTTATTTTATTAATTCAGTTTAACCTACACAAAACAAAAAACAAAAATTAGAAAATATCACTTACAGCTATTGCGATGAGTTTAATGTTTAGTTTGGATTTAACGATGAGGCTTGCAAGTTGTGGAACGTAATGCCCTGCATAGCTCTCTCCAGTGATGTAGAAATCTCGGTTTTTGTATTCTGGAAATTTGTCGAACCATCTTTCCAGGAAAACCAAGTTGTCTTGTGCTGAAATGAAATGCGTTTAAATTTAAGAGAGATATATTTTTAAGGTTTGAATAATCCTATTTTGATAATTCATTTGCTTTTAGCTTTTGTCTATTTTAGTTTCTATGGTTTTGGGACGTGCATTTTGGTCTATTTACTTTCCGCTCTCTTGTCCACTTTTGATTGTTGTGTAAGTCTATATTATGATTGTTGTACCCTAAAAGAAAAACCACTTCTTGGTCTTGTGATTTGAAAAATCCTCACATAAGTTCTATACACAATGAAAACTTCCTTTAATACAAAACTAAGGTATATTTCGAAAAATGTACGTTGAAATTGTGATTGAAAAATGATATAAAAAAGAAATCAAAGGGACTAAAACTAGTCCACTTTCTAAAAATTAAATATATATATAGAAATGAAACAAATGTTTTGTAAATACAAAATTCAAAATGGCTAAAGACTGAATTCTATATAAGGATAAAAAAAGATTCTCAAAGCACTATACAAGCATGACAACATCTCAAGATTTATGTGAACTCACCTGTAATTTTGTCGTTAACTATATCATAGAATGTAGTGTTTTTAGAAAATGAGAAACCAACTCCAGCTGGAGCTTCAAGATATAATATATTTGCCACTACATCAAATCAACAAAGTAATGTGTTAGTAAGTTATTCAAGTCATAAATTTCAAAAATCAAATATATATATACACCACCAGCCACAAGAGAAAAAGAAAAAGGACAAATTAATCCTCTAAATAAAACAAACCATTGTTCCAACTAAATTCATTAGCAATCAAAACATCTCCTTTTGGTCTAAAAGGGCCATGCTCAGTAAAAGCTCCAGCTCCAAGAGATGAACAACCAGGACCTTAAAATAGAAACACAAACACATTACAGTCAAATTACATTTGAAAACAAAGTAAAAAAGAGAAGTTAAAATTTGTATGAAGAAATAGGGTTTAAAATTATACCTCCATTTAGCCAAAGAACAAGAGGCTTTGACGAAGGATATGTTTGGGCCTCAACAAAGTAGTAGAAAAGAGATCTATTTTGGAGTTCATCAATGGTAATGTATCCTCCAAATTGTTGAAAGCTAACACTTGGTTGACCTGGTAAGCTCTTGATCCAATCAGCATCATTGAAACACTCTCCAAATTTAAACCAAATTTGGATCAACAAAACCAAGGAAATAGCTTTCATTATCCATGGCTTAGAATAATAATGCATTTTGTTAGATTACACTCTTTCCTTGGCTCATCACAAATGCTCTTATTTGCCCATCTATTTATATACTCAACTTTTGCATGCTGCTGCCTTAGTTGGATTTTACCCACAAACCTTTTGTTGGTGGCATCATCAATAATTCTTCCAAATATTCAAACTCATATTGAATTGGATGTATAGCCCAAGTTTAAATTAGTTTGATAATTAATCCATTAAATGACAATATCTTTTGGTTGTTATTTATTAAAGATAATTAAGTGGCATTGATTATAAGTGTATGTACTTTTTGTTTAGACCTACTAAACAAATGTCAACATGTTGATGATTGAGAATTTATAGAAACCTGAAGATTAACGTTATTTAATCAAAGTTATGGTTCTTAGTATACTATGTCTCTGAAGTTTTCTCCTCTCATCCAAACAAAGCCGTCATTTTTCAAGCTTGAACTGCATAATTGAAGAAAATTTACAAGGCATTATGTACTCTCTTTCCATTATTTTTTTTCCCCGTAGACTTATCTAACTAATTTCACTGCCATTTGTAACTTATACACAACCATTTTCTTTTAAGCAATTGGAGATTTGAACATTAAACCTTTAAGCATAAATGTATAATATTTTAATCGAGCCATATTTAAGTTGGAGTTAAGCACTAACTTTTGGAGAAATTTTCTAGTACTGAAAAAGTACCATGCTCTCTTTGTTCACACTATAATTTTATCTTTATATATATATTTTTAATGTTGGTGGATCCCACATCATTTTTAAAAGGATGTTGAAGTGGAAACACAATAAATAGAAAGAGTATACATATATTGCTGTAGTATAGAAATTTTTTTCCTTTGTAACAAATTGTAGAAATAGTATTTTTGAGAAAAGTTCATTAAAGAAAATATAAAAATTGTCTCTTATATATTAAATAATATTATTGAAATCATATTTTAAAAGACGACATCTGAAGAGACTGTATTCTATGAAAAATGTGTGGGATTGGGAATATATTAGAGTATATATATATATATTCAGCATTTTAATTATGAACTACAAATTCAAACTTTTCAATCTCAAATTATATAATTTGTGTAAGATGACCAATTGAACGAGTTTTAGAAACTTAACTTGTGTAACTTTTATTCATCTCACGTTATCAAAAAGAAAAAAGAAAATCTATTTACCGGTGAATTTATATTTTATAAAAGTTACCCTCGTGGTTTAAAAGATGAATTTCATAAACTTAAATACATAAAATCTATTAAAATTGACAAAACCACATACCAAATATAAGTTGATCAGTAATTAGTTTTTAATTCTAAGAAACCTAGAGTTGCACGAAGCTAATCTATAAATGCACCCAACAAAGACAATAAAAAAACACAAAAATAATTAAAAGAAGTTTTTTATTTTCCTCCCTAAAATGAAATATTCATGTGTTATAATTAAATTTTGAAAAATAAAATTTTAGACAATGTTGGTTGAAGAAGAAAATTCAAAAATAAAATATTTATGAGAATATGAAAATCTTACCAATACTTTCAAAATATCAAAAAACAAAAAATTGCACAACACGCATGAATTATTATTACTTACTGCATAATAAGTCTTGTATGGTGAAAATAGTAACTCGAAAAATTAATTATAAATATGATAAAATGTAGAACCCATATTTTTTTTAAAAGAAAAAGACACATTAATTAGTTAATATTATTATTATGCCAATGTACATCTAAGTCCATTATCAATTTTGTAAACCAACAGAATTATTTTAAAACAAAAATAAAAACGAGCTGACTATATCATTGCTGTCATTTTTACTCTCTTTCTCTCTCTCTATATATATACACACACATACACACATATACAATTACTTTATAAAAAATATTATATCTAAGATTACTTTTATGAAAAATATACATTTACGAATTACGACTGCTCTAAAAAAAAACACCAAGAAAATTGTCAAAAATTTCTTAACTACTATACTTCTCGAAATAGAATTTAAAATATAATATTTATTGAAAAGTCCATCAAAACTCAATCATATTAATTATTAAGGAAAATTTTGAGTTCAACAACATGTGGAGTGAAGAATTTGAACCTCTAACATCTTGGTCAAGAGTACGTTCTTTATGCCAATTAAGTTATACTCATGTTGACACACAAACTTTTTATATGTAGTAGATATCCACTGTGATTTTATTAGATGCTACATTTATATTGAAAATAAAACTATAATAATATAATTCGAGAATTAAATTAGGTTGTTTTTCATAATTTTAATTTTATTATGTTGGCCAACTCCAATTATGAAGACCACTTTTTTTTTCTCATAAAAGTTGATGTGGTTTGTTTGTTGTTGGAAAGGGCATCATATCTGTCATTTGGATTAGAGCAGAAGAATATAGGATTTAGATGCGGTTTGGTTTGTCATTTTCATAAAATGTAAAATTTGCCGGCGTTAATCTCCTCATGTGTAAAACAGTTTGTTTTTGTCAATAGCTCCGAGGTTTTTTCTTCTTGGACTTCCATCAGGAACATCACTAATGCATTGCAGCCACCGTTGGCCGGCATTGCTATTTGCCATTTATTAATTTCATTCCACAATTTAATTCCTATCCGAGTATAGGATTTTTAAATATAATGCCTTTAATAATTGACATGTACTCTCGAGCTAGAGGTTAAAAGTTTGAATCTATATGTCCATGTGTTGTTGAACTAAAAAAAATATCTCAACAAGTACCATGCTATTTGAGATTTTATCCTCATTTATAACTCTGTTAAGGACCACTTGGTAACATTGAACAACACTTGGTTGCAACTCGAGGGCAGAAATATCACTGCCCTCCAACATTCTATTGTTGACAACAAGGGGAGAGAAACCACAACTAGGAGAGAGAAAGGTCGAAAATATTTTCTCTCCCTTTGTTGTCAACAATTGAATGGTGAGGGGCAGGTTGGGGATGGGTGATGTATGCTGTTGGTGAATCCTAAGCACCTGAATTCGGACTGTTTAAAAATTTTGAACTTTGAATTATTGATGATTTGATTGCTTGTTGAGTGATTAGGACAATTGATAACATGCTTATTATATCATTTTGATTATATTTGTTGAAGTGTGAGAATGCTATCGAGATTTAAGCCTTTTTTAGCCTATTTTCAAAAAAAAAAAAAAAAAAAGCTTGACTTTCCTGCAAATTTTGAGCACTTTAGCCTACCTTTTGTCGTATTGAAGGCTTAGGGTAGAGTTATGAGGCTTATATGTCTATTGTCACCTCGATAGGCATAAGAGCTAGTTAGATAGTAGACTTGCTTAATAGTTTGTAATAAGTTGCTTAGGAGGAAAAGTACGATAATTTGCTTGTTAGAAAGAAAATACAAATTGAGCATTGAAAAGTAGAAAAACAAGTGAAAAGAAAAACAAGTGTGAAAAGAAAATAAGCTTGTAACATGTAAAGATGAATCAAGGGTGAAAAGAGTTGCCTCTATTGTGATCGGTTAGGCCACCCATTAAGCGAGTGCTCTGGGTAAGGGTCCCTACAACAGTAGTGTGAAATCTAGGACTCTTGAGTTAAAGTGATGCAAGTTTAGCCTGGGATTGTTTTCAGGCCTAGTAACCTATTGCTTTTTACTTGGGAGCTTCATAACTAGTTCTTACGGATAGTGTAGGGGGAAGATGAATTGAGGGCTTTATAAACCTACCCCGTGCTTGTAGAGACTACATTAGTGAGGTTACACACACGCGCATGAAAAATGATAGGAAAAAGTTTTAAGGGGTCTTATTGATGGCTAATGTTTGGTATGCTTCCCTTTTGTAATTGTTCTCACATGTTTGCAATCAGTGATTCTGTTATTTGTTTTAAGTGTTCCTTACTCGAGGACTAGCAAAATTTAGGTTGGGAGTAATTTGATAAGACCAAAAAAGTCCTATTTTATTTAGCTAACTCGTGCTAGTTCGTACGGATTTTACGACATTATTGGCTTATTTGTAGGAGTTCAAGCAATTGGAGCTTCACGGAGTGTTTTTGGCATTTTGGGATTAATTCGGAGTAAATTAGATGTAATTTGGATAAGCGAAGCATGAAAAGCCATGAAAAAAACCAAATTGCCCCTCGCCACAAAGGGCATCTCAAAGCTGCAAGCTTGAGAGAAAGGCAGAATGCTCAAGAATAAGGCAGCTAGTGTCTCGACGCTGTCTAGAGGATGTGCGAAGAAGCCTCGCTTGACGCTGCAATGAGCCTTGCCAAGATGCTGGTAGCATTGAGATGTTACGTCGATTAGAATAAAAGCGTTTTCTCGTATTAGGTCAAATCATCTCGATTTTCATCAGCTGTTTTCAGACCTCTTCCTCTCCAATCCCTTGTGAATTTTCTTTCAAGAGGCTCTTACAAGCTTTGGTCCTGTGTTCGAGTCATAGCCATGAAGATTTTGTGGAGGAGATAAAAACCCGCCATAAATATGTTCATATTTACTTCAAGTAAGTTTGCTTAATCTTATTTATTTTTAGTTTAATTTTAAATAAAATCAAAGACGATCCAAAGCTTCTGCTACGTAGTGAAACGTTCATTCCTTCATGTAGTTGTTGTTCTTGTTATCGTTTAAGATTGTAAGTTTTAGTTTTTACATATAAATTCAATTCTCTAAGTTGTAGTTTTAAGTTTTGTTTCAAGTTGTTATTTCAATTCTAGACTTTAAGTTATATTCAAGTTCATTATTTGAATGAAGCATGTTCTTTCTTATTTTCTCTTTATTTTCTGCACTTTTGTTCTATTTTCAATGAGTAGCTAAACTCATTTGAGAGGATTCAATGAAGTGAATACCCTAAGAAGGAGATAAGCCCTACCATGTGATTTTGTAACTTTGCTCACCATTTAGCATCATTTGCTTTTATTGAGTTTAAGTTTCAATTGTTAGCTTCAACTGATCACTTGAGTTAGCATAGCCTGTGTGAGATTCAATACTGAAAAGGTTTGATCAAACACACATTTTCATAAAAGCAATCTAGGAGAAAAGTCTAAAAATAGAACTTCGTTTTTTGTAACTAGACATGGGACAAAAACCTCTAGAATATTTTGAGATGTATTCGTTAATTACCTAAGTTAAAATTAGCCATAGACATATAGTTTAATTGCTTAGGCTCTTAAAAGCACTTAGAAAATGGCTGAATAGGTGTTGAACTCGATTCACGGTGTTGAGTATCGATTAGGGTAGGTTGCGGACGTATCTTGGTAGCATTCTATTCGAACCGTATAGAGCTCGAAGGAGCTAGATACGAGAACAAATGGGTAGCAATCTCTAGATGAACTTCGCCTAGTTCAGCAAAATGCGAGCGCATGGTGGGTGCATTTCCTCAGGGTTGAGCTAGATTTGAATCCTCTACTTTCTCATCAGTGTTTTCTCATTCATTTTTAGTTTTAGTTTTTTTTGTACTTACTGTTTACAAAACCCCCACAAATTCTCTTTATATTCTTGGTTATCGGTTGCAAGACTTGAACAATCTTTATTGTTAGCTGAAAATTGTGTTACATACATTCTCTTTGGTTCGATACTTGGAGTACTTCCATATATTACTTGAAAAACAACTTGCATTTGTGCTTTGTGCCTTTCAAAGACCTACAACAAAGAAGATTCCTCGTGGTCAGGGAGGGTAGCTGCTATGATTACATATAAGGTTTTATCGTTCCCAAGAAAGATATATTTTAAGTACGAGGGTAGTGATTTAAGCTCCAGTTTGGGTGGTTCTACTAAAGATGGTTGTAGAGATGTCCACGGGGTGGGGACGAGAATGGCTTCCCCGTCCCCGCCCCCGCCCTCCATTTGAATCCCCATCCTAGTGAAATTTTCTGTTAAATTTTGCGAGAATCAGAGGAAAAATTTCCTGCGAAAAATTTGAGGGGATCGGGTTCCTCGTGGGGAGTTATTTCCCATTTAGTTTTTTTTTCTTTTTTTAAGAATCAAATAATTCTTTTGATAGAATTTCAAATAGTTAACTTCCATGGAAAAGATCTATTAATTTTCAATTACATTGTTAATTATTCATGAAAATTTTTCATTTAAATAGTTGTTAATTATTCATGAAATTTTTTCATTTAAATAGTTAATTTTCTATAAGAAAAAATCTCTATTTAAAAATAAAATTCTTAAACCTCCTAATAGAATAAACAATATTTCATATCAAATTATCTAATTAATCCATACATATAATTCAAATGTTTAACTATATAATTCAAACATATCCAATTATCTTCATTAACACACACACACATAAATAAAATAAAAAAAATAGAAAAAAATTAAACGAGGTGGGGAACGGGGACGGGGAATACATTTCTCCTCCTCGTCCCTGTTTAGCTTGCGGAAATTTTTTTTCCCCACTCCCTCCCCCATTTTCTGCCTAAATGGGGATTCTCCGCCCAGTTAAGGGCGGGTCCCTGTGAGAAAAATGGACATCTCTAGATGGTTGTATGAGTACTTCGTTAGCGTCGCAGTTTCAAACTCCCCTAGTCTTTGTTTCTTTGTCAAGATATCCTTTAAGAGTTTAACGTAATTAGATATTTGCTCAAATGCCTCCACTAGCGAAATGTCAATGTGAAGTTGCTTAAGACTTGCTAAATTTCTCATCTTGATTCTTCTTTTTGAACCTTTGAGGAAATGGGGGTAGTGGTATGACATTCTACTTTATCTGTTCAGGAATCTTGGGTGCTGTGGTTTTCTTCTCTGGTTTTAGGTGCTTTGCGATTACTTCTTCATTCGCTTCACCTGATTTTTCTTTGACTATTTCTTGTGTTTCTTCTTCTATGCAATCCTTCTTTCCTTCATCTACATCCTTGAAAATTGTTGAACTTTCCTGCTCCTTTGGCATTTCTGGGCATTCATAATTGAGTCCACTTCTCAATGTAATTGCTTTATAGTGCTCCTTTCCTTCACGTTGTGGATTCTCAGTAGTGCTTGGTAATGTTCCTTGCATCCTATTTTTCATCTCGTTTACCAATTGTTCAACATGTATTTCAAGATTGTGCAAAGATGCAATGCGACTTTGAACGATGGCATCATTTTTACTCATGAGGGCACCCTTTTTATCAATGAATTACTTGATCAGGGTTTCCAATGACGGATTCTCTACTGACGATTGCAATTGCAATTGCATAGCATTCCTTTATTGTAGGGTTGCTGAGGTTATGAATTGAATCCTGGTGGATATTGTTGTTGCTTGAATTGATTTGTATATGAAGATCAAGTATTTTGTCCTTTCCATGAAAAGTTTGGATGTTGTTTCCACTCTAGATTATATGTATTGGAGTATAGATTCAACCTGTTCTTCCCTATATAACACACAAAGGCAAGATTGTAAGGTCAATCGTCAAAAACATGGTTCTCATTAAAGTAAACACAATTATGAGAAGAACTTTGATTTAAAACAACAATAGGGGCTTGGTTCTCCAAACTAAGATTCTTTAAAGTGTTGTTCATGACAGATATCTGTGCGCTTAATGCTGTAAAAACATCTACTTCATGTATCCCTACATCGTTCCTTGTGGAATGTGATTCATCTTCTACCCATTGACTGTTATTTGAGATTACTGCATCCAAAATTTCATTTTTCCTCATTCACTATTTTCTTTAAAAGGGATTCGTTTGCTAAAGAATCAACTAAGGTTTTTGAAGCCCGAGTCAATCCATTATAGAAGTGTTCTATAAGAAGACAAATAGGTAAGCCATGGTATGAACATTTCCTCACTAACTTCTTAAAACCCTCCCATGTCGAGTCTACAACTTTAGTTGAACCTTGTTTAAAAGTGATGATCTCTCCTCTGATTTGTGTATTTTTGGTGGGAGGAAAGTAATTTAAAAAAAAAAAAAAAACTGTTGTAATAGAGTCTTGGGGAAAAGAGTCCAACCAAGCTTCTGCATTTCCTTGCAACCTTGCAAAGATAAAGGAAATAATTTTAATCGCAAGGTTTCATTTGAGACTCCAGTCATTTTAAAAGAATTGCAAATCCTCAGAAATAGCTTGATGTGTTTGTGAGGGTCTTCATTTAGCAATCCTACAAATTGGCCTATTGTTTTGAGCATTTGGAACATCACTGGCTTCATCTCGAAGTGAGTTGCCTCGATGTTAGGCTCTACAATTCATGCATTTAGATTCTAGAAAGTGATGGCCACATAATCTCTAATTGCTCTATCCCTTTCTTCTACAATGAAGATGAAATTTTGCAGAGGGGTTTTTTTACTGCATGTTATTCTGCATATTATTATGCTTGCATTTCCTTGCTGGTTCCCTCCTCCTTGAGATGGATTAACTTGAGGATCAGTTACATGTGGATCCATATGAGGTTCCTACAAAATAGTTCTCAAAAAATTCCTCGGTGTGATTAACTCTTGTTACTCCTTTTTTCGTCTTTGTTGTCTACGATGCCGATGGAAAATTCTTTCTATTTCAAGATCTTGCTCAAAGAGATAAAAGCTCTTTTTGCATGCACTGAACCTAACCTACAAAGATGCTACTAATGAGGTTTGGTCCTTCCTGCAATAAAAGAAATTGCGGTTGCAATATGTTCATAATTTGTGTTGTAAAATTGAACTTTGTTAGTAATATCATTCCCCAGCAATGAAGCTAAAAACTTGATCGATTGAAAACGTGTAGGCTTAGTAGAAAACTTTTAATCAAAAAAAGTTCTCAGTCTAGTGGAAATGCACACTGTCAAACAAGTAGTAAGTTGAAATATTCCAAGTGTAACGACCCTATAGGCTCAACACGCTACCTAAGAGTCATTACTAAGTCACGTCGCTATATTACCGAAAATTTCGACAGCATAACGACGTAACTACTCGAAAACCAAAAATTTGACCCTTACCTGATAAGACATAGAAAAACGCACTTCTAAGATTTTCAAACAACCTCCTAGCATCCAACAAACTTCTCAATATGATGCTAGGGTTCAAACAGCAGAAAACCAAATATACGTGCACGATTTACAAAGAAAGGTTAAAAGACTTTGAAACATTCTCCTAAACATTTAAAAACTCGACATGAGTTCTATGTACATCTAGAAACATAAAAGAAGCGGAATAGCGATCGGTCGGCTCCCATGACTCGAGTAGCTGATCTCCGGTCACGCGCTAGGGCCGATCTTAGCCTTACCTGAAAACATTTTTAAAAAGGAAAAGGGTGAGTATTAACGAATAATACTCAGTAAGTCAATCATAGTTTCAAATAAGAGTTTCAATCGCATGCAACATGTCATTTTAAATCATAAAATCATCGTAAACCATCGCTTTAGTAGGGGACCTAAAATTCGTTTTATAAACCATGTACTTTTCCTCGCGGCTCTCGTGAACGATTAAATTCTCCCGAGGGCCTCGTGAATAGTCCGAAGACATAGTTTTTCCATCGAATAGAGTCCTCCCTAACTCTGAGAGTTGAGCTCGAAAGCTAATATACATCGTGGAGTCCGAAGACTCAGCCCGAAGGCTACCATCGTGGAGGCACTCTCGAACCCCGGGAGCATAGAGAGTCCGAAGACTCGGGTTCCCTCATAACCCACATAAAACTTTTGGGAGAATTATCGTCACGGCCTTACATAAATCTTTTCATGAGCACACAACACATGCATGAGGTCCCGCTCGTTTTAGAACATAGTTATGAATGCATGATTCAAGGCAATCGCATTTCAAAGACATACATATCATTTCCATTCTTTTTAACATGAAAACATAAATTTCAAAGTAAATATAGAGCTAGCTTTAGGTTTCGAAAACTTCTTTCGTTGTGAGATCCCTTACCTTAAATCTTTACTTACTAAAATACCCTTTCTCCACTAGTAATGAGCTTCTCGAGTTCCCACTCCAAGTACAATCCAAGGTCCTCGACAAATCACCTAAAAAGTTTCCTAAACGTGTCTTAAACCATCCGAATTACGCTAAAACACATTCTAACATCAATAACTCGACGAAACGGACCAAATGGCAAATTTTACCCAACTCCGGCGAACGGCGGCGCGTGACCGGAGCACGGCGGCGCGTGCGGCGGCGGACGGCGGCGCGTGGCCGGCGCGTGGGGCTTCCAAACGGCGCGTGAACTTCGAATTTAGACAGATCCAGCCCCTTTCCGGTCGGATCTACTCGCAAACCGACGATTTCCTGTAATAAACGAACTCCGGCGAGGCAGAAACCGCAACACCGGCTCGTTCAAGGACTCCGGTGAAGCTGCGGCGGTTGGAGTGAGGTTCACGAGCTGCAGAACCGTCGAGGAGGCGTCCGACAAGGCAAAGACCGCGTCTTGGGAGCTTACGCGGAGGTGATGCGGCAGATCCGGCGAGGAGCTGCGTGGGTCTTCGTGCGAGCGGATCTGGGCAGTCGGAGAGAGGCTCCGGCGAGCTGCGGCTGGAGGCTGAACGGACACGAACGAAGGAGCAGACGGCGGCGCCTGGTCGGAGAGGAAGAAGAAGAAGAAAAAGTCGGCGGTGAGGGTGTTCGGCCGAGAGAGAGAGAGAGAGAGAGAGAGAGAGAGAGAGAAAAAACGTTCGGGAGGAAGAAGAAGGAAAAGAAAAAAAAAGAAAAAAAATAATAAAAATAAAATAAAAATAATAATAAATAATAATAAAAATAATAATAAAATAATATTAAAAAATCAAAAATATCTTCTTCTCTATAAATGACCAAAATGCCCTTTCCTTTTCCAAAAATCACCAAATTACCCTCAAAATAATTAAATTCATAATAAAACTTTACCAAAACAACATTTTAAACTTACCCCAAAGAGTCTCGGGTGTTACACCAAGTATCAAATCCCATGGAAACAGATACAACGAAATTCAAAATATAAGCAAAGGTGTTCACACAATTTAACATGGTAACCAATATAAATAAGATTGGGAAGGTTGTAAGTTTGCCAAAAAAGATAAGTAACAATGATAAAAAAAAAAAAAAGGATTCAAACATGTTTTTGTCCCTTCGAATGGAATTGTGGCCTATGCAATTGCAATATCGACTTAATACCAAAACAATGTAAACCAGATTCAACTCCCATTTGACCTTAATGGAAATATCTTTAGAAGTCTGAGCGAATGGAATTGTGGCCTATGCAATTGCAATATCGACTTAAAGGTTTTCCCCTATGTCTAGGATCAAAAACGAAGGTTTATGTCTAAGCTTTTTTCCTATATAGCTTTAATAAAAACCAAATCTTATCTAACCCTTTTAGTATTAAACTCAATTTCAGTATATTAACCTAGGTGATCAAACTAGACTCACAATAAGAAATTAAATTAATAAAAGCAAACAATGTTATGGTTTTAAACAAAGTGTTTTTTACATATTAGGCCTTGCTTCGTTTATCTAGGGTAGAAGTGAGCAACATAGACCGAAAAATTGAACCAAACGATCGAAACCAGCCGAACTGACTTCGGTTGGTCGGTTTAAGGATATAAGTCGATTGGAGTCGGTTTTGCACATGGAAAAACCGACCAAGACATATATGTAAACGTAAATATTAAAAAAAAGAAAAAAAAAAGAATAGCTTGGGCTTTGGACTTTTAAAACCATAGGTAATTATTACTTTTTTTTATAGGCAATCATTACCTATTTTTATAGGTAATGATTACCTTTTATTTTTCATCTGGCAACCTCCTTTTCTCATCTTCTCCCCTCTTACCCCTTTCTCATCTTCAATTTTTCTCTCCCCTGTCTCATATTCTCTCTCTTTTTATTTTTCTTTTTGTCAGAGTTTAGAACGACGGCAAACGACATCTGCCGGAGTGTTTGCCATGCCTCCACGAGCTTCATCCATCATCCTTCTCTCTTCTCAGTTCACTTTTTCTCCTATTCTCTCGTTTTGTCTTCTCTATCTTTCTCGTCCATTTTTTTAACTCTCTTCGTCGGACCTTGATCGCCACAGATCAACACCACCCCTTTCTCTTCCCAAAACCGATCTTTACATTTTCAGTTTCCTAATAACTTTAGAAATCGATGACCATTGATTGACCAAAACTGACATGTCGGTGGTCAGCGTCGGTTTGAGTCCAAAATCGACTCTAACTAACTGATGATCACCCCGACTCTAGGGCATCTACACATTCGAATCCCAAAAATAGGTTTAGCTCATAATGAAAGAAGAAAATAACCAAATTTTGAATAAATAAATCTGCATCTTAAGCTTGAAGAGAAATAAAACTTATGCAATAAAAACCAAACTTTTAGGAAGTAAAGAAGCTTGCTGAATTGAATTAAATAACAAACTTTATTAATTCAATGTTGTAAAGTAAGAACAAAATACAGAGAACTAGATGTCTAGAAAAAGATAAACTGAAACTAGAGAGTAGTACAAAACTGAAACTTGAAACCGAAACACATAAAGAAGAACTAAGGAAACTAAAATGCAAGAAATCGAAACTGGAGTTTGAAACCGAAAACAAAAGAGAATGTCGAAACTTGAAAAAGAACTGTGGATCAATCTCGATCTAATCAAATTCAATCTTTATCAAGGAGAATCAGGTTGTAGCAGTCTAAGACTTTCGAATGGACTGGATCAGTACAAGTGCAACAGCTCAAAACTCCTTAATTTGACCAACAAAGTCGTAGAAAGCAGTAAATTAGCATAGGGAACGGGTCTCTCATTTGTGATGTGTTTCTCCTCGATTTATAGCCTCCAAAAGCTAGGGTTTGCACGAAATATGTCTATGGAATGGGTCAAGCCTTCAGAACCTAGAATCCAAGAGAAAATCTTCGAAATATCTCTAAAAAATCAAAATCTCACAATTTCTTGGAATTCTGCTGCTATTCAAAATTGCAATTGTCCATTGTTTCTGTACAAAATCACCAAAAATTAGTAAATTTCAACTCTTTTCAGCTCATTTCAGAATTCTCATCACACAACTGCAGTTTTACTGATTTGGCTTATTCTCACATCAATCTGCTATCATTTATGGACATATAAGCATAAATTTCTACAAATAAACTAAGTTTAAAGGGCTAAAAATACATAAATTATTGGAATCATTAGTAATATTGAAACTTTTGAAAGAATAGATGTATTTTTGAAACCAAGGGCAAAGTTCAGGGGTATTTTTATAATTTAGCTTTTTTTTCCTTCCAACACCTCTGTACCTCTCCTCCTATTTTTCTCTAATGCATCTTGAGTCTGTTCTTATTCATCTCATCTTTTTTTTTTTTCTTAGAAGCATAAATCTGGTTCATGATTCTAGAATCACTTATTAGCATTATGAGCTCTTCTCATCTCTAAATTCATGTGGTATTTATTGCCTACCTATTATAATGGCATGTTTGGATGTGATTTTGGAATGACCAAAATCACTTTAGTTATGTCATTTTTCACTAAAAATGACATAACGAAAGTGATTTTGACCATTCCAAAATCACTCCCAAACATGTCATAAGTATATGCCTACATGAATTTTCTCTTGAACTCTACTCAAAATATAAAATAATTGTACTGCCTAACATAAAACATGATGTATAAAACAATACTTCCCTGCTGACTAGATAACAAAAATTTCTTAGGATTAGAGTCTATCAACTTTATAACCAAATTAAGATTAAATATGACGTGTTATAGATTAGAGAACGCAATATATTTAATTAATCGACAAAATTAAAGGATAATTAGGATTAGAGTCTAGAGTATCATTCATCCCTTCTATCCCTAAAGTATTTTTTTAATTATTACTACTTTTTAAATGCATTCATAAACTATTGCCTTCATAACAGCTGGAAGCTAAAGGTTTGTTTGGAATACCTTCTAGTATAAATACTTTTGAAAAACATATTTTCAATAAAAATGTTATTATATTATACATTTTTTTTCAAAGGTATTTGATAACACACAAAATGTGTTATCCTTAAGCATTAGTTTATGCTAGTTTTGTGGCTTTATTGTGTGCTTTCACGTTTATATTTGTTTATTTTGTAGAAATCGAGCATTTGGAGTAAACCAAAGCTTTTAGAAGTTTTATGGTGGAAAAGGAGCGAAAATATTGCATTTTGATGGAAGCAAGTGAAGAGAAGATGGAAATGAAGCCAAAAGAAACGAGGAGGATGTGTCAAAACACTGCAATACAACATTGAAACGCTATGAAAATACAAAAAAAAAAAACCGTTACTATAGATGCAACATTGAAACGCTGCAATACAACATCGAAACGTAGCAACAGTCTAAGCCAAAATTTTGCAGAGGTAGCATTGAGACGCGACAGAAGTTTATTTTTGTAGCATTGAGATGCTCTACGAAAAATCAACTTCTGCCTCTAAAACACACGTGAGTTGGTTTTGGGCAATTTTGTTCGTAGTGTCTCGACACTACCGTTCCATATTTGACAAATTACTATAAATTCATCACTTTGCAATCGATTTTGGGGAGCTCATTTGGAGAGACACAACCCTATTTTTTATTTCTAATTATTTGGAGAGTTAGAGGAGCTTGGTGGAGCACGAGATGATATTTTGAAGCTCAAGTTTTTGGAGATCTCAATGGGGACGGGAGATCGACATGCACGCTAGTTTTATCCTTCTTTCCTTTAATCTCGTAGTTTTTGTTATAAAATTGTCTATGAGTTTATATTTTGTATTAGTGAGCATGAGTGGCTAAACTCTGTTATCTTAATAGATTTCATGGCTTAATTAGTTGAATTTCATGATTGAATGTTTCTATTCCATTCATGCTCTTATGTGCTTCATGCTTATAATCTCTTTGATCATATATTATTTGTTGTATTGGTCTAAAATTGCGCTTGGAAAAATGTGATTTAGCCTAGAATTTAATTGCATGATTATTTGTAAACTCTTGCATGAAATTGAAGAGTTCTCTTAGAAGTTGTGAAAAGAAGTTGCTTGATGCCTTGCATGTTATTAAAATTTGGATAGAAATATTAGGTTTATAACTTTGCATGAGAATTAATTGCACTTGAAAAAGTCAGTTAATACCTTCAACTTCTTGGCTTATGGAATATTTACATGATCAATTTTGGCTATGTAACTAGTTGAATCATTAGTTTAATTGGTGAATTCAATTTCCTAAGATATATCTCTCCTAATTTTTCTCTATATTTAACGCTTTATTTTAATTTAGATTCCATTGTTCGATTTCTTTCTCTAAATAAAATTGGGTGATATTATTCATGGTACTTATGTGAACTAGAAAATCAATCCTGTGGACGATACTCGACACTCTTATCACTATATAACTTGACACTGTACATTTGCTGCTTTGCATGTTTTAAAAAATCATGCAACAAGTTTTTGGTGTCATTGCCAGAGATTGGTGATTATTTAGTTCACTTAATACTATGGAGAACTCACTCGGTTTTATTTTAGAGCTTTATTTTTCTTTTGTTTTCTTTTTATCTTTTATTTGTTTATTTTTCTTGACTTTTGTTATTATTGTGATTTTTTTTTTTTTTTGCTTTGAGTCTTTGTCTCTTATTCTTGTTTGTGTTGATTTGATGGTATATGGATTTGTGTGAAAGCTTGAATTTAATCTTCTTTGATTTAGATCATGGCTTTTTACCATTATGAGGGTCTTATGTGGATTTTCTAACCACCCAAGGACCGACACCCTCCTTCAATTCTTTCCCAATTGACTATCCCCCTTATGACCCTGTGAATGTTACTTATGGCTCTAATGGATATCAAGTGCCTAACCATGATCATTTTGAATCTATGAGTTATGAAATTTTTTGTTATGGTAATGATGTAGGCAATTGGACCCAAAACTTTGAATATCCCAACCAAATTAAGGAAAAACCTTTCCTTGAAGACTTATTGGAAGAATTTTGGAGTCAAGGGTTAGAAGTTTTTGTCATACTGGATCAGAGAGGTTAGATAGGATAAAGGTTGAGGTGGAAGAAAATGGGGTCGCACTAAATCGTATAACTCAATAACATGGTCAGGTAGTTGGATCACCTAAAGCCATACATACATGAGCAAAAAATTTTCAATACCACTGAGCAAGGACATTCTAGGATGATATACACAGACGATAGTGGGGGTTAAGTTGGAGCAGTTTGATACACACTAAGAACAGGTTTGTGAGGTTGAAAAAGGTAGTGAAACCACATTGCAAGAGGAAATCCAGGTGATAGAGCATGAAGTTGAAAAGCCTACCCTTATTTTATATCCAGAAGCTTCTCTTAATCTTGATCTTTCTTTTTCTTGTCCTCACGAGTCTAGTTTGCCTTCTTTTGATTTTTCTTCTTTTATTACATCAAATAAAAATAACAAAAATATTTTTATTTTAGGTGCCCATGAGAAACAAGTCAGCCTTCTAAACATAGAAGGTTATATTGATTCAAGCAAAAAGGGGCCGAAGAAATCTGAGCAGTTTTATGTACCTTGATGCCATGCACATGAGTCATGTCTAACTAGAGACGTTAAATAAAGCACTTCTTGGGAGGAAACCTAAGTTTATTACTTTCTTAGTTTTCAATTTTCCGTTATTTCTCTTCTTTTAGTTGTGGCTCGAGTTGTCTTATGTTCTTGTTGGATTATTTTGTAGGAGTCTGATCACTATAATCCTCATGCATAACTTTAATCACGAAGTTAAGTCTCTCATTTACTAGGCCAATATTGTTGATAAAGAGCTTGTCGAAGGTTCTATCAAATATATTTATAAACCTAAACCTCTAAAATTTGCAATAATAGTGGCCAGGGTCGATCATCGGGATTGGATTTCTTAGTTCATTTAAGTTTCGCAATTACTCTCATTTAACTTTATTTAGAGAAAGAAATCAAATGCAAACTAGCTAAACTAAAGAGCTAACCTAGAAAACAAAAGATAAATGGAGACACAATAGGAGAGAGATATCCTAGGGAATCAATTTCAGCAATTAGACTTATAGCCAAAGCTACCAAGATTTGTCTTGCAAATATTCCATAAGCCAAGAAGTGAGGGTATTAACTGTCTCTTTCAAGCACAATTAACTCTCATGCAATGTTATAAATCTAATATCTCTATCTAGATATTAATAGAATGCAAGGCATTAAGCAACTTCTTTTAAGGGCTTCTAAGAGAATTCTCCACTTTCATGCAAGAATTTACAAATAGTCATGCAATTAAGTTCTAGCCTAAATAAGACTTTTTCAAGCACAAATTCATACCCATAAAACAAATAATCCATGATCAAGAGATTATAAGCATTAAATACATAAAAGCATGAGTGAAACGAAAGCATTCAATCAAGGTACTTAATCAATTAAAATCCCAAGTCTAATGGCTACATCAAAATCACAAGTATTAGGAACAAAGATACTTAAATCCATACAATTAAACCTCTAAGTTCCTAATTTACAGCCACAAAACAGGAACTAAAGTTAAAGGAAAAGAAAGAAATTAGCAAATGATGGTCGATCCCGCGTTCCCGTCGTGATCTCCATGTCCCTCGAGCTTTGCATCTTAAAAAATTCTCCACAAATGCTCCCAATTGCTCCTTAAACCCTCAATTTTATCTTGGAATCGGCATTAGGGCTGAAACTCTCGGATTGGCCTCTAAAACGGCGCCCCAAAATGATGATTATATAGTAAATTGCGAGGCAGCGTACAACGTCTGAACGCTACAAGAAAAATAGTTTCCGCGTTTATGTACGAAAAATAGCTTTTTTTGCGTTTTCGTAGCGTCGAGACGCTATGGACAACGTCTCGATTCTACCCTGCAAACAACACTGGCCATTTTTACTATATCTCTTCTTTTGGGTGTCCGAATGACCACAGGTTCGATGCGTTGGAACCATGATTCGATGTAGAATCTCCTGAAATGTGCCTTATGCTCAAATAACATCTTTAATCTACTTAAATTTTCAATTAAGCTTCAAAATGCTCAAATATCTACCAAAATACTCCCAAACATTTGGTTTTGCTCCTCAAGCTCGGTTTCTACAAAATTAAAAGAAATAGGCATAAAAGCTCACAAAATAATCACAAAACTAGCATAAATAATAGGAAATAAGATAGCATTATTACATGCTATCAATTGTTCACTCCTTTATGTTCCTTGGCCTCTGCATGCTTTAGCAGACTGTGTAGTTTATACATTTAGGACAATGTATGCTTTAAGTTTGGAGTTGGGGAATACTTATGTTCAACCCTGAGCATGTGAAAGTTTTTTGAATTTTAAGCATGAAAATGTGTGATTTTTTAGCATGATATGTATGATGATTATATTTCATTATGTGTAATTAGGACAACCTAGGATGTGTTTTAAATAATGATGATTTGCAATGGTTGAAGTATGAGAACTTATGCCTAAATTGAGTAAATTTAAAATTTTCTTTGACTCCCTTGCACTTTTAGAGCACATAGTCTACCTATTTATGGTTTTGAAGGCTTAGAATTGGATTATATGATATGGATATTTGTTGTCACCTCGAAAGGCTTTAGGAACTAATTAGAAGGTTAACTTGCATAATGGTTAGTAATGTTACACAATAGGAGAGACTTCACACACACACGCAAAGGATAAGAAGATTAAATTTAAATTTCTTGATGATTGGATGTGTTTTAGTGTTTTCTTCTTTTGTTGATCATTGTTATCTAGAACATCGATGCTCAAATCATGTGTATGCAATTGTTGATTCATTAGTTGGCTTTGTTTTATTTTGCTCGAGGACTAGCAAAAGCTTAAGTTTGGGGGTATTTGATAACACACAAAATGTGTTATCCTTAAGCATTAGTTTATGCTAGTTTTGTGGCTTTATTATGTTATTTCATGTTTATATTTGTTTATTTTGTAGAAATCAAGCATTTGGAGTAAACCAAAGCTTTTAGAAGGTTTATGGTGGAAAATGAGTGAAAATAATGCATTTTAATGGAAGCAAGTGAAGAGAAGATGGAAATGAAGCCAAAAGAGCCGAGGAGGATGTGTCCAAACACTGCAATACAACATTGAAACGCTGTAATACAGCACTTAAACGCTGTAAAAATACAAGAAAAACCAATGTTGTAGAGGTAACGTCAAAATGCTGCAATACAACATCGAAATGTTGCGACAGTCTGAGCCAAAATATTGTAGAGGTAGCATTGAGACGCTATATATTGCGTCTCAATGCTATGAAAAATCAACTTTTTCCTCTTGCATCTAAAACACACGCAAGCTGATTTTGGGCCATTTCGTTTGAAGCGTCGAGACGCTATGGACAACATCTTGACGCTATCCTTCCATATTTGACAAATTGCTATAAATTCATCACTTTGCAATCGATTTTGGGAACTCATTTGGAGAGACACAACCCTATTTTCGATTTCTATTTATTTGGAGAGTTAGAGGAGCTTGGTGGAGCACGAGGATGATATTTTGAAGCTCGAGTTCATGGAGATCACAATGGGTATGGGAGGTTGATACGCATGCTAGTTTTATCTTTCTTTCCTTTAATCTTGTAGTTTTTGGTTATAAATTTTTCTACGAATTTATATTTTGTATTAGTGAACACGAATGGCTAATCTCTATTATCTTAGGAATTGGTGTAGCCATTAGATTTCATGGCTTAATTAGTTGAATTTCATGATTCAATGTTCTTATTCCATTCATGCTCTTATGTGTTTCATGCTTATAATCTCTTTGATCATAGATTATTTGTTATATTGATCTAAAATTGCACTTGGAAAAGTATGATTTAGGCTAAAATTTAATTGCATAACTATTTGTAAACTCTTGCATGAAATTGAAGAATTTTCTTAGAAGTTGTAAGAAGAAGTTGCTTGATGCCTTGCATGTTATTAAAATCTAGATAGAAATATTAGGTTTATAACTTTGCATGAGAATTAATGGCGCTTGAAAAAATCAGTCAATACCTTCAACTTCTTGGCTTATGAAATATTTGCCTATTCAATCTTGGCTATTTAATTAGTTGAATTATTAGTTTAATTTGTGAATTCAATTCCCTAAGATATATCTCTTCTAATTTGTCTCCATATTTATAGCTTTATTTAGTTTAAATTCCTTTTTTGATTTCTTTCTCTAAATAAAATTGGGTGATATTATTCATGGTACTTAAGGGAACTAGAAAACCAATCTTGTGGACGATACTCAACACTTTTATCACTATAAAACTTGACACTGTACACTTGTGGCTTTGCATGTTTTAAAAAATCACGCAACAGTATTTTAAATAACAAATTTGTTTGGTTGCACTATATTCAAAAGTGATTCTATTAATTATAACTTTTTTATTTTTTATTATATATTTTGAGGATTTTTGATTAATCACTTCAAAGTCATTTTTAGGCAATCCATCTATCAAGTGTTTCTTCAAAAAAAGTTTTTAAATTAATCAAAATTTTTAAACACTTTATTTATTATGATTTTTTTTAAAACCACTTTTGATCACCTAAAATCACTCAATAAACTATACTAAACACATTTTAAATTATTAAAATTTTCAAAAGTGCTTATAGAAAAACTGACTTTGTTCAAAAAGCATCTTTTTCATGTGTTCTTCGAAACACACCATATGTAATGACCCACCTTGGATTGCTACTTAAGACTTACTCCACACGCTCTTAACCTTGAACAAGAATATAATTAAAACGAACTTTCAATAAAACCAAACAAACATTTCTTGAAAACTTACTTTACATCGGGACCCAGATTCAAAATAAAAACATTTGCAAAACATTTAAATTCAAGGTTAAGTACTACAAATGTCAATAATGCAAAAACAAACAAATTTTAAAACACAAGAGCAAGGAACTTAAAAACATATCAACTCTATGGTCAGAAGGAATAGGGGACACGATCTCCATAGCCTAGCCAAGCCAATGCCCCGTGCCATGCACCTCCTGAGTCTACTAACCACCTGTAAGAGAAAATAATGTAGCATATAATGAGTATAAAAATACTCAGTAAGTAGCCTACTTAAATTCTAAGGCTCACAGTTCAACACAACAACTAGTCAACTCATCACAAATCACTCAAGCTCCTGATCTTACTCAAGTTCTATATTCTCTTGGCTAAGTGACCTAACCCACCTCCGTCTCATTGCCATACCCTAGAGCCATGCTTCCTATCCATGGGGCTTCATCCCCATAACTAGCATACAGCAAGAAGGTCCACAACCCTCAAGCCACACCTTGAAGGCCCACCAGCCCAATGGCTAGCACTTGCAATGAAGGACACATCCTCTATGCCATCACACATCAGGGTACACAACCCACTAGCTAGTCTCTACAATGAAGGACACACCCTCCATGCCATCACAAAACAGGGAACACAACCCACTAGCCATCACATCACACAATCATCCTAGGCGAGCATGTAACGACCCTATAGGCTCAACACGCTACCTAAGAGTCATTACTAAGTCACGTCGCTATATTACCGAAAATTTCGGCAGCATAACGACGTAACTGCGCGAAAACCAAAAATTAGACCCTTACCTGATAAGACATAGAAAAACACACTTCTAAGATTTTCAAACAACCTCCTAGCATCCAACAAACTTCTCAATATGATGCTAGGGTTCAAACAGCAGAGACCAAGTGAATTCAAAGATAGAAAGCCAAATACACGTGCATGATTTACAAAGAAAGGTTAAAAGACCTTGAAACATCCTCCTAAACATTTAAAAACTCGACATGAGTTCTATGTACATCCAGAAACATAAAAGAAACGGAATAGCGATTGGTCGGCTCCCATGACTTGAGTAGCTGATCTCCGGTCACGTGCTAGGGCCGATCTTAGCCTTACCTGAAAACATTTTTAAAAGGAAAAGGGTGAGTATTAACGAATAATACTCAGTAAGTAACTCATAGTTTCAAGCAAGAGTTTCAATCGCATGCAACATGTCATTTTAAATCATAAAACCATCGTAAACCATCGCTTTAGTAGGGGACCTAAAATTCGTTTTATAAACCATGTATTTTTCCTCGCGGCTCTCGTGAACGATTAAATTCTCCCGAGGGCCTCGTGAATAGTCCGAAGACATAGTTTTTTTTCCATCGAATAGAGTCCTCCCCTAACTCTGAGAGTTGAGCTCGAAAGCTAATATACATCGTGGAGTCCGAAGACTCAACCCGAAGGCTACCATCGTGGAGTCCGAAGACTCAGCCCTAAGGCTACCATCGTGGAGTCCGAAGACTCAAGCCCGTCGGCTACCATCGTGGAGCACTCTCGAACCCCGGGAGCATAGAGAGTCCGAAGACTCGGGTTCCCTCATAACCCACATAAAACTTTTGGGAGAATTATCGTCACGGCCTTACATAAATCTTTTCATGAGCACACAACACATGCATGAGGTCCCATTCGTTTTAGAACATAGTTATGAATGCATGAATCAAGACAATCGCATTTCAAAGACATATCATTTTCATTCCTTTTTAACATGAAAACTCAAATAGAACTCATGGAACTAGCGTATAAAGGAATATACATATAAAACACTTTCTTTCTTAAATACTTAACATGAAAACATAAACTTCAAAGTAAATATAGAGCTAGCTTTAGGTTTCGAAAACTTCTTTCGTTGTGAGATCCCTTACCTTAAAACTTTACTTACTAAAATACCCTTTCTTCACTAGTAATGAGCTTCTCGAGTCCCCACTCCAAGTACAAACCAAGGTCCTCGACAAATCACCTAAAAAGTGTCCTAAACGTATCTTAAACCATTCGAATTACGCTAAAACACATTTTAACATTAATAACTCGACGAAACGGACCAAATGGCAATTTTTACCCAACTCCGACGAACGGCGGCGCGTGCGGCGGCGGACGGCGGCGAGTGGCTGGCGCGTGAGAGCGCGTGACGATCCGTTTTGCTCAAATTTGGTGCGCTCGAGACTCCGGTGAGCTCCGGTGAGGCATTTGCAAACAGATCCGGCGCGATCTGAGTTCTGTTAGATGAAGGAGAAGAAGAAGAAGTCCGGCGAAGCTTGCGGCGATCGGTGCTGCTCGGTACTGAACGGATCCGACGACTGCAACCAAAATCCGACCGACGAACTGTTGTAGGAGCTTCGACTGAGTTGGGGTCGAGGGACTGGCCGGCGGTTAAAGACAAGCTCCGGCGAGCTGCTGTCGTTCGACAAAGACGAGGAAGAAGGAGAAGAAGATTGGCGGATGGGTGCGGTGGCTGGCCGGCGAGGCTCACGCAGACGATTTCGTCCGGCGACCGTGAGCTTCGGCGAGAGAAGAAGAAGAACGGTGGAAGGGTGATCGGGGAGGTGTTGTCCGGCGCGAGCTCGAAAGGAAGGGGAAGAAGACGCTCGGTAGAGAGAGAGAGAGAGAGAGAGAGAGAGAGCTTTCGGGGGAGGGAGATGAAATTAATTTTTTTTTTTTTTTAAAATAATAATAATAATAATAATAATAAAATCAAAATATCTTCTCTCTAAAAGACCAAAATGCCCTTTCCTTTTCCAAAAATCACCAAATTACCCTCAAAGCTAATAAATTCTTAATAAAACTTTACCAAAACGACATTTTAAACTTACCCCAAAGAGTCTCGGGTGTTACAGTGCATGCTCTAGGTAGGATAGTAGATGTCACTAGCCTAAAGGTCCTAAGTCATTCCCTAACCCTACTAAGGTTCTCAAGACCTTACAATCACATTTTCACATCAAGACAAAGGTTAGGGTAATTAGGGCCTTAAGATTAAATTCACAACCATACAAATCAGAGCTACCAGATCACAAGCATAAAACATGGGTTTCAACCACAAGATCAATCAAGGAACTACACATGCCAATAACATTTAGCTCACAACTTTAAGCCCCTAAACCCACATACCACATGCTCAAGAAATTTCCAGCTCAAGATAAATTTCAGAACCAACCACCAATTACTACATGCTCCAACATTACAACTTAGTCATGCTTACAAAAAATCACAATTTACCAACATGATCCAAAGTTTAAATAATAACTTAAAGGGGCTTAGTCCAAAAACTACTTACCTCAAGGAAAAAATAAATAATTTTATTTCAAGCACCAAAAATATCGCTTTCTGAATTTATCTAGCACTACCTAACAATAAATGAAACAACATAAAATTAACTCAATAATCTCCAGTAAATTATCCAAGAACTCCCATAATAGAATTTTGGGGTTTGTCTTAAAAGGTGGTGAAAACCTCACCTCTCAAACTCACTGCTCATAACCTAAAATGTTGGAAATCCTTGCCAACTCACCCAAATTCACCAGTATGGCTTCCACTTACAAAATTAACCATAAATTTAATCCAACATTAACTTATATAAACAGCCCCTAAATTTTCACAAAAAGCCGTAATCATGCATCCAATTAAATCTAATTAATGTTTGGCCTTATTGTAAAAATAATTCGTCAAAAACTAATTTAATCTTACCCACACAATATTGTACAGTGGCTTAAAATTTCTCCAAAAACATCCCAAATGACCTCCAATTGCAATCAGTGTCCTGTAAAAATAGTCCGATAATTTAAGGTCACTTTAAATGGCCACTTACTAACCAAATCAGCCTTTATAACCCCATAAATTTGCCTTAAAATAATGGTGAAATCTGACCCAAATGAGGTTGTATAGTGTTGGAACCCACTAGAATCGTTAGGGGTGTACAAATGAACCGATAACCCAAACAACCCAGCCTACCCAACCCAAATTGTAAGGGTTGGGTTGGGTTAGATTTTTTTTTTTGGGTTGGGTTGGGTTAAAATTTGGGAGAACCGAAAAAGAGTGGGGTCTCTTTGTAGGAAATGTTAAATACAAGTCTGCACCATTATTTGGTTAGAAGTTGATTCTAAGTGTATTAAGTGAGAAACTTATTTAAGCCCTAAAAGGCCTCTTTGTTGGTAAGGGCTTGGGGGCTTTTGGTCATATCGGCTTAGAGGTCTCAAGTTAGAGCCTTCGGTTGAGCTTAATAAATAAAAACCCTTGATGTCTCTTAGGTCCAGGCCCTGGGGTGAGTGTAGGTTCCCCTGGGTTATGATGTATGTTATGTCAATATTTAGTTGTGACGGTACTTTTATGTTTGACATAGGTAGCTAAGGTTATAGAGGTTGCTCCCATCCGTGTATATGAGGTTGCAACATTTTATTAAATGTTTAATAGAGCCAAGGTGGAAAGAGAATAAAATAGATCCATTGTTATGATTATTTTTAGAATGTCTAGCTATGATTTGGTGCTGGGTACTTTGATTTCTATGGTTTTTCTCTATGTTTTTCTCAGTTTTCTAGGTGCGAGAAACTGCGAGAAAAGAAACTGAATGCAAAATGAGTCCATTTTTTTTAACTATTTTACTTCGGCTATGGCCATTAGGTAATGTCTAGATATGTATTGGTGCTTGATAACTTTATTATGGTGTTTATCATTCTTTAGTGCATTATCTTTTAGGTACGAGAAACTATGATAAACCATAGACTAAGTCAAAAAGTTGTATTTTTTTTAATCTATACTCATGTTAGGATTATTTTTAGAATGTCTAGCTATGATTTGGTGCTGTGTACTTTGATTCCTATGGTTCCTCTCTATTTTTTTCCTTGTTTCCTAGGTGCGAGAAACTGTGAGAAAAAAAAACATAATATAAAATGAGTCCATTTTTTAACTATTTTCATGGCCATTAAGTAATGTCTAGATATGTCTTGGTGCTGGATAACTTTATTAGAGTGTTTATCTTTCTTTAGTGCATTCTCTTCTAAGTACGAGAAACTGCGAGAAACCATAGATTAAGTCAAAAAGTTGTATTTTTTTTAATCTATACTCATGTTATGATCATTTTTAGAACATCTAGTTATGATTTAGTGCTGGGTACTTTGATTTCTATGGTTTCTCTCTATTTTTTTCCTTGTTTCCTAGGTGCGAGAAACTACAAGAAATAAAACAGAAGGCAAAATGAGTTGATTTTTTAACTATTTTACTTTTGTTATGGCCATTAAGTAATGTCTAGATATGCCTTGGTGCTGGATAGCTTTGTTAGGGTGATTATCGTTCTTTAGTGCATTCTATTCTAAGTGCCAGAAGTCTGCGAGAAAAAAAAAACATAATGCAAATTGAGTTCTTTTTTGAAATATTTCACTTTTTCTATGGCCATTACGTAGTGTGTGCATATGTCTTGGTGCTGGATAGCTTTGCTAAGGTGTTTATCATTCTTTAGTGCATTCTATTCTAGGTACGAGAAGTTTGCGAGAGAAAAAACAGAATGCAAATTGTGTTCTTTTTTGAAGTATTTCACTTATGCTATGGCCATTAAGTAGTGTCTGCATATGCTTGGGTGCTGGATAGCTTTTCTATGTTGTTTATCCTTCGTTAGTGCATTCTATTCTAGGTGCGAGAAGTCTGCGAGAAAAAAAACAGATTGCAAAATGCCTTCTTTTTTGAATTATTTCACTTGTGTTATGCCCATTAAATAGTTTCTGCAAATGTTTGGGTGCTGGATAGCTTTGCTAGGTTGTTTATCATTCTTTAGTGCATTCTATTATAGGTGCGAGATTAATTTATATTAATCTTTTTATTTTTAAAAGACAAAATTCAATATTGATTTCATTCAATATTGTTCTTCTTAATTCTTCATCTTTGATCGTTCCGTCAGCCCGTCCGACAGCAGCGTTGGTAAGCGTTTGGTGTCCCAGGCAGCAAGGAGTAAGACCGTTGGCAAGCCACGTGTTCCCGTTGCAGACGAGCAGTTCGTGAAGAAGAAGTTTGAAGAATAATATTGTGTTAAAGCAATATTATTTTTATCTTTCAAAAATATTTTGATTTTTATGAAGTAATGTCCAAGTTACTCAAATCTTTGATTCCGAAGAAGTTACTCAAAGATACTCAAAACGATGGCGTAAGTTCCAGTACTCAAATGATTCTAGGAGAATCATCTACTCAAAATGAAGAAGCTCACAAGGCAGAGAAGAATGCCGATTTACTAAATAATTCAAATGAATTACTCCAAATAGCTCGTGTTGAAGAGCAACTTGCCAATTGGAATATTCCTCAGTTGGATCCAAAGACGATCTACTACAGGAATACTTTCAATTTTACTCAAAACTGGGGAGTCAAGATTATGGAGAACACTATCACCATAAAAGACAACCCAGAATCATTGAATCTCTTCACAAGGGATTTAATACTCCAACATCGAGAAAAATACTCATTTATACACCTTGGTGTAATCCAGGTAGTAATTAAGCCACTTTTCAGAATTGGTTTGAATACTCCTGTCCTTCTAACTCTCAGGGACAAGAGGTTCAGAAATTTCTAGGAATCTCTTCTAGGAATGGTTGAAACCAATCTGGAAAATGGTCTAGCCTATTTCAATTGCTATCGGCACAATTCTCTTTCTCTAAGAGATCCCAACATACTCAAATCTTTGATTCTTGATGTCCACTTCAAAGATCAGAATGTAGAACTGGAAACTCATGGGTTCGTAACAATATTCAGAATTTTCTATCGCTTGATGAAGACTCAGATAGCACCCAAAGCTCTAAGAGCTTCCCCTAGAGGAACAACAGTATTCATAGAAGCCAATACTACAAGAGCCAACATAGAGACTCCAAGAAGATTATCCTGGAAAGACATCACCAGGACATCTCACTGGGTTTTAGAAAGAGCTGTAGCAACTCCAGCTCCAAAACCAAAACAACTTACTCAATTAGTTGAACACCCAGATGGATATGTTGATCTCAATAGAGGTGTACAAATGAACCGATAACCTGAACAACCTAGCCTACCCAACCTAAATTGTAAGGGTTGGGTTGGGTTAGATTTTTTTTGGGTTGGGTTGGGTTAAAATTTGGGAGAACAGAAAATTCGATTCGGTTCTCGGGTTGGGAGAATTTTGGCTCGATTCAACCCAACCCGAACCGAAAATAAGCTTTTTTACTTTTTTTTATAATATCTATATATCTATATATATATATATATATATATATATATATATATATATATATATATATATAAGTAGAAAAGAAAACCCTAGCCGCTCAGTCTCACTTCACGCACGCCCAACACTTAAAGTAAAAAAGCTCTTTGCCCATATCTTCGGCGTCTTTGCAGTTCGCAGTCCTCACTTCAGCTCTCTGCCGCTCAGTCCTCACTTCAGCTCTCTGCAAATTTCTTCGCCGCAGTCGCACAGTCGCTCACCTCACAAAGGCAGTAGCAACTCTCCAGCTGTCGCCCCTCTCCTTCTTAGTCTTACTCTCCCTCTCCGGTCGTCGCCCCTGTCTCTCTCCCCACCTCGACATCTAAGCTTCCGGTGATGGTGAGTATTCTTCTTTAGTTCTTTTTTTTTTTTTAAACCTAGTCTTCTTCTCTCTCCCTTCTCTCTCTCCGCCATCTTCATTTGATCTTCCAATGGTTGTGAGGGATTGCATATTAGAGTGGGAGAGTGTTATTTTTGGAGGAGTAGGTTAAGAAAGGAAGAGTTGAATCAGTTGATGGAGAGCTAAAGTTCATGAGAGTATTGTTCTGAGTTAATGTTTTGATTTCTAATTTTCTTTGTTCACTCCTTGCAAAGGCTGAGACTTGTGCCTGAGGAAATATTCATTCTAGATATTTCAATAGGAGTTTAGTTCAGAATAGTTTTATTTGCAACTTATGATTAAGTTATATTAGCATGGATTTGGAAGTAAGGATTAAGATTTAGATGTTAATGCCCAAGTTGATATTAATTCTAGATTTATTGTAGCGGTCGGTTCCTAGAAGTCCTTATTGAAGGAAAATGATCTCTTATTAAACAAGGTCTCCTCGATTTCTCAGCAATCTTTAGAAAATCCAGAAACTTCTTTGGCTAACCTTGTTCAATTAAATGAGAATCAGTCAAACCTTTTAAAGGAGGCTTCGATAGTAAGGTCTGATGATTTTAGGGAGGAGGTAATTTCAAAAAATGTTGCTGAGTTCGTATTCAATGAGTAGATTAAGATTTCCAATGATTGCTTTGATGCATCTGTTGATCAGCAAGGTATTCCAAGTGTGAAGGCAGTAAATGATAACTTTGTGGCTGCATTTTCCAAATATTATACCAGGAAAAATTCACTTGAACCTTCAGCTTCTAATAGTATCACTGATTTATTGTTTCAACTTTAGTTTGTAACAATTTAGTTTGTAATAATTTATGGTTCAAAAACTTTGATTGTTGTTCTTTTTTTTTTTTTTTCAGAGATGGAAAGCAGTAGTGCTAGTGGATGTAATAATCAAACTCCTTCTAGTAATGAAATTGATAGTACATCTAAGCCACCATTACCTACAAAATCTAGCAAGAAGAAACGACCTAGTAAATCAACTTCTACCATATGGGATCATTTCACTAGATTGGAAGACAACAGTAGTAGGTGTAGGTGTAATTATTGTAATAAGAAGTATGCTTGTGATACTACCTCTTGTGGAACTAGCACATTATGGAAGCACTTAAAAAATCAATGTAAAAAGTATCCCTATAAGGAGAAAGAAAAAGGACAAACCATTTTAAGTTTTCAACCTTCACTTGATGGAAAATGTGGTAGTAATTTTGTGGCTACCATATTTAGTCAACAAGCATGTAGACGGGCATGTGCTAGGATATTAATTGTTAATGAGTTACCGTTTAGATTTATAGAACAATAGGGATTTAGACATTTTTGCAGTGTTTTAAACCCTAAGTTTGACCCTCCATCAAGAGTAACAATTACAAGGGATGTATTTCAACTTTATCTTGAGGAGAAAAAAAAAGCTAAAATCTTTTTTAGTCAACAATTTTCAGAGGGTTTGTCTTACAACTGACACTTGGACTTCATTGCAAAATGTTAACTATATGGTAGTTACTGCACACTTTGTTGATTTGGAATGGAATTTGCATAAAAGAATCTTGAACTTTTGTCAAGTTGCTAATCATAAAGGAGAAACTATAGGAAAAGTCATTGAGAGTTGTTTATTGGAATGGGGGATTGATAAAGTTTTTTCCATCACTGTTGATAATGCAAGTTCCAATGATGGAGCTATTTCATATATTAAGAAAAGACTTACAAGTTGGAAATCGCCCATCTTAGATGGAGAATTATTACACATGAGGTATTGTGCTCATATAATTAACTTGATTGTGAATGACGGGTTGAAAGAAATGCATAAATCCATTGTTAGTGTTCGTAATGCTGTAAGGTATGTTAGATCATCTCCTAAGAGATTGGCAAAATTTAAAGTTTGTGTGGAACAAGAGAAAATTAATGTAAAGGTCTTTGTTGTTTAGATGTGGCAACTAGATGGAATTCTACTTATCTAATGCTTGATCATGCACTGAAATTTGAGAAAGCTTTTAAAATATTACAAGAAGATGTGTTAGATTATAAGACCTACTTTGAAGATGATGATCATGGAAACAAAAAATTAGGGCCCCCAGCTTTTACTTACTGGAGAAATGTTGAAGTATTTGTCAAGTTTTTGAAGGTGTTTTATGATGTCACTGTGAAAATAAGTGGTTCTTTGTATGTGACTTCCAATTCTTACTTTCATGAACTTTGGGGTATTCATGAACTTTTAATTAGTTGGAGCACGAATTCAAACTTTCTTTTATGTGATATGGCTAAAAGTATGAAGATAAAGTATGACAAGTATTGGGGTTCAATTGACAAAATCAATAAGTTGATATTTCTAGCTATGGTGCTTGATCCTCGTTACAAATTAGATTATGTAGCCTTTTGCTTTTCGACTATTTATGATGATGATACAGCTAAAGAGATGATCGATAGTGTCAGGATGTATTTGGTTCGTTTGTGTGATTTTTACAAATCACATGATGGTACTTCTAGTACTCAAAGTTGTGGTAGTGGTATCAACAATCAGAATCAAGTGGATCTTCCATGAGTACGATAAGTAGTGGTGAAATGAGCGAGAGTGTTGCATCATTATTAATATTATCACGGTACAAGAAGAGAAGAGAAGAGAAGAGAAGAGTTCTTTAGAAATAAAGAATGATGTAGACCGGTATTTATGTGACCCTAGTGAGGAACTTAATGATAATTTTGATGTTTTGGCTTGGTGGAAACTGAATGAGTTGAAGTATCGAGTTTTGTCAAAAATTGCTCGAGATGTTTTGGCAATTCCAATGTCTATGGTGGCTTTTGAATAAGCATTTAGTACGGGAGGGAGGATTCTCGATTCTTTTAGGAGTTCTTTGACTCCTAAAACAGTGGAGGCTTTGATATGTTCACAAAATTGGATTTGTGGCAAATCAATATTGTTGGATCTTCCTCCACAATATGAAGAATTGGAATATTGTTCTCAAGTTGAGTCATGTAAATCTAACTTATTTATTGCCTACGTGTTGTGGACAATTATGTATTATTATATGTTAAACATATTGTATGGTTCTATTGTTTTCCAGAGGTTTTAGGGTCTTGCATCACTTCAATACATAAATAAATCTCATCGGATTGATCATTTTCATTGTAAGTAAAATATTTTCATGGTAATTTTTTTTTTGTTATGCATGGTTTCTTTAAACTAAATTTTTTTTTTCAATTTTCAAGACCTAGTGTAATGCTCGTGATGCCAAATGTCTTGGTGCTAGGATGTTTTGGCTTCATTCTTGTTATGCAAATTTAGTGGGATTAGATTTAAGAATTTAATTGTTGTAGTAATTGTATTAATGAACTTGTATGTTTATTTGGATGATAGAAATTATGAATTCGTGAACTTATAAACTTTTCATTTAGGATTGTAACAGATGTTATGAACTTTAAAGTTTAATATTTGAATGTTATGTGATTTAGTTCTAGAAGAAATTATTGCAAATAATTAAGAAAAATTTTAAAGAAAAAAAAAACAAAAAAACCGGGCAACTCAACCCAACTCAACCCGAAAATATTGGGTTGGGTTGGGTTGGGTTGCCTTCTATAATCGGGTCATTCAGGTCATGAACTCAACCAACCCAAATTTTCGGGTTGGTCCCAAAAAACCTCCCAACCCAACCCAACCCGTGTACACCCCTAAATCCTAGAATTTAAAATAATTTCTTTTCAATTTCGATACCAAACAGAGTATTAAGAAAATAGACTTTTTAAAAATGAAATTATATGTTAAAACTTCTCAATATTTATTATACTTGAATATGAACAATGTGATTTATTTACCATTTATTATTCAAAATCAAACATTCAATAATAATCTTCGCGAGAATAAATTTAATGATAGAAATGTTAGAGAGAGGAGTTAGAGATAACATCATCAAAGGAGAGTAAGAGGATTTGAAGACCGAAAGAGAGTATGTTATATTAAAATCATGGAATTGATAATAAACATATTGAGAAGGGCGCTATAACGATTAAGGTGTTGATGTTATTACAATGATGCTGGTTACATAGACCACTCAGACGTCACTTTTACGAGTTTTCATCGTCCTCTTGTGTGTCATCTGATGTTAGAAGATGGCCAAGAGCAACTTTTGCCTTCTTTGGTTTTGACAAGGTTCCCTCACCAACAGCCTCATCACTCTTCCTCTTTGACTCCTCGACCACCCGATCTTCTTCATCGCTCTGCCTCTTTGACTGCTCAACCCCCGAATCTTCTTCATTTTCAGTTTCGTTTGGCCTGGCAGTGGGTGCATCATCTTCTCCCGACAATGTTGGCTGCGAATAAGTTGCCCCGGCTTTCCCTTTATCTTTAAGCTCTCCTTTCTTTGACGAGTTTTCATGTTCTTCCAAGAACGAGCGGATTTCTTCATTGCTAGCCAAATCAAGAGGAGTTTGTCCTGCCTTCGTTTTAGCACTCAAACTTGCACCTTTTCTTGCCAAGTACTTGACAAGCTCCAGATGGGAACCTTGTACAGCATAGTGCAGTGGGGTCATACCCTTTCGAGTCAAAGCTTTTACCAATCCGCCACATGATATCAAAGTACGAACTACCTCTAAATGTCCCTTCTGAGATGCAAAATGTATTGCGGCCATATCATCCATGGCAGCAGCACCAACATCAGCCTTGTTCTTGCATAGATAATTTACAATCTCTGCTTGTCCAGACCATGCTGCTAAGTGCAGTCTATATTCCAAAGTTTGCTAGTCAAGGAAACACAATCAAAGTACTAGGATGCTACAATTAGTGTATTGGCAAAAAAATTACAGAAATAGAGTGAGAGCCTATATCCCCTTGCCTAAAAGGTCAGAGGCTCAAATCTCTACCCGCATATTGTTGCTCTCACAAAAAAAAAAAAAAGGGGTGAGAGCTAGTTCGGTTGAGCCAGCTGAAATCACAAGATTGAAAAGATACAGAGCAACTAGACAACCCGTAGAGCATCATATATTGTAATAATACCGCATAAGTTAAAGAAGACTTTCATGAACTTGAATACAACTAGAAACTGAGATAGTAAAAGGCATTGGACAGGAGGATTGATCGAGCATGTCTACTAATGAGCATCAATTGACCAGCAATTCCACAGAAGCAGTAACTTTATAAGCAGGGTTCCTTGGAAAGAATTCGAGAATATTTCATTTTTACCCCTATACTAGTGAATCAATTTTAACATTAAACTTTCAATTTCATCCCATTAAACCTTAAACTTAAATAAATGGTAGAATTAATACTTTCTAAAAGCAATATTAGAGAATTGCTCATGAATCAACCAAATCACATTCCCACAAAATTCAATCAACAAAGCACTCAATATCAAAGTACAAAAATGCTCAAACTCAACCATGAAAACGCCCAAAGCAAGCCACAAAATCAAGTAGGTAAAAAAGCCCCCAAACTCAGCAAAGAAATGCACAAACCCGGCTGAAAAGCATCCAAATATGATATGTAACTAGTACGCACAAAAATAGTCTTGTGCAGCCGCAAGGATACTCATAGCAAGCTACAAGTCATAAAAAAAAATTTAAGATTGAAAACTTAACTCACTGAGGGCATTGATTGCCTTACTTATTAAAGATTAAAGTTTAATTTGATGAAACTAAGAGTTAACTCACTAAGCTAAATACCAAGCTAAATACCAGGTAAAAAATGAATTTTTCCCAAAGAACTTTTAAGTTACAGCGAAACATCTAGCTGTGCTTAGATAGAGGTAGGTAGATTGGGGAAAATTTTCCTTCATTTATTTTGTAATTAGTCAATAAAAGGTGTCCTGACTAGCTGTTCGGATCATTCGGGATTAATTCCAAGATTCTGCTTGTTAGTTTGCAAGCAGGCATGAAATTCCTAGTTTTCTAATATTTAGGAATAACGTTGTAACATGGCTTTTTTTTTTTTTTTTGTTGACAAACTATCAAATAAAGAAATTAATATCACGCGGGGAGAACCAGTATACCCCCTCCCCCACTTTATGATATAACGAGCTGACGAACTAGTCTATGATCAGAAGAAGGTATAATGCATGATAAGATGAACTCTTGTAGAGCAACAACAATATTCAAAAGACAACCAGTCATCCAATATTTTCAGAATGTTTTGCATGCCTTGTTTATCCATCTCTTGACAGTATAGATATTATCTACTTCCCCTACTCCTTTGTGAAGCATACATTTGATAATAAAAGATTACAATCACATATTAGTTTCTCTTCTTTCACAGGTAAAAAGTAATGGTGCAACTTTACCACATCTACAACTCCAGAATCATCAAAATTTATCATTTCAAGCAAAAATAATAAATAATAAATAAAAAAACGAAAAAATGTAAGAGGTCTTTTGGACTCGATGAATATACTCAAACTCAACTCAAAAAATGACCCTAATTATATTACAAAATTCAATTCAGTCACTAATCAAACCATGCAGCATTAGATTCATTTAATTTTAGATTGTTTTGAGTAATTTACCATAAAATTTTATTACCTAAAAAAAAAACCCAGAAATAGCCATATTATTTTCCAAAAATGGTAGGATTGTAGGACTAAAAATAAAAAAAACTTAAAACAGAGTAATTGGGTGAATGATAAAATAGCCACACATATTGAAATACATTCGTAATTAATTTACTTGGATTGGTTCGGTTGATTCAACCTAGAAACAACCTTTGAACCAGCCTAACCTAAGCAATTCAATTTAATTGAACTCAAACTGAATCAAACAAACCTACAATTAAAAACATCCCAATGACTTGGGCTAAGCATAATAGAGGCATGATGATTCAAAAAAATCCTTAAAAAGTAGAGTCTCAAAACAATAATGAAAAGTAGGAAACATAAGGATACGGCGTTCTGGAGTGCTTATCCCGGGAATTGACAGACGAAGGGTTAGAGGCCAAAATTGAAATGACAGAACTGAGGTCGCCGTTTCTGGCGGCGGCGTGAAGTTGATCGTCACAGCCGGTGGCGCCGCTCCTTCTTTGATGCCTTCCCATTTTACGGTTCCAACTTTCAAGCTTCTGAGAGTGAGAATGAAAGAGCTGAGAGCTCAGAAAGAAGAAGAACCATTGGACATTTCAGACCAAAACTTTGTGGGCTTTTCGAGATGGGCCTCTTAGTTGGTGGGCATTATCCATGGGCTTGATAATCTCTGCTTCAATTACGAAGCCCATTCTAACATTTTCTACGGACCTTATTGGGCTCGAAACTTCTCTTCCCTTTTGAGTTAGCTTTCGGATCATGCATCTCTCAATTTCCATTTTGAATGAAAAATTTATGGGTTAACTACATAGATAGCTTATTTGGAACACCATTTTACATAAATAGCACAATTTTTTATTAATATCAGCTTTGTCACTTTTTAAGCCATATAGAAACCAAATATAGGGTTCATATTACTCATTTACCCTTGCTATTTATTTCTAATTATAATAAATAAATAAAATTTAGATTCTTACCATAATTGTTGGCATTCCTCTCTCCAAGCAATAATACCCACGATTTCATCCAAAAATCTAGAGATTATGAAAACTAAACCCTTTTTCTTCACGGTTTCCTTTCTCTTCATGGTTTCATTATTCGAAAACACCCAAAATCTGTGAGGAATTTCAACCGATGGCGACAGAGGTCTGTCTTTGTTATCGACGGCGAGTGCAATGGGGGGCGAGTGTGACGGCGGCGAGAGGAGGTTTTATTTAGCCCAACGCCATGCACCCTGGAGATTTTGTAGTCAATGGCAAGAGGAGGTTCTATTTTGTAGTCGACGGCGACAGCAAGGCGTTTCGACGGCCGAGGTTTCTATTCTATCTTTTGGAACTGAAGTCGACGGCGACAGGGATTCTCGACGGTGGGGTTATTGACGGCGTTTTGACAGTAGGGTTATCCACAATATAGATTTTGGTTTAACATATTATCATAGTATGTTTTGGGTGTATATGTTATAATACATTAAACACAAATATGTTCTAAATGTGGTAGGTTTATGGTGTATATTATATAATACATAAAACACAGAGGTGTATAGATTGAATAGGCTGGGAATATATAATATAATCTTTGAACAAAAGTTATATGATATAATATAACCTTTCATTGGTATATTTGGATTTATATAATATAATCTTATAACAAAAGTTATAAATAGGCTAGGTATATATGATATGAACCTAATTTGTTTATGTGTATGAATTATATAAGTATGTGTAACGACCCTACTTATCAAATTAGACTTCCTAGGGACGCTACCACATACATTCTACTATAAATTTAAAAATCTTTAATAAAGACATACATATCCAATCATTTACTAAAACAATCAAAAACTTTAGCTCGGGATCCCTTTATTTCAAAACATAAGAATAAACCAAAACGTTTAAAATCAAAAACAATCTGTAGAACTCGACAGTTAAAAGGTCATGAAAAAAAATAAATAATTAAAATGCTAGCCTATAAGAGATTTACGGAAGTAAAACTTTTCTATGTCACCCATGGCCTCTGCAGCAACTATCAAGTCATTCGCCCATGATGCCCTTGCCTTTACCTGAAAAGAAAAATATTTTTGAAAAGGGTGAGTATTTTACAATACTCGGTAAGTGACCTCACTACCAGGTTAGGATATGCTTACACACACATAATGAATTTTCGAAAACGTTTTCTTTCTTTCCTTTGGTGGGACCTAAATTCCTTTCATAGCGGAAACGTTCCTCTTTCAACTTTTCTCTTCGGCTTAATGTGGACAATTAACCCAACCTAACATTTCCTTTTCATTTAACCTTTTCAGGTTCCTTTTCATATAGCCTCGTAAGGCTCATTTTCATATAGATGTACATCAATAAATTTAGGAGGGTAATTGCCACAGCCTTCGAAATCAATTTTATCATGAAAACATAATGTATGCATAAGGTCCCAAAGCATTTTAAACTTTTCATTCCATGATGCAACACAAGCAACATTCTCACATCATTTATCATAAATCAAAACCATAAACCATGCATAACATTCATGAGAAAATTGGGAAACAAACAAGTTAAAATCCATTTTTATATATAACAAGCATTTTAAAAATTTATCAAAAATCCATAATAAAATATTTATAAAAGCTTTTTATTTCAAATTAATTTTTTTTTCCAATTCAGTTCCTGACTTGCATTTAAGCATACCGGCATAAAGTCCCTTACCTTGGCTAAGCTCAAGAATCCAATCACCCAATTGCCCACCAAAAATTCCTTTGCCTTGAATCTCAATTAAAAAATTTGGAGCCTAATTCAAACCATCCTAAAGTTAGAAACAATTCCTAAAATTCATAATTCATCCCAAAGTTTCTTCCACCAACTAAATTCCAAAATTAGAAATAATTCCTTAGCATTTAACTTGATCCCAAATCGGTGGTTAAAACTAAATTCAATTTACAAGGTTCTTGATTTAATTGAACTCTCAAATTTAATCTACCAAAAATCCAAAACTCCAAGAATTTGCTAGATTTTAGGATGGAGAATTTACCTCCGTTCTTTCTCCAAACAGACCCAAGCTTTACCGAATAAATGGTGGTTCGATTCGATCTTGTCACACAAACCTCCACCTATAATGGGTATTCCAAAATAAAGCCCAAAATCAATGAGTCAATCTCCAAATTATCATAACAATGCCCAAAACCAAATTCCAATATGAAAACTATAGGAAGGCAATACGAAACTCTTACCCACGGCTGTACAGTGCCGAAACTCGCCAGAAAATAGCCTAAAGCGCAGGAAAATCTTGCTGTATACGGACTGTAGGGGCGGCGGCTGTTCTGTCTGGAGCTGCAGCAGTCGGTTGCGCGTGCGGCGGAGCAAATCTGCAGCAGATGTGCAGTCGACGGCACGGCGGTCTGGGCGTGGTTCGGTTCGAGCAGTTCTGTGCCAGAGACTGGGGCTTGTGGCTCGCGGATCTGAAGAAACCCGACCCGATTGCACGGTGGCAGTGAGACGGGAGATGGTGGTTTGGGCATGCGGCGGCGAGTGATTCGTGTGGTGGTTAGCGAATCCGACGTTCGGGCGATCTGCAGCGGCTGCGATCGGATCTGCAAGGCGGGCGGCGATGGTCCGGTTTGAGGTGCAGGCGGCGGTGCGTGGCGGTCGGACCTGCTGGGAAAACAGAAAAAAAACCAAAAGCTTCTTGCTTCAATGGGTGCTATTCGAAAATCAAAGAGGAAGGAGAAGAGATTTGGAGAAGATGGTGGCTTGGAGGCTTGAGTCTGACCTAGGGTTGCGTGCCTTTTAAAATAATAGAGAGGGAAATTAGTGGGCTTGGCTTCTCTTGGGCTTGGGCTTGGCTTGATCACTCTTGAATTACAAGAATGCCCCAAACCTCAATTAATTCCCTTTTTTCTTCTTTCTTCCCATTTTACCCTCAAATTCTCTAATTTCAGAAATGCAAATCCTAAAAATTAAACACCAATACACCTTAAACATAAAATTGGCCTTTCAATTAAATTAAATTAAAAATTTAATGCCTTAATTAATACCTGAAAGTGCCGGTCGTTACAGTATGAAAAGGGTATATATGATTGATGCCTGACAGAAATTTAATTTAATCTTTCCTCCACATTGTGTACTAAATCAAATATTTGTGTATATGGTTATTATACTAGGCAATGGAGAAAGTAAAAGATATTACAAATCTGACGTCAAAGATTGTTCGGGATGCTAAGAAAAAATGATAGACTCCTGCATGGTGTCGACCTCTAAAAAGATAGAGCTTCGAACGATGTCGATTTTTTGTTTCTATTTCTGGCGAACAACATCAGGTTGTGTCGACCTTCAAAAGAAGAGACATTTGAAGGCGTCTAGTCACTCGCGAACAACTCCATCGTCATCAGTAGTTTTTTGAAAATAGTATGTTAGTGGCAACATCAGTAGGGTCCTTCATGGTTGTATAGTTGTTTCATACCATGTATATATTTCCTAAATGTATGAGTATATATTTAATAATATGAGCTATATATTTTATATACAATTTTCTTTATAAAATATATATATGCCGAGTATATATTTGCAAATGACATGATGGTGATGACAAACAAAGATACCGAGTATATATTCGCAAATAACTAAATATACCAAGTGTGATGAAATCCGTAATAAGAGGTATAAATATTTCAATAAAGATGGAGTAAATATATATAAATGTATTATATATGTTGAATTATATTAATTTAATATTATACAAACAAAAAAAAAAACTCAATATTTGTGCAATAAGTAAAACAGAAAGAACCTTACATACATGTTATATATGAGGTATATATAGTGTTATATACAAATGTCAAAATGAAGTAAATATATTAAAACAAAAACTATTTTTTAAAAAAAGAATTAGACATGTAATAAATGTTTGGAGTGGTTGCCTTAAATTAAAATGTGGATGAATTTTGCAGGTGAAATTTTTTTAATGTTGATGACAATCATAATTGTGTAGTAATTATAAAATATTATGTGTAATAATTGAAATATATATTTTCGAAAATTAGACTTATCATAAATATATGAAATGATTGCCTTAAATGAAAATATGTATATTAGGAAAGTATAAATTCAAAATTGAGAATTAAATATATAGAGATGATATTAAATGAGGGTAAAATTGTAAGGAAAAAAGAGCAAAAACTCAAGCCAAGATAAAGCTGAATTTTTTTATAAAAGTTGACATTTGTGAGATATGGTGTTGAAAACGTGCTCTTTGGCATAATTTCCCAAAATTTATTGATTGGTTGTCGAGGTCCTTTAAAATAATTACTGATTCTCTAGCTTGTAGAAATAGTAGAAATAGATTGAATCTCAAGAGAACTAGTCAAACTAATTTCTCAAAGTTTAATAACAAAAATATAAAATAAAGAGGATTTTGAAATGTTGAACTAAAATTGAAAGTAAACAATGAAAATGAGCGAATTTAAAAATCAATTTTACCAAATTTCGAATTTAAGGGTGTAAATTCTATCAAATTGTAATCTTGATCATATGCTTACAAAAAATCAATTTCTCAACCCAAACACTTAGTCTACTTATTTTGAAAAGTCACGATAAGTGTAAATTCCCCTAATTTAATTGACTCTAACCAAACATCAAAATCAAAACTTTTTCATTTAATTGAGATAATTTCAACTTAATTATTTTTGTCCCTTTATATCTCTAGAGTCTATTATGCAAGCTAAGTAAAATGAAAAAGCCACAATAACACGCACAAGCCAACTTCTTGCTACTAAATTCAATCATTCATGATAATTACGAATCACAAATTCATGGATAGAAATAGAACAATCAATACCAATTGAATTAATATCAATGGTTCATGAAAATGACAAGAAGAAAAAAAAAAACTTGAATTAAAGAAAACTCCTATTCAACCCAAAACCTCCCAAAACTCCTATTTAGCCACACATTAGTAAAAAAGAAACAAAAACTGGAAAGGGGAAGAAACCTTGCATCCCTACGTTTTTCTCTCTTTTTTTTCTACTCAAAGAACTAAAATCTCACTCCACACTTCACTACTCATCCACTATACACAGTCTCCTTTTATACTTGAAACGGAGAATCTCCATGCCTCTTCTTCCTTTAATTCAGCCAAAAAAAAAAAAAAAGGACAATTGTGATTGGTAGCTAAAAAATAAACCCAAAATGAAAAATGGCTAAAAAATTTCGTTATTCAACATTGTGGCTACCAAGTTTTTAGGAGAAGAGAGAGTGAACACTTTTTTTTTTGAAAAAATTATATTTTATGTCCCTCAGTTTGCAAGTCAGTTTCTATTGAGTCTCTGAGTTTCAAAATCGAACAATTAAGTACTTTAATTTGGAAAAATAGTTCAATTGAGTCCCTCCACGCTAACCACCGCTAATTTTTTTAACAAAATGCTGACGTGGCAATTTTTAATATTAAAATAATAACTTTTTAAATAAAAATAATAATTAAAAAAATAGCTCTCTTCTCCTAACCCTCTTCTTCTTCTTCCCCGAATCTCCCTCTCTCCCTTTTTTTTTATTTTCTTCTTCTTCTTCTTATTTTCAAATATGGGTTTGAAACCTAGATCTGAAACAACGTGGGTTCGTGAAACGGCGTTGGGAGTGGCGGGAAGCAAGGTGAACAACAACATTCATCATCGTCGTCATCCTCCTCTTCCTCTCCTTCTCCACCTAGTCTCAACTCTCCTTGGACCCCAGATCCGACCTCTACCAGTACTGCCTTAGTGGCTTCATAGCCGTCATCATCATCATCCTCATTGCCACCCTCATCTTCTTTGTCTACATCCACCATTGCAACGACTCTCAATCCAACACTGTCTACCCCTCTCCCTGTCGTCGCACGTTCTCATTGTGCCACCAACGGTCTTGATCCTGCCTTAATCGAAACCTTTCCCACTCTGATTTACTCAGAAGTGAAAATAAAAAGAAGAAGAAGAAAATTAAAAAGAGAGAGAGAGGGAGGTTCGGGGAAGGGGAAGAAGAAGGTTAGGAGGAGAGAGCTTTTTAAAAAATATATATATACTATTGTTGTAATACTATGATGTTGTAATATTATGTTGTTGTAACAACTGCTAGGATCACAAAAAAAAAAAAAGATACTCCATATTCTAGAGTTAACTGAGTAACTAGGGGCAGTGATAACACACTTGAGTTCCTTTGCATGAAAGGTTAACTTAGGAAGTGAGTATGTGAAAATAGCCTCGATGTGATAAGTGCTCGTAGCTAGATACTTTCACCAAAAAGCATTAGTAAGCTAGAATGAAGGCACAAATGACAAAAAAGTCCCCTCTTGAAAAAAAAAAAAGAAAAGACAAGCGAAGAAAAAAAGAAGTATGCATCTTAGCAGTAAAAAACAAGTTTGGGGGGACATTGTTAGTTGAGAGAGAGAGGGAGGTTCGGGGAAGAGGAAGGAAAGGGTTAGAAGGAGAGAGTTTTATTTTTAATTTTTTAATATTATTAATATTAATATTTTATTTTAATTATTATTTTTTATTTAAAAAATTATTGTTTTAGTATTAAAAATTGCCACGTTAGCATTCTATTAAAAAAATTAATGGTGGTTAACGTGGAGGGACTCAATTGAATTATTTCACCAAATTAAAGGACTTAATTGTTCGATTTTAAAACTCAAGGACTCAATAGAAACTAACCTACAAACTGAGGGACCAAAAATGTAGTTTTTCCTTTTTTTTCTTCTGTTTATACCCTAAGTATACAGATATTTATAGTCATCCTACCAATTGATTCTTTAAAAAAAATCTCCCAACAACCTATATTTGAAAATGTCTCACACCACCCCTAGATTTATGCATTTTAGAACTTGTTTGGATTCATACTTTGATATTTGAATATATGGATTTTCAAACGTCCATAATTGAATATTGATTTTCCAACACCTATTCATACCATTAGATTTTCTCTAGAAAATGACTTTCTATCAGATTACGATTGCATACAATGGTGTATGAGATGATTATCTATCATTCAACACATTTTCAAACCATCCCAATTACTCAGAAAATGCCTCTTCAATCGATTATGATTCTATATGATGGCAATTGGGATGAGAAAAATACCTACAGTAGCTTTAAGTATGGTTCTATTATCTATTTAGTTTGATTCAACATTTTCTCAACTCATGGAATCCATCGACAATTACCTCAGACTCACTATTGAAAAGAGAATTTTACACCTCTCCCTCTTTAGGAATAGGGTAAATAAATCGATCATATAAGGCTTTTAGAAGATAAAGACGGTTATTTGGGTGCTCCCAGTTCTGTCAAAGGGAATAACAATAAAATTCATGAGCATATGTAAGTTTTACATACAACAATTAAGACTTCCAATACCAAAAGTATGATACGTTTATTATCAGAGTATATAGTATTATATACACATGTAAACTAACTACCAAGAGCAACAACAATGTGCCTCATATCATTCACTCAATTCTTATATGTAAACTAACTACCAACACACATCATTCACTCAATACTTATATGTATATAATGATATATACATGGAAAAATTATAGCAGTCTATTGTACTAATTACTAGTCACACACACGTGTCTTACAGACATGTGTATAGAAGATGATACACGCAACAAATATAGCAAACTTATGTCTATATGCATATATACAAACAATAACTATAGCCAAACACACCTAATCACTCTATGTACATAAGAGTATATATGTGCAATTAATACAGTAACCCAAGAGATAAATTTGTGATACATGGGGTCTTATAAGCCCCATTATTTTAAAAAACAAAAACATTAAAATTGAAGGACGGTCGTTGGTAATCTAGTTTCAGGAGCAACTTGAGAAGCTTTTGTGTGTTTGGGTCTCCTAGGTCTTTATTTTGGTGTTCTCCTTTTTCGTTCATTTTTACCTTTGCAATGTAAAAACAAAACAAAACAAAACAAAGAAATGAAAGAGAAGGAAAAAAAAGGCAAAAAAGACAAAAGAGAGAGAGAGAAAAGCCATGAGAGAAGTTGATTGTGTTCTTAGCTTTCTTGCATTTTTTCCTGAATGTTTCTATAGAAAAATTGTATTCAACTTGAAGCTAACAAAAAAAAGAAGCAAATGAGAAGTTTAGAGATCAAATTATCCTTCAATTGAGGTCCCAAATCCTCTATAAAAACTTTGAAAGAAAACGATCCAAAGTAGAAAGAACACATTTCTACCACCTTTGTACCTTTTGTCCAACTTTGCACCTTTTGTTCACCATCCTCTTGCACTTTTTTTTTTTTCATTTGTAACCCTTCCCTCTTCCTCCTCACTGTCTTAGAATTCATTTGTTATTGGAATCACCTAATTTGTAGCTCCCATTTGTGAGAAAAGTCATCCTCAACCAACTCTGCGATAGTGTATTAACACAATAGTTTTGTCTATCCTTGTGTCTGCTTTTACTCATTAGTTCTTCCTCTCCAAAGCTCTATTAACAAGTGTAATATTATGAAAAATGATACTTATTATTTTATTAATCTTCCATGAAAGTACTTATATACAGAGTATAAGGAAATAACAAAAAGTAGGTAAGACACGTGATAACTGAAATAATAAAACTAACTAAATAACTATAATATTCCACCTCAAGATGGGCTAAAAATATCTAGAACTCCGACGTTGGATAACAAAGGAAATAAAATTGTAGCAGAAAGAGGCTTAGTAAACGCATTTGCTATATGAAGTCGAGATCGAATGGGAAGTAACTTCAAGAAACCACCAACAAGCATATCTTGAACAAAATGATAGTCCAGCTCTATATGCTTCATCTGCTCATGAAACGTGGGATCGTAGGCAATATGAATGGTTGCCTTATTGTCACAAAAGTGAAGAGCTGGAGATGAAGTAGGGACTTGCAAATCAATTAGCAAAATAGGACAGCCAAAGTGAGACTTGCATGGTTTGGAGAAAAAATTGGCTTAGTTTGTTGATAGCAAAAGCAATATCAGGCCAATAAATAATAAGATATAATAATCTTCCAATAAGTCGGTAATAAGATGAAGGATCATGCAAAAGATCATCATCAGATGCTCTAATTTCAAGGTTGGATCCATGGGAATACTCTCTAGTTTGGCACCAAGAAGGCCAACATCTTCAAGGAGTTGCAAAGTATAATGGCGTTGAGAAAGGTAAATACTCTGAGATGATCGAGTAAGATCAGGGCCTAGAAAATACTTAAGTGCATCCAAATCCTTGAGTTTAAACGATCATTGAGATGAACCTTCAGCCGATCAATAACAGAATATTTGCTCCTTTAATAATAATATTGTTAACATAGACCAATAAAGCCACAAAATCAAATCCAAACCCTCTCATAAAGAGAGAGTAATCAACCTTAGACTGATGAAAATCGAGAGAAAGCAAGGTGTCTGAAAATTTTACAAACCATTGGGGAGATGCCTATTTTAACCATATATAAACTTATGCAAATGATAAACAAGACGATCCCTCTTAATAGGAACATGCCCCTTTGGTGTATATCCTAAGGGCCAACCCATGTACACTTCTTCAAACAAATCACCATGAAGAAAGACATTGTTTACATCAAGTTACACTAAAGGCCAATTAAAAGAGACTACAATAGTAAGAAGCACTTGGACTATGACCAACTTAGCAACAGGAGAAAAAGTCTCCATGAAATCCAAGACTTCTTGTTGAGTATAACCTTTGGCAACTAAACGCACTTCATAACGCTCAATAGAACCATCATCCTTATGTTATACTTTGTAAGTCCACTTACATCCAATAGAGTGTTTATCAAAAGGAAGAGGAACAACACTCTACGTATTGTTTTTTTTTTCCATTGCTTCTAACTTAACATTCATCTTTGTCCTCCAATGCTCATAAGGAAGAGCTTGATGATAAAAATGAGGCCATAATGAGCATAAATGTTGAAGGCATAAAAACACGAAAACTAGAAGACAGTTTAGTGTAAAAAGATGATTATGCAAAGGGTATTTGGTGGAAATAGAAGGGGTAGAGGAAAGATTCATAAGGCTGCAGTAGTTGAAGATGTAGATAGTGAAGTTGGCTCAAGAGGTGTAGTGGGTTCAGAAACTGTATGAGGTACGAAAGAGGGAGGTAAATCAACCAAGCCAATAGTAGTTAAGAGAGGACTATAAGGTATATTAATGTGAACTGATCAAGGCAACACAATATCAGCAAAAATATCAGGCTGAGTATTAGGGAGAATCACTTTATGAAAGAGAAAAATAGTCTCATGAAAAACCACATCCCAAGAAAAGAAAACCTCACGGCTTTCAATGTCAAACAAATTGTAAGCTTTCATACTGGGGGGATAGCCAACAAAGACAGCTGGTATGGCTCGGGGAGCAAACTTGGATCGATGAGAGGATAAAGTTTAAGCAAATGTGGCAACCAAACACTCTTAACAATGAATAATCAGGTAATGATCCATTGAGTAAAGCATAAGAGGTGCCATTGCAAAACATGTGATGGAGTCCGATTAATAAAAAGAACAGCAGTTGAAACACATTCACTCTGAAAATGTAAAGGCACACGAGACTAAAAAAACAAAGCATGGGCCACATTCAAGATATTGCTAACGCTTTCTCTCGACCACAAAATTATGATGAGGCTTAGTAACACAAGAGAATTGATGGACAACACCTCTCTCAAGAAAAAATTTCTCAAACATCAATTATGGAGCATTATTAGAACGAAACATTTTAATACTTTTGTCATATTGAGTCTATATAGGTTGGAAAAATTAAGGTACAACAACTAGACATCAGACTTGCGATGTAACATATATAACCAAGTATATCTTGTGCAATCATCCACTAAGGTAAGAAAATATGTATAACCAGCATATGAGGGAGTGGCAAACGAACCCAAATATCAGCATGTATCAAATCAAAATGAGATGCAGGCAAATGATTACTGGATGTAAATGACAACCATCTTTGCTTAGCTAATGGAAAAATATCACAAGGATCATCATGAGAAATTTTAGAGGAATCTATATATAAAACATCTTTCAAAACATTCAATCTAGGGAAAGAAAAATGGCCAAGCCTGGAATGCCACAAAGCAGTGGACACTTTCTGAACTTTAGTTGAACAAACAGAAATAACAACAGTATCAGAATCATCGAGAATGTAGAGTCCATCTTGCAATTTACCCCTACCAATCGTCTTCAAAGTGGGCCTTTCTTAAATATCACAGCAATCGGTGAAGAATTGCAACAAAATAGAAGTATCAGAGGTAAGAGCATTGATGGAAATTAAGTTGTATTGAAATTGAGGAACAAATAGAACCCTCTGAGATGTAGAGATCTAAGTAATGCAATCGAACTAGCATATTACATAGAAATACGCATGTTATAAGAAAAAATCACAGAAGTTCTAATAGGCAACAAGGATGTAAAAAATGCTTGATTGTGAGCTGAATCCCCAAAGTCAATGATCCAATAGAAAGGTGAAAGAGAAACAGAGACATCAGGGCAAGTATCGGCGAGATATGACGTAGCCTTAGATTCGGTCTTGACAACAATTAATTTGGACTGTGGCATTGTAAGAATGTTATGACATTGAGCAAGGGCATTAGAAGGGTCCGTTATATCAAGAGATGATGAAATGTCTGGAGTTGTAGCAATAGAATTTACCGAAGAAACAAAGGAAGATTGAGATTGAGGCTGTGAATTTTGTGGTTGAAAAGCCTGATTACGTTGACCTCCTTTTTGATGATATCCAAGAGGATATCCATGTAGCTTATGTGTAATGACCCAACATTCAAAACAAAATTTTCTAGGGACATTACTATACATGCATGCTTTGGAGGCCACAAAATAGAAAGAAAGGTTTTATTTAAAATAAGACCTTAGATAAGGTGAAACAACAAAGACAAAAAGAAACTTTGTTCCAACTAAATATTTAGAAGCATAACTCTTAAAGTCAAGACCTCAAGGTTTCAAAAGAACATTAATAAATTCAAAACAACATAACGAAAGTGATTCTCAAATTAAAAAACAAAAAAAAACTCCATAAATAAAATAAATAAATAAATAGTACAAGAATTGCAGAAACATGACTATCTACTTCTCTCATTGCCCTTCAAGCAAACCCTGTCACTTGCCTTGGATGCCCTTGCCTTTACCTAGAAAATATTTTTGGAAAGGGGCAGTATTTAAAATACTCCGTAAGTGATTCCACTACCGAGTCAGGATATGCAAACACATGCATCATGATTTTTTTTTTTTAAATTTCCTCTAGTGGGACCTAAAAATTTTTCATATTGGAAACGTTTTCTTTTAATCTTTTCTCTTCGATTTAATATGGACAATTAGCCCGACTTCTCATGACCTTTCCTTTTCATTTTCCAATTCCTCGATGCTTAGTGGGCCCCTCTTGAGACTTTACCCCAACTGATGGTTAGTTGGCATCCAATCAGCAAAGCCAAGCCTTGGCCCACAAGCCCTCCTTTTCATTTAGATGTATATCAACATTTTTAGGAGGGTAATTGCCACAACCTTCGTACACATTTTAGTTATGCAGTCATACATATGCATAAGGTCCCAAAACATTTTCAATTCTCATTCGGTGGTGCAACATGAAATAACTTTCTCACGTAAATCATCATACATCATAAAGCATACATCACAATCATAAGAATATTTGGCAATCATACATGTAAAAATTCATTTTCCTTTAAAAACATAGTATTTTAAAATTCAGTTTCCAACTTGCTTCGAGTAGTCCAACGTAAAGTCACTTACCTTGGCTAAGCTCAAGAATCAAAATTACCCAAATGCTCACCAAAAGTCTGCCACTTTGAACCTCCATCAAACTATTTGGAGCCTCATCAAAGAGATCCTTAAGGTTAGAAACAATTCCTAAAATCCATAATTGAACCCAAAATTCCTTCCACCAAAACTAAACTTAGTTCTCCAATTCACTACGTCACTTAGAGAAAAGGCCAAATAATTCCATACTCAATGGCAACTCCAAACTCAACCACTCCGGCCAAAACAATACATAACAAAATTCCAAGAATTAAAATTAAATTTCTAGCATTTAACTCATGGGTTCAAATGATTCAAAACGAACTTTAGGCACTTGATCCTTATAAAAAAAAAAATAGGCACCAATCTTGCTGAATTGATCCCACTTAGATTCGATTTTGCCAACTTGCAGTCTCAATATGGTGGGTAATATGAAATTATGTCACAAGATCCATGGGTTAACCTTATATTCAAATTTAATCCACCATGAAACCCAAAACTCAAAGGACCTTTGAGACTTACTGAAAATCTCACTCCAAAAGTCTCAAATACCAACTAGACAGCAACTCTCGTGATTTTGATACAAGATCGGAATGGGTATTCTTGAAATAAAAACACAATACATAAATGGTCATACCTATAACCAAAACCAACCATAAACAACCCAAAACCACTAGAAAACGCTTGAAAAACAACCTTGGAGTTACAAAAAACAAAGCCCGCCCTCATTGGAGCAATTTGACGCTAGCGTAGGACAAAATCCAGAAAAAAAAAACAAACAAAAAAAATAGAGAAGCGGTTGATAGCGAACCGCTGTGGTGCTCCGGTGACGTCGGTATGTGAGGCGCCAACGGTCATGTCCGCAATTGGAAGTCTGCTGGAAATTTTTTTTTCTGCTTCAAGGTGGGGTTGTTGAACACCAAAGGAAGAAGTAGAAGATGGAGAAGATAATGGCTTGGCTTGGAGGCTTGACTTCCTTCTAGGGTTGTGTGCACTTTAATAAAAAGATAGGAGAAATAGGGTTTGGCTTTTCCTTGGGCTTAGCTTGGGCTTAAACTCACCTAAATAACAAAAATGCCCCCAAACAAAAATTAAACCTCTTTTTCCCTAATTTTTCCCTAATTTAACCTCCAAAGGCCAACACAACAATTCTCTTAAATCCCAAAATACAAAATTAAGGAGGAAGAAAATAATAATAACAATGACAATGATAATAATGAATACCTTAAAGAGTCAGGCGTTACAATCTTCCCTCCTTAAGAACTTTCATCCTCGAAAGTTTCTAGTCTGTGAAAAAGCTCTAGATACTTACCTCACACTCATCCTCACGCTCCCAAGTTGCTGCCTCAAACTGATGGTTTTGCCAAAGTACCTTAACAAGGTCTATCTCTCAGTTACGGAGAGTTTTTCTATCTCTCGCAAGAACTTGCATAGGCTTCTCTTCATAACTCAAGTTCTCATTCAAACGTAAAGGCACGAAATCAACCACATGTCATGGATTCGCCATATATTTCCTCAACATGGAGACATGTAACACGCTGTGCACTACAAAATGAGATGGTGGCAAGGCTAAGTGGTATGCCACTGGACAATTCGCTCCAAAATTTCAAACGACCTAATGAACCTTGAACTTAACGTCCCTTTCTTTCCAAATCTCAACACTCCCTTCATTGGCGCTACTCTCAAGAATACATGGTGACCAACTACAAATTCGAAGTCTCTCCGCCTAATGTTAGTATAACTCATTTGCCTGCTCTGTGTAGTCTACATCCTTGCTTGAATCTTCTGAACATCATTCGTGACTTGGACCAACTTAGGTCCTAGCAACTGACGTTCGCCTACCTCGTCCTAGTAAACCGGAGACCTGCACCTCTTCCCATACAGAGCTTCAAACGGTGCCATATTGATGGTAACATGGTAGTTGTTATTGTAAGAAAACTCCATGAGATGCAAGTAAGTGTCCCAACTACCTGCAAAATCTAACACATAGGCTCGTAGCATATCCTCCAAGGTCTAGTTTAACCGTTATGTTTGGCCATTAGTCTGTGGGTGAAAAGCTATACTGAAATCCAACTGAGTACTTAGGGCCTTCTACAAGCTCCTCCAAAAGTTGGATGTAAACCGTAATTCCCTGTCTGAGATAATCTGAGCAGAGACCCCATTCAATCTGACTATTCCAAGTACAACTGCGCCCACTTTTCCACGAAATACGTAGACTTTCCTGAAATGTGCGGATTTGGTGAGTCTATCAACAATCACTTAGATCACTATGTAGCCTCTATCTGTCTTAGGCAACCCCACAATGAAGTCCATAGAGATTTCATCCCATTTCCACTATGGCACACTCAAGGGTTGCAACTAACCCGCTTGCTTCTGTCTTGGAGCCTTTACTTGCTAACAAATTAAACATGTGCTAACATAATCCACCACATCTCTTTTCATGCTACGCCACCAGTAGAACTATTTCAAATTCTGATACATCTTTGAACTACCCGGATGCGTTGAGAATGGAGAACTGTGAGCCTCTGCCATAATCTCATTCTTAAGTTCATTGATCTCAGACACACATATCGTCCCCAACACAGGAGACCATTATCAAAAGATAGAGAAAACTCACATGCCTAATCTGACCTTACTTGACGGAACATATCCACTAGACTAGGATTCCCCTATTGGGAATCTATGATACGTTGTCTCAAAGTTAGTTGGACTATTAACTGGACCAACTGTGAAGTAACCTCTTCCATCAACGCTGCTATTTCTGCACGCTCCAAATCAGTCTATATGTTTGTTTAGTCAGTAATCAGAGTTGAAGTGTATGTTGTCTTTCTACTGAAAGCGTCAACAACTACATTCGCCTTACCTGGATGGTACAGTATCTCAACATCATAGTCCTTTACAACCTCCAGCCACATGCGCTGCCCATGTTTAGCTCTTTTTGGGTAAAAAAGTACTTTAAGCTCTTATGGTCTGTGAAGATTTGGATTTTCTTACCATACAAACAATGTCTCCAAATCTTCAAGGCAAAAACCACCACTGCCAATTCCAAATCTTGGGTCGAATAGTTGCGCTCGTAGTCTTTCAATTATCGGGAAGCACAGGCGATGACCTTACCATGCTACATCAGAACACATTCTAAGGCCTTCCTTGAGGCATCACTATAGACAACAAAATCTCCTACTCCATCAAGCACGGTGAGCACTGGCACCGAAACCAACCTCTGCTTCATCTTTTGGAAGCTTGCTTCACAAGCCTCACTCCACACGAATGAGTTACCCCTTCGAGTTAATTAAGTCAAAGGCGTAGCTATCTTAGAGAAATCTTGAACGAATCGTCGATAGTAACCTGCCAAACCCAAGAAACTACGCACTTCGGTGACCGTGGTAGAGCGAGGCCATTTATTTAGTGCTTCTACCTTTGTGGGGTTAACTGATACTCCATCCCTCGACACGATGTGCCCTAGAAAGGAAACTTGCTGAAGCCAAAATTCACACTTAGAAAACTTTGCATACAGCTTATTCTCCCTCAGAGTTGTCAAAACTCTCCTAAGATGCTCCTCATGTTCCTAATCAGACTTGGAATAGACAAGAATATCATCAATAAACACAATCACAAAAGTATCCAGAAACTCTTTGAATGCCCTATTCATCAAACTCATAAAGACCACATGCGCATTTGTCAACCCAATTGACATCACAGTGAACTCATAGTGCCCATAGTTGAACCTGAAAGCTGTTTTAGGAATATCTTCATCCCTAATTCTCAACTGGTGATAACTTGGTTGCAGGTCGATCTTAGAGAACACCGCTGCCCCTGTAATTGGTCAAAGAGATCATCTATCTGAGAGAGAGGGTACTTATTCTTTATCTACAAAGTGTGCTTTATTTAATCAACCATTATGTTCTCAAAAATTGAACTCCAACCTTGTAAATAGTAGTTTAGATTTTATTTGTCTTTTTGATCACTCTAAAGTTTTGTTTCTCTAAATAAAATTGGGCATAATTAACTATGGTAATTAATTAATCTAAGAACTCCAACCTCTGTGATCGACCATGGCCACTATTACTGCAAATTTTTAGAGGTCTGATTTATAAATATCATTTGATAAGGCCTTCGACAAGCCCCTTTATCACCTGCAACGATGGCATGAACACCACTTCCTTAGGAAGACAATTAATACTGGCGTAATTCTCCGCCAACAAGTCCATGCCTAGACTTACATCGAACCCCCTGTCACACCCCCTCCCAGCTCACTTGCCTAATCCTAGGAAGGAATGCGAAGACAGAGAATAGCAGCCCTCTTACTGCCACTCCCTGCCCAACCTAACATTAACCTGAAATTGTATACAACGAAGCATATATGAACTAGTAAAATTGAGCGCACAGTTGCACACCTGAATAAGATGCAATCATTTTTCCATACTAGGTTTTCATAACAAGTCATAACATACTTAAGTATTACACCCCGACTAGAATGCTTTTATTTCAAAACTATATAAAGGTGGAAGTATATATATACAAGGAGCTAAGTGGCGTGGTGGCAAACAGGTCTTGTCGAGGCTAAGCACCGGGAACTCGTTTGCTACCTGGGGAGAGAAAACATGTTGAAAACGTGAGCTGGGAAGCCCAGTGAGTGACTATTTAATAAGTTATGCGTTCATAGGTAAAGTATCAAAAGTAATTAAACAATGTCGCCAAATTATAGGCTTTAAGCACCACGATAATCAATGCATCAAAACTCATGATAAAGAAAACTTGTAGCATGATACCCTAGCTATGGTAGAGTCCTCTCTAACCAACAACTTCAATACCTCTCTCTCTCACGTGCACGTGGTATGCCATTTAGGCTCACTAGTCTCCCCTAATACCTTCTCCATGTCCTTCAGTATTGGGGTCAGACCAACTACCATCCGAATACCTTCTCACTGTCCTTCAGTATCGGGGGTCAAGTTTTCTCCCTCCCAGGTACCTTCTCCGTGTCCTTCAGTACCGGGGGTTAATAATATACAAGGGCATGCTTTAAATAGTTAGGAAACATGTTTTGGAATCACATTCAGCAAGTTCTCAACATAAACACAAACTTTCATCATTAAACAAGCTTCCAACTTCAAGTGTAGTTCATCGTATGATTAAAAGAGAACTCATTAACCAAACTCATTTTTCGTGTTCTCAACGCATAAATTCTTTAACATAGCCAAACCATCATACTTTAAGTTTCAAGCAATTCAAACATGTTTTAGAGTGGATTAATGCATGGTACTTCCAAGAAAAACCCTACTTCCAAACTTAGGTTTCATGCTTGAACGCGGAGTAACAAACTAGTTACAATTATGCTTAACTTTCAACACCGACATTTATTAGTAGGAATTCAATGAAAAATGAATATAACTTAGTTTAAGCATGCTTCAATATCCATCACTAGTAAGCTTTTGAATAAATAAAGATCAACGCATAGGTTTTCAAACAAAATTACTCACAAACACCGGAAGGCTCCCAAGGCTTATAAGCTTCTCCTATCTTCGTTTGCCCTGAAAATGAATTCCATAACATTAATCCCTTTTGCTACTTGGCCCAAAAATTGATCTAACTCAGTCACATAACTCATAGGATAGTAATTGCACACACTTGGCAATAGGGTATAACAAATTGGAACACAACTTCCTTAAGCTCTCTAGACCCCTCTGTTTTGAGCCAAAAATTACAGATTCGACTTCCAGTATGAGTTTCTCAAAATTTAGCAAAACAACCACCAAATTTTATTTGATAACCCTCAAATACAACATCTAAACTTACTTACCTCAAAATTTGAGCTTCTAATTCGTCCTCAAGAGCTCAAAATCACCAGATTTCTTCACCCTGTTCTGGTGGCCAAAAAACTGGGAATACCTCTCGGTTTTCTTAAATTTTCACGACCTTATTCTTCATATTTTCTCACAAAATTTTTCAGACCTAATCTTCATTCAATTTCTGAGATTTTGGCTCAAGAATCATCGAATTTTCTCAAGTGGATTGAGAGATATGACAGTTTTAAATTTATCCACTTCCTAGAGCTTCCAGCTGTCTACTGCAGTCACAAGTGTTGGACAGCTCATCCTTCCACTATAACAAAAAAACTCCAACGAAAATGTAACTAAAATGGCCAGCTCCTCCTTCTCTCTTTAGACTTTAAGTCCCTTTCAATCCACCTAAATTGTAAAGAAATTTTAACTAAATTAATTAGAAATTACAGCTTTTGTATTCAACACAACATACACCTAATGTGTACCCAACTTGCTCATGACCTTAACTTACTTCAACTCAACTTTTAATATGCTTATCCCAATGCGTAACCTGTCTCCTTATGAAGCTTTGTGTACGTTAATATCCACAACTTAGGAGATTCCCAAATTCTACCACGACATCTTTTAGTGCAACCTATATCAATTTGCATATGTCAAAACATCATATATGAGCACAATATGATCAAAAGAGAGTTTAGGGCTTACACCCCCCATATCTAAGACTATCAAGGTCAGATCTAATGCACGACCCGACACTAATACTTTACATGCTTTTACTTTCTTAGTGGCTAACAAACTCACCCCAACCGTCATGGCAACAGACATAACATATGACAACAGTTCTCACTCTAAATTAGCTTGACTCACAAAAGATACAGAGATAAAAGAGTGAGTAGAACCTGAAATGAAAAGCACAAAGGCAAGGTGCCCAAGTATTGGAAGTGTATCTGTAACCACTAAATCTGAATTACCAGCCCCTCGACTCGTAGTAGCATATGCCCTCATTTGCTGAACCGTCTGTCTAGATTACCCCGCACCACTCAAACTCGAAGGCTGGTTCCTATTACTTCTGCTGGGACAATTTTTGGCTCTGTGACCCCCCTGTCCACATCTAAAGCATGCTCCCGTCCTGGCCAAACATCTGTCTCAATGTTGTGTCCCACATTTCCTGCACCATGACTTGTCGCCACTGTTACCCCCGGCTTGTAAGACCACTGCCTCTGTCCTAGAGCTGAACGTGAATTCCCAAACAAGTGTTGAGGGCACTGAGAGTGTTGGGAACCGGAGGTCGTCTACCCCACTTCCTCTTCTGGCCCGTGGAGGAACCTGGATCTACAGGCACCTGATGCTTGCTCTATTGATGAGCGCTTATCAACTCAGCCGCCCTTACTATCTTGGTGATCGATGTTACACGCAAGCGCACGCGATCGAAGTAATATAAAATGGTATGTGAGTACCAAGTATCGAATCCCAAAGGAATTGAGTAACAAAAATATTGTAAGCAAAGTGTAAAGAAAATTGTAGCTTAAAAAATAAAATAGAAAAAATAAGGTTGGGTTGGTGTGTTGGAAAAATTGTAGAATCTAATTGCAGAATCAAGAAATGGCAATAATGGAAATAACCATAAATTGCATAATTGAATTGCAGAATCTAGAAATGGCAAACTAAATAAACTTAGTAATTGAAATTTCAAAGAGAATTTAGATAAAGATGGGGCTCAAGAATGTCATTGCCCTAAGTTGTAATTGCAAGCCAAAATTGCAATTCCAACCTACTCCACACTCAATTGTAAACCAAAATTGCTTCTCCTATTTACCTTGAATTTAGGTTTTTAGGAGGCTAAGTGAGTGACTTATATGTCTATAGTCCCTTTATCTTAGACAATTCAGCTCAACAATTTATGGGCTTTGGAGTCCTTAATCCCTATGTCTAGGGTAAGGATTGGCTTATGTCTAAGCTCTTTTCTCCATCACTTGTGCAAAATCCACTTATCACTAACCCCGTCGGTATTAGATCTAAGCTTGAGTTGCTACCCTAGTTGATCAATCTAGGGTCTCAACGGAAATTTGTTCAACACAAGCAAACAATTGAGATGTAGGCTTGGTTTTTATTGAAATTTTGGCTACAATTACTTCTTAGGGAATTCACATCCTTGAACCCCCTAAGAAGTTTTAGCTCAAATTAAAGATAAAAATCTTACAACTAATTTTTGAAGAAGAATTCATATTAGAAATTGTGTAAATTGCCAATGAAGACCAAGGTTAATTGAATTAATGTAAATTCTTAGCCTGAACAACCCTTGCTTTATTGCAACAATTAGGACACTAATTTGAAACGAAAACTGGGCAATAATCTCAAGGATTTCTAGCACTCTCAAATTAACTTAAAAACATAGAGTCAAAGGCTTCAATAAGAACTTCAATCTCCTTCCTTCTACCTTTGATTCTGATGGTTTATAAATATTCCAACAACTCTTGAAATTTAAACAGTAATAAAAAAAAAACAGTATCACTAAGAACGAAAATCATCAATAATTGTTCAAGAATTGTTACTCCATTCCAATCGACTTAATCTCTTTGCTATTTCTAGGAGATTATTAGTCTTAACAATCCAAGTATCACTTGAATTGGATTGGGTAAACTGAAGTAAAAACATAAATTAAACAATCTTGCAACAGAAATATAAAGATTGAATCTAGGAGGAACTCCTGAAAAACTCGCAAACAAAGGCTGGATTAACCAAAAACTTAATGTAAAACTGTTTTCGAATGAAGAACAAATGTGTATTGCCAAGGACTTTTGGTCATACAAGAAGAACAATTCAGAAAAATAAAGACAGAAGGTTGAATCTTCGGTAAAAACAGAGTAACAACAATCTGCAAAAAATAGAGTGTAAACATTGAAATAAACCCACGAAAAGAGATTGGATTAAAACTTAAACTTACTACAAGAAGAATTCAAATGAAGAACAACGATTGTACTGCAAGCAACTCTCCATAATACATATAAAATCTAAAGAGAAATAAGACAGAAATTCAAATTCTAAGCTAAAGACAGAGGAAGAACAATTGCTGCAGAAAAAAACTTCGGGTGCCAAAATACTCTCCAAAAAACGAACATCTTCTTCATCCCTCTTCTTCCGCCCTTTATAGGTCCTTTCTAGGGTTGATTAATCCAAAATTTGTGCTCCAATTTCCCCAATTTATGCTACAATTTAGAATTTCCATAATGGGTTTTTCTTCTCTTTTTTTTTCTTGCGTCAGAACTTTCTTGCTTGAATTTTTCTGCTGTCCAAATTGCAAAATCGTGATTCTATAATTTGATTTTGCAATTTCTATATTTTCTGCAAACAAGATCAATATGTTTAGAACTCTATCCCAAATGCCATCATATTTATTTCTTTCTTAAATTGAAGCAATATTTCAACTATTTTCAATTGGTCTTAAGTCAAAACAAGAATATTTTAAGAATTTGGGAATTAAATAAGCCTTAATACTAAGGCTTATCACATGGCATAGTCAGAGGGTGCCAAGGCTTGTATGAAGACTCGAATATTCTCATCTAGACCCATCATAAATCACTCTGCCTTTTTTCCCTCCATGTCGACAAGCTTTGGAGCGAAGCATAGGAACCTCGTGAACTCTCTCTCACACTCCTCCACCAACCGATTATTCTGCTGGAGTTTCAGAAACTCCAATTGCTTGGGTAAAATTATTTCCAAAATGCCTCTTTGAATTGCATCCATGTCAGCTCGCCGTTGGTGCCCATGGTCCTCTCTATAGACTCCCACCACATGAATGTGTCATCCCTTAACATAAATGCAGCACGGGGCACCTTTTGCTCCTCTGGATAGTTAATGAGTTGAAAGATGGTTTCTATAGAAGACAACCACAACTCTGCCACTGTTGGGTCCCCAGAGGACCTATTGAACGAACGAAGGTTGTACTTTCTAAAATCTTTCAGGCATCTCGCTTCTAGAGGTGCACTTCCGTAGTTCTGGCCTAGTTGTGCCAGTTGATTTGCCACTATTGTCTGTATTAGGGTCTGCATGGCCTCCAACATTAATGACACCACTGTTGGGTTTGCCTGCCCAGTCGGCGGCACTGTCGAGGGGTTCACATCCTGGTCAGCTAGTTGCTCCAAAAGTGGGTCATGCGTCCCTACATTCCCACGTCCCCTACCTCGTCGGGCTCTTCCTCCTCTACGTGGTGTTATCTCTATGAAAACACTACACCACAACTAATCTATTTAAGTCTTCCAATTCCATAACCAACCATCAAGAACCACATGCATACATTTATCACAAAGTTAAAGCATAACATAAACACCCATTTTTTTGTTCCAAAGATAAATAAAAATCAAATAAAATGAATAAATAACTAAAACAACCTTAGTACAGGGGCATACATAGCGATGACTGAGTATTTGCTGTTTGGCCATGGGATACTTAATGCTTACAATGTAAGCAAGTCTACAAAACCCATAACCTTAAACTCTAATACCCAACATCCTAAACAAAATTTTCTAGAGGCATTACTATACATGCATGCTTTGGAGGCCACAAAATAGAAAAGAAAGTTTTTATTTAAAATAAGACCTTAGATAAGGTGAAACAACAAAGAAAAAAAGAAACTTTGTTCCAACCAAATATTTAGAAGCATATCTCTTAAAGTCAAGGCCTCAAATTCAAAACAGCATAACAAAAGGGATTCTCAAATTAAAAAAAAAAAACTCAATAAATAAAATAAATAAATAAATAGTACAAGAATTGCAAAAATATGACTATCTACTTCTCCCGTGGCCCTTCAAGCAAACTTCGTCACTCGCCTTGGATGCCCTTGCCTTTACCTAAAAAACATTTTTAGAGAGGGTGAGTATTTAAAATACTCAGTAAGTGACCCCACTACTGGGTCGGGATATGCAAACACATGCATCATGATTAATTTTTTTTCCTCTAGTGGGACTTAAAACATTTTCATATTGGAAACGTTTTCTTTTAACATTTTCTCTTCAGCTTAATGTGGACAATTAACCCGGCATCTCATGACCTTTCCTTTTCATTTTCCAACTCTTCGGTGCTTAGTGGGCCCCTCTTGATACTTTACCCCAACTAATGGTTAGTTGGCATCCAATCAGCAGAGTTGAGCCTTGGCACACATGCCCTTCTTTTCATTTAGATGTACATCAACATTTTTAGGAGGGTAATTGCCACAACCTTTGTAAATATTTTAGTCATGCAGTCATACATATGCATGAGGTCCCAAAACATTTTCAATTCTCATTTAGTGGTGCAACATGAAATAACTTTCTCACATAAATCATCATACAACATAAATCATGCATCACAATCATAAGAATTTGGCAATCATACATGTAAAAATTCATTTTCCTTTAAAAACATAGTATTTTAAAATTCAGTTTCCAGCTTGCTTCAAGCAGTTTGGCGTGAAGTCACTTACGTTGACTAAGTCCAAGAATAAAAATTACCCATACGCGCACTGATAACGGTCATTTATGAGTTTTAATGAGCCCTAAAAACTAAGTTATTTTCTTATAAAGCAAGCGTTTAAAGTTATATTTCATGTCATTTAGGAAAAATTTAAGTAAAAACAAGCTTTGCATATGTTTGAAGTCTTGATTTTGTAAAAATAAGTTTTTGGGTGTAATTAGACTCATTTTTGTAAACAAAAGTGTTAATTTCTATTGTTTTTGTGTAGATGCTGAAAAATGATCCAAATGCACCCACATTCCGACTGCAATTGAAGCAAATAAGAAAACCTCTATCAAATATACGACCAGGATGTGCCAGCATTTGAGAGCATAAGCCAAATTGCAAATGTTGTAGAAAATAGCCTAAATGTGGCCACATTTAGGCCATTTTGACAACAATGCATATGCGCCACAAATGCGCCCGCATCTGGACCTTTTCGACATATTCTCCAAGATTCGCAGGATTTGAAGATCTTATCAAATATTATCAATCAAATTTCCTTAAATCAAGGGATATGATCGACCAAGCTTCTCCACACTGATCTCGATAGCAAACTCTAGGCGTGAAGTCTATAAAAGGCGACTCAATCCTCCATTTGAAGGAGAGCTCAGAGTTGGGAATTCTCTTCATCCCAAAATTCTTTCATTTTTATTTCTAAGTTTTAGCCGCCACTCCGAGTTTATCCTAAGCTTTGTTCATATTCCATTCGGACTCCAACTTCGAAAGAAGGAGGTGTAAGTACTTGATTCTCCTTAAAAAGGTTGAACAAGTTAGAAAGGAAGAACATCTTAGGATTCTTTTTATTCTTAGAATTTTCATTCTAGTTTTGTAAATTTCTAGGAGTTGTACTTGTTGTTTTATTTTATTTTCCAGTTTTGTAAGTTTCTGTTTTTCTTTTAATTCAAGTTTTAAGTTCTTTAGTTCTTTTGCGGATTCATAGTTCAAAGTGTATTCAAGTTTTTTTTTATTTTAATGAATTGTGTTCTTTCTTCTATTTGTTGTCTTTTTACTTTCTGCACTTTATTTATTTCTCCTATGAGTAGCTAAACTCCTTGGAGGGGATTCAATCATGTGGATACCCTAAAAAGGAGATAAGCAACCACTATGTTTTTCTTGTAGATTTGCTCAACATTTAGCTAAGTTTACTTTTAGTTAGTTTAAGTTTCATTGTTAGCTTAAACTGGCCATTTGACTTAGCATAGTTTATGAAGATTTCAATAATGAAAGGGTTGGAGTCGACATGCATTTTTCTAAAAGTAATCTAGGAAAAGAGTCTAGACATAGAACTTTGCTTTTTGTACCTAGACATAGGACAAAAACCTTTAAAATCTTGAAGTTGTGTTTTACATCATCTAAGGAAATTAGCCCTAGACATATGAGTTTTAAATTGCTTAGTCTCCTAAAGGTTTTTGGAAAAGAAGCCACATAGGTGTTGAACTTAATTTACTTAGCTAAGTGTCGAAAAGGGTAAGTTGCGGTTGTATTTCAGCATCATTCTATCTAAACCGTACATAACTCGAAAGAGTCAGTATATGGGTGCAAGAGACAAGATCTCTAAAATAGCCGGATTTAGCTGAGCAATTTGCGGGCACATGGTGGGTGCATTTCCCAAGGTTGAACCAGAATTTAATCCCTTGCTTTCTCATCATTGTTTTCTTGCCTCTTTCAGCTTTAGTTGTTTTTACTTGTTTTCACAAAACCCCCCAAAATATCTTTGTTTTCTTAGTTACCTTCAGTTGCAACTTGTGAGCAATTGTGTTGTTAACTAGAGAGTTTTTGTTAACTGTTCTCTTGGGTTCAATACTTGGAATACTTCATATATTACTTGTTTGTGATAACGTGCACTTGCGCTTTCTTCTGGCGTTTGCGTAGCAGCCACCCATCACTCACCAAAATTTCGCCGCCTTGAACCTCAGTCAAACAATTTAGAGCCTAATCAAAGAGATCCTTAAGGTTAGAAACAATTCCTATAATTTCCTTCCACCAAAACTAAATTTAGTTCTTCAATTCACTACGTCACTTAGAGAAAAGGCCAAACAATTCCATGATTAATGGCAGCTCCAAACTCAACCACTTCGCCCAAAACTATACATAAAAAAATTCCAAGAATTAAAATTAAATTTCTAACATTTAACTCATGGGTTCAAATGATTCAAAACGAACTTTAGGCACTTGATCCTTACCAAAAAAAATAGGCACCAATCTTACTAAATTTATCCCACTTAGGTTCGATTTTACCAACTCGCAGTCTCAATATGGTGCATAATCTGAAATTATGTCACAAGATCCATGGGTTAAACTTATATTCAAATTTAATCCACCATGAAACCCAAAACTCAAAGGATCTTTGAGACTTATCAAAAATCTCACTCCAAAAGTCCCAAATACCAACTGGACAGCAACTCAAGGGTGCAACTCTCGTGATTTTAATGCTGGATCGGAATGGGTGTTCTTGAAACAAAAACAAAATACATAAATGGTCATACCTATAACCAAAACCAACCATAAGCAACCCAAAACCATTGAAGAACAACCTTGGAGTGACAAAAAACGAAGCTCACCCTCCTTGGAGAAGTTCGACACCAGCGCGAGACCAAATTGTGAAGAAATACGAACAAAAAAAATAGAGAAGTGGTTGAAAGCGAACCACGGTGGTGCTTCGACATTCGTGGAGTGAGTGTGCAATGGTGAGGTTGGCGATCGGAAGGCTGCTGGAATTTTTTTTTTTTTTCTTCAAGGTGGGATTGTCGAATACCAAGGGAAGAAAAAAAGATGGAGAAGATGATGGCTTGGCTTGGAGACTTGGAGGCTTGACTTCCTTCTAGGGTTGTGTGCACTTTAATAAAAAGAGAGGAGAAATAGGTTTTGGCTTTTCCTTGGGCTGAGCTTGGGCTTAAACTTGTTGGGATTTATGCCCTAAAGCCTTGTAATTAATGATTTATTTATAGTTAATAATAATTTTATTGTTTTATTTACAATATAATTTTATCCATTATATGAAAAATCTAAAATTATTAGTGTAATCTTGAACAGTATGTGGTTGACATCTAAAATTAATGATTTATTTATAGTTAATAATAATTTTATTGTTTTATTTACAATATAATTTTATCCATTATATGAAAATCTAAAATTATTAGTGTAATCTTGAACAGTATGTGGTTGACATATGAAATGATCATGTTCAAGAAATAACCTAAAGGGTCATAGTATATGGATAATGTTGGGTGTCTTATCCTGATAACACTATTGATACGGCCCACTTTGTAATAGTTACAAATGATTTGATCTAAATTGTTCATGTGAAGACATGTGAGTGGGGGTATCTTATACAATGAGTTTGTATACGACTAGACCACGAAATATTTAATCTCTCTTTGTAAATCCAATAATTGATAATATTAATATTTTATTAGGATAATCATATGCGACTCAATCTTAATCCTGAGTGACTTATGCAATCCTGCCTGTGAGGGCTTGTCCTTTGATTTGTATGGGTGAGAGTGACTTTTGTAGTCGATTCAATAAATCTACCATTTTGAAGACTTGCCCAAATAGGGAGCTGGGAACATAATCTTACAAGATGGAATTCACTCCTTTCCATATAAGATAGATCAGTGGTACTTAAGGTGCAAGATGTAATTACAGGGGTAAAATGGACTTTTGACCCAGATATAATTATGAACAACTCGCGAAGGATCGACTTACATGTAATGGTTATATTCATGGACACAACTTGTCCTACAGTGCATAAGAATGCAACTCTAGGTCTATAGTGGAGTTACATAAAGTTAATGAAGGGAAATTAATTAATTAAAGAGTTTAATTAATTATTTTTGTATCATTGGAACTTATAATATGTAGGTCTATAAGGTCCCATTGCTAGCTCATAGTAACACTAAAAGATCAATTTAGTTGAAAGAAAAAATTGAAATGTTCAAATTAATATTTAATATGAAGTGTTCAAATTAATATTTAATATATTAGATATATTAAATATAAAAGAGGAAAATATATTTATTGTATTTGATACATTAAATGTTAAAATAATTAATGTATATTAGATACATTAAAGAAAAGATATTTATAAAATTTGAATAAGATTCAAATAAAGAAATAAATATCGTAAGAGAATTTAAAAGATTTGAATAAGATTCAAATAGATTAAATATATGTATTTTAATATGTTAGATATTAAAATATATATTAGTTAATTATGACGAAGATTTGCCCCATGTCTCTATAAATAGGAGATTGAGGTTGAGCCATTTGACAACGCATCTCCTCAATAGAGAATTAAATAATTAGATAATGCTCTCTAGACCTCTTCCCTCCAATCCCTTGTGTAATTTCTTTCAATAGGGTCCTACAAGCCTTGGTCCAGTGTTTGAGTCATAGAAAGTAGGCTTTATGGAATTGGAATTTCAACTTCATTGGAGTTGGATCAAGAAGATTAAAGACTTGCAGAAATATCTTTATAATATACAAAGGTATTTATTTCTTAACCTTTGTTTTTGTCTAATTCTAAGTAAAATCAAAGACGGTCCAATATTTTCGTTGCGGGATGAAGTGTTCATTCCTATCAAAACTCACCTAAATAACAAAAATGCCCCCAAACAAAAATTAAACTTTTTTTCCCTCCTTTCTCCCTAATTTAAAGTCCAAAAACCAACACAACAATTCTCTTAAATCCCAAAATACAAAATTAAGGAGGAAGAAAATTATAATAATAATGACAATGATAATAATGAATACCTTAAAGAGTCGAGCGTTACATTATGGCAGCGATTGATGGTGTGGTCTTACGTTGGCATGTAGTATCAGACGTAGCAGGCAAAAAAGGTGTGGTAGAAACCTTCACACTAGATTGACCAACAACAAGACCAACAACAAAAGGTAAAGGAAGAATCGAGAGTGATCTTTGATGTTCTTCCTAAGCAATCAACGAGATTGCTTTGTTAATTGGTGGTGGCGAATCCATTAGAAGGATTTGAGAGTGAGCATGAGCAATTGATTTGTTGAGGCCCGTCAGAAAACTCAAAAGATACTCAAACTGAAAGAAATTCTCAATATCTTGAACACCACCACAATTGTATCTATCACAAGTGCAGTCAGGGGATAAGTGACATACTCATCCCAAAGACTCTTTGTTAAAGTGTCTCACTAAAATGATGTGGGTATTTTTCTTTTAAGTGTTGACTGTAAGTATTAGTTAACTATTGGCCCTACTTTATCGGAGTAGTTGGTTTATGCTTTCTGTTTTTATGGAATCCACTAAACAACCAGCTCTCTATTTTTAGCATTCTGTTTTTGTATCAAGGTTGTATATATAGGTACTATGTTGAGTTGAATAAAAAGAGTGCAGAATTTATTGAGGCCTTTCCCACTTCTCTGTTTACTGCACTTTACTCAGATTTTCTTCTTGGTATCAGAGCCTCTTTAGCAAACGCTAACATGGCTACAGATGAAAACATATCCTCAGTTTCCCAACAATTTCCCACCTTAGTCACACAAACAAGTCTTGCCTCTTCCTTCGGACATCCTCTAGGTACAATGTTGACTGTGAAACTTGATGATAGAAATTATTCCCTGTGGCGTGGCATGGTACTTGCAATCCTAAGAGGACAAAAAGTTGAAGGATTCATCTTAGGGACAAAACCACAACCAGAGGAGTTTGTCACCTCAGACGAGAATGAAGAAACATCCAGAAAGAGACTTAATCCAGATTTTACAGAATGGGGAGCTACAGATCAGGCATTGTTGGGATGGCTGCTTGGGTCAATGACCCCTTCAGTAGCATGTGAGGTAGTTGACCTCAAAACCTCTAGAGAGGTGTGGATTGCATTGGAGGATCAATATGGAGCTGCTAGTAGGGCTCGTATAATTCAATTGAGGGAGATTTTGCAAACAACCAGCAAGGGAACCATGAGAATGTCAGAATATTTGGCATTTATGAAGCAAACATCCGAGAGCTTAAAGCTAGCTGGAGAACCGGTGACACTAAACCACTTAGGGGCCGTTTGGCCCATGGGTTTGGGTTGGGATGGGTTTGGGTTCCAAACCCAAAACCATGTTTGGCACAAGGTGTTTCAAAACCCTTGGTTTTGAAACACAACCCCATGGGTTACAACAGTGCAACCCCATGGGGTTTGTGCCATGTTTTCCTCTTCCATTTGCCGTTTTCCATTTCCAGCGACCACTCTGACAACAACTCAGGCGACCACTCCGATGACAACTCCGGCGACCACTCCGACAACAACTCCGGCAATCACTTCGATGACAACTCCGGCGACCACATCGGCGACCCGACCACCGCTAACGATTACCTCCGACGACCACTGCGATGAGAACTCTAGAGACCAGTTCCATTTACCATTCTCCATTTCTAGCGACTACTTCGACAACAACTCTGATGACAACTCCGGCGACCACCCAACAACCACCGATAACAACAACTCTGACGACTACAACTGTGACCCGACCATCGCTGACGATTACCTCAGACAACCACTGCGATGAGAACTCGAGAGACCAGTCTGACTATTACCCCTGCGACTCGACCACCCCAACAACTAGACACCCCGATAACCCAACCACTCAAACAACCCGACTTGCCCGAACCATCGACAACAACCACTTCAATGACCCGATCACCCGACAACCATAGTTGACGATCACCTCGAAAACCTGACCACCTAGCAACCACCGTAGACAACCACCTAGTGACCACTCCGATGACCTGACCACCCTGATGACTACTTTGGCGATTACCCCAACGACCTGATAACCCAACCACCCAAAACCACTGTTGACGACCACCTGATAACCACCCTGGCGACTCCAACAACCCAACCACTGCCACAACCACCCAGCGACCACTCCGGCGACATGACCACCCTGATGACCACTCCAGCGACCCGACAACTACTGCTGAAAACCACCCAATGACCATTCCGGCGACCTAACCACCGTGCAATCACCACCAGCGACCACCTCAGCATACCCAAACACCCCATCAATCCAACCACCCCAACGACCACTCCAACAATCACCCTAGCGACCCAACCACCTAGTCAATATTTTAAAAGGGCCAGCGTGGATGAGCTATATGCAAAACTAAAGGCGATCCCAGGGATGATAAGGCAAGACTAAATGGCTGTTGCAAAGACTATTCTCTCGGATAGTATGATATTGAACTCCTTTTTTACATTCACCCCAGATTGGAAGTATGATTACTACGTGAAAATTTTGGGAAAAGCACCTAGAACCTGACTCTCTTTTCATCACTTTCATCTACCACTCTTATGACTTACATTTGTGTTTGGACAACTACTTCTACTTTCTTGTCATTTCATCTGGAATGTGTGTTATGATATTTTTAGAACTAGATCTTAGTTCTAATTTTGGTTTTACTTTACCATTGGCAACACCATTCTTACATTGCACCTATTAATTATCTGTTGCTACGCATAATCTTCAATTTTATGTCATCATGAGTTGAGTGAATGAGATAGCATATAGTTATACAAACTACACATAGTATAATTCAAATTGAACTATAGTTGTAACAATTGCTCTACATAATTGGTTAAATAGTTGGTATGTAACACACCAAAAAAATTATGAAGTTAAAAAAATGGAGTAGGAAAAAAAAACAGTGTAAGATTTTTTTTTAAAATAATAAACAGTTTGAAAAATTATAAAAAAAAAACAAACTAAACAAACCCAGCTCAACCCAACCTTGCACCCCAAACACAGGTTTCAGCAAACCAGCCCAACACAACCCTACACCCCAAACACAGGAATCAGAAACCCCAGGGTTTCTAATTCCAGCCAAGAAACCCCAGGGTTCCAGAACCCCAGGGTTTCTGATTCCAAACCAGCGCGCCAAACAGCCCCTTAATGTTGTCAAGTGTTGGAGTGCTTTGTACTTCTATTGGTAGTTCAAGGTCTTCATGTTCCAATTCAGTTAGTGTCACCGCCTCACATTTTTCTTCTTGTTTTGAAGTCTCTATGTCCTTGAGCAAGATTCCTTGGGACCTGTTCTCCAATTCATTTGCAATTTGTTCAATATGGATCTCTAAATTCTATAGAGATGCAGCTTGACTTTGCATTACAACATCGTTCTTTGCTCTATATTCCCTCACAAGTTCTTCGATGCAAGGCTCTTTTGGAATCATCTTCCCTTGCTGGAAGCAATAGTATTGATGTTGATTTGCAAAGCTGGGTAGAAATCCATAAGATAAAGAATGAGGATTATAAGGACAATTTTCAAATAAATGACTTCTTTTGCAATAAACACAAGAAATAGAAGAGATAGGGTTAAAAGGAGCTATGGGATTTCCCATCATCAAAGTTTCTATCATGTAGCTTAATGATGAAGCTTGTGCGCTTAATGCTGCAATGATGTCTTCTTCCATCTTGTAAATTCTCTCAAGCAATCAATGTTGTATCTTTTTGCAATTTCTCTCCCTCAACAAGTGAAATAGAGCTCCTCTTGCAATAGGAGAAATTGTAGTTGCAATCTTCTCTTACAATTTTTGCTAAAACAAAATTTTTGTTAAAACTACCATTCCCCGACAACGGCGTCGAAAACTTGATCGAGTGAACTTTGAGTGAATAAAAGTAAGTAAATACGTTCAACCCCAGTGCAAGTGCACACTGTCGATGCAAGTATTAAAACAGGAGTATTCCTCAATATCGATCCCTCAGGGAACGGTGTAACAAAAATATTGTAAAGCAAGGTGTAAGTAAATTGCAACTTAAAACTAAAAATTGCAAAAATAATGTTGGGATGGTGTGTTGGCAAAACAAAATAATTACATAATCTAATTGCAAGTTGAAGTGACAAAAATTGCATAGCTAAATTGCAAATTTGCAATATTGAAATGATAAAGATTGCAGAATCGAAAATTTGCAATATTGAATAGCAACTAGATAGACTTGGTAAATGAAATCGCAAAAGAAATTTTAGATAAATGAGAGGCTCAAGAATGTCATTGCCCTAAGTTGTAATTGCAAACCAAAATTACAATTCCAACCTATTCTACACTCAATTGTAAACCAAAATTGCTACTCCTATTCACCTTGAAATTAGGTTTTTAGGAGGCTAAGTGAGTGACTTATATGTCTATAGTCCCTCTATCTTAGATAATTCGGCTCAACAATTTTATGGGTTTTGGAGTCTTTAATCCCTATGTCTAGGGTAAAGAATTGACTTATGTCTAAGCTCTTTTCTCCATCACTTGTGCGAAATCCACTTATCACTAACTCCGTCGGTATTAGATCTAAGCATGAGTTGCTACCCTAGTTGATCATTCTAGGATCTCAACAGAAATTTATTCAACACAAGCAAACAATTGAGATGTAGGCTTGGTTTTTAATTGGAATTTTGGCTACAATTACTTCTTAGGGAATTCACATCCTTGAACTCCCTAAGAAGTTTAGCTCACAATAAATCTATAAGAACTAAGCTAAAAATTAAAATAAACTCCATGTAAAATTAAGGTTAGACTACTGTATTATTTTAGGAATAAAACTTAAGGGAAGCAAAAATTATTTTACTAACTTAAAGGAAATGAAACTTATTTTTCTGCCATACAGTAAACAAAACCAAATGCAAGGCCAACAAATTCACTAATTAAGCTTCATAAAAAGGACAATTGCATACTGGGCAAAAAGAAAAAAAAAAGCAGTAACAAGCTAATAAAATCGAAACCAAAAACAGAAACATAAACTTGAGGTGAGACAAAAACAAATCTTCAATTACAAAACAGAAACTAAATAACCCCAAATCATCACAAAACTGGACTGAAAAAATTGAAGCTAAACAAAAGAAAAACTTGCAGCAACTCTTGGTAAAACGAAGAAGAAAGAATTGGAAAACAGAGGAAGAAGAACTGCAGAAAAACAGAGAAGAAACAAGAGAAAAACCCACAAAAATTAATTCCAAAAACGTCCTCTAACTGATCTGGTTCTTCACTCATCTTCTCTCATTTTATAAGCCTACATTAGGGTTGCATAATGCCCAAATCATGCTCAAAATCCCCCAAATCATGCAAGAATTGATGATTTTTAGATGTGGGTAAATGCAAATTTTTTTTCCTTTTTTGAATTTTTCTGCTGCTCTAGAAAAAATTGCAAAATCACGAAATTACAATTTCCACAATTCCTTCCAGAATTGCAGTTTCATCGGTTTTGCAAATTTCACAGTTCCTGCACCAAGTTTAGTTTTTAAGATTCTCTCCCTAATTGCCCTCATTCTTATTTCTTTCTTATTTTCAATCAACTTTCAACTATTTTCAAATAATCTTAAGATAAAACAAGAATATTTTAAGTAATTGGGAGTTGAATAAGCCTTAATTCTAAGGCTTATAAGCTTCCAAGAGCCTTTTCTTTTCTTTTATTCATGGGTTGTTGTAACAACCCTAACCCACACGACTCTCTAAACTTGGAAGTATGACTTAGTTACTCCTCTCATGCCCAAAATTTTGGCAGCATGATGGTGTAACTATGAGAAACCAAATTTACAAAGACTGGATAGAAACAAAACAACACTTCTAAACTTCAGAACACAAACTCAGCATCCACCAAACTACAATACATTACGTTGAGCTCAACCAATAGACGCAAGAACTAGCACGTTGAAGCAGAAGAGATTTAAAGTTTACAGACCAACATACAATAAAGAACAAAGATACAACATTGAAAGCTAAGACAAGGAAAAGGAATTTGGGGGAGTCTCCATAGCCTTGTCAAGTCATCGCCTTCGTCACCCGCCTCGAGGATGTGCACAATCTTCAAAGACAAACAAAATAGCAGAGTGAGTATAAACATACTCAGTAAGTAGCCCACTTAACGTCCGAAACTCATAATCACATCACCAAAGTTGTCTTGGCACGCATGGCTCTCACTTAACCTCAACTCATCATCCAGCCAACTACAGCTCGCACACCCTACCCTGAGTCCACCCCGGTATGGCATTGTCTCAAACACTACCAACGAGCCATGTAACTTAGGTTGACAAAGGTAGTGAAAAAAAGCAACTCTCACGTCCACACACAATGGGGGAATCACCCCCTAAGCTAGCACACAGGCAATAAGGAAACGCAATCCTTACGCTCATCACAATGGGGAAATCACCCCCTAAGCTAGCACACATGCAATAAGGAAACGGAGTCCTTATGCTCATCACAATGGGGGAATCGCCCCCTAAGCTAGCACACAACTCGGTGAAGGAAAGCAACCCTCATCCTACTCACATCACATCAACCTAAAGTTACAGACTCGCCCAGGAGAGACACAAGGTCATGTGGCACTAATCTAACAAGTTTTTGTACTTTTGCAGTGCTTTTGGTACCTCTAGTGTAATCCACCATAACAAAATCATTCATCATTCCCGAACCACATTCACAACCTGACTCGAAGTTCACAAGCACATACAAAGGGAATCGCCCCCTAATCCGCACAAGCAATGAGAGAAAACAACCCTTAAGCCCTTTCATACATTTACAATACCTTACGCCTCATATATATAGCACCAGAGTAACCCACTTCTCTTTCTTTAAAGAAGTTATTAGCAACATATAACCCAGACCCACACCTCAACAAACAACAACAATCGCATCATTGTGACCTTTCACCATAGATCACAAACACGAATCTCAAGTATGAACTTTATCCCTTGTTCGACGGTATTCCTAATCAAGAACTTTACATAGTCGTAGCCAACACATGTGCTAACGGCATATAGCCCTCCAATAATTTAATCCAGAATTCAGCCCCCTAAACACGCTAGAATCAGGCCAACCAATATCCTTCCACTCACATTCGGACTTGTCTGAAACATGTTAAATATGCTCAGTCATCTGCCCATTTTGAACACACGAAACACTGACCACGACCCTGAGCACTACATAACCTTAAGGTGTTCTAAATCAGCCTCTAGCCCAAACCAACAACTCCAGCGCCCTGCACACAGTCAACTCATCCATATCCCAAGAAAACAAAACCTCAGCCAACCAATCAAGTGTTTCAAACATTCTATACTCTGTTAGACAACCCAACATCGCATGTAGACCCTTCTTAACCACTTATGATCATTCAGGTATTCCAAGGCTCACTTCTATAACCAAGCTCTAACAAGTTGCGTACAAAAAACATACCACACAACCCAAACCCCTTGGATATCATACTAGCAATCGATAGTCATAAGCTTTCCAAAATAATTAATCTCCTAATACCATTTTAACACATGCTTAAGCAACTTAAGCTCAAGAATAACTCAGGATAGTTCGGCCAAACACACCATGACCCACATATTCATATTAGACATGCATGTTTTATCACAAATCACCACAAACATGAACCAAACTCATTCAATCAGAACCTTGGAAAACTCTTAAGGCTCTACATGTGCTAAACTAGAAACTTTAAGCCTCTATTTCCACTATAGCCACATAATTAGGCTGTTTTTAGCACAAAACGACCTTCACACCAATCACTAACCATTACAAGCTTCATAACACAAATTTTTAAGCATGCTTTCACAAATTTCAAATTATCAAACATACATCCAAATCAAATAGGAACTTAAAAGGGTTTAAATCCAAATGACTACTTACATAGCTATGGAGATCACGGACCATGACTATCAACTCCTACCAAAGATGTTCTTTACCCAACATGAAAGTACTTGGGGAAGAATACCCAATTGGCATCTAACCCAAGGCCGCCTTTGAATCTTAGTTTTCTTAACTCGAACTTGCTTACAGGCCGGAACAAAAATTAGAGCTCAAACTAAAACTTTACTCACATCCGAGAAGGCTAAGGGACAATGTTACTTGCGAAAACTTATCCAAAATATTCCAGAGAAATACCCAAACAATTTCTTAATTTCAAATCACTTTTAAACCTTAATTTCTTCCATTCAGAATTGCCCAAAAGATACTCCATAAATTATAACGAAGCTTATTTTCTTTAATCGAACTCAAAAGTCTTAAGACTAACTAAAACTCACCAATCGAAGTCAAATTCTTGTTGAACAGTCCGCTACCCCTCCGGTCCGACTCCGAACAGATCCAAGTTCAAATATTTGATATCCAAAGGCTATGGGTAATCTAAAACGGAGTCCAACAAGTCATGGGTCAACATTAAATGGCCATCTAACAAATAACTAGGCCTAACAAACCATAAACCAACCTCGAAACTATGATGGAAAGTTTACCCAACCCAAAACGAAGCCGAAATGTGGTTTTGCAGAAGTTGGCTTTCCGAAAAGTGACCCAAAATCACCCCTCCTTGCTCTCTTGTACAAAAATCGAGAGGGAGAGACAGAGATGGCAGTTGGAGCTAGGAGGCGGCAGCGCGACGGTCTATGTGAGTTCGAGCAGCTCACGGTATGAGAAAAAGAAAAACGAAGGAACGTCGGCAGTTCGTGGAGCTCAAGCGACGGTTGAAGGGGGGATCGACGATGACACCGACGAGGTTGTGGTCCACGAGTTCAGGCGGCAGCACGACAGATCTGTGTAACAGGGTGGCATGTGACAGGCAATTCAACAGCGTTCCTGTGAGCTTTAAGCTGTGCGAGAGATGAAGACGAAATGCAAGTGGGTGGCTCGGTTTGCTCGTGTGACGGTGGAGATGGCGGCATCAACAAACACGCCAGCAAGGTGGTCAGAGGTAAACGCAACCTGCTGCTCGACGAGAAAGAAAGAGAGAGAGTTCGGTGAGGGAGGGACTTTCGAGAGAGAGAGAGAGAGAAGAATAGAAGAAGAAGAAGAAGAAGAAGAAGAAAGAGATAAGGGAGAAAAAGAAGATAAGGAAGAAGAGGAGTTTATCTCACTCTTTTTTTTTAAAACAAAACAAAACCAACTTCCAAAATTACCCCCACACCAACATTTTCTCCCAAATTTTTCCTTAACCAAACTTTTCCATTCCAAAAATGCCCCTTTTAATCTCTCAAAATCTAATTAGCCCCAAAATCATAAGACTTAATTGAGAATTAAACCAACTAAATTCCAAAATTTTGAAAATAACGCCCCTGAAAAAGCTGGGCGTTACAGTTGTCCAGAGGTTTGGTAAATGATTATATACTGCTTTGATTATTTCTTTTTTCTTCAATTAAAATTTGGATGGCAAGATGTCTTTAATTCCTATAAATTTTGGTTGCAATTAGCATTTTAATTTATTCTTCTAGTATGGAATTAATTTCTAGAGTTTGTTGTGGAATTTATACTTTTAATATGAGCTAAACTTCTTAGGGGGTTCAAGGATGTGAATTCCCTAAAAAGTAATTGTAGCCAAAATTCCAACAAAGACCAAGCCTACTTCTCAATTGTTTGCTTGTGTTGAATAAAATTTCGTTGAGATTCTTAGATTGATGAACTAGGGTAGCAACTCAAGCTTAGATCTAATACCGACGGGGTTAGTGATAAGCGAATTTCGTACAAGTGATGAAGACAAGAGCTTAGACATAAGCCAATTCTTTACCCTAGACATAGGGATCAAAGACTCCAAAACTCAAGAAATTATTGAGCTAAAATTACCTAAGATAGATGGACTATAGACATATAGGTCACTCACTTAGTCTCATAAAACCTAATTTCAAGGTGAATAAGAGTAGTAATTTCTGTTTACAATTGAATGTAGAATAGGTTGGAATTGCAATTTTGGTTCGCAATTTACAACTTAGGGTAATGACATTCTTGAGCCCCTCATTTCTCTAAGGAATTTCTTTTGCAATTTTCATTTCTTTTACCAAGTCTGTTTAGTTTGCTATTCAATCTTGCAATTTTCGATTATGCAATTCAGTTCTACAAGCTTTGTCAATTTAACTTGCAATTAGAATCTGTAATTATTTTTATTTTTAACAAATACACCAAACCCAACCTTGTTTTTGCAATTTTTAGTTTTCAAGTTACAATTCTCCTTACATTTTGCTCTACAATATTTTTGTCACACCGTTCCCCGTGGGATCGATACTCAGGAATACTCTATTTTATTACTTGCATCGATAGTGTGCACTTGCATTGGGGTTGAACGTATTTACTTACTTTTCTTCACCCAAAGTTCACCCAATCAGTAAGATTCGAGCGGGGCCTCGTGGCGGCTTTTGGACCGTCCTCCCTAAGGAAGCTGTTTGCATGGGTCAATATCAGGGTGAGTCTCTTGAGAAATTATTATAGTAAGTGGGAGAAGGAAATGTGTCAACATATCTTATGGTCTCCATTATTGGTTCACAATGTGAGATCCATGTGGGGCTCGCGGTGGCTTTTGGATCGTACCCCTACAAAAGGTGTTTGCATGGGTCAATATCAGGGTGAACTCCTGAGAAGGATATGATTGTAGTTTTGTTTCCAATACTTGACCTGCCCTACGACGACACTTGTTGGGATAAAACTACGGAATCTAAAATGGTGGGTCACACTTACAAAAGGCTTATTAAGGTTGTTAATAATGTCCTTGACCAAACTAATGGTAACTAAATATTATAAAAATAAAAGTTATTCTAGTATAATACTTGGTTGAGATTGTCTCAGTTTAGTGAATGAATACTTGACCTACCCTACGGTGGCACTTGTTCTAACTCACTAAAGTACCATAGCATTAGAAATGATTTATAGGGTTCATTTTTTTTCAAATTATTTGAATTGTATGCTAAAATTGAATGGATAATTAATTGCGTGATGTTAAATAATATATTTTATATATTTTAATATTATGACTATTTCTCCAAATTTTAATTTTATTACTGATAAGTCAAAATTGAGAAAATTTTATTACTTGAAAAGTAACATTAACACTATAATGGCAATGTAAAATATCTATTATTCTTTATTGAGAAATGTTCTCAAAACCTGTTGCCAATGCTAATCGAATTGTTAGTGAAACACATGATTGATGAATCAAAAGTAACGAGATAGCTTGTAAATATCTCTTAGTTGACATGTTAGATGTCAAGCTTCGAAGATAAATAAAATGACAACAACATATGAGATGTTGAAGTCAATAGAAGCTAAATTTAGATAATTGTCTAAATGATCTCGAAATTAAGTATTACAAAGATCTAACAAAATATATATATATATAAATGAAAGTAAATTTGATTTACTAGAAATTTGGCGGACAATAAATAACGCCACCTGGATACTTGATGCAAGATCCACTATCAAGATTTGTTATCCATTACATTTAATATGTAATTCTTGGAAAATACTTAATGATGTAGAATAGTTTCTACATATTGGCATTAGAAAACCAATCTCAGTTGGTGTAGTGGGAGACATTAAGATGTCATTAAGGTTGTTGCTTAATGTTGAATATGGTGTTTTTATTACCATAAGAGAAATTCAATTTCTCAAACTTTATTATTGAACAATTCATAAAGTATGGATTTTTTTTCAAATATTAAAACTTGTAATTTTAAAATTGTTTGCAAAATACATTTAGCTCAAAATAAGAACAATCTATATTTTTGACGTATACTATACTACAAAATATTGAGATATTTAGAATTATAGAATTCAAAATAGAAAGACAACTTGTTTTCTCCAAAAGGATGATGCTTGACTTTGGCATTTAAGGTTGATTAACATCAACTTGAATTGAATAAAAAGACTAGTAAGAGGTAATTCTCTAAAAGTTAGAGTTAATTACTTTACCTATCTATAGGCAAAATAATTCATCTTTATTATAAGAATTTTTGTGATGTTGGACTTTGTCATGAATATGCTATTATTGACAACAAAAAACCCTCAATGAAAATATTTTTGTAACTATAAAATACTATCATTAAAAGCAATTTTGTGATGTTGAAAAAGTGTCATTAGCATACTTTTCTTGACGATATGAAACTTTTATCCAAAGCATTTTTGTGACAAAAAATTGTCATGATTTACATATTATTGATAATAAAATATTGACGTTAATAACGTTTTCTTGATGGTAACACAATGTCATTATTAACTTTTTATTGACAGTAGTGAATTCTCATTAATTTATATTTCTTGATTGTAAAATAGACTTTTTTTAGTTTTGTGATGACAATGTACACTTGTCATTAAACAAAGTAGTTTGACGTTAAAAATATGTCAAGAAAAATTCATGGTTTGACAATTTTTAATTGTCATAATTAATATATTTGTGACAGTTTTCTTCGAACCGTAATGTATTGAGTTTCCAAAATTATAGCACTAAAGCCCATTTGATGTTGTCCAACTACTTTGATTCATACTTGCTCTACAAGTTTTGAAATGTGGCTGCTGTTGTGTTGTTTACGATATTAAGGAGAAGAAAAAAGACAATGTGGTTGGGGCTGTTGTTTTGCGAAAACGGAAAAGAAAAAAGTTGTGGGTCATGTGTTTTTCAATAGAAGAAGAAAAAGCTAAGAGGTTTGAAGTGGTTTTTTCTTGGGTGTTTTGCAAGAGTGTTTGTTGACTGAGAAATTTCGGTCAATCTCCAATTGTCACGTCGTTATTCCAAATTAATGACGAAACTACAAATTATTAAATTTGGGACCAATTATAAATCGACATGTGTCCCAAATTTAATTTGAAGACAAAAATTGGCATTTTCTAAAAATTAAAAAGCCACGTGTCTTTATTATGACAATTTGACTAAACAATTAAATTTAATTTGGTCAAATTGGGTTATATAGAATTTAGGTCAAAGTTAAATAAAATCCAAATCCAAATGGTTGAGCCCAAAGCCAACCAAAGCCCAAGTCCATAGTTGGGCCCGAAGGCCATTAAAGTCTAAGCCCACATGCTTATGAAAAACTCTATAAATAGAAGAGCTCTCATTCATTTAAATGGTTCAGAAATTAAACTCTCCAAAGAACTCAGAGAGAATTCAGAGCATAGAAGGTCAGAAGACTCCATGAAGTCCTTAAGTGTTGAACACTCATTGAAGACTAAAGACTCTTTTTTGGGGCCGTTTGGCCCATGGGTTTGGGTTGGGATGGGTTTGGGTTCCAAACCCAAAACCATGTTTGGCACAAGGTGTTTCAAAACCCTTGGTTTTGAAACACAACCCCATGGGTTACAACAGTGTAACCCCATGGGGTTTGTGCCATGTTTTCCTCTTCGATTTGCCGTTTTCCATTTCCAGCGACCACTCCGACAACAACTCAGGTGACCACTCCGATGACAACTCCGGCGACCACTCCGACAACAACTCCGGCGACCACTCGGATGACAACTCCGGCGACCACATTGGTGACCCGACCACCGCTAACGATTACCTCCGATGACCACTGCGATGAGAACTCTAGAGACCAGTTCCATTTACCATTCTCCATTTCTAGCGACTACTTCGACAACAACTCTGATGACAACTTCGGCGACCACCCAACAACCACCGATAACAACAACTCTGACGACTACAACGGTGACCCGACCACCGCTGACGATTACCTCAGACAACCACTGCGATGAGAACTCGAGAGACCAGTCTGACGATTACCCCTGCGACTCGACACCTCAACAACTAGACACCCCGATAACCCAACCACTCAAACAACCCGACTTGCCCGAACCACCGACAACAACCACTTCAATGACCCGATCACCCGACAACCATAGTTGACGATCACCTCGAAAACCTGACCACCTAGCAACCACCATAGACAACCACATAGTGACCACTCCGATGACCTGACCACCCTAATGACTACTTCGGCGATTACCCCGACGACCTGGTAACCCAACCACCCAAAACCACTGTTGACGACCACCTGGTGACCACCATGGCGACTCCAACAACCCAACCACTGCCACAACCACCCAGCGACCACTCCGGTGACATGACCACCCTGATGACAACTCCAACGACCTGACAACTACTGCTGAAAACCACCCAACGACCATTCCGGCGACCTGACCACCGTGCAATCACCACCGGCGACCACCTCGGAATACCCAAACACCCCATCAATCTAACCACCCCAACGACTACTCCAACAATCACCCTAGCGACCCAACCACCTAGTCAATATTTTAAAAGGGTCAGCTTGGAAGAGCTATATGCAAAACTAAAGGCGATCCCAGGGATGACAAGGCAAGACTGAATGGCTGTTGCAAAGACTATTCTCTCGGATAGTATGATGTTGAACTCCTTCTTTACATTCACCCCAGATTGGAAGTATGATTACTACGTGAAAATTTTGGGGAAAGCACCTAGAACCTGACTCTCTTTTCATCACTTTCATCTACCACTCTTATGACTTACATTTGTGTTTGGACAACTACTTCTACTTTCTTGTCATTTCATCTGGAATGTGTGTTATGATATTTTTAGAACTAGATCTTAGTTCTAATTTTTGGTTTTACTTTACCATTGGCAACACCATTCTTACATTGCACCTATTAATTATCTGTTGCTATGCATAATCTTCAATTTTATGTCATCATGAGTGGAGTGAATGAGATTGCATATAGTTATACAAACTACACATAGTATAATACAAATTGAACTATAGTTGAAACAATTGCTTTACATAATTGGTTAAATAGTTGGTATGTAACACACCAAAAAAATTATGAAGTTAAAAAAATGGAGTAGGAAAAAAAAACAGTGTAAGATTTTTTTTTAAATAATAAACAGTTTGAAAAATTATAAAAAAAAAAAAAACAAACTAAACAAACCCAGCCCAACCCAACCCTGCACCCCAAACACATGTTTCAACAAACCAGCCCAACACATCTCTGCACCCCAAACAAAGGAATCAGAAACCCCAGGGTTTCTGATTCCAGCCAAGAAACCCCAGGGTTTCTGATTCCAAACCAGCGCGCCAAACAGCCCCTTAATGTCTTGTATATTGTCTGGGTTAGGAGCTGAATATATTCCCATAGTTTGTCAAATCCAAGATAAAGAGTCTGTTTCTTGGCATGATTTGCATTCCATCTTACTAACCTTTGAGAATACTCTTATGAGGTTAAATGTGGTTAACATAAATGAGAATGTGGAAACCTTGAGTGCAAACTATATCTCCAATAGACATGACACATCAGGAGGTAGACAATCAATTCAATCTCATAGCAGAAACTCATCTGGAAGCACTAGGGGAAATGACAGAGGTAGATGACGTGGTAGGAATGGAAATTACAGAAGTAATGCCTCAAAACCAACTTGCCAACTGTGTGGAAAATATGGCCATGTTGCTGCCATATGCTTTAAGAGATTCAATCGTGAGTTTGCTGGGCTGTACACTGGAACCTCCTTACATAATAATCAAGAGAATGCCAACCGAAGCACTGCCTATGTTGCTACTCCTGAGATTTTCGCTGACCCAACATGGCTTGCTGATAGTGGAGCTTCGAATCACATTACAACTGACCTGGGAAATCTGAACATCAAAACTGATTATAATGGTAAGAGAACATTAATCGTAGCAAATGGTAACCAAATTTCTATCTCTCACGTAGGCCATAATCATGTTCAATTACAGCATCCAAATTCTCTTAGTATCCTACTCAAAGATATCCTGTATGCTCCACAAATCAAACGAAATTTACTTAGCATTGCAAAGCTCACTACTGATAATCGTTGTTTTGTTGAATTTCACTCTTCCTTTTGTGTGGTTAAGGACAAGGAAACAGAGAAGGTGCTGCTGGAAGGGACTTTTAAGAACGGGCTCTATCAACTAGATCTTCCACTCTCCAAGCCCAATTCAAGCCAAGTCAGAATCCCTCTAGTTGAGTCGTTGCATACTTCATCCAAAGAGCAATCAGTCTCATTTCTTAGTTCCTTAGAGTCGAGTCCTTTGAGTCATGCAAATGAGTCTCCAAATATTCGTTTTCTTAGTCAGTCCAATGTCTCCCAAGATGTATGGCATCAAAGGTTGGGCCATCCATCAAATAAAGTCTTGTGTCAAATTTTTAAGCATGTAAATGTTTCTGCTCCTGCAAATAAAATTAATTTATGTGATGCATGTCAATTTGGTAAATCCCATGCTTTTCCATTTAAAAATTCAAATTTTCAGGCACAACAACCACTTGAGCTTGTAGCATGTGACTTATGGGGGCCTTCACCATTAGCCTCCACATCTGGGTATACCTATTATATTAGCTTTGTAGATAGCTACACTAGGCTCACATATATTTATCCCCTTAAACACAAAGGTCAAGCTCTCCAAGCTTTCTTACAATACAGAACCTTAATTGAAAACAAACTTGAGAAGAAAATCAAGACCTTACAAACTGATTGGGGAGGAGAATTTAGGAGCTTCACAAACTATCTAAAAGAAAATGGGATAGAGTTTAGGCATCCTTGTCCTCATACAAGCCAACAAAATGGTTTTGTTGAAAGAAAACACAGGCACATAGTTGAAATGGGTCTAACTTTACTTGCACAAGCTTCAATGCCATTAAGATACTGGTGGGATGCTTTTGTCTCAGCTGTTAATCTGATTAACATACTACCCACAACAGTTCTAGAGCTCAAGTCCCCTTGGGAAAAGGCATTTGGGAGAAAACCAGACTATACCTTTCTAAAAGTCTTTGGGAGTGCATGTTTTCCTTGCCTTAGACCTTACCAAACTCACAAGTTTCAATTCCATAGCACCAAATGTGTTTTTCTAGGCTATAGTGAAGCTCACAAAGGATACAAATGTCTAAGCTCAAGTGGAAGGATATATGTGTCTCGACATTTCAATGAAAAAGAATTTCCTTTTAAAAATGGTTTTTTAACCAGTTCAATTGCAAAACAACAGTCCTACGACACAGTTGTTTCTTGTGTTGGTTTTCCTAGTCAAGAGTCAAAATCCTTGGAAAAACAAGATCATGTACCTGACCCAATTCATTCAGTTCAGCCACCAAGTATTGATGTTGTCATACCTCCGCCTCAAAATATTGGCGCAACTGAGAGTCCTATCAGAGCAGCACCTAACCTGGAACCTTTACTTCAGCCATATGACAGCCCAGATGTAAGTTCTTATGACCTTGAGCAATATGCTCTTTCTCCTCATTTACATGCTCAACCTTCACAGCATCCAATGCAAACTCGGTCCAAAAGTGGTATTTTCAAACCAAAAACCTATGGTTATGTCTCTTATCATGTAAATAGTTTTGATGATCAGGAACCTAGGACAGCAACTCAAGTTTTACAATCAGCAGAGTGGACAAAAGCTATGCAAACTGAGATAGATGCACTGAACAAAATGAAACATGGACCTTGGTTCCCTACAACTCAAAACTGAACCTTGTTGGATGCAAATGGGTCTTCAAGACCAAAAGAAACACAGATGGATCAGTACAAATATATGAGGCACGACTGGTAGCAAAAGGTTTTCATCAAACCCCAGGTATTGACTTTAAAGAGACTTTTAGCCCAGTTGTAAAGTCCTCTACCATTCGAATTATGCTCACTTTGGCTGCCAATCATAACTGGAATGTGAGACAATTAGATATAAATAATGCATTCTTAAATCGATATCTAGAAGAGTGTGTATATATGACACAACCTGAGGTATTTGTTTGTAAAGATAAACCAACACATGTATGCAAACTGAATTGTGCCTTATATGGATTGAAACAAGCTCCTAGGGCTTGGTATGAGAGGTTGAAGGTTGTGCTAATTAGTTGGGGGTTCAAAAACTCGAAAGCAGATAATTCATTGTTTTATTTTGTGAAATATGAGGTCAAAGTTTACGTGTTAATCTATGTGGATGATATCCTAGTTACTGGAAGTGATCCAAGCTTGATAAATCGGTTTGTTGCTGATCTGAATAGAGATTTTTCTCTCAAAGACCTCGGTGAGTTGTCATATTTCCTTGGAATAGAGGTCCACAGATATCATACAGGGTTTTATCTAAGTCAACGCAAGTATATTTTAGATTTATTAGAAAGGCTTAACATGATTCATATCAAATCATGCCCAACACCTGCAGTAACCGGTAAAAACTTGTCAGCTAACGAGGGTGAATTATTGTCCAATCCGACTGTATATCGTAGTGTCATTGGTGCATTGCAGTAGTTGACAAACACAAGGCCTGATATTGCTTACATTATTAACAAACTAAGTCAATTTCTCCAATCTCCCACAAATGCTCACTGGCAAGCTACTAAGAGGGTACTCCGATACCTCAAAGGCACATTATCACATGGTTTATGTCTTCCTAAATCTGATTCTCTTCAAATAACAGCTTGTACAGATGCAGATTGGGCTTGTAGCATCGACGACAGAAAATCCATTGCTGCCTACTGTATTTTTATTGGAGATTGCCTTGTGTCATGGTCATCCAAAAAGCAACATGTCGTTGCAAGATCTAGCACGGAATCATAATATCGTTCACTAGCTCACACAGCCGCTGAAATCACTTGGATTCAATCCCTTTTGTCTGAAATTCACCAACCTTGCAGTAGCACTCCTATCATATGGTGTGACAACATGAGTGCATTATCCTTAGCCGCAAATTCGGTATTTCACTCACGTAGTAAGCATGTTGAACTTGATGTTCACTTTGTTCGAGATAAAGTATTGGCCAAACAGCTTGACGTACGGTACGTTCCTTCATCAGACCAGCTTGCAGATGGATTGACCAAGCCTCTCAGTGAACACAACTTTGTCCGTCTCAGGCACAAACTTTGTGTGATTCCATCACCCTCTCGTTTGAGGGGGGATGTTAAAGTGTCTCACTAAAATGATGTGGGTATTTTTCTTTTAAGTGTTGACTGTAAGTATTAGTTAACTAATGGCCCTACTTTATCGGAGTAGTTGGTTTATGCTTTCTATTTTTATGGAATCCACTAAACAACCAGCTCTCTATTTTTAGCATTCTGTTTTTGTATCAAGGTTGTATATATAGGTACTATGTTGAGTTGAATAAAAAGAGTGCAGAATTTATTGAGGCCTTTCCCACTTCTCTGTTTACTGCACTTTACTAAGATTTTCTTCTCTCTTTAATCGCGAAAAATAGGTGGTAACAGACTGTTGATCTTGAGTAAAAGTAGCAAGGTTTAGTTTAAGTTAAAAAATGCGAGGTTCATTCTTGCATTGAAAACAATCTTGAAGATCCAACTAGATCGCACGAGAAGGGTCGAAAAAACATGATAATGTATGAAATCCCCTTGGAAACGGGGTTCAAAATCCAAGCAATAACAACATTATTGTTGCGATCCAAGACAGAAGAAGATCGCCAGTAGGTTTCGGTAAAGTACCATCAACGAAATCAAGTTTGTTTTGAATTGCAAGAGCAAGAAACATCGATAGACTCCAAGTGACGTAATTATTGTAAGTGAGAAGATTAAAGACAATAATAAAGTTCAAAGTATCATCGTGATCTAGAAAATAGGGATTCTAAGAATTATCAAAGTTCAAAGACGGTGCCTGAAGCGATGAAGAAGAAGTATTCGGGAATCCATTGACTCCATATGAAGGAGGAAGAGAAAACTAAAAATTCTCTAAAAGGACAGAAGAGAGAGAATTTTTCTCTGATACCAGAACAAGTGTAATATTGTAGAACATGATAGTTATTATTTTATTAATCTTCCACGAAAGTACTTATATACAGAGTATAAGGAAATAACAGAAAGTAGGTAAGATACGTGAGGTAAACAGTAACCTCAACAAATAACTGAAATAATAAAATTAACTAAATAACTCTAATATCTATTTTACATGGTTCTTAAAATCCTAGTAGTCTTGTGTAATTTTCAAAATAGATATTTACCTCACCTTAAATTCAACCTTTGCAGCATCCTATTGGTTAAAATTGAGTTAATGATCTTTTGACTTTAGTTTGATTTGATTTTAACCAGCCATTGGGGAGTAGGATTCATTAAAAAATTCTTGTTCGAGGTAACCCCTCTAATTTTGCGATTTAGGCTAGATGTTTTCTTTTTTCTAATTTTTAAACACCCTTTTGAATTTTTCTTCTTCCAACAGCCCCCATCTTAACTTCATTTTTGTGTTGATCTAAATAAATCTTCACAAGTCAATTAGAAAAACAAAGTATTCAAAGTTTGCATTGTGTTGTTCTTCATTGTTCTTGCTGATAACTCTCATTTATGAGGGTTATTTAGCTCTAAAATCTAAGTTTATTATTTAGATAGTATATGTTTATTGTTGTAAATCATTTCATATAGAGCAAATTTAAGTAAAAACGAACCAAGCACATATTTTCAACTATGAGTTGTTAAAAAAATAACTAGGTGTAGAAGGAATCAATTTTTGAAGATTTTGAAGTGTTTTTGTGCATAAGTTGTATTTTTGCCTAGTTGCAGTCAAAGTTACACCCACATATTAACTAGAGGACAAAAATTAGCAAAAGCTGGAAGGTGCTCAAGTTACGACCAAATTTGTGACCATGAGGCGGCCACAACTGGACCAAATCAACAGATAATACATGATTCACGGATTTGACAGATTTTTCAATAAATCTCCTTAAATCATTGATGTAATGTCAAAGCTAACTCAACACAGTAATCTCCCAGAAATCCTAGGCCTAAAGGGTCTATAAAAGGTGGACATTGCATTCCAAGAAGTCATCCATATCCTAGATAAAAAATTCGAAGAACACTACTGTTTTACCTTGAAGATTTCGAATCGAAGTCGCCACATCAAGTTCCTCTATACTGCTTGTCTGAATCTCATTCGAACACTTGATTCAAAAGAACAAAGTGTAAATACTCGATTCACCTTGAAAAAGGATGAATCAAGTTAGATAGAGATGCAAGCCTAGAGATTTACTTTTAATTTCTATTTTAGCATTGCTGTTTTTTTTTTCTCTCTTTTTATACTTACTTTTCTTTGAACTCTCTTGTAATCCATCTTTTAGATTCTGTTTTAGCATTGTTGTGTTGGTGAGTCTGTCGAGGCCTACCAAAATTAAACTGGCTTCCTACCCTAACTTGTAGAAATAGTGGACCAGGTTGATTTCTCAAAGGAGCCAGAAATTTTATTTCCTCAGTATTAAATTTCAGTAAAAAGCGAAACAAGGGGGTTTTGAAATTTTTATTCAACAAAATAATAATAATAAAACAAACACTTAAAAGGAGAAAAAGTCAATTCTTACCAAATTCCAATTCAAAGGTGCGGTTCTACTCAATTGCAAAAATTGATCATAGGCATTCAAAATATTTAAACTTAACAATACAAGTACTTGGTCAACTTATTATGAAACTCCAAAAAGTAGCAAATTCCCTAAGGTAATTAACTCTAACAAACGTCAAGTTAACGCTAATTACCTAAACAATTTTTGACGAAACCGCTCCAAATTATTTACATAAAGGCATTACGAACTTTGGAAGGACCAAGACAACCAATTAAGTAAAACAACTTTTATCTAATTAAGAAGCTCCTTTAATTCCTAGAATTAAACATGCAAGCCATGTAATATGGAAACCCACAAAACATACACATGTAATAATCCAATGCTACCGGTTCATTCAACATGACAATTACGGATCATGATCATGACTAGCAATCAAACATGTAGAGTGATTAAGGCATCAATTCAATCAAAATACATGCTTATAAAATTAACACAGAAATCAAAGAATACTTGCAATTGAAAGAAAACTAAGTTAAGGTTCAAGCCTCACGATATTGCAATTGATTACAATCGACCTCTGAACTGGAAACGCGAAATCTAGCCGAGCATCTCCATAAAAATCCTCGAGTTCAAGCAAGCTCGATTCAATACAACAAACTCTCTAAGTAGTAAAGGGAAAAGGTCTGAAAAACTCTCTCAAAACGTGTGTGCAAAGAGGCAAAAGTGCCTAACCCTAAAGGAAAAAATTGATTAAATATGGCAGGGAGGCGTCTAGACGCTTAGGACAGCATCTAGACGCTGCATCTTCAAATAAGGAAGGAATCTAGAGGAATCAGGGTAGCGTCTCGACGCTTGATAGTAGCGTCTCGATGCTGCCAACGTTTAGTGCAGCCTTTTTGCAGCATTGAGCGAGCATTGCTTTCTCCATATCCCTAGCGTCTAGACGCTATTCCTGTGGGTCTTCAAGCTTCATTTGGCTGTGCAGTAGCGTCTTGACCCCCAAAACAGCGTCAAGACGCTCTGCCCTGGGTTTCTTTGGCTTGGTTGTGGTCTTTTCTCTATTCGAACTCTCGAAATAGGCTCAATTCACTCCTTTTTAGGCTTGATTCTTCCAAAGTCTTCCAAATGGCTCCGAATTGCTCAACCTCCTACAAAATAGGCAAATAAACACGTGAGAGCAACTAAATTAGCGAGAAATAAGTTGACAACATAGCACTATTACGGTGCGATCATGTATCGTCATTCTTTTTTTTCCTCTTTTTATACTTATTTTTTTTGTGACGAACCGACCACGTTAACTCGACATCTCTCCACATCACTCTCGCTCTCCTAGTCGAAGTCATCACCAAATGACATACTTAGAGTGAGTAGCTTTCTCAGGAAAGGAACTGTCGCCTTACTCGTTTCTTCATCCCACAGGCGGCGCCAAATGTTGATGTCGAATTCTGGTTTGCAGGCCCAACAAGACCAAAGAAAGTGTGGAGTTGCAAACTGGGACTACTTGCAAGGAGAGAATTCGAGCATCGGTGTGGTACTGTGCCCAACATACTCCGATACTTAACTTAGTGATGTGGTAAGAATGGCTTAGAGTTGAACACAAGTTCGATTACCTACCTTTATGAGGGGGTGGCCCCTCGTATTTATACTACTTTACCTCGATACAGGTGTCATATTGGTGCGATGGGATAAGTTTCCACTTTGGTTGGTGCTCGATCGTTGTATCTAGCTCGACCAGCCGACGATCAAGGCATTTCTATTATTTTGTTTAAATGTGCCTATATTTATATCATCTTAGCCTGAGTGTTCAATGGGCCCAAGGGGGCCCGACCCACGGAGTTGCTTTGGGCCAGCCCATAACAAAGAGGGGTGGATGAGGGGATATTTAAGTTTGATGTTGAGTTGAATATTAGTTTTGATGTATGGTGGTGTTGTTATTATTCGATTGTAGAGTGAGAGATTGCTTTGATTGTAGGAGTGGGTGAGTGGTTATTTTATTCATTTTTAGTTCTAATGTTCCTAATTTTAAGTTTTAGTTAAGTTTTGGTTTAGTTGTTATATTTATAAGTTTGAGTGTAGGGGTATGGGCGTGCATGAGTGCTAAGGGATCATTTGTGTGTAGGTTAAGGGTTTGTTTCATTTGTTTTGATGAATTTAGGTAAGTTTGGTTTAGTTGTTATGTTCATAAGTTTGGATAAGTTAAGTTTAGCTGTTAATTTATTAGATTAGTTTAAATGTGTTAGTTGATTATTTTTGAAAAGTTTGTTTGGTTTAGTTGTATGTTTATTGGTTTGGATGTTAAGTTCATTACCTTTGAGTGTAGGATGTTGTTCTTGTTTTGATTATAGGGCGAGATATGTTTATAAGTTTTGATGTTAAACTCATTTTATAAGTTTTCATGTTAAGTTCAATATTTTGAAAAGTTATTTAGATTTAGTTCTTATGTTTATAGAGTTACTTAAGTTTTGATAAGTTTAATTATTCGAGAATTTTAAATTATTGAGTTAGTATTGAACCTAATTAAATTTTGTTTTTCTTAGGTGCTTCGGGGTCAATGTATGAGCAACATTATGTCGATGAGAATTAAGATGCATGTACGAGCAAGTTTTATTTTTCCTAAGTACTTTGTAATTTTATTTTTATCTCAAACTTTATATAAATAGAAATTATATGAACAAATTTAGTTGTTTGGATGATATAAATTTTATTTAAATGAAATTTGGAATATATTTTGGTTATGTACACATTTATTTTTAGCTACAAAAAGATTTGAGATATAATAATATTGGAATGAAAGAAAATAATTGAGATTTAATTTGTTTTAAAAAAATCAGCATCCACATGCATCTGCTGACGCCAGTTTATTGGCATCGGCAGAAGCAACGCTTAATTTTCTGGTGTCGACAAAACCCTCGCTCGATGGGATCTGCCAATGCCACTTCCAACGATCAATTTAGGGTCGAAAAAACTTTTTTCGATGCTTTTTGGGATCAGAAAAGCGAAAATTCTTGTAGTGTTATAAGGAGATCAAATTTAAATTTTCATTCTTTGATTGGTTGGATAGTAATTAAGATTTTTAATTAATTGATACATTATTAGTTAAACAATTTGTTACTTTCTTATTGTATTAAATATTTTATATTTTATTAATTAAAGTTAGGTTTGTTGAGTTAATGTTATGTACAAATATAATACTATTGAGAGTTTATTTTGTGCATAGATTGACAAAAAGAAATATTGTAGGTTAGCCATGTGAGCAATCAATAATTTTGTTTTACTAAATTATTGAAAAAATGATGGCAAGCATTATTTGTCATTAAAAACCACTATTTTCTACTATTAATGACGAACGAACTTTTAATGGTAGAAATTTAATGACAAACGGACATTTAATGATAGACGAACTTTTAATGACGAACATTTAATGATGCACATTGACTTTTTTAAGAATAAAATATAATTTTGGTCTATGTACTTTGGGTTTCATAATTCCATTTTGGTTCATGTATTTTCAAATGTCTGAATTTTAATGTTAACTTTTCTATTTAAAAAAAAAAAGTCTTTATTAGCATGTTTTCTATAAGTTTTGAAAATATGTTCACATTGTATATCTTTTCTTTGCATGAAAATTATTATTATTGTTTAACCAATTTTGATTAAAATTAACTTCAAAATAACAGTAAGAACCAATTTTAAGTTTTGTTGAAAGTACATGGACTAAATTTGGATATTTGAAAGTACATTGACCAAAATGGAATGAAGTCCAAAGTATAGAGACCAAAATAGTATTTTAACCCTTTTTTTAATGTCAGACAGTGATCAACATCATAAGTGATTGTCATTGTACATTACAGTGGCGATCGCTTTTTAATGTCAGTCATTGTCCGACATTAAAAGGAATGACCGACATTAAAAAGCGATCGTCATTGTAACCTACAATGACAATTGAAACGATGTGGGACACGCGTTTGATATCGTTTCCTTTTATTGTCGAGCAATGATCGATAGTAAAAGCCTATTTTGTTCTAGTGAATTAAGATTCTTTGTGAGAATTAACCACTTAACTGAAAATGTCTTCAAAAAGAGTCATTTAATTGAGATTTAAAAAAAAATACACACATTAAACAAAGAATAATTTCTTGCGAAGAACTTGATCCCCACAAGAGATCCCCATCCTGATTCGTGCCAAATTTAATGTACAATTTCACGAGGAAGGGAAATCAAATAGAGCCCTGTCCTGCCCTAATAACATCTTACTCTCAACTTCAATTTGGTCGACATAATTGCTTATGACTTTAATATTTTTACAATGATAGCGTCAAATATTGTGAGAATATTTCAAATTTGAGTTTTAGTTTCTAATTTTGAATTCCGCTATGAATCGAAACTGGTCTCACAAGGGTATGTTCACATTAATAGAACTTTGGTCAACACAAAACCTTTTTTTATATTTCTTGAAATTGAAAAAGAAAATTTTCATTCATCAATCAGCTTCTATTATAAATTTGAAGAAACAATTAACACAACTAGATTTTCATCTAGATAATAGTAATCCTTTGTGTCTATGTTGTTGCTTCATGTTTTATTTATTATGATTTCTTTTGGGTGCTATTGCATGTGAATTATCCAAAAAACAGTCACATTGCTTGTAGTGGAATTCCATCTAAAAATGCTTTGAAAAGCACCAAAGATCTCTTGGGTTGAGTGTTTGGAGCCATGTGGGAAGCACCTCGTACGCTTGCAAAAGATAGAAACTTACCATAAACTTCAGTCCACCCACCAACCTGGCAAATGACAATCAAACAAAAACAAGTAAATTTAAGACTCGCCCTTATTCATATGTTGTGTTAAGAAATTAAGAGTCGGTTTGGAACGACTTTTTAAATGCTTAAAAAAGTATTTCTATTTTAAGCACTTAGAAAGTCATTCAAAACAGCTCTCCTAATTACTAACCTGGTTATCCACAAGCCAAGCTTTATAAGGCACAGTTGTATTTAGACCTAACGTCTTTGCTAATGAACTCACCAATGTTCGAGTTCCAGTAAATGGGATAGCCGAATCTTGATCGCCACTGTTAAGAATATTGATAAAATATTAAATTTGCTTTACCCTATCGATTCTAGGTTTGTGTATTTAGTGATAATTTAACATGATATAAAGTAAATCGTCTTCACTTCAAATTCTTGCAGTGTCCTTCCCTCTCTAATTAATGTTGTACTTGTTGGATTGTCTTGTGTTAATTTATCCAAGCCAACAAAGTGAAGGAGATATTAAGAATATGATTAAAAAATTAAGGATACGTTTAGTTAGTAATTTGAAAATAAGAAATTTAATGAAAATCATAATTGTATTCCTATTTTTAGTGTTTTCGAATACATGTTTGATAGCAAATTTAGAAATTGGATCTCAATTTAAAAAGTTGTTCAAAATGTGTTTGATAATATATTTATATACAATAAAAATAGGTGTAGTTACTAACCATATATATTTTGGTTGAATTTAAAGTATTATTAATTAATTTATGAACAATGTTTTATGTTATAAATATTGTACAATTATTATTTAACAATATTATATAATTTATAATATATTATATTATCCATGTTTTATTTTAACAAAAATGAAATGAGTTTATAACTTGAAATGGTATATTTATCAAAACTCTCATCTCTTGTAGTGTAAATCTTCATTTTAAAATATAATAATTTGGAATCTGAATACATTGAAACCATAATCATCACTACATACCCACTTAAAAAAACATCATAATGATTGTAATTAATAATGTAGATGCATAGTTTGGATTTGGAATGTGTTACCTGTAAACCAAGACTTGGATTTGAGACTTGACAAGTGAGGCTACGACATCAATTGTAGGTATAAGCTTATTCTTTTGATCATAATGCCAATCTCTGCAGGTAATTAATTAATTAAAATGGTTAAAGACGAAGACAAAAGTTATGGGGAATTTTGTTTCATTTCTTAATTTAGGTTGAAATATTATTATATATTGGGAAAAGAGATTATTGCATAATTACTAACAAATTGTTGATACTGCACAAACTCCATTCAGTAACTCCAATGAGTTTGGCGTGGATGGCTTCCTGCACATCCTTTCTGTTCAAATATTTTGCTGCATTTTCCTCTGAACAAACATCTCTACTATTACCATTTGTTCCCTGCAACCTCAACACATATCAATTCTTAATATGAATTTAGAAATCAATAATATAACAAAGAGCTCTAGGTGGAGCAAATTAGAAGGGAAGGATATATCCTCCTTTGACACATCTTAGATAAAAACAAAAATTAAGTTAAATTATAAATTTGGCCCCTAAACATTCAAAGCAACATTTGAGGTGCGAGTTTTGTTTTTGGTGGATTTGATTTAAAACGTTGAACCTACGTTTGTTTCGTGGGTTTATCAAGCTTGCAATTTGTTAGACAAAGTATCCTTGAGCTTCAACGGCACTCTAAACTCACTCCTTTACACGATTTTTCTACACCCAAGTTTCCTAAATTTGCAATCTAAACACCAAGTTTCTTAAAATTAGGCTTTCTAGCTAAACCCTCTACTAATTAAACTCTAAGGTTTAACATTCTTAGGCTTAAGATAGTGAACTTGCGTCCTAAATGCCTCTGAAGATTGTGTCTATTTATAAACTATATTTTAAAAAGTTTTTAATAGGACTCAAACTTTTACGTCTTTATATTTTAAATTGTTTCTAATATAAATCTTTGAATTTTCAATTTTGCGTCAAATAGAAAAACTAACTTGAAATCAAACTTGCTATATAGTCTTTAAATAATGTAGTCAATATCCAACATAAGTGATACATTAACCAAGTTATTAACAAGGACCTATTAGATACGAAATTGAAAATTCACGATCTTATCATAAATTTTTTAAAATAGAGGACCTATCAAACATAAAATTGAAACTTTTAAAACTATAAGAACCAAATTGAGGCTTTAAAACTAAAGAGATCAAATTGAAACGAAGCTAAGCATAGAATTTATAATTAAACTTATATGTAATTATTTGTATATAAAAAAAAAAAAAAGAGGTAAATGCAAGACGGATTCTAAAGTGGAAGGTGTAGATCTAGACTCACCTGATGGTGACTTAGAGCGTGTATTTGGCGAGGAATGGATGGGGAGGTGTAGAATAAGGACCCGATAGGATGAAGGAGAATGGCAGCCTGTGATTTGTCGTTGAAGGGACAAACGTCACCGATGACATTGTAATCGTCTATGAAGTTAGAAAACTGTTTGGAAACCTCGGAAATAACGAAAGTGCAATCTGAAGAAAGGGAGCCTCCAATGGCCTCTACAAAAAACCGGGAACTGTTGCACATTGAACTCAGAAGCTTGTAAGCAGAGTCTGAAACGACGCCGTGTGACCACATATATTCATCTCTCGCGTTGAAGTCATTGCCCAACTCTAGAAGAGGATTTCCTATCTGCATCCACAAGTTACGTTTCAACAAATATCCTCTTAATAAATTACACTATATTCGTATTCTAAAAATTTCAATTCCGTCTCAATACTTTAAAATTTTCAATTTGATCCTTATTGTTTGGCTAAATCTTTCTAAACGCCCATGTTGTTACCCATATGTATTAGTTTTCTCACAAGCATATATATTTTATTTAGTGTGACAAAAGCAAAATTTTAGCATAAGATATATATGAATGTTTAATTGGTTGTCTAAAAAATCAATTTTTATTCCTAGACTTGTCAAGTTGTATCAATTTTCACCATAAACTTTCAATTTCATTAAATTGGACCTTAAACTTAAACAAGTATTACAATTTTTTTTTCTTAGTTCAATTTCCACAAATTGACCCACTAATTTTAACAAAAACACAATGTAAAACTCTCCATAAACTTACTAATTTTGAGAAAATCAAGTTTTCTACGAAATTAAGTTTGATTAATATATGTATAAATTAATCATTGAATAACTTTGCCAAAACTCACAAATTTTAACAAAAATTGAACTCTAATGTCATTTTTCATTGAAATTCTATCAATTTGTAGATAAATGTTTTATAATTCATTGAATGCATATAATACATTTTTAAAATAATTAGATGGTAAAAATTGTTATACTTTTTAAAGTTGTTAAGAGTTTGTTTGAATGACTTTTCACGTGCTTAAAAATATTTGTTTAACACTTAAAACGCCTTTTTTAGCACTTAGAAAAGCCATTCCAAACCAGTCCTAAGTTTGAGGTGCATTTTGATAAAATGGAACATTTAAAGTTAAATTAAATTGATACAACTTGATAAGTTTAGGGGTAAAAATTAATTTTTTTTTCTCTCTAATTTATAGACTATTTGGAATGACTTTTCAAGTACTTAAAAGTAACTTTTTAAACACCATCATCTTTCAAAACAACAAATTAAATTTATATAATATTGCAATTTTCCTACTCACTGCTATTCCCTTTAGTTTGATATTCACTTTGGACCTAATAATGAGCTGGGCCAGTTGTGGAACATAGTGTCCTGTTATCATAGGAGTCAAACACGTTAGAAAATTAGCTTTGACCTATCATAAATGGAATACATTCATTGAATTGATTCATCAAATAATGCATTCATTGAATTGATACATGGAATATATATATAAACAATGTTTTTCGGTTCTAAAAAAAAAAAAAAACAAACCAAAAATAAAAACATAAAAAAATTTAAAAATTCAAAAATTCAAAAATTCAAAAATTCAAAAATTTAAAAATAAACAACTAAAGAATATTACATTATAGGTAGGGTAGGAATTCAATCCAACGATCTATTGCAGGAAGTAGTAATACGTACTTGATTATGCTGAGCTACACATGTTGGCATATATATAAATATTGTTAAATGACTGATAAACTAAAAAAGTTAAAACCTAATTGACAAATTATGATAAATTGAATTTATTAATATCTTCTTGACATAAAAACATAAAAGACTCTGCCTTCCTTTTTAGAGATTAATTCTATAGCTATTATGAATATAATTAAAAAAAACATCTATAATTGACAATTTAAGCATAGTTCAACTCTGTAAGACATTATAATCTCAACCAAATGGTCAGATGTTCAAATTTTAGAATTAAAAAAAAATCTATAATTGACAATTTAAGCATAGCTCAACTCTTTAAGACATTATAATCTCAACCAAAACGTCAAAAGTTCAAATCTTCGACCCCACGTATTATTGAACTACAAAATAATTATGTAACTATTAATGTTATACCTTTTGTTTGATATTATCAAAATTAATAATAAAATTCTAAAGATTTTTAAATTATAAAAATTTTGGTACTCATTCAATCAATGTTTGGATTAACTTCCTAAGTGATATATATATATATATTTATTTATTTATTTATTTATTGTTTGGTAACAAACAAAAAATTATTTTTATGAAACAATCAAATTGGTTTAATCATTTTTTAAAGAATCGCTTTGAAATTGATTCTCCAAAGAGTGATTTTAAAATGATTGACTATGAATCACTTTATAGTAATTTGGCATTTGTAGAATCACTTTTAGATGTAGTACAACCAAACAAACTTGTGATAAAATCATTTTAAGAAAATATAACCAAACACAAGAATTTTAACTAAAAATATTTCTATATAAAAAAAAAGAAAGTACTTTAAGAAAAATTATTCCTTTTTGGTATGTCAAACTCAGTACGCCAAAGAAAACATAGTTCAATTGGCATATTGAATATGTTAACGACACGAGGTCTGTGGTTCGAATCCCCCCAACCCCTATTGTACTCAAACAAAAAATAAAAAAACTAATCCTCAGTACATACTTGGTAGTGATTTTAACAATAGTGTTTTTTACTTGAACTGATGTAATTATAATTATTTATGTAAAAGTGTTTAATTATAAATGTAAATTTAGAATCATCAAATTATTAAAAACAGTATTACATTTGAGAGGAAAAAAATTAAGAGAGCTATAGAAAAAATAGAGTGACAAAAATTTAAGACATACAATCATAAAGAGAGTGCGAAAAATTGTAAGAGAGAAATAAATTAATTAGAGAGAGATTAAAAAAAATTGGAAAGGGAGAAAATTTAGGAAGAAAAAGTTAGAGACGGAAAAAAAAGATTTGGTGAGAAAAACAAAGTGAAAGAAAGATGTACAAAAATCTAGAGGAAAAAATTTTAGAGAGGGAAAAAAAGTTTGAGGAAAAGTTAAAAAAAAATTAGAGTTACAAAATCTTGGAGAGAGAAAAAAATGAAAGAGAAAGGATAAAGATTTAGAGAGGAAAGAAAAATAGAGATGAATAAAGTTAGAAAGCTGAAAGACAAAGAAACATTTAGAAAAAACCATTTTTAAAATCTTAGTACAAAATAAAATGAAATTGGTGGATGTTTTCTCTATATTCCAAATAATAGTCATCATTATTTTAAAATGTGAAAACAATTTTGTCACAGAGAGAAATAATTTTGGTTATACCGCACTTTTGTTTTGGCTTTTTTATTAGTCAACAACATTAATTAAACTTATTTGCATGACAATTTATTATTTCTAAGTTCTTCCCCTTTTTTATAGAATTAATTAGCACTCGTGTTTTTTAAAACAATCCTTGACTATATGATTAAAAAAATCACTTTTTTTTAGTGGACAAAAAATCATTCAATCGGACATAAATGAGGGACAAAAGGTAAACTCATGAGGTTTTTTTTTGTCTTCTTCTTCTTTCATTAAACCACTTTTTAGAACTTAAAAATTTTATAAAAAATTCAATTTTAAAAGGGAGATGGTAATAGATATCAAAAAAATATTAGGATATTTACAAATCAAACCATAGTTTTTGGAGATTTGTAAATATAACAAAATTTCTTAAATCTGATTTTCATTTTTTTATTATTCCAATTTTATCCTCATTGGTGTATCAACCGGTATATCAATGCTATATCTAATATACTTTATATTTAGTATATCAATAATATATCAGTAGTATATCTGATATACTTTACATTTGGTCTATCAGTCAATTGATATATACCTAAAACGAAGTATATTAATAGTATATTACTGATACACTTCTTTTTAGGTATATCAGTTAAATGATGTACTCTATATGAAGTATATCAGTAACATATTAAGGATATTTTGCATATTTGGTATATCACTAATACACCTAACATTTAGTATATTGATATAGCCTACGATATATCAATATACTTCATTCAGTGATATGTTTCATCACTTTAAGTGACGAATAACTATTGATAAAGTCAAAAACTAAAATAGAGTATACCACTAGTATATCTAATATAATGAATATGTAGTACTTATATATGATTGTCATACTTCATATTATGTATTTTTAATATATTATTGATATATTGAATGTTAGAAATTTCATTTCATTGATATACCTAAATAAAGTATATCAGTAGTATACCACGATACTTCATATTAAGTATATCAACAGTACATCATTGATAGACTTTTGATATAGGTCATATTGTAAAAATGCGGGATTAAAAAAACGGAATTAAATGAGGGCTATTTTGGACTTTTCGTAGATTTTATTTGGGTTGGGCCAACTTTTTTGCTATATTTGTAAATGAGATAAATAGGAGACACGCTTGTAATTAGGCCAAACTTTTTGCCATTGTTGCAACTGCCCCATTTTAAAATGATAAATATGAATAATACTGCCAAAGTAAACATAGTTCAGTAATAATTGACATACCTTCAACTAAGAGGTCAAAGTTTCAAATTTCCATTCTAAATGTCGTTGAACTAAATATATATATATATATATATATATATATATGAATAATATCATTTTTTTAAATAAATACATTAGAAAAGACAATTTATATTCACATCACATGGGCACAATTATTAAAAACAATTAATGGTATTTATTTTGAGAAACCAATTAAAAATTTGCTAAATTTATTACTTAGAATGTTTTTTTTAAAAAAAAAAAGGGAAAAAAGCATTTTTGACCCCTAAACTTTGCATGTTGTATCAATTTTAACCCTGAACTTTTAATTTCATCAATTTAAACCTCAAACTTTGCAAATTGTATCAATTTTAACCCTATACTTTTAATTTCATCAATTTAAACCTCAAACTTGAATAAGTGTATCAATTTACACATTTGTTTAAATTTTCGTTTCAATCACATTAGAAAGATTTCCCACATATGTCCAAAGTCACATGTTGCTCTATGATAGGTATTTATTTGTTATTTTTTAAAAAAATAAATTTACTAAAAGAATAATTAAACAATTCCAGATCGAATCACCACCATCATGAAAACCATGAACTCGACTTTCGAAAGTAGGACTCACACAAAATGAACACTTGTGTGTATCCCTCGCTATTGGTGTCAATACCAATGATGGCAAGTATAAAGAAGATTGAGCTCAGCTAAAATGCAGGAGAGAACATAAAAGGCGTTGGCAGACAAAATGACGCCCATGAACACAATGAACTAGTCTAGCCGACCTTGTCGGCCCCGTCAATAATCTTTCAGGGGATTAAAGTGACATCGATGTTGGAGAGAAAAAAGACAAAAATTCTAACTAGGGTGATGATTCTGAAAGTCTCACGGCATTGCAGTGGATGGAGGACAAATCAAGCTAAAGGTTGATGAGAAATTAAAAAAAAATATTGGCAAACGATTCAAAAAGAAGAGTACTCCATTGAGAAAAAATATGGTGCAAATAAGTTTTGTTTATACTAAAAGCTAATTAAATGAAAAAAATATAGCAGAATCAGATAAGATAAGAAATAAAAAAAAAAAGTGAAAAAAAGTAATGCTCTAAATCGAAAGACATTATGGAGAGTCTATTCCAATTTTTATTTTTTTTTAAAAAATAACAAATATGTACCTATTATAGAGCAACACGTGACTTTGGGCATGTGTGGAAAACTTTTCTAATAAAGATTGAAATGGAAACTTAATCGATGGTGTAAATTGATACACTTATTCAGGTTTGAGGTTTAAATTGATGAAATTAAAAGTTTAGGGTTAAAATTGATACAATTTGCAAAGTTTGAGGTTTAAATTGATGAAATTGAAAGTTCAGGGTTAAAATTGATACAACATGCAAAGTTTAGGGTCAAAAATGCTTTTTTCCCAAAAAAAAATTAATATCTTATGTTTTAAAAATTTTCAATTATGATCTGTATGTTGGTGAATCTTAAAATAAATAAATAAATAAATAGACAATAAATAACTAATAAATACCTCCATAACTCTCTCCTGTGATGTAAAAATCTCTATCCTTGTATTCCGGAAATTTGTCGAACCAGTGCTGAAGAAATAGGAGATTGTCTCGTGCTTAACAAAATTACACCAAACTTCAATTATCAGTTTCACATTAAAAAAAAAAAAAGAAAAAAAAAAAAGAGTTGATAAAATAGGGACAGTAACAAACCTGTAATTTCATCGTCGATTTTAGAGTAGAAAGATTTATTAACAGAATACGAGAAACCAACCCCTGCTGGTGACTCCACATATAATATGTTTGCTTCTGAAAAACCAAAAACACCATTTAACTGGAGGAATTGGCTACCTTAATAAAAACTTTAGAGATATATTTGGGAGGTACAAAAATATGTGGAAAAGAAAATTATTAAAAGCGTTGAGATATGTGACCTGTGTTCCAGCTGTAGTCATTGATGACTAGATTTTCTCCATTAATTTTAAATGGACCATGTTCTACAAAAGCTCCAGCTCCAATAGACGAGCACCCAGGACCTACCAATAAACACAATTTCCCTTTATTGTAAAACCCATTAAAAAAAAAAAAATAAAAAATAAAAAAAAATGATTTACCTCCATTGAGCCACAAAACAAGAGGTTTAGAAGTAGCCTGAGATTTGGCTTCAACAAAGTAGTAAAACAGAGCCCTCCCCTGCTTCTGATCAATTGTAATGTAGCCACCAAACTGCCGGAAATTGGCCTTTCCCGGTTGGGTTGGCAACTTCTTTATTTCATCGATATCGCCTAAGGGAACAGCCACTTGAATTAGCAAAATACCCACTAAACTTATTATGCCCATTCCCATCCATGACTCTCTCATTTTCATATGCTATATATATATAATTCATGATTCCCATCTCTCTGCTATCTATCTATATATATATATGCAAACAGTACATTTGGTCAAACAGTGCAATTAATTACTTTGCCCCACACTTTGAATTGAATAGGAACCACTTTTCAAAGGGTCAATTATTTTCATGTCTTTTTTACTCCTTTAAGAAAGAGAGTTTGGTGGTTGGAGATTAAAGGATCTTGAGTAGTAAAACAAAAAGATATTTCTAGGTAGTGGAGTTGGGGCAATGATGTTGGACATGGAAAGGAAGAGGAAAAGCTAATGAGCCGAGCCGAGCCGAGCCGAGTTTTATTAGTCTCATCGCGCTACGCTTGGTGTTTGTCTCTGTCAATTGATTCAATATCATATGTAGGTGTTTTATGGACTCTAATGCTGTCTCGCATCACTCGTGTGGACCCGCGCTTTTTCTCACTACATTCTCTTACTTGCTTCTCTTCACACATCTTTCCTTTTTCTTTCTCTTATCCTTTCACACGTTTTTCAAATGCAATCTTTCTACACGTACCAATAGCGGCCACAACTATCTTTTTTTTTTTCAAGATTTTTGCCACTCGTCTCCTCCTTTCTTTTTCTTTTTCTTTTTTTCTTTTTTCTATTTACAATTTTCGCGTGACTGAGCTATATTTTTATTTTTTTCACTTCTCTCCTCTTTTTACGTTAAAATTTGGTTCTCTCTTCCTTTTTATTTTTTCGGTTTGCTAAACCATTTTTTTTTCACATTGAGAAAAATAGGGTCATTGTTCAACTAAATCATTGTTTATAAATTTGTTCATCAAGTCAAAATTTAACCAATAAAATGTTATGTCTACCAAAAATAATATTTAATAACTTATTTTGTTGACAAAAATCAAGCATTACAATTGGGTAGAATGACATTTAAAATTTCAGTTAGAGAAAAATAATATCTATAATAATAACTTACCATTGTAATAGTTCATAAAGGCCAACAACAAAAAAAAACATATTTAATTCAACATGGTGAAAATATGTGGAATAAAAATGAAAATAATAATGATAAGCATGTTTCAATTTAAGAAAGAAAAAATTGTCCTTTTTCGTCCATAAGTTTTCAAACTCAACAAATTTACTCCCGAGGTTTACATTTGATAGCATTCTTGGTCCCTCCGTCGGCTTTTCTGTTAATTTCTAATTGAAGCACCTATTTTTTATTAAAAAAATATTTTTTTTTTCTAATTTTTTAATTATTAAACTTAAAAAAATATTTTTCTTATTTTTCTTATTTTTTTTCCTCTTTTCTTTCTCCCTCTTCCCACTTCCTTCTCCCTCCTCCTTCCATCTTCTTCTTCCTCCAATACATGGCCACTGTCGCCACTTGTCACCAACAATCGCCGCCGCTGCCTATCCTCTTTCTCTTCCTCTTTTTTTTTTTTTAAAAAAAAAAAGTAAAATCCATTTGAAACGAAATGGGTTTCCCCTTTCGTTTTAGACAAAAAAAAACTGAGGGGGAAACCCCCTTGATTCATTTCATATCTAAACCGAATCGAGGGGGGTTTCCTTCTTCGTTTCAGACGGAAAAAAAAAAGGGGGGAACCCCCTTCGATTCATTTCAGGTATGATTCACTAAACCTCCACGACTTTTGCATTTTCTTACTCCCAACTTCATTCCCCCCCCCCCCCCCCCAATTTTCTATTTTCCTTTTCTTAGTTCAATTTCTCTTTTTCTTGTTCTTTCTTTTGATCCTTTTTTTTTGTTGCATTTGATGAGTTTGCTTGTTTGTTTAAGCTACATTGAATTTTATTATGATTGTAAGTATGCTGATATGATAGTTCTCATTTGTTGTAGAATTCAGATTGTGAAATGTATGGGCAGGTTTAGTCAGGAATTCATATGGGTATATTAATGGGAATCGAAGTTTGTTGGATGAATTGATTTGATTTTGTTTGGATTCCAGGGTGGTGAGTTCATATATTCTAGATTGGACAAGAATTAGATTTTCTCCAAGTTCTTGAATATAATCAGTGGAAATAGTGAAACTTTTACTGTAATGTGCACAATGTAATTTTGTGCTTGTATTTTGCATCCTTTAGTACTGTCCTCTCCAATGGACGCCATCCATTTCTTTGCTTTGCCCTCCATTTCTTGGAGAAATATTCACTTAGGAACACAAAAAGATGGAAGGAAAAGAATAAAAATTTTCCTTTCGTAGTGGGTTTTTCCCTTGTTTTTTTCCATCTAAAATGAAGGAGGAAACCCTCGGTTCAAATCTGAAACGAATGGAAAAACTCCCTTCGTTTCAAATGCATTTCATTTTTTAAAAAAAAGTAAGAAGAGGAAGGGAAAGATGATAGGCGACAGCGACAATTGCCGGCGATGAGCGGCGATTGTCAGTGACAAGTGACGTGACTTGGCGGTAGCGATGGTGGCCATGCATTGGAGGAAGATGAAGGTGGAAGAATGAGGGAGAAGGAAATGGGAAGAGGAAGAAAGAAGAGAGGAAAAAAAATATAAGAAAAATATATTTTTTTAAAGTTTATTAATTAAAAAATTAGAAAAAATATTTTTTTAATAAAAAATAGGTGTCACGTCAGCTTTCCGTTAGAAATTAACAGAAAAGCTGATGGAGGGACCAAGAATGTTACCAAATGTAAACCTCGGGGGTAAATTTGTTGAGTTTGAAAACTCAATGACCAAAAGGGAACCAAACACAAAACTGCAGGACCAAAAAAAATTTTTCCCCAAAAATAAAAATTCTATATGAATAGCAAAAGTAGAACTAAGGATTCATATCTTCGAAATATCAATGTTCAACATCATTTTCAAGATTGCATAAACTAGTAGAATTTAAATCCTACATAATGAAAAAAATAGTTGAAATTAATATGTAAAATATTAAAGGTTGTAATATTAATTATTAAATAAAATATTTTTGCATACCTAATTTACATGCGAAAAATTTATATTTGCATCGTTTGTTCTCGAAGTACTTCCATCAAAATTATTATACGATAAGTTCTGATTAGTAAAATCAACTAGGATTAGTTTCATTAATAATAGAAATTAAAATTAAAAGTATTGTTGTCATGTTTAACATATTAAAATATAGTTTAGAAAATGATACCTGAAATGTATTGGGGATTTGAGTACATATTTGCATTAAAGCTGTAAAACATGAAGAAGAAGAAGTGTTCATAGCCTACAATATATCAATATACAATTTGTGAACTAATACAGATAATGAAAGCAACCATTCTAAAAAATTGAGACTACCTGGTTATTGGTGAAACTAAAACCATCATTAAGTGAAAACTATTGCGATAATACTTGACTTGTAACTAAGCTATTCTGTTGATTTTTAAACCTACTTTTTATATATAAAAAGAAAAAAAAATTAGTATCACAAAGTTTCACAAACTTAAATTATAAAATAGAAATAGGAAATGTAAAAGAATGAAAATAATACTAACTTATTGATCTTTCACTAGACACCGTCTTCTTCTTCTTATCTTTTTCCATATAGCTTTTTAATCTTGCATTTGATATTCCCTTTGGCCTTGTAAATGGAGGATCTAATATATGTGCCTAATCAAATTCAGAAGATAATTCATGGGGTAAATTATTTTTAGCACTTTGGTTGAGATCGACATCTTTCATTATCATATGATGTGTTTCCTGTTCAAGGAGGTACAATGCTTCTAAGAATTTTTCCTTCATAATTTTAGCACCTATAGATGTCTCTAATCCAGCTATAACCATTTTATAAGCATTGCGCATCATTGATAGCATACAAATAGTGCTATCTTTAGAACCTACATTATACTATTTTTGTGTCTCAAATGTGTGCTTTGACGTTTATTTGTGTTTAATTTGTAGATTTCGAGCAATTTGAGCAAATTTGGAGTGTTCGAAAGACTTATGAAGAGAAGGAGTTCAAGGCAAAGAACGTGAGAGGGTAGCATTGAGATGTTGAATAGGACGTCTCAATGCTACAAATTTTTACCTTCTATCAAGAGAAAAGGCGAGCCCATGCAAAAGAGATGTCTTTCATCCGGAGCGTCGAGACGCTGTCTAGGGTGTCTCGACACTAGTCTTCTAAATTTAAGAAATGCTGCGTTTTGGTGTGATAGCACTCATTTAGTGCTATATTCGCATTATGATTTTAGCTTGTTTGGTTACGAATTTGTGATCTTTGATGGAATTTTATGTTGATTTTGTAGGAACCAAGCTTAAGGAGCAGCATTAGAGTATTTGAGAGTTGATTGATGATTTTGGACCCTTTTGAAACCTTATTGAAGATCCAAGAAGAGAAAAATAAAGATTGAAGTGTTGAGAATAGGAAAGAGCGCTGAGACACTGTCTAGAGCATCTCAACGCCATGTTGCAACTCATTTTGGAAGTCAAATTCGAGAGGACAACGTTTAGACGTTGTCTAGAGCGTCTCAACGCTGCCAGGAGGTGTCGCAACGCTAAAAACGTGAGATGAGTGTCTTCTATCCAGAGCATCTTGATGCAACTTCTAGCGTCTTGACGCTGCCTCAATTAGGCATTAAGTAAAACGGTGCATAGAGACAATGTTGAGGCACTGTCCATAGCGTCTCCACGCTATCTCAAAAAAGGACTTTTTGTTGATCATTCGGCTTTGCAGAAAAAGAGGCCAAATTGGGGGGTTTTCTCCCTAAGATCATATTAAAAGAGAATTAAGGAAAACTAGGCTGATTTGGAGTGGTTTAATTGAAGATCTAATGCCCAGAAATCGTGGAGATAGTAGTGGGAGCGATGGATCGACACACAACGAGTTTTCTTCCCTTTTCTCTTTGATTTTTCTGATGTTCTCTTGTTGAATTTGATGTATCTTGGGACTACTATACTGAATTATGGATTTTATTGGTTAGATCTTGTAGTTTAGTGCTTAATTGAGCTGTTGGACCATGTAATTCCTTAAATGGGTTATGTTATTAATGTCGATTGAATTCTTTCATACAATTAGTTCTCAATGCTTTCAATCTCTTGATCAAAGATTGAATGTCTAGCTGATTTAATTTGATACTCGACAGAGAGAAATTAGATTAGAGTGGAATTATATGACTAATACTCTTTTGGACACGAAAGTGATAAAAATGGCATTAGGGATCGATGATGAGATTATGTAATGCCATGTGTGGTTAATTAAGAGTGCGGACACGTAAATTAATTAATCATACACGACATTTAGAGGAACTCGATAAAGAAATCCAATTAAAACTACCTCTAGATTTATAAATTTAATCTATATCATTTGCATAAGCCCATTAATGGAATTATTGGTCCAATAGGTGAGATTAATCCCTAAGTCAGTCCTTAATTTGGCCGTATTCGAACTCTTTATTCTTTAATTGCTGTTAGTCATTTAATTCTTTAATTCCTTGCATGTTTTTGTTAATTCAGTTTCCTAAATAAAATAGAGCATTAATATTCGTGGTGATTAGTTGAATTAAATCACTAATCCCCTGAGGAGATGATCTTTGACGTACTGATCACTATATTACTTGGACTGTGCGCTTGCATGTGAACAAGTTTTTGTCATGCTTTTCTGTTTTGTTTTGAGCTGAGTTGTTGGCTAAAAATTTTGTGAATTATTGATGATGTTGATTGCATGCTGATGATTAGGACAACCCATGATGTGTTTTAAAGAGCGGTTTCTTCTAATGGTTGAAATAGGAGAGCATGTTCTAGAATCGAGCTATTTGTTAAAATTTTCTTTCTATCCTTTGCATTTGTGAAGTACATTTAGCCTACCTATTATGGGTTATGAAAGCCTAGAAAGGGTTATATTCTCTAAAAGTCTGTTGTCACTCCAATAGGCTTAAGGTTTGATTTGAAGATGGTCTTGCTTAGTAGTGGGTAATGCTGAACTTAGGAGTTAGCATGTTTATTTGTCCGTAAAAGAAAAAAAAAAAGAAAAGAAAGAGAAGAAACTTGTAATGTGCATAAAATGATTAGGACTAAAAAGAGCTGTCTCTGCCGTGATCAGCTAGGCCATCTATTGAGCAAGTGCTCTTGATAGGGTCCCTATGATAGATGTGTGAAAGCTAGTGCCCCTGATTAAAAATAAAAAGAAAGTTTGGGAGAGCGCTACACTGAAGTTTTCAGGCATCCTAGTGAAGTATTACTTTTTAGTTGTGTAAGAAAGTTGAATAGTTGAGCCTTAGGGCCAAAGTAGGGAAAAATGGATGGAGGAATCTATAAAACTTTTTCGAGTTAGTAGGAGCCTCAATAGGGCAGGTCGTACACATATGTTTGCAAAGGATGAAAAGTTCAATTTAGAATTTTTTCTGGTGAAAGAATGTGCTTAATTAATTTCTTCCATTTGTTCTTATTACTTTGTGAAACATTGAGGTTTGAGTTGTTGCTTGCAATTACTGATTCTTTTTTGGTTTTGTTTTATTTTGCTCGGGACTAACAAAAGTTTAAATTTGTGGGTATTTGATAGCACTCATTTAGTGCTATATTATCCTTAAGATTTTAGCTAGTTTGGTTACAAATTTGTGATCTTTGATGGCATTTTATGTTATTTTATAGGAACTGAGCTTAAGGAGAAAAATCAGAGTATTAAAGAGTTGATTGGTGATTTTGGATCCTTTTGGAACCTTATTGAAGATCCAAGAAGAGAAGGATGAAGAAGAGAAGGATGAAGATTGAAGTGTTGAGAATAGGGGAGAGCGTTGAGATGATGTCTAGAGTGCCTCAACGTCATGCTGCAACTCATTTTGGAAGCCAAATCCAAGAGGACAGTGTTGAGACGCTGTCAAGAGCATCTCAATGCTGCTAGGAAGCATCACAGTGCTGCTGCTCAATGCTAAAAATGCGTGAGGAGTGTCTTCCGTTCAAAGCATCAAGATGCTACTTCTAGCATCATGATGCTACCTCAATTACTCATTAAGTAAAACAGTGCGCAGAGTCAGTGTTGATACGTTGTCCATAGCGTCTCGACGCTGTCTCGATAATTGACTTTTTGTTGATCATTTGACTTTGCGGAAAAGGAGTAGTCTGTCTGGAGCATCTCAATGCTGCCTTCAACGTTATGCGCACAAGTAGAATCTCGTCGTTTGGTGTAGCGTCGAGACACTGTCCCTAGCGTCTCAACGCGGCGTCGATGAGAGGTATATAATCATCATTTTCTCTTCGAGCAAAGGGAGGCTAAACCGAGGGTTTTAGCTATAATCTCGATTCCAAGCTATTCTTGAGGGTTTTGGAGAGCCTTTATGAGTGGAATTGACAATTCGGAGCTCGAGGACCAATCAGATCACGATTGAAACGCGAGATCGACCTTCTGTTTGCATTTCTCTTTCTTTTCCTTTACTTTTAGCTCTTGTAGTGGCTGTAAATGAGGGACTTAGAGGTTTTATAGACTGATTTTGTGTAGCTTCGTCCTTAATTACTTTGGATTTATTGTATTGAATTGGTTTAAATGTTTAATTGTTGGTTATTTTGAATTAATTGCTTAATTGATGGATGATTATGGCTATTTTGGCTTTTGAATTATTTATGCATTCAGTGTTTAATGCTTTTAATTAGTGTTCTTTAATTAATTGAGATATATCTAAGTTGAGCTCGACAGAGGAAACTCAGTTTAGCGTAATGTATAATTAATTAGATACCCGAGTGACAGCGAGATTAATGGTTAATTAACTGTAGTTGGTGATGAAACTTAATTAAATGAGCACTGTTTAATTGATTCGTTTTCTAAGTGGAAACTTGACGGAAAGGAGCTTAGGCTTGAACTGAAGGCATGACTAGTGTTTATTTACCCGAGTGACAGCGGGGAGAATAAATAAACATTAGAAGTCCGTAATGAAGAGTTTTAATGCCTTGTAATGAATTAGTTAGCGCTAGGGACACCTAGGTTAGTTAACTAGTACTAGGAGAATCCATGCCTTTAGAGCTTCTAGACATATAATTTCACTATTAAACTGATTGTAACTGTCTGTTTAATTGAGCAATTGATCCTATTCCTAAGTCTATCCTATAGGTCTTAGTCTCCCATTTATTTTCTGTTGTTTAGTTTTGTTTGCTCTACTTTCAGTGTTTGTTCTTTAAATAAAGCTAAAGTGAGAGTATTCGCAGTAATTAAACAAATTAACAATTTCAATCCCTATGGAGATGATACTTGGTAAATACTTACCATTTTTATTACTTGACTCGTATACTTGCGGTTATGAGCAAAAGTAAGCATCATGGTGATAGCGTCAAGACATTATGGGTATATATCATCTTTTCCAGCCATTGTGGGAGAGAAAATTTAGAGACCTAAAGATATAATTGCAGCTTACTCAATTTAGGGGATTTTGAGAGTATTCTTGGAGCAAATCGAGGATTGGGAGCTCGGGATGGAGGATTGAGACTTAGTATTGAATTCCCTCTATTTTCCTTTAATTTTTGTATTCCAAATTATGGATGGAATTAAGAGTTTAGATTGAATTTTTGTGATTATGAGTAGCTAAACCTTTTAATTATAGGGATTGATGTAGCCGTTGGGCCAATTTAGCTTAATTCATTGAACCTTTGTATTGATTGACTTGCATTAATTTTATTTATGCAATTTTATGCTTAATGCTTTTAGTCTCGTGGCCATTGATTAATTGTTGTGTGGTCTAAATTTTTGCTTGAAAAAGATAATTTAGATTAGACCATATTTGCATAACTAAAAGTTATTAAAACGTGGGAATGATTAGGTGTTTCATGTATTATAGTGCTCGCAAATAACTGCAAGTGTACGATGTCAAGTTTTAATATAGTAATAGAGTATAGAGTATCGTCTCCAGAGAGATTAGTTTTCTTTAGACTTAATTAAGTACTGTAGTTACTTTTATACAATTTTATTTAGAGAAACAAACCTTGGAATTAAGAAGAAAAATAAACCTAAGCTACTATGTACATGCTTTGGAGTCCAATTTTGAGAAACATGAATGATTGATGCCATTAAGCCCAACTTTGAATTGATTAATGAATTGAGTTATAAATAATGATCCTAGGCCAAGAATTACTAAACTATCCATTGACTCTCTCAAGCCCAATTGACTCTCTCAAGCCCAATTGAACTCATGCAAAGGAGCAAATCAACCTCTCGGTCTATTTCTACTACTAAGCACGACATTAAGACATTCTTTTTAAGGGCTCTAGCATTAACCTACTCATTCTCATGCAATAGATTAACCCTAGTCTACATCTAATCTTCTTTAACTAAATCTACTCTCTCAAGCTAAATTTAGTTAAACAAGCAAAACCATGGCCAAAGGTTTAGACAAGTAAAGCAAGATGCATAAAAGACGTTGATATATACTACAACTCAAAAGCCAAACAAAGTTCTCAAGAATACAACCATATGAATGTCTAAAACATAAATAAATAGTACATGCTCAATCCACAAAAACTCCTAAAACCAAAAGATAAAGTGAAGGGGAAAAAGGAATAAACTGAGGACACGTGTCAACACTCGTTCCCATAGTGATGTTTGTGATCTTGAGCTTTGAGTCTCCTCCTTAGCTCTCCAAAGGTCTCCTCTCTAGGTCTCAAGACACTGATGAAATTGAGTTTAAGATTTTTGGTCTCTCAAAATGGCTCCCTTATCACAATGAGAAGTTTTCCTTTCATACATCGAGACAGCGTTGCAACCTTAGGGGCAGTGTTGTAACATTGTCCCTTCGAATAAAATAAAAAAGAAAAATATCATTTGGGCTGGTGTTGCAACGCTCTGGTCAGCATTGCAATGCTAAGTCTATTGTATTCCAAGTATGAAGGGTTGCACATATGGCGTTGTAACACTATAGGTGGCGTTGCAACGCTATACTCTCGGGCTCACAAGTTTGATTTCTTCTCTCCAACACTTGGATTCTCAAATATAACTCCCATTTGCTCCAAATTCACCCAAATACTTCTGAAAACTCCAGTTTTGCTCCAATTGCTCGGTTCCTACAAAATATACATAAAAACACATCAAAGCACACATATCCATAGCAAAACTAACACTAAACTAAGCCTAGAAATAGCACACTTATGCGCGCAATCATTTGGGCATTATTAGAGGTTATTTAATGAAGAGAATTAATGTCATGCATGTCTTTAAAAATTAGCAGGGATGTAGGTTTTAATTCATTGCATGAGATTTGGGTGAGCTTGGGAGAGTCATTCTTGATAAATGACTTCTAGATCTATGAAATAATTGTTTGTTCAATCTTAGGCACTTCAAATCGTATCCCTAAAATGTTTTCCTCTAATTTGTCTCATTCTTTTTTGTTCGTAGTCTATTTATTTTAGTTTTTTTTTTTTGCTCTGCTATCGATTGTAGTTTCTAAATAAGATCATGCGAAATTATTCGCGGTACTTAAATGAATTGAAAACGTCAATCTTGAGGACAACACTTGTTACTCGTAATCACTATTCTATAACTGTTGGGATTTATGCCCTGAGGCCTCGTAATTAATAATTTATTTAATAATTAATAATATTTTTAATTGTTTTATTTACAAAATAATATTATCCATTATATGAAAAATCCAAGGTTATTAGTGTAATCTTGAACAGTTTGTGGTTGACATACAGGAGGATCATGTTCAAGAAATAACCTAAAGGTTCAGTGCCTTATCCTGGTAACACTATTAATACGGTCCACTTTGTAATAGTTACAAATGATTTAATCCAAATCGTTCATGTGGAAACATGTGAGTGGGGGTATCTTATACAATGAGTTTGTATAAGACTGGACTACGAAATATTTAATCTCTCTTTATAAATCTGTTAATTGAGAAGATTAATATTTCATCAGGATGATCATATGCGACTCGATTTTAATCCTAAGTGAGTTATGAACTCCTGCCTGTGAGAGTTTGTCCTTTGATTTGCATGGGTGAGAGTGGCTTTTGTAATCGATTCAATATGCCTACCATTTTGGGGACTTGACCAAATATGGAGCTGGAAACATAATCTCACAAGATGAAATTCACTCATTCCCATATAGGGTAAGAAGATGAGTAGTTTCTTTAACTGTTGATTTCTGGACTTGAACGAATGGGACCCCACCCTCTCACTAGTGCGAGAGGGACTTTGTTTATAATTAGATTATAAACATATTGTTCATTAGAGAATCAGTGGTACTTAAGGTGCAAGATGTAATTATAAAAGTAAAACGGACTTTTGACCTAGCTGTAATTACGAACAACTTGTGAAGGATTGACTTGCATGTAGTGATTATATCCATGGACACAAATTGTCTTACAGTGCATAAGAGAGCAACTCTAGGTTTATAGTGGAGTGACCTATAGTTAATGAATGAAAATTAATTAATTAAAGAGTTTGATTAATTGATTTTATATCATTGGAGCTTATAATCTGTAGGTCCATAAGGTCTTCTTGCTAGCTCATTGTAACACTAAAAGATCAATTTAGTTGAAAGAAAATTTTGAAATGTTCAAATTAATATTAATTTGAAGTGTTCAAATTAATATTTAATATATTAGATATATTAAATATAAAAGAGGAAAATATATTTATTGTATTTGATACATTATATATTAAAATAATTAATGTATATTTGATACATTAAATAAAAGATATTTATAAAATTTGAATAAGATTCAAATAAATAAATATCGTAGGAGATTTTAATGAGATTCAAATAAGTATAAGATATATTTTAATATATTAGATATTAAAATATTATATTTTAATTATTGCAAAGATTTACCCTTGGTCTCTATAAATAGGACCCTTGGGTTGAGCCATTAGACATAACACATATATCCTCAAGAGAATTAGAGAATTCTCTCTAGATCTCTTCCTCTCTAATTCCTTGTGGATTTTCTTTTAAGAGACTCACACAAGTCTTGGTCCTGTGTTCGAGTCATAGCTAGGAAGATTTTATGGAGGAGATAAAGATCTACTTGAAATATCTCCATATTTACTCCAAGTACATTTTCTTAACCTTAATTTTTAGTTTAATTTTAAATAAAACCAAAGACGATCCAATGCTTCCGCTGCAGAGTGAAACGTTCATTCCTTCAATAAGGGGAGGATTGTTGGGATTGTTGGGAGTGCAACCAAAGTCTCACATTGGCTAGATAAGCGGAAGATCATGAGTTTATAAGTGAGGGATACTATCTCCATTGGTATGAGGGCTTTTGGGTAAAACCAAAAACAAAGCCATGAGGGCTTACGCCCAAAGTGGATAATATCATACCAATGTGAAGATCTTTTGAGGGTCGGTGTCCCTATCAATAACTTGACCCATGCACTTGCGACATTGCACATAAATCACTCAACAATCATCTCATTTAGCTCTTAAGTCATAAAGGCTTTTCAACTATTTATTCTCTTCGAGATTAAACTTAGTAACCATGGGTTGCTTTCGTACCTCAAACTCAACGACTATATCTAAACAATGGAGACATTCCAAAATTTGAGAAATAGTATTTGACATAGCTTGATCTTGGTCTATGAAAATTATCTTTGGTTGTTGACCTCCCATTGATTCCAAAAATGTCTCAAATAACCAAACAAAAGAGGCAATAGTTTCGCTTAATAGAAAAGAGTATCCAAAAAGTACATTTTTCCAATGGTGATTGATTCCCACAATAGAGCACATATCATATTATACTTGTTGGTACGGTATGTGGTATCAAATACCACAACATATCTCCAAAATTATCATAATCAAGCCTTGTTCTACTATCTCTCCAAAAAAACATTTGTTAGCCTGTTTTCATGATCTACTTAAATTTAATAAAAAAAACAATGGGTCGTTCTCTTGTCTATTTTGTTCTAAAAAAATTTGCAAGACTTTGTGCATCTCCTAGCTAGATTTTTTCTAACTTCTGTGAGTTCACAAAATTATGACAATCTCTTTTAGTAAAATTAACGTTCTCTGAACCTCTAGATTCTTGAGTATGTGTGTATTATTTTCAAGTCTACATCAATCACTGTCTTCATAATACCTTTTTGTGCATCAGTAATGTTTCACACAGATCTCATAAAAACATATCTTACCAGGTTTTTCCTATTGCTATTTATATCATAAAGCCTCGTAATTAATGTTTTATTATTTAATAATGATTTGATTTGTAATTTATATTATCCATTACATAAAAATCTAAGGTTATTAGTATAATCTTGAAGAGTATGTGGTTGACATATAAGAAAATTATGTTCAAGAAATAACCTAAATAGTCTATAATATATAGATAAGTTTGGGTGTCTTACGTTAACCCCGCCTCCCCCCCCAAATACTCTCTTCTCTCCCCTCCCCCCTCACCATCTCTAGTCTCCAGCTGTCAGCTTTCCAGTTTCCAATCATCTCAGTTCTTTGTCTCCGTTTGATTTTTTGTCCAGTTTATTATGCTCGCCTTATTTCTAGATTCCAGCCATTAGCTTTCCTGTTTCTGATCATCTCAGCTCTTTTGTCTCCGATTTATTTCTTGGCCGGTTTATGGTGCTTGCCTTTTTCCTACCTTCACATCGGTCTCCTTTTTAGTAAGTTATGGAAGTGCGAAGTTGTAAGATTATCAAATCTTTTTATTGTATTTGGTTTGATGCGGATGGTTTTTTTTATAGAATACTTGGCTTTTAAGAAGGCAATCTCTCTTTCATCTTCTTATCTGAGTTGGCTTGAACGATTTTTAGTTAATTTATTACACCGACCCATTCAACAATTCTTTTGTAAGCAAGTTTAGAATGCATCTAGTTCAATTCAGGAGGTAGTATAGATAGTTTATTCATGTGCTGATGGGATTTCTAAAGAAGGGTTGGTTATCTTTATGGGAATTGTTAAATGAATCCCTTACGAGTTCTAAAGGTCACTTGTCGGAATCAAATTCATCATCTCCGTTATCATTATCTCATGTGTTGAGAAATTCAATTAGTTACGCAGAAGATACAAAGAAACACCTGAGGATTTTCGCTCAAAATTCAAGGGCTCTATTTGTTGGGATTTATGCACTAAAGCCTCGTAATTAATGATTTATTTAATAATTAATATTAATTTTAACTATTTTATTTGTAATATAATATTATCCATTATATGAAAAATCCAAGGTTATTAGTGTAATCTTGAACAGTATGTGGTTGACATACAGGAGGATCATATTCAAGAAATAACCTAAAGGGTCATAGTATATGGATAAGGTTGGGTGCCTTATCTTGGTAACACTATTGATACGACTTACTTTGTAATAGTTACAAGTGATTTGATCCAAATCGTTCATGTGGAGACATGTGAGTGAGGGTATCTTATACAATGAATTTGCATAAGACTAGTCCATGAAATATTTAATCTATCTTTATAAATACGTTAATTGAGAACATTAATATTTCAACAGGATGATCATATGTGACTCGATCTTAATCCTGAGTGAGTTATGAACTCCTACCTGTGAGAGATTGTCCTTTGATTTGCATGGGTCAGAGTGGCTTTTGTAGCCGATTCAATAAGCCTACGATTTTGGGGACTTTACCAAATAGGAAGCTGGGAACATAAACTCACAAGATGGAATTCATTCCTTTCCATATAGGGTAAGTAGATGAGTAGTTCCCTTAAGTGCTGATTTTGAGATTTGAAGAATGGGACCCCACCTCTCACTGGCCAGAGAGGGACTTAGTTTATGATTGGATCATAAACAAATTGTTCATTAGAGGATCAGTGGTACTTAAGGTGCAAAATGTAATTACAGGGGTAAAACAGACTTTTGACCTAACTGTAATTACGAACAATTCGTGAAGGATCGACTTGCATGTAGTGATTATATCCATGGACACAACTTGTCATTCAGTGCATAAGAGTGCAACTCTAGATCAATAGTGGAGTGATTCTAGAGTAAATAAATGAATATTGATTAATTAGAGAGTTTGATTAATTAATTTAGTATCATTGGAGCTTAAAATTTGTAGGTCCATAAGGTCCACTTGCTAATTCATAGTAACACTAGATGATCAATTTAGTTGAAAAAAAAATATGAAATGTTTAGATTAATATTTAATATATTAGATATATTAAATATAAAAAAGAAAAATATATTTATTGTATTTGATATATTAAATATTAAAATAATTAATGTATATTAGATATATTAAAAAAAAACATTTATAAAATTTGAATAATATTCAAATAAAAAAATAAATATCGTAGAAGAATTTAAAGATTTGAATAAGATTGAAATATATTAAATATATGTATTTAATATATTAGATATCCAAATATATATTATTTAATTATGAAAAAGATTTTCTCCAGATCTCTATAAATAGGACCTTTGGGTTGAGTCATTATAATACAGATCTCATCAATAGAGAATCAGAGAATTCTCTCTAGACTTTTTCCTCTCCAATCTCTTGTGGATTTTCTTTCAAGAGACTCCCACAATCCTTGATCTTGTATTCGAGTCATAACCAGAAAAACTTTATGGAGGAGATAAAGACCCGCATGAAATATCTCCATATTATCTCAAAGAATTGTTTTGTTTAGCCTAAAATTGTATTTTAGTTTAATTCCAAATAAATCAAATGCAATCCAATGCTTCAGTTGTGGGTTTAATTCGATTATTCCCTTCACTATTTTGCCGAGAAGACTCAATTTCTTTGTCTCTTTCCTATTGGGTTAGAAAGGATAATGAAGTGTTGAAAGTTGATTTTGAAGATCTTTAGGTTGGTGTCCAGAATATTTGCCCATAATATCTGGAAGAATATCAAGAGACTCTAGAACTTCATTTCAAATTCAAGATTTTGTTCAATCCGCTTTTTCTGACAAAGCATTGATCAAATTTGTAAATGGTAATGTTGCTAAGTCTTTAGATTCATCTGAAAAATGGAAGGCATATGAAGATTTTCATTTGCTCTTTGAGAAATGGTCCAGAAGGATTCATAGTTGTTACAGGCGAAAACTAGCCTAGACCGGCCTTGGTTGACCACTCGAGGGAATGGGTCTGTCAAAAGGCCTTGTTGGCTGACCCCTCGAGGGGTCGGCCCAGACTGGCATTGGTCGACCCCTCGAGGGGTCGGCCTAGACCGGCCTTGGCCGGCCCCTCGAGGGGTCGGCCAAGAGGTCTCTTTGGTCGACCCCTGGAGGGGTCGGCCTAGACCGGCCTTGGCCGGCCCTTCGAGGGGTTGGCCAAGAGGCCGAACCGGCCTCGACTGACCCTCTGAGGGGTCGGCCAAGAGGTCTTTTTGGCAAACCCCTCGAGGGGGCCTAGACCGGCCTTGGCTGGCCCCTTGAGGGGTCGGCCAAGAGGCCGAACCGACCTTGAGGGGTCGGCCAAAAGGCCTATTCGGCTAAATTTGCTTTATCCCGAATGGACGAGCAAGAAGCGGGAAAGTCATTCGGGAGTGCACTGAATGAACCGTTAAGATTCGAATTAAACGAGATAAGGTCTGTAACGGTCATAATGATAAAGACAATCCATGATAGTGCTAAATTCTCAGAGATCTTAATAATGCAGGATTGACCGTTACAATTACATGAAAATATAAAAAGCGAAGGACAACGATGTTGAGAGGTATGCAATCATTACTGAGCTTTTACAGCCTAAGCTTTCTAAGTAAGAAACCTTGATTTCTAACTTGAGCGTTGGAGTTTAAGTGGTTTAGCACCACATCAGTGTCAGTTCTCTATTTTGCAAGCATCTACAGCTCCCGGTGATACAAATTTACGGTTGATCCGGCGATCCAAATTCCGGCATCAACAGTTGGCACCGTCTGTGGGGACTGACGATTTGCTACTTGTCTGAGAATTAGAACATCGGGAAGATCATGAATTCTGACATGAACCGTGAAAATCGAATGATAGATGGAGACGATTCGAACCAGGAACACCACCCAAGGTGATCACGTGAGCAAGCTACACCGGTTGAGGAAACCCGCCTGCAAACTGTTAGGCAAGAGGAAGTGCGGGTAATGCCGGTGCATGTGGAATTGGCAGAGAAGGTCCAAAAGATAGATCAGGATTTGGCTCGTATCATGGATATTTTGAGCAAGTGCAATGCTATCATGGAGGTAGTGGCAAAGATTGCTGGAGAAATTCCAGGACCTAGCAAAGGAAAGGAAGGTGTGTGCTTGACTCCACTTTTGTTAGGTAACAACTTTGTCCCAGTCGTACGTGATCAAGCCAAAGGGAAGGGACCTGCAGAAGAAGAGGTAGGTGAATCCCAAATTAGGGGTCCCTTCACGAGCGAGAAGCTGAAGATAGGAGGGAATGACAAAAGGCCAGCACGCCTAGATTTAAAGAAACCAGAAGTAACGGCCCATCAGTCCCAAGCGCGTACGGTTCGACTTCATAGTGAAATAAAGGGCTCTGTTAGAGAGTCAGGTGGACATCGTGATCAGTCTATGGCTCGCAAGGCCGGTCAGCAAGAAAAATCTGACCTTGGCACTGACCTGCGAGACTTGATCAATCACAAGAGAAAGGAGCAGGCTAACGACAAAGAGGTAGAGAGTCAGCCATGGGCAATTGAGTTACGAAGAATCCAGAACGAGCTTGGAGACATGAAGAAAGCTCAAGATCATGAGGGGTTAGATCTGGAAAACTTGTTAGACTAGGTTGACCCACCTTTCACTGATGAGATTATGCAAGAAAAAGTACCTCCCAAGTTTAAGTTGCCTACCATGAAGGCGTATGATGGATCCAAGGATCCTGTAGAGCATTTAGATACCTTCCGGTCGTGGATGGAACTCCACGGAGTCCGGGATGCTATTAAGTGCCGAGCATTTTCATTTACTCTCGCAGGTCCAGCCCGGAAGTGGTTCAGACAGTTGAAGCGAAGATCAATAAGCTCTTTTTGCGAATTAGCACGGGAGTTTATTACCAGTTTTTGGGGGGATGAGATCAGTGAAAGCCCCCGACGCACCTGCTTACTATCAAGTAAGGAAGGAATGAAACATCAAGAGAATATGTCTCGAGGTTCAACAATGAAGCTCTCCAAATTGAGCGCTTACTATAGTAGCCGGTCTCAGAGATGAGAAGTTCCTTTGGTCCTTAGGTAAAAAAGCTGTAACTACTTACCTGGATCTCCTTTCCAGGGCACAGAAGTACATGAGTGCAAGGGAATTACTTCGTTCTAGAGGAGCTCCAGAAGATAAGCTTACTCGCCCTGATCATCAACGAGTCAAGGGACGGCATGAAGATGAGCGTTCTGAGTCAAAGAAAAGAAGACTAGAAGAACACAATACCTCGCAAGAGCGGATGGGTCGCAAAGGTCTACCTCCAAGCAAGTTTGAGTGGTATACGCCAACAGTAGTTCCTGCGGAGCAGATCCTGATGGAGATCCAGGACAAAGAAATACTAAAGTGGCCAGCCAAATTGAAAGCGGGTTCGCATCAGAGAAACAAGGATAAGTATTGCCTCTTTCATAGAGACCACGGTCACACCACTACTGAGTGCTTTGATTTAAAGGAGGCAATAGAGTCTCTAATCCAGAAAGGACATCTAAAGGAATATGTGGGAGGAAAGAATGCACCAGATGCAGATCGACCATCACAGAGTAAAAAAGACTGAACCCCTACGCAACCCAGGGAGATAAGGACAATTTTTGGGGGCCCAGCAGGTGGAGAATCTGGACGAAAGCGGAATGCAAAAGTAAGAGAGGCTCGGGTTACACCAGAGAATTATGAGGTATGTACTACTTTGTCGGCTACTCAAGTTGTGAGCTTTTTAGAGGAAGATGCAGTGAACCTGCATCAACCTCATAATGATGCTTTAGTTGTGTCTCTAGTAATAGCCAATATCAAGGTACATCGCATCTTGGTAGACGGTGGAAGTTCAGCCGATATACTTTCCCTTTATGCATTTAACACCATGAAGTTAGGGCGTGAACGGTTGAAGAGCCGACCGGACCCACTAATTGGATTTGGAGGCCAAGTCGTATACTCAGAAGGAAGTATAGAGTTACCAGTGACCTTTGGCGATGGCATGACCAACATAATGACGATGGTAAATTTCCTAGTGGTGGATGATAAGTCAATCTACAATGCCATCCTAGGGCGACCGGCTCTACATCAATTGAAGGCTGTTCCATCTACCTATCACCAGGTAATGAAGTTTCCTACCCCATATGGGATTGGAGTAATACGAGGAGAACAATTGACTTCACGAGAATGTTATCGAACGACCTTAAAAGATTCGACCAGCAATGTTGGAGATGTGCAGGTCATTCAGGGAAATCCACAGGTCGAGGGAGAGGCCAAGGTCGATTTTCCAACCTCGGCACCCGAGATAGTGGAAGAATAGATAGTCGATATGGAAGCGGAAGAGATGGCTGAACTCAGAGATAAGACCGAGCAACAAGGTGAACCGGCAGATTCATTGGAGTCTGTCCCGCTACTGTCGGACTCTCAATGAGTTAGTATTGGCGCCAAGCTGGAAGCTACTGAAAAGGAGAGTCTTATATCTTTCCTAAGGAAAAATGCGGATGTGTTCGCCTAGTCAGCAAATGATATGCCTGGAGTAGATCCTCAAGTAATGGTGCACCGACTTAATATCAACCCGGATTTTAAGCCGGTTCGCCAGAAAAGACGAGCTTTTAACCATGCCCGAAATGAGGTGATTGCTGAGCAGGTTGAGGAGTTGCTGAAGACTAAATTCATACGTGAAGTCAACTATCCCCAATGGCTTTCCAATGTCGTACTTGTCAAGAAGGCTAATGGCAAGTGGAGAATGTGTATCGACTTCACAGATTTGAATAAGGCATGCCCAAAGGATAGTTTTCCATTACCACGAATAGATCAACTGGTAGATGCAACAGCTGGTCATGAACTGCTAAGCTTCATGGACGCTTATTCAGGGTATAATCAAATTCGAATGCATGTTAAGGATCAAGAAAAAACTTCATTTGTCACACCAGTAGAGGATTATATTGCTACAATGTTATGCCTTTTGGTTTGAAAAACGTTGGTGCCACTTACCAACGTTTAGTTAATAAAATGTTTGCTCATCTTATCGACAGGAATATGGAGGTATATGTCGATGACATGTTGGTAAAGAGCAAGAAATCTTTTCAACATCAAGATGACTTGACCGACGCGTTTGAAACTCTACGAAAATACCATATGAAGTTGAATCCAAACAAGTGTGCTTTCGGAGTCACTTCAGGTAAATTCTTAGGTTTCATGGTCAGCCAGTGTGGTATTGAAGCAAATCCAGACAAGATCCGGGCTGTGCTCGAGATGGAATCTCCAAAGACAATGAAGCAGTTGCAAAGCTTGAATGGGAAAATTGCTGCTTTAAACCGATTTGTAAGTAGAGCAACTGATAAGTGTCTTCCATTTTTCAAACTGTTAAGGAAAAAGGCTAACTTCGAATGGACGGCGGAGTGTGAGTAGGCTTTCGAACTGTTGAAAAAATACCTTAGTTCGGCCCCACTCCTCTCCAAGCCTGTTACAGGAGAAGAGCTTTTCCTGTACTTGGCGACTTCTGATTCTGCAGTCAGCTCGGTGCTGATTAAGGAAGTTGATGGACGGCAATCGCCTATCTACTACACGAGCAAAGCTATGCTGGGAGCAGAGTCGAGATACCCACAGGTAGAAAAGTTGGCTTTGGCTCTCGTGGTCTCGGCCCGTAGATTACGCCCGTATTTCCAGGCACATAAGGTAACTGTCTTAACCAATTTTCCATTGAGACAAGTGTTGCAAAAGTCTGAGACTTCAGGTCGGTTAATGAAGTGGGCGATAGAGCTAGGAGAGTATGATATTCAATTCCGATCCTGAACAGCAATGAAAGGGCAAGCGGTAGCCGATTTCGTAGCTGAGATGACTCCTCAAGCAAAAGTATGCGTAGCGCAATTCCGGTCCCAAGGTTTGACTGAGGATGACCTCCCTTGGACACTCTATGTGGATGGGTCATCTAGTCACCGAGGGTGCGGAGCTGGGTTGCTACTAGTGTCACCAGACGGAGAGAGATTCGAGTATGCACTAAGGTTCAAGTTTCGAGCTTCCAATAATGAGGCCGAGTATGAGGCGTTATTGGTTGGGTTGAGGGTTGCTAAAATGTTTGAGATTAGCAATTTGCTTATTCTTAGTGATTCTCAACTCATTGTGAACCAGGTGGCAGAAACGTATCAGGCCAAAGAACAACGGATGGTTGAGTATTTGGCAAAAGTGAAGCAACATTTGGGATCCTTTGTCAAGTTTGAAATCAAGCGGATCCCACGATCTCAAAATGCTAATGCAGACTCATTAGCTAAGTTGGCAGCCGCTTATGAGACAGAATTAGGCCGAACTGTCCCGGTGGAGATCCTAGATGAGCCAAGTGTTCGAGAACACGAAGTGATGGAACTCGATGATCCTCCGATAGGTATGAACACACTTGGATTGACCCACTAGTTGATTTCCTCACAAGTGGTGAACTCCCTTCTGATAAAAATGAAGCGCTACGACTAAGGTACTGAGCGGCCAGATATGTCTTGCGAGGTGGTCAGTTGTATAAGAGAAGCTACTCTTTACCTCTTCTCAAGTGTCTTACACCTGCTGAAGCTAAGTATGTCATGCGAGAAATACACGAAGGTGTATGCGGAAACCATTCAGGTGCACCGTCTCTTGTGCAGAAGGTGGTAAGGCAGGGGTATTATTGGCCTACTATATTTGTAGATGCACGTATTTTCGTTAGGTCATGTGACCGGTGTCAACGTTTTGCTACAATACAGAGGCAACCTCCTGAACCGCTCATAAGCATTATGAGCCCATGGTTGTTCGCGCAATGGGGGGTAGACCTCATAGGATCCCTTCCTCAAGGTCGAGGGCAAACAAAATTTGCTATAGTGGCGGTCGATTATTTTACAAAATGGGCAGAGGCGGAAGCCCTAGCAACCATAACGGAGAAGAAAGTTACCGACTTCGTTTGGAGGGGTATAGTATGTCGTTTTGGTATACCATATGCTCTTGTCACTGACAATGGTCGACAATTTGATAATGCAGCCTTTCAAAAATTTTGTGCTGATTTGAGCATCAAACATTTCTTCTCTTCTCCAGCCCATCCGCAAGCAAATGGTCAAGTGGAAGCAGTGAATAAAATCATTAAGCAAAATATGAAGACCAAATTGGAGGGGCTGAAAGGGCTTTGGGCTAAGAATTACCAAATGTTTTATGGGCCTACAAGACCACCCCTCGGACCTCGACTGGAGAGACTCCTTTCTCACTTTCGTTTGGATCCGAAGCAGTTATTCCAGTAGAAATCGGCCTCCCGTCACCAAGAGTTGAACAGTTCAATCCTGAGGACAACACTGATTAACTTAACTTACACCTCGACCTATTAGAGGAGCGACGAGAGACAGCAAGATTGAGAATAGCTGAGTACAAGAACATAGTCGCTCGATACTACAATTCTCATGTAAAGCGACGAAGTTTCAAAGAAGGAGATTTAGTTCTTCGAAGGGTTATGCCAAACACTAAAGACTCAAATAGTGGAACATTAGGCCCAACGTGGGAAGGTCCGTATCGGGTTACGAAAGTTGTTCGACCAGGAACTTATAAGATAGCTGATCTTGGAGGTCGACATATGCCTCATCCATGGAATGCTGAACATCTGAAAATTTACTTTCAGTAAAGGTGATGTCTTAATTTTTTATTGTAATTTTTGAGTTGAACGTCATTTCTTTAATTTCAATTTTTAATGAAGGCGTATTTTTTACTCAAGCAAGTTATTTAAAAAATAAAACCAACTCTGCGTGAGTGGGGGGTATGATCCATCAAGACACAAACAAGCAACTAGATTCACGACAAAGAAAAATGACATAAATGATCATTAATACATAAGAGTTCATGATTGAAAAAGGGAAGCGATATATAAGCACGTAAATTTGTCAAAGTCAAGAAACTTGTTCGTCATCTGAGAGGATACCATGAAGAAAACCTTCCCCTAAAACTTCGTTTTCCAGTCTGGAAGTCTGACCAAAATCGAAGCCTTCTCCTAAAGCTTCAGGTCCAGAAGTTTGGCCAAGATCAAACTCTGGAGGATCGCAATATTCTTTGAAAGACGTTTTGAGCCATTTGAGATCCAAGTCAGGATGACACTCCTTAGCAGTCCGAATTGACCAGGCCACTCCACAACGCATAGCTTGATTTTGAAAATCAATGTATTCATTAGAAAGTTTGAATGCCTTAGTCAAAAATTTGGAGTCAGCAAGCTTAGCTTTAGCCTCCTTTAGTTTGGCTTCAGCCTCCTTTAGTTTAGCCCGAGTCTCTGTCAATTGAAGTTGAAGAGCAGATATATCACTCTCGGAGCAAACTCGGTAGTCATTAAACTGAGCCTGTAGACTCTGCAAAGATTGGTTCGCTTGGGCGTGTAGAGCAAATGCTTGGTCCAGTTCTTCTCTAGACATGTGATCTCGGCGAAGTTGAGTGAGTTCTCTACGAAGATAAGTGAGTTCTCCTGACACCCGACGAGAAGCTAAAGTTCCATGACCAAAAGCCTACACGCGAAACACACAAATGAGAAAATTAAGGCTTACAACAATCAATTTTGGAGACAAGATAAATACTTCACCTCACGAAGATGATGCATCATAGCCTGGAAAGCAAGTTGGGGGTCCCGTAAATCACAACGACAGTCAACCCGTTCTTGAGAAGAGCTAGCTTCAGATAAGCCGGCCCACATGGAAAATGAACGCTCAAGTTTAGCGGTCTCGTCAATAGGAGAGTCATAAGGGCCAGGATAGTCAAATGGAAGAATAGTTCCGTGGCTGGACCCGCCAAATGATGAAGGAGCGCTATTGCTGGCTCCTCCTACGAGATGAGTGGTAGGGGGTACCGGGGTTGGAGAAATATCTGATATGCCAGATCCTTGAGGAGGAGGTCGGAAAGTTGTACGCCTAGGAGAGGCCCGAGTGCACTGTCTATGAGAAGGTCGTCTTTCATGCCCTTCGTTGTTAATGGGAGAGGTAACCATGGGGACAGTCTCTACAGGTTCAGAATCTGAATTGTCAGATGTCATTTCAACCTCACGGTCCATAGCTCTGACTCAGGGACGTGGAGCCATATCTAACAAATCGAGCAAAGTCGAAGTTCGTTATCTACATTCAAGACTAGATTGACAAGGTGCATATGATTTAATACCCAATTCTGAGGGTAGTACCTGAAAAGTTTGGCAGGGGAATGAGGTGATATTCAGCAAGGAGATCGGGATGAACCAAATCAAGACCCCAACGCAGAAGTCCACTAATCCTCCAAGCAAGGTCACGAAAGGCAATAGCCACAGACAATGACTCTGGATTAATGTTAGCTACAAAAACAATAGCAAAATAAGAACAGTATGATATATACACAAAAAATCAGAAGGGAAAAGCAGACTCGCCTATCACCCTGAAATCAGTTGGAACTGGGAGGGTAGAGCCAGAATTATTAGAGGCAAGCCATGAACCACTAATGAAGAACCAATATTTCTTCCTGTCTTTCACTGACGAGGGTTCTCTCACTATAGGTTCATGGACGGACTGTGGATTGGTATAATAAAATAGTTGGGACTTATCTTTTTGCTTAAAAGTATGCAAGGATAGAAAATCAAGGGATGTCATAGGTGTACGGTTACCAACCTGAAGCCAAAGGATATAACACCCTACAAAAGTACACCAAGCGTTGGGAAGAAGCTGACAGGGGGCAAGATTGATAAGGGTTAAGAAATTTTGGATCACAGGTAGTAAGGGGAGCCGAACACCACTAGAGAACATGTCGGGATAGAATGCCACTTCTCCAGGAGGGGGAGAGGCTGAATTTTCTCCACGATTTGGGACTCTCATGTTGATGGAATTAGGAACGTTATACTGAACCCTAAGGTCATCTAGGGTCGCTTGAACTAGAGGCCCTCTCAAACGGATTTTAGATGGCTCATTACGTGTTCTGGTCCTGGACTTACGCCGACCACGGGCCAGTTGAGGGGGATTAGGGATGAAATCTTTGTCATTGGGATCAGAAGAGTCACCCGTTTCGAAGTGGATAACTCTAGAACAACCCGCCATGTGGAAAATAAGTCAAAGGAAGAGAAATTACCTGAAAAGTGAAGGAATGACTAGGACTTCAGAACAAGGAAGTGAGAAAAGGGAAAGTTCGAGAAGCTGTGAGAGTTTTGAGTTCAGAGTGAGCCCTTATATAAACCTGGATTGGCACGATTTTCAAGACATAGAATGGTGCCGACAATGGAGTACTGGTGAGCGATACCCGTAGACTTCCAAGTGAAAACCAAGCGAATACGCTTAGAGGGTTTTCATTGGAAGTGGGGGCAACTGTTACAGGCGAAAACTAGCCTAGACAAGCCTTGGTAGACCACTCGAGGGAAGGGGTAGGTCAAAAGGCCTTGTTGGCCGACCCCTCGAGGGGTCGGCCCAGACCTGCATTGGCCGACCCCTCGAGGCGTGGGCCAACAGGCCGAACCGGCCTCGGCCGACCCCCCAAGGGGTCGGCCAACAGGCCTATTTGGCCCACCCCTCTAGGGTAGGCCTAGACCGGCATTGGCTGGCCCCTCGAGGGGTCGGCCTAGACCGGCCTTGGCCGGCCCCTCAAGGGGTTGGCCAAGAGGCCTAACCAGCCTCGGCCGACCCCAGGGGGTCGGCCAAGAGGTCTTTTTGGCAGACCCCTCGAGGGGTGGGCCAAAAGGCTTATTCGGCTAAATTTGCTTTATCCCGAATGGACGAGCAAGAAGCAGGAAAGTCATTCGGGAGTGCACTGAATGAACCGTTAAGATTCGAATTAAACGAGATAAGGTCTGTAACGGTCAGAATGATAAAGACAATCCATGATCGAGCTAAATTCTCGGAGATCTTAATAATGCAGGATTGACCGTTACAATTACATGAAAATATAAAAAGCGAAGGACAACGATGTTGAAAGGTATGCAATCATTACTGAGCTTTTACAGCCTAAGCTTTCTAAGTAAGAAACCTTGATTTCTAACTTGAGCGTCGAAGTTTAAGTGGCTTAGCACCACGCCGGTGTTAGTTCTCTATGTTGCAGGCATCTACAGCTCCCGGTGATACAAATTTACGGTTGATCCGACGATCCAAATTCCGGCATCAACAATAGTCATTCGAGTTTAATGGAGGGATATGGTGGATGGATCTCGATAAAGAATTTGTGTTTATATTATTGGTGTCACAAGTTTTTTAAAGCAATTGGAGCTTATTTTGGAGATTTAGAGAGTATTTCATATGATACTCTTAATATGACTATCGTTTATGAAGCTCGAATCCAGATTGAGAAAAATTTATGCAGTTTTATGTAAGTCTTATCCAAACTTCTATGTTCATAAAAAAGGACCAGTCTCTGTAGAAGAACAACCTGTGTTTAATGTTGATTTTCTAGAAGAAGCTGTTTCAAAAGTTTTTGTCCCTTAAGAGTCTCTTTTTATTCCCGAGCAGTTAAAGTTAAAGGATAAACCTAAGGAGTTTTCAGGAAATCGATGTAATATTGGGCATAAGGGTACGTCTTTCACAAAAGTTTCATTGTCTCTTGATCGAACTAAAACGTGTGGACTTAGAATAAGTATTTTTTGTTTTGAATGAAGCTCCAATCCAGTGCAAGTGCATACCGTCGATGCAAATAATAAAATTGGAAGTACTCCAAAGTATCGATCTTACAGAGAATGGATACAACAAAATTCAAAGATAGCACAATGATGTTAAAAAATTGCAACTTTGGTAACCAAATATAAAAATGATTGGGATGGGTTTTTGTGGAAAAACAGAATAATAAAAGGAAGGGATCCAAGCACATTCATACCCCTTTGATTGGAATTTGCGGCCTAATTGCAATTGAAATCCTTTGATTCAACACTTAAGCTTTGAAATCGGATTCAACACCTATTCAACCTTCTATGAAGTATCTTTAGGAGGCTAAGTGATTAAACCATTATTTCTATGGCTAATACGAATTTAGTTAAAAATAAACACAATCCTATTAGTTTTGGAAGTTTTGCCATATGTCTAGGGTCAAAATCAAGGTCTTATTGCTAAGCTCCTTTCCTAAATTGCTTTTATGAAAATCCAGTTTTATCTAACCTTTTCAATATTAGACTCAATCGTTGTATGTGAAGCTAGGTGATCAAACTAGACTCACAATGAGAATTTTAATCAATAAAAGCAAACAGTGCTATAAGATTAAGCAAGGTTATTCTTACACATTAGGCCTTAAATTCTTTTCTCTAAGGCATTCACATACTTGAATCCCAAAGATAGGATTAGTTCATAATTAAAGAAGAAAATAAATAAGCTTTAAACAAAAGAAACTTCATAACTTGAAAGAATTGAACATGCAGAATGGTGAGGAGAAAATGAAATTCAAAATAAGAAGGGTTCAAAAATAAACTGACATCAAACTTTATTGAAATAACGTTGTAGAACGAAATTTCACAAAAATTTGGAATTATAGAACTTAACTAAGAACTGAATAAAAGGAGAAGTAATACAACAACTTAAACGTAAAAAATTCAACAACTAAAACATAACCAAAACTGAATAAAAGCTGGAACAATTTCTGAAAATTCAAAGAAAACTACAGAAACTCTATACCCTCTAACGCCATTTCTTTCAATCAAACTCACTCCAACCTCTTTCAAGGTGAAATGGGTCTTCACAATCCAAGGTTTTCACCTAGATTGGATCAAGTTTCAGGGGCTGTAGAAGATGAAGAGGGACGATCAACACGATAAAAAGAAGAAGAAACGACAGAATGTGATGTGAACAATCGACATCTTTTGAGTGTGTTAGCCACATTTTTATAGCCTCTAAAAGCTAGGATTTTTGTCAACTTTAGTGTATGGAAAGACCCATGTCATTAATACCGAGAATTAGAGAGAATATCTTCAAAATTGTTCAAAGTCTGAAATTTTCGTTTTTTCTATGTCTGTCCATTCCTACAGTGTCCAAAATTGCAATTGCAATCTATTTTTTGGATTGCAATAGCAATTTTTTACAGTTTCCTATACATGCACAAAAAACAGAAAAATCAACAAGTTTATGCTTGTTATGCATTTTTCAGCCTTCTCTTGCTATTTTGACATATTACTAACATGCCCAAGTGATTTTATTCAAACTTCCTTCATTTTACTAAATTTTGTGGATCTAAATAGGTGAATTCTCAAGAATAACTTAAATTTAAAGGCTAAATAACCCTCAATAATGAGCCTTATCACCTCCTAAAATCAAGAAGGTGTTAAAGCAATCTTCCCCATGCTGTCTTAAAAATTCAGACAATGAGTTTGAGATAAGTTTAAGTAGTGAGGAGTTTGATCTTCCCTCTTCCATTAATCTTTTGAATGAAGAGTTTTGTGAAAATTATGATGAAGCCGATTTGAATTTTCTATTTAACTCTCCATCTAAGACAGATCACTTAAGCAAGAAGATAGGTGACGAATCTAAGGTTTTTGGTTCGAATTCATCAGCTAACGTGGACAACTTTTCTGCTCTTATTAAAACCAGTGAACTTCAATTCAAGGAAATTTTGCCATTCCAGTGTACGTAATTCATTAGTAACAGGGGTGATTGCATTATCCTTTTTAATCCTCGATGATGATCATAGTGTTGAGAGTGCGACCAAAGTCTCACATCGACTATATAAGGGGAAAGGGGAAGAACATGGGTTTATAAGTGAGAGACACTATCTCCATTGACATGAGGCCTTTTAGGTGAAACCAAAAACAAAATCATGAGGGCTTATGCCCAAAGTGGACAATATCATACTAATGTGGAGATCTGTCGAGGGTCGGTTGTCCCTATCAAGTGGTATTAGAGCCATGCCATTGAGCCGTGATCGGTAGAATCCTTGGGTGCCGAACAAAGGAGGCGAGCCTTGAAGGCGTAGTTATGGTGGAGATCCGTGGTAGAGAGCTCTATCTGATAGGTGGTGTGCTCCGGTAAAGGAGTCGGCCAGGATACGAGCTAGACGGATAGATGACTATTTGAGGGGAAGCTCGGTTTGGTACTTTGTTCGAGGGGAGAATTGTTGGGAGTGCGACCAAAGTCATCGGCTAGATAAGGAGAAGATCATGAGTTTATAAGTGAGGGACACTATCTCCATTGGCATGAGGCCTTTTGGGTGAAACTAAAAACAAAGTCATAAGGACTTATGCCCAAAGTGGACAATATCATACCAATGTGGAGATTTGTCGAGGGTCGGTTGTCCCTATCACATAGAACACAAGAGATTTGGGGGATGCTTCTAAACGTGTTAAGTTAAAGAAATTCTAGCAAAATGTTAATCTTGATATGGTACTTATTCAAGAAACCAAGTTGTCTTTCATCGACAAGAGGTAATTTGTTAAAACTCTTTGGAGTCTAGAGAGGTTAATTGGGTTCATGTTGAATCTATTGGTAGATCGGGTGGAATGTTAATTACGTGAGATGAAAGTAGAGTTAATATGCTAGAAGTGTTGAAAGGTGGATACTCCCTTTCAGTTAGAGCTTTTTTTCCAGCAAGGTAAAAAGATTGTTGGATTTTGAATACTTATGGTCCTAATGATTACAAGGAAAGAAGACATGTTTGGAGTGAATTAAAATCTCTTTTTTGCTATTGTGAGTATCCTTGGTGTGTGGGAAGTGATTTTAATGTTACAAGGTAGGTTCATGAATGTTCTCCTCTTGATAAGTATACTAAAGAAATGAAGTGTTTTAATAATATCATTGAAGAGATCGATTTGGTGGAGATTCCTCTACCTAATGGAAAATTTTAGTGGTCCCACTTGGGTGATGATTGTCATTCAATCTTTAATTGATAGATTCTTTATTAATAAGGAATGTGATGATTTTTTTGATAATTTGAGAGTTTCAAGGCAGGTTCGTACTTTTTCTTATCATTTTTCGATTCTTCTAGAGGTTGGTGGTTTTAATTGGGGTCCATCTCCTTTTCACTTCTTGAATTCTTTGTTGAATATAAAGGATTGCGTTGAGCTTATTAAGAATTCTCTCTCAGAAGATCGTTCGTATAGTTGGGCTGGTTTTGTGATTTCTGCAAAGCTTTGGAATTTAAAATGTGTTGTAAAAGTATGGTTTACTGATTATGAGAATACAAGGAAAAGGAACAAAAAGCAATTGCTGGAGGAAATCACACAGTTTGATGCAAAATCAGATTCAGGCCCTTTATTCACACAAGAGTTGAATCTTCAAGCATCTTTCAAAGGTGCTTTAATGGAGTTGTATCTGATGGAAGAGATAAATTTGATTCAGAAATGTAAACTCCAACGGCTTCGAGAAGGATACGAAAACTCAAGTTTCTTTCATCGGTTTTTAGCAGCTAAAAAACGAAAGTTATAGATTTCTGAGGCCCCGTTTGATAACGTTCTCGTTTCTCGTTTCTTGTTTTCTGTTTCTATTTCTCGTTTCTCGTTTCTTGTTTCTATTTCTTAAAAATTAAAAACAGAAACATGTTTGATAACTATTTCTGTTTCTTGTTTCTTGTTTTTTGGGAAAAATAAAATTTAGTACATATACTATAATAAAACATATAACATGCATTAAAATAAATATAAAACAATTATAAAGATGTTATAATATTTTATTAAGGCCTAACACCTAATTAATAATAATAATAATAATAATAATAAATTTTATCCCTTCAAATGTTGTTCAAATTTGATTTGCAATGTTATTTCTTACTTCAATCAATTCACCTCGAATGATTTTGACTTACAAGAGTTAGTTAAATTAGACGAATTTGTAAATTGTCTAAGGTCAGACAATCGAACATACCCACATTTCTTTAATTTAATAATAAACTTTATTTTTATTTTTTCTTTAAAAATGCATTAGTCAATAATACATGCAAGTAAAATCAGAAAAAGAGAGAGAATGTATATATTTTTTTACATTTAATGGTAAACATGAAATACATTATTAGTTTATTTATTTAATAAAAAAATAAAATCGTACCAAAAGGAAAAATATTAGAGAATTAAATAGAAAATAATAACTATAAGCTTGTTAATGTAAAGTAAATGAAAATAAGAAAATAAGAAAATAAGAGAAAATAAAAGCATAAACGAAAAGAGAAAAGTAAAAAGAAAAAAAATAATGAACTATTAAAAGAAAAATGAAAGAGAGAGAACGAATAGAAAGAAATAAATCAAAAAATAAAAATCAAAAAGAAGAAAAAAACAAAAACATTAAAAAGTATTAAAAGAAAAAAAAATAGAATGGAAGAGAGAGAAAGAAGAGAGAGATGAGAGATGTGTAAAAAGAGAAATAAGAATACATGCATGAAACCTGAAAAAAAAAAACAGAAACAGAATTTGAGAAACTACTTTTTGAAGTTTCTCAAAATCTGCCTTTTTTTTTAGAAACGTTTCTAAAAAATTTAGAAACAAGAAACAGGATGGTTTATCAAACAGATCTGTTTCTTGAAAAATGAGAAACATGAACAAGAAACAGGAAACATGAACGTTATCAAACAAGCCCTGAGTTAACTTCAATTAATGTGGACACTATTTACTGTCTTATAGGGGAATTGAAGCTGAGATTATTGATAAAGGAGCTTGTTGAATGTCCTATCAAGATTAAATTTATAAAAACTGAACCTCTAAATATTTTACAATAATAGTGGCCAGGGTCATCTACAGAGATTGAAGTTCTTAGATTTAATTAAATACCATAATTAACTATGCCCAATTTTATTTAGAGAAATATAACTTTAGTTTGATCAAAAAGACAAATAAAATCTAAACTACTATTTACAAGGTTGGAGTCCAATTTTTGAGAAACATACTAGTTGATTAAATTAAGCACAACTTTTTAGATAAAGAATTGATTTCATGCAATTAATCTTAAGCCAAGAATTACTAGGTGATCAATATCCTCTCTCGAGCTCAATGGAACTCATGCCTAGCAACAAATCAACCTCTCGATCTATTTTTATTACTAAACATGGCATTAGGCTATTCTCTTAAGACTTCTAGAATTAATTTACTCACTCTCGTGCAATAAATTAAATCTAGTCATGCATCTATTGTTCTAAGGATAAATTTACTCTCTCGAGCTAAATCTAGCCTAACATGCAAAACCATGGCTAAAGGTTTAGACAATAATAATGAGATACATAAAAGATGTAAAAATATGCATTCAATTACAAAATCACCAAAAGTCTAGAGCATACAACAATTACTTGTCTAAATATAGAGATAAACAATAATTGAGTCCATAACAAAACTCCTAAAAACCAAAAGAAAAATAAAGGAAAAAGATAATAAACTAAGATCGCGTGCCAACACTCGTTCCCGCGTGAAGTCCATGATCTCGAGCCTTGAGTCTCTTCCTTAGCTCCCCAAAAGTCTCCTCTAAGCCCTTAGACAGTGTATGAATTGATTTAGGGTTTTGATTGGTCTCTTAAAACCGGATGCCCTTTGCGAATAGTAAAACTTTCTTTTTATAAAGTCGAGACAATGTTGCAATGTTAGGGGCAGTGTTGCAACGCTGCCCCTACGAATGTTGTAAAAAAAGGAAAATATTTCTATGAGTAGTGTTGCAACACTACAGATAGCGTTGCAATGCTATGCTTGCGGACTTTCAAAGCTACAAAGGGCATTGCAACGCTATGCTTTCGGGTCCATATGTATTGTTCTTCTTCTTCAACACTTGGATCCTCAAATATAGCCTTAAGTTGCTCAAATTTGTCCAATTATCTCATAATTCTTTGGTTTTGCTCCAAATGCTCGGTTTATGAGAAATAAACATAAAAATACATGAAAGTACACACAATCATAGCAAAACTAGCATAAAAATAAGCTTTGAAATAGCACACTTGCATGCTATCAATTACATTATATACTAAATTGTTGGGTAAGCGTTTTCTTCCCTATAATATTAAGTGAAATTTGGTTTCTTCTTCGGATAATGCAGCCTTGATTTCTCCTTTTTCCCATGATGAAATTTGGATGGCTATCAAAAGTTTGAGAAATATATAAGGCTCTGGGACTTGATGGATGCACAATTGATTTTTTTTGTTAAATTTTGGAAGCACCTAAAGGGGGATTTTGCTCAGTTGTTCAGAGAATTTCACCATAATGGACACGTTAATTTAGTCTTGAAGGAAAATTTTATATGCCTCATTCAAAAGAAAGATGTGGTTGCTAAGTCAAATACTTTCGGCCAGTTAGTTTAACTTTGTCTATTTACCAGATTCTTGCTAAAGTCTTATTGGAGAGATTAAAAAGAGTTATGCCTTCTATTATTTCTAGCTACCAAAGTGCGTTTATTGAAGGTAGGTAAATTTCTGATCCAATTTAATTGCAAATGGGGTAGTGGAAGATTATAGATCAAAGAAGAAGAAGGGCTAGATTTTAAAGTTGGATATTTTAAAAGCATTTGATAATGTGGATTGGGATTTTCTTGAAGAAATGTTCTTATTTAAAAGTTTTAATGTTAAGTGGATTCAATGGATTCAGGAGGATGTAAAGAATCCCAAATTTTCTGTTTTCATGAATGGAAGGCCTAGAGGTCGTATTTTGGCTTCTCATGGCATTTGTCATAAAGATCATCTTTCTCCTTTTTTGTTATTACTTGTCTCTGAGGTATTAAGTGCGTTGATTGAAAATATGTACTCCAAACGCTTGTTTGAAGGCTTCTTAGTGGGTAAAGATAATTTTCATGTTTTGATTCTTCAGTTTGCAGACGACACTTTGCTGTTTTGAAAATATGATGATGTTATGTTCAAAGTTTTGATTCAAACGATTGCTCTTTTTGAAGCTTGCTCGAGTTTAAATAAAAGTTTAAATAATTTAAGACAAAAATATTATATAAACTCAAATTATACTAAATTAATATATAAATTATCTAAAAATAGGTAAGGGTATTTTTGGAACAATGCATTATTTTAAAACATTTTTGTATAAAAAATCTGCAAAACAAACATGACTATCTAAATATTTCTAGACATCCTTAGAAATTTTCCTATAAAATAAACATGATAATCTAAAGATGCTGGACATCTAAAATTATTAGAATCTAAAGATGTCGGACATCTTGAATACCTAAAGACAAACGACCCTTTAATAACATGCATGACATTAAGTTCCTTATTTAAAACAACCTCTAAAGAAGCCCTAATCATTGTCATGTCAAACTACTCTTTGTCATGCAATTAAGTTATAGTTTAAACCATCATTTGTCAAGCATGAATCTAGACCAATAAAATTATAAATAATCTATGGCCAAAAGATTATAAGCATTAAGTACATAAAAGCATTGATGGAATTAAAGAGCATTTAATTAAGGCATTCAATTAATCAAAGCATAAAGTCTAATGTCTACATCAATCCCTAAGATAATAGAGTTTAGCCACTCATGCTCAGTAATACAAAATATAAACTCAACAACAACTTCATAATAAAAACTACAAAATTAAGCGAAAGAAGGATAGAACCAATGTCGTGTTTCGATCTCCCATCTTCATTGCAATCTGCACGAACTTAAGCTTCAAAATATATTTCTCGTACTCCACCAAGTTGTTCTAACTCTCCAAATAGTGTAGAATTTCGAAATTAGGGTTGTCTCTCTCCAAATTGGCTCTCCAAAATTCGTATGTAATAAGATATATTTATAGAAGGCAGTTGTAGCGTCGAGACACTATGGACAACATCTTGACGCTATCCTCAAAATTACATGGTAAACAAATTAGGAAGCCGAGTGTCGAAACACTATAGGCAGCGTTGAGACGCTGCAGATGTAAATGCCCAATGCGAATCATGCGCGCATGTTTGGTTGAATGAAGCTTCAACTTTGTTGCGCCTCAACGCTTCCAAGGGCATTGAGACACCCTTCATGTGGAATTTGTGGTTTGTAGGTTGGATTTATGAGCGTCTCGACGTTGTGCTCTCAGGTACTTTGGCTTGGAATTCTTCTTCTCTTAACTTAGTTATTCAAATCAATGCTAGATTAGTTCTTTTTCACAATAATTCCTATAAAAACTTGAGTTTTGTTTCAAATGCTTGAAATCTACAAAACAACCAAATATAAACATGAAAACATACATTTAAGCCTTAAAATTAGCAATAAATAAGACCTAAAGATAGCACATTTTGTGTGATATCAACCAAGGCTCAAAGTGATGGTAGATTAGGCATTGGAGCTCTTAAACATAGAAACTTAGCCTTGGTTGCTAAGTGGGGCTTGTGTTTTATGAATGAGCCACATGCATTTTGGCGAAAGGTGATTATTAGTATCTACAGTCGATCTTCCTTTGATTGGCATACAATAGGTAAACTGTAAGCCCTAAACTCTCTTTTGTTCATATTGTGCTCATATATGATGTTTTGACATATGCAAATTGATATAGGTTGCACTAAACGATGTCGTGGTAGAATTTGGGAATCTCCTAAGTTGTGGATATTAACGTACACAAAGCTTCATAAGGAGACAGGTTACGCATTGGGATAAGCATATTAAAAGTTGAGTTGAAGTAAGTTAAGGTCATGAGCAAGTTGGGTACACATTAGGTGTATGTTGTGTTGAATACAAAAGCTGTAATTTCTAATTAATTTAGTTAAAATTTCTTTACAATTTAGGTGGATTGAAAGGGGCTTAAACTCTAAAGAGAGAAGGAGGAGCTGACCATTTTAGTTACATTTTCGTTGGAGATTTTTTTGTTATAGTGGAAGGATGAGCTGTCCAACACTTGTGACTGCAGTAGACAGCTGGAAGCTCTAGGAAGTGGATAAACTTAAAATAGTCATATCTCTCAATCCACTTGAGCAAATTCGATGATTCTTGAGCCAAAATCTCAGAAATTGAATGAATATTAGGTCTGGAAAATTTTGTGAGAAAATATGAAGAATAAGGTCGTGAAAATGTAAGAAAACCGAGAGGTGTTCCCAGTTTTTCGGCCAGCAGAACAGTGTGAAGAAATCAGTTTCTTTTGAACTCTTGAGGAGGAATTAGAAGCTGAAACTCTGAGGTAAGTAAGCTAAGATGTTGTACTTGAGGTTTATCAAAAAATATTAGGTGGTTGTTTTGCTAAATTTTGAGGAACCCAAGCTGAAATTTGAACCTGGAATTTAACAGTTTTCGGGTAGCAGAACAGTGTGAAGAAATCAGTTTCTTTTCAACTCTTGAGGAGGAATTAGAAGCTGAGACTTTGAGGTAAGTAATCTAAGATGTTGTACTTGAGGTTTATCAAAAAATATTAGGTGGTTGTTTTGCTAAATTTTGAGGAACCCAAGCTGAAAGTTGAACCTGGAATTTAACAGTTTTCGGGTAGCAGAACAGTGTGAAGAAATCAGTTTCTTTTCAACTTTTGAGGAGGAATTAGAAGCTGAAACCTTGAGGTAAGTAAGCTAAGATGTTGTACTTGAGGTTTATCAAATAAAATTTGGTGGTTGTTTTGCTAAATTTTGAGAAACTCATGCTGGAAGTCAAATCTGTAATTTTTGGCTCAAAACAGAGGGGTCTAGAGAGCTTAAGGAAGTTGTGTTCCAATTTGTTATACACTATTGCCAAGTGTGTGCAATTACTATCCTATGAGTTATGTGACTGAGTTAGATCAATTTTTGGGCCAAGTAGCAAAAGGGATTAATGTTATGGAATTCATTTTCAGGGCAAACGAAGATAGGAGAAGCTTATAAGCCTTGGGAGCCTTCCGGTGTTCGTGAGTAATTTTGTTTGAAAACCTATGCGTTGATCTTTATTTATTCAAAAGCTTACTAGTGATGGATATTGAAGCATGCTTAAACTAAGTTATATTCATTTTTCATTGAATTCCTACTAATAAATGTCGGTGTTGAAAGTTAAGCATAATTGTAACTAGTTTGTTACTCCGCGTTCAAGCATGAAACCTAAGTTTGGAAGTAGGGTTTTTCTTGGAAGTACCATGCATTAATCCACTCTAAAACATGTTTGAATTGCTTGAAACTTAAAGTATGATGGTTTGGCTATGTTAAAGAATTTATGCGTTGAGAACACGAAAAATGAGTTTGGTTAATGAGTTCTCTTTTAATCATACGATGAACTACACTTGAAGTTGGAAGCTTGTTTAATGATGAAAGTTTGTGTTTATGTTGAGAACTTGCTGAATGTGATTCCAAAACATGTTTCCTAACTATTTAAAGCATGCCCTCGTATATTATTAACCCCCGGTACTGAAGGACACAAAGAAGGTACTTGGGAGGGAGAAAACTTGACCCCCGATACTGAAGGACAGTGAGAAGGTATTCGGGTGGTAGTTGGTCTGACCCCAATACTGAAGGACATGGAGAAGGTATTAGGGGAGACCAGTGAGCCTAAATGGCATACCACGTGCACGAGAGAGAGGTATTGAAGTTGTTGGTTAGAGAGGACTCTACCATAGCTAGGGTATCATGCTACAAGTTTTCTTTATCATGAGTTTTGATGCATTGATTATCGTGGTGCTTAAAGCCTATAATTTGGCGACATTGTTTAATTACTTTTGATACTTTACCTATGAACGCATAACTTATTAAATAGTCACTCACTGGGCTTCCCAGCTCACGTTTTCAACATGTTTTCTCTCCCCAGGTAGCAAACGAGTTCCCGGTGCTTAGCCTCGACAAGACCTGTTTGCCACCACGCCACTTAGCTCCTTGTATATATACTTCCACCTGTATATAGTTTTGAAATAAAAGCATTCTAGTCGGGGTGTAATACTTAAGTATGTTATGACTTGTTATGAAAACCTAGTATGGAAAAATGATTGCATCTTATTCAGGTGTGCAACTGTGCGCTCAATTTTACTAGTTCATATATGCTTCGTTGTATACAATTTCAGGTTAATGTTAGGTTGGGCAGGGAGTGGCAGTAAGAGGGCTGCTATTCTCTGTCTTCGCATTCCTTCCTAGGATTAGGCAAGTGAGCTGGGAGGGGGTGTGACATAAACATGTTTCTAGTTTAAGGAGCATGAATATTTCTAAGTACTGGAAGAGGTTTGAATCATTTGCAGTCTTTAAACTGGGAAATGGCAGTCGTATTTTCTTTTGGCATGACATTTAGTGTGGTGATGTCTCTAAAGTCCCAGTTTCCTTGAATTGTTACTATTTCTTCATCTCCTAATGGTTTAATTTCAGATTTTTTGGATTATCAACATTGTTCATAAAACATATTATTTAGAAGTGTAACGACCGACACTTTCAGGTATGAATTAAAATTTCAAATTTGAAATTTAACTTAATTGTGGGTCCAATTTCATGTTATGTGGTGTATTGAAGTGAAATTAGGAGTTTTACATAGTTATAAATTAAAGAATTTGTAGGAGAAAATAAATTAATTGGGTTGGGGCATTTTTGTTATTTACTTGAACTTTAGCCAAGCCCAAGCCCAAGAGAAGCCAAGCCCCAATTTTCCCTCTCTTCTATTTAAAAAGCACGCAACCCTAGGTTGGAGTCAAGCCTCCAAGCAAACTCTCAAGCCTACCCATCATCTTCTTCATCTCTTCCTTCTTCCTCCTTATGTTCGACAGCCACCATGGAAGCAAGAAGAGATTTTTTTTTTCCAGTAGCTTACACCGCCGCCCACACCCACACTGCCGCACAGCCGCCATGACTCGCCGTCGAACCACCTCGTGGACCCTCTCCCGAACGCCGCTACAGTCCCACAAACCACCGCCGCTCGCCACACTTGCAGATCTGTGAACCCGAACCGCAGCCTCACAGATCCGCCTCCCGAACGCCGCCACCAGTCGCTCCCCAATCCGTCGTCGCTGCTGCAGATCAGTTTTCAGAGGGATTGCTCTGTTTTTGGGGTGTTTTTTTTGGCTATTTTCGATACTGTATAGCCACGATTAGGCTCCATTTTCACGTGGGTAAGCTTATTCTTGTTGTACCCTTATGGTTTTCATATTGGAATTTTAGTTTTGGGCACTGTTTTGCTGTTTGGAGGTTGACCCATTGATTTTCGGACTCTATTGTAGAATACCCACTATAGATGGAGGTTGGCTCGACAAAATCAAATCAAATCCTCATTTAATCGGCAAAGCTTGGTTCTGTTTTGGAGAAGGAACGGAGGTAAAATTCTCATTCTAAAATCAAGCAATCCTTGAGTATATGCTAGGCTCCAATTCTAAGTTTAGGATGACTATGAAGTTTGAGCTTTGGGAACACATGTATGATTATGACTATGAGTTTCCCCTAGATATGAGTTTCTTTGGGATAATTTGAGTTATTAAACTAACGTTTTAAGGTGATTTTTAGAAGTGGAGTTAAAGGCTATGAATGTCAAGCATGATCTTTGTTGGGTTTTATGTCCTAAAACTCGTGGTTTTGTAAACTGAATGTATATTCTATTTTACTATAAAGATGTTATTGAGGTTTATTCAGTAAATGTGTTATTGAATAAAGTGAATTGTGTATTCTATAACCCAAATCCAATGAACTAAGTACCCTTGGCTGTAGTATGTATACTTGAACTTTATGTATGACATCAAAGTGGATCAAGTTCGAGTTATAGCCAGAACGGTCTATAGTATAGGGATAGGGATGGGTACCTTATCCTGGAGACACTATGGACGCGGCCCACTTTGTATAGTACTAACGATGTGATCCTGAATCGTTCATGTGGAGACATGAAAGTGGGGGCGTCCTATGCAATGAGTTTGCATAAGACTGGACCGCGAAATAGTCACTTAGACTTTATAACTCCGTTTACTGTCTTAACTGACTATATTCATACGATGACCTAGGTAACTCGATCTTAATCCTGAGCGTGCTATGAACTCCTGTTTATTAGGGATTATCCTTAGATTTGCATGGGTGAGAGTGGCCCGAGATCGCCGACTCAATAAGCCTCCCATTTTGGGGATAAGACCAGGTAGATAGTTGGGAACATAGTCATGCGAGATGGAATTCACTCCTACCCGCTTTGGAGTTTAATAGAGAGGTTGTTCCCTTAAGTACTGACTCCGGGTCTTGAACAATGGGCCCACCCTCTCGTTGGCTTGAGAGGGATACGGTTTGTTGGTTGGACCACAAACCAAATTGTTCATTAGAGGATCAGTGGGACTTAAGGAACAAGAAGTAATTACAGGGGTAAAACGGTTTATTTGACCCAGCTGTAATTACGAACGACCTGTGAAGGATCGACTTACTAATCATGGTTATATCGAGTGGAGAGAAATATATCTACAGTGAGGAGAGTGCAGCCACTGGGCTTTAGTGGAGTCTCCCGGTGGTTAACGAATGTTGATTAGCTAGGCTAAAGAGTTTGGCCGGTTAATCTCGTATCGTTGGAGCTCATGATCTGTAGGTCCATTAGGTTCTCCTTACTAGCTCGGACTAAGCCTTGTAACAATTTGAGAGAAAAGAATTTGAATTGTTCAAATTCAAATTTGGGAGAAAAAGTTAATTATATGCGATATACTTAACGTTTCATAGCTTAATTATGAATTAAACTATGATAAAGAAGAGTTGGAAATATTTAAATATGATTTAAATATTGGTTCGGTTTAAAACATGAATATGGATTCATGTTCGAGCGTTCGTTTTGAGAAATTGGGATTGGTCCAATTATTTAATTTGATATTTGATATTAAATTAAATATTTATTTAAAATTAATTAAATTGTTTAATTAATTATAAATTCATTTTAATTTAAAATTAATTTTATATTAATTTTGAATTAAAATTAAAAGAGAATTCAAATTCATTTGGAAATGAAATATGGACCAAATTCATTACTTAATGAACAAGCTTCTTGTTTAAGCTTATCTTCTATGTGTTGGCTTCTTCACTAAGTAAAAATAGAAGCTTGTGGTTTTCTATATATAGAGAAGTAGCACAATGGGTAAGAAAAATGTTTTTTGAAGAAAATTCTCTAGCTCTTGGTTTTAAACCTTTACTCATTCTTCTCCCAAATTCTCTCAATCAAAGATCCCACAATCTGTTCCAAGGCCTGAGGATAGTAGGGAATACTCTAGAGGAGGTCCACAACTGGTTTGTGTTCAAAGAAAGCCCACGGATTAAGAGAATTTTGAGCTACAAAGGTTTGTGTTCTTATTCTCTGTTTTTCCAGTTTTGAGCATGTTTTTTGTATGATAAAATTGATCAAATTAGAGTGCTTAAGATCTAAAATTGCTTCCGCATTATTAATATTAACTCTTTCAATCTTTTGGAAATTGTTGAAGGTTTGCCAAGGGATTTCTGAAATAGGAGTTTGAGGATCCTTTCTTAAGCTTAGTTAAGGTAAGGGATTTTATGCCGGTATGCTTAAATGCAAGTTGGGAACTGAATTGAAAAAAAAAAAATTACATTCAAAATGAAAAGGTTCATAAATGTTTTATTTGTGATTTTTGATGAACTTTAAAATGCTTTATTTGATATGAAAATGAATTTTCTCATGTATGGTTGCCAAATGTTCTTATGAATGTGATACATGATGTATGATTTATGGTATATGAGAAATGACATGGGAATGTTGCTTTGTGTTGCATCATGAAATGAAAATTTAAAATGCTTTGGGACCTCATGCATACATGTGTATTTTCATGATAAAATGATTTCAAAGGCTGTGAAAATTACCCCTTAAAATTATAGATGTACATCTAAATGAAAAGGAACCTGAAAATGTTAAATGAAAAGGAACCTGAAAAAGTTAAATGGAAAGGAACATAAAAAGGTTAGATGAAAAGGAAAGGTTAGGTTGGATTAATTGTCCACGTTATGCCGAAGAGAAAAGTTAAAAGGAAAATGTTTCCACTATGAAAATGTTTTAGGTCTCACTAGAGGAAAAGGTTTTAAAAATCACTTTGTGTGTGTTTGCATATCTTGACCCCGGTATGGAGGTCACTTACTGAGTATTTTAAATACTCACCATTTTCAAAAATGTTTTCCCTTTCAGGTAAAGGCAAGGGCATCCTAGGCGAATGACATGATAGTTTGCTGTAAGAGGCCATGGGTGACCTGTAGGAGCTTAAATTCTGCAATTTTTCTTCATTGTTAGCACTTTTGGAATGCTTTTTTTTCTTAGTGGAAGTATTCTAGAAATCATTTCAATTGTTAAAATGTTTTAATTTATTCTTATGCTTTGAAATTTATTTAAAGGGATCCCGAGGTAAATGGTTTTGATTGTTTAGCAAAAGTTTATTTCTTTTTGAGTTGTTAATTAAGTTTTTTAAAAATTCCATTAGCATGCATGTAGTAACGTCCCTAGAAAGTCTAATAGGAAAAGTCTGGTCGTTACAAGAAGACTTTTAAAAGATGAAGAAATCTTAGACTTCCAATCTTGGACGTGAACCTTCTAGTTGGGTTTTAGTTAGTTCTATATCACGCCAGCTTGCCTCGGCCTATCCTTTAAATTCATATTTATTTTGGCCATTTGGAAATCTAAAAGTCCTAAAATAATCAATACTATGCTTTGGATCATTTTAAATGGAGGTTTGAATACCGTTGAAGTTTTTCAACGGAAGTTACCATTCTTCAATTTGCTTCCTTCGATTTGTCCTTTATGTTATAAGGAAGGTGTTGCGTGATTTATTAATCATGCACAGCCACAAGTGTACGATGTCAAGTTTTAGTATAGTGATTAATGAGTGCAAAGTATCGTCCTCAGGAATGGTTTTCTAGATCAATTGATTACTGTAAACAATAACATCCAATTTTATTTAGAGAAGTGAAAATATGAGAAAACTGATTAACGAAATATATAAAAATAAAGGAGATGCTAAAGAGAGAAAGACTTAGGGAATTGACTTCACCAATTGAATCAATATTTTTAATTGGTTAATCCAAGGTTTGACTATGCAAAACTATAAGCAAGACATAAAATTGTCAAAAGACTCTTTCAAGCTCATTTGACCTCATGCAAGACTATAAACCTAACGTATCCGTCTAGATTTTAATAGCTTACAAGGAATTAAGATTGTCTTTATATGCCTCTAAGAGAATTCCTCATGTACATGCAAGAATTTACAATTAGTTGTGTTTGAATTTATTCTAATCTAAACGCCACCCTTTCCGCCACAAATTTAGATCAATAACTCATGCAAACTTTGGCCATAATTCACAAGCATTAAGTACATTCAAACACAAATAGTTATAAAACACAATCAACACATGGATTAACAACAAAAATAAGGAATTCAATGGTTACATCAATTCCCTCACTAAAGTTTAGCCACTCATAATCACGAAAAACAATTCTAAACTTAAACTAAAAGCCATAGCAAGAACTACAACAAAAAGGGAAAGGAAAAACTCTATTTCATGTGTCGACCCTCGTTCCCGATGCACGTCACGATCTCCAGCTTCCAATTCTCGTCCTCTGCTCTCAAGAATGTTCCTTGTCTTCAAAATTCGAGTAGAAATCGAGCTAGGGCTTAATTTTCTCCAAAAGCAACCCCCCCTTTTCGCAAGTAGTAAGGATTCTTTTATAGAAATCGGGGCAGCGTCGAGAAGCTAGGGACAGCGTCTCGACGCTGTACCCTAATTCGCAGTTTAAAGATGGAAAATCGGTGTAGCGTCTCAACGCTACGGACGGAAATCTTCAGGCGAGCGTGTTTCTGGCGTCGAGACGCTATAAAGTAGCGTCTCGACGCTACGTCTGCGGGACATCAACTTTGGATTGCTGCAATTATAGCGTTGAGACGCTATAGACAGCGTCTCAACGCTATCCTCTCTGGTCTTCTCACTTTTAATACTTCTTCTACTTATCTTCTTTGCTCCAAAGCGTGTCTTTAAGCTCAAATTACGTTCCAAAAAACTTCAAAAGTCTGGTTTAGCTCCAATTGCTCGAAATCTACAAAGTAGATAGATAAATGTATGAAATCTCACTATACACATACAAAACCAACACAAATCTAAGCCTAGAAATAGCACACATTTGAGTGCTATCAGAAGGCGGTTTCCTCCTTCACATTTTCTTTTAACGTGTCTATTTGCAGAAATGTTGGTCCAAGTTATTCTCCATTTTCAACTTGTAGTTGGTGTTTTCTAATACTGTAAAGAATATTGTGCTTCAGCGTATTATTGGTCTTTCTTTAGATCCAAGACCTAGGCTTCTTTGGATTAATGGGATTAAAGCTTTATTATTGGAGCTTTAGATGGAAATAAAATAGAGAATTTTTTAAGACAAGCTTCTTCCTCAATCAGATTGTTTTGACTCAACATGTTTAAAGATTTCATCGTGGTGCACTGATAGGGCCAACATAGTCCTATATTTTTATGCCTAAATCATGTTAGTTTAGAGGTTTTAATGTAATTAATTGACCATTTTTTAGGGATTTGAGCATAAAGAATGTTTCGGGAGATTCTACATCGAATCAAGGTTCCAACGCATCAAACTGGAGGTCATTCGGACACCCGAGCGAAGAGTTAGAGCGAAATGACCAGTGCTGCACGCTGGGTAACGTCTAGACGCTCTGTCGATTCTTATAAATAGATTTTTTTCATCCTCTAGGTCATTTGTCTCCGATTTTCAGCCGTCATGAGACCATTTTAAGTTCTATCCTCTCTGTTTTTCAGTACTTTAGGATAGATTAGGAGTTTTTCATCAAACTTTGGTGTCGGGCTACATCGTTTCGATGTTCAGCTAGACTTTCGACGCCATTTCGGGGTTGTAAATATGGTATTGTGCATTTTATTGTGAGATTTGGTTGTTAATTTAATTTTCTAGCATTGTTTTATGGCTTGCAAATTCTTATGCTTATTTCTAGTTATTTCTACTTTGATTGAATTGACAAATCAATTAATTTAGAGATTTCTTAACTATGCTAGATGTATTCGTAGGTGTCCTCAGTCTCTGGCTTAATTTGAGTAGTAAATAGGCCAATAGCCACGTCGGTTAAATTAAGTAGAATTGTTTGATTACGAGTACATTGTAGGTCTTAGAATTGTTAGCGCGAGCTTAGTTAATTTAGATCAACCAGTCTGAATTAATTAGCACGTTTCGGCTTATCCCTTGGGTTTAATGCGTTTAATTAATTCTTTTGGTATTGATCGTGCCAAATTAGTTGATTAAATTAAAACCAATTAGGCGTTTGTAAATTGGTTTAATTAAGGGAGGCTCCTACGGTGTCCCGAGGAATTCAGTTGGTCTTAAAACATAGGAAATTGCCTGTTAGGTTAGTTTCAATGATCGATAATTTGCATAACTACCTGTTTACCCCTGATTCGATGCCCAAGGTGAGATCTTTATTTTTACCGCTTTTCGTTTAGTCATTCTATCTCTATTTTATGATTAACTCCCCCTCAGTTCGTGTCATTAAGAAAACTAATTAATTGAAATCAATTTATTCGGTTCTCTGTGGTTCGACCCGGTCCACTATTAATTACTAGAAGTAGTTAATTTTAGATCGGTATTATAAATTTTATTTGATTGAGCCTTCGACAAGCTCCTTCAAATTGGCGTCGTTGCGGGGATCCGCCAATTAAATTGATTTCTTGATTTTCGTTTTCTTATTTCAATAAAAACAAAAACAAATACAAATACAAACAAAGATTCTATACCTTGTTTCTTTTTATGGCTATTAATTTCTGGAATTTTAGTGGAGTTGCCCCGCACGATGAAGAGGTTAGTGATTTAAATTTTAAAATTTTAAAATTAGCCTATTTAGTTTCTCTATTGCTTGAAAAGCAGGAGCAAATGCGACATGCCTCCAATCTTGGAGGAGTTCCTTGGCAGCACAACACGAGCCACGATCTTCACTGTCCTGAGTGGGATCAATCATATGGACGCCAAGAGGAGCAGCAAAACCCGAGCCCCAAATCTTTAGTTTCAGGTATGTCTTTAGAGGATTTAATTAATCAAATTGCTATTAACAATCTCCGGATTCAACACAACAATCTCCAATTTCGAGAGGAGATGACTAGGATACAGGGTGACTCCATCATTCAACTAGCTAATTTAGTGGAGAGCATTCAAGAGCAATCTCCTATAGACATTCCTAAGGAACGAGAATCTGATTTGGTTGTCTTAGAGCTCAACGATGAAGTTTGTTTTCCATATGAAGAACAGGTTTGTGAGGTTGAGGAGATTGAGCTTCAATGCAAGAAAGTCCATGTGATAGAGTTGGAGGCTGAAAGGCCTGCGTCTGTTGTGTACATTGATTCCCCTTCTTTTGTGTGTGTTCCTCTAGTTCTCACAAGTTAGAGTCAGATTCCTTTGATTTTTATTGTTTTTCTTTTTTAGAGTTGAAAAATCCCAAAAAGACCTGCATTTTTGGAGCCCATCAGATGTTGAAGAGCTTGTTTAGTGCAGTGGGCTTTGTAGATTTGAGGAACAAAGGGTCGAAGAAATGGGAGAATTTTTATGTGCCTTGACACGTGCCACACGGCAAGTCGAGCAATCGACTATAAAAATTTGCGCTTCCTGGAGGCAGCCAAGCTTGAAAATTTAGTTACTTTCCTTTATTGCGTTCTATTTTTGTTTTTCCTAGCTTAGCTTGTTTTGCTTTGTTTTGTAGGTAACAAATTGACCTTTGAGCAAAAGAATTATCATTCTTGGAGATTTCCGCCGTGCCACCACTCACCTACGTGTTGAGTTTTCATGGGAGGTTTTCTGTTCCCCTTTCTTTTTGTCCTTTAATTTTCATTGATTTTTGTACATTGAGGACAATGTAGAATTTAGGTTGGGGGTGGAGGTTATTATTATGCTTTGATGATGTGTTTAGCATGACTGGTTGAGTCCTTGAGCATCTGAGCTCGGACCTATTTTTAGGTTTGATAGTTGCGCTTATATGTTGTCCTTGAGCACCTAAGCTTAGATTGTTGATCGATTATGTTAAACATGATTCTTGTGTGAATTTTTTTTTTAAAAATTTTGTATGAATTATGAGCTTGAATGCTTGATGATGTGTTTGCTTGTTGCTTGATGACGACAATTGATGACATGCATGGTATGTTGCTTTAATTGCATTAGCTGAAGTATATGAATGTTATCCTACTTTGAGTCTTTTTGTACCTAACTTTCAAAATTTTCTAGTCTTTCCTACACGATCTGAACACGTTAGCCTTTCCTTTAGTAGTCATGAAGGCTTACGGTGGGATTATAGAGCTTGTATGTCTGTTGTCACCCCGATAGGTGTAGGGCTAGTTGTTGAGTGGAAAGATTGATAGCTTGTAATGCGTTGCTTAGGAGAAGTAAAAATGTGGTTTGCCTACAAAAAGAAAGAAATAAATAAAGAAAGTGTGCTTGAAAAGAAGACCATTCTTGAAAAAAAAAAAGAAGAAAATAAAATAAGCTTGTAATGGATTTAGTGAATCAAGGAGTAAAAAGAGCTACCCCTGTCATGATCAATTAGGTCATCCATTGAGCGAGTGCTCTGGATACGGGTCCCTGCGACATGTGTGTGAAAGCTAGTACCCTTTGGTTTTTAAAGTGATACAAGTTTATCCCGCGGGTTTGAGTTCAGGCACCTAGTAACCTATTACTTGTTTGATGGTTTGGAAGCTTGGTAGCTAGTCCTAGTGCTAGTGTAGGGGGAAGATGTATTGAGAGCTTTATAGACCTTCTCCGGGCTTATAGAGATGATCGGTATGCTTTTCACTACAACACGCAAGTGCACGTGATCGAAGTAATAAAAACTGGAGTATTCCAGAGTATCGTACCCAAGGGAACGAGTTTTAACAAAATCTACTGAGACGACACAAAATATGTTTGCAAATTGCAATTGTGGTAACCAATGGTGTAAAAATGATTGAGTGGTTGTTTTTGCTAAAGAAAATAAATAAAAATGATAAAAGAGGGATTCAAACGTGTTTTTGCTCCATTGAAAGAAATTGCGGCCTAATTGCAATTGCAATCCTTTGACTCAACACTTAAGCTTTGTAAACCAAATTCAACACCTATTCGACCTTCTATGAAGTATCTTTAGGAGGCTAAGCGATTAAACCGATATTTATATGGCTAATACGAACTTAGTTAATTTTGAAACACAATTCTTTTGGTTTTAAAGGTTTTGCCCTATGTCTAGGGTCAAAAACAAATTCCTATGTCTAGGCTATTTTCCTTTATTGCTTTTATGAAATCTAAATTTTTATCTAACTTTTTCAGAATTAGACTCAATTTTTGTATACTAATCTAGGTGATCAATCTAGACTAATAATAAGCATTAAAATCAATAAAAGCAAACAAGCTACGGATGAAGCCAGGTTGCTCTCACAATTAGGCCTTTATTCCTATCTTTAGGGCATCCACATGCTTGAATCCCAAAGAAGAAATTAGCTCATTATGGAAAGGTTGAAAATAAAAAACTTACCTTGTGTAAAATTCATAATTAATACACTAAAATAAAGAAATTAATCTTAAGGCAAACCAAATTGAATTATCAATTAAAAATACCCATAAAGATGTTGGTAACAAGCTGGAATTTCTAATTTAAAATCAGATTTGCATAAATCACAATACTTGGAATTACAACTTTTGTAGAAAATGAAGTTCCAGGAGTGATGAAGCTTTAATACTGGAGGAAGGAAATTGTAATCTAAACTTTAATCATTCAACCAATTGTGCAACAAATAGAAAAATGGAATGAAACCAAGACTAATTCTATGACTCAAAACTGAAAAAAAATTGAAGAATTAAAACAGAACTTACTTGCAGAAAGAAAATTGACAAAAACAAAGTATCGATACTAATGAAAACCCACAAAAATAAAGTGCAGAAAACTAATTAACAGCAGCAAAAACTTTCTTCATTTTCGTGAGGAATGATTGAAATTTTGAACATTGAAGGTTCTGAAAGTGAAGAAGAAAAATAACAGCAGCAAAACTAGAGCAAAACAACAAAAAAAAGGTAGAAAAACAGAGAATTCGGAACTGTGGGCGAGCAGCAGAAAAACCCAGCCACGTTTTGGATCGTTTTCCCCATTTTTATAGACATTGAGGGCTAGGGTTTCCATCTATATGCTCATTCAATCATGGGTCAAGGGTTGGGCATGAGTTCGGGCTTGAAATTCTCCATAAATCGAGCAAACTGCGTGAATCTTGGTGAATTTCCTTAATTTTCGTAATGACTTGATAGGTGCAGAGAATGCAATTACATTGCAATTGCATTCTTCTTCTTTGTTCTTCACCTTGCCTTCCCAAGGAAATGCAATTGCATTTCCATTTGCAATGTCTTCACTTGTTCAAATCTGCACAAAAACTCAACTTAAGCCAACTTTCTTGCATCTTTTTACTTAATTCCTTCTTTTATCATATTCCAACAAGCTTGCATGAATTTATCTTATAAATGCTATTTTTAGCTTGCTCGGTAATCAATAAAGCATACAAAAATGACAAAAATAACTTAGTTTAGGCTTAAATAATCCTCATAAATAAGAATTATCAAGAGACTACTTTACGAGGCCACACACACACGTGGGAAAGAATAGAAAGAGTTTTTTAAAAGTGTCTCAAAACATGGATAGTGTATGTCTGCTTCTCTTTTGTGGTTGTTGTGATATTCCTAAGTATTGAAATTAGAGTCTCGTGCATGCAATCCTTGATTCATATCTTTATTATTTTTGTTTGGGTCTTGCTCGAGGACTAGTAATATATAGGTTGGGGGTTATTTGATAGGGCCAACATAGTCCTATATTTTTATGCCTAAATCATGTTAGTTTAGAGGTTTGATGCGAGCTTGTCGATGGCTCATCAAATTAAAATTTATAAACCGATCCTAAGCTACTTGTAGCATTGAGTGGACCGGGTCTATCTCAGGGAACCGAATATTAATTTCTCAAGTTAAATTTGCAAAGGAGAAAGCAATTAAAAAGGGGGGTTTTGTGTTTTTTATAAATAAAATAAAACATAAACAATAAAGATAGAGATAGATCAAATCTTACCAAAATCCAATCCAAAGGTACGGTTCTACTCAATTGCAAAAATTGATCATAGGCATTCAAAATATTTAAACTTAACAATGCAAGCACTTGGTCAACTTATTAGGAAACCCCAAAAAGTAGCAAATTCCCTAAGGTCATTAACTCTAACAAACGTCAAGTTAATGCTAATTACCTAAACAATTTTGACGAAACCGCTCCAAATTATTTAGATAAAGGCATTAAGTGCTTTGGAAGGACCAAGACAACAAATTAGGTGAAATAACTTTAATCTAATTAAGATGCTCCTTTAATTCCTAGAATTAAACATGCAAGGCATGTAATATGGAAACCCACAAAACATACACATGTAATAATCCTAATGCTACCAGTTCATTCAACATGACAATTATGGATCATGATCATGACTAGCAATCAAACATGTAAAGCGATTAAGGCGTCAATTCAATCAAGATACATGCTTATAAAATTAACAAGGGAATCAAAGATTACTTGCAATTAAAAGAAAACTACGTTAAGGTTCAAAGCTCACAATATTGCAATTGGTTACAATCGACCTCTGAACTGGGAACGCGAAGTTTAGCCGAGCATCATGATAAAATTTGATACCATTATTGTCTAAGGAGAAAAGAGAAAAATGAGTCTAAAAACTCTCTAAATACGTCTAGGCCAAGAGGCCAAAAAAAAATCCCCCCTTGCTGTCCATAAGAAGGCTTAAATGGCCTTGAAGTAGACAACTTACACAAGTAAGAAACCCTAAATTCTAGAAAGATATTTTCCCAAAACAATTAGGGAATAATATTTAAAATAAAATAAAATAAAGTAAATAATGTTCTCTCTTGTAAAATGCTAGAAAATACATCTAAAACTCGAAAATCCTTCCCTAAATTCTCAAAACAAACATAGAATGTTGCAAATAAGGAAAGTTTCTAGATTGCGCAGTCTTCATTATTTTGCCCATAACTTCTTCTCCAAACCTTGGATCAATGTAATCTTTATATGGTTGGAAAGATCATTCCGAGATCTTTAAAATGATATCTAATTTGGATATATTCCCAAATGTGAGTAACAAGATAATGGGAACGGAAGTTGGCATAAAATATTCTCGAGTACAGCAGTTTTCCAGCAGGAGCAGTAATCACTCATAATGCCATAACTTTCATAATACTTATTGGAATACAATGAGTCTTATACCGTTGGAAAGATAATTCAATAATCTTCGATTTTATATCAAGTTTGAATATATTTTCATCTCGAAATATTATGATATGATCGGTCAAATTTGGTATAGAAATTCAGTTGCTCGAATCACCTCCAATTTGGTCCGAATTAATTCCGAAATGGTGCAAACTCTTCAAAACATGTGAATTGCTAGAATCCCTAAAAAATAATAATAAAACACATAAAATACTTCTAATTAACAAGAAATAAGTGTAATTAAATAGGACTTTATAGGTCCTATCAACGTTTTAGTGTAATTAATTGACCATTTTGTAGGGATTTGATCATAAAGCATGTTCCGGTAGATTCTACATCGAATCACGATTTCAACGCATCAAACTGGAGGTCATTCGGACACCCGAGCGAAGAGTTAAAGCGAAAAGGACCAGTGCTGCTCGCTGGGTAGCATCTAGACGCTCCGTCGATTCCTATAAATAGATTTTTTCCGTCCTCTAGGTCATTTGTCTCCGATTTTCAGCCGTCATGAGACCATTTTAAGTTCTCTCCTCTCTGTTTTTTAGTACTTTAGGATAGATTAGGAGTTTTTCATCAAACTTTGGTGTCGGGCTACATCGTTTCGATGTTCGGCTAGACTTTCAACGCCATTTCGGGGTTGTAAATACGGTATTGTGCATTTTACTGTGAGATTTGGTTGTTAATTTTATTTTCCAGCATTGTTTTATAGCTTGCAAATTCTTGTACTTATTCCTAGTTATTTCTACTTTGATTGAATTGACAAATCAATTAATTTAGAGATTTCTTAGTATGCTAGATGTATTGTAGGTGTCCTCGGTCTCTAGCTTAAGTTGAGTAGTAAATAGGCCGATAGCCACGTCGGTTAAATTAAGTAGAATTGCTTGATTACGAGTACATGTAGGTCTTAGAATTTTTAGCCCGAGCTTAGTTAATTTAGATCAACCAATCTGAATTAATTAACACGTTTTGGCTTATCCCTTGGGTTTAATGTGTTTAATTAATTCTTTTGGTATTGATCGTGCCAAATTAGTTCATTAAATTAGAACCAATTAGGCGTTTGTAAATTGGTTTAATTAAGGGAGGCTCCTATGGTGTCCCGAGGAGTTCAGTCGGTCTTAAAACATAGGAAATTGCCTGTTAGGTTAGTTTGAATGATCGATAATTTGCATAACTACCTGTTTACCCCCGATTCGATGCCCAAGGTGAGATCTTTATTTTTACCGCTCTTTGTTTAGTCATTCTGTCTCTATTTTATGATTAACTCCCCCTCAGTCCGTGTCAGCCTGTGTCATTAAGAAAACTAATTAATTGCTAGATTTTCATGCACTCTTTCATTTCAAAGTCTTTTGCTAGATTTTCTTTACATAGAATATTTGTTTTAATTGGCATGTTTTTATTGTTCTATTGTAATTATTTATTGATTTCTCTTTTGTTTTATTTTGTTTTCGTTTTCACGCCTTTATGGATTTGTATCTTTAGCAATAGTCTCTTTTCATTTCAGTAATAAAAAGTTTTGTTTCTTAAAATAAGGTTAGGTGCCTTATCCTAGTAACACTATTGATACAACCCCCTTTGTAATGGTTACAAATGATTTGATCCAAATATTTCATGTGGAGACATGTGAGTTGGAGTATTATGTACAATGAGTTTGTATAAGACTAGACCACGAAATATTTAATCTTTCTTTGTAAATATATTAATTAAGAAGATTAATATTTCAATAGGATGATCATATGCAACTTGATCTTTATGAAGGAATGAACGTTTCACTCTGCAGCGAAGCATTGGACCATCTTTGATTTTATTTAAAATTAAACTAAAAAATAAGATTAAGCAAACTTACTTGGAGTAAATATGGAGATATATCTTATGGGTCTTTATCTCTTCCACAAAGTCTTCTTGGCTATGACTCAAACACAAGACCAAGGCTTTGTGGGAGCCTCTTGAAAGAAAATCCACAAGGAATTGGAGAGGAAAAGGTTTAGAGAGAATTATTTAATTCTCTATTGAGGAGATGTGTGTTATGTCTAATGGCCCAACCCAAGGGTCCTATTTACATAAACCAAGGGAAAATCTTTGTCATAATTAAAATATTATATTTTAATATCTAATATATTAAAATATATCTTATACTTATTTGAATCTCATTTAAATCTCCTACGATATTTATTTATTTGAATCTTATTTAAATTTTTATAAATATATTTTATGTAATGTATCTAATATACATTAATTATTTTAATATTTAATATATCAAATATAATAAATATATCTAATATATTAAATATTAATTTGAACACTTCAAATTAAATATTAATATGAACATTTCAAATTTTTCTTTCAACTAAATTGATATTTAGTATTACTATGAGCTAGCAATGAGACCTTATGGACCTACAGATTATAAGCTCTAATGATACAAAATTAATTAATTAAACTTAATTAATTTTCGTCTATTAACTCTAGGGTCACTCCACTATAGACCTAGAGTTGCACTCTTATGCAATGTAGGACAAGTTGTGTCCGTGGATATAATTACTACACGCAAATCGATCATTCACGAGTTGTTCGTAATTACAGTTGGGTCAAAAGTCTGTTTTACCCTTGTAATTACATCTTGCACCTTAAGTACCACCGATCCTCTAATGAACAATTTATTTATGATCCAACCATAAACTAAGTCCCGCTCGAGCCAATTAGAGGGTGGGGCCCCATTGTTCAAGTCCCAAAATCAACATTTAAAGGAACTACTCATCTACTTACCCTATATGAGAATGAGTGATTATGTTCCCAGCTCCCTATTTGGTCAAGTACCCAAAATGATACGCATATTGAATTGGCTACAAAAGCCACTCTCACCCATGCAAATCAAAAGACAAACCGTCACAGGCAAAAGTTTATAACTAACTCAAGATTAAGATTGAGTCGCATATGATCATCCTGATGAAATATTAATCTTCTCAATTAACGGATTTATAAAGAGAGATTAAATATTTCATGGTCCAGTCTTATACAAACTCATTGTATGAGATACCCTCACTCAAATGTCTCCATATGAACGATTTGGATCAAATCATTTGTAACTATTGCAAAGTGGGCCGCATTAATAGTGTTGTCAGGATAAGGCACCCAACCTTATCCATATACTATGACCATTTAGGTTATTTCTTGAACATGATCATCTCGTATGTTAACCACATACTGTTCAAGATTACACTAATAACCTTAGATTTTTTGTATAATGGATAATATTATTTTACAAATAAAATAATCAAAATTATTATTAATTATTAATTACGAGGCTTTAGGGCATAAATCCCAACACTTTAATCCTGAGTGAGTTATGAACTCCTACCTATGAGTGCTTGTCCTTTGATTTATATGGGTAATAGTGGCTTTTGTAGCTAATTCAATAAGTCTGCCATTTTGGAGACTTGACCAAACAGTGAGATGAGAACATAAGTTTTACAAAATGGAATTTACTCCTTCCCATATAAAGAAAGTAGATGAGTAGTTTTCTTAAGTGCAGATTTCGGAATTTGAACAATAGAGCCCTACCCTCTCACTGGTTTGAGAGGGACTTGGTTTACGATTAGATCATAAATAGATTGTTCATTAAAGGAACAGTGATACGTAAGGTATAAAATGTAATTATAGGGGTAAAACTGACTTTTCGTGAAGGGTGCGACTTGCATGTAGAGGTTATATCAATTGACATATGTTCTACAGTGCATAAGAGTGCAACTCTAGATCTATAGTGGAGTGACCTAGAGTTAATGAATGAAACTTAATTGATTAAAGAGTTTAATGAATTGATTTTGTACCTCAAACTCATCGATTATATCTAAACCATGGAGACATTCATTAGAACATCTCTTAAATTCTTAATTTACATAGGGCAAGACTTGGGTGCTGCCTGGGCAGCACCCAAAGTCTGTGCAGCCCACATCTAAGCCACACACTTTCCTTAAAAAAAAAAAAACAAAACAAAACAAAAAATTTTCAAATCCAATGGTAAAAAAGTGGGCTGCACATATTTTGGGTGCTGCCCAGGCAGCACCCAAGTTTTTTCCATTTACATATAATGATGAGAGATCTTGTGACATTTTTTGAAATATATGTCAGATACAGAGGCGATGTCTTGCTATATCAAAAATTTGAGAAATAGCATTTGACATAGCTCGATCTTCTTCGTTTTGAAAATTGTCTTTGCTTGTTGATCACTCATTGATTCCAAAAATGTCTCAAATAACCAAACAAAAGAGGCAATGGTTTCATCTAATAGAAAAGCACATCCAAAATGCTCATTTCTTCAATAGTGATTGATTTCCACAAATGGAGCACATATCATATTATACTTATTGATGCGGTATGTGTAACAAATACCACAACATATCTCCAAAATTATCATAATCAAATCTTGATCTACCATCTCTCCAAAAAAATATTTGTTAGCCTATTTTCATGATCTACTTAAACTACATAAAAAAGATAATGGATCGTTCTCTTATCTATTTCTAAAAGATTTACAAGACTTTGTGCATCTCCTAACTCGATTATTTCTAGCCTCTGTGAGTTCACAAAATTATAACAATCTCTTTTAGTAAAACCAACATTGAACCTCTAGATTCTTGAGCTATAATGAGTATGTTTGTATTATTTTCAAGTCTACATGTAAAGACCCGAACCTACTACGACACGCTAAAGCGGAAGCATAACCTAGTTACCTCGCTCCTGCCCGAAATTTCGGCAACATGACGGCGTAACTAGGAGAAACCAAAATTTTACAACACCCTAATAAGAATGAAAAACACTTCTATAACTCAGATAAAACGCTCAGCATCCAACAAACTACATCAAATATGCTGAGCTTCAACATCAAACACAAGAATTCTAAGAACTCTAATCAAATACACGAAAACTAAAGAATATTTAGAATTTACAGATCAACACTACAACAAAGAACAAACTACAAAACTAAGAGTAATCAATCAAGGAAAGGAAAACTAGGGGAGTCTCCATAGTCTCGTCAAGTCGTCGCCTGTGTCATCCACCCCGAACATGTGCACAATCTGCAAAACAAACAAAGTAGCAAGGATGAGTATAAATATACTCAGTAAGTAGCCCACTTAAGGGTCCAATGTTTAAAGAAACCATACCAAGCTCTTACTCATACTCGTGTTTAGATTCCAAATACTTCCTTCAATTATTTTAAGAGTTCATTTAACCTTCCACAACATTCACTACCATTGACTCTACTTCGAGTCATACCTGCAAGTCCTGTGGCCTAGACCCCAAACATGTGAAGGTCCATAACCCTCACACTTATCTCAACAGATAAATCACCCCTAGGCTAGCCCACAGGCGCTAGGTAACGCATCCCTACGCTCAACATACTGAGGAATCATCTCTCAGCTAGCACACGACAATAGGAAACGCATCCATATGCTCATCACAGTGGGGAATCACCCCTAAGCTAGCTCACAGGCGCTAGGGAACGCATTCCCTACGCTCAACATACTGGGGAATCATCTCTCAGCTAGCACACGGCAATAGGAAACGCATCCCTATGCTCATCACAGTGGGGAATCACCCTTAAGCTAGCTCACAGGCGCTAGGGAACGCATTCCCTACGCTTAACATAAATCTCTGGGGTCCTCGCCCCTATGCTAGCACCCACGGCAATAAGGATCGCAACCCTTATGCTCGTCACAAATCTCTGGGGACCACGCCCCTATGCTAGCCTCATCAACACTCTAGGGGAATCGCCCCCTAACTCATTACTCTGGGGATAACGCCCCTTTTTGCTAGTATCATCAACACAAAAGTTGTCCGGGCACGTACATCTGCTTCTTAATCTCAACTCATCAACCATCCAACTATCGCTCGCACACTCTACCTGAGTCCATCCCGGTAAGGCATTGTCTCGAGCACTACCAACGAGCCATGTCACTTAGGTTGACTAAGGCCGTGAAAGCAAATAACTCTCACGCCTACATACAATAGAACATCACCCCTCTATGCTAGCATACAGGCAATAAGGGACGCATCCCTTATGCTCAACATAATTGGGGAATCACCCCTAAGCTAGCACCACAGGCCATAAGGATCGCAATCCTTACGCTCAACACAGTGGGGAATCACACATAAGCTAGCACACAGGCGCTAAGGATCACAATCCTTACGCTCAACATAATTGGGGAATCACCCCTAAGCTAGCACCACAGTGAAGGAACACAATCTCTCACTCTCATCACATCTAGTCAACCTAGAGTTACAGACTCGCCCAGGAGAGACATAAGGTCAGGTGGCTCTTATTTTATCAAGCTCCTTGCATTTTCGCACTACTTTTGGAATCTCGAGGGTAAACTACCATACCAAAATCATTTGTTATATCCGGACCACATTCACAACCCGGCCCGTAATTCCCAAGCACATACCTGTGCTAGCGGCACATAGCCCTCCATCCCTTTTAATTCAGGATTCAGTTCCATAATCATTCTAGAAATCAGGACGACCAGTAACCCTCTACTCACATTCGGACCCATCCAAAACTTGTTAAATCAGCCCAAACATAAGGCCATTCTGAACACATAAAATACGGTCCCCGACCCTGAGTATGGCATAACTTTAGGGTGCTCTACTACAGCCCCTAACTCAACCTGAACCCAAAAGCATTGAACCCAATCAACCAATCAATCTAAAATTCAAGTTTTCTGCACTCCACAGCTAACCAAACATCTCAGAAGTCCAAACGATTATAATTGTTTAGTTTAACACAACTATCCACACATTTATACTTACAAGGGTAAGCTATAATCAAATTCACTTATAACCCCCGGCAAATTTTCATTCATTCACTTGTAACTTTGAATCCCTTAACTAGAGTAGCAGCAAGTTTCAGACAATATTAAGCCCCGCACAATAATCCTTAAATTGATTTAACCAACTACGACATCGCGCACATACTCATAATTTAGGCAAGAATGACTATTCACAAATCACCACATTCATGTCCAAACTTATCCAATTACAACCTCAAACAAATTCTTAAAGAGGTTCATATGCTAACATACTAAACTTGAAACTTTAAGCCACTAATTCCTTTATGACCACAACTTAGGCCGTTTTAGCTCAAGATTTCTTTTAAACATAACCACTAACCTTTTCATATCTCATAACCACCGCTTTCAAGCATGCTTTCAAAACTATCAAACTATCAAACATACATTTCAATCAAAAAGGAATTTAAATGGCTTAAATCCAAATGACTACTTACTTAAGTCGAATAAATAATTTACGAGCTTGATTCTTGCCCAAACTTAGACTCCAAAACTTGCTGGAAATTTAAATATTTGTCTCCAATTCCGTAGTTTGATTCTCAATTCAATATCCTGAAATTTAAGTCCATTGGTTAACGATCGATCCAATTAAAGTTCTTAAGTAAATTCAATTGAGTAACAAAATTACCCAAATCGAAACACGATCGTAACGGGGACTGCTCGGGCTCGAAAATTGGAATCGGAGACGGCGGCGCGTGAGGCGGCGGACGGCGGCGCGTGGCCGGCAAGTGCGGCGGCGCGTGAGAGGGCTTGAGGGCCGGTTTTCTGGAGAGGCTCGCGGATCTGGGTTGATTCGAACTTGTGGGGTCGGATCTGAGCGTGAACCGGCGAGCTGGGGTGACTGGTTTGGCTGTACCGGACGAAATCACGGCTTCCGGCGAGACGCCAACGGCGAATCCGACACCGGCGAGGCTAACGCGGACGACGTCGACCGGCGTTCGGGAAGCTGATCGGAGGAAAACGCAGCTGGAGCTCTCGGACGACGGCGATCGGGTTTGGGCGAAGAAGGAACCGTTCGGCGGAGAAGCTCACGGCGAGGATGGGTGTTCGGCGGAGAAGCTCACGAAGAGGAAGAAGAAGAAGAAGGAGGCGGCGGTGGGGATGGGTGATCGGCGGGGAAGAAGAAGAAGAAGAAAATCGTGAAGGATGGGTGCTCGGCGAGGAAGAGAGAGAGAGAGAGAGAGCTGCGTGAGAGGGAGGAAGAAGAAAGTGGAGGGATAAGGATGGTAATTCTTTTCTTAAAAAAAATTTTTCCAATTTTGCCCCTTTTCAAACACTAAACTCCAAAAATACCCTTTTTCTTAAATCCAAAATTCAAATTAACCTTCAAATTTGAATTACCCAAAGAAAATCATTCCAACTTAATTTCCGTAGTTGAAATTAATGCTTGAAAATAAGCCGGGCGTTACACTACATCAATCGTTGTCTTCATAATACCTTTTTGTACATTAGTAATGTTTCATACAGTTCTTAAAAAATTTATTTTATCAGGTTTTTCCTGTTGGAATTTATGCCTATAGCCTCGTAATTAATGCTTTATTATTTGATAATTATTTGATTTGCAATTTATATTATCCATTACATAAAAATCTAAGATTATTAGTGTAATATTTAATAGTATGTGGTTGACATACATGAGGATTATGTTCAAAAAATAACCTTAATGAGTCTATAGTATATGGATAAGTTTAGGTGTCTTATCCTGGTAACACTATTGATATGGCCCGCTTTGTAATAGTTACAAATGATTTGATCCAAATTTTTTATGTGGAGACATGTGAGTGAGGGTATTATATACAATGAGTTTGTATAAGACTGGACCATGAAATATTAATCTCTCTTTATAAATCCATTAATTGAAAAGATTAATATTTCAACAGGATGATCATATGCGATTCAATCTTAATCTTGAGTAAGTTATGAACTCTTGCCTATGAGGGCTTGTCTTTTATTGAGTGAGAGTGACTTTTGTAGCCGATTCAATAAGCCTACCATTTTGTCGACTTCAACAAATAAGGAGCTGGGAACATAAGTTTCACAAGATGAAATTCACTTTTTTTCATATAGGGAAAATAGATTAGTAGTTATCTTAAGTGGTGATTTCGAGACTTGAACAATGGGATCCCACCCTCTCATTGGTCCAAGAGGCACTTAGTTAATTAGATCATAAACAAATTATTTATTAGAGAATCAGTGGTACTTAAGGTATAAGATGTAATTACATGGGTAAAATGAACTTTTGATCCAGCTGTAATTACGAACAACTTGTGAAGGATCGACTTGCATGTAGTTGTTATATCCATGGACATAACTTGTCCTACAATCCATAAGAGTGCAACTTTAGGTCTATAGTGGAGTGATCTAGAGTTAATGAATGGAAATTAATTAATTAAAGAGTTTAATTAATTGATTTTGTATCATTGGAGCTTATAATCTGTAGGTCTATAAGGTCTCCTTGCTAGCTCACCAAAACACTAAAGGATCAATTTAGTTAAAAGAAAATTTGGAAATGTTCAAATTGATATTTAATTTGAAATGTTCAAACTAATATATAATATATTGGATATATTAAATATAAAAGAGGAAAATATAATTATTGTACTAGATACATTAAATATTAAAAGTACCATTGTAGATAATGTTGAAGGAGAAAAATACCAAAAAGAAAATCTAGCAGTAGAATTCTTCTAGGTTGGTATTGAAGAATTGTAAAACAAAAAGAAGTATAGTCATGGAATTCGTTTCGATATCAATTATTGCTCTTCCTTTCTTGAGTAAGTTTCCTTCTCATTCATTTTACTCTTTTTTTCACATTCGTTTTACTTGTAAGTTTATCACGTGTCATTTTCTGTAAGTTTTCCTTACATTCGTTTTACTCCTAAGTATGTTATTAAGGCCCCATTTGATAACCATTTGATTTTTAAAAATTAAGTTTATAAATACTACTTCCACCTATGAGTTTCTTTGATTTGTTCTCCACTTTTTTAGTATGTCTTCAAAAACCAACCCAAGTTTTGAAAACTAAAAAAATAGTTTTCAAAAACTTGTTTTTATTTTTGAGAAATTTTGCTAAGAATTCAAATGTTTTCTTAAGAAAGATGAATGTCATTGTAGAGAATTGTAGAGAAATGATGAAAAAACAAGCACAATTTTCAAAAACCAAAAATTAAAAACCAAATGGTTATGCCCTAAGTTTTTAGATTTTGATTGTTTTGGTAAAAAAAATCTATTTTCTGCAAATTGTTTTAAATTGAATTTGTGACAAACTTTGTTAGAAAAGTTTTAGACGCTGAAATATTTTCAATGTTTTAAAGCATGTTTGAATTAAATTGTGTTTACAAATCTCTGTTGCAAAGTTTTGGTTTTATATTTCAAATACTTGCGTTAAATGAATTTTTAGTAATTTTTGGTTATCTTGCATATCTGAATTTTATCCCAAAATTTGTATTTTCAAGAGTTTTATTTGTAAGTTTTGATTGTTATGGTTGAGAATAATTCTTTTGTTCTGCTATTTTATCATTGTCCAAGTTTTGTAAACAAATATTGGATTATCTTTTGAAAATAGTTTACAATTTTGTATTATTGGATTATCTTTTGAGAAAGTTTATGATTTTGAATTCTGGGATTATCTTGTGAAAATATTTTATGATTTTAATTTTATTTTGAATTCTTGAGTGGATTTTAAGAAAACTTGTTTTGTTTTCAAAGTATCTATAAAAATGTGTTATTCTATATTTAAGTTGTTTAAAAATTTTATGGATAAGTTATACATTATATTTGAAATCTTATTTGTTTTGTTTTTAAAAAGAACTAGATTTCAATTTAGGGAAGTTTGAGTTGCAAAAATATACACATTTTATTGGATATTTTGATATAAAAGTATTTTATCAAATATATTTGAAAAAAAAAAGATTATTGGTTATGCTTTGAAATTTGTATTTTGATGTGGTAGCTCAATTGGAATTGATGAATGTGAAACTTTGCTAGTGGGAATACTCCATGCAATGTTATTCCTATGTGAATGATAGGTTGGTGTGTGTGAAGATAGTCATTCACATAGATGCCTTGTAGGGTTAAAACTGAAAGAAATGTGAAACTCTTTAGTAGGAAGACTCTATGCAATGTTATTCGTATGTGAACGACAGATTGATGTGTGTGAAGATAGTCACTCATATGGATGTTCCATTAATAAGTATTTGTTTTATAGGATTAAAATTGAAAAGATGTGATTTGTGAATTGATGAGCACACCTTTTGAAAAGTTTTTATTGTGATTGAAGATTGTTATTTGAAAGTTTTGATTAGAAAAAGTTTTTTTGATGATTGTTTTTTTATATTTGTTTTGAATAGATTGAATTTTCTTAAAAGTATTTTGAAAGAAAATGAATTTCAAGGATGTGGATTGCTTACCGAATATTTTTGTACTCATGTTTATTTTTAATTTCTTGTTTCAAAGGATTCCTCGAGAGGTGGATCAGATAGTGGTTGAGAGATGGAGTTTCTAGCATGAGTAGTGGACTTAGGCTTTGTTTTGGAGTAATTTAAGAAGATTTTTCTATGAGTTATTTGCATGTTGGAAAAGTTATGGTTATCTTTATACAGAATATTATTTTATAATTTTTGATTCCATTGGTAAAGAAAATTAAGTAGTATTTCGAAAAGTCAGATGATTACATGAAACTTAGCTAAATAATAGGGTTATACAAACAACTAAGGGAGTGCAAAGAAGATTTTTGGGAAAGTTTGTTGTTAAGGATTATGGCTAATAAAATGTGTCATAACAATGCTACAACATTTCCCTTAAGCATAGTGTCAATAGGAGAATTTCATAATTCGTGCCTTCATCAATTTTGCAATTTCATTGCTGTCTTTTGAGTACGTAGGTTGTCTAGATTTTTATAAGGTCTTTATGATTTTTTCAGCTTTATTTTCAAACAAGTGAATTTTAAACCATGAGGATATCTTATTTTAATTCACAATCACTATGGAAGCAATCTCTTATTCACTAATTGTTAAAGATTGTGATCACTCACACATTGACACTTGCGTTAAGTAGTGCTTAACACTTCTTTACTTCTTTCAAAAATAATAATAATAATAATAATAATTCTTGACAAACAAAAATATTCCATCATCCTTCTCTCACTACATAATCATTTATAGCATCTTAAAACTCATTCAATGATTAAATAACATGTTCGACTAAAAAATTCAATAATTTATATTAATCTCAACTATTTTAAAGGATAGGTACTTATACCTTTAAATCATCGTCTGATTTAATTAAGTTCACTGAAAGACACTTCAACATCATATTCTATTTTTTTACCACCCTCATAAATGGTTAGGCCTCCTTCACTATTACTAAAGAGCACTCATTATGTCAAGAAAAGTCATTTCATGATCATCATTAAAAAAAAACTCATGCTCCACATACAACTCAAAACTCATCCCATCACTAACAAGTCTTGTTAATTCCATCAAACGTCTCCATCACCTTTAGCACGTGGTATCCTCCCACATTATTTTTATGATCCCTACCCCATAATCACACCCAAATAGTGTATCCGGCGTTTTCACATATATATGTATTGCTTCAAAGTAAGACCATGTCTAGGTCCAAGATTGTGGACTAAAATCTCCCTTTACATTCTCATATCTTGTATCAGGATTACATATGATTTTTCCACCATGATGACCTCTATGCTTAACAGTGACATCTCTAACTATAATGTAAAACATTTTTTCTTTTAACTTTTTAGACTATAAAAAGGACGAATTTTAAACTATGCAAATACACATGAAATTAAAAAAAAAATGTTGAGTTTTCCAACACCATGTGGGGCTCTAGGGAAAAAAATTGCAATACTTAAAAGAACACTATAGAAGCTCTCAACATTAAACACAATGTAAAAACACAAAAATAATAATTAATAATAGCAAGCAATTAAAAAGACAAAGTTGTACTAAAAAAAAAACAAAGTTGTGAGCATGGTTTGGGACCATTATAAAATTTATCATTTTACAAGAAAACTATCTCATTAGGAGGACAACCATTATAATCTATAAAGTTGAAACATAGTAGGGATCCTAAACCCTAAAACAAAATGTAAAAGAAATTCTATGATAATGCTACTTTATCATATGCAAACAAAAAACAATAAAATCATACATGATACAATAAAAGCTCCAAACATCAATTTGATTCAAGGTCCTGCAAAACAATGGAAATGAAAATAGGGATTGCAACAGAGGTTTTTGCTCCCCATCTCTGCCCCATTTCATGATTTGGAGAATCAGGGTCAAGGTCAGATAATGCATTCCTTATCCCATTTGGAGCAGGCCCAATCCTTAGGACTAAAATTTTCCATCCTAAACACAATTACCAACCAACTTGATTTGAACAAAATCACAATTGTGCTTGAACAAGCATGCATTGTAATGGAAGGGAAGCAAAAGACCAAAAAGAAAATGTGAAACAAAATGAAGCCTTGCCAACGTGTATTTGAATACCCGACTAACGTGAAATTTGGAGATTTAGTCTAACCCCATACTGACCCATTTTTGACCTAGACCAAATACAACTTTACTTGACTCGACTCACTTATTTGACTGCCAAAGTTACCATGTTGGCACTTATTCTGTAACGACCCTATAGGCTCAACACGCTACCTAAGAGTCATTACTAAGTCACGTCGCTATATTACCAATAATTTCGGCAGCATAACGACGTAACTACGCGAAAACCAAAAATTTACCCTTGCCTGATAAGACATAGAAAAACACACTTCTAAGATTTTCAAACAACCTCCTAGCATCCAACAACTTCTCAATATGATGCTAGGGTTCAGACAGCATAGACCAAGTGAATTCAAACTTAGAAAATCAAATACACGTGCACGATTTACAAAGAAAGGTTAAAAGACTTTGAAACATTCTCCAAAACATTTAAAAACTTGACATGAGTTCTATGTATATCTATAAACATAAAAGAAGCGGAATAGCGATCGCTCGGCTCCCATGACTCGAGTAGCTGATCTCCGGTCACGCGCCAGGGCCGATCTTAGCCTTACCTGAAAACATTTTAAAAAGGAAAAGGGTGAGTATTAACGAATAATACTCAGTAAGTCCATCATAGTTTCAAAATAAGAGTTTCAATCACATGCAATATGTCATTTTAAATCATAAAACCATCGTAAACCATCGCTTTAGTAGGGGACCTAAAATTCCTTTTATAAACCATGTACTTTTCCTCGCGGCTGTCGTGAACGATTAAATTCTCCCGAGGGCCTCGTGAATAGTCCGAAGACATAGTTTTTCCATCGAATAGAGTCCTCCCCTAACTCTGAGAGTTGAGCTCGAAAGCTAACATACATCGTGGAGTCCGAAGACTCAGCCCGAAGGCTACCATCGTGGAGTCCGAAGACTCAAGCCCGTCGGCTACCATCGTGGAGCACTCTCAAACCCCGGGAGCATAGAGAGTCCGAAGACTCGGGTTCCCTCATAACCCACATAAAACTTTTGGGAGAATTATCGTCACGGCCTTACATAAATCTTTTCATGAACACACAACACATGCATGAGGTCCCATTCGTTTTAGAACATAGTTATGAATGCATAATTCAAGGCAATCGCATTTCAAAGACATACATATCATTTCCATTCTTTTTAACATGAAAACTCAAATAGAACTCATGGAACTAGCGTATAAAGGAATATACATATAAAACACTTTCTTTCTTAAATACTTACACGAAAAACATAAACTTTCAAAGTAAAGATAGAACTAGCTTTAGGTTTCGAAAACTTCTTTCGTTGTGAGATCCCTTACCTTATGTCTTTACTTACTAAAATACTCTTTCTTCACTAGTAATGAGCTTCTCGAGTTCCCACTCCAAGTACAATCCAAGGTCCTCGACAATTCACCTAAAAAGTTTCCTAAACGTGTCTTAAACCATCCGAATTACGCTAAAACACATTCTATCATTAATAACTCGACGAAACGGACCAATTGGCAATTTTTACCCAACTCCGGCGAGCGGCGGCGCGTGACCGGAGCACGGCGGCGCGTGCGGCGGCGGACGGCGGCGCGTGGGGCTTCCAAACGGCGCGTGAGGGCGCGTTTTGAGCAGATCTAGTGCGCTCGGGACTCCGGTGAGCTCCGGTGAGGCGTTTGCTAGCAGATCCGGCGCGATCGGAGTTTCGAACTTACAGAAACCGGTGAACGGCGGCGCGTGCAGCGGGGGTTGCGAATTGAAGCTTCCGGCGAGCTGATCGGTGGTTCACGAGATGCAAAACCGTCGAGGAGGCATTCGTTCGGCGGCGTTCGGCAGCGAGCTGCAGTGGGCTTCACCGGCGATCGACAACGGAGGTGCGGCAGGCTGGCTGGGCGAACGAGCTGCACCGACGGCTTGTTGCTTCACCGGCGGCGGCAAGCTGCTCTGTTCGGCGAGGCTAGGCGTGCGGCGGCGACATCCTGAGGAAGAAGAAGAAGCAGCCGACGATGGATGGTTGTTCGGTCGGAGAGAGCGAGAGAGAGAGAGAGAGAGAGAGAGAGAGAGTGTTCGGGAGGGAGAGAGCTGCGCGAGGGAGAGAAGAAAATTAATTTTTTTTTTTAAATAATAATAATAATAATAATAATAATAATAAAAATCAAAATATCTTTTCTCTAAAAGACCATAATACCCTTTTTCTCATTCCAAATTTCAATTAAACCTTCAAATTTAAATTACCCAATGAAAAATCATTCCACTTAATTTCAAAAATTAAAATTTAAACTCCTAAATAAGCCGGGCGTTACATATTCAACAAGAAAAAAGCCATATCATCAATTCACAGCTGGTTCATTAGCGATATGAATCAAAATAAACGACTTTTAAAAGTATAAGAACCAAAATGAATCAAAGTTGAAACTATAAGGACCAAAATAGTATCTAAACTATTTTATTATCAAGCACTTTTTATGAAATAACTTAGGCTTTGTTTGATAACCATCTTATTTTTTATTTTTGAAAATTGTATTTGTTTTCTTATCAATTCTCTACAATGGATTTCATCTTTCCTAACAAAACATTTGAATTCTTAGCCAAATTCCAAAAACAAAACACAAGTTTTTGGAAACTACTTTTTTTTTTTTTTTAATTTTCAAAACTTGGTTGGTTTTTGAAAATATAGGTAAGAAGTAGATAGCAAAACAAGGAAATCCATAGGTGGAAGTAGTATTATAAGCTTAATTTTCAAAAACCAAATGGTTATCAAACGGGATCTTAGTAATAGAAATACACCCTAGATAAAGAACTCCCTTTAGGGGCCGTATGTTTGGTAGATTATCTCGTTTGTTTTGTAGGAATGTGGATACTTAGGTATTCTGAGATGCCTAGACATCTTAGGATGGCCATACAAGAGACATCAAACTAATTTTGGATGCCCTTTTGATTCATAGATTTTTAAGATTTTCATATCAAGGGCATTCTCTAAAGACATTTTTGCCCTTCATTTTTCTTTTATATATTTTTGTTTCATTAATTTTTTTTCTTTTACATTTTTATTTTGTATTTAAAAATAAATTAATATTTATGCACTAATAAACAATCATATGTAATTAACTATATTTATATTTTACATTTAGCTATAAAATAAACTTTAGTTAATTAAATTGAATAATATCTCGGTTTATTTTCAATTGAAATTTAAAGTGCAATATTAATTTTATTTTACTTTTCTAATAGTTCCCCAATACTTTTACATTTAGTGAGTTTTCTCTCTTGTACATCTATTGAACTGGTTTCTTTTAGGCCCTGTTCGATAACGATTTCGTTTTTAGTTTTTAGTTTCTGAAATTTATGCTTGTTTCCACACAAATTTTTTACTAGGGTTCTCACATTTCTTAAAGAAATACTTGAATTCTTAATCAAATTCCAAAAACAAAAATAAATTTTTAAAAACTACATTTTTTAGTTTTCAAAACTTGACTTTGTTTTTGAAAATATTGGTAGAAGGTAGATACCAAAACAAAGAAACTTATAGGTAGGAGTAGTAAGCTTAATTTTCAAAAACCAAATGGTTATCAAATGGGTCTTAGTTATTTATTTGTAATTTCTTGAAATTATTACTAATTATATACAGTTCAAAACACACACAAGAATTTTTTACAAACAAATATATATTATCCTTCTAAACTAATATGTAAATTACCTAAAGATTAATAAGGGTACTATTGGTATATAACACATAATCGTAAGACATTTTCATACACAAATCCTGCAAAATAAACATAGTTATCTAAATATTTCTAGACATTCTTATAAATAAATATCTATTATTACAGGCATATGAAGATTCCAATTATCTAAACTTCTCAAAAACAAATTGCCTCAAAAGAATTCTCAAACAACTCTAAATAGAAGCACCTAACGACATTAAAAGGAGAGTGACAACTAACAAAGTCAAAAGTCTAGTGGACGTCAATTTTTAAAGCTAAATAGCCACTATTACTCCCTCAAAGCATTAAAGCATTTAGTGATGTAGTTTTTAATTTGACAGCCACTAATTAAAAAGCTAGATTGAGAGTCTTCCTCTGTCAAGTCGGATTCGAGAGAGGTTATTCATCTTCTTAATCATATTGGTTCAAATTTGTTGGAAGTCTCTTTTTTTGTGGAAAATATTATTTCTTTGTCTAAAGTTGTTAATTCGATTATTTTTTATAACATCTCTAGAGAGGAGAACAAAGCCGTCCATAATCTAGCTGCTTTGACATATTCTTTGGAATGCTCTTTGATCTAAAAAGATTAGTTTTTAGTGGACTTTCTCTCCTTGATTGAGGAGGAGCGTCAAGTGTTGTAGTTTGGTTGGTTGGTGTTAATTTATTGCAGTTTCAAAAAAAAAAATAAAAAAAGCTAGATTGATGTGGAAAAATAATGTGGGAATATACTACCGTCTACAACTATAATATACTCAACTATAACTTTTGAAGTGACTTTAAATAAAAGGCCATGACATACATTTTTAACAACAGAATAAAATATTGAATAATTTATTTTATTTTTTTTATTTTTTTTTTTTAATTTTGTGTTTAGGCTAAATAATGGAAAAAAATAGAGTTTTGATATCTTTCCACAAGCAATTTATGCTTCTCTTTTTTTTTTTTCCTTTTCTTTTTATTATAGAAAGATTTTCCCGACTTTCATGGCCAGATCTAGGTAATTAATATTTGAGGGGGCAAACTTAATTCATATATTTTGAGATTGACAAAAGTGCATTGGCTCTTTTCTAACTTAGTTGGTTTAACTATAATTACATATTAGTTAAGTTTTGTATCGTAATAATATTTTATTTTATAAACCCTACAAAGTCAAGAGTAATTGCAAATCTAAAAAATTTAGGTAAATATTACAAAAAAAAAAGTTAAAAATTGAAAATATAGTAAAAAAACATAATACATGAATTAGTTATTGCTTTTGATTAGTATATGAGTTATAATTAATCAATATTTAGATAATTAGACCATACCATAAGTTAAATTTATACTAGTTAACATTATTGAAGTTAATTAATGATTTATAAGTTTTAAAAAAATAATTAATTTTTAAAAAAGGATAAAATACCATTTTGGTCCCTGTACTTTGAGTTTTGTTGCATTTTGGTCCCTGTACTTTTAAATGTTCAATTTTAGTCCATGTACTTTGAATAAAGCTTAAAATTGGTTCCTACTATTAGTTTATGGTTATTTTTTCTTAAAAAAAGTTAGTCTCTATTAACTTTTTCTCTATAAATTTTGAAAGTATATATGTTCACATGGTATCTTTTCTTGTATTAAAATTATTATTATTATTTAACCAATTTTGATAAAAATGAACTTCAAACTTGTCATATGGACCAATTTTAAGCTTTATTGAAAGTACCTGGACTAAAATTGGACATTTGAAAGTACATGGACCAAAATGGAACAAATTAGCTCAAAGTACAAGGACCAAAATGGTATTTTAACCTTTAAAAAATACATAGATTTGTAATTAATTTTTTTAAAATGTTGTATATGTAATTATATTTTTAAGAGTATTTTAAAAAATGAAGTTATCCTCTTAGATTTTCAAAACAATTCTAAAAAAAAAAATACATATTTACCTATATTAAAAACCCATTCACTTTTCTAAAATAAAAGTGAAATTATGTATTGTACATATAAGTAGAAATTTTTCAAAAAAGAAAAAATAGGAGCTAGGCCTCTATATACAGTGGTAGATCCATAATTTTTATCCAAAGGGGGCTTAATATAAAATTCAATAAAACTAATTTATAAGTAAACAATTCCAAAAATTCATAAAATTTTGTAAATGAATTGCACTATTAATTTCATCATCACAATTGTCCTCTACGAGATTTCATATTATGAAATCGTTGCATATTATCTATCTTATCAAATAAATCTTCCTCAACATATGCTATAGGACTACTATTCATCCATTAATCTCCCATTCGATTACGCAGTTGAGTCTTTACAATACTCATAGCAGAAAATGTCCTCGGTACAGTAGCTGATGTAACTGGGTAAGATCAATGCTTAGGTGAGCAACCGATAAACTAATGGGTAGACTTTATCTTTAGTTGTCATCAACATTTTGAGTGCAATATCACCAACACTTGTTAGTTCAACAAACATATTATCTACAAGCACATCAATGATGTAATTTTGAAGTTGGTCCTCAAGAACAACAAGTTCAATAGTTGAAAAATCTCTAGGATAAAATTGGGCAGACATATAAGTTTTTGTCTGTCAAAAGCAACAAATAAATTTCTCGGATTTAGGCATGCTACACAAAGAAGAAGTTCAGTACTTATTTTAGTAAAACGATTATTCAACTTCTGAAGTTGCATATCAATAACTATATAAAAAACCTCAACATGGTAATGGTGCATATTTGTGATTTCTTGAGATTTTCACCTTTGCCTCCCTCGAATAAAAAACACATCATCCATCTTAAGTATTAGAATATCATGCTTATCACAAAAATTTAAAACTTCATCTAGCAATGAATCCTAACCTGATTCTCTCATTGATTGTAATCTTTCTTTACAAATCTTGACCAAATTTATTGCATTCACAATATCTTGATCTTTTCTCTGTAGTACTTGAGACAAATCATTTGTAATTCCCAAGATAGTTTTCATAAGATGCATATGAAAAACAAAGTCAAATGACTAAATTGAATTTATTAGAACCTTTGCTTTATATTTTTTTTAGAATTTGACCCACCATCCACAATTGTCTCAAGTATATCACAAATTGATGAGAACATTGAAATAAAACTCAATAGAGTATTATAATGTGACCCCCATCGTGTATCTCCTGGACATTTAATCATTGTTTCTTGTTTTAATCCTCGCTCACTTGATAATTCACCATTATTCAAAGCTTTAAAAGTTATAGCCATGTATTTTTCTCTTAAAATATCTTGATGTTTTACTGATGCTCCAATAACATTGACCACATTTGCAACTAAAAAGAAAGACCAATGATCTCTACATGATTTTTTGCAATAGCTACCAAATCTAATTGAAGCTTATGAGAAAAACAATGAATGTAAAATACACATTTATTTTCTTTCAAAATTAATACTTTCAATCCATTGAATTCTCCTTGCATATTACTTGCTCCATCATATCCTTGTCCTCGCAAACTAATAATGCTTAATCCATGTTTAGAAAAGAATCCATCAATAGCTTCCTTGAGTGATAGAGAACTTTTGTTAGTAACATGTACAATACCTACAAATCGTTCAATCACATGTCCTTTGTCCACGCATCTTAACACAATTGTCATTTACTCATTTGAAGATATATGCTTCGATTCATCAATCAAAATTGCAAATAACTTATCACCAATATCTCTTATGATTCCGTCAACAATTTCTATCGCAATACAATTCACAACATCTTTTTGGGATATCTGATGCAATCAGTTTCAAGTTTTCAGGAGCATTTCTCAAAGAAACAGCTTCAATATCTTTATTATGGTTGCATAACTATCGTAGGAGCTCAAGAAAATTTCCTTGATTCTTTGAAACTTCAGTTTCACCATGTCCACGAAATGGAAGACCTTGTCGTAACAGAAATCGAGTACAATCAATGGTTGCACCTAATCAAGTTCGATATTCAACTCTTGCTTGGTAAGACATCTTATTAAAAATATGTTTCAATTTGTTGTTTTTGCTTCAAAAGAGCTTCACATTTACCCCAAGCTTGGTTATGTGCACTATTTGGTCCTCCAACATGAGTTTGTAATTTTTCTTTTTTCTTCCAATTTGAAAATTCATCACCAACAAAATGGTCACCCCCAGATTGTTCTCCAACTTTTGGTTTGAATAAATAACAACATGAAAAAAATATATCATCTTTTGAAATACTATATTCCAACTAATTAGGATATTCAGCAAACCAGGCTGGATTAAACCGTCTTGATTGTAACCCAAATTTCTTCAACGAAAAAAATATGATTTCGAGGTTGGCAAGGTCCTTTCAGTAAATATGCTCTATGAACTTGGTCTCAAATATTACAATTGTAATTAAAAATTCTAGTTCTTAGTCCAAGACCTGCTGGTAAATCTTCTAAATTTACTTATGTGAAATATCTATCAGAACTACTATTACTTTTCTTCAATGTAGATGATGACTCCCGATTTTCTTTTGTAATACCTCTCCATTTAGATTTCAAATTAAATCTACAACATATTAATAACAATATAATAAAGAAACTAAAACATAAAATAAGAAAGATAAAAATTAAATGTATAATTTTTTAAAATAATTGAAACATGAAAATTAAATGTATTCAAGTAATTGAAGCATGAAGAATAAATGTATAAGAGTAATTGAAACATGAAAACTAAATGTATACGAGTAATTAAAACATGAAAACTAAGTGTACCTTAGAAAATTATTCTTCAAATCCTCGACTTCTTGAAATTTCCAGCAACAATTAGATTTGAGAGATGACAATTTGATGTGTATAATTGAAAAGGTTTATTTTAGGTTTAAAACCTTATAGGCGGTGGCTATATCATTTGAAAGTAGTGAAAAACAATATTATGTTTAGAGAATTATGGTTCAAATATCCCACCAATATATTTTCTTCTCTTTTTTCCTTTTGTTTTTCCTAATTGAGATATTTATATAAAGTAATTTTATAAAAATAAAACTTGAATATATTACAAAGGAGATATTATTCCAATCTAAAAGGAAAAAAGAACATTTGAACTTATTATATATAAATAAATTTAGTTAATTTAAAATGAAAAATGAGCCACGCTAAAAAAGGAAACTAAATATTTTCAATTAAAAAGGAAAAGTAAGGGCCACAGTTTTTTCTTTTTTTTAATTCAGCCACATGTAAGTTATATGAAACACACGGTTAAAAAAAAAAAAAAAGAACTGCACACGCTAGGTTTGAACTACATATTTTCAATTACAAAGGAAAAGTAAGGGCCACAGTTTTTTCTTTTTTTAATTCAGTGGTTTTGGTTATACATATTATTTAAAGTAAACAAATTGAGGGGGCCTCAAGCTCCCTCTAGCCTTAACTAAATCTGCCCCTGTCTATATATGTTAAAAAAAAAAAAAAAAAAATGCCCCCCCCCCCCCCCCCCAAGCCTGCTTCTCCACTACCCTTAGCCCCACTCAAGTTGATAGGAACCCTAAAAGAATGAAACCTTCCTAGTCCAACCCTACCTTAGATACTCATGCCTTTTCATTAGCCTTTGATATGTTTTGACTGTTATATCTCTTTACATCTCTCAGTTTCAATTTCTTATGATCGTCTTTAGAAGCTTTATGGCTTGTTTGAAATGGTTTTCTAAGTGCTTGAAGACACTTTTTTTACACTTAAAAATACTTTTTTAAGCAGTTAGAAAATTATTTCAAACGGACCATTAGTTTCTAAACAAAAATTTCAGTGATACACACAACAAAACTAGAAGAGCAAAATGAGTCGTCATATCTAATAAAGTTATATTGGAAATCTACATATTGTTCCACGTTGACTAAAATAGAGGAAGATCTATGTTATCTATTAAGTAAAAGACAACATTTCCATCAGTAAAAAACATTTGTCTTTTAGACTTAGGCTCAAAATGTACAATATCATAATATTGTGAAAATGTGGGAGATTCATTGTCCTAAAAAGATAAAAGTAGGCTACATTTTTCTTGAAGTACATGATATATGCATACATAAATAAACTAGTCTTGTTATATGCTTGAAAAGTCAATGAAACTAGAGAGTTCTCCAAGAAATCAGCCAAAGATATTTCTCAAATAACATAACAATGCACCACAGTTTGGAAGATTTTGTCGAGAAGTAAAAGAGAGTTAACACGCCATTCTTCAAATGGTCCAACCAAGAAGGTCTACATCCATCGATGTAACCTACACCAAATGCCTTTATTCAAAGAGAGAAATCATTCAATGACAAAAGTTGACTATCTATCTCATTGTCCACTCATCTCTCTATTCTAGAAGATATATTAATTTTCTCTTAAGGATTTTCCTTTAAAATCTTATGGATTTTGTATTATATGTTTGGAAAAATACAAGGGTGTGAGGTTAGTTTAAAGCCTTGAAAGAACGGTATTTGTGATTAATCTTGAGCACTCAAGAAAAAGAGAGTTTAGTTGTTTGACTCTCATATCCAAAAAGGTGGTGATTTTAGTGAAATTTTTAAGAGATGCTTTAAGAGTGAAGTAGGTTGGGTTTGATTAATCCATTATGAAGTTTTTGTGTCATCTTCTTTAATTGTCTCTTATTTTATTTATGTATTTAATTTTTTGTTTTTCGTTATTGCATTTTTAATTTAGGTGAATTTATTGAATATCTTAAGTTGTATTCATTATATTGATTGACTCTGGCATTAAATGGGCTCATAACATTTATTTAAGAAATTGGATTTTGTTAGCTTATTAAAATTTGTTGAGTTATTCTGAGAAATTTCAAATTAAAATGGGTGTATTATGGCTCTCACCAAAAATATTCTAATTTGTGCAAACGATAGGTGGTTTGCTTCTTGGAAAACTTTGAAATGATGCACAATCCAAGAGAAACCACAAAACAAGGTAGAATGCTAATTGGGAAATTGTGAAATTAGCTGGAAAAAAAAAAAGCCAGAATGAAAAATTATTTTAAATCATTACTAGCATTTTTTAAGAGGAGAGTTAATAATTTTATGTTCCACTTATACCCCTAGTATATATCCATATTCACAGTCAACCCTCCCCAACCGAAAGTAGATCCTCAGCAATCTCAATTGAATTTAACTCATCCTCCTTGGATTTATAGATTTTTAAATTTGTTGGATTCCCAATTAATTTTCGAATCTTTCAATTTTCAAATGTTTCATCTTAGTTCAAGATATCAATCACATTTTGTTTTTTTTTTTGTTATTTATAACAAAACCATTCTTCAAGAAACTTATGCTCATCTATCAATATACAATTTTTCATACTATCACAAATTTCTAGAAAACGACTTCCCAACATATTACGATTGTATACGATGATGTTTGGGATAAGAAAAATATCTACAATAATGTTAAATATGGCTCTATGACTGTAAGGCATGATTCAACCTTTTCTCAACTCACGGAATCCATCGCCAACTATCTCAGACACATTGTTAGAACAAAATTTCATAGTTCTTCCTCTTTAGAAATGGGGTGAATAAATTGCTAATTAAAAGTCTTTTTTAAGACAGGGACATTGTCTAGGTACTCGTGGGGGTTTTGAAACGAACTGTATAGTGATTGTTGTATCGTCGTGGACATTGAAAGCATAGATATTGATATACACAGAGACAATGCAGGACTAAATCTAATGAGGAATCTAACCCAAGGGAATAAAAAATTTTATTTCGTTAACTCTAAAGGAATTGATGACAAAGAATTTCTACATTTTTGAAAATTGCATTTTCGAGAGCCAGCTGATTTAAAGAAGCTTGTTTACACACTAGCTTTAAAAGAAAGCTTTTAATTTAAAACATTAGAATCAAACAAGAAGCAATTTATAGCTCAATGCATCAATGACTCCTGTAAGTGGTATCTTTGCTCATCAATTCACAGATCTAGGCAACTGTGGATTGTTAGAAAATTTTTCAATGAACATAGTTTCTATATTGATGTGGTACACAATGATCACTGACAAGCTACCTCAACTATCATTAGTGAGTTCGCGAAGATCATATTAACAACAGACAATAGGGTGCATGACACACCTCGCGACACAATGAACTACGCTAAAAAAAATCGTGGAATTAGCATAAGCTATGACAAAGCTTGGAGGAGAAGGGAGAAAGCCATAAACTCGATTAGGGGCTCACCTGAACAATCATACGTGCTCATCTCCACTTTTGCAACCAAATTGATTGAAAAAACCCCAGGTATTTACTTTTTTTAAATTCACTGCCTAACAATTTATATACACCGTATATCCATATATTGACGATATTTTTTTTCAGGGACTTATACTACATAATAAGTTGACATGGGTAATAGGTCCACATTTTTGTTCTTGAGCTTAACAACATCCATAGATGGATGGAATCTCTGCCTACCAGTGATATCATACCTCTCTTAGAAACAAGTTTAATGGCACATTGCTCATTGCTTGCACTCTCATATTTAAACTTACCTTTATGTAGTTACAAGTGTAATTACAAATATCTATGCACATTGGAGGTTATCTATCAGTGTGTTCACCAAGACTTACCACTCTTGATCCCACAAATTGTTTTCACAAGTCTCTATGCACATTATAATCGTTGATACGTATAATTAGTCTAGCAATTAATTCAAAATAATGTTATAGATTACAATTTTTTCTGGTTTGTTATTTTGTTTTTGCCAGCTCCACGCTCCACCTCTCTCCTCCTTAATATGTTGTCTTTTCCTTTCTCGGAGTTGAGTTAAAAGTGTATAATCTACACGAAGGGTATTTTCGTCCCAACCTAATCTGAAGATCTATAAAAAAGAAACACATTTAGCCATATTATCACAATCTAAATCGTTTAGCCATTTTCCAAGTTGGACTATTTAAAATTAATTTTGGGTCAACATGAGAAATGACTAATTTTAAATGGTCTAAATTGAAAAATGTCTAAATATAATACATTTTACAATTATGGCTAAATGTGTTTTTCTTTAATATAATCTTCACAATTCTCCAAGACGAAAATAAATCAACTAAAATGAAGCTTAGAAAAATGCAGCCTATAAGGAGGAGAGAGGTAGAGGTTAATAAATCAAAAGTAACAAACGAACCTAAATGAAATCTCTAACAATTTCAAATTGATTATAGTCTAATTACGCCTATTAACCATTGATAAAAATGATAGTTTCAAATTTGATAAATGATGGTAGTTTCAAAAAAAAATAAAGTAGTAAAAATGGTGACCTAGATAACCTTCAGTGTGTCTATATATTCATAATTACATTTGCAATTACGTGTTGGTAAGTTTAAGTGTACAAATATATATGTCCTCATGTACTATGAAATCAAAAACCCCTTACCTGTAAACGTGAGGCGATTTGCATTAAAGAATTTGAAGAACACCAATTGTGATGCTTGTTGCATTCACTGAGAGGGTGGGGAGGGGTCAAATTAAGTGAATTAATGAGGCAATTTGAAAAACGCCCGAAAATTATGAAACACCCAACAAAAAACTCCTTCTTTGTCTTTCTTGACCTTCATGTGCTGCTGAACGGTCAATGCTCTTGCCAACGATCTCTGCTGGCCAAATCAAGTAAAATGAAGCCTAGAAAAATACAACCTAAGGGGAGGAGAGAGGTAGAGTTGGTAAAATCAAAAGTAACAAAGGATCCTAAACGAAATCTCTAACAATTTCAATTCATTGATAGTCGAATTATGCGTATTAACCACTGATAAAAATGATAGTTTCAAACTTGATCAATGATGCTAGTTTCAGAAAAATAAAGCGATAAAATTTGTGCCCTAAATAACTTTCAGTGTGTGTATATATTCATAGTTACGTTTTCAATTACATGTAGGTAAGTTTAAATATTGGTGTGTATAAATATATACCCTAATTTTTCATGAAATTAGAAATGTTTACCTGTAACTATGAGGCGATTGGCATTCAAGAATTTGAAGAACACTAATTGGGACGCCTGTTGTATTCACCGAGGGGATGGGGAGGTTCAAATCAGGTGAATTAATGATACAAGTTTAAAAACATCCGAAAACTTTGCAACACCCACCCCAAAACATCCTTTTTGTCTTCCTCAATCTCTTGCGCTGCTAAACGGTCACTGCTACTGTCAACGATCATTGCTCTTGTCGTCATTTGTGTTGCACTCTTAGAAGCTTCCTATCTACATTTTTCCCCTTCTATTTAACCAAGGAAGGTTTTTCTTCAGGTTTCTCTTCGACTTGAAGGTTTTGCATCTATCTTCCTCTTGTGTGCATGTACAATCACTAATAATCGTACTATGTTCTTATTATTTGAATTCTAAGATTTTGATATGCTTAGCCATTTGATAATCCGATTTAAAAATAGGTATTTTGGATTCTAAAACTCTATCTATTTTTTTAGGAATTTTTGGGAATGTTGGTATTTTAAAAAATGACTCATGTATCTCACTAGTTAATAAATTTGTGTAATTAAGATGGTTCAAAAAGGTGAAAAATCAAGTTTAATTTGGTATTGGCATTTGTTGATACAGGATTCAAATATAAATTATTGAATTAAGATACAATTAATAGATTTGTAAATAATTAGAAATAAATTTTTATAGATTTGAATTGTGAAAGATCTAGGAATTGAAAAGTTGAAAAAAAATCTTGAATTAAGATAAGATTAATAAATTTTTTAAATAATTAAAAATAAAATTCTGTAGATTTAAATTGTCAAAGATCTAGGAAAGTTGAGCCAAATTTGGTTAGAGAGATGTACTAAAAAAAATCTGTTAGAGAGGGCTAAGTATTTTAAAAAATAAAATCTAGGGAGACTTATCGTAAATATCTGTATATACCTAGGGCATAAATGAAATAAATAATTATTCACTCTCCTCTGCTAATAAATCGGTAGCCATGATGCCAAATATCGCAACTTTTCAACTTTTTTTTTAGCTACCTCTCACAATTTTCCATTAGTTTTTCTCTTGTTGGCCCAAAATATAAGAGTATATTTGGTTGGTAATTTGAAAACAAGGGATTCAATAAAAATAGAGTTATATTTCATGATTTCATATATGTGTTTCGTAGCAGATTTAAAAATTGAATTCCAATTTAAACAATTGTTCGAAATGTGTTTGATAATGTATTTATAATCTATAAAACTAGTTGTAGTTACCAACTAAATGTTAGATTGAATATGAACTCTTATTAATTAATTTATCAACATGTTTTATGTTACAAATTTTATATAACTTTTATTTTACAATATCATATAATTTATAATATATTATATTATGCATATTTTAATTTAACAAAACTGAATTGAGTGTACAACATTAAATACTATATTTATTAAAGTTTTTATCTTTTTCATTATAATTTTACATTTTAAATTTTCAAATTCAAAATTTGGTATACTGAAAACATAAAAATGTTGTTTTCAAAATTTCACTATTTAGATCACAGAATTCGAAAACAATTTTAAAAAATACATCTGCCAAATATATATTTACTTAAATAAATGAATTTGAAAACATAAAACAAAATCTAGATTAACTACTGATAATTCTCATTCATGAGGATTATGTGGCCTTTAAACTTAGTTATATCCGTGATTTTATTCATATTAATTGATGAAAATAAAAATATTTGATTGAATTTAATCACTTGATTGATGGAGGACCTCTAATTTAAGTAAGTTGAGAAAAGAAAACAAAAGAAGGCAAAATCTCACTTATTTAATGTCTTTATGCAGATTTTTGATGAAATGCAACAACAATGCAATTGCAAGGCAATTGCATTTTCGGCAGACTTGGAAACAAAGGAAAGAACGAGATTCTCGGGAAAATTGTGAGCAAATTAACCATGATTTCAGGGATTGATATGCTGTGATTGATCATTGATTACAAAGATGAAACCCTAGCTCAAAAACTCCTATAAAAGATTAAGGAAAAGCCGAAGACAGTGTGGAGATTTTTGGAAAGAAAAGTTGTGTTCGAATTTGGGTTTATTTCCACCGGCAGCAGCAGTTTTCATTCGAGGGTTTTATTTCTTTATTGTTCTTCTCTTAAATTCCCAGAATCCCTTCTCTCAATCCCACAACAACAAAAGTTGGTAGTGGTTAAGGGCGAAATTGTTCGATTGAGCCGAAGAAGGATGGGTTTTACGATGAAGTCTAAAGTTCTGCACTTGGATTATCTGTATTTGGGCTAGAATAACCATTGTTGTATCTTTTAATTTAGCTTCTTTACCTTCTGTTATGAAATTTCAATTTCAGCTTCTTAATTAAGTATTTAGCAATTCTACTTTCTGATATTGGAATTTTTGGAAGTCTACTGGGATATGAATTGTTGCCTACGAATTTCATACTTCTAAGCTATTGATGGTTTTTAATTTTAGCATTTAGCTTCTGCCTTTGGTATTTCAAAAGATCAATTTCCTTACTCAGTGAGGTTACTATCGTTTTCCGTGGGTGAATCGGCATTTTAATCCTTGGGTTGTTTCTTTAATCTACTTACTTGCATTGCATTTGCAATTTAATTGCATTATTTACCTTGAGTTTCTTTTAATGATCTCCTACAATTCGAATTTACCATTTTCAAATTATTCCATCATGAAGAGCTAAATTTCCTTTGGGATTCAAGTTTGTGAATGCCCTAGAGGAAAGATGTAAAGCTTGAGAGTAAAAACAATCTAGCTAATTCTTGGACTCAAGTTTGCTTTTGGTGAGTAAATTGTTGGGTAAAACTAGCTGGCCATCTAGTGTTGCTTGCCGAGCTAAAACTTAATACCGAAAGGGTTAAGGGAAGCGGATGTCGCAAAAGCAATGGAGGAAAGGGCTTAGACATAAGTCTGAAACATCGACCCTAGACATAGGGCGAGACTTCAAAACCACTAGAATTGTGCGCAAAACTATCTAAGTTAGATTAGCCATAGACATATAGGTTTAATCACTTAGTCTCCTAAAGATACTTCAAGGAAGGTCGAATGGGAGTTGAATTCGGTTTACTTAGTTCTTGAGTTAGCTACGATTGCAATTGCTTTCCTGTTGCATTTTCTTTCCAAAGGGGCATTAGCATTCTTGAATCCCTTCTTATTTCCATTGAATTTTCAAACACATTTTTAGTTAAAACACCTCTCAATTTATTTTCATCCTTGGTTACTTTAAATTGCAATTTGTCGACGATTTGTGCCAACTAAAATTCATTTTATTAAACCCCGTTCCCTTGGGTACGATACTCTGGAATACTTCCAGTTTCTTTATTACTTCGATCACGTGCACTTGATTGTGGTCGATGTCGATGGCAATGTCGATGGCAATGTCGAGGTCCAAATTTTATGGAAATGTCGATGGAAATTTCGAAAAAGTTTATGGAAATCGTGAAAATTGATGGAAATTGTTTGAATTAGCCAATGAAACTTTGATTGTGGCTTAATTAAACTATAATTGACAATTTTTAAGCATCACATCTAAAAACTAAGACAATATTTAAATATGTATGTCAATCGAAATGTCAATGCGAGCATGAATTTGGGAAAAAAATATGAAAATTGATTAAAATTATTTGAATTATTTCATGAAACTTTAATTGTGGCTTAATTATACTATAATTGATTTATTTTAACATCATGTATCTAAAATATATGTAATATTTATATTCAATGAGACTTTAATTATGATGATTTAATTAAACTATAATTAGCAATTCCTAAATCCTAATTGACTATATATTGACATAATATCAAATGATATTTGATAATTCTCATTTATGAGAATTATTTGGCTTTTATACATAGTTATTCTTGTTATTTTATGTGTTATTAGATAAAAAAGGCTAGCAAAAAGTTGGTTTAAATTGACTTACTATTGGAAGCCTTTTAAATTAAGTAAGTAGAAAAAAAAACAAAAGAAAATGAAAACCACACTTGATGTTGTTGTGTAGGAATTTGAAGAATTCAATAGAAATGAAATTGTATTTCTGCAAAAATCTGGAAAACACACCAAATACGAGATTACGTTATTTTGGGGATTTTAGGCCATTCTTCTCCATGAATTCAACAAGGAAAGTTGACCCAAGCTGCACATGAACAAATGTGGAAACCCTAGCCCATAAAGCTTATAAAAGAAGGAAGAAACAAAAGCAAAACATGTGGGTTTGCACGCAAGAAATGGTCCATCATTCTATAGTTTTTATTTCTGTTTGCTGCTGTTTTTTCTTCTGTTTTCTAGCCCCTTTTAACTTCGAAACTCAATCTTTCCTCAACGAAAGTTGAAGGAAGTGAAGGCTCAATTCCCTTTGAAAAAAATGGAGTTGAGTCGATTGAGTAAGAAATGAAAAGGGAGCTGTGTTCTTTCGTTTTTTATAATTTATTTTATACACTATCTAAGTTTATTTGCTTCAGTTTTAGGAATTTAATTGTTGCTTTAATTTTGATCTTTTAGCTACTGTTTTATTCTTTCCATTTGTTATTCCTTTTTGAAATTAAATAGTTGCTGAATTTGTTTTGATTAATGAAATTTTGGTTGTTCTTTTATTATTATTAAGTTGTTATTCAATTATTTATTAATTCTGAAATTTTTATCACCTACTGCTTCTATTTTAGTTATGCACTTTGATTCTTTTAATTCATTTTTTTTTCATTCTTTCAATTATGAGTTAAGTCTTTCTTTGGGATTCAAGCATGTGAATGCCCTAGAAATAAGAATAAATGCATAATTGTGAGAGCAACCTTGCTTACTCTATATCTTTTTGCTTTTATTGATTTTTAATGTTTATTATTAGTCTAGATTGACCATCTAGATTAGTATACAAAAATTGAGTCTAATTCTGAAAATGTTAGATAAAAATTGGGTTTTCATAAAAGCAATAAAGGAAAATAACTTAGACATAGGAATTTGTTTTTTATCCTAAATATAGGGCAAAGCCTTTAAAACCAAAAGAATTGTGTTTCAAAATTAACTAAGTTCATATTAGCCATAGAAATATCGGTTTAATCATTTAGCCTCCTAAAGATACTTCATAGAAGGTCGAATAGACGTTAAATTCGGTTTACAAAGCTTAAGTGTTGAGTCAAAGGATAGCAATTGCAATTAGGCTGCAATTTCTTTCAATGGGGCAAAAACACGTTTGAATCCCTCTTATATCATTTTTATTTCTTCTTTTCAAACAAAAAAAAAATCATCTCACTTATTGTTTTACACTGGTTACCCACAATTGCAATTTGAAAACATCTAGCAATATTCTCTTAAATTTTATTGTATCTGTTCCCTGTGGGATCGATACTCTGGAATACTTTCAGTTTTATATTACTTGCATCGACAGTGTGCACTTGCACTGGACTGGAGCTTTATTTTAATTTACAATTATTTTCTTTAAGCTCCCATGTTTCAGTTTGATCAGTATCAAATATTGGTAATTAGAGGAGATATGACATATTTGTATGTGACAACGTAATTGTGAATTGCTTAATATAAAATTCACATGTTTAATACCAAAAAGATGACCTTGGAGCATCTAGTCCAGAATCTTGATAATTCTTATAGAAATTATAATATTGCTCCCAAGTCATCATATACTAAAAATGTTGAACATAGTTGCTTACATGAAAACGATATCACTCGTACGTGGATACATCTCATCAGTTGATTGTCCTTTATTTTCAGATGGTAATAACTCTGTGGTGGAAAGTCAGGCTGGAAATTGTTATGACCAAGATTTGAAGAATCATCATAATTTGAGTAAGAATATTTATCTTGACCATAGCCCTATTGTGTGTTATTGTTGTCCATGCTCATCGTTTCCGTACTTGAAAGTAAGGAATTCTCATACGAATTTGTCGAATAAAAATATTATGCATCTCTATGTCAATAGAACAGTTTACCAATAGCAGCAATCTCCTCACCACCCTCTCAACATCCATGGTCCTCGTCTTGGGTGACATGGTCAAATCCAGCCTCACAGAAAAAAGGACTTAATCCTGGTTCATTAGATTGTCCTTTCCCAAATTGGTAACCACTTGAAGTCTCATAATTTGTATCACCTCCTCCACCACATGTATCATCATCATCATTGCCATCGTCCGTACTGTCATCGCCTTTGTCATTTTTTGACTTACCTTTACGGAGCTTTTTTCTCACTTTTAGAAGTTCCATTTCAGAATAACCAGCTTCTAAACAAATATCAAATTGATAGACATTTAAGTGGTCGTTAGGCATCCTAACTTCTTTATTTATTACTTGCTCCACTGTAATGCCTCGTGTTTTCAAGTGAGGCTAATTTTATTATTTTGGAGATTAATTTAGATTTGATCGGTCTAATAGGAATTGTTATTTAAAATTTAATTTGAGTACATTAGATTTCAAATTAGATGCAAGTGGATTAAGTTAAGATAATTCAATTTTTCGTTTTTTTATGAGAGTATTTTAGTTAAGTCTTAAATCCATAAATTTAGGAATTTAATCAATCGTTGGATTTTTAATTCAAGTTGAGAAAGTCCAATTTTATCTCTCTAATTTTTTTAAAACTTTATTCAAGATTTTCTTTGGAATTTAATTTGATTAATTTCAATTTATTGGGTCTAATTGATTTGATCCTAAATTAAGGTTGGCAAGTGAATAGGGTTAATTTGTTTAAGATTTGTTGGGGTTATTTAAGTTAGAAAATGGGTAAATTTGGAAAGGATAAAGAAAAGGAATTAGGGTTTAAAAAAAGAAAAAAGCAAAATACATTCAAATACCCAAGTTGTCTTCTAGCATGCACAAAATTGGAGGCAACATCTCCTCCACTCTTCTTCTTCCTCCCTCTTCTTGAATCGCACGAACACAACCCCCTTCCCTTCATTCTTTTCCTTTCATCGACTAGTCTTCTATGTTCATCATCTCTGGCCGACGATGACCCAGCACGGCGGCAAAGCTTGTGGCAATGACCTCCACCTCGACCTGTAGATGCACACAGCTGGCCTCTCCGACATTTTTTGACGACGACCCAGCATGACGGTGAAGTGTCATTCTTGTTGTCTTTTATTAGTGATTTTCAAAGTTCATTAGCATGCATGTAGTAATGTAACACTTATGTTTTTTTTATTATTTGTTGTTTTTTTTTTCTTTTTCCTTTTCATCCTTATCTCACCCTCTCACTCTCCATCACCCTCTCTCTTTCTCCCATCTCTCTGTCCCTCATCGAACCCTCCACCCACCCATTATCTCTCTCTGTCTCTCTCTATCTCTCCTCTCCATCTCTCCCCCTCGAACTCTCCATTTGTCTCTCTTTTTCATTTCTTTCTCTTTCTCTCACTAGTTTGTTGGAGATTGAAATGTTTTCCAGTAATTACCTACGTGGACAGCTGCTTTGGAAGTTGAATTTGAGCGTTTTAAGGTTCGATTCGGTGTGAGCTTGGCTCGTTTGACAGTGAGTCAGCATTTTGGTTTCAGATTTAAGAAGCTTAGTTAGTTAATTGCTTATTGTGGCATTACTTGGGTAGTTTGGGTTGACTTTTGGTTTATGGAACTCACTTTAGGATTAACCATCATGGTTGGAAACTAATTTATCCAATTAGGGGCGTTCTGAGCACTAAACCAACAGCTTTTAGTTACTGGGGTTGGTAAGTTTTAAGTTCAGAGCTTTTGTAAATGGTCTTTTGGGGCCAAGCAAGTTTTAAGATGAGTTATTGTTGTGTAATTGGATACTTTTTATGCATGATAGAAGTTGACATTGGGGGTGGTATAGGCTTGGGCTGTCTTTCGCAATTGTTAGAGGTAAAGCTAGCACCGTCCTAAAGAGGCGAAGCAATCGTTATTGAGTTGGCCAAAAATGTAAGTAGCCATCGAATTTATTTGTTAAGCCCTTGTTTATAAAGAATGTATGTGGGCATGTTTAGTTTGTTAATAAGGCAGAATTGCTTGATTGTTGGTAACTTGAATTTTGCTTGAGTATAAATGAGACTTTGGTTAGTGGGATTCAATTAAACCTAAACTTGAGCCATGACCACTTAAGTGTGTTTGAGGTTGACTTTGTAATTTTGGTTATACTTGTGAACTTCGATTTAGGAAGTGGGTGTGGCTATGAGCGTAGTATTTTACCCTAGGGGTTTTCAAGATGTTGAGATTGAACAAAAGCTCGCTAGACTAGTGCCACCTACCCTTTTTCTTTCTTCCCGTGCAAGCTTGTATGCCTAGGATGTTATGTGATATGATGAGCGTAAGGGTTGCGTTCCCTTATTGCCTGTGTGCTAGCTTAGGGGGTGATTCCCCCATTGTGTTAAGTGTAAAGGTTGCGTTCTCTTATTGCTTGTGTGCTAGCTTAGGGGGCGATTCCCCCATTGTGTTGAGCGAAAGGGTTGCATTCCCTTATTGCCTGTGTGCTTGCTTAGGGGGCGAGGGTTGTTTTCCTTCATTGCTTTGGTTCTAGGTTACATGACTCGCAAGTATAGCACTAGGCTATAGCCAAGGAGGTGTGAGATCTAAGGTAGGGTAAATGGGCATTTAGTTAACTAAAGTACGTATTTGAAAGCTGAGCACGAGTGTGAGTAAGGGCAGTTTCTTTCTTGGTATGTTTTCCTTTAAAATTTGGACCCTTAAGTGGGCTTCCTACTGAGTATATTTATACTCATTCGTGCTATTTTGCTTATATCTTTTCAGGTGGTACTCAACAGCGAGGTGGGTGACGAGACGACGATCTGACGAGGCTATGGAGACCACTAACTTTCTTCTAGGCTCCTTTTTATTGTATATTCTTTTGATTGGTGGTTTCCATGTTAGTTTGTATACTCGATTTGTAAATTGTACCTTTGTCTTCCTTATTTCTGGTTTTGAGTTATCTTTTTCTTTTGTATCAATGTTGGTGAACTTAGCCTTATGTGTAGTTTGGTGGGTGCTGAGTGTCTCTTAGAAATCATAGAAGTGATATAGGTCTCTTCTACGTTTTTGAAAACTTATGTTTTCTTGTAGTTATGTCGTCATGTTGCCGAAATTTCAGGCATGAACGAGATGACTCATTTATGCTTTCGCATCACTCTATTGTGTTCTAAGGGGTGTTACAAGTAACGTCTTTAGAAAGTCTAATAGGAAAAGTTGGGTCGTTACAGTTGGTATCAGAGCCCAAGGTTAAGGGTTCTATAGACTTGCTTACATCGTAAATATTAAATGTCATTGTGGCCAAGCAGCAAACACCTTGTCATCGCCAGGTATGTCATTGTTATAAAAGGTATTGTTAAGAAAAAAAATGTTTATGATTAGTTTTGACGAATGTGATGTTTTGAATGTTTTAGTTTATTGCCTGATGTTGAGTTACCAATAGGAAACCCATGTCTAAGTGATAGTGCCTCAAGGAAGCATTAACAACAGGAAACCCATGTCTAAGTGATAAGAGGGCTTGTCGAAGGCCCTATAAAATGTAAACTGAACCTCTAAAAATTTACAATAATAGTGGCCAGGGTCAATCACATGAATTGGAGTTCTTAGATTAATTAAGTATTGTAGTTACTATTGCTCGATTATATGTAGAGAAACAAAACTTTAGAGTGATAAAAAAGACAAATAAAATCTAAACTACTATTTACAAGGTTGGAGTCCAACTTTTTGAGAAACATAATGGTTGATTAAATTAAGCTCACTTTGTAGATAAAAAATTGATTTCATGCAATTAATCTTGAGCCAAGAATTACTAAGTGATCAATATTCTCTCTCGAGCTCAATTGAACTCATGCCTAGCAATAAATCAACCTCTCGGTCTATGTCTATTACTAAACATGGCATTAAGCAATTCTCTTAAGACTTCTAGAATTAATCTATGTTAGCTTTAGGGCTTCAATCAAACCAAATATTTTAATGATAACAAACTCAAATTTTTGTATTGACCTTTTTAGTGTTTCAAAGAGTCCTATTAGAGCTCGAAAACACAATTCTAATGCATTTTGGATCGTTCGAATCGGATTTAAACGAAGGAGATATGAGAAAAAGAAGAATGGAAGGAAAAGCCAATTAAACAGTGACACGTGACACTGCACTGATGTGGCATCCGACATGGCAACTGACTTGGTGTTACCAATCAAATTTAGTGTGTGGCAACGTGGCATCTAACGAATATATTTTGATGACGTGCGCGATGACATGTCTAGGTGATGTGTTCATGGCATGGGACACGTGGACGAACAACAAGGCGACACATGGCGAGGTGTTTGAAATATTTTAAAAAATGATGGGTTCACACGTGGAGGCCTCATATCTCGACACTTGTCACTATCTAGAATTTCAAAAGGATTCATTTGATCTTTAAAAAAAAAGGAGAAGGAAGGAATGACATGCATGGTAGTGGTGGAGGAGAATCTTTTCTCCTCTCCCTCCTTCAATTCTATCATTAACATTTCCAAATTTCACCATTCAATCCCAACCATCCATTCTTTTGACCTAGATCTAATGGCTCATTTTCTATTTTCTCTAAATCACTTTTAAGCCTAAAAATATCTTCTTCTTCTCCACTTTTTGAAAATTTCCAGCAAGCTTCCATACTCTTAGCTCTCCAAAAAGTTCTAAAATCCTTCAACTTTTTCACATACTCTTGAACCAGCTAATTGTATTTTTGTGAGGAATCTTTGGAGTGTCTTGTTGTATGATAAATTTGTGTATTTTGCCCATTAAGAGGCATTCCTGTGAGATTTATTTTTCTTTGTTCATTGGGATTAGTATTAAGGTGTCGGTACACCTTGGGTTGTGAGAAAAAGAAATCGGTTTGATCCTGAACCAATGAAAATGATCTTGGGTTTCTCTTTAGCCTGGGAAAAAAAGGGTCGTGTTGGTTTGGTTCTGATCCGCAAGAGGATCACGTAGTAAAATACCCAAGAAGGAGTCTTGGGGAGTGGAGTAGGCGATTTGTCGAACCACTATAAATTTCGGTGTGTTCTTTCCATTACTCTTTACATTTGTTTAGGATTCAATTGTTCTATTTCTCGATAAATCATCATGATTGCGAATTGTATAACACTTTCTCCTTGGTGTTTTCCATCTAACTAGTTTTAGAATTTTAGGATTAAAATTTTAAAAAAAAATTGTAGCAACCTTATTCACCCCCCTTTAGTGTTGCCTCTACTCACTCTCGTGCAATAAATTAAATCTAATTATGCATCTATTGTTCTATAGATAAATTTACTCTCTCGAGCTAAATCTAGCCTAACATGCAAAACCATGGCCAAAAGTATAGATAATAATAATGAGATACATAAAAGATGTAAAAAAACATGCATTCAATTATCAAATCGACAAAAGTCTAAAACATCCAACCATTACTTGTCTAAATACAGAGGTAAACAACAGTTGAGCCCAAAAAAAAAAAACTCCTAAAAATCAAACAAAAAGTAAAGGTAAAACATAATAAACTAAGGTCGCGTGCCAACACTCATTCCCGACGTGAAGTCCACGATCTCGAACCTTGAGTCTCCTCCTTAGCTCTCCAAAAGTCTCATGTAGGCCTTTAGACAGTGTATGAATCGATTTTAGGGTTTGGTCTCTCAAAAATGGCTCTCCTTGCATGAAACTAAAATTTTCCTTTTATACATCGAGACAATGTTGCAACGCAAACGCTGTCCCTTCGAATTTTATAAAGAAGTAAAATATCAATTTGGCTGCGTTGTAATGATATGCCTTCTAGTTTCCAATGTTGAATGGTTGTTGATGTCTGCTACAAGTGGCATTGCAACACTATGCTCTCGGGTTCAAACACTTTGTTCTTCCTCTTCAACACTTGGATCCTCAATTATAGCCTCTAATTGCTCCAAATTTGTCCAAATACTCCACAATTCTTCGATTTTGCTCCAATTGCTCAGTTCAGTTTCTGCAAAATAGACATAAAAATACATGAAAGTACACACAATCATAGCAAAACTAGTATAAAACTAAGTAATCGACTGAAATGTGTGGGCTTTTAGAAGAAAACTTTTGAATAGAAAAAGTCTCAAGTCTAGTGCAAGTGCACACTGTCAAACAAGTAGTAATAGGAAATATTCTAGAGTATCGATTCCACAGAGAACAGATACAACAAAATCCAAAATTAAGGCAAAGATGTTCACACAAAGCAACCTTGGTAACCAATATTAATAAATCAGGAAGGTTGTGAGTGTACTAAAAATCAAATGATAAAAATATGGAATCCGAACATGCTTTTGCCCCTTAGAAAAGAATTGTGACATAAAATGCAATTGTAATCTTTACTCAAAAACAAGTGCTTATGTCTAAGGCCCTTTCCTCTATTGCTTTGTATAAACATGTAATCTCGTTTAACCCTTTCAATATTAAACTCGATCTATGTATGTTCACCTAGGTGATCAACCTAGATTCACAATAAGAATGATAATCAATAAAAACAAACAATGCTATGAAACCGAGCAAAGTTACTTTTACATCTTAGGCCAAACTTCCAATCCTTAGGGCATCTACATATTCGAATTCCAAGGACGGAATTAGCTCATGATGGAGAAAATAAATAAGAAAACATTAAAAGGAAGAAAACACATACTACTTTAAAAAGTAAGCAAAACAGTAACTGGAAAATAAAGTGCTAAACTAAAAGGTAAAGAATAACTTGAAGGAATAATAATGAACTTTATTAAAATTAAACTTGCTGCAAAGTAAAGAACTATGAAAATTAAAGACAAAGGCTGAAGGTAAACTAAATTCAAAAGAACAGAAGTTAATGTACTGGAAATTAAAATTAAAACAGAAAATTGAACTTGCGATTACAAGGGAAAAATCGAACTTTCAAGAGATAACTTCAACCTCTTCAATCGATCTAAACTCAACCTTGTTCAAGGAGGGTAAGATCTTTACAACCCTAGACTTTTGACAGGGCTGGATTGAAGTTAGGGTGGCGTTCTTCCTCTTTTAGGTCGAGAAAAAAGAAAATAAAAAGTGCAGAAAGTAAAGTGGCCTTCCAATCGTAAAAACGATCGCGGATAGATTTTTCGTGGCTTGAATCTTCATATTTATAGCCTCTAAATGCTAGGGTTTGCTCCATGGATGTTTAAGGCAAGAATTGAATCTTTATGAGCTTGATTCGTGGAGAATATCTTCAAATATCAATATAAAATCGAACTTCCAGATTTTTCCTTGGAGTCACAATTCTGGCAGTTTTCACTTTTCTGCATAAAAACATCAAAACTCATTAAAAATCAACTTTTTTCTTCTTATTTCGTATTTCTTAGCTCAAAACAATCCCTTAACTAATTTTGGCTATTTTTTCATTAATTTTCTATATTTATTAGACGTAAAAGCATGCATTTGTGCAAATAGCTTAAGTAAAAAGGGCTAGAAATATGTAAAATATTAGCATTATCACTAAGCCTAGAAATAGCACACTTTTTCCCACTATCAAATACCTCCAACTTAGATTTTTGCTAGTCCTCGAGTAAAACAAAAGCAAAAACAACATTTTCACAAGATTTTAATACAAGAATCAGGACTCAAGCCTCAAGTATCTAATTAAAATAAAACGATAGAATAAAGTCTTAACACATCCTTCTCTAAGCAATTTAAATTCTATCTATTTCTTCCTTGTGTGTGTGTGTGTATAACTTCCTTTCTACTATTTTCTACTATCTTGAGATACTTTCGCCAAGACTTTTTTTCATTTTCCCCCTACATTGGTCCTAAGTTCCAATTTCAATTTTTCCCACATTATAGAGAGCAATCTACTTAAACATTCATTATGTTTCTTTTTTTTTTTTTCATGAGCGTTACGAACCCCCAAACTTATCTTTTTCCTTCTTACAGAGACCCTAGTTTCCACACTTCTACTGTAAGGACCCTTATCTAGAAAACTTGTTCAATGGATGGCCTAACTGATGACAATGGACATAGTTCTTTTGATCCCCACACATTAAGCACACAATATTGATGGAACGTGCTTTAATTTTCTTGTAACATGCTAAAAAATCAATAAAGATAAAATTTTCTTTTTGTTTCAACAAATTTCAATCGCTATCTTTCATGCAGTTGCACTATTAATCAGTTCTTATGCCTTTCGGGGTGGCAACAACCTCTAGACTCAACAAAAGCATCCTAGTATTCAAACATAATAGAAAGTCTGTTATGTGCTCACGTGTTGCTAGGAAACTACAGATAAAATTTAAATATACTCGATTTAGGACATACTTCCGAGATCATTCTATTGCAAAAAAAATCACATGGATTACTTCCTAGGTTGTCCTAATTAGAGATGTCCACGGGGCGGGGCGGGGCCGGGAAATGGATTCCCCTTCCCCGTCCCCGTCCCCGCCCCCCATTTCATTCCCCGTCCCCGCGAAATTCCCCGTTTAATTTCGCGGGGATTGGGGCGGGGATTCCCCGCTGGGAATTCGCGGGGATCGGGTTCCCCGCGGGGAATTTTTCCCCGTTCCTTTTTTTTTTTTTTTTGTTTTTTTGTTTTTATCTTTTTTTTTTTTTAAATTTATTCTCAACCATAATAAAAATTATTTCTAAATGAATAATTTTCAATATAATTCTATTTAAAGTAAATGTTATAAAATTTCCTAATAAAAATAATAATATACCATAAGTAAAAATACTATAATGTCGAAACAACTTAATTTCTAAAAATTCAAATTTCAATATTACAACATAGACTTTAATTTTTTTTTTTATAACGAAATAGTCTTAAACTAATTCCTACTATAGTTTTTTTTTAAAAAAAAATTCTATTTATAGGTAATAATATATATATATATATATATATATATATATATATATATATATATATATATATATATATATATATATATATATATATATATATATATATATATTAATCGGGGAATCGGGGCGGGGAATGGGGCGGGGCGGGGCGGGGAATATATTCCCCATCCCCGTCCCCGTTTAGCCAACGGGGAAAAAAACTTCCCCGCTCCCTCCCCCATTCCCCATGTATTCGGGGATTCCCCGCCCCGTTCGGGGCGGGTCCCAGCGGGGCCCAAGCCCCGCGGGTTAAATGGACACCCTAGTCCTAATCAAGCATCATTCATTATGCTTAAGATAGAAAAAAAAAATTGCTCATAATTTACTCAAAATTATCAAGATTGTAAATCATTATCTACCCCCAAACTTAAAACTTACATTGCCCTCAATGTGACATGTTCAATAAAATAAATAAAGACAAAGATAGAATGAGTGAATAATACTGGCTTGATAAGATGAGAGACTATTCCATGAGAATTCATTGAATTGGCTAGAAGGTTACTTAGTACAATCAAGGTCCTGTAAAATGGGAACGAGATTTACTTGGCACTCTTTTTCAAAACAACCTAAACTAGGAAAGAAAAACAAACAAGAAAAGTAAATGAGGAAAGAAAACTTGGGTTGCCTCCCAAGAAGCGCTTTCTTTAACGTCTTTAGTTAGACTAGACTCATGTGGTCTCTCAAGGTACATAGAAATTCTGTCATTTCTTCGGGCCCCTCTTTCTAGAATCTACAAAATAGACCAAAGCTAGTAGAAACACTAGCTTCTCGTGAGACCTTGAAGTATAAATATTTTTGGTATTTTTGAATAAGAAAAACATAAAAGGAGAAATATCAAAATACAAAGACTCTGACACGGACTCTTGAGAATAAGAAGAACACTCAAGGCTAAGAGACGAATCAGAAGATACAACAAACAAAGGCCTTATAGCCTCAAATTCTACATCCTGAACCTCCTCAACTAAGATAGACCCATACTCTCTCTCATCCTCACCGACTCGATTCTGGAGTGTGTCTAAATACTCTAGCTCTTCCCCAATATCAATAATCCACTCCCTCGATTGTCGAACCTCAGTAGAATCAAAAGAATTATGCTCTTGAAAGACTATCAATGATCAAGTGACTCACTGGATATCCTACAAAAATGGTTTGCACTTTACTAACCTCCCTAGGGGTCTGGAGACTCTTAAACATCTCATCAAACTGTAACCTCCTTAGTCTAGTCTCCTCTATAAATTCTCTCAACATTCTCTCTAAGGAGGATTCTTCCTCTAATTGGGCTTGTTGAAGGAAATTAGGATATGGTTTACGGGTCCAAATGCATTCATCATTACCATACATGGGATTTCCATAACTCATAGATTCGGTATGATAATAACTAGGCATTTGATAACCATAAAACACATAATCTTCACTAACAGGCTCATGATCAAAAGAGGGATAACTAATGGAAAAGGAACTAGAAAGTGGTGTTGATTTTTCTGGCACAGATTCCCTAAAGGGCCACCCAAATCTATCATAAACCATTAAACAAAACAACAAATAATCACAGGCTCTCAAGCAACACCAAATAATCACACAACCAGAAACAATTGACCATGACTCAAAAGAAAACAAAAACAAACAAGATAAAAAAAAATAAAACAAAGATAAACCTCCAAATTAAAGCAAAAAGAAGGAAACTAAAAATATATACTATTTACACTCCAAATTAAAATCTAGCACTTTCACCACAATATTAATTAAACTAAAATATGCAATCCTCGGCAACGGTGCCAATTTGATAAGAGGGCTTGTCGATGGCCCTATCAAATGAAAATTTATTAACCAGTCCTCTAAAAATTTGAAATAATAGTGGCTAGAGTCAATCATTGGGATTGGAGTTCTTAGATTAATTAAGTACCGTAGTTCCTATTGCTCAATTTTATTTAGAGAAACAAAACGTTAGAGTGATCAAAAAGAAAAATAAAATCTAAACTACTATTTACAAGGTTGGAGTCCATTTTTTTTAGAAACATAATGGTTGATTAAATTAAGCTCACTTTGTAGATAAAGAAGTGATCAATATCCTCTCTCGAGCTCAATTGAACTCATGCCTAGCAATAAATCAACCTCTCTGTCTATTTCTATTACTAAACATGGCATTAAGCAATTCTGTTAAGACTTCTAGAATTAATCTACTCACTCTCGTGCAATAATTTAAATCTAGTTATGCATATATCGTTCTATGGATAAATTTACTCTCCCGAGCTAAATCTAGCCTAACATGCAAAACCATGGCCAAAGGTTTAGACAATAATAATGAGATCACTCATTCCCGACGTGAAGTCCACGATCTCGAGCCTTGAGTCTCCTCCTTGGCTCTCCAAAATTCTCTTATAAGCCTTTAGACAGTGTATGAATCGATTTTAGGGTTTGGTCTCTCAAAAATGGCTCCCCTCGCATGAAACTAAAATTTTCCTTATATACATCGAGACAATGTTGCAATAGAGGTAGCGTTGCAACGCTGTCCCTTCGAATTTTATAAATAAGGAGAATATCAACTTGGTTGACGTTGCAACGCTATGCCTTATGGTTTCCAATGCTGAATGGTTGCGAATGTAGCGTTGCAAAGCTACAAGTGTCTCAAGTTCAAACACTTTGTTCTTCCTCTTCAATACTTGGATCCTCAATTATTCTCTGGTTTTGCTCAAATTGCTCAATTTCTGTAAAATATACATTAAAATACATGAAAGCGCACATAATCATAGAAAAACTATCATAAAAGTAAGCCTAGAAATAACACACTTTTGTCCACTATCACTAAGCAGGAGATTTAAGTAGTGGGTATGTAAGAAAGAAGAGGGTCTTAAGAGCCTAAAGGTTTTCAAATGTCATTGGTTGATGAAGTCTCTTAAGTAAAATTTTTGAAGGAATGGTATGCCATGAGTATTCTTGCTATGTTTAAGGTTTCGATGTATTAAATTAGGTAGCTATGTTTTTTTTTTCATGTGCCAAGTTTAAGAGAAAAAAAAGGTGCAAGATAAAGTGTAAGTGAGAGTTTGAAGGACTTCCTTCTAACCTAGCTAGCTTGGTTGGTGTGATTAGCAAAGGATGTCAAAGGTAGTTTGAAAAAGGACTTGAGACTTAAATGGAAAAGTAAGTCGTAGGTTTGGATTGGAAGAACATTTTGCAAGGTACTTCAAACTACCTGGATCGTCTATTGATAATTCTCATGCATGAGAATTATTTGGCCTTTAAACTTAGTTATGCTTGTAACTTTATTCATATTATTTGATGAAAAAGAGAAAAGTGGTTGAATTTAATCACATTGTTGTTGGAAGACCTTTAAATTAAATGAGTTGAGAAAAGAGAATAAAAGAAGAAGGAAACTCACACTTACTCAATGTTTTGGTGCAGAATTTTTGCGGAATGCAAGAGTATTGCAATTGCATAGCAATTGCAATTTTGACAGATCTGGAAACTAAGGAAAAACGCAAATTAAGGGATTTCGGGAAGAAAATTGTCCACGATTTCAGCCAAATTCTAAGCTGTAATTGTCCATCAACCAAGAGGAAAACCCTAGCATGAAGTCCCTATATATTTTGGAGAAGAAGGCCGAGAGAGAGCTCGATTTTTGAAGAATTTCGTTTCTATTTTTTGGGTTTTTTTACCGTCTGCAGTTTTCATTTTTAGTTGTTGTTTTGTTGTATCTTCTTCTACATTTCAGTTCCTAAACTCTCCATCAATCTCATCACAACAAAAATTGATGGTGCTTAAGAAAAAAATTTCTTGTTCGATTGAGCCGAGAGGAATGGGTTTTTAGTGTAGTTTTGTTCTTTTCAATTTCATCAAAATGTTGTAATTTTCCTTCTGTGATTTAAATTCTAAAATTTTAGCCATTGTTTTGTTCTTTCTTTTCCATTGAAAATTCTTCTTAAGGTTGTTTAATTATTGAAGTTTCTTTTAGGTATTAATTCACAATTAATCCTTTTGGTAATTTGGGTATTGAAACCAAGCTTGAATTGCTAGTGTTTTACATCTTCATTCTTTTGTATCAATGAGTTTTAGCAATTTAACTTACTGTTTTTTGTTTATTTCAGTATGAAGAGCTAAATTTCCTTAGGGATTCAAATTTGTGAATGCCCTAGAGGAAAGATGTAAGACTCGATAGCAAGAACAATCTAGCTAACACTTAAACTATTGTTTGCTTTTGGTGAGTTCAATGTTGGGTAAACCCTAGTTGGCCATCTAGTGTTGCTTGCCAAGCTATAACTTAATACTGAAAGGGTTAAGGGAAGCGAATGTTACAAAAGCAATGGAGGAAAAGGCTTAGACATAAGTCCTAAAACATCGACCCTAGACATAGGGCGAGACTCCAAAACTACTAAAGTTGTGCGCGGATATATCTAAATTAGATTAGCCATATAAATATAGGTTTAATCACTTAGCCTCCTAAAGATATTTCATAGAAGGTCGAATAGGAGTTGAATTCGGTTTACTTAGTTTCTTGAGTTAGCTACGATTGCAATTGCCTTCTTGTTGCATTTTCTTTCTAAAGGGGTATTAGCATTCTTGAATCCCTTCTTCATTTCCATTAGTTTTTTCAAACAAATTTTCTTTTAGCCAAAACACCTCATAAATCCTTTATACCCACGGTTACTTTAAGTTGCAATTTGTCAACAATTTTATGCCAATTTTAATACATTTTATTAAAACCTATTCCCTTGGGTACGATACTCTAGAGTACTTCTAGTTTCTTATTACTTCGATCATGTGCACTTGCGTGTAGCATCGATCATCTATACCATTAAAAGTCTCTAGTTCATTCTGATCCAAAAAAAAAAAAAACGAAATTCTACTTGAGATTCAATTTGGGAACTACAAATATAAGATCTATGAAAGGACTATGAATTGGAGCGTACTTTTGGGGGTTGAGGATAAGTGTTTTTGGAGTTTGAAAGGGGCACTTTAGATTTAATGACCTTAATAAAGATAAGTATGAGGTAGAAAAGTAAAGAGTAAAAGGTTTTCTTTTGAGAGACAAAGGAAGTTAAAATGTTGAATCTCCAGGTACATGAGTGTAGCTTGACTTTTTACAATAAGGTTGGTGTTTAGAAGCCTTGGGAGTCTGTACAAGAAATCTTGTTACCGTTAGAGCTTAGAACTTTGGTAGGTCTTAGTTGAAAAACAAAATGGTCTGAGACTTTGGCTTTGAAACGCATATTTGGTATGAGATTTATTTTCCCTAAAACAAGGGATTAAGAAAGGATAATGCAAAGGTTTGAAGAGTGCTTGGAAAACCCCTGTTTTAGATTCACAAAGGAGAAAATAGCCTTTTATCTAGAGATGATCATTAACAATAAGTTGTCAATGAACTATTGAAATGAAACTTTGAGGCTTTATTAGTGAAGAGGTGAATGGTCAGTTTTATCAAATTTTGTGAGAATTTGACTTTTGGGATCAAATTAGTATAAGAAACTAATGAAGCCACCGATTCGATTGAAATGAGAAATTAAGCTAGAAGTAAATGGAAAAAAAAGGATATATATATTTTTGCTAGTGTTAAATAAGGTAAGTTGGGCCTTTCAAGTTTACCACTAACACAAGAGATAGATTTCAGCAAAGAGCCTGAGTTGAGAACTACTATCATTCTTAAGGCTTTAGGTAAAATGGCCCTAGCGAAGTTGATGTAGTCCAAGTCACAAATACTTGAATTACTAGACTAAGTCTTCAAACGCCCTAGTGTTTCATCATGGGCTGCGTTAGCTTTGTTCGTTAAGAAGAAAGGTTGTCCCATGAAGTTATGTATCGATTAACATGAGTTGGTCAAGGTAATAGTGAAGAACAATAACCTTCTCCAAGGAGAAAAGACCTTCTCGAGTATAGATTTATGAGATGGGAAGGTTGACATCCTAAAGACTATTTTCAAGATCAAGTATGGTCATTATGAAATTACTATGAAGTCCTTTAGACTCATCAATGCTCTACTATTTCCATGGACTGAGTTTTCAAAGAGCTTTCTAGACTCATTGGTAGCAGCATTTATAGAAACATAGGAGTTTATTCCAAGATTAAAGAGCAATGTGATGAACACCATAAGCAAGTTTTGACATGCTTAAGTAGTAAGCTTTATGCTAAATTTTCTAAGTATAGGTCCTGATTGGACAAAGTTTCTTTTCTCAGGCACAAGACTACAAAGGAAGGTATCATAATGGACCCTTTTGAAGTAGAAGTAGTTCGTTATGAGCCTAGATCTAATAAATGACAGAAATTCGTAGTTTTTTAGTTTGGCAGGCTACTCCTAGGAGGTCTATTCATAATATTTTTAGTTTGGCAGCACCTTGGACGTAGTTGAGTCACAAGAACATAACTTCCACTTGCAACGAAGAGTGCAAGAAGAGCTTTCAAAAGTTAAATGATTAGCTGACTTCATCCCCAGTGTTAACTGTTTCTGATGGTACAGGAAGTTTATTAGTTTATAGTGATGCTTCAAAAAAAAGTACTAGGTTATGTACTAAGGCATGATGAAAATTTATTACTTATGCCTCATGACAATTATAGGGACATGAGCTTAATTGTCCCACTCATGCTTGGAACCCATAGCGGGTTGTTAATGCCCAATAAGAGGATGCAAATGGGATTTTACCCTCTCTAGTGACTTTATTTTGTTGTACAAAAGGAGACTATGTGTGCCAAAAGGTTGCCTTTTAAGAAGAGAATTGATAGAGGAGGCACACAAAACACCTTTTTCATGTATCCTAGTAATACCAAGATGTTTAAGGATCTCAAAAGGTATTGTTGGTAGCATATTATGAAGAAAAGGAAGAACGAGATTTCTTAGTTTGTTAGTACGTACTTGACGTGCGAACAAGTGAAAGCTATGAGGCAAGGGTCTGTTGGTTCATTGCAACCTTTAAGTGTTTCAATGTGGGGGTGAGAATGTCGCTATGAATTTTATTATAAGGCTACTAAGGATAGTGAAAGGTTACACAAAAGTTTGGATAATCTTGGATTGTCTAACAAAGTTTGCACACTTTATCCCTAATGAGGTCATGTATCTTGTAAAAAGTGAAGGGAGCTATACTTGATAAAGTTATACTTCACATTATACCTATGTCGATGGTGTAAGACAGACACCTCCGACATTTTGGAAAATTATAGAAGACACTTGGGAACTAAGTTGAATTTTAGTTTTACATTCCACCCCCAAACTGATGGCCAAACAAAGCGTTTGAGTCAAGTTCTAGAAGATGCTCAGGCATAGGAAGTTATAATTTAGCGTTGGTGACCACGTATTTAGGTGGCATTGTTAATGAATTGCGATACTTCACATGTGTTGTAGTCCAAAACCTTTACAACTAAATAAGAATTTATCATATGAGGAAGACCCATGGTCTAAAGTATTGAGAGATTGAGCAACTGATTCGGAAAAAGTGTTATGGTGGACCTAAAGGACTGAAGAAGCAGCTTGAGATAGAGAATATGGAACTAAAGCTTAAACATGTAAAGTTGTTTGACTAAGAAAACTTTCGACGACGAAAGTTCTTAAGGCGGGGAGATTGTAACGCCCCGCGTTTTCAAGTGAGGCTAATTTTATTATTTTGGAGATTAATTTGGATTTGATCGGTCTAATAAGAATTGTTATTTAAAATTTAATTTGAGTACATTAGATTTCAAATTAGATGCAAATGGATTAAGTTAAGATAATTAAATTTTTCGTTTTTTTTTATGAGAGATTTGTAGTTAACTCTTCAATCCATAATTCTGCGAATTTAATTCATCATTGGATTTTTAATTCAAGTTGAGAAAGCCAAATTATATCTCTCTAAGTTTTTTAAAACTTTATTCAAGATTTTCTTTTGAAGTTTAATTTGATTAATTTCAATTTATTGAGTCTAATTGATTTGATCCTAAATTAAGGTTGGCAAGTGAATATGGTTAATTTGCTTAAGATTTGTTGGGATTATTTAAGTTAGAAAATGGGTAAATTTGGAAAGGATAAAGAAAAGGAATTAGGGTTAAAAAAAAAAAAAGAAGCAAAGCACATTCAAATACCTAAGTTTGTCTTCTAGCAGGCACAAAATTTGAGGCAACATCTCCCCCACTATTCTTCTTCCTCCCTCTTCTTCAATCGCACGAACACAGCCCCCTTCCCTTCATTTTTTCTTTTCGTTGACTAGTCTTCTCTATTCATCATCATCGGCTGATGACGACCCAGCAAAGCAACGAAGCTTGCAACGACGACCTCCACCTCGACCTGCAGACGCATGCGGCTGGCCTCTCTAGCATTTTTCGTCCGACAGTGAGGGCTCTAGAAAACGGCAGCAAGATCGACTGGGTGTCCTCCAGCGGTTGCACCTCCAATTTGTGCTTGGGGTTTCGACGAGCTTTAGCATCGGCAGCAAGCCCTTAGGCGGCGACAAACACTCTCTCTCCTGTCGATCGGCTTCCAACAATCGTTTTCACCTTATTTTAATCAGTGTGCAAGTCTCCGGCGGGTCTATTCAGCGTGGATCAAGGTTCTGGCGTCTTCATGAGGTAGGTCTTGATTTGGTGAGTTCTTTGTGAGGTTTTGGTGTTTTGGAAGATGACCCATAACGTTTTTGGGACTTTGTTTCAGAGAAAATTTTGGGTAAAGTTTATTCTAAAACCCAATTGGACCCATGTTTTAAATTCAAAAAAAAAAAAATTTACTCTGATTTGTGGGATTATGTTGTGTTTAGTTTTGGTCTAGGCAATTAAGAGTTGAGAATGACCATGAAATTTTGGAATATGTTTCAGAGATTACCCACAACAATTAGAGTTTGGTTTTGTGAAATTGGACTTAAGCGAGCTTGAACCAGCAAAGTTTTAATTTTGATTTTCAGTAAGAATTTGTTGGCTGATCCAAAGACCTCTAAGTTAAGCAAAACGAGTTTTCGAGTTGCTATCAAGGAAAATGACTTTACGTCAGGCTGCTCAAAGTGAGTTGGAAAATGAATTTTAAAATGTTATGTTTTATATGAAAATTAATTTTTACATGTATTTCCAAATATTCTTATGAATGTGATGCATGATTTATGATGAATAATGTGAAAATGTTTCTTTATGTGCATCACTTAATAAAAACTAAAAATGTTTTGAGACCTCATGCATACATGAGGTTAATGGGAAAGGAACTTGAAAAGGTTAATGGAAAATGAACCTAATAATGTTAAATGAAAAGGAACCTAAAAAGGTTAAATGAAAAGACAAGGTTAGGTTGGGTTAATTGTCCACATTAAGTCGAAGAGAAAAGTTAAAGGTAAACGTTTCCATTATGAAAAGGTTTTAGGTCCCACTAGAGGAAAAATTTTAAACCCATATTGTATGTGTTTACATATCCCAACCCCAGTAGTGGGGTCACTTACTGAGTATTTTATAATACTCATCCTTTTCAAAAAAAAAAAAATTCCAGGTAAAGGCAAGCACTTCCTAGGCAATTAACAGAATAGTTTGCTGAAAAGGGTCATGGGTGATGTAAATAAGATTTCTGCATTTATATTGTTTCTGTCTAAAATGTTTTGTTAGTAGCCGTTATGTTATGAAATTATTTCATTTTCTAAACGTTTTATTTTATGTTCATGTTTTGTAATGATTTTAAAGCGATCCAAAACCAAAAGATTTTTATTATTTAAAAAAAAAAGTGTCATTCTTGTTGTCTTTTATTAGCGATTTTCAAAGTTCATTAGCATGCATGTAGTAACGTCCCTAGAAAGTCTAATAGAAAAAGTTGGGTCGTTACATCCACATTTATACTGGTCTCTTCAGCCATGTTGGCAATCTCGGAGTCTGGATTGTCAGATTCATCATTCAAATGTACTGGTCGGACCCACTGAAAAAGTGGGTCATCACCATCATCATTTGGATCTACCATGACATATACTAAATCGATGTAATCTTTTTCTGCTAATTTTTCACCTTTGGCCCCCATATCTCTAAGCTTCAATTTTATGTTGTAGTAGCAAAAACAAGTTTATGGAGCATTTCGTAAGCTAACCGACTACGTTGCTTTGTATGTACTAAATCAAACGTACTCTAGTCCGCTCACATGCAGATGACGAAATCGTTTGAGACAAAAACTGCATAACTAGCTTCTATACTATAGGAGTACTTTTACCATACATGCCCCACTAATGGGCTGCACAGACAAAAAAATAATAGTAGACATAAAATTAGTATTTTTCTTATCTTTACTTTAATTTAATCGATAGTAGATAATCATAATTTTAAATGTTACGTACATTGTTGCAATTTGTTTCTTGATTTTATCGCACCTCATTTGCCAAAACTCGTTTTGGCATCTCTAAAATATATAAGTTGCATTAAAAGAATATGTATTAGGTGAATTCAAATTTAGACAATTATTTATTGATTCTTTTTCTATAATTACCTCTATTCCAAAATCTTCAGCATTTGGGCAATCGGTAAATAATTTATAATATACTTTATGTACAACCTCAATCAAATTAAAATCCATTTCAATATCGGTAGTGTATTGATATTTTGAATTCAAAGAATGAACTACAAATTATATAACAATTTGGTTAGTAATATTAAAAAATTCATAATTGATGTGATGAATAAAATTGACAAACTCAGTTTTCAAATTAGTTTCCAAGTAGGACTGTTATCTTATGGTCAACTTAAATACCCAACCTAGATAGAACTATCTTTAGAAAAAATCATTTATAACCAATTTTTTCATGCTCAACTAATACTAATCAATGAGAGTGAATAAAATTAACTAATTTAATTTCCAAATTAGTTCCTAGGTAGAGTTGTTTCCTTACGGTCACCTTAAAAACCTAGATAGAACTATCTCTAGAAGAGAAATTATAGTCAATTTATTAAAATTCATTAGTCTAATAGAATAACAAATACAATTAATGAATATAAAAACATACTTAATTTTAATTTAATAATTAATTTTACCTGCAGCATGAAGAAGATAAGAAAGTGTCTTGTCCCATCGATTTTGAATTATTTGGTTGACCCAATCTCTGCCTCTAATCTGACTGATTCTAGATTTCAAATTTTCAACCAACTTATAGACAACAGGCATCGTTGGAACAATCTCAGAGTCCACAATGTGAAGAGCAATGTACATTGGCTCAAAAATATTGATAATACTCTCCACTTGATCTCAAAATAAGTTATTCAATAGGTGATATTCAATTTCTTTTCTAATTTTCGTCCGACTCAACTTGTCATTAAATCATGCATCATCAGTGAATAGTCATTTTAATCCATCTTTCTTCTTCAGCCTGATACTTAATGTAAGATAATTTGTTGGAAATCTAGTGGCACTAAGTCGGACTATATCACCGTCACATATCTCACACATTTTACTAAGTAACCATCCATGATTGTATATATAATTAGTCACTCTTCGTGCATCTCTAATCATATGATCTATTGAGTTCCTTTACGTATATCTTCAAACATTAAATCTATGCAATGTGTTGCACAAGGTCCAATAAATATTAAATTTTTTCATTATCAATTCTCCAACTTTCTTGAAAGAAGAGCCATTGTCTGTCACAATTTGAACTACTTTGATCCATCCCTATCTCCCGTACAACATTCTTCAAGAGATTATAAATATATTTATGGTCTTTAAGCTTTTTAGAAGCATCAACTGACCTTAAGAAGATGGTAGTACCATCAGAATAGACCATAAAATTGATGATGGATAATTTTGTTGGTCCTGTCCATCCATCAAACATGATCGTGCAGCTAAAAGTTTCCCACTTTTTTTCTATTCCTGAACATATTTTTCTATATCTTCATACTCCATATCCAAATATTTGTTGCGAGTTTCATATGGTGAGGGTGGTTCAACTCTCATACCTACAAAATGAAAACCCATTTGAATCAGGATTTATACAAGTACAATTGTATTATAAAAAACAAACATACTTGAAATTAGTTAATTAGCACACTTACCAGTTTTTTGTATTCCCACAACCATATTTTAAAAATGATGTGACTTTACTTTATTGGTTGGGATGTTGTCATAAATAAAAAAACGAGAGATTAGACATCCAATATTTTGTCTAATGGCTCCTCTTGACAACATATCCTTTAGATTTTTTTTTATTTAGCTCCTTCAGACTTGTAGTATGAGGGCTCCTTCATACTACTAGATTTTTAGAATTAACTAGAGCCTTAATCTCGCTCAAGGCCTGTAAGCCCTAAACTCTCTTTTGATCATATTGTGCTCATATTTGAAGTTTTGACATATGCAAATTGATATAGGTTGCACTAAAAGATGTCGTGATGAGATTTGGGAATCTTTTGGATTGTGAACTATAATGTGTATAAAGCTTCATAAGGAGATAGGTAAGCCATTGAATAAGCATATTAAGAGTTGAATTGAAGTAAGTTAAGGTCATTAACAAGTTGGGTAAATTTTAGGTGCATTATGTATTGAATGAAAGTTCTTATTTCTCACAAACTTAAGTAAAGTTGACTAAATGTGATAGGTGAATATATTGTCTTTGTTTTGTTTTTTTTTTTTTTTTAAAAAAAAGGGGGATTAAGATGTAAATAAGGAAGTAGGAGGTGGCAAAAATTTGTGGAGCCACGATTTTGTCTTTGACAAGTGGGTGCTGTCCAGCTCGAAGCTTCTGGAAGAAGATCAACTTCAAACAGCCATATCTCTTAATTTACTGCACCAAATTCGATGATTTTTTAGTCAAACTCTCATAAATTGAGTGTAGAATACGAAAGTGGGTGGCTGTTTGGAAAATAGGAAGAGGAAGGAGGAGAAAATAGCAGAAAACCGAGAGGTGTTCACAGTTCTCGGGTAGCAGAACAGTGTGAAGAAATCCGTTTCTTTTGAGCTCTTGAGGAGGAATTAGAAGCTGAAACTTTGAAGTAAGTACGCTAAGATGTTTTACTTGAGGTTTATCAAAAAATATTAGGTGGTTGTTTTGCTAAATTTTGAGGAACCCAAGCTGAAAGTTGAACCTGGAATTTTAGGGTACATAATTCTCGGGTAGCAGAACAGTGTGAAGAAATCCGTTTCTTTTGAGCTCTTGAGGAGGAATTAGAAGCTGAAACTTTGAGGTAAGTAAGCTAAGATGTTGTACTTGAGGTTTATCAAAAAATATTAGGTGGTTGTTTTGCTAAATTTTGAGGAACCCAAGCTGAAAGTTGAACCTGGAATTTTAGGTGCAAGAAAAAAAAAACTGCTAGTAAGAGATTGAAGGAGATGTGCTTCCATTTCTTTATACCTTACAGCCAAGTTCATATGGTTATTATGAATTGAGTTATGGGACTGAATTAGATATGTTTTTAAGGTGTATAAGGAAAGGAATTAATGTTATTAATTTCTTTTTTCAGGGCAAACGGAGATAGAAATAGCTTATAATCCTTGGAACCCTTTTGGTGATTGTGAGTGAATCTATTTTAGAACTATGCTTGACCTTTGTTTTGCTTCAAAAGCATAAATGTTGATCATTGAAACATGCTTGACTTACTTTTGTATACTTTTCATGGAGCTTTTAATAGAATGTCATTGATGAAACTTAAGCATGATTTGAATTAGTTTGTAACTATACATTCAAACATGGAAACTAAATTATGGAAGTATGACTTCCTTTAGAAAATGCTTTGTGTAAATCCACTTGGAAACATGTTTAGAAAGGAAAAGTGCATATGTTGAGAATTTGTTGTTTGTGTTATCAAAACATAATTTCCAAGGTAATCAAAGTATGCCCCGGTATGTTGTTAACCCCCAGTACTGAAGGACATTGAGAAGGTACTTGGGAGGGAGGAATTATGATTTCCCGATACTGAAGGACAAAGAGAAGGTATTCGGGTAGTAACTGGTCTAACCCAATACTGAAGGACATAGAGAAGGTATTAGGGAAGACCAGTATGTCAATGGAATTCCACGTGCACGAGAGAGAGGTATGAACGTTGTTGGTATAGAGATGACTCTACCACAGCTAAGGTTCGAAAGTGGTATCATGATATGAGTTTTATTGTTATGAGCTTCTACGCTTTTGAAATGTCTATTCTTCAGTATGATACTACATTATGAGTTTCTATGCTATACATAATGTGGTGACTTAAACCTGTAAATGGGTAGCATGGTTTTGATTATGTTTACAAATAAGTGATAAGTTATCTCTAACTTGTAGCTTGTCCATCATTATGTTTCATCTTTGAGCTTATAATGTTTTTAAGATAGACACTCACTGGGCTTCCCAGCTCACGTTTTTATTATGTTTTCTCTTCCCAGGTAGCAGACGAGTTCCCGGTGCTTAGCCTTGACAAGACCTGTTTGCCACCACGCCGTTTTAGCTCCTTGTATATACACTTTCTTATGTATATAGTTTGTAGTAAAAGCATTTTAGCGGGGTTGTAATAACTATAAAATGTTATGACTTGTTAAAGAACATAGTACTGAAAGTTAATGGGTCTTGCTCATATGTGTATTTGAGCGTTCCAAACTTACTTGTTCAAACGTGTTGTGTTACCTTCATTTTCAGATATATGTTGGGATGGTCAGAGAGAGCTAGTAAAAGGGTTGATTGTCTATGTCTTTACATCTCTTCCTAGGGTAGGCAAGTAAGCTGGGAAGGGGTGTGACAAGGCCACTTTGTCCCATGTCTTCCTTCTCTTGAGCAGTCTTTCTTGAGTTACATATAACTTCACGATACTGTTTTCTTTCTAAGTATCTCATAGTCATATCAAATACTTCAACATCCTCGTCATTGCTATCATCGGCTTGATGACCTTTCAAATCGGATCGTAACTCCTCTTAAATTTCTTTCATTTTTTTTGCTTCTCTTTTTTTTTTCGTCTATTTCATTTTCAGTTGATCTGCAATTTTTTGTTTCATCTCTGGTGGCACATTCAAACAGGGTCCAATGTTCTTTTTGGGATTGTAGATATCGTTTTTGGTCCGATATATTTTTCATATTTCGATTTGAGTTCATTTTAGTATTTGATTTTGTTTATTTTTTTCCTATTCGATTTATTTTTTCGTTATTTATTTTTATTATTATTTTTCTTCTCCCACAACAATCCCTCTTCCCGCAAGTCCCCTTCTTCTTCCTCACAACCCATACGCATTCACGCATTCTTCCTCAAGAAGAGGGCATCCTTCATACTACTAGATTGTTAGAATTAACTAGAGCCTTAATCTCGCTCAAGGCCACTTTGTCCCATGTCTTCCTTCTCTTGAGCAGTCTTTCTTGAGTTACATATAACTTCACGATACTGTTTTCTTTCTAAGTATCTCATAGTCATATCAAATACTTCAACATCCTCGTCATTGCTATCATCGGCTTGATGACCTTTCAGATCGGATCGTAACTCCTCTTAAATTTCTTTCATTTTTTTTGCTTCTCTTTTTTTTTTTCGTCTCTTTCATTTTCAGTTGATCTACAATTTTTTGTTTCATCTCTGGTGGCACATTCAAACAGGGTCCAATGTTCTTTTTGGGATTGTAGATATCGTTTTTGGTCTGATATATTTTTCATATTTCGATTTGAGTTCATTTTAGTATTTGATTTTGTTTATTTTTTTCCTATTCGATTTATTTTTTCGTTATTTATTTTTATTATTATTTTTCTTCTCCCACAACAATCCCTCTTCCCGCAAGTCCCCTTCTTCTTCCTCACAACCCCATACGCATTCACGCATTCTTCCTCAAGAAGAGGGCATCCATCCTAAAAAATCATTTTCTTTTTTTAGTAAATTTCACACCACTCCATCATTATAAATGGGGGGAGATTTGAGAATTAGAAACGAGGAGAGGATTGTGAAAGGAATGGGAGGACGTAATAGAGAGGTAAAGTTTTCGATTAGCTTCCTTTAGTTTGGTGATAGATTTTCGCAAGTGCAGCTTTCTAGCGATAAAACCCACATTCCGACGAGCTTTCGATGGCAACCCAACGAACACAAGCGACGAGTAGCAGAACTTCTTCGACGCGGTTTTGAGAGGACCCATTCACCCACGACAATGAACTCACGCTTCCAGCGCGATTTCGACGAACTCGAAGGCAAACCACGCCCTTCCAGCGACTCTCCGGCAGCGCGAGACTCGACCCAGACATCTGTCAGTGCAAATCTGTGAACAGCGTGAACCCAGGCCATCGACGACGACTTTCCAACCTCCAGCAAGTCTATGAGCTTCTCGTTTCATCGATAGGTGAGTTTGGGGAAGAAAGGATTTAATTTCCATTTTTTCCTCATCTGATGTGATTATTTCCAAGTTTGCCCTTAACTTGTTGTTGGAATTTCAAGCAGGCCATCACTTATGTTTTATTTCCCAATTTGCCCTTAACTTGTTGTTAAATCTCAATTAACCATTGACTTGTTGTTTAAATTTCAACTAATCTTAATGCATGTTTAAATTTCAATTAATTTTAATTCAGTTAACCTTAATTGTTGTTTAAATTTCAATTAATCTTGAATTCCTGTTTAAGATTTCAGTTAAAATCGTGATTTGTTGGTGTCATTTCCATTAACCATTGAGTAGTTTAACTTTGGATTTAAATCTCAATTAACCTATGAATTCTTGTTTTTAAATTTCAATGGATTTTGACTTGTTTAATTTCACTTAATCTTGGATTGTGATTTTAAATCTTTTTCAATTTTGAATGGTTCATTTTCATCATTTGATTGCTTAATTTGCAAACTGATTTATGACATGTTGCTTAATTTGCTATTTGATTTGAATAGCAAATTGATTTCTTTCATTTTGATTTGAATTGAATTGCAAATTGCTTAAATTTTGCTATTTGATTGTTTCATTTTGATTTGAATTGAATTAGGGGTTTCTAAATAAAATTTCAATTTAATCTTAATTGATTTATTTCTAAATTGATTTTAATTTAGGTATCTCAACTAAAGCAAAGTTTTGATTTGGTCCTAATTTAGATTTTCTAAATAAGATCTCAAGTTGTAAACTAATTAACAAGTTTGAAATAAAATTTGATTATAGGGTACTTAATATTTTGTCTAGATCGAGGTATTTAAGCTAACCAAAAGGGAATGCCTCTACCTAGAAACTGTCCAATTAGTCAAATTTTATTTAATCTCATTGAAACTTTTTCAAAATTAAAGTTTTGGCAACAGAGTTTGAAATAAAACAATTTGCCCTTTTTTTAAATTGGATTTCTGAAATAAAATCCCTCCAATTTTTCAAAATTAAGTCTTGGCAATAAAGTTTGAAATAAAACAAATTGCCCCTTTCAAAATTGGATTTCTAAAATAAGAACTCTCCAATTTTTCAAAATTAAATTTTTGGTAATGAAGTTTGAAATAAAACAAATTGACTCTTTTCAAAATTAGGTTTCTGAAATAAGAACCCTCCATTTTTTTAAAATTAAGTCTTGAAAATAAAGTTTGAAATAAAGCAAATTGCCCCTTTCAAATTATTGGATTTTTGAAATAAGAAATTTCCAATTTTTCAAAATTAAATTTTGGCAACAAAGTTTGAAATAAAACAAACTGCCCCTTTCAAACTTGGATTTCTAAGATAAGAACCTCAAATTTTTCAAATCAAAGTTTTGGCAATAAAGTTTGAAATAAAATAAATTACCTTCTTTTAAAATTGGATTTCTAAAATAAGAACACTCCAAGTTTTTAAAATTAAGTGTTGGCAATAAAGTTTGAAATAAAACAAATTGCCTCTTTTCAAAATTGAATTTTTGAAATAAGAACCTTCCAATTTTTCAAAATTAAGTATTGGCAATAAAGTTTGAAATAAAACAAATTGCCTCTTTTCAAAATGGGGTTTCTGAAATATGAACCCTCCAATTTTTTAAAATTAAGTCTTGGCAATGAAGTTTAAAATTTTAAAAAAAAATTGTCCCTTTCAAAATTGGATTTCTTAAATAAGAACTCTCTAATTATTTAAAATTAAATTTTGGCAATAAAGTTTGAAATAAAACAAATTGCCTTTTTCAAAATGGGATTTCTGAAATAAGAACCCTCCAATTTTTCAAAATTAAATTTTGGCAATGAAGTTTGAAATAAAACAAATTGCCCCTTTCAAAATTGGATTTATGAAATAAGAACCCTCCAACTTTTCAAAATTAAAATTTGGCAATGAGGTTTGAAATAAAACAAATTGCCCATTTCAAAATCAGATTTGTGAAATAAGAACCCTCAAAATTTTCAAATCAGAGTTTTGGCAATAAAGTTTGAAATGAAATAAATTGCCTTCTTTTAAAAACGGATTTATGAAATAAGAACCCTCCGTTTTTAAAGTTCATTTCATTAGTAATCTGTTTTTATAAAATAAGGAATTTGTTTTGAAATATCAAAATAAGTTCCAAGTTTTTCTAATGGCATTGAGCCACTCATAGTTATTAGTTCATATTTTACTTTTAAAATGTGGATTAATAAATTTTGGGACATTCGAATTAAAACATAAAAATATTTTTCTTTGGACTAATAAATAAAAGGATAATTTTAAAATAAAATGTGATAAACATTTTTCTAAAATGGGTGTTTTAGGGGTGCTAACATGTTCCCTACACTCAATTGACTTCCGAACCTAATTTCTAGTTTCATATACCAGCCTTTCCCCTCTAAAATGGGTGACCAATCACACCCTATGATGATTGGTGGTGACTCCAAACCTCTCCTCTCGAAAAAGACTCCCAAGAAAGGACGTCGGCCGCTCCGCATTTCTATGACGTTACGACAACTCGACTTAAATTTGATTTTTCTATTATCCTTTTATTACATTGTTTGGTCCATTGTTTATTTTTTATTTTGTAATTTATTTTTGTATATCACATTGTTATTGTCATGCATGTCACACACAATCACAGCTCTATAGCAGAGCCTTACCTTTTAGAATTAGAATTGAGGATGTATTAGTATCGACCTTCAAAGTGACATGATTGCCTTCGTATAGGCCCACGAAAAATCCTCGCTCAAGTTAATTCGTTGTTATTTCTTAACATCCAAGTTAATTTGGAACCCTTTGTTTTCTAGGATTAGAATTTCATCCTCACGTCATCTTCAGCATTTTCATCGCTCAAGTTAATCAATTGTTATTTTTTAACATTGAAATTGATTTGAGATTTTCGTTATTTTCTAGGTTTAGAATTTTATCCTCACATTATTTTCACCACTAAAGTTAGTTCATTTGTTATCTTATAACATTGAAATTAATTTGAGGTTCTTTATCTTTAGGGTTAGAATTATCCTCCATCATTTTTACTTTTTTTTTTTTTTTGTTATTTTCACTTCATCATTTTATTTCATCTAAAAAAGGAAGAGAATTCATGTTTTCTTTTGTTTAAAAAATATAGGATCTTTGTATATACTCCTAAAATAAAATGAAATCCTTTTTAGAGTTCCCTTTTACATTTTGTAATTTTCTCTCTTTTTTTTCCCTTTGCTTTAAAAAAAACTAAATTTTGAAATAAATTGTGGAGATGAATTTTCACTCTCTCCTTGAAATAAAGCTTTCCTTTTTTTTTTTTGAAGAAAGCTTTCATAGTTTTTCTTTCTTTTCTAGATTTATTATTGCATATCCGGCACATGTTTGTGTCTTAGGGTCATGCAAACATTTAGGGGCCGTTTGGGGCGCAGAGTTGGTTATAATAGTCTGTGGTTATTATAGTCTGAGGGTTATAATAATCTGTGGGATTATAATAGTCTGTGTTTGGGGTGCAGATTATTTTAGTCTGGATTATAATAGTCTGTGTTTAGGGTGCATATTATTTTAGTCTGGGTTATAATAGTCTGTGTTTGGAGTGCAGATTTGTTTAACATAGAGTTCTAAATGCTGTGTTTATGCTGAAAAAAAATTTTCATTTTTTTTTAATTATACAAGTAATGCTATATTAAATATCAAATTTTCAAATTTGAAATAAAAAAGATTTGTTCCATGAGTTGACCATTTTGGAGTTTGAGATGCATAAAATAATTGCTATCATTCATTATATAAGCTCCATATTTAGAGACGTACAATAACAACTTATCTTCCAACTCCATAAGTACACAAAAAAAAAGTTTTTCAAGGAGAGATAGTTGTCAATAGAAACCACCACCCGAATGGCACAAAAGAATATCATACTATATACATAGTTCCAAAAAAGATAAGATGGTTTGTTATCATCCAAAAAAATAATATGAAGAAGGGTTAATCAGTCGTCTTTCTCGAGGAGGAGCTGGCAGTAGTCCAATTTCAACTCTGGAGGAACACACAAAAAGCTCTCGGACGCCAAGACATCACGGAAGAGGATATTCATAATCTGTGCTCTGGCCCGGTTATTCAACTCTGGGATCATATATAGCTGGCTCACAATTTTTGCGCGTACTTCGACCTCCACTGCACGCTTCTCTTTTGGCCATTCTGCAATCATCTTCAGGTGGGTCGCTTGCATATCCATAGCATTTCGTACCACCTCTACCAGCTCAGAGTGATAAGGAGATCGTTTCCTCTTGCTACCCCTGGAGGAAATCCCTACTGCGTTGTTTCGACTGGTGGGTGTTCCTTGCATCTCCTCTTGGGCACCGAGACAATTCTGCGTTCACACAATAAATGGAATATTTATTTACGTAGATAACCCTAGGGGACCCCACATTATATTATTGTTGGATTTAAAAATGATTTGTACCTCAAACCATTTCCATTTCTCATATGTACATGAGTTAGTGATCGGCTCTGGTTTCTTCAGCAGTATATCGTGTAGTCGCAATACTGCGTTAAGGATGGAGTTGAAATGCCTAGAAACGGTCTCACCAGACCTTGCAAATTGTCTACGAACTACTCGGTTCTTAACGTCATGGGCTAAGATGTGCAAGAACATGGCCACCATCTCTTCTATATCTACGACCTCTGTTCCGACTAAACCTCCTGTTGTCTTAAGTAAAGTACATAGTATAGCAAAACATCTTCTATCCATTCTTGTACTCTCGCGACAACGTAAGTCAGACTCCTGGATGAGCCAAAAGAATGCTAGTTGCCTAACGTGATGTCTGAGGTAGGGTGATTGGTGTTCTATTCTTTTATGGTCGTTCATATACAGTTCTAATATTAGAAGTAAATGATGTTGTGATGAGGTGAAGGCTGCCAATATAGCAATTAGTTCCCGTGAGTCCATAATATAGGAAACGATTTAGCTTGGTTCCTGAAAGACAAACGTCTAATCAAATACTAACTACGATCCAATATGGCAACTAATTCCCATGGGTTCAACCCACGATCTATAAACACTTGAGTTAAGGACAATCAATCAAATACTAACTACGATTAGGGTTTTTAAGTTTTGTGTTTATGGTTTTTAAGTTTAGTTTATGGGTTTAGGGTTTTTAAGTTTGGGTTTGGTTTGGTTTAGGGTTTGGACTTTGGTTTAGGGGGTTGAGTTTAGGGTCAAAGAAAACATTACATTTCTCATTCACTTTACATTTTTTTTAACTCCAAAGAAGTGTAAAATTTCTGATATCCAAAGTTCATTTTTTTTTTGTTTTAATTATACAAAAAACATCCGATTATGTATGCAAAATTATTTTTCTTTTTTAATTCAAAGAAATCATCATATTTCTCACCCAAAGTTCACTTTTTTGTTTTAATTATACAAAAAACATCCTATTATGTATGCAAAATTATATTTCTTTTTTAATTCAAAGGAATCATCATATTTCTCATTCAAGTTTTTTATTTTTGCTTAATCCAAAAAAGTCTAAAATTGGTTGTATCCAAAGTACATTTTTTTTGTTTTAATTAGGAAAAAAAACATCCTACTATGTAGAAAAAATTGATTTGTTGTTTTAATACAAAGAAAGCATCATATTTCTAATTAAAAATTCATATTTTTTTAACTCCAAAAAAGTGTACAATTTCTCGTATTCATTTTTTTTAGTCATAAAAAAAAACATCCTATTATGTATGCAAAATTATTTTTCTTTTTTTAATTCAAAGAAAGCATCAAATTTCTCATTCAAATTTCTTATTTTTGTTTAATCCAAAAAAATCCTAAAATTGGTTGTATCTAAGTTCTTTTTTTTTTTTTTTTTTTGGTTTTAATTAGAAAACAAACACATCATATGTACATAAAATTGATTTTCTGTTTTAATTCAAAGAAAGCATCATATTTTTCATTCCAATTTATTTTTTTTAATCCACAAAAGACTAAAAATTGGTTGTATCCAAATTCCATTTTTTGTTTCAATTAAAAAAAAGTATCATATTATTTATGAAAAATTGATTTTATATTTTAATTTAAAGAAAACATCATATGTCTCATTTAAATTTTTTTTTTTTTTATTAATCCAAAAATGCCTACAACTAGTTGTATCCAAATTTCATTTCTTTGTTTTAAGTAACAATCAAGATCCTAATTTGTATACAAAACTCATGTTCTATTTTATTTCAAATAAAAGCATCATTTTTTATATTGAACCCTCGTTTTTTTTTTCATGTTCAAACTTCATTTGTTTTTTTACTTATAAGAAAACAATATTTTCTATAAAAAAAAAAAAAAAAAAGTCCCCTTTTTGTTTATTAAAAACAGAATTATTTCTGTTTTGCATTATTTTTTCATTTTTTTGGTTGCATCCAAAAAAAACAAAAAAACAATACTTTGTATTCACACATGCTTGGTAAAGGGCAAAAATTTCATCATAAATACTTCAATCCATATATAACATGTGACCAAACTGTTCTAAAGAATAAAATATAAAACGTACACATTTTCAAGTATAAGAAAAATACATAATGAAATCAAGTGTCCCAATGTTTAGTTTGAATACATAAGGAAATAAAGTTCACACAATGTGCCATACAAATACATAACGAAAGAATCCTCAGTTTTAAATTAACGAACCTTAAAAAAGGTCAATGAATGACGTACTTTCTAACCCTACAATATAAAAGAAAAAAAAATAGTACCAATCTATAACAATTGTAAACTGAAATACATGCAAGTGAGAAAAAAAATACCTTTTTGTAGGCGGTGATGAGTGAATGGGCATCAAATGTGACTGGATTTCTAGTAAGTAAACCCTTCACATGTGGGATAAGATATATTAATAGAAACTCACAAATAACATGGTTGTTCCATAAATCAAAGAACAATAGTATTGAAAATTTTGATTCATTTAGACCGGCCTCAGAGATATTTCTAGAAATTCATTCATAGAAATAGAATTTCAGAAAACATGGTTGTTCCACAAACAAGGAGCCAACGTCAAACATAACAAAGTGATAAAAAAAAAAAAAAAAAGAAACCAAAATACAACAAAGTGATAAAAAAAAAGGGATAAAATTGAATATCAAAGAAGAATTGTACCAAAAACAAAGAACAAAAGTTAAATCAGATTTGAATATGGCAACAAATATTGCAGTGGATAGTAAAAAAGAAAATTGCAATTAGTATTAAAACAAACAGTACGAAGAGATTTTATAACCTCCATGTATATCTCAGCAAATAAGCTCGATGGAAACTCATAAGAAAAAACATAACAAAATCAACCGTGTGATGAAATGTACAAAAAAACAGGGAACAAAAGTTAAATCATAACAAATATGGCAACAAATATTGCAACAAGAAGTAAAAAAAAAAAAACAGAATGAAGAATTTCACGACCATGCCAATCTCAGCAAATCATCTCAATAGGAACTCATCACTGGCCGGTGAAAAAGAAAAGAGAACAAACCGTCATTAGTGATCGGCTCCCCCTACCAAACTTCATTTTTTGTTCGAATGTCCCCTACCAGGCAATTCCATACCCGATTCCATAAAATGGAGCATGCAACTTCATATACCGAAACAACCAATGGATATGAAAATACAGAGGGAACGACAACAAAAGCGGAAAGGGACTCGAAGCGGCAAGGAGAGTGAATAGTCGAGGTTACAAATCTGGAAAAAAAAACAAAAACAGAACATACACAAATAGGAGGTTGGTTAGGGTTTCGGTCGTGGAGAAAAATCAGGAATTTAGTTAAAAAATAACAAGAGATTAACGAAAATAAACCTCAGCGTTTTAGATCTATAGAAAGAGAGAAAGATATCAAAACCTCACCTCAAAGTTGGTGAAGGAAAACAGACCAAATCGAAGGACAAAGTGGATGGAAAAAAAACAGCGATTTAGTGAAAAAATAGCAAGAGATTAAGGAAAATAAATCTCATCGATTTAGATCTATAAAAAGGGAAAAAAATATCGAAAATGAACCTAAAAAATGGTGAAGGAAAACGGACCAAATCGAAGGACAAAGTGGTTGAAACAAAAAAAAACACAGCGATTGAGTGAAAATAGCAAGAGATTAAGGAAAATAAACCTCAGCGATTTAGATCTACAAAAAGGGAGAAAGAGATCGAAAACGAACCTCAAAATGGTGAAGGAAAACAGACGAAATCGAAGGACAAAGTAGATGCAAAAAAAAAGGGATCAAACTCACCAGAAACCCTTCGGTGAAGAAGACGAAGAAGACGAACATAGAGGAAAACGAAGGAAGATGGGAACAAAAACCAACATCGCAATAATGATGCTTGGAGAGAAGTGAAGCAAACCCATGGAAAAGCGTGTGGAGTAAAACAGTGGAACTGTTCATAAACGGTGGGTATGGTAATATTAACCCTCGTTTATAATAATTGGTGGGTCAAATAGGGAGTGGGCTATTTTAACCCACCCAACCCAACTCATTATTGGTGGCCCAAACGTCCCCTTATAGAGATCACACGCCATATTTTGGGATCATATTTTTCATTTAAGATGAAGTAGTGTCAACCTTAGAGGGGACATGATTGCCCCCGTGTAGGCACATGAAAAATCTTCAATCAAGTTAATTCATTTGTTATCTTATAACATTGAAATTAATTTGAGACTTTTGTCTTTTAGGATTAGAATTAACCTTCATATTTTTTATATGTTTATTCATATTCACTTTAATTGTATTTTCTTTCCTTTATATCTTTATTTCCATAAGAAAGAAAAAAAATGCATCACCTCACTCATAAACATATTTTCCTCGTACATCCTCACTAGGGTTAGAATTTTCTTAGGGTAGAATAGTGTCAGTCTTTAGTAACACACAAGATCCTTTCTCATGTTAGTTCATTCATTATAGATTTCGCTTTCATTTTGGTATACCTTATAAAAATGGTCATGCATTTCAATCTAGGTTCATACTCATAAGTTTTGGAACCTTGAATTTTATAAAACCTCCCACTCATAATTAGGGTTAAGAGACTTTTCTCTCTTTCTAAGGTACTTTGGAGTTTAGCACTGTATTTACATGCATTATTAAAAATCTACCAATGATTGCCTAAAAGTTAAATTTTAGGATACATCATATCAATTAGGGTCATTTATGTTTTTTTTTATGCATCATTATTTCATTTTGCATGTCAAGGTCATCAAATTCCAAAAATATTTTTCATTTATGATTTAGTAATTTAATATCATCTCATACATATACATGCATTTTTTTCCCATAATTTAAAAAAAAAAAAAAAAACACTGCATTTTTCATCATCATTAATGTGCATTGTTTTAAAAAATCATTGAAACCTGATTTTTTTTTTTTTTTTCATTCTGAAAGAAAAATGGCTCAACGACCATATACTCATCATTCTTATAGAATAAAAGGCGAAAATCATGGAAGGAAAAAGTGTTGAGCCAGAGAAGAAAGATCTAGAGTTTGAAGTGGTTCGAGAACAAGTTCTTGCTACTATGAAGAAGGATGAAATAGTGTTAGGTGTTTCTCAATTTGGCAACTCACCCAATGGCCTTGGTGACAACTCATCTCATTCCCATGAGTTCGAAATGTCTCTTCGACAACCATCTAAAGGTTTCACCCAACAACAATCATCATCGAATCCTCCAGTAAGCCTTTATCAGTTTCCATATTTTAAAGCGAGTCAGTTTGGAAAAAGTCAAATTGACTTTACATTCCAAAGACCAACCTCACTGGAGGCAACTTGCACTGTTCCCAATCTTGATGATCTTGTAGTTAGAAGAGCTTTGACTGGAGAAGGTAAAGAAGCTGTCACCAATAAAAAGGTTGAAATGTTTGAAAAAAGGTTAAAGGCCATTGAAGGAATTGACGTCTTTGGCAATACTAATCTCACCCAATTATGTATAGTGACAGGTCTAGTTATTCCATCCAAATTCAAAGTACCCAAGTTTGGAAAAGTATGATGGGATGTCTTGTCCGAGAAGCCATCTTATCATGTATTGCAAAAAAATGTCAGCACATTCTCAAATTGACAAACTCCTCATATATTATTTTCAAGACAGTTTATTTGGGGCAGCAACTCGTTGGTGTATGCAATTAGACAGTATGCACATCTCTTCTTGGAAGAGCTTGGCTGATTCTTTTCTAAAGCAATACAAGCATAATGTAGACATGGCTCCTGATCAACTAGACTTGCAAAAAATGGAGAAGAAGAAAAGATAAAGCTTTAAAGAATAATATGCTCAAAGGTGAAGGGATATAGTTGTGCATGTAAAATCGCCTTTAACTAACAAGGAATTGACAACTATGTTCCTTAATACCCTTGATTCCCCATACTATGATAGAATGATAGGAAGTGCAATCCACCAATTTTTCAGACATTATGATGATTGAAGAGAGAATAGAATATGAGGTTAACCATGGTAGGATATTGGGCAATGCAATTGAATCTTTAATCAATGATGAAGAAGACTCCTCCCAGAAGAAAGATAGATAAGTCCAAGCAATATTTTCTACGTCAAGGCTCATGCATAATTACAAGGGAAACCAGCGAAGTTCTAGGCCATACAATTCAACCTCTCCATACCCAAAGTGGTGATCTCAATATTCATTGCAACTATCATGGAGGAGTTTTAGGTCACTCAATTAAGAACTGTATAACATTGAAACGTCATGTGCAAGATCAGATGAAAGAAAGACGGTTGAAGTTTTGAAAAGAGAAGGGTTCAAATGTCAATCAATAGAGCAAGGAGTTTATATGTGTTATGAGAAGATATCTAGTGTACATGATTATCCAAATCAACATTGATATATTGTTTCTTCATCATCAATAAAGTCTACTTTTCTTTGAATCATGACTCTTCGTTTTAAAAATGGGCAATGAAACATCATCAAACCATAATTTAGCTACGTACTTGAAAGAATGTAGGTATGTCAAAATTGAGTTATTTTTTTCATTATTTTGGGCCAGAGTTTCATTATACACGCATTTATCCATCATTCATTTCATATGATTTTTCAAAAGAAGAAAGTTATTTTTGTATTGCAAAAAAATGAAGCTACATGCTTCTTATATAATTAAAAAATTTTCAAGGTTTTTAAAAGTTTACTATGATCATTCTTGTTGGTCAAAGCCTTAGTGAGGATCTTAGTAAACTATGGTGAGTCATCATTTGGAGGACATGTGAGAAAAGAAAGAAAGAAAAAGAAAGAGAAAAAAGGAAAAAGGAAAAAAAGAATGCTTTCACTTTTCTCACTTGGGATAAAAGAAAATTTTCAAAGTCTCAACCATTTTATCGCTTTCTTTGAAAATATTTTTCCAAGCTTCATTGTTGAGCCAAGCTCCCAATTAGGACAACTTTGTTTTGACCTCCACATTTCTCATGTGCTAAGCATTTTATTACCATACCTTTCAACACAAGGTTTTAATTATCACATTGGGGCAAACACCCTGATCGCACCGTAATAGTGCTATTTTGTCAACTTATTTCTTGCTAATTTAGGGCTCGTTTGATAACGTTCATGTTTTCTGTTTCTTATTCCTGTTTCTCATTTTTCAAGAAACAGACATGTTTGATAAACGATCCTATTTCTTGTTTCTAAATTTTTTAGAAACATTTCTAAAAAAATGGCAGATTTTGAGAAACTTCAAAAAGTAGTTTCTCAAATTCTGTTTCTGTTTTTTTTTCTAGGTTTCATGCATGTATTCCTATTTCTCTTTTTACCCATCTCTCTCCTCTCTCTTCTTTCTCTCTCTTCCATTCTATTTTTTTATTTTAATACTTTTTAATCTTTTTATTTTTTTCTTCTTTTATTTTTATTTTTATTTTTTGATTTATTTATTTCTATTCGTTCTTTCTCTTTCATCATAATTTTTTTTCTTTTAATAGTTCATTATCTTTTTTTTTCTTTTTTCCTTTTTACTTTTCTCTTTTCGTTTATGTTTTTTTCTTCTCTCTTATTTTCTTATTTTCTTTTACTTTACATTAACGAGCTTATAGTTATTATTTTCTATTTAATTCTCTATTATTTTTTCTTTTGGAACGATTTTATTTTTTTATTAAATAAATAAACTAATAATGTATTTCATGTTTACCATTAAATGTAAAAATATATATACATTCTTTATCTTTTTCTGATTTTACTTGTGTGTATTATTGGCTAACGCATTTTTAAAGAAAAAATAAAAATAAATTTTATTATTAAATTAAAGAAATGTGGGTATGTTCGATTGTCTGACTTTAGACAATTTACAAATTTGTCTAATTGAACTAACTCTTGTAAGTCAAAATCGTTCAAGGTGAATTGATTGAAGTGAGAAATAACATTGCAAATCAAATTTGAACAACATTTGTAGGATAAATTTATTATTATTATTATTAATTAGGTGTTGGGCCTTAATAAAATACTATAACCTCTTTATATATGTTTTATATTTATTTTAATGCATGTTATATGTTTTATTATAGTATATGTACTAAACTTTATTTTTACCAAAAAACAAGAAACAAGAAACATAAATAGTTATCAAACATGTTTCTGTTTTTAGTTTTTAAGAAACAGAAACAAAAAACGAGAAACAGAAACAGGAAACAAGAAACGAGAAACGAGAACGTTATCAAACGGGGCCTTAGTTGCCCTCACGTGTTTATTTGCCTATTTTGTAGGAGATTGAGCAATTCGAAGCCATTTGGAAGACTTTGGAAGAATCAGGCCAAAAAGGGAGTTAATCAAGCCTATTTCGAGAGTTCGAATCGAGAAAAAACCACAACCAAGCCAAAGAAATCGAGGGCAAAGCGTCTAGACGCTGTTTTAGGCGTCAAGACGCTACTGCATAGCCAAACGAAGCTTGAAGACCGACAGGAATATCGTCTAGATGCTAGGGATATGGAGAAAGCAAGGCTCGCTCGACGCTGTGGAGAGGCTGCACTCAATGCTTGTAGCGTCGAGACACTACCCTGATTCCGCCAGATTCCTTCCTTATTTGCGGATGAAGCGTTTAGACGCTGTCCTAAGCGTCTAGATGCTTTCCTGCCATATTTAATCAATTTTTTCCTTTAGGGTTAGGGGCTTTTGCCTCTTTGCACACACGTTTTGAGAGAGTTTTTCAGATCTTTTCCCTTTACTTCTTAGAGAGTTTATTGTGTTGAATCGAGCTTGTTTGAACTCAAGGATTTCTATGGAGATGCTCGGCTAGATTTCACGTTTCCAGTTCAGAGGTCGGTTGTAATCAATTGCAATATTGTGAGGCTTGAACCTTAACTTAGGTTTCTTTCAATTGCAAGTATTCTTTGATTCCTGTGTTAATTTTATAAGATGTATTTTGATTGAATTGACGCCTTAATCACTCTACATGTTTGATTGCTAGTCATGATCATGATCCGTAATTGTCATGTTGAATGCAGTAGCATTAGGTTTATTACATGTGTATGTTTTGTGGGTTTCCATATTACATGGCTTCCATGTTTAATTCTAGGAATTGAAGGAGCTTCTTAATTAGATAAAAGTTGTTTTACCTAATTGGTTGTCTTGGTCCATCCAAAGTTAGTAATGCCTTTATCTAAGTAATTTTGAGCAGTTTCGTCTAAAATTGTTTAGGTAATTAGCTTTAACTTGACGTTTGTTAGAGTCAATGACCTTAGGAAATTTGCCACATTTTGGGGTTTTCCAATAAGTTGACCAAGTACTTGCATTGTTAAGTTTAAATATTTTGAATGCCTATGATCAATGTTTGCAATTGAATAGAACTGCACCTTTAAATTGGAATTTGGTAAGAATTGACTTTTTCTCCCTTTAAGTGTTTGTTTTATTTTGTTATTTTGTTAAGCAAAAATTTTCAAAACCCCCCGTTTCGTTTTTTTTTTTATTGAAATTTAATACTGAAAAAATAAAATTTATGGCTCCTTTGGGAAATCGATCTGGTCCAAAACTAGAGTAGGAAGCCAGTTTAATTTTGGTAGGCCTCAACAACCTCACCAAAATTTGGCGTCGTTGCCGGGGAGCCATATTTAATTTCTCATTGTTAAATTTCATTTACTTTCTTTCTCTCTGTATATGACCTGTTCTTCTCAGTGTATTGAATTTCAGTATTTTCCTAAACTTGGGAAGGAGGATCGTAAATTGAAAAGAGAGGCGAAAGAAAGGGAACGAGAGCTAAGAGAAGATCTCAGTTTTGATTGTATCATCGGCAAATCCTCAATATTTGCTGAAGTTGAGGAAAAGATGGCGGACAGAACACTGAAGCAGCTGGCAGCACCAGACCTGAACAGCAACCATTATGCATCACGTACCCCACTGTTGAAGGTGATTTTGAATTAAAGTCTGGTTTTGTACACTTACTTCCTGTTTTCCGTGGTCTTGTAGGTGAGGATCCTCACAAACATCTCAATAAATTCCACATTGTTTGCTCTGGAATGAAACCTCATAGAGTGACTGAGGAACAGATCAACCTGAGAGCCTTCCCCTTTTTCTTGAGAGATCAGGCAAAAGATTGGTTGTACTTTCTACCATCGGGGACCATTAATACATGGAACGAGATGAAAAGGTTTTTCCTGGAAAAGTACTTTTCTGCCTCACGAGCTGCAGCCCTCAGGAAAGAGATATATGGTATTCAGCAGATTACTAGGGAGACACTCTACGAATATTGGGAAAGATGTAACAGACTGTGTGCTAGCTTCCCAAACCATCAGATCTCAGACCAGCTCCTGATCCAATATTTCTATGAAGGTTTGCTACCCAATGACAAAGGTATGATTGATGCAGCAAGTGGAGGAGCACTGGTAAATAAAACACCTGCCGAGGCAAAACAACTGATTCAGAACATGGCTGAAAACTCCCAGCAGTTTGGAACAAGAGGAGGTGGAGGAATCCATCAGGTCAAAGAGGTAAATGAATTGAAAAGTCAAATATCTGATTTAACATCTCTTGTTCGCCAAATAGCTGCAGGTCAAGGTCAGCAGGATTTCACTCAGGAAGCAAATGCTATTGAGGATGTCAAGGCCATAATCAGAGAAAGTATGATCCCTATTCGAACACGTACAATCCTTGATGGAGGGATCATCCAAACTTCAGTTATGAAAATCAAGGAGGTCAATAGAGGGCACCTCCACAAAACTACAACAGACCAGCACAGGCTTCCACACAAGCTCAAACTTCAACGTCAGGTATGTTTCTAGAAGATATTGTAAAAAGCTTGGCATCTAACGCTCTTCAATTTCAACAGGACACAATGCAATTTCAAAAAGAAACAGCACAGTTTCAAAAGGAAACACGGGTTGGGATGCAAAATCTGGGAAACCAAATCACCCAACTAGCTACATCAGTGAGCAGGTTGGAAGCATAGAATTCTGGGAAGTTACCTTCGCAACCCTAAGTAAATCCTAGAGAAAATATATCTGCAATCGCTCTTAGAAGTGGAAGGGAAGTTCCTTCAAGCACCCTACCAAAAGAGAGCGAACAAAGCAACGAGAGAGCTGACAAGGAGTGCTCTGCCAAGGAACCCAAAGGGGTAAGTTTTGATCCACCTTCATCTATTAATTCTCACCTCCTGATTGCTCCTTTTCCTAGCAGGTTAGCAAGGCCAAAGAAAGAGGACCAAGAAGAGGAAATTCTTGAAACATTCAGAAAAGTATAGGTCAACATCCCGTTGTTAGATGCTATTAAGCAAATACCCAGGTACGCTAAAATCCTCAAGGAACTGTGCATTAACAAGAGGAAACTAAAAGATAAAGAAAGAGTGTTGGTGAGAAAAAACGTATCAGCCATGCTTAAGAGAAACATGCCAAAGAAATGCAGAGACCCAGGTATGTTTTCTTTACCTTGTGTGATTGGGGATAAGAAAATTGAGCATGCTATGCTAGATCTAGATGCTTCAATCAATGTCATGACTTTCTCTATCTATCAAGAGCTTAAAATGCACGAACTACAAGAAACTGGTGTAGTTATTCAATTAGCTGATAGGTCATACATTCACCCCTTAGGAGTTGTAGAGGATGTGTTAGTTCAGGTTAAAGAATTGTTATTCCATGTAGACTTCTATATCTTAGAAATGGATGGGAGATCCTCCACTACTTCTACTTTAATTCTGTTAGGGAGGTCATTTATGAAAATTGCAAAGACTAAAATCTCTATTGATGAAGGTACTTTGTCAGTTGAATTCGATGGTGAAGTTGCTCAATTCAATATTTCAGATGCCATGAAGTATCCTGAAAATCTCCATTCTATCGGTCATGTTGATATTTTTGATTCACTTGTGCAGGATCTGACTTTTGAAGAACAAAATGAATATGAGACCTTTAGTTTGAATGATGTCTATGACGAGATTGGTCCAGAAGAGTTGTCTTCAGCAACCCTTTCTAAACCAATTAAATCTAATGCTGAGATTTCTGCGCAAACTAACACGATGTTACCTTGTGTTGTGCAGGCACCTAAAATAGAACTAAAAACTCTACCAGACCATCTCAAGTACGTATATCTGGGAGATGCTGAGACATTTCCTGTTATTATCTCAAAGGAACTCACACCTGAACAAGAGGAGAAGCTAGTACTGATTCTGAGGCAGCATAAGCTGGCTATTGGTTGCACTTTAGCTGACATAAAAGGTATAAGTCCAGCTATGTGCATGCACAGGATTCTTCTAGAAGACGAAGCTAAACCAACCAGAGAACCACAGAGGCGATTGAACCCAACCATGAAGGAAGTGGTAATGAAAGAGATCTTCAAGCTCCTAGATGCAGGTATAATCTATCCAATTTTTAATAATAAGTGGGTAAGTCCTATCCATGTAGTTCCTAAGAAAACTGGCATAACTGTAGTTAGGAACAATAATAATGAGTTAGTACCCATGTGTGTTCAGAATGGTTGGAGGATGTGTATAGACTATAGGAAGTTGAATCAGGTAACGAGGAAATACCATTTCCCTATCCCCTTTATAGATCAGATGGTTGAAAGATTAGCTGGCAAATCTTTTTTCTGTTTTCTTGATGGTTTTTCTTGTTTTTATCAGATCCCTATTGCACAGGAAGATCAGGAGAAAACTACTTTCACTTGTCCTTTTGGAACTTATGCCTACAGGCGGATGCCTTTCGGTCTATATAATGTTTTAGGTACTTTCCAACGATGCATGATGAGCATTTTTTCTGATTATATTGAGAAATGTATTGAAGTGTTCATGGATGATTTCACTGTGTACATTTGATGAATGCTTAGATAATTTGGCTAGAGTCATGAAGCGTTGTATTGAAACTAATCTTGTGCTGAATTATGAAAAGTGTCATTTTATGGCTAACCAGGGCATTGTTTTAGGGCATGTAGTTTCTTCTAGGGGCATAGAGGTTGATAAGGCAAAGATAGATATTATTGCTAACTTGCCCTACCCTACAAATGTTAGGGAGGTGCGATCTTTTCTTGGCCATGCAGGTTTTTATCACATGTTTATTAAAGACTTTTCCAAGGTTGCTTTACCAATGACCAACTTATTGCATAAAGATGTTCCCTTTGAATTTGGGAAGGAATGCAAAGAGTCATTCAACCTGCTTAAAGAACGATTGACCAGTGCACCTATAATTCATCCACCCCAATGGGACTTACCTTTTGAGATTATGTGCGACGCAAGCAACTATGCAGTGGGAGCAGTGCTTGGCCAGAGAATCAATAAGAAAAGCCATGTCATCTATTATGCCTCCAGAACTTTGAACCCTGCTCAGTGCAACTACTCAACAACAGAAAAAGAGCTTTTGTCCATTGTCTTTGCTTTAGATCAAATTTGCTCTAATATTCTTGGTTCTAAAGTAATTGTTTTCTCTGATCATGCAGCTTTGAGATATCTCATGTCAAAGAAGGAATCCAAACCAAGACTACTTAGATGGATTCTGCTTCTTCAAGAATTCAACCTGAAAATCAAAGACAGAAAAGGAGCGGAGAACTCTGTTGCAGATCACCTAAGCAGACTGATAAGAGAGGAAGAAACACTGCCATTCAATGATGATTTCCCCGATGAACATCTATTTCAAATTCAAAACATCATTCCCTGGTATGCAGATATGGTCAATTACCTTGTCACAGGTACTTTCCCTCACCATCTCTATACATCTAGAAGAGCCAAGGTAAAAAGTGATTATAAATACTATGTTTGGGATAACCATTACCTATGGAAATTTTGTGCTGATCAAGTAGCTAGGAGATGTGTGCCTGAAAATGAGTTTGAGTCTATTCTAGCTTTCTGTCATGATTATGCATGTGGGGGACATTTTGGGCTTAAAAGAACTGCTAGAAAAGTCTTAGACAGTGGGCTATATTAGGAATCTGTATTTAGGAACGCCTACTAGTTCTGCAAATCATGTGAGAAATGCCAGAAGGTAGGAACTATTTCTCGTAGGAACGAAATGCCCCAGGTACCTATTCTATGAAATATTTGATTTATGGAGCATTGATTTCATGGGTCCTTTCCCTTCTTCCTACGATTTTTCGTATATTTTGTTAGCTGTGGATTATGTTTCTAAATGGGTGGAAGCAAAAGCCACCAAAACTGACGATGCTCAAATTGTTGTAGGTTTTATAAAGACTAACATCTTCAGCAGGTTTGGGATTCTACGAGCCATCATAATTGATCAGGGACACACTTCTGCAATAGGTCCATGGAAGCTCTAATGAAAAAATACGAAATAAACCATCGAGTAGCCACCGCCTACCATCCTCAAACTAATGGTCAGGCTGAAGTGTCTAACAGAGAAGTCAAGTATATCCTGGAGAAGACTGTGAGTCCAGGAAGGAAAGATTGGAGCCTTCGATTGAACGATGCTCTGTGGGCGTACTGCACGGCCTACAAAACTCCTATAGGAATGTCTCCCTATATGTTGGTTTTTGGAAAGGCATGTCACTTGCTAGTAGAAATTGAGCACAAAGCTTATTGGGCAGTAAGGCAGTGCAACTTTGACATGGATAAGGCGGGAGAGTCAAGACTACTACAGTTGCAGGAACTAGAGGAAATGAGACTAGATGCCTACAAGAACTCGCAGATTTACAAAGAAAAATCCAAACTGCTTCATGATAACATGCTTATTAGGAAGCAATTTGAGATTGGTTAGAAAGTTCTCCTCTACAATTCTCGTCTCAAGCTCATGTCAGGTAAGTTCCATTCCAGGTGGAGTGGCCCATTTGTTGTTACTAACATTTTTTCTTATGGTGCAGTAGAGATTAAAGAATTGGAGACAGACAAAACCTTCAAGGTAAATGGATAGAGATTGAAAATATTCCACAAGGGAGATGCAGCACCGTGCCTCGCTAGTTTCTCGTTAAAGTCACCCATCTACTCAGACTCTTAATCATCGTACCAAATCCGTCGGGCTAGAGAAGTTAAACCGAGTGTTTATTGGGAGGCAAACCAATTTTCTATCTCTTTCTTTAATTTTTAGTTTGTTTTTTTTTTAGTTAATTAGTTTAATTTAGATTTAAATAAGCTCCTTTCAAATTGGCGTCGTTCCTTAAAAAAATTAAAAAAAAATGAAAAAGGTACAGGGAGCAGCGTCTAGACGCCCTTATTAGCGTCTAGATGCTACGCGTCAAACATGCAGATCCCACAAGCACAGCATTGAGATGCTGTTAGTAGCGTCTCGACGCTACGTTGTTTTTTTTTTTAAACTCAGTTCTTCTTCGCGAAAACAGAGCGCAAAAGCCCCTTTTCAACCATAAACCCATTTTTCGAATTCTCCCTCTCCTTCCATTCATCCCCTTCCATTTTTCCTCTAATCTCTTTCATTTCCTTCACTTACCCACTTACAAATTCATCCACACACCATCTATTTCGGGTTTCTCCCCATTCAAACCCACTTTCTTCAACTAGGGGGTACCATTAGGGCGTGGCTGCATTCTCCATTTGAGGTCTTATTCTCTCGATTTTCCCTTTAATTTTTTACCTTTTAGCTTCATTTTTTTTGGGTTCTATTGTGATTGACTCTGCCCATGTTGAACTTAGAGATTTTTTTTTGTGAAAATCATGGTCTACATTGTTGTACCTTGCTGATACTTGTGGTTTTTTTTTTTTTTGTAGCAAATCTAGAGATGGGTAGATTATTTAATAGGGCCCATTGAACATATTTGGTGCTTGTGCTTGATATTTGAAGATTGAGCTTCTTTCATTTCACATATACTCTCGTGAACGCGCTTTGTGTGGTTTTTTCTTAGTTTGGGGTGGGTTGAAATTTTTACATTCCACCATGTTTGGGCACATCTCAATCAACACATATACACATAGACACATAGACACTTGCGAGACTTCATATGACTTGTATTTCAGTTGGGCCAATAATTAACATGAATTAATGTAGGTATTTTGACGATTCTTTCGTATAGTGCCTTCTTAATTGACTCTCATTGAAAGTATTGTTGTTCAACATGTGACTATCTGAATTTCGAATGTGTCGACATTGATAAATGAGGAGCATGGTTAAACTATTTTTGGTTTTGCATCATAATAAGAAGTCTTGGGTTGTCACTTCTCCTTCTGTTCCTAGTTGCTAAGCTATTGAACAATTTTTCTTTTTTTGATACTTAGCATTATTGGTGTTAGGCACACAACGATGGCTCCTAAAAGATCACGCGGTGCCTCTTCATCTCGATCTTCTTTTAACTCTCATCGATTCGTCGATCAGGAGGCCGTCGACTGGTATCAGAGCCACATCGTCTCTCGCTCGATCGTTGCTTAATTTGCCATTTGATTTGAATAGCAAATTAATTTATATGATTTTGATTTGAATTGAATTGCAAATTGCTTAATTTGTAAATTGCTTAAATTTTGCTATTTGATTGTTTCATTTTGATTTGAATTGAATTAGGAGTTTCTAAATATAATTTCGATTTAGTCTTAATTGATTTATTTCTAAATTGATTTTTTTGATTTGGTCGTAATTTAGATTTTCTAAGCAAGATCTCAAGTTGTAAACTAATTAATGAGTTTGAAATAAAATTTGATTATAGGAGACTCAATGTTCTGTTTAGGCCAAAGTATTTAAGCTGACCAAAAGGAAACACATTTACTTGGGAACTGCCCAATTAGTCCAAATTTATTTAATCTCATTGAAACTTTTTCAAAATTAAAGTTTTGGCAACAAAGTTTGAAATAAAATAGTTTGCCCGTCTTTAAAATTGAATTCCTGAAATAATAACCCTCTAATTTTTCAAAATTAAGTCTTGGCAATAAAATTTGAAATTAAACAAATTGTCCCTTTCAAAATTGGATTTCTGAAATAAGAACCATCCAATTTTTCAAAATTAAATTTTTGGGAATGAAGTTTGAAATAAAACAAATTGCCTCTTTTCAAAATTGAGTTTCTGAAATAAGAACCCTCCAATTTTTCAAAATTAAGTCTTGGCAATAAAGTTTGAAATAAAACAAATTGCTCCTTTCAAGATTGGATTTCTGAAATAAGAACCCTCCAATTTTTTAAAATTAAATTTTTGCAATGAAGTTTGAAATAAAACAAATTTCCTCTTTCAAAATTGGATTTCTGAAATAAGAACCTTCCAGTTTTTTAAATCAAAGTTTTGACAAGAAAGTTTGAAATAAAATAAATTGCCTTCTTTTAAAATTGGATTTCTAAAATAAGAACCCTCCAATTTTTCAAAATTAAGTGTTGGCAATAAAGTTTGAAATAAAACAAATTGCCTCTTTTCAAAATTGAATTTCTGAAACAAGAACCCTCCAATTTCTCAAAATTAAGTATTGGCAATAAAGTTTGAAATAAAACAAATTGCCTCTTTTCAAAATTGGATTTTTGAAATATGAACCCTCCAATTTTTTAAAATTAAGTCTTGGCAATAAAGTTTAAAATAAAACAAATTGTCCCTTTCAAAATTGGATTTCTTAAATAAGAACTCTCTAATTTTTTAAAATTAAATTTTGACAATAAAGTTTAAAATAAAACAAATTGCCTTTTTCAAAATTGGATTTCTGAAATAAGAACCCTCCAATTTTTCAAAATTAAATTTTGGCAATGAAGTTTGAAATAAAACAAATTGCCCCTTTCAAAATTGGATTTCTGAAATAAGAACCCTCCAACTTTTCAAAATTAAATTTTGGCAATGAAGTTTGAAATAAAACAAATTTCCCATTTCAAAATCGGATTTGTGAAATAAGAACCCTCAAATTTTTCAAATCAGAGTTTTGGCAATAAAGTTTGAAATGAAATAAATCGTCTTCTTTTAAAAACGGATTTATGAAATAAGAACCCTCCATTTTTAAAGTTCTTTTCATTAGTAATCTGTTTTTATAAAATAAGGAATTTGTTTTGAAATATCAAAATAAGTTCCAAGTTTTTCTAATGGCCTTGAGCCACTCATAGTTATTAGTTCATATTTTACTTTTAAAATGTGGATTAATAAATTTTGGGCCATTCAAATTAAAACACAATTTTTTTTTTCTTTGGACTAATAAATAAAAAGATAATTTTAAAATAAAATGTGGTAACCGTTTTTCTAAAATGGGTGTTGTAGGGGTGCTAACACTTTCCCTACACTTAATCAACTTCCGAACCTAATTTCTAGTCTCATAGACCAGCCTTTTTACTCTAAAATGGGTGACCAATCACACTCTAAATTGGTGGCGATTCCAAACCTCTCCTCTCGAACGAGACTCTCAGGAAAGGACGTCAATCGCTCCGCGTAGCTATGATGTTGCAACAGGGATCATTTCCAGATAAATGATGTATGAATCTGGCGATGTCACCGCTTTTAATCACCAACTTGCAAGAATTGCATATAGTGCCAAATTTGTTTCGATCCAATGGGTTCCAATAAGCCCAAGTCGGATCTGAACATCCTCCTTCCATAGGAACACTATTACCAAACCAAAAAATAATAATAAATATTTTAAATATTTTAAAAAAAATTATATAAAATTATCACCACTAATAGAATATATTATTTACTTCACAAACATATAACTTCATAAACATTAAAAAAAAGATTGAATAAAAATGACTAACTCCATTTCCAATTTGGTTTCTAGGTAGAGATGTTCTCTTATGGTCAACTTAAATACCTCAGCCTAGATATAATTGTGTGTTGGAGAATAAAGTATAGTCAATTTATTCAAATTACAATAAACTAGGTATATAAATGAATTATTTAATTCATAAACAATATAACTAATAAACAAATTATAAAATTAAGAAACATAAAAACAATCATTTCAATATCATTCCATAATAATAACAATTATAACAAAAAAAAAGGATAGATTACGTAATGAAGATAATAATAACAATTAAATAATGAACATAGATTAAACAAAAAATAATAACAATTATATAACAATTAATAATAACAATTATAACAAATAATAATAATAATAAACAATTAAGTAATGAAGATAATGTAAATGAACTAAAAAAGAATCTATACTATTAATAAAACAAAAGTTAAATAATAATATAAAGAGATAATAACCTTGAAAGTTGAAACTTAAAACTAATGTAAATAGACTAAAAAGTAAATTAGAAACTAAAACTCCTAATTTAAGAAGGGAATTTGAGAGAATTGAAATGAATTTAAGAGAATTGGAGAAAATTGGAGAGAATTAGAGGGAAATTGAGAGAATTGAGAATTGGAGATTGAGTTTTTGTGAAGAAGAAAGTGAAATGAAATGGGTATTTATAGATGACAAATAATAATAAAAAATAAAAATCATTTTTTCTATTTAAAATATGTTTGGAAATTGAAATTTGTAAAATTTAATGGGATTTTGATGTAAAAGTGATAAATAAGGAAATTAAATGAAAATATAAAAAAATGAAATACAAAAATACAAAAGGTAAAATTTTTTTGATAAGTGTGTGTGGGTGTATTGTATATGTATTTGTTTAAATTAAAAAAAGAAAAAGAAATATGAAAAAGAAAAAAAAACTTGACATTTAACGATTGAAATGGCAGACGCGTGGGTCAGCCAAGCCAGATTTGGCGTGCATGTAACTACTCAATCGTTGATACATCATACATTAAAAAAACGAAACAGATGACGTATCGTCAAAACTTTGAAATTTTGAAGTTGTCGTCGAAATGAGGAAAAAACGAAATTCTCTATAGACAACATGTCGAGCTGTGTGACATGGCAAATGTCGAGCGGCATTTCGACATGTCGCTCTACATTTTACACCGTGCTAAATCTATCCACTAAACCCAATAAATCAAGCCCACTTTTTTCTTAAAGGAAAAAAAAAAAACCCTTTTTTTTTCCTTAAAACAAAAACAAAACTGAGCCTAGTTTGTAAAATAAAATATAAATACATAAAAGGAAGAGGAAAGCTATATTAAAAAAAAACAAAAAGAAAGAGGAAAGCTTTCATCTTCCTCTCACTCTCACGCAGTCACGTGCTCCACGCCACTTCTTCTTCACGCTGTCTCCTCCTCCGTTTCAGCAGCTCAGTGTCGCCGCCGCCTCTCTCCCGTACAGTGCCGCCGCCGCCGTCATCTTTCTTCCGTTTATGCCCCCGCAGCCTCACTCCTAGCGGTTTTGCACTAATTTTCTACTATTTTGTTGACCGGTATTCTCCCAATCTCCTTCTATGTGTTTCCTTTCTCTTGAAAAACACAAATTAGGACTTGTCTAATGAAAGAATGGAGGAATTGTTTGAATTTTTCTTATAATAGCCGAATAGCAACGAAAAAAAAACCCTTGCGGCAAATTAGGACGTGGTTTGTATTTGGCTGTTCTGATTCGGACGTTGGTGTACCGCCATTTTTATTTGTTGCATGTCTGTCAATTGAGGTTTTGATCATCTGTAATTCTCTCCCTCAGATTAATCGATACAATAACCAATGATTCTTTGAGTTTGTGGAAATCAGAGCCATCTATATGCTTTTGTATTTCATGTACTTCATTTTAAAATTATACATAATGTCCAGTCGAACTCAGTTCTGTACATTGAGGTTTCGGTGCAGCTCCAAGGAACTCTAGTCTCGCCCTTCAATCATCAGCTTTCATTTCACTATGTACACTCAAACTATGCAAACTTCTCAATGCATCATCTTTGATTAGTTGCGGAGCAGGTACCAAACCCAGTCTCAATTCGTATTGGAATCCAAACCTAACTACCTCAAATTTCTGTTATTACCATTTGTCTGAGCTTTCTATGTCGTTTCATAGTTAAATATTGCAAGCAAGTGATAATTAAAACTGTGGGAACAAAACTGGATTTTAACCATCTTCAAACCTTATAGTGAGAAATGCCTAGGGGAATTTCTTTATCTCATCTATTTTTCTTCCTGTTGAAATGCCGTTCAGTTCTAGTTAAAATGAAATAGGAGAAAGCAGAAATTGATCGAACCCAATCACTTATCTGAACTACTATTGTGTAGTTGTTGTCGGTGAAAATGTCTGTGTGGCTCAATCTGGTTCAGTGTGAAAGGGTTTGGTGAATCGGACTGACACCCAAGCTATTTGCTGTCTAATGGTATGGGCTGTAATTGAACTGGGAACTGTTGCATTGGAGCTGCTAATACATGAATGAAGTGATTTAATTATTTATAAAATAAATTTATTTCCATTGTTAAAGGTTTTTTAATTTAAAGTTGTACATGATGAGTTAAGTCCTGTTTAAGGATTTTGATTAAACTTGTTTTGAGTTAAGGGTGAATGAGTTGCAGATACTTTCCATGAGTATGCTTTGTTCTTCCTTAAATTTATCTTTTCTGCTTCTTTTTCTTTTTCAGCATACTCAAATGGAATTATGGTAGCATGACAAGGACCTATGATATAAAAAAGATAGTTATATGGCAAAATCTTTGTCTCATAATCTTCGCAGAGCTTCCCTGTTTCTCAGATCTTCATCTCTGAACCAACCGTCTTTCAGGTACTATTCAACTAAGTTTCTTCCATCTTCTTTACTAGACTATCGGAAATTTCCATCTCCTTTTACTTGGATTTTCCACACCAGTGACAAATTTCTTCATTGATCTGTTTCCTCTCCTTTTGATGGTTGTAAAACTTAACCTAGCGTAGCAGGTTCAAGATTGGAAGAAAATGGCTTGTGTTTGACTTTGAAAGATAGAAATAGTGTAGAATCTATAACATGTATTTGCTTTTGATGAATTTGCTGGTTGAATTTTACTGTGTTTCCATCATATATTCTGTTGCAGACCTATTCTTGGGGTCCCTGACACTATTTTCTCTCAATTCAAACACTTTCCTCTACCCAACATCTCAAAACCTTTGTTGGGATTTAGAAACTTAAGCCATGGTTCCGTGAATCTTGTCATATCCCAAGGGAAACCGAAGTTTGAAACACACGAAGTGGATCCTCCAAAAAAAGATAAGTGGAAGACTAAAAAAAGGTTGAAGATGCAGCGAATGAGAGAGAAGCAGAAAAGAAAAGCAGCAAATAAGAAAGACCCTCGTCAACTGCGTGTAAAGGGGAAGAAAAAGCAGAAATTTTCAAATGCAGAAGAGAGAATCAAGCACAAGCTGGAAAAAGTGAGGCAAATAGAACCGTTTCAGAATGTTATTTGGGCTATAGCATACTTTGCTCTTTTCAAAGAATAAGAATTGTTTCATATAAGCATTTCTTCATTCTTCTGCTGAACTACAGCAAGATGGTTTTCAACTTAATGGATGTTGGTAACTTTTAATATGTTTTTCATTTATAGTTTAGAGATAATTTTTGCAGGCCAGGATTAAGGAGGCATTGCTGATTGAGAGATTAAAGCGGTATGAAGTTCCTAGGGTTCAGGGTCCTATGGTGAAACCACACAATCTAACTGCTGAAGAACGATTTTATATGAAGAAAATGGGTCAAAAGAGGTCTAATTATGTACCAATTGGAAGAAGAGGAATTTTTGGAGGTGTGATTTTAAACATGCACATGCATTGGAAGAAACATGAAACAGTTAAAGTTTTTTGCAAGCCTTGTAAACCTGGCCAAGTGCATGAGTACGCACAGGAAATTGCAAGATTGAGTGGAGGAATCCCGATACAGATAATTGGCGATGATACTATTATCTTTTATCGAGGAAAGGACTATGTGCAACCAGAAGTTATGTCACCAATTGATACATTGTCTAAGAAACGGGTGAGTTTTACAATTTTCAGTTTCCATAATGCATTCAGTGAATTGCTAAGCATGCCTCTTTTTATTTTATTTATTTATTATTATTTTTTTAAGATTAATCTGTGAGTGCATGGGCCTGTGCATCTTGATTTTTTAGCGTAGACATAATAGCAAGGGAGGATATCAGTTGGAATTTTTGGCTTTTGGCTTGTAAAATATGTGCATGGGAGTGTGCTGTGTGGTTAAGTAACAGTTTTGAAGTTGAAGAAGTGTGAGGCTAATCTATGCTAATCTTTTTGGTTTTTGGATTGTTGGAGTGCCGACGCTAGGAAGGGAGAATTCCAAGCCTCCTGGAGACTTGGAGAATTTATACTTTGTAAAATCAATACAACTATGCTGCTTTTGCGATTCTTTGTTCTGTGTCCTATTAGAATCTTATGTAAATTGCTCTATTGGGGGTCTTCAGTCTCTCAAAAGAAAAAGGTTTATGATTGAGTCTTGTAACATTTTATAAAGAACATTAGTGTGCAATGATATGGCTGACAATAATAGGCAATCTGTAAGTACGACAGTAAATGGCCCAGATAAGAAATCTTCGAAGCCTCCCAATGGTGGTCTGTGAGAAGCAAGGGATATATTAGGAATATTAGTATATTATTAGTAAGGGCATAGTAGTAATTAGTTAGCGGCGTCTTGGTTATAAATAGGAGAGTTAGGGTTCTTAGAAAGGGGGAATGATTTTGGTATTGTCTCAGCGTAGGGACTATAGGGACTTTGGGAGAGACATAGCCCTCTCGAAAGACTATTGACATTGTAATTTCGGTTGATATTGCAATATAGTTTTTTTTTTAGAGAAGAACCAACTTTCATTGAGAAAGAATTAAAGAATACACGGGCATAAAAAAAAACAAGCCTACAAAAGGGGAACCCCGTTAAAGCAAGGGGCTCCAATCAAGTAAAACAAGCCCTAAAGAGTAATTACAAAAAAGCTTCGTCACTGACGCCCACAAAGAAACATTAAACCTCACTAAGGACCATACCTCAAAAGGTCCCTCTCAACTACCCTAAACGTTCTATTGTTCCTCTCACCCCAAAGACCCCATAACAACGCACATGGGCATGCCACAAAAACCTCCCCTTCTCACAAAACGGCAGATGGAGGAGGAACTCCTCGATCATCTCCCTACAAGATCTGTGTCTGGCACACTAGAAACCAAATTGCCCAAAGAAATAATCCCACACGGACCGCATGAAATCAAAACCCCATAACAAATGATCCAGATCTTCCTCTGCCTTCCGACAAAGAATGCAGCAGAACGGGCCAACCATCGAAGGCAGCCTTCCCACAAGTCTATCGAGAGTGCTCACTCTTCCAAGGATAACTTGCTAGGGATCTTCACTTTCCACACAATAGAAAAGATAGACTCGCTAGGGGGAGAAGGGTTCAATAACCAACGAAAGAACAAAGAGCATGAGAAGCCCTTAGGTGGGCTGGGGGTCCAACAATGAAAATCCCTCCCTAGCTCGAACTGGAACTTTTCAATCAAAGAAAGAAGAGTCTGAACATCCATCGTCTCCCTATCGGTTAAAGCACGACGAAACTTGAACGAAAAAGAGAGCTACCATATAAAGACAAAACATCAGCCACAAGATGATTTCTCGTGGAAGCTAACAGATAAAGACGAGGAAACAAAAAGCAGATGGGACGATCCTCCACCCACTTGTCTTCCCAAAAGTACGTTTCCTCCCCATTGCCCACCACACAATGAACTAAATTAGAAAAAGAGGGGAGCTTCAACGCGATTTCTTTCCAAGGATGCCTATAAGAACCTTTGACCCCACCCGACAACCACTTAAAAGGATGAGGACCATACTTGCTCGCAATAATCCTGCACCAAAGAGACTTAGACTCGAGAGGGAAGCGCCAAAACCATTTTGCTAACAGAGCTCTGTTACGAACCCTAAGGTTCCCTAGATCTAACCCACCAAGACTCATTGGTTTTCCCGCTGTCTCCCAACGCACAAGATGCGCTCCACCCCCCTTTCCACCCCTTCCCAAAGAAAATCCCGCATAAGTTTCTCAATGATCTTGCACACCGAGGAGCCCGAAAAAGGGAAAAAAATACACCGGAATACCGCTAAGCACAGATCTAATGAGAGTTACCTTGCCACCTTTAGAGAAAGAAACTACGTTTTCCAGGAGGCCTGCCTTTCTCTCACCTTGTCCACAACAGGATTCCAGAAAGGAATGGTTCTAGGATTACTACCAAGAGGGAGGCATAAATAAGAGGAAGGTTCTGGAATGGTTCTAGGATTACTACCAAGAGGGAGGCCTAAATAAGAGGAAGGAAAGGCACCGGTCTCGCAACCCACTAGAGAAGCACACCTACCCACCTTATCCGGCTCACAATTCAACCCCAGGGGAAGACATTTACCCCTATTAATTTTAAGCCTTGACATGGCTTCGAAAAACGCCAACATATGGTTTAGCACTAGAAAAGACTCCTTACCTGAGTGGAAGAAAATCGTATCATCTGCAAATTGGAGATGAGATAAAGAGACCTTCTCACCAACCTCGAAGCCCTAAAAAATCCCACCTTCCACTCCCTTACCCACCTGAACATCCACCACAAGCAAGAGGAAGGGAGACAAAGGATCGCCTTGCCTAAGACCTCTTGAAACTTTAATTTTACCCTTAGGGCTACCATTAATAAGGATCGACAACTCCAAATCCAAGATCTCCACTTATACCCAAAACCTTTTTCTACCAAAACCTAGTCAAGAAAGTTTCAATCCACATGGTCATAAGCCTTCTCAAAGTCTATTTTGAAGATAATCCCCTTTCGATTGCGACTTCTATAATCTTCAATGGTCTCGTTGGCTATAAGAACCTGATCAAGAATGATATTGCAATATAGTTCGATTGTGTATATTTCTAGTTAGGAGAATCCTAACATGCTCTCTTTCTAATATGTTCACTTTTATTTTCCTAGTTATATTTGTATCAATTGGGAGGTCTTCATATTCTCTCATTAGTTTGTTTTTTTTTTCTTTTTCTTGTATTTCAGTTTGTTTTTCTTTCTTTTTTTCCCTTTTCCTCTCATTCCTAATGAAAGTTTGTTTCCTTTGAACATTTTTGTATCTTTTCATTATATCGATGAGAAGTCCGTTTCTTGTTAAAAAGGAAAAAGAAAAAAGGCCGAGATAAGAAATAGTGATAGGACTATATAGCCAGGGGTGATATAGCAATTAGCAAGGAAGTTTGTTAGAGGCTATTTGTTATAAATAGAGGGATTTGGCATCAGGGAAAGTCTTGGGTGCCCTTGAAAGCGGAGTTTGATCCAAAATCCATTTATGCTTAGGAAGTATCTCTTCATGTACTTTCTTAATCTTTCAATACATTTTTTAACTCTTATTGTGTGATTCGTATCATGCTGCCAGTGTAGATGAATGACTTATAGCAAGCAATAGTGCATATTTTCCAATTCCATGTTTAGATTAGGCTTAGCTATAGCTAGCTGTCCTGTATATGACTTTCACGTACACTAAATATTTTAAAATTGTTCACTGCCTGTTGCCTGTTGGTAATTATGCTGTGGTATTGTTGGCTTTTTGTTATCCAATCTGTTTGCAGTGATCTATATGTTTAAAAGCTGATTCAGTTTGGGGGACTGCTGGTGGAACAATTTGCACTTGCAGAAATCCTTGGAAAGAAATCTCTTCCGAGTCTCCTGTTTTTTCTCAGTTTGTGCATTGTGTGGTGGGGAATGGGAGGGGAACCTTTTTTTGGGAGGATAAGTGGTTGGGGGATTGTCCCCTCTACTCCTTGTTTCCCGACTGTATCACTTGTCCCGTTTTAAAAATCAGACATTGGCTTCAATCCTTCAGGTTGATGGCTTGGCGTCCCAGTCTGGAGTCCCTCTTTCTCCCTCCTTTGGCTTCTGTTGTGCTTTGACCATTAGGGAAACGACAGAGGTTGTCAAGTTGTTGCCCCTCCTTAATCAGGTCCAATTGAGTCCCTCTAAGGGGGGGATGTTCGTCTTTGGAGTCCTTGCCCTTCGAAGGGTTTCTCTTGTGGTTCCTTCTTTCAGTTGCTTGTTAGCCTTAACCCTTCGAGAGATTCTGTTTTCTCCTCGTTGTGGAAGGTGAAGGTTCCCAAGAAGGTTAAGTTCTTGTTGTGGCAGGTTTGGCACGAAAGGGTCAACACCCTTGATCGGATCTTGGCTAGAGGTTCTCCTTTGGTTTGTCCTTTTTGTTGTCTTCTTTGCAAGATGGATGTTGAGGACCTGATGCATATCCTTTGGGAGTGTGATTTTGCATGTGGAGTTTGAAGCTGTTTTCTGAACGAGTTTGGCTTTAGTTTTGTCAGGCGTTAGAGTTGTAGAGTGTTCGTGGAGCTCCTTCTTTTTTCGTCTTTTCGTGAGAAATGACTGTTTTTGTGGCAGACAGGGGTTAGTGCTTGTGGACCAAGAGAAATAATAGAATCTTTAGGGGGTGGGAAAGATCGTTTTGTGATGTTTGGTCCCTTGTTAGATTCTATGTTTCCCTCTGGGCTTTGGTGTCAAATCTTTTTTGTAATTATTCGCTAGGTCTTATTTTACTTGATTGGAGGCCATTTTTGTGAGCGGCTCCCCCATTTTTGTGGGCTCTTTTGTATGCCCTTGTTTCCTTTCAATTTTTTCTCAATGAAAGTTTGGTTTTCCATCCCAAAAAAAAGCTGATTCAGTTTGTTGGAAATTGATTATATAAATAAATCATACAAATGGTTTCCCTCCATGCAGGCGCTAGAAAAATCCAAGTACGAGCAATCCCTCGAGTCTGTACGCCGATTCATTGCCATTGCTGAGAAGGAGCTGGAGCTATATTACAGGCACGTTGCACTTTATGGTGATCCAAATGATAGAAATCCATTGTCCATCTTAGACATTCCATCTGGCAACTTGAAGAACTCACAGAAACATCAAGGCGATAAGATGGAAGACTCTTATTCTGATGCTCTTTGCTTAGCTTCTGATCTTATGAACAAGAGAAATCCCGATTCCTCTGACGACGAATCGTCAGAGATTGGAGATGGATTTGCAGATTCCTGCTTATCTACAAGTGAATCAGATTTTGAAAGTGACAAATTATATAATTCTGACAATGGGAGGATAGAAGGAAATTTTTCTGAGACAGGAGAGATGTCAACCACAATGAACACTTGTTCGGGTTTCCAGAATAAATTTGAATTTCATAGGCAAGAACTACCGATACGCTCATATGAGACTGTAATCTGATTTTGTGTTAGGCTTCAATGGATGTATGATACAATGAAAACATGAGTTGATATAATGTATAGCAGATTTTTTTCAGAAATTATAATAACTAGCCATTTCTAAGATAATATCCGCATGGGAAATTTTGTTTTGAAACTTTCAATTTCATTAAATTGTGAAATTGGATTCTAGACTTGGATAGGAAAAGTAAATTCTACTTTCTTGCTCTGCTTCTGTTATATCTATCCGTCAATTTTAACATAATCTATCAAAACCCTTTGATCTAGTAGGTTGATTATAGGGAAAAATTGAGCCAATCAAAGAGAATTCGGTTTGGTTTGGTTTGCCTATTCGGTCTTATTAGTGTGTTGTTAAGAAAATAGAAAACCTCCTGCTTTTGATGAATAATGCCGGGCAGCAAAGCTTGTAGAGTTGTTTTAAATTTAAGGAATTGGAAGAGGATGGGCGTTTTAGTAATGTTTTTGTTTCTCATTTCCTCTTTTTTTGTTTCTAGTTTTTGAGAAATATAAATGTTTTATCCTTCTTATTTTCAAGAAACGTTTTCAAATACAATTTTGGAAACAACAAAATCAAATTTCTTGTTTCTTGTTTATTGTTCTTGATTTTAGTTCGACAATTTTGCTTAATACATCACAAAGAAACCCTCAAACAAATTAAAGGAGTAGGCTAAGTGAGGGTAACATAAAGTGATAAGATGTGTTAAGCAATTAAAGTTTTTTCTAGACCTCTAGAGCATCGGCTAAGACTCTACCCAAAGTTACATTAAGTTCTGTTATAGTATTGATATAAGATTAAATTTATCATAATCCATCAATTTAGGCTTTTGGATTTGAGGGGTGATTTAACATGATATCAAAGTAGAAGATTTTGTATTAAGCTTAAACTATTTAACTAAGGGAAATTTGAGCTAATGTACTTATTTACACTATAATAATGAAAAATGGCTAACCGATTTTTTTTTTGCTAGATTCTACAGTTTTCTTTTTGCCATTTTTACTCTCTTTGGTCTACTTAGATTTGTTCAAGTCCTATCTAACATCATCCAGATTTTTTAATATTTTCATTTTCATTTTGAAATCTTATGTCCTAAAATTGTGGATTTATGATACTTCTAACTAACTTTTCTTTGTTTTTCTTTTATATTTTTTTCACAATTATTCACAAATCTCTTAGGTTTGAATTCTGGTTAGGTTTTTCGTTCTTTTAATCTTCATTTGGTTTAATTGTTTTTCTTGCCAATTAATTTCGTAAATGTCCTCAATTGATTTCCTTTTGATTTATTTCATGATTGACTACTCTTAGACAACATTTCTTACTCAAGCAATGACTTCTCAACTCATCACAATTCTATACAATAGTATTTGGGATGAGCAAAGCTACTACAATGACTTCAAAGTTGGTTTTCGGGTAATACATTAACAATGATCTTCATTTTCCTGTTGAAAAGAAAATTTTACGCTTGTCACTGTTTAGCAATGAGGTAAATAAATGACAGAAGGTTATCTGAAGACAGGGATGTGACCTAAGAAGCACGGACTCGGACACGGGACATGGATATGACACGACACGGACACGGCGACACGCCAATTTCTGAAAATGTAGGACACGGACACGTCGGGGACACATTATTTTTTTTTTTTTTATTAGATAATATTAAAAGATCAAACCCAAAATACTTTAGGTTTTTTTTTACTAACAATTAAAAATAATTAAAAGAAAAAAAATGTGAATGGAAATTTAATTGACCATTGAATTTAGTTTAAAATTTAAATACATAAAACCCAATAAGTCATATGAGTCCAAACTCAATAAAGACAAAAGCCCAACATGCCAAATACCCATTAAAAGCCCTAAAATAATTTCTTAATTATTTTTAACTTTCTACAAACCCTAACCATAAAAGCTCATTCCCTCCCTCATGTTTCAACTTTCTACTTTCCCTCCCTCCCCACATTTCTACTTTCCCTCCCCCCATTCTGCTTTCCCTCCCTCCCTGATTCTTCTTTCCCTCCTTCCCCGTTTCTTCTTTCCCTTCATCTTTATTCTTTCCCCACCTTCCTTCGATCTCCATCCCTTTACCTCCGACTTCACCGCCGACCGTCTCTACCAACGCCGCTATTCTGCAGTTGACAAGTTTGGGTTTTTCGCTTTTTTTTTAGAAGGAAAGGTTTGGGTTTTTGAATGGCGTGTCCATGACGTGTCTGTGGCGTGTCCATCAAGTGTCCGAAATTAAAAATAATAATAAAAAAATAGGACACAGAATATTGCGTGTCGGACACGTGTCCGGAGCATGTCCGGACGTATCCGTGTCCGACACGTGTCTGACACGGATACTTTGTCAAATACGAAGTGTCCGTGCTTCCTAGGATGTGACATTAATTTTGTCAGTTTTGCCAAATGGTATGTGGTGGACTTGTAAATGGCACCGTCTACAAAGGTGGAGAAAGTATAAATTTAATGAAGAACCACAAAGAATTCAAAGTCCTGGATTCTAATGACATCGATTCTTTATCTTCGGATTTCTAACTTTTTCCAAAATTGTGTTTTTAGAGTAAATTAGAATTGAAGAAGGAAATTTATTCTATTGCTTTAAAAGGAAGCTTCCAGTTTAAAATTGTAAAATTAACAGCTAGTAGTAAAGTGCATTGACTCTTTCCTATAATTGATACTTGCATTCATCACTATATGTTTGTATTTACAAGTTTTTCACTTATGTCGGTACACAACATATGAAGTTGACCCAGACAATAGATTTCAAACTCTTTTTCATGAGCTTGGCAACCTCTATAGATGGATGGAAGCATTATTGCTTACCTGTGATCTCTTTCGATGACACAATTCTAAAAAAGCAAGTTTTATGGCATATTGCTTTCGGTTTATACTTTGGATGGCAACTCACACATCTATCCTTTGGCATTTGTCATTGTTGACTCTGAAACAAATGCATCCTAAGAATTGTTTTTTCAAAACATGATATCCGCATTAGGGGAACTAAATGACTTAGTCATAGTATTTGACCAACACAACATTATAATTTATACCTAAACGAGTCAATGGTATTTGCATTTATCATTTACTAAAAAACCTTAAATTACGACATAGATGCAAACCCATTGATCTTTTTTTTTTCTCATGTGTTAAGTCATATAGATCAATTGAATTTGAATTCTATATGAGACAATTGGAGCATATAACATCTATCATCTATTAGGGAATGGGAAGAAATAGAATATCTCAAATGCACTTGAACATTCTCCCTTAGGAAAACAATATAGCTTAATGACGACCAATATATCATAGAGCCTCAATTCTACTTTAAAAGACACTCGTGAGTTGCTTATTATTCCCCTTCTTGAACATATAAGAGATTTGATGCAAAAATGGTTTTGCGTATAGGACTTTTTTAAGTTTTCAATGAATAGATCTCACACCATGAGTTGCAAATGAACTATGTTGGTCGTTAAAAAATAATTGTACAATAGATGTAAGTTGTATTTAAATTATCTTTATATATATATATATATATATATATATATATATGTATATGTATCAACATATACATATATATATATATACAACATATACATATACATATATATACATACATACATATACATATGTATATATACATACATATATATATATATGTATATATATGTATATATACATACATATACATATATACATACATATACACATATATATATATACATACATATACATATATATATATACATATATACATACATATACATATATATATACATATATACATACATATATATATATATACATATATATTTGTTAACTTCATAAACCCATGTAACTATTATTAACATCTAAATGTGCATAAATCAATAGTAGTTTGAAATCCTAAACCACAACCAACATTTTGAAGTCAACATTCAATATCGTACGTGCACCTATAGACAATGGGACCTAGATTTGATCTCATGTCTTCATACTTGCCTCGCCATATGTTGTAGAGGATTTGATCTCATGTTTTTCCATTGTCAGTGCAAGAACCTGAAGGCTCCATAGTGTGTATGAAAAATGCTCTTCATATCTCTTCAGTTTCAAATTTTGGGTCATTGAGAGCTCAAAAAAGTGATTCGATCTCTAGAGAAGCCTATAAGGAAGACCAGATCGCAGCTAATCGAATCGAACATTGAACTGATGGTGCCAAAGTGTCATAGGAGATGGTCAAGATTGTGTTGTATTTCCCTCTCTGGTGGGGTTTGAAATTGGATTTGGAGTCATTGGAAGCATATTGGAAAGGGGTGGGGGTTTTCTCGTGTAAAGAATCCTGTTGATTGACCATCACATCTAAATTCAACTAGCAAGTACAAAGACTGAATTTTTCCGATTCACTGAGATATTGGGTTCTCAAATTTTGATTAGTGTAGTGTATCCCCTTGTTGCCGATTTGGAGTATGAACTTTTACATGTTAGGGGCTGTTTGAAGTAAGGACTTGCAGCGAGTAAGAGTTGTAGGAAGTAAGAGTTAGTAAGTCTGAAGAGTTAGGAAGTCTGTGTTTTGGGTGCAGAATTTTTTAGTCTGGAGTTAAGAAGTCTGTGTTTGGAGCAAAAAGTTGTTTAGTTTGGAATTCTGAAGTCCGAGTTGATTTTAGTTTTTTTTGTACAGTTTTTTTCTACAATATTTCAAAATTTTATTATTAAAAATTTATTCTCATGAATTCTAAGATTGAGATTTTTTGTTTTTTTTTTAATTTATGTATATTTTATAATTTTTTTTAAAGAAAAAAAAAAGAATTTTAAACAAAATACCCCACATTCTTTTTTCAATATCTCTCACATTAATTATTCATTTGCCTTGGATAATTTTCAAGTAAAAGAAAGTCTTACAATAATTTTTTAAATATTACATGTGATTTGGAAAGATTTCAATCCATTAATTTAAATGGATTCAAATAAATTTCAAAATTTTTATGTTTTTATTCTCTCAATTCTAGAAATAATATAGATTTGTTTTCGTCAATCCTAAAATTTAGATTTTAAATTATATTATTTTATGAATATTTTACAATTTTGTTAAAGACTTGTTTTCGTCAATTTTAAAATTTTAATTTAAAATTTGTTTTCCAAGCTTAATAAAAGTTATAATTTTGTTTTTGCATAATTTAAGATTTTATTTTTCAAACTAATCAATGCAATGAATTGTCTAAAGTTTGGTTAATTTGAAAATAATATATTCTTTGAAGTTTTAAAATAACTAAATTAAAAATAAAATATCAAATATTTATGTTATTTTAAAATAATTAAGTTCAAAATGAACATATATTTTTTAATACCATTCAAAATGAATATCATACATACTTTTGTTTAAAATACTATATATTTATGTTATTTATTGTAATAATTTTATTTAATTAAGTTTGGAATGAAAAATTGTTTATTTTTTTTACTTTGAATATGATTAGTTTGAAAATCAAATTTTGTTAATTCGTAATCTTTTAAATACTAATTTCTTAAATTGTAATATGAGTTAGTTTAAAATATGTTTTTCTTATCTTCAAATCATAAAATTATATATATTTTTGAGCTATTAATAAAAAAAAAAGCTTAAAAAAGATAAGATTGCTATTTGTTATAAGTAATTTTGGTTTAAACTTAAAAAAAAAAAATTGTAGATGACATGTGGAGAAAATGAGATAGGAAGATTTTTATCAATTAAAAAAAATTGTTATGTAGTATTCTACTATATATTAAAATTTCAATTTAAATAATAGTATCATATCTAAAACATTCTAATATAATTTATATTTAAAAAATATAATTATAGAATAGAAAGAAAAATATTTTTGTTAAAAAAATTATTAAAATTAATAATTATTTATATTTAAAATGATGAGAAAATTTATATAAAAAATAAAGAAAATTTTTTAAATTAAGAAATTAAAAAAAAAACTATAAAAACAAAATAGAGAGAAAAGAGAGGAGAGAAAGGTAGGAGAGAGATGACGTGAAGAAAAAATGAGATAGAAAAGTTGTGGGGCTCACAATGAAGAGTATGAGGATGAGTTAATAAGTTTATAGGACCTATAATAGAGAGTTGGATGATGGGTTAATAAATTTGTAGGACCTACCATAAGAGTTAAAATACCCTTGGGCCAAACATCGTAAACTCCCCTCAACTTCTCAATCCAAACACCCCCTTATGGGCCATTTGGTTCATAGATTTGGGTGGTTTGTTAAGTCTGAGTTTATTAAACCTCAAGTTGTTAAGTCTAAATTTGTTAAGTTTTTATTTGGATGGTATAGAAAATATGTTTGTTAAGTTTTGATTTGTTAAACCAGTGTTTGGATGTCAAGTCTGAGTTTGTTAAGTCTGTGTTTGAATTCTAATTTGTTAAACTTAAGTTTATTAAAAGTGTATTTGGTTGGTAAATTTAAAATTTGTAATAAATAATAGAAATTATTTAATTAAAGTAATAAAAACTATATATTAAATTATATTTAAAATGTAACTTTTATTATGAAATTAGAGAGTATTATTTTAATAATAAATAAAATATTTTTAATATATTTGTCCACTCAATTTTCTTCCAAAAATTATTTTATAGAATAAATATTTAATTGTTCATGAAAATATTTTCTGACCATTTACAAAGTGTGAACAAATATAAACAAATTTTTTTATACAAATATATCCAACATAAAAATGTTATCAATTGTTTATTTAATGATTTATAATTTGTTGCGCTAACAAAAGTTATTTACTACTTATCATTAAAATTACTATTGAACTTAACTTTCTATATTTAACTAATATAGAAGGTTATAAAGTTAAAGTATTTTAAATAATATTATTTTAAAAACTATTAACTTCTAGATACACTAACCAAAATAGTTTAATTAATTAAGTTTACGAATATAATGTCATTAATTGACTATGATAACATGATTTTTACATTTTCACAAGAAAATAAGTTTAGGAAAGTTGTGGATTTAGAGAAATTTACTTATTTATCAAATGAAAATTGATGTATTAAATTTAGGTTTATATAACGTGTGGTTTAGAATTTAAAATAAGATAATTTTTATTATAATTTATATGTTAATAAAAAATTTAAAATATAATAATAAGTTTCTTATAAATTAGGAACTATTACTTTGTAAATGAATAGATTGTTTTTTAATATTATTATTAACCTGAACACTTTTTAAATAATTATTTTGTAAAACAAATATTTAGTTGGTTTTGTAATTGTTTTTTTCTAATATTTGTCAATGTAGGAACAAAATACAAAGAAATTCTTTCTTATAAATTTATCATTATAATTGCTCTAAAACGTGAAGTATAATAAAGCTGACATATCAATTTATGAATTAATTATTACTATTTAAAATTTGAACTAAATTTATTTACTTATTTATTATAAAGTTATCATTAAATAATTATTTTATTTAACTAATATATTAAAAATTTAATGCATTTTAAAAGCATGATTAAAGACAATATATAAGGTAGCAAATTTGGGGAGTATGAATAAAGTACTGTAGCAAATATGGTGAATAAAGTAAAGAACTGTAGCAAACTTGATGGGTAGAATAATATGTATTGTAGCAAACCTAAGTTAATAAAACTGCCAACCAAATATGAATTTGTTTAAACAAACTCATACTCCCCATTTCCAAAATATGGTCCAAACACCCCTTGTGCTGGTAGTGTTTGTGTTGGTAATAAAGACTTAAAAGCATACATAGGACAAAGAACTTTTTAACAATTGTTTTTCCTTCCTAGTTTTGATTTATTATATGACATTTCCCACAAAAAGATCAATGTTTCTGTCATCCACCATACCAGATAATAAAGCTCACCAGAACAGGCAACTACAACACTACTAAAAGAATCTTATCATGCTCACAATTACATCCGCTATCGCTATCAAACTTTTCAAGTACTTCCCACCATATAAATAGACATCATAAATTTTCAATGCTAAATCCTCCACCCACACACATACCTCAATATTGAGAAAGGAAATAGTTGGAAAAGTAAAATGGAAGAGAAGAAAATAGAGTAAATGAGGAAGGGTGAAAAGAAAGAAAAATTAAATATTGAGAAAGGAATGAAAGGAGTAGGTAGAAAATGAAGTGAAGTATAAGAGAAGAAAAGAAAATGGGAAAGGCATTTAAGAAAATAATTAATATAAAATGATGAAAGATTGCCTAACTAATTTAAAATTTTCCACCTAGCAATGCCACGTCATTTTTCCATCAATCAACTAATAGTTAACTTAGCCGAGGACTATTTAGAATTATTTTCCAAATCTCAAAGACTAGAATGTCATTTTTAAAACTTTATAGACAAAATAAACATCCAATAGACACGAACCCTACCCTCAAAGACCAAAATTATATTTCGACCAATTTTTAACCTAAGACTCAAAAAATAATAAAATTTAAACCAAAAGGTTGATAAGGAAAAGTGAAGTATTCAAATGTTGGAGAGAAGAGTACCTGAAAATGCAAAACGAAGTTTGGAGTAAAAGCCAGCCAAGATAAGATGCCGTTTCATTCTGATATTTATGTGCAATTACAATTCTTTCATTTCCTTGAGTTGATTGGCGGTATCACAATTTACAAGACAATGGCCTGTGCATGACATTCTGTAACGTCCATTCTCAACGAACCCCACACTTGGCTGCATCTCTCCCACTTTTGCTGCATACTTGCCAAAAATGCCTCCGCCCATGCTTCCTTTGCCCCTCCCATGCTTAGTTCATAAGGCACTGTGAAACTGTTGTACAAGTTTACTTAGAAAGGCAACAGCAAAGGCTTTCCACCACAATTTTCATTTACCAAACAGAAAGAGTAATAGTGACGATCAGAGAATTTCTCAGACTGACAAGATAATTGTATCTATGTCTCGAGCAATCGTAGCTAGGCATTTGAACCTTACTTCCAAAATTACCTTAGAAGCTCTTCAAGCTGAGATCCTTTTGTGGAGGTACCTTTCCTGCAGTGAGTTCAAAATGACACTTGAGAAAAATGTTTTTAGAAGTGAAGTACTTCTTCAACAAGAAAAAGTACTTTTGGAAGAACCAGTTATAATAGTGCTTCTTCTAAATGTACTTTAAAGTTTTTATAAGTTTCTTTCTTTTTATTTTCAAATTTTCTTTTGACTATTTAACTAAACCATGTGAAAATTTCGAAAAGTATTTTATAAATTGGCTAAGGACAGTTTTCAACATTCCAAGAGTCATAATAAACTCACCCTAAGAAAATTAGCTGGCATTCAGTTATTTATTTCTTTATCTGATTCGTGTGCAACAAGTTTTCACAACTCCATATGGCCATGCAATGTTAGAGGGGAAAAATATTTTGCTTAGGAAGTGAAAAAACGTTGCTCAACAGCAGAGAGAGAGTATCCATCAGTCTGAGTCTTCGAAGCAATTTAAGGATTCGGTTTTAGACTTATGACAAGCTTGTCAACCAACTAGATTATTGTTCTTTAAAACTGATTTTGGACCGTTAAGAGATTTGAACTGGATAAGACTATAAGAGTTTCTTCATACTATGGAAGGGACATGCCAGATCACTCAAGTATGGTAATCATGCAGAAATGAAGAAGTGTTATTTAGTAGAATTATACAATATAAATAAAATGGTTTGTTCCCCTACTTTTACATCAAGAGTGTTCATGTTTAGGGTCAATTTTACATAAATAGATTTTCTAATATTATTATTTCACCGGTAGGAAACAAATTAGAAATGGCATACCTGCTTATTGATAATCTGAAAATGTGAAGAGGCTTAGCAGAAAGATTGTAAGTAGCCTCAGATATGTGCTCCTTGTGAAATAGGTATACAATTGGATAGCCAAGAAGCCATCTGGGCCAAATAAAGTATCAACTAATCACATTAAACTCAATTCATCAAAAGAATGAAATGAAATCCTGCTATACAAATCACATTGAATGGTCATTGATTTTTTTTTTTCCAAGATAAGAAACACTGGAAAAGAGATATTCAAAAAAGAGCAGAGAGAAACAGCCTAGGGGGCTGGGGTGAGCTAAACAAGAGGAAGCCTACAAAACAAGAGCCTTCCAGTAAAAAATTATCATTGATTTCTTTAAAGTTATTCACATTTGAAATTGATAATTCTGTTAGGAAGCCTATTACGAAAGTTTACCAGAGGAAGGGTAAAACAGTCAATGCCACAGGAAGTTCGTTACAAACAAACTAATCTGGGGGGACCACGAGGGAGGAGGGGGATACTAGTAGGGGATTCGGGCTGGAGAGGAGGGGGAAAAAGATTTGGAGTGAGTAGAGCCTGTGGGCTGGGGGTAATTTTGGGGAGAGAAGGGAATACCGTGAGTCTTCTGTATTGAGAGGTTTGTTTTTGCTTTCTTAGTCGGGTTTACTTCTGCATTTTGATACATTGTAAGGGGATACCTTACAAATTGGTATCAGAGCAAAATCAACCTGGGTAGACTCGGAAGAATGGCGCAGAAACGACTGGAAGAGCGTATTGATGGAATCGAAACTGGGTTGGAAGCGGTCAAGGACGGATTCGATGGAATGCAGGATTCGGTGAGGAAGATCCCTGGAATCGAAGAAGCCTTGGTTTCTCTGTCGAAATCGGTGGAGCAATTGACGATTCAGGGAAGCGAAATTAAGCGATCAGTTGCCATGTTGGCAACGGAGGTAGCTGGATTCCGATCGCGTTCGACGTTGTCGACTGAGGAAGAAAGCGCGCGACAGAAGCTTAAGGGAAAAATGGACGCTGAAGTGACGTCAATTCAGATGGAAACAATGGATGAGAATTTGACACCATACAAGACAGAGGACGGCTCCGGCGACTGGAATAAATTCAAAAAAGTTGAAATGCCGATTTTCGGAGGAACCGATCCGAACTCATGGCTATTCCGAGCAGAGAGGTACTTCCAAATCCATAAACTTACTGATTCTGAGAAACTTATTGTAGCAATAATTAGTTTCGAGGGTGTGGCGTTGAACTGGTACCGGGGAAAAGAAGAACGTGAACCCTTTAAGGATTGGTCGGATCTGAAATTACGGTTGTTGGAACGCTTCCGTCGAGCGAAGAAAGGAAGTGTACTCGGCAGGTTCTTGGAGGTAAAGCAGGAGACAACAGTGACTGAATATTGCGAGGAGTTTGAGCTGTTGATGGCACCGCTGCCACACTTGGCGAGCGATGTGATAGAGAACACATTCCTAAATGGGCTGGACCCTGTGATCCAGGCCGAAGTCTTATGTTGGAGGCCGGTTGGGCTCAATGAGATGATGAGAGTGGCGTTGTTGGTGGAGGACCGTGAGGAGGCCCGGGAAGAGGCCCAGAAACCTAGTAACAGAGCTCGGCCCGTTTTTTCGTCCATGAAGGTAGGGGGCAAAGAAGCTGTGAAAAACGCGGAGCCAGCGATCACGCGAACGATCACCTTGTCCAGTAATTCCGCAACGAATCAAAGAAAAGAAGCTCCTATGAAACGTTTATCAGAGGCGGAATTCCAAGCTCGAAAAGCGAAGGGGCTATGTTTCCGGTGTGAAGAGCGCTATACGGCTGGTCACAGATGTAAGGCCAAAGAACTGAGAACTCTGGTAGTTCAACCTAATGGCGAGGAGCTCGAAATTGTGGAAGAAGGAAACGGACCACCTTTGACGGAAGACGTAGAAGAAGAAGACGTACGCGATGCGGCGGAATTGTCAATCAATTCGGTTGTCGGAATGACACCCCCTGGGACGATTAAAATGAAGGGGACGATCCAAGACGAATCGGTGGTCGTTCTTATCGACTGTGGCGCCACCCACAATTTCATAGCCCAACAAGTAGTCGAGAAATTACAACTCCCGGTGTCTGAAACTTCGAACTATGGAATTATAGTAGGTACAGGGTCAGCTATTAAAGGGAAAGGTATGTGCAAAGGGGTGATTGTTAACCTGGGAGAGTTGACTGTTACTGAGAATTTCTTGCCCTTGGAATTAAAAGGAGTGGATGTCATTTTGGGTATGATGTGGTTACACACTCTCGGGGAGACAAAAGTACATTGGCCATCCTTGACAATCAAGATTGAAAGGGAAAATAACCAAGTCATTACCCTTAGAGGTGACCCAGGTCTGACCAAAACAAAGGTTTCATTAAAGAGGTTGATGAAGGAATGGGACGACAATGACCAAGGATTTCTGGTGGAGTTGAAAGCCCTGCCAGCAGTCGAATTACACGGTGAAACAGAGAGGGAGGTCGTACCAGAGGAAACACCTAATGCCGTTCACCAATTACTTCAGAAGTACTTGGATGTTTTTAACATGCCTGCAGGATTACCACCAGCACGAGACATAGATCACCGCATCCATTTGCTCGAAGGAGTACAGCCAATCAATGTTCGTCCGTATAGATACCCCCATATGCAGAAAGCTGAGATAGAGAAATTAGTGGAAGAAATGTTGCACTCTGGTATTATCAGACCAAGTGTGAGCCCTTTTTCTAGTCCAGTCATTTTGGTCAAGAAAAAGACAGGGGGATGGCGATTCTGTGTTGATTATAGAGCATTAAATAACGTCACAATTCCAGATAAGTTTCCTATTCCAGTGGTTGAAGAGTTATTGGATGAGCTGCATGGTTCGAGGGTGTATTCAAAAATTGATTTGAAGTCGGGTTATCATCAAATAAGAATTCATCAGGAGGATATTTAGAAAACGGCTTTTCGAACACACGAGGGCCATTATGAATTTTTAGTCATGCCCTTTGGGTTGACCAATGCACCCTCCACCTTCCAGGCATTAATGAATAGGATATTCAGGCCCTTTTTGCGGAAATTCATTTTAGTCTTCTTCGATGATATTTTAATCTACAGCACCAGCCATGATGATCATGTTAAGCATTTGGAAATTGTGTTTGAGATTTTGAGGGAGAATCAATTGTATGCTAATCGGTTGAAATGTCAGTTCGTGAAGGAGAAAATCGAATATTTGGGTCATTGGATTTCAGCAACAGGGGTAGAAGCAGATGCTGAAAAAGTTCGAGCAATGGTTGAATGGCCACAACCCGCGAATATAAAAGAACTGAGAGGATTTTTGGGTTTGACTGGGTATTATAGAAGGTTTGTGAAGCATTATGGGGAGTTGGCAGCACCGTTGTCACAATTACTAAAGAAAGGGGCCTTTCAATGGGATGAGCAAGCTGCAATTGCTTTTGAGAAGTTAAAGAGTGCCATGGTAACATTGCCAGTTTTAGCGTTACCTGATTTCAGTCAGCCATTCGTGGTGGAATCCGACGCTTCAGGGACTGGTTTAGGGGCAGTTCTTTCTCAAGGTAAGAGGCCAATAGCTTTCTTCAGTCATATATTATCCAAAACAGCCCAATCCAAATCGATATATGAGAGGGAACTCATGGCCATCGTACTAGCTGTACAGAGATGGAGGCCGTATTTGCTGGGAAAGAAGTTCATTGTGCAAACCGACCAGTGTGCATTAAGATATCTATTGGGACAGAGAGTGGTCCAACCTCAGTACCAACGGTGGGTCTCCAAGCTGTTGGGATATGATTTTGAAGTTCAATACCGACCAGGCCAAGAGAATAAAGTTGCTGACGCTTTATCACGACTTCCTCCGGTTGTTCATTTGGCAATGTTGACAGTGCCATCCATTCTAGATGTTGGTGTCGTAGCTGAAGAGGTGAAAGCTGATCCTAAACTCCAAAAGATCATTCAACAGCTACAAGAAGACGAGGAAAGCGTGCCGCGGTTTTCTATTCAACATGGCAACTTAATGTACAAAGGTAGATTGGTATTAACCAAGGACTCGACCTTAATTCCTGCAGTGTTGCATACTTTCCATGACTCTGTTTTAGGAGGGCACTCAGGGTTTTTAAGAACCTATAAGCGGCTAACGGGCGAATTGTATTGGGAAGGGATGAAGAACGACACGAAGAAGTATGTGGAAGAATGTCTGATTTGTCAAAGGAACAAAACATTGGCCACCTCACCCGCGGGGCTGCTGGTTCCTCTAGAGATTCCAGTGCGTATTTGGGAAGATATCTCCATGGATTTCGTGGAAGGACTACCTAAATCTGAAAGTTTTACTGTGGTAATAGTGGTGGTAGACAAATTGAGTAAGGCAGCTCACTTCATCCCCTTACAACACCCTTTTAACGCCAAGACAGTGGCAGATGTGTTTATGAAAGACGTGGTTAGATTACACGGGTATCCAAGATCCATTGTTTCAGACCGAGATAAAGTTTTTATCAGTCATTTTTGGACTGAATTATGGCGGGTGCAGGGTACTAAGCTATGTCGAAGTACTGCTTTTCATCCTCAGACGGACGGCCAAACCGAGAGGGTTAATAGATGTTTAGAAACATACTTGCGATGTTTCTGTGGAGAACGTCCTAAACAATGGAAGAAGTGGCTGCATTGGGCGGAATATTGGTATAATACCACCTTCCATATATCTATTGGCAGTACACCATTTCAAGCTGTTTATGGGCGTCCTCCCCCCCCACTCCTATCTTATGGAGATGTAAAAACAGCCAATGGGACATTGGAACAACAGCTAAATGACAGGGATATAGCGCTGGACGTGCTGAAAGAACATTTGCGGGTAGCACAAAATCGGATGAAAAAATTTGCAGACAGAAAACGTTCGGAGATCAGTTTTGACGAGGGAGATGTTGTGTTCCTGAAGATCCGTCTGTATAGACAGCTCTCCTTAGCCAAAAAGAGGAATGAGAAGCTAGCTCCGAAATACTTCGGTCCCTATCGAGTCGTCGAAAAGATTGGGAAGGTAGCCTATAGGTTGCAGTTACCCGAAGATTCCAAAATCCATCCAGTTTTTCATGTATCCCAGTTGAAGAAAGTTTTGGGCAATCAACAGCAAGCTGTAGATGGACCACCAATGATCAGCGAAGACTTCGAGTGGATTGCTGAACCTCAGGATATTTTTGCAGACAGAGTTAACGAACACACGGGTGAACAGGAAGTGTTAGTCAGTTGGAAGAATCTACCACCACATGAAGCGACATGGGAAACTATACACACCATGAATAATCAGTTCCCTTCTTTCAACCTTGAGGACAAGGTTTTTGCGTCCGAGGGGAGTATTGTTAGGAAGCCTATTACGAAAGTTTACCAGAGGAAGGGTAAAACAGTCAATGCCACAGGAAGTTCGTTACAAACAAACTAATCTGGGGGGACCACGAGGGAGGAGGGGGATACTAGTAGGGGATTCGGGCTGGAGAGGAGGGGGAAAAAGATTTGGAGTGAGTAGAGCCTGTGGGCTGGGGGTAATTTTGGGGAGAGAAGGGAATACCGTGAGTCTTCTGTATTGAGAGGTTTGTTTTTGCTTTCTTAGTCGGGTTTACTTCTGCATTTTGATACATTGTAAGGGGATACCTTACAAATTCATTCTCATTGATAGAGTCACAGTATAAAAGAGGCCATAACGAAATTTCTGAACCCTAAGAGCTAACAAAAAACTGCACCAACTAGAACTTATAACTAAAGGGCTATAGTTACAAAAACAGTTCTCCAACTAATTAACATCCTCCTAAAACTAAGATGCTACTACCAACCCAACTCGCAGCTACAAAACTCAAGAATGCCTCTAGGTAGTTTATGAGTCTTACGAATGTAATGAATAATAAAGGGGTACTCAAGAAGTAATCAAGAAGTAAGGAATTACCCATTTAAAGTTGGCAGAGTGATTTCAGTATGTTCCAAATAGTTAGTAAGATCAATGACAGAAGACTGAGAATTAATCCCATGAAAAGAGGATCTGGTATCCGTTATGCAGTTTTCCCCGAGAGATGGTGATGGGACATTTTTCATTTCATCTAGAGAAAATAAAGATGAGAACAACTTTTGAATTGATTTAAACTGCAAACCCAGTGGGCTTTTATCAGCATCTATTAACATCTGGGGCAAATAAGACAAAAGGTAATCACCAAAAAGGGTAAATGTAGCACCTCAAAAATTAAAAGATGAAAATCAAAGATCACTGTGAACCTTGGGGGGATCCTGTTCAATATCAACAAGGAGCAGTGTTAATTTGGAATTCAAACTTGATTGAACATGCTCAGCAAGTCCTTGCACATGTATCAGATATATCATATCCTCTATGACCATTACCTTAAGATTATCAAATATATGTAGTTCCTGCATCAGTTTAAAAACATTCAAATTAGAAAAGTTGCAACACATGACATTAAGATAGATAAAATAGTCATATATCTTCAATGACCACCCTCTGCATGAGTTATCGATCAATGTAGTCATGTCAAATGGAAAAACCCTATCCGAAATATTATGAGGAATAGGAATATTCATGCATTTTTGGATTAAGGGATATTAATACACAGTGCTGAGATAAAATATACCCCCTAATCCAGTAAGTTGACTGGTGTTCGCTTCTTTTCTTCTATGTTTATAGCATGTGAAAGTTCAGCATCTACTTTCACCAAATAAATAGGATATGATTTCTAACAAACCCCCACATAATTTCAGATTTTAAAAAATGAAAATATAAATGTTGACAAATGTTGTACTAAGGAATGGGTGTAAGTGCCTACCAAATCTGAACCTCCACCTAGTGATAGTACGTTTGTGTTTGAAATAATCACACTGAACTAAGTCTCGAACTAGATTTTTGACTCAAACTTAGACTAACAATACAAAAAGTACGAGCAATTTATGGGGGATTCGTTTGCATGTATCTTGCTTTCATAATTGTTTTTAAGGAGTAGCTCAACTCTCTAGAGTAGATACCTCACTATAACACTTAAATAGAGGTAAGATCTCCAGCATAATTTATTCAAACACCCTATATTTTACAAGACTGACACCCTTTATATGACCCCAACTTTATTGTTGCTATTGAACCCCATTCATTCAATCTTAGATATTTGAGATTTGATATTCACTGTGGTTACAATTTTTATAGGCTACAGTCTCATTCCCCTCACTGATAAAACAAAGAAATTGATTCTAATATCTGTCCAAACGATGTTAAGGATATAAAGACATTGAGCAGCAAAATTAATAATCCAACACAATCTATGCAAGCAAGAAGTATGTAATAAGCCTTTTGAATTAGTTCTAGAAGTGCACAAAGCCGCTGTTGCAGTTCAGGCATCTTTCCACCATAGTCTATCATTACAACTGGTCTCATTCCTGTACACAAAGCTAAGACATCTGCACCATAAAACAAGCCATGATCAAGGGGGGATGTGTGGATAAGAACCTGTAGCTTATGAAACTTTATGCTATACTGCAAATGCTTTCCAAGCTCGAAAACTTTCTAGTATGCAATAATCAAAACCCATCAGCATGTTGAGTTGCAAATTTCGAATAAACTATAAAATTGAAACCCATTAAAAGGGGGGGGGGGGGGGGGGGGGGGGATGAAGCCGAGATTGGTGGGAAGCAACGAAAAATTGAAAGAGGTAGAACAAGAAATTGACCTATTTCGAGGCGACGCTTGGCTGGGAATTTGAGACGCCATTTGATTTGAGAAAGAGAGGAGTCCAGCACCTTCAGTGCTTCGTCCATTTCTCTTGCCTCCATCATTCCTCCTCATTCACCCATTTAAAAATACTTTGATCATCAACTTTTAATATGGGCTTTTGAAACTTCTCCCAAAAAAACAAAAAACAAAAACAAAAACAAAAACACAAACAAAAACAAAAACAAAAACAAAAAAGTTGGCTAAATTATAAAAAATAAGAAAATTGTGCCTAATAGCTAAATAAAATAATGAAAATGAAAAATGGCTAAAAAGATCCGATGTTCGAATTTATAGCTATAGAGTTTTTAGGAGAAAGAGTGAATAATCCAGTATTTAAATCATACCTTGTTGTATACTAATATTTACACTCAAACCACCTAACTGCATGATTCTGAAAAAATATATATATGCACTAACTTGTTTCCAGCTACCCAGATTCATTTTAAAAAATCTACCCAACAACTTCTATCCATAATTCACTCACTCCTCCCATCGATTTTCAAACGTTCCTTCCATTTTCACTCTCCTCTCGATTTTCAAATGTTTCACCCCTCCATTACCAAACGTTGCATCTTTTTTCCATTTTCTAGATTTGAAAATAACATTTTTTCCATTTTTGCAAATTTGAAAGTCAAATTTTTAGACAATTCTTATACCACTGAAATTATTTCCTAGATTGACTTCCCTACAATGGTGTCTGAGATGAGAAAAAAATCTACAATAATTTCAAGAACGGCTTAGTGTTTGTAAGGTATGACTTAACCCTTTCTCAACTTACCAAATCCATTGCCAACCATCTCAAATTCAATGGTGAAAATGAAATTCCACGTCTCTCCCTCTTTAGGAATCGTGAAAACAAATCTCTGATGATGAGTCTTTCTAAGGACAAGGACCTCGCCTGGATGCTCGCTGGATTTTCAAACAGGATGTTGTCTCGTCGTGGATGTTAGAGGTGCAGATACCAGTATACACCGAGGTGATGCAGGTCTAAACCCAACGAAGAATACAAATAAAGGGAAGAAAGATTTTAAATTTTTTGATCTTGAAAGAATTGGCACACTAACATAGAATTTTCGTGCTTCAGTATTCAACACTGGACAATTGTGGGTTGTGAGGAAGTTTATCGACGAGCATAGTTGGCCTATCGATGTTGTCGAGAATGACCACAGACGAGCTACCTCAACTATTGTTAGTGAGTATGCAAAGATCATTCTAAGAACAAACAGTAGGGTGCATTGTACACCACACAATATAATATTGGAAGAACCATAGAATTAGTATAAGTTATGACAAAGCTTGGAAGGGAAGAGAGAAGACCCTAAACCTCATTAGAGGCTCACATAAACAATCGTATGTGTTTATCCCTACTTTTGTAGCCAGTTTGATTGAGAGAAATCTAGGTATAATACTTTATATACCATGTATATCTACACATTAACGACATTATTTTTTTTTTATATCATATGTATATCCTCATATTAACAACACCATTTGACAGGGACCTACACTGTACAAGGGTTTTAGGTGAAATGATATCTTCATTAAATGATGGCATGTAAATAATTAATTTTATTTACCAATTTCTTAGGTGAATGATGGCTGGGATCGATAATTTTATTTATCCAATTGTATGTTCACGCTTTATTAAATGAGGATTACATACCGAAATATTCCTTGTTTGAACATTTTATAGATGCAACTACATATGTATTTTTCAATATATACTACTTATCTAGGTCATTGTTTTAATTAGCGTGGTACCTATCTATGCAATTTTTAGTTTTTCAATCTGCCAATTAATAATGGGGTTCATAGTTATTACTTAACTAGATTTTTAAAAAAAAAACAATTGGAAACAATGTTAGGTTTAAGGTTTTAGATTTTTACTCTTAGTTGTTACGATTGTTGAATGCAACTTGCATCTCTCTCATTCCTTATAATGCTCCATTTTTTTAGCCTTTCTTATAGCTTCTTTAAAAATGGAAAACGTATATCATGGGCATTTTTTTGTTCAAATGTAATTTCAATATTATAATAAAAAAATAGTTTTAGACATTTTTACAAATCAATTTGATTTAGCTATTTTTCATGTTGGCCTATTAAAAATTAGTCATTTATCTTGTTGGCCCAAAAAATACATATGAACTTTGGGTCTAGTTTCATAATAATATCCTTAAACTTTAAAAAATTTAATAATACTCCTAACCTTTCAAAAACGTTCAAAATTACCCTCACCATTAGCAAACCACACGAAAAAATGACGTGAATCATTAAATTATAATGAGTACTAATATGACATGGGAAAAATGAAAACATAGATGTCTAAGGTGTTGATAACTCTTGGTTTAAAGGGTTATTTAGTCTTAACCAAGATTATTTCTTGCACTTTTAAACACTTTTAAACACTTCTCAATGCTATTTTATGATCAAACTATTCTAAATTCTACAAGAATAAGAAAGATTCAAGTTTTGCAAGAACAAGAAAGATTTAAGTTTTTAACTGTTGAGGATCCCACATTGAAAAAATGTAGAGAGACCTCACAATTTATAAGATACATGGGCTACTCCTCACATTGCCAATTGGTTTTGAGATGGAACCCCATGTAATCTGATATGGTATCAGAGCCCATTAAACCCAAACGGGTATTCGGTCCAAAAAAAATTAAAATTGGGATCCGATCCAAGAATGGTGAACCCAAAGTGGCACCATCTTGAGGGGGCATGTTGAGGATCCCACATTGGAAAAATGTAGAGGGACCTAACAATTTATAAGATACATGGGCTACTTCTCTCATTGCCAATTGGTTTTGAGATGGAACCCCATGTAATCTTGATATGGTATCAGAGCCCATTAAACCCAAACGGGTATTAGGTCCAAAAATTAAAATTGGGATCCGATCCAAGAATGGTGAACCCAAAGAGGCACCATCTTGAGGGGGCATGCTGAGGATCCCACATTGAAAAAATGTAGAGAGACCTCACAATTTATAAGATACATGGGCTACTCCTCACATTGCCAATTGGTTTTGAGATGGAAGCCCATGTAATCTGATATTAACCATGTATGGCTTAATGTGCTTAATTAAGTGTATGGTTATATTTAGGAAGAATTAATATGGTTGCTGCCTGATCGGGCTCGTCACACCCGTCAAATAATATTTATAGTCGGACATACATAATATTTGCAGTATTAGTAGGCTAGGTCGATCCACAGGGAATCTGGATGATTACTTTCTCTTTTAATTTGAATTATAAAAATCGAAATTGTAACTTTGGGGGAGGGGTTTGTGCAAAATGTAAAAGGGCATAAAAGTAAATTGCATAAAGGTAGAAAATAAAAGCACAAGAATGAAACTATCTTACCACAACACCAATTCGGGAATTTCGTCGAGTTTTGTATGTAACTTTGATCACGAGAGTCTCAAACAAGTAACAAATTCAATTTAAACAACTAACCAGCTCTTCTGGTAAAGCCCAAGAGCCCCTAAATGGCTCCCTTATCTAGACCAATTCAACCTAGCATTGATTTAGCCTCTAATTAACTCTCTAAGCTGGGCACGATAGTGTTCTATACTTATTAAGCTAATTGCATTAAGAATGAGAATTGATTAGAACATTACTAACTAATTTGGATAGCCTAAATTAATTAGCAAGTTGTTTGGCCCCTAAAGCCCATCATGCAAAATATATGAGAGATTAAACTCTACTATGCAAATATGAGCGGCCTTGTGCTACTTAGATAAGTGCGAGAAATCGAAACGATAGAGATTACGAAATCAAGCATAGCGGTGAACGTTCATACATGCTTGAGTTGTCAATTCTAACATACAATCTAGTTCTAGCATTAAAGCGAAAGACAAAACATGCTTAAAACTAAAATTAATATAGAAATTAAAGATAAAACCTCACAAAGTTACATTGGAATCTGACTTTAATCCCGAATTAGTGTTACGATCTAGCCTGTCATCTCCAAAACGTCTTTTGACCCCATGGGTCGATACAAATCATCCCCAAAAGGACTAAAACACACTCAAATAGAAAGGAAAGGGTTGTTTGTCTAAAAAAAACGGCTGATAATGATCTCTCATAACCTTAAAAACAGAAATGTTCTATTTATGTAAATCGAAGTAGCGTTGAGACGCTACAGACAACGTCTTGATGCTACCAGCGTTGAGGTGAGGCTCGTCGCAGTGTCAAGCGAGGCTTGTATGCGCGTACTTACGACAGCGTCTCGACGCTGTCCTATTCTCCAACATTCTTCCTTTTGCATTCGATTACAGAATGTTGAGACGCTCATCTTGGCTTCTAGATGCTCTAGTCAGAGACATTTTGGTCATTTCACTTCATCTTCTTGCTTGGTTGCTCAAATGACCTTCGATTGGATCCAAATTAACCTCAAACTGATAAAAACTCTCAAAATCATGCCATTTGCTCAATAACCTACAAAATATCCAATTAAGAGCATAAATTCTATCCAACTAACACGAATTTAAGCAAGAATAAATAGGACTTTCTAGGTCTTATCAAATTATCCCCAACCTAAATCTTGCTAGCCCTCGAGCAAGGCATAAATAAAACATTAAGTAAATGAATCATTGATAGTAAACACACAACTCTAATCTCATTGCTCAATATAGCTAAACATTTGCATAAAGAAAAAGCACTGCACATGCACTGTCCATCCATGAGAAAATTAAAAATGACTCCTATCATTTCTCTTGTGTGTGTGTCTAACCTCCCTAACGTAACCTTTACAAGTGAGGGGTAGGTTTATGGGATCCTCAGATTCATCGCCCCTCTACACTGGCCTTAAGAACTAATTGTTCAGCTCTCCAAACGGTCAAAACGTAATAGACTAATAAGTATCGGAAAAATAAACCCACGGGCTTAACTTGCATCACTTTAAACATCAAGGGCACTAGCTTTCACACTACTATTGCAAGGACCCTTACGCAGAGCACTCGCTCAATGGGTGGCCTAACTGATCACAAAAGTGATAGTTCTTTTTACCCCTGACCACTTATACGCATTACAAGTTCATTTACTTTTCTTCTTTCTTTTCTTTTTACAAACCTTTCTTTCTAAGCTCAAATATATATATATATATTTTATTTCTTCATTCTTTTCTTGCAGACATATAACATACTTTTTCTCCCTAAGTAATGTATTACAAACCATCATGCAAGGATGCCTCCAAACTAGCCTTAAGCCTATCGGGGTGATAATGAACATCTAAACCCCATAAAGCTACCCTAAGCCTTCAAGACTACAAAAGGGGTAGGCTAGATGTGCTCATAACAGACAAGAAAATCAAGGAAATTCTTTTTAATAATGCTCAAATTAGGACACATTATCAACTTCAATAAAATGAAAATGTCAAGCTGTAGAAAGCACATCCTTGAATGTCCTAATCATGCATAATGCTACCAACTCATCAACAATTCATGCTCCAAAAATTTTCAAAAAAATCAAGAAATACATGCTCAACACTTCAATCAAAAGCCTGATGCATAAATGCTCAGGACTCAATCAACATGCTTAGCAATTAAACAATAAAGCTCAACAAACAAACTCCAAACTCCACCCCCAACCTAAAATCATACATTGTCTTCAATGTGTATAAAAGGTAAAGAATTAGAACAAATGAAGGGGAGAACAATAAAACTCCCATGGCGTTTAATGCTCATAGGTGGTGTGGTATTAGTGGAGAATCCTCCTTCCAACTTAGGGTCAACTTCAATCCTACCAAACAACAAACAGACTAAACTACCAAAAACTGAAAACAAAAAGCAAAAAGCAAGGAAAGCAAGTAAAACTTTTGACATCTGGTTGCCTTAGGAAGTGCAAATTTTTAACGTTGATTGCTCGATGGAATCCTTTCTCTCAATGATCAACCTAGGTCCATTTTCCTCAAAACCATTACACCCTTCCTCTTGGACTTCTTCTTTTTCCACACATCATGTAAAATAAAAGCTTCCATCTTGCACAAGGAGTGCACAACATTAGCATGGTCTAAGTCTTGAAAAACATGAAATTCAAGCACCTCACCATCAAACTCCATAGAAAGAATGCCCCCATCAACATTAATATTTGTTTTTAGTAGTTTTCATGAAGGGCCTACCTAATTATACAGATGTTGATGAATGTTTAGGCCTATCACCTATGTCTAAGACATAGAAATCTGTTGGGAATATCAAATTCTCTACTTTAACTATAACATTTTCAACAACGCCCATGGGGTGCATAAAAGAACCGTCAGGCAACTGTATTACTACACTAGTCTCATGTAGGTCGTTCAATTTAAGCTCTTTAAAAGCATAAAAATGGCATGATATTTATAGATGGATCAAGATCAAGCATGTCATGCTCAATTTTCATATTTCAAATAGTGCAAGGTAAAGTGAACATATTGGGATCCTTACACTTCTCAAGCATGGATCTTTGAGAGACAGTTGACACATTCTCACTTGCAGTTTTCACTTCTTTCTATGTTAACGTTCTCTTATTGGTGCACCAATTCTTCACAAATTTGGCAAATTTTGGAACTTGCTTCACATCATCCAACAAGGGAATGTTCACCTCGACCTTCTTAAACACCTCTAGAACCTCTTTCTCCTTCTTCTTTTCCATACTCTCCTTCTACTTGGCTAATCTGCTATGTGATCGCCTGAAAACATGTGGGGCCTTTAGAAGAAAACTTTTGAATAGAAAATGTTTCAAGTCTAGTGCAAGTGCACACTGTCAAACAAGTAGCAAAGGAAATATTTCAAAGTATCGATCTCACAGGGAATGGATACCACAAAATCTAAAATGAAGGCAAAGATATTCACACAAAACAACCTCAGTAACCAATATCAAACAATCTGGAAGTTTGTTGTTGCGTAATTTTTGCGCAATACCGCAAGTGTACGGGTCAAGTTTTAATATAGTGAAAAAGTGTTCGAGTATCGTCCTCAGGATTGGTTTTCTAATTCACTTAAGTACTATGAATATTATCGCCCAATTTTATTTAGAGAATAGAATTGAATGATGGATGCAAGATTTAAATAAAAAAATTATAATAAAAATTGAAACAATCAGAGGAGAGAATATCCTAGGGAGTTGATTTCACCTTATTAGACTAAAATAAATAAATTACTTAAACATCCAAGATTGATCAAACAAATATTTCATAAGTCTAGAAGTCTTTTATCATGAATGACTCTCTCGAGGACAAACAATTCTTATGCAATAAGGCAAAACCTACATCTCTGATGATTTTTAACGTTATGCATAACATTAAGTTCCTTCATTAACAACTTCGAAAGGAGCCCTAATCATTATCAAGTTAGAACTACCTTTAGTCATGCAATTAGGATCTAATCTAAATTACCTTTCTCAAGCGTGAATTTAGACCAACATAACATTTAATCCGTGATCAAAAGATAAAAAGCATTAAGAATATAAAAGCATGAATGAAATTAATGACAATCAATCATGGAATTTAAATAATTAAAACATAAGGTCTAATGGCTACATCAATCCCTAGAATAAGAAAAGAGTTTAGCCACTCATGTTCACTATCACAAAATCTAAACTCTTAAACAACATTTAAATACTAAATAAAAAGAAGGAAGAGAAAAACTATGTTGGTGTGTCGATTTTCCGTCTCCGTATGATCTCCACAACTTGGCCTTGAATATTTCCCTTAGGTCTCTTCTCACTCTTGTATGTAGAAATTTAGAGTTGTGCTCTCCAAAGTTGAATGCCTTGAAGTGAAGAGAATGTAGGTATTTATAATGGGTCAATCCATATCCTAATCTAATTAGGAATTCATTATTTAATTAAATTAAGAATCCAAAATCTAATCAAATTAGGAATCCATAACCTAATTAAATTAGGAATCGATAACCTAATTAAATTAGGATTATTTTTTCTTCACCAAAAATTGTCCCCAAAATTGGTTGCTTAATTAGCACTTTTATCACCATATTTCTTCTAAAATCTTCAGTTTGCTCAAAATGCTCAATTTCTACAAAATAAACAATTATGAACGTGAAAAGCATATTTTTAAGTCTCAAAACTAGCATAAAATGAAGCCTAAAGATAGCACATATTGTGTGCTATCATAGGTGTACTAGTCGAGTGAAACTTGTGGGTAAAAATTAATAAGAAATAATAGCTTAACCCTAGTGCAAGTATACACTGTCGATGCAAGTAATATAAAATTGGAAGTATTCCAAAGTATCGAATCCCAAGGGAACGGGAGCAACAAAATTAATGTGTAACCAAGATTGTGAACAATAACAACTTTAGTAGCCAAAAATATAAAAACACAAATAGTTTGGGTGTGAAGTAACAACAGAACTGAAAAACAAAACTTAAAACTGATTTAAAGGACACTCAGTAAAATGCAGGAATTCAAGTCCATTCCTATATGTTGGTAAGATTGTCAACTAATTGCCATAGCAATCAGACATTTCACAAAAACGTTGTAAATCGAATCGAGTCCTATTCAGTTTTGATTTAAAACCCTTAGGAGACTAAGTGATGAGACCTATATGTCTATGACCAATCGTACTTAGGTAATTAAGATCGCATTCTTGGTTTTGAGGGGCCTGTCCTATGTCTAGGATCGTGTTGCTACCATCAGGCTCTTGTTTGATTCTATAAACTCATTTGTTCTACAAAGTTTTCTTACCTCTTGGTAACTCAGCCAGTTGCCATGTTTGATTCATCATAAGAGAATCGATCTCATCCTTCATGGCCAACTCCCACTTGATAGAATCTTTCAGTTGAACTGCCTCATCATAACATTCAGGTTCACTCTCTATCAGTCAATAATATGTAATTCAAAGTAGGAGAATACCTATGTGGTGATATGATAGTTCTAATAGACCACCTAACTGATAGAATGAACTTTTCATCTCGCAGCGGAAGCATTGGATCGTCTTTGATTTATTTAGAATTAAACACAAAATATACAAGGTTAAGCAAAAACTTACATTGAAATAAACATGAAGATTCTTCTGGCGGATCTTTATCTCTTCCACAAAGTCTTCCTAGCTATGATTCGAACACAAGACCAAGGCTTGTGAGAGCATTTTGAAAGAAAATCCACAAGGGATTGGAGAGGAAGAGGTTTAGAGAGAATTCTCTAATTCTCTCTATTAAGAAGATGTTTGTTGTATCTAATGGCTCAATCTAAGGATCCTATTTATAGAGACCAAGGGAAAATCTTTGTCATAATTAAAATATTATATTTTAATATCTAATATATTAAAATATATCATATATTATTTGAATCCCATTCAAATCTCCTACGATATTTATTTATTTGAATCTTATTCAAATTATATAAATATCTTTTATTTAATATATCAAATATATATTAATTATTTTAATATTTAATGTATTAAATACAATAAATATATTTTCCTCTTTTATATTTAATATATCTAATATATTAAATATTAATTTGAACACTTCAAATTAATATTAATTTGAACATTTCAAAATTTTCTTTCAACTAAATTGATATTTTAGTGTTACTATGAGCTAGCAATGGGACCTTATGGACCTACAGATTATAAGCTCCAATGATACAAAATCAATTAATTAAACTCTTTAATTAATTAATTTTCATTCATTAACTATAGGTCACTCCACTATAGACTTAGAGTTGCACTCTTATGCACTGTAGGACAAGTTGTGTCCATAAATATAATCACTACATGCAAGTCGATCCTTCACGAGTTGTTCGTAATTATAGCTGGGTCAAAAGTCCGTTTTACCCCTATAATTATATCTTGCACCTTAAGTACCATTGATTCTCTAATGAACAATATGTTTATAATCTAATTATAAACTAAGTCCTTCTCGGGCCAATGAGAGGGTGGAGCCCCATTGTTCCAGTCCCGAAATCAGCACTTAAGGGAACTACTCATCTACTTACCCTATATAGGAATGAGTGAATTCCATATTGTGAGATTATGTTCCCAGCTCCCTATTTGGTCAAGTCCCCAAAATGGTAGGTATATTGAATCGGCTACAAAAGCCACTCTCACCTATGCAAATCAAAGGACAAGCCCTCACAGGCAGGAGTTCATAACTCACTCAGGATTAAGTTCGAGTCGCATATGATCATCCTGATGAAATATTAATCTTCTCAATTAATGGATTTATAAAGAGAGATTAAATATTTCGTGGTCCAGTCTTATATAAACTCATTGTATAAGATACCCCCACTCACATGTCTCCACATGAATGATTTGGATCAAATCATTTGTAACTGTTACAAAGTGGGTTGTATCAATAGTGTTACTAGAATAAGGCACCCAACCTTATCCATATACTATGACTCTTTAGATTATTTCTTGAACATGATCCTCTCGTATGTCAACCATATATTGTTCAAGATTACACTAATAACCTTGGATTTTCATATAATAGATAATATTATATTGCAAATAAAATAATCAAAATTATTATTCATTATTAAAGAAATTATTAATTACGAGGCTTTAGAGCATAAATCCCAACACTAACTACTGTAGGTGGCGTTCTCTGAACTTCATCAGCCTCTACAATTTACTCATTAGGTTCTACAACTAGTTCCTCAGTTTCCACAACTATTTCCTTAGGAGTAACTGCATTTTGATCTTCAATTCTCGTTGTGTTGGTCTCAACCTTAAGAAGACTTATATACTGAGTTTTATCTTATGTACTTTCATTTGACTCTGAATCAACTGTTATTCTATTTTTGTACATAACTTCCTCATATAAGATCACGTTCTTGCTTTTGAGTATCTTTCTATTTTGGTCATCCTAAAACCTGTAGTCAATCTCAACTCCACCATACCCAAGAAAATAACACTTCTTGGATTTGGCATCTAGTTTACTCATGTCTGTAGCATCAATGTGAATGTAAGACACACAACCAAAAACCTTTAGATGAGGGTTTTACCTATTTACTGCTCCAGACTTCTTCAGGCAACTTGAAGTCTAGTGATGTGGTCGAGCTCATATTGATCAGATAGGTCACTGTGTTGATTTCCTCTGCTCAGAACATCTTAGGCAATCCTGCATGTAATCTCATACTCCTAGCACGGTCATTTAGTGTCCTGTTCATTCTCTTAGCCACACCATTCTGTTGCGGTGTCCCTGGAATAATCTTTACCATCACAATCCCATTGTCTGCACAGTATCTTTTAAACTCTCCATCAACATATTCACCACTGTTGTCTGACCTCAAGCATTTAACTTTCAAACCTGTCTCATTTTCAACCATAGCCTTCTAAGTTTTGAAAATAGAAAATACATCAGATTTATGTTTGAGAAAATAAGTCCATACCTTCATGCTTGAGTCATCTATGAAGGTCACATAGTATCTGGAACCACAAAAAGAAGATACTACTTTAGAAGGCCCCCACACATCAGTGTGAACTAGCTCTAACTTTGTAGGTTTTAGCTTCACTCTTGTCTTTGAGAAACTGATATGCTTCTGCTTCCCAAATACGCAGCCCTCACACAACTTGTGTTCAACTGCCTTTAGTCCCTGTAACTTCCCTGCAGAGTGAAGAATTTTCATACCTTTTTCACTCATATGTCCCAACATGTGCCACAAATCAGTTTGACTTGAAAGATCCACAACAGCTACCATGTCTTTGTTATTACTGTTGACAAACAAAGTCCCTGATTTGCTTCCTCGAACGACTACCATGACACCTTTTGAAACCTTCTAGTTTCCTTGGCCAAAACAAACCACATCCTTCACTGTCTAACTGCCTTACAGAAATCAAATTCTTCATCATAATTTGAACGTGACGTACCTTGCGAAATTTTCAAATTGAAACATTCGTCATTTTCAATTTTACGTTACCAATTCCAATGATGTCTAAAGACTTTCCATCAACTAGATACACCTTTCCATGATTTCTTGCAACATAGTTTTCAAGAATGTCACGTTGTCTTGTAGTATGAAATGACGCACCTGAATCTATCACCAAGGTCATGAGCACTTTCCACTGCCAGAACCAAAGCATCATGTAACTCATTTGTAGCAACATTTGCATTGAGAGCAACTTTGCTTCCTCTATAGCTTGTTTGCTTTTATTGATTTTAATGCCTATTATTAGTCTAGATTGATCACCTAGATTAGTATACAAAAATCGAGTCTAATTTTGAAAATGTTAGATAAAAATTTAGTTTCCATAAAAGCAATAAAGGAAAATAACCTAGATATAGGAATTTATTTTTGACCCTAGACATAGGGAAAAACCTTTAAAACAAAAAGAATTGTGTTTCAAAATTAACTAAGTTCGTATTAGCCATAGAAATATCGGTTTAATCGCTTAGCCTCCTAAAGATACTTCATAGAAGGTCGAATAGGTGTTGAATTCGGTTTACAAAGCTTAAGAGTGTTGAGTCAAAGGATTGCAATTGCAATTAAACTGCAATTTCTTTTAATGGAGCAAAAACACGTTTGAATCCCTCTCTTATCATTTTTATTTCTTCTTTTCAAAAACAACAAAAACCATGCCACTTATTATTTTACATTGGTTACCCACAATTGCAATTTGAAAACGTCTTTGCTTATTCTCTTGAATTTTGTTGTATCCGTTCTCTGTGGGATCGATACTCTGGAATACTTCAAGTTTTATATTACTTGCATCGACAGTGTGCACTTGCACTGAACTAGAGCTTTGTTTTAATTTACAAATATTTTCTTTAAGCCCCACGTTTTAGTTCGATCACTCACCCATGCAAATCAAAGGACAAGCTCTCATAGGCAAGAGTTCATAACTCACTCAAAAATAGGATTGAGTCGCATACGATCATCCTGATGAAATATTAATCTTCTCAATTAACGGGTTTATAAAGAGAGATTAAATATTTCGTAGTCCTTATACAAACTCATTGTATAAGATACCCCTACTAACATGTCTCTACATGAACGATTTGGATCAAATCATTTGTAACTATTACAAAATGGGTCGTATCAATAGTGTTGCCAAGATAAGGCACCCAACCTTATCCATATACTATGACCCTTTAGGTTATTTCTTGAACATGATCCTCCCGTATGTCAACCACATACTGTTCAATATTACACTAATAACCTTGGATTTTTCATATAATGGATAATATTATATTGCAAATAAAATAATCAAAATTATTATTAATTATTAAATAAATTATTAATTACTAGGCTTTAGGGCATAAATCCCAATAAGCCATGCACAAATGTTGCTACGGGTCATGGTGTGGTGATCCAAACAACCCAACATGTGCACGGCGGGAAAACTAATACACAAGTGACGAAGGATTGACGAACAAGTATGATACACCTAATGCTAGTTAATCCAATACCTATAGTTATCTAACTATAAATGCATTTTTAGGTAAGTGATGATGTGGACGAGAAAATCAACTAGGTGATCCTATCAATTGATGAATCTAAAATCATAGAAAAAATGATAAAAGACAAAAAAGGAAAGAACATAGCGACGATCTGGGAATCTTATTTTATTGAATCCTTGTGTTGGACAACTTTACTTATTGTTACTGTTAGTTAATATAACTCTACTACAATTTGGCCAAAATTCGTGTATGATCAATCGTCCAAGATCAAACGTCATACCACAGAGATGGGTTGGGAAGGTATGTGACTATGGTTTTTTATATACATATATCTATATATCAATGTATATTGTATGTGTATAACCTATAGACTGCGTTGTGCATACCAAAGGCCAAGGGGATTAAATTCAATGAACCGTTGGAAAACACCGTGCAAAGATGCATTGCATTGAAGGATATCCCCTTAATTTATAAATTAACACAACATTCATATTAAAAGCTCTACATGGCTGATGAGTACACTGTAATGCATATACACAACTTAACACAAAATGTGCCACAGAATGTGGCAATACATCCGGTTGGTGGCGCAGTATAAAACCTACAAGAATTTTTGTTGATGCAATGCGAGGGACATGGATGAAAAATGCAATGGAAGATCTCCCTATGCAATTCAACGTGTCATCATTCGACCTAAAGCTCTGCCAAGATTTTTTTTTTAAAAAAAAAAAGACCTGAATCCACCACTTGCTATTTTATCTTTAGACCCCAAACAAAATTTTTGAATGATCCCACCACCTACTATTACAGAACCTCTAGTTTTGTGCTTCCACAACTTTTTTAGAAGATATTATGATTTTTGTTATTATGACCTTCGTTTTAGAACCTACATATTTTAACTTTACTACCCTTGGCTTATGTGAATGTTGCGTTGGTTCTCTGTTTTTGCACTTTGATGTGAATGTTCTGTTAGTTCTTCCCTTAAATAAACATATTGATAGCATGCAATTATGATATCTTATTTCCTATGATTTATTCTAGTTTTGTTATGATTTTGTGAGCCTTTATGCCTATTTATCTTTATTTTGTAGAAATTGAGCTTAAAGAGCAAAATCGGAGTGTTCAAGAGCATTTTGATGACTTTGGAGAAAATTTGGGCAATTTTGGAGAGCCAAGAAGAGAAAAGATGAAGAATGAAGTGTTGAGAATAGCGGAGAGCATTGAGATGTTATCCAGAGCGTCTTAACACCATGTTATAGCTCATTTTGGAAGCCAAATCTAAGGGGACAGCATTGAGACGATGTTCAAAGTGTCTTAACACCTTCACATAGGGTTACAAGTTGTGCTCGACGCTCAAAACAAGGAGGAGGAGATTTTCGTCCATAGCGTCAAGACGCTATCTCTGCGCCCTTAAGGAAAATGATTGCATTTTGGGTAACGTTGAAATGCTGCCTATAACGTCTCAATGCTATCACGATGGGTAATATATATTCATCTTTTTCTCTTCGTCTAAAGGGAGGCCAAATCGAGGGCAAAATTCTTAATCTCTATTTTAAGCTGTTTTTGGAGGTTTTGGGAATTACTATGGAGTGAAATTGACAATTTAGAGCTCAAAAGACGTGGAGATTGTGACGGAAACACGGGATTGACCTACGTTTGTCAATTTTTTTTCCTTTTACTTTATTTTTAGTACAGTAGAGGCTGTAATTTAGGGACTTAGGAGCTGTAATGACTGATTTTATGTAGCTTAGTCCTTAAATATTTGAGATTTTATTTTGTTTGTATTGGATTTAATACTTATTTGAGGTTTATGTTGGATTAATCGCTTGTTTGATGGGTTGTTGTGACTAATTAAACTTTGAATCCATTTATGCATTTAGAGTTTAATGCTTTTAACTAGTATTTTTTGGTTATTTAAATTAGTCTAAATTGAGCTCAAAAGATGAAACTTAGTCAAGTTAAAAATGGCAATTAATTAGCTACCCAAGTGACAACAGGATTAATGGTTAATTAATTGTAGTCGTTGAGAAGTTTAATTCATAGAGCATTGATTAATCGATCTGTTTACTAGCAGAAACTCGATGGAGATAAGCTAGTTTAGAACCAAATGCATGATTGATAATCACTTGGACACAACAGAGATAAAGGTGATTATTAGAGATCCGTAATGAAGAGTCTTAACGCCTTGTATGAGTTAGCCAGCGCTAGAAACACCTAGGTTAGGTACTTAGTACTTGAGATTGGAGGGGATCGACATTAGAATTCATGCCTTTAGAGATTCTAGGCTTATGAGTTCACTGCCAATTTAGTTGTAATTGTCTATTTAATTAAGTAATTAATCCTTTACCCAAGTTTATCCCTTAGATTTGAGTCTCCCTTTTATTTTCTTGCATTTATGTTCTTGTTGTTAGTTTAGTTTATCTTCTTGTGGTTGTTTTCTCTAAATAAAGCTAGTATTTATGATGTTTAATATAATTAAAATCAACTTCTGTATATTTGATACTTGGTAGGAATACCGTTTTATATTACTTGACCCTGCACTTGCAGAAACATAAATTGTACGCATCACCTACATACTATTGTATAGGGATATATACAGCTTTAATGACTTACTTGCACCTTGACCACCTTTGTGGATAATTTGCAAGTAAATGTTATAACCTATAACCTGGATATTTTAGCTTTAATGATCTTGCTTATGTGAATGTTGTGTCAGTTCTCCATTTTTGCACTTTGATGTAAATGCACTGTCAGTCCTGTCATTCAATAAACATATATACTACTATACAGGGATATATATAGCTTTAATGACTTGTATTTTGACCACCCATGACAAATTGATGAATGTTTTGATGCGATTATAGATTGTTCCCTCTACTTAGATGACAAATATACTAGCCCTACGTTGTTTTTAATCATAGCCTATATGCAGTTATATACATCTGACTGCTATATATGGATATACACACACCTTTGGGTTAAAAACGGAGTATATATTCCTAATTGTAGAAAATGTGTAGGCAACAACGTCTCCGATTATAACCTACTTGTTCATACCTCTCACATTTTAGTGTTCGTTAGCTCTCCTTGTAAGATCTAATCCTTCTTTTCCTCGGTCTCGTAACACTGCGTTATACATTAGGCAGTTGAACTACAATGTCATTTGCCATGGGTGGTCCAATATTATGATGAGACATGCCAATTGGACGCACATCCCCACTGTAAAGCTTCTGAACGGTCGCGCTAAGGTAAAACTCTTGAACAAATGAGTGTAAGGGCAACCCTCTCCGACAAATGGCAAGACATGTATGAGGGCACGAGATGAGATCCAAGTCCCACCGTCTACACATGTAGAAATGATCATTAATGTTTACTTCGAACTGCCACTGCTGGTCGTGAACTTCAATTTGAATTGATTTATGTGGTAGATCTGCATATTTAGAGGTATATACAGGTAAGTACACGTGAAATAGACACACAATAAGACATAATAAAAGTACTTACATCCATTGTACGCCTATCCTTTAGGGGCTCCCATAAAACCTCAGTAGCATATGGTGTTACGTCTAGGGCCTGGAGCTTGCGTGAGTCCTCTGTTCATAGAACCACCGTTGAATAAAATCCCTTATGAACTCCAACAAAGAAATTACAAGTAGCTCACGAGCTTCTTCTAAGTACGAAAAGACTCTCTGATATATTAGTTGTCATAATTACATATCATTTCCTAGGTGATCCCATCTAGCATACCTTACCCCCTATAATTCACTCCTAATAGAAGGAGAGATTTGTTCCATCTTCCTCATATAGTACTCAAAATCGAAAACAGTATATGATTTTGCGCAATCAAAGTATAAATCTTCAATGACCTTACCTCTTTGTCGTGGTTTAATATTGTTTAGCAAATGAAAATGTAGATAGCATGGTGTACCAAATTATATACCCCCTCACACCATTACCTATATCGACTTGCCAATCAGATACAATCACTAGCCCATCGAGTTCGCCAAATGCTACTTTCAAATATCGGAAGTACCACTCCCACGCCACATCATTCTTAGAGTCAACGATGGAAAATGTCAATGGGTATATCTTTGAAATCTCGTCAAACATGCATGTCGTAAGAAGTGTGCCACTAACTTATTTTTCAAAAAAGCCCCATCAATGGATATTACTGGTAAACAGTGTGTCCACCCATCAATTGACGCTGTTAAGCTCATGAAGAAAAATAGGAACAATCATTTGCATCAACCTCCTGAGCAGTGTATGTCTCTAACAGAATGTCGTAGATATCAATATATACATTGTCTATAGCATTACAAAAATAGAGGTATAAAAAGGTATATACCTAGATTTCTCTCAAACCCAGAAATGCCATAGGACTCTTCAAGTGAACCTTTGATATGGTTTACAACCTTCTCTCTCCCCCTCCATGCTTTATCATAACCAATATTAACCCCATGATTCTTCCAAGCATAAGCCATTACAGCTTTTGGAGTACAGTGCATCATATTGTTCATTTTTAGAATAAGCTTGGCATATGCACTGACCATGGTTGCAGTAGCTCATTGTGGTCATTGTGCACAATGTCAATACGACAATTGTGCATATCCATGAATTTTCTAAGAACCCACAATTCTCCAGCTGAAGCACAAAGGTACCATTTGCATGTGTCACCGATACACCAGATAACGAATTGTCTCTTGCTCGATTTTAATGTTTTGAATTGAAAACTTTGTTTTAATGCAAGAGTATATATAACCTTCTTTGGATCATCCTTACACCCAAAAGGCACCCCTCTGAAACCCCACCGTCTTGTGTTAGATGGCTAATACTTCCAGGATTAACGAACGTGAACTCTTTCACCTATTTGTTTGAACTCTCCAATTACCTTATGCGTTCAACCTCCACAATTAGACAACAATTATTGTATATACCCCTCAATACCCCTGCAAGCATCCAAGTTACATCCCTATCCTCAGAAAGATTTAAATCAGCAGCTTTGCCTCCCCATTCCTAACGAGTGGGAGATGGGAAATTTTGTTAGCAACATCAAGCTTAATCTAGATTGCAATGGATTCAAAGAGTTCTGAAAGAGTTGCGACATGATCGGCTACCACTGAGCAGGACTTGTGTAATCCTTATAAACATTCTTCTTATCCCAAACACCATCAAACAGAATCTGAATACTATGGGAAGCCATTAACGATTGAAATGGTTCTGCAAATGCAAACCCAGGGAAAAATGTGATGAAAAGTTTTTATCAATTTCTTTTGGATCGTGGAAACTGAAAAATTTTGCAACCTTCGTTAAAATTTGAAAATCTATGGAGGGAATTGGTAAACCCAAGAAAGCAGTTGCACCCCACTCCACAAAATGCGATCAACTTAATCTATTGCAAAATGTTAGAGAGATTTTTTTTTGTAGATGATCTTGCGGTTGAATTGAGCTGAATGTAGATAACAATATACACCAAGAGTAGGATGGACACATTTTTTCTTTCACTTTTCCTTTAAAAATCAATAGCCATAATCCTAAATATAAAACATTTTTATCTTATTTTCATTATAGGTATTTATTTGTAGACAATTCTAAAAAACATTCATAACTAAAATGAATATGAATTTGGATATTTTTAAAATGACAATAAAATTGTGAATTGTTTGTTACTGTTTTTTCTATTAAAGATGGGGGAAAGGAATGAACATTCTAAAGTCCATCCTTCTTTTCCGATGTGTATCAAAAAACAATTGAAAGAGTCACAAACTGCAACTGCAGATTTGTTTTGTGCAATGTAGTTCCAATAGGGCAAAATAAGCCAACTAATCATTAATCTTAAATCCAAAATCCAAGCTCTCTCTACTATTCTAACTCTATAGACTGTAACATCTAAACCTGAAATGTACATCAGCCGCTTGGACAGTGATCGGGAAGAACCCCATGAAATCAAACACTCAAATTTTTCATGGCAAGGCTAGATCAGTCTCCTCTTCGTAAAAGTTTCCTCCTCTGTCAGACTAACGAATTCCAAATCCTACCACCGAGGACTGTGTGAAATGGAAACAATTTATGATGATGGATAATACTTATGTGTCGACGGGAACTGGAAGATCATCATCGAGGCTGGGCGGAGATAATGGTGGGATAGCTGAGAGGTCAGAAAAATCGTCCAGAATTTCCAGGACCCTTCTGGCAGTCGCTTGAGAATCCCCTCTATTAATACGGATCTTTCGAGAAGATACAACTCCAGATTCAATTGGTCTAGAAGAGTTACTACTCTCAACAGATGATAAGAAGTGATCTTTGGCCAGTATATTTTGAACAGCAGATGAGATTACAGAACTAAAGATGCCAGAATTCCTCAATCCTTGAATAATGACCTGTAGATGGAATAAAAAACATTCGAGTTTATCTTCCACCATACATTTTATCTACGCAAAATGATTCATCATTTGAAGTTAAATACTTGAAACAAGAAAGATTTGATGCAATTCAACTCACCATAGGTGCATAAATCCGAGTCAGAATACCCTTTCTTAAAAGTTTCAAGTTCAGTGCTTTATCAGTCCAAACAATTCGTTCACGATACCTAAAACATAACAGGAACTTGTTAAAAGCCAGAATTTATCTAAATCTGAAGGCTTGAGTCTTGCATAACACAAATAGAATAGGCCAGCAACAATGCTATCATCCATCTGCCAACGATAAGCAAGAAAATATAGCAAGTTGAGAGAGGACATCAGTGGGACAGTAGGGAAGAAATCTTGGTACGAAATCTCACAACTATTATCTCAGGAATGCTTTTTCCATAATGACAAATGTTCAGAAAAGCATTCAAAAAGAACCTGGAGGTCAAGTAGTCATTAGAAACGAGACACTAGAAAACACCTGAAAACTAAGGCCACATTTGATTACCATTTTGTTCTTAGTTTTCTGTTTTTGAATATTAAACTTATAGACACTACTTCCACATATAGTTTTCTTACTCTATATTACCTATTCTTTGTTAAAAAAAATTAAAAAAAAACCAAGCCAAATTTGAAAACTAAAAAAGTACACCCCATTTGATAACCATTTGATTTTTGAAAATTGTGTTTGTTTTCTCATCATTTCTTTTTTTGAGAAGGGAAACAATTTCATTGATAAATGAAATAAAAAAGGAGTGTAACCTCCAACACCTATAGGTGCATTATAAAAAAGATGTCCAATGGGAAATAAAAGACGATAAACTATAATTCAAAAAAGGTTGTTTACATTTACACCAATAAAAAGCATGAAAGAGAGTTAATTCCAAAAAATTATCAAAGGTAGAGAAGGAGTCCTTGAATAACCGTCCATTCCTTTCGCCCCATAGAAACCATTTGAATTCTTAAGCCAAATTCCAAAAACAAAAACAAGTTTTTGGAAACTACTTTTTTTTAGTTTTCAAAACTTAACTTTGTTTTTGAAAACATAGGCAAAAAGTAGATAACAAATCAAGGAAACTCATAGGTGGAAGTAGTACTTATAGGCTTAATTTTCAAAAACCAAATAGTTATCAAACGGGGTTGTAGTTTTCAAAATTTTGATTTTTTTGTTGGGCAAGACTTGAGTGCTGCCCACATCACAACCATCCATTATCAAAAAAAATTAAAAATGAATGGCTGTGATGTGGGAAGCACAGCACTTGGGTGTTGCCCAGGCAGCACCCAAATTTTTTCCTTTTGTTTTTGAAATTTGGTTTAGAATTCAAATGTGTTTTTAAGAAAAGTGAAAATTTTACCAAGAAATTTTGAGAAACAAGCATAATTTTCAAAAACAGAAAACCAAAAACAAAATGGTTATCATTGTGATTTAAGAAAGACTTAGAAATATTCAACACATTGAGTCAAGGCTCTCCCATTAAAATCTATTAGGCATGGGAAGACTCATTCATGACATTTGACATTGCCTTTTTTATCGTTTCTTTTTGGGTACTTAAATCCTGGAGCTGTGCAATCTCTGACAGCCTTGAGATTTAGATCCTATTCAAACCAAGTTACTCATGGAGATTCTACATATGCAACCCATGAGACCTTTATATCTCTAATCAACCAAATGGAGATGGAAGTTATACTATTGTGCATAATAATTACCAGCGAAGCATTTCTTCCTCTGTTGCAGTTGAAGCAATTATGAATGCCTGTAAAGAATATAGTGTGAAGATGTCAAAGAAAAGTTCATACGTACACAAGAAGAGTGAAATTTAATGAGCCAAACGGTCTTAAATCTCTTTATATGTAGATGCCTCCTTTTTAATCCACACACATACACAGATATTTTAAAATGTTATATATTCATATTGGATTGATATATTCATGCTTAAGGCATTATCTAGCATTTATTTTCCTAACTATTGGCAAGTTCTTGACGTTTGAGTTAGATTCTGACTGAATTTATGGGTTGGCAGGGTAGTAATTTTTTCTTACAACAAATAACATCTTCGAAAGAAAGGAACTGAGTAAATAATTTTTTCTTACAACAAATAACATCTTTGAAAGAAGGGAACTGTTGTAAATTGAGGAAAAACCCTGACCCTTTGAATTTGTTAGTCTCCATAGTAGGACCTCGAACCATAATCAGCAAAGAAACATGGATATGGACAGTGGACAACTAGGAAGCAAGGACACTTCATTTTAGGCCAAGTGTCCATTTCAGACACATGTCGGACACGGATACGTCTGGACACACTCCGAACACGTGTCCGACACGCTATTTTACGTGTCCTTTTTTATTTTTTATTTTTTTTTAATTTCGGACATGGCTCGGACACGGCTGAACACGACTCGGACACGGCTTGGGAAATTTTGAAAAAAAAAAAAAAAGTCTCAAATCATTTAAATTTAAAAAAAAAAAAAACAAAAAGGACATAAAATCATGAAATCTAAAACCCCTAACAAGTAACACCGCCGACCACTCACCGCTAGTCGTCAGTTCTCTTCACCATTGTTAGTCCTCTTCACCACCGGTTGTTCACCATTTAGAAGTATGCTTTTTTCCTTAACTTTCTATAAGTTAAATTAAATTCGAGTAAGTTAAACTTAATTAACTTGACATTTTATGCATTTTAGTGGAGTATATTTAGTATTTTATGTTATATTTACATATATGTTAAAATAATAATAATAAAAAAAGAACGTATCCCCAACGTGTCCGTGTCCTAGTTTTTTAAAAATTGACATATCGCCATGTCCTGTCATGTCCGTGTCTGTGTCCCGTGTCCGTACTTTTTAGGTGGACAAGATGCAACATAGGTACACACATATCTTTTCAAACAAGCTAGCATACAGACATTGTATGAACACGTTCATTGATATACAATGAATTTTTTTTTTCAACACATTTCAATAACTTTTACATAAAAAAGTTTCCATCTAAACAGCAGGAAAATAATCCGTAGTAATTTTAGCTTTTCTAATCACCCTTGATTCTTTGAAAAAATCCATTCATTCTTTAGACGGAAAAAAACAAAAGAAAAGAAACTGTGAATCAGAGAAAAAAATTGAATCTTCTCTCAAATTTGACCATGTAAACTTTCTTATTGGCTTGGGGAATTTCTTCAAAATTCAGCACCTTAATCTGCTGGATGAACTTTCTTGGTGCCTTTAGATATTTTTCTTCCACTAGATTTCTCATGCTGATGTAATGTTGAAGTCTCCCCCCAAGCACCAAATATCTGAAGCATATCCCTACAGATTTTTATTTCTTCCCCACAAAAAATTTCTTTCCTCATAGATCTTTGGGTCACAAATATTTGAAATCCAACAATCCTTCCCATCTTCAAGAAATACCTTAATTGATTTGGAGTATCCTCCCTGAAGCATCTCTTCCACCCTAATATTGTTCCATCCCACATGATCAGCAAGCCACCTGATATTCCTGAGGCTTTTAACAGATTCTCATCCAATATATACCAAACTTCACAACGATTAAACAATCCTTTTGTCTATCAACTTCAATTTAGTTTCTTCAAACATCAAAACTTCCAGACATAGCTCTGTAACCACACTTTTAACTTTAGTCTTTTTGATATAGTCATCAAGTTCATATTCCATGAAAGAATTTTCACAAAAACTCCACTTCCGGATCTGGAACATGAGTACATTTTTCACTATCACAATTAACAACTGTCACCAAGTCTTTGTAATTTTTGCTGGCGTATCTTGGTCTAAATTATATCCCTACTTCAATAGTTACAGTCTCTGTGATCTTTATACCAATAGGAAGATTTTTTTGTAATCTTTCTTGGTTTGAGGCTTGGCTGTCCTCCCCTTTTTATGTAATTTTACGTTATCTAGTTATTTAGATCAAGGTGGCTTTACCATTGGAATTTGGTAGTCCTCTTTTTGGAGGAATCGCGCTACTCTCTGCCTTAAATGGCTTTGAAGATTCCTTTGGAAGAAAATAATCTCTGTAGCATAAAGTGATACTTATGGCTGGTTTTCTACTCTTTACAGGATTATGCTTGGTTTTCTACTTTTTACAGGCTTATGCTTGGTTTTCTACGCTTTACAGGATAAGTACAAACCAGAGTCCATGGAAACTTATCTTTAGCCTTCAGGATCTGATGAAGAGGACTCTTTCTCTTATAGCGGGAAAAGGAGATGGAACTTATTTCTGGCATGCCTGCTAGATTTACTTCACTAAGCTCAGCAGTTCACTAAGACTCAGGTTATTAATTGCATGCCAGCTTCAAACTCCAGCTGCTGGAATGAGAAGTCAAGTTCTTGGGTTCTTGATTTTCACAGAATCCTTACAAATCAAAGAGGTGGAAGAGTCACTCCGTCCAATGACCTCCCATGATAATGTTCACCTCTCCTCTCAGCATATATAGGATAAGAGGTTCTTGTGCAAATACTTTTTTGGTGGCTTCTCCAGTAAATCTTCCCTTATTAACTTGTACTAGGAGAACAGATTCCCCAAAAACTTTAGTTAAAGGGAAAGGTAAGCATCCAAAGAAAGTTATTCTCTTATGGATTAAAAGAGGAGGGCTAAAGCTAAACAATAATTATTTGATCCAAGCTAGACAACCAACCTTCTCTTTTCAACCTATTTGGTACAATACAGTCCTTTTTCCTTTTTCCCTTTCTTCTTTTTTGGATAGGAAACAAAAGATTTTATTTAAAAAAAAAAGAATAAGAAGTACAAAAAGGAGATGAGTTATCCCCATCAGCCAAGAGGATTATAGAAAGGATTACCAATTGGCAAAATTTGCACCAAATTTTAATTAAAATATCTTCTGAGATTAGACACCAAGTAGAAGCAAAACAAGTGATATATTCCTTTGAGATTAGTACAGTACAGTTTTTGTGCGTCCAACAGCAGAACAAGTAATCATATACTCCTTGATTGTTAATTACACTCAGCACATCTGATGGGATTTACCACAGATGAAGCCAATTCTATTAGTCTTTAGGAAAGCTTGTCAAGGCTAAATCTCTCACCTTTGTGGGACTTCTTCGGTTTAAAAATAACTTGATCACTACTGAAAAAACATTCTGAAATATATATACAAATCTTTCTTTTATAATAGCATATAAATACAAATCTTTAGCTACATACAGAAGTGTTGAATCTTAAAAGAAACAATAGAAAGAGTCAGTGGAGCACAAGTAAGAGTTGTAATGGCTTAAACTTAACTGACAAAAGCAGTAAAAAGGAAAAAAACACTGAGGGTAGTGGAACTCACAGCTCTATCAAATTCTAACATAAAGCATCTTTTAACATCGTCTTTTGTTGGTTTGCAGCCACATCGATCACGTCTTGAAGTCAAATCAGTAAATTTAGGGTATGTGTAATGTAGAACAGCAGCTTCGTCCAACTTAATCTCACTATCATTGTTAAACATATGCACCAAGTAGAAAGAAATTATCAAAAGAGATCAAGTCATTAAAGATGATGTCCTAACTTTAACCTACTAAAGACATGATAGAAGGAATAAATTCATTTAGAGAGAAAAAGAAAATGAAAAGATTCCCATGGATCCATGTAACGGTTAGCTATACTGCTTAGGTAAAAATATGCTGACATAACAGCATTTTCAGACAAATAAAAATGTGTGCACATCAAATAGATAAAATAATAATATATACTTGGGAGTCTTCATGTAATTGTGCCATCGATGTGCCCCATTTGGACGAAGATGGTCTTGAATCCGAGCAGCTGATTTTCCATTTCCATATGTCAAGAAATAGTTTGGATTGCCGCGGGTTGCATCTTTATAATTACCAAAGTATACATCTTTTGGGAGATGGTCATAATTCTTTTTAAACATCGATACCTGAACAAGCATAAAGGATTAGGCAACAAACTTGGTCAGGTTCAACTACAAATGCTTTAGCAATCCTAGCCCATGACTTTATGGTTCTACCCAGACTCTTTTCTGTTTTATATAGAGTATACAAACTAAAGTTTTTTATTACATGCTAACAGAAAAATGAAGATCTTTTGAAGGTGAAGCACAGAAAAAGGTAATAGGTTGCAAATGTTGTAATGAGACTACGTCTGAATCCATGTAAATTCCATTAATCACAAAGAGGAGCCTTTTCTTTGAAATTTCAGAGAGAGAATGTGTGAGAGAATACTCAAATGAGAAATCATAAGGGCATGTTTGTGTGTTTTCTGAAAATAACTTTCAAGTTTAATTTATTAGATAGATTTTTAAAAACCATTTCCCCTCATCTCTAGAAAACTTTTCTGTTTTTTAATATTCGTAAGTTCTTAGTTAGCTTATGCGCAACTTGACTATTCTCACTGGATAAAAGATTAACCAAATGTAGTAGGGTCCAGCAGTTATCCCATAAGTCACACCTCAACTATTCTTACGTGCACCTAGGTAGATAACCACCATGGTTTGAATTCATTCCCTCTATAAAACTATGTGAAAAGATATTTCTTATAATTCCAATCACGACTAACTGTTTATTTTTCTCAATATAAAATCAAGTAATTTATGGAGAAAAAAATACAAAAAATTATCTATGAACAGTTGCTTTAGAACTGCAAAGAAACATTTGAAAATTCAAAATAGTAAAACATAGTTCAATTTTCAGTAATTTGTAAACCGTTCAAGGAAACTCAATAACTTGAGTTGTTCCCCATGTCAAAAGAACCTTCTTTTTTTAAGAAATAGAAAACTAATTATTAAAACTGTATTCAACAGGCCCTTACAATTTACAACTTCAGTACCAAGTAACTACATGAGCTTACATTTCTTTTCAATAACAATTGTTAAGCAATTTAACTAACAGAAAATTTCTGACTCCACAGTAAGTTACAATATTATTTCATCAGTTAAACAATCACTGGATAACTTTGAACAAAATATATGAAAGAAATTATACCTCGCTGAAAGGTTCTTTTACATCATCGCGCTCAACACTGCTCTCCTGAAACAAAATACAGCCAATATATCCTCTAACATCAATGACAACATAAAGTAAAGAGATTAAGTTCGTGTAGTTTTCTTAGCACCAAAGAGAAGACAACATTGGATGAGAAAAGCAGATGGAGCAATCTTGAAGAAAACTTTATAAAGTTGCTTCACTCACATAATTCGGAAAAATAACCATATCAACATTTGCAGGCACATCAGCAAGCAATTGTCTCAATGAGTACTCCCACGTGCCAGCAGGGTGCATCAGTTCATCAGTATCCAGATGGATGATCCAATCCATACCAGCACTCTGTTCAATAAAAAATTAATTATCTAAATTGAAAAAAGTTCACATATTAAAAAGCTGTGCGGATGTTCAGTACAGACTACAGAGAAAAAGAAAAATACAATACCCTAGCCATGACAATAGCCATTTCCATATTCAGAGACTGCTTCACGAACAATTCATAATTACATGGTTTGTAGAAGAAGCTTGACAACCATGTCTCGTTCCAAATCCGACTAAAATTCAAACAAATGAATCTCAGTTAAAAAAAAGAATCGAAGATTATTTTTTCTGGAAAAAGAAGCATGTTACAAAAGAGAATTCAGAAGCAAAAAAATGGAAAAGAATCTTCATGGAGCCAAACAACAAAGGAAACACGTTTTGGTGGGTGGTGATGTAGAGAGGATAATTAAGCTTCCTCAATCAGCTTGTGAAAAGATTAAACTGGGTATCAGGAATTGAAAATAAAAAGATAAAAATTACGAATCAATCATTAAAGGAAATAAACAGGGAAGGAAAGGTTATTCATATCTCGAATAAAACATATACTGACCTTTTTGCTTGTTGCTCTTCTAGCTCTTTTGTTCTGTATATAACTTTCACTCCCTGAAAACAAATAATTTTTACTTGAAGATGACAACGCCAGAAGACAAGAGATAGAAATGAATTAACATGAAGTTCAAAGTGCGAAGCCACAGCAAAGGACATGGCTCACCGGAATGGTTTCTAAAACTTTGGATACATTTGGGGAGGCAGCCTTCCCTTCCACAAACAGGAAAAAGTTCGAAACTCCAATGACCTTGTGGTAAAAGATCCAGGGTAAAGTCTGCTCTAAGCCAGCAGAAGTGCTTGTTGTAATGCATATCTGATAAGTACCAAGTTTCAGAGAGATAAGTTATAGTACATAGCCGTCTGGGTTCATCAACAACGTAAATGAGTAAATCTCTTTTCATGATACCGTCAAACTAGCATTGCAAGGATATTACATAATCCTAATGAAAAGATGAGAAAACTAACGTATAAGGTCGAAATTATAAACAAAATTATTTTTCTAAGAACATCATCGGCGTCTTCACGCGAATATTAAACGAAATTCATGAATATATAACATACATTCGTAAGAATCAAAGAGAAAAGCCATTCGAAATGAAAAATGCGGCAGAAAATGAGATCTAACAAACAGAGGCAGTTAAAATCAATCCCACTCCCCAGGACTCAATCAGAGCAAAGAATTGGCCACCTTAACAAGATTCGATCAATTGGGGCCACACCCAAACGCCGAAATCCCAAGTCGCGCAATCGATTGGAAATCCAACGCAGGAAAATAAATTCAAGGAAAGAAGGAAAACTGACCTTCGGCTTCAGATCCGTCCCGTAGTCGAACTTCCAGTCCCGGTAATAAGAAAATGCAGGGGAATGACTCCGACCTAGAAGATCAACACAATCCGAATTGGAAGAATGAGAAGGAAGAGAAGGATCCGTACTGGACATACCGGGGAACTCATGCTGATCCGGTGACCAGCGAGTAACGGGGTCGTTGAGACCGCCCCGCCATTGGAGGAGGAAAGCAAAGCAAGCAAGAGTCAAGGGGAGAAGAGTTAAGAGGAAAAGCAAGCGAGAAACAAGAGTGTGAGAGGAAGAAGGAGATTGAGAAGAGGAATTGGGTCTTAGAGAATATTGACCCGCCATGTGTAGTTGCAGAAGGAGAGTGTTTGGTGCATCAAGAGAGAGAGAGAGAGAGAGAGAGAGAGATAAAAGAAATATGTAGAAATATAGAGAGAGAAAGTTGAAGACCTGAGGAAGGATGGTATCTGTGGAACCGTTTTGTCGTTAGGTGTTAATGGCCGATTTCAATTCTTTTTCTTTTTTTAATCTTTCCTACAAGGGAATTACGAATTTAAAATGGTTGAGTACTGACCAATCATCGTTTGCCTCGTCTTATATTTTATTTTTTTATTATTTTTCTTTTCTTTTCGATTTCGTCATGTTGTAAAAGTTTAAAAAAAGAAAAAAGAAAAGCTTATTTTGGTATGTAACATTAATGTCATCTTATTATATATGATTTTTTTTGGAGATTCAAATCTATGACATATTGATCATAAATTCATACTTTATGCCAGTTGAATTATGTTTTTGTTGGCTATTACATTTAATAATAAAATAATAAAAAAAATAGTCCAATTACACATAGTGCAGTAGTAATTTTCATGTACTTCTTTTCACGAGATAGAAGGTTCAAATCTTCCATACCCCACTTTTGTTGTACAAAAAAGAATCATGAAAAAATAAGTATATGTAGCAGTTTTTTTTCCATTTTTTCTTTATTGCTTTTAATATCGAAAATGTAGGTATTGCTAGAAATGTTTAGACCTTGGCAAAGAAAGAAATGCTGAGAGCATTTCTAGTAACATTTTGAAAAATGCAAGAGAATATTTGACTTTTGTTTTTTCGAAATTATATTTTATTTATTAATACCTTTTTTTATTTGTAACTTTGTAAAATATTTTAAACCAGTTGTATTTTCTAAAAAATCATTATTATCATAAGCCAAAGTATGATTTAAATTAATTTAGACAACATATGAATTTCTAACTATTTTAATTACTAACTTTTTTTCAATATTACATCACAAATAAGACATGTGAAATTGAACCTATGATCTATACTAAAGAGGTATATGTTTAACTATTTGAATTTTTTTTAAATTAATAAATTACTAATACTATCATTATTTTAGGGATGATTTGTAATTAAAAACTTTTTCACAGGATTGTTGGATATATTGAATATGGAGATATAATATGTGTGTTGGTAGCTTTAAGATCCCAGGCTCATGATTTGGCACCTAGTGACCTCTTTCCTTTCGACCTGATCATGTCACCTTACTTGTCTTGAGATGCTTACGAGAGTAAAGATTGTCCCTATAGATTAGCACGAGTCCTTTCAACATGCTTTTTCATCACTCATATGCTTCATAGTAAAATTTTATTGAAAGTCACCCACCATAGGATTAAGCTATCAAAAAGGAAGGTGCACGTGGATGATAGATAACATAGGATTGGTGCTAGTTAGTAACACGTGCGATGCACGTGGAAATTTTTAGTTTTATTTTGCAATATAAAAAATAAAGTCTCATGAATTTATTAAATATTACAAATAAAATAGCTAATTAAGATGTCTTAGAAAGATAATACAATAAATGAATAAATGACTAAAATATAAAAGAATTTAAATGTCACCCAAAAAAACAAAGAATTTAAATGTAAATATGATAAATATATTGAAAAGATGAACAATAAATTATATTCCTAGCCCAAAGTACTTGTTATTTGGTTGATCTTGAAACCCTAAAACCCATAAATTATCTATTTCATTTTTTTCCATAAAAAAATCCCATAAAAAAATTAATAATAACATAAAGTACTGAAATTTACTTTTAGGGATTTGAAATGATTTGAAAATTAACTAAATTATGTGATGGATCAGCATTATTAAGTCATGGTGAAGGGCAAGAGGAAAACAACTGGGTTTGCTATATTTCTTTTAAATTTATTTTTAATTTAATGAAATGATTCGATTAGTTAGATTTGGTGAGTTAGATGTGGTAAGATTTGATATATTGGCTGTGAGGTTTTTTAGCAAAGGTTGCAATATTTTTAATTGCATCATGCAAAGAGGGATACTTAAAGCTCAAATAAAAAAAAAATAGAGAGAAATATTTGGGTTTTCTTTTTTTCTCTTTTTCATGAGTTTTATTTTAATGATATATTTATATTATTAATTTAGTTGTTGATAGTTTACTTTAAATTATACTTAAAATACAAATATGATTATGCATGTCAAACAATACAGAGAAAAATGTCAAAAAAAATTAAAAATTAGTGATTAAAAAATCCATTATAGCGAATAATGTGAAAAAAAAAATTAAAGATTAAATAAGTTTTAAATTGAAAAATTAAAAAAAATGATAGATAACAGTACCTCTTAATTGACAAAAATAAGTTTATGAATTCCCAGTCAAAATTTCATTGTGACACAATTCAATATTTCCCTTCTAAAAAAAGAAAACTTTTAATTTCCATTCTTATTTTTACTTGACATTTTGGTAGGAAAAAATAGATAGTGTATGTATTTGGCAATCATGTTATTTTCTTTTTATGCATAGATCACACCTATAGGATGCATCAATTCATTGTGTAACCACCTCCACCTGAACAGTTGTGTCTCATTTACATCTATTGCACCTATACATGCATACATTTGAAGAGTCATGTCTCGTCAACAAAGGGCAAAATGGGAATTCACTAAAAATATAAGGGCAAAAGAGGAAGACAAAGATTCTCCGCCATAGCACCTTTTAATATAGTTTATAAATAAATACTATATGTACTAAAAAAATGGTGGTAACTATCAATTCTTTTAAGCATTTCTTAACAATGCTTGCATAGCTTTAGGATCTCTCTCATTTAGATGTGGTATCAATTCATTCATGTACCCTCCTCTACTCGAGTGTCACATATTGATAAAGAGCTTGTCGAAAGCTCTATCAAATATATTTATAAACCTAAACCTCTAAATTTTGCAATAATAGTGGCCAGGGTCGATCACAGGGATTGGATTTCTTAATTCATTTAAGTACCGTAATTACTCTCACTTAACTTTATTTAGAGAAAGAAATCAAATGCAAACAAGCTAAACTAAAGAGCTAAACTAGAAAGCAAAAGATAAATAGAGACACAATAGAAGAGAGTTATCCTAAGGAATCAATTTCACCAATTAGACTTACAGCGAAAACTACCAAGATTTGTCATGCAAATATTCCATAAGCCAAGAAGCGGGGGTATTAATTGACTCTTTCAAGCATAATTAACTCTCATGCAATGTTATAAATCTAATATCTCTATCTAAATTTTAATAGCATGCAAGACATTAAACAACTTCTTTTAAGGGCTTCTAAGAGAATTCTTCACTTTTATGCAAGAATTTACAAATAGTCATGCAATTAAGTTCTAGCCTAAACAAGACTTTTTCAAGAACAAATTCAGACCAATAAAACAAATAATCTATGATCAAGAGATTATAAGCATTAAATACATAAAAGCATAAATAAAACAAAAACATTCAATCAAGGTACTTAATCAATTAAAATCTCAAGTCTAATGGCTATATCAAAATCCCAAGTATTAGGAACAAAGATACTTAAATTCATTCAATTACACCTCTAAGTTCCTAATTTACAGCCACAAAACAGAAACTAAACTAAAGGAAAATGAAGAAATTAGCAAACAATTGTCGATCCCGCGTTTCCGTCGTGATCTCCATGTCCCTCGAGCTTCGGATCTTCAAAAATACTCCACAAATGCTCTCAATTGCTCCCTAAACCTTCAATTTTAGCTTGGAATCGAGATTAGGGCTCCAACTCTCGGATTGGCCTCCAAAAACGGCGCAAAAAATGATATTTTTATAGAAAATCTCGAGGCAGTGTCGAGACGCTGCAAAAAAAGGATTTCCGCGCGTTTTGTTGCGTTTTCGTAGCGTCGCGACGCTATAGACAGCGTCTCGACGCTACCCTGCAGACAGCACTGGCCATTTTTGCTATATCTCTTCGCTTGGGTATCCAAATGACCTCCGATTCGATGCGTTGGAACCGTGATTCAATATAGAATCTCCTGGAATGTGCCTTATGCTCAAATAACATCTTTAATTTTCTTGAATTTTCAATTAAGCTTCAAAAGGCTCCAATATCCACCAAAATATTCTCAAATACTTGGTTTTGCTCCTCAAGCTCAGTTTCTACAAAATTAAGAGAAATATGCATAAAAGCTCACAAAATAATCACAAAGCTAGCATAAATAATAGGAAATAAGATAACATAAATATATGCTATCACATATCCACTATAGCTTCTGCCTTGGTTCGTCCTCGAACCATCTTGTGTTATTGGAGAGGTTCCTCTCTGATTACGATTTGTAATGCCCTAGTCAAGGATTCAAATTAGAACTCGCATTTCAAATCCTAGTCCGAATTCTTTTTTAGGACGTTACAAAGTAGCATTGTAGATCTGGGAAAAAAATTGAATAGTTTTTTGTAAAGGAAAAAAAATGAAAGAAAGAAAGGTTAAAAGCTATATTTTGAGTTATGTGCTTTCTGATTTTGTTTTCTTTAAACTAATTATTGTGCTCCTAGCTAATTCTTTTATTCACTTGATAAGATAAAATAAATTTAAAGTTAAAATGATAAATTATTGGAAGAGAAGTATTCAATTGGTTTTATGATTTAAAGATGATATTTAACCTCTAAATTTTAGTAAATCTAACCAAACATGTTAGAGGATGATGTGACTTTGTTTATATGATTAATGTCAAATGATATGAACATTTTAAAAAATTTATATTATACCATTCACTGGTGTGTAAACATTACATAGTAGAAACATTAATGGTAGAACTAATTTGAATCAAAAGCGTCGTCATATAAATAAAAAGTTCGTGTTTTTAAAATAAAAAAGTCATATAGTTTCATAAATGACTTTACTCTTTCATGAATAGTTGTATTTATTCATGTACAACTGCTTTCTTTTCATGAATATCTTTTCATGAATAGTGATATTTCTCGGTTGCTTTTTTTCCGTCTAAAAATACATAATTTCTTTCTTCTGTACAATTTTATTGTCTTATTTTGAATGAGAATATACACTATTTATGTTCAACAATTATGCTTTTTGTTATCATATATTGTTGCATCCTATGATATAAACATTTTAAATAGCATTTAGTATAGGGTGTCCTTTGTCTATTTTATAAAATCATTTATTGCAATCATTCAACTTCTTTTATTTCTTGATCAACTTTCTTTCCACTGAGTTTTGAACATTTTTAATGAAAGAAAGTACAAAACTTTATTAAATAAACAAACTACAAAACTTCCTTCACCTTATTGTCTTGACGATTTTTTTTTTTAATAATCAAACCACTCTTGTCAAGAGTGTAACTCACATACAAAAGGCTATAAATTTCAAAGATTTGCAAAGATTAGAGTCGATAACAAAAAAAAAATACAAATTTATTTAACAATCTTGAAAGAAGATTGTCCCTAGAGTATTGGTAGGCAAAGAAAATTTAACATGCCTATATTACCATACTTTTATATCCCAATATTTCTACTATATAATATCGTTGACATTTTTTGCTTCTTTAAAAGAGTCTTGACTTACAAGACTTCATTTAAACAAAATTATTAATTCTATACTAAGAAACTTTAATAGGAGACGTTGAGGGTAAGAAATCCAATATTTATGAGGGAGTTATTTGCCTCCCCGTTAACAAACTTAGTGGGGGAGAAGTAAAAAGTAAACTCTCATTCTTTATTCTTCCATTTATATACCTCGTAGATGCTTTAATAACCTTCTTTATGGTCCTTTCATAAATAATAATAATAATCTTCTTTATAGTTAAAGGTTCATTTCTTCAACTTTAATTTGTGATGTTAGAATTCTAAAAAACAAAAATCTCTCACTCACCCTCTTAAATATTCCTTCCCCACTCTTGTAGTTGTAGGCATATATAATATAGGTTAAAAACTATTTTGGTCATCAACATGAGCATAACTCAATTGACATAAAATTTGTACCCTCGATCAAGATTGGGTTAGAGGTTCCAATCTGTCACCCCACATATTGTCAAAAAAAAAAAAAAATCATTTTGGTCCTTATACTTTGGGACTTGTTTTATTTTAGTCTCTTTACTATCGAATTTTGAAATTTAATTGATCTCTACACTTTCAATAATCTTGAAATTAGTCCTTATTGTTAGTATACTTTTTTTTTTATCAAACTTGGTAAAATAATCATAATAATTTTGTTCAAGAAAAGAAATAATGTTAATATGTTTACAAAATTTATAGAGGGAAGACTAATAAAGACTAAATTCTTTTTGTAAAAAGTTAACAATAAACTAACAATAGACCTGACTAATTTTAAGATTTATTAATGGGGACTAAATTTGGACATTTGATAGTATAGAGACTAACAGAAAATATTCCAAAGTATAAAAACCAAAATGATATTTTAATCTATAATATATTATTTTCTTATCCTCTACTTTTTTTTTCAAATTATTTGCTTTATTTTATTTTATATTTTTATTAACGTATGTAATTATAAATTATTCTATAATATTATTTCTCTCCTTTGAAAGCCAATTCGGCACGGCCTCGGTGCTAATCGTGTTCTGCCCGATTGCTCCCCAAGGTTAACACAACACCCACCTCGAACGTGCACTCGTTAGAGGAGGATTGGAATCAAAATGAATTTGCTCAGAATACCAAAAGACTAATGCATATCGATAAAAACGAAGGAAGAAGATTGGAAGAAGAATGTCTCTGTTTTCTAGATCTGGATCTATATTTGAATAAAATAAAATAAAATGTTTTGAAGGAAAAACGGTTTTTAGATCCAAAAATTAAGGAGACATTAAAGAGGGAGTTATTCTAAAACGGTAACAAAAATTGAATGCTAAAAATTGGATAGAAAGGTAATAAAAAATTAGTTCTTTTTACGCGCAAGCGCAATTCCCAAACCCAAACCCACCCAGACAAACAGCGGCAACGCGCGTGTGAAGAGAGATTTTACTACCACTCTATCCACATTTTACAAGCCCCCAAAGATGCTCTAGTATATAAACTCACTTCCCAACTTAAAATCTTTCAATGTGGGACAACACCATTCTATCTCTTGCAAAGACTTATAATGGACCAAAGGCCCAAAGCCCATTGTAGTCATTCCCAACATCCTTTTCTTTCCTATCTCTCACTTTACACAATTAAGAATTTAAATATCGATGTGAAATGAAAATGTCAAAGTCTCCATTTTTATAGAAATGTTGAAGAAAATATTAAAAGAATATTGGTGTACTCTACATGCATTCTCATAAAAACCATGAAATTCATCAAAATTATTTATAACAAATGTAGATGTAAAAGATCTACCATTGAAATTGTGGACCACCTCTGGTCAATGGAGAAAAACCAGATCGGATGATCAGTAATTTGACATCAACCTAAGACACTCAAACGAGATCAAGTTAAAATAGACGCTAAAAAAGGAAGAGAGAGTAGTAAAAAATGAGGGTTAGGAATATTCATCTCAAATTTGTGTATCCCTTGAAAGAAAGGAGATATGGACCTTACAATCAAGCTTGAGGTCCATCAATGTGGCAACCACTCATTATGATTCAAGAGATGACCAAGATTGAGTACCAAGAGCCTAGAAATGAAGATTCCAAGTGTGAAAATTGAAAGGTTTAATCATTTGGCATTATTTTTGGTTTGTCTAAATATCTTTTATTCTCTCTCTATTTTTAATCCGTTGATATTATTTTTATTTTCTTTTAAAATGTTCTAATTAATATCTTTTAATTATGAGCATCATATTAATGGAAAAATCTTCTCATTGACTATTGCATTTATTTTATATTCCAACATTTTGAATATCTTCTCTTTTATGGTAGAATGACCAAATAAATGGTAAGGTGATTTTATCATATATGGTTATTGATATTTTTAAAGATGTGATTGAGTATATCTTTCCTTATATCAATAGTTGCCTTGTTATTTGATTGACTAATGGGATCTTTCCCATATTTGATTGAGTGATTTTTGTTTTAAATTTGAATGTTGCTAAAGTTGATGGAATAGAGAAAAACCTTGTAACATTTCTAGTTAACTCTTGAAGAGTTATCTTTTTGTGGTTTTTGTGTTAAATATTGAATTCTTGAGAACGTGCTTCAATTGGAGATTGCAAGCTACTTGAACGGTTGTTGAACACACTACACATTTCACAAGGGGAGGTTGTGAACGTGGATCGTCAAAGGGAGCATGATTACGGCATAAAATCCAAGAAGGGAGTTCTTTTAAATTTATGCATAAGACAATTTGTATTGTGTACTAATCCTTTGATAATCTAATCTCTGGGCATGACCTCGTGGAGTAGGTTGGGAAACCGAACCACGTTAAAAATGTCGTGTGTTCATTTATTTTCATATTTCCGCATATCTTTGACAACCATATATGTTTAGCTATTTTATGGATCGCTTATGCAATTAAAATAAATAAATATAAAATAGACATTATTATTCCAACGAGAAAATTTAAACAAATTGATAATTAGGTCCTTTCAAAAATCATAAAGCTTTTCAATTAAGGATGAGTGTTAAACCTTGCATTTTTAGATAAAGAGAATTTGGTCATTTGATAATTTTCTGTTGTTAATATCCTAAAACTCTACTTTTAATTTATGCACGTTGAGTCGATTGTATAAATAATGTTTCGAGATTAAAATTATCTAGGTTTAGATTCTATTTTGGTCACTTTGTAATTTAGTCTGGTCATTGAACTTTCAAAGTATTCATTTTGGTCCCTAAACTTTTAGATATATTCTATTTTTTGGTCCATGAAATTTTAAAATGCAATTTTAGTTTCTGAATTTTTAAAAATAACAATTTTGGTTCTTACCTTTATTTTGATTTTAACAATTATTGACATAGATTTGAGTATGTGTATTAGTATGTTAATATATATGAGCATTGATTTCGAGCCACATATGTTAGTGACAAGCATTAGGCAAGCAAGTATTTAATGGAAAAATAATATAGTAAGGACCAAAATAGTTATATTTATTTATTTATTTATAAGTTCGAAGACTAAAATGAACATTTTAAAAGTCAAGGAACCAAAATGTAACGAACTTGAAAGTATAATAAGATATTTGAGATAGCAAAAACTTATAGACATTTTAGATCATGATCTTTTTTTATACAAATATTTACGTAAATGCTAACTTTCAAATATATTTTAAAAATTGAAGTTTATATCTAACCAGAGTTTGATGATGAATTAGTTTTATATTTTATTTCCCAAATAAGCTCCTAATGTTTTGTTCCCCATGCAAAAGAGCTTTTATTTCAATTTAAGAATCGGCAATTTTTATTTGATATCTATATTCTAAAATTTAGAAATTTTCGGTTTAATTTCTTTATATAAAATATTTAAACTCCTTTCTAAATTTACTGAATTGTTATTTTTTTAATTGCAATTGTTATGGGTAAATTCGGACTTAAAAAACAAACCCAAATGAGTAGAGGAAACTTAGGAACAAGATTGAGGTTAAACATAACCCAGGGCCCGATTAGACCTAAAGAGAGACAAGATTTTGGCTAAAAGCCCAAATGCTCACCTCAACCCAAGTGAGCAATTCACCTAGTGGTTGTGCGTTTCAAGAAAATGAAAACCCCTAGGTCAATTCTCATAAAAATACTTACTTTATGAATAATCGATTAGTGGTAACTTCTTCCTCATACTCAAAACCTAAGCTTGCTACATTCTTTTTCTCCATTTCTTGACTTAGACATCGGAGTCGGTGTGGCAAGCAACACACTGGTGTGTAGTTTTTCCTAATTTTGCAAGTCACCTCTTTCTCCAAATAAAAAAAAATCATTGTGGAAGCACGTGTGAATCATGCGAATTTTCCTTGGCTAGATTTATGCATCAATTATTGTCGTCCATGGCGATTTGAGAGTGTTCTACCATTCAAAGGGAAGATCGAAGGAAAATATAGTAACACCCATGGAGGTTCAAAAAACAACGAATAAGAGAGGCGTCGAAGGCAAAACCTAATTCAGCCTACCTAATATGGTCGGGCCGATCAGACCATCCTAGTCAAGGAGAGACACAAATTTGAAGGTGCCTCCAATTTTAAAAAGAAGATGACACTAATTGAATCCTCGGTCATCAACAAGAAGATCTTATTCTTGACCCCGCCAAAGGAAAAGCCCTAATGGAAGAAGATATGGAAAAATCATATGCTCACGGTTAGAAGCCCAAGAAAAAGCTAATCCTAGGTGGGAACAAATGAAAGAGACAGCGAGTAAGTTAGAGTAGTCACACCAGCCGAGGCCAAGGTTAAACCCTAATACTGGATGGGAAGATCGACGTCGACCTAGATATTGTTTTTTAGGACCAACGCGAATCCAAATGAATGCTCGATGTTGCAAAGAAAATGAAGATTGACTAATACCTCAACGACAGGAAGGGTTCGAAGCCAACTAGAGAGGCCAACCAATAGAAGAACTAGAATCCATCTCGCTCACATATGAGGATAAGCGAGTAAACATTAGGACTAAGTTGGGGGTTGAACGAATTGACAGAGATTTCAAACCCGTGAAACAAGAGCAACGAGCATTTAACCAAGAGCAAAATGAGATTATAGCCAACTAGATCAAAGACTTGCTTAAGGCCAAATTCATTAGAGAAGTCCATTATCCTTGATGGCTATCTAATGTAGTATTGGCAAAGAAGGCTAATGGAAATGATGAATGTGTATCAACTTTACTGATTTACAAAGCTTATCCTAAGGACAATTTTCCTCTTCCATGATCGATCAATTGGTAAGATGCAACAACTGGATATGAGATTTTGAGTTTCATGGACGCTTATTCGAGCTACAAAAAGATTAAAATGTATGGTCCTGACCAAAAAAATACCTCTTTCATCACAAATGGAGGTCTTTACTGCTACATGATCATGTCATTCGATCTTAAGAACGCAGGAGCTACTATCATAGGATAGTGAATCATATGTTTGCTCCCTTTCTTGGAAGGAACACAGATGTGTATTGTTGGGATTTACGCCATAAAGACTCGTAATTAATTATTTATTTTACAATTCATAATAATTTTAATTATTTTATTTGCAATATAATATTATCTATTATATGAAAAATCCAAGGTTATTAGTGTAATCTTGAATAATATGTGGTTGACATACAGAAGGATCATGTTCAAGAAATAACCTAAAGAGTCATAGTATATGGGTAAGATTGGGTGTCTTATCTTGGTAACACTATTGATACGGCCCACTTTGTAATAGTTACAAATGATTTGATTCAATCATTCATGCAGAGACATATGAGTGGGGGTATCTTATACAATGATTTTGCATAAGACTGGGCCACAAAATATTTAATATCTCTTTATAAATCCGTTAATTAAAAAGATTAATATTTCATCATGATGATTATATGCAACTCGATCTTAATTCTGAGTGAGTTATGAACTCCTGCCTGTAAGGGCTTATCCTTTGATTTTCATGGGTGAGAGTGGCTTTTGTAGCCGATTCAATAAGCCTACAATTTTGGGGGCTTGACCAAATAGGGAGTTGGAAACATAATCTCACAAGATGGAATTCACTCATTTCCACATAGGGTAAGTAGATGAGTAGTTCCCTTAAGTGCTGATTTCGGGACTTGAACAACCACCCTCTCATTAGCCCGAGAGGAACTTAGTTTATGGTTGGATCATAAACAAATTGTTCATTAGAGGATCATTGGAACTTAAGGTGCAAGATGTAATTACAAGGATAAAACGGACTTTTGACCTAGCTGTAATTACGAACAACTCGTGAAGGATCGACTTGTATGTAGTGGTTATATCCATGGACATAACTTGTCCTATAGTGCATAAGAGTGCAACTCTAGATCTATAGTGGAGTGACCCTAGAGTTAATGAATGAAAATTGATTCATTGGAGCTTATAGTTTGTATGTCCATAAAGTCCCTTGTTAGCTCATATGAACAAATAGGGATCAATTGCGTTGAGAGAAAATTTTGAAATGTTCAAATTAAAATTTAATATACTTGATATATTAAATAAGGGAGAACATATTTAATGTATTTGATACATTAAATATCAAAGAAATTATTGATGTATTAAGATACATTAAAGAAAAGATATTTATTAAATTTGAATTAGATTCAAATAGAAATTAGATGTCGTAGGAGAATTTTAAAAGGTTTGAATAAGATTCAAATTGGTTAAATAAATATATTAGATATTAAAATATATTATTTAATTTTTTCCCTATGCCACTATAAATAGGACCCTAGGGATGAGCCATTGTGTGTATTCTTCATAAGAGACACATCTCCTCTACAGAGAATTGTAGAATTCTCTTTGAATTTTTCCTATCTCCTTTTCTTTCAAGAGGCTCCCACAAGCCTTGATTCTATGTTCGAGTCATAACAAGTAGGCTTTATGGAATTGGAGTTTCAACCTTGTTGGAGTTGGAACAGAAGATTAAAGACCCACCAGAAATATCTCCATATTTAAGTCAATTTCTGTTTTGCTTAGCCTAAATTATTTTTCATTTAATTCTAAAATAAAATCAAAGTCGATTCCAACGCTTCCGCTGTGAGTTTAATTCGATTATTCCCTTCAATGTGGATGACCCGTTGGTGAAAAGCATCAAGGTTGGTCAGTATAAGTCCGACTCAGTGAAGCATTCCAAACACTCCATAAGTATAAAATGAAGTTGAATCCAATCAAGTGTTTACCCTTCTTTAAGGTTTTAAGGAAGGGAGACCAATTTGAATGGATAGATGAATGTGAGAAAGCTCTCCAAAAGTTGAAAGCATATTTAAGGCCAACTCCCCTCCCTACTAAGCTCATTCCAGGAGATTAGTTACTATTTTATCTAGCAACTTTTGATACTATAGGGAGTTTTGCCCTAATCAAGGAGGAGAATGGTCATCAACGACCAGTTTACTACATCAGTATAGCAATGGTAGTGAAGGTATGAATGTTTCACTCTGTAGTGAAAGTATTGGATCGTCTTTGATTTTATTTAAAATTAAACTAAAAAAATAAGATTAAGCAAACTTACTTGGGGTAAATATGAAGATATTTATGGCCGGTCTTTATTTCTTCCACAAAATCTTCTTGACTATGACTCGAACATAGGACCAAGGCTTGTGGGAGACTCTTGAAAGAAAATTCATAAAGGGATTGGAGAAGAAGAGGACTAGAGAGAATTCTATAATTCTTTATTGAAGAGATGCGTGTTGTCTCTAGTGGCTCAATCCAATGGTCCTATTTATAGAGACCAATGACAAATCTTTGCCATAATTAAAATATTATATTTTAATATCTAATATATTAAAATATATCTTATACTGATTTGAATCTCATTCAAATCTCCTACGATATTTATTTATTTGAATCTTATTCAAGTTTTATAAATATTTTTTATTTAATGTATCTAATATACATTAATTATTTTAATATTTAATGTATCAAATACAATAAATATATTTTCCTCTTTTATATTTAATATATCTAATATATTAAATATTAATTTGAACACTTCAAATTAAATATTAATTTGAACATTTCAAATTTTAATATTTAATGTATCAAATACAATAAATATATTTTTTCTTTTATATTTAATCTATCTAATATATTAAATATTAATTTGAACACTTCAAATTAAATTAAATTTGAACATTTCAAAATTTTCTTTCAACTAAATTGATCTTTTAGTGTTACTATGAGCTAACAAGAGAACCTTATGGACCTACAAATTATAAGCTTCAATGATACAAAATTGATTAATTAAACTCTTTAATTAATTAATTTTCATTCATTAACTCTAGGGTCACTCCACTAGATCTAGAGTTGCACTCTTATGCACTGTAGGACGAGTTGTGTCCATGGATATAATCACTACATGCAAGTCGATTCTTCAAGAGTTGTTTGTAATTACAACTAAGTAAAAAATATGTTTTATCCCTATAATTACATCTTGCACCTTAAGTACCACTGATCCTCTAATGAACAATTTGTTTATGATCCAACCATAAACTAAGTCCCTCTCGGGCCAGTGAGAGGGTGGGGCCCCATTGTTCAAGTCCCGAAATCAGCACTTAAGGGACCTACTCATCTACTTACCCTATATGAGAAAGAATAAATTTCATCTTGTGAGATTATGTTCCCAACTCCCTATTTGGTCAAGTCCCCAATATGGTAGACATATTAAATAAGCTACAAAAGTCACTCTCACCCATGCAAATCAAAGGACAAGCCCTCACATTAAGATCGAGTCGCATATGATCATCCTGATTAAGATCGAGTCGCATATAACTTGCTCAGGATTAAGATCGAGTCGCATATGATCATCCTGATGAAATATTAATCTTTTCAATTAACGAATTTATAAAGAGAGATTAAATATTTCGTGGTCCAGTCTTATACAAACTCATTGTATAAGATATCTCCACTCACATGTCTCCACATGAATGATTTGATCAAATCATTTGTAACATTACAGAGTGGTCCGTATCAATAGTGTTACTGATAACGCTCATTTATGAGTGTTATTTAGCCTTAAAAACTAAGTTATTTCCTTAGAAAGCGAGTGTTTAATGTTATAATTCATGTAATTTAGAGTAACTTTAAGTAAAAACAAGTATTGCATGTGTTTAAAGTCTTGATTTTGTAAAAATAAGTCTTTAGGTGTATTTAGAGTCATTTTTGTTAAGAAAGTGTTAATTTTTGTTAGTTTTGTGTAGAGGCTGAAAAAAGACCCAAATGCACCCACATTCTGGTCGCAACTGAGGCAAAAGAAAGATGATTCAAAAGATATGTGACCAGGATGCTCCAACAATTGAGAGTAGAAGCCAAATTTCAACTGTTGTAGAAAGAACTCAAAATGTGCCCAACTATGCGACCGCATTTAGGCCATTTCGACAACAACACAATTGCGCTCACTATGCGGCGGCATCAGGACCTTTACGACATATTCTCCCAGATTCGCGAGATTTGCAGATAAAATCAATTATTCTCAATCAAATCTCCAAGGATCAAGGGATATGATCGGCCAAGCCTCTCCACACTGATCTCGGCAGCAAATCCTTGGCCTTGAGGTCTATAAAAGGAGACTTCAATTACAAGAGAGCTCAGAGTTGGGAATTCTCTCCATCCCTAAATTCTGTTATTTTCTTTAAGTTAGCCACCACTCTAAGTCTCCCCTAAGCTCTGTTCATATTCCTCATGCTTTTCATTTCTATTTTCTTATCTTTTCTTTCAGTTTCCTTTATTTTTATTGCACAAAACCCCAAAAAACATCTTATTTATTTGGTACCTTCGATTACAACTTGAAAGTATTGTGTTGTTAACTGACAAGCTCTTTGTTAACTGTTTCCTTAGGTTCGATACTTGGAATACTTTCATATATTACTTGTTTGGATAGTGTGCTCTTGCGCTTGCTTTTGGCATATAGCAGACGCCATGACAAGTTACCAGGATAAGACACCCAACTTTATCCATATACTATGACCCTTTAGGTTATTTCTTGAACATGATTCTCCCGTATGTCAACCACATATTGTTCAAGATTACACTAATAACCTTATATTTTTTATATAATGGATAATATTATATTGCAAATAAAATAATCAAATTTATTATTAATTATTAAATAAATTATTAATTACGAGGCTTTAGAGCATAAATCCCAACAATCTCCCACTTGCACTAAAGTCAGTGAGACTTGTATCCTAGAGCATACTCTATACCCAACATGTTCTCCCACTTGTCCTAGCAAAGATGATACATGTCTCGTAATCCTAGACATTCTAGGCGACCCTCAAACACTTTAGCCTGGAGAGTCTTTATATATAGATCCAACAGACTATCGTTAAAAGCTATCTTGGTCACTACCATGATGCTTTCTCTCTCTCAATATGATTTCATATACATTGGTGTTTTTTAATTTCTTTAATATTAGTCTTTGCACCATTATTATCATAATAAAGAGAATAGACTTATATCTGAAATACCTTTCAGATCTTCAAGGAACTATTTGAGTCATACAAGTCATTTTGTTGATTCACAAGCAAAACAATTGAACTTGTATACCATACTCTACCACCTAGGGTAAAATTTATCTTTACATAGATTTCTTAAATCTTTGTAAGAACTAGTGTATCTTGTAAAGATCAAACCTTTAACTTCATACACAAAAAAAATTTCATCATCCATAGATAATTTGAGAAAGTTTTTAATTTTCTACTCAATGGTCATACCATTCGTTTAACTAATATATGCTAACCAATTGTATGTTAAATGTTCAGTCTCATTTATGCATATCATATACTCTCAACATTTGAGTTGTCTTAGGATACACTTCCTTAGACATAAATATCAAATATTTGACAACAATTTTGTCAATATAAGATGTTTGAGATAAAGTTAACATTTTGTCCTTAAAATCTCTATTTTGGACATGTAAAGTATACCGAGTCATTCACAATCACTCATTTGGAATTGGTTACTTAGTCAACTTTTTATGTTAGATAGACATCTTACATCACTCATAATGAGTAAAATATCATCAATATAAAAACATAAGAAAAATCCACTAGGCAATTAATGATTTTCCTGTTTATACAAGCTTCATTAATATTTATCGAAAGTCATAGGTTTTGATACTTTTATCAAACCTTATATTCACAGATCTAATGGTAAAATTCATTTCATAAATGAACCTTTACTATTTCACAAACCTTTTGCTTTTGATCTTTGAAAATAAACATCTATGATTGATTTATGTAGATGCATTATCTAAGATTTCTTTTCATAAAAGAATTCTAAACATTCATTTTTTATATCACATATGCAACAATGAATTAAATAATGCTTATAGACTTCAATATGGCAACAAGTGAGAAAATTTACTCGCAGTCTACTTTCTCCTATTAGGTTTAACCCTTTGCCATTAGTCTCATTTTGCGGGCAATAAGCCTTCAACTTTGTCATCTAACATGAAAATTTGGGCTTCAATTAAGTCCTTCTAAGAGTTGAGTCATCTCATAACTCTCCCACTATGATGGAGCTTATCCAATTCATGACTAGGATCAATTTGACTTTCAAATGTAATTAAATTGTCAACAACTTTTGTTAACTATTTAGTGGCTTCACTTGGAACGAATTTATTAACACTATCTCACCTTATTAAAGGTTTGTAGTGTTTTATTTGACATTTCTTATAAAAATGATATTTGTCATAAAAATACCTTATTCGTTTTAGGACTACATAAAATAACATTTTGTACTCCTTAGAGGTGGCCTACACTTAGGATTATCTTTGAACATATATAATCTTTTTAGGCTTGTTTCAGCATGTGAGCTTAACATTCCCAAATGGTGAAGTGTTGTAAACCAGTTTTACTACTCTTTTATAATCTTAAAATTGTCTCGTAGAACTTTTGGAGGGAATTATGTTCACCATGCAATAATCTCTATTGCATTTCCTAATAGGAGTTTGGTAATGGTGTATAACTCATTACTGATGTGACCATGTCTAACAAGGTCTTGTTTCTCCCCTTGCAGCACAATTTCACAAAATTGTACTTGGTATTAAGACAATTGGGATAAAAACCCACTTTCTATCAATTAGTTTTAGTACGTAAGGTTCCTATATTTTCTATTATGATCTGATCATAATGTTTTGATAGATTTAATTACCTAATCGATTTTTAACTTTAGTCTTAATTTTTTTGAACTTTTCAAAAATTTAGAATTATGTTGTATAAGGTAAAGATACTTGTACCTTGAATGATCATCAACTAGAGTGACGAAATATTCATGACTTTATTTGACCTTTACATTCACCAGACCACTTGGGTCAGAAGGTGTAAGCCCAAAGTATTCTTTGGCATTCTAGCCCTATCTAATAAAGACCCAATGATTATCTTGCATGAAAGGCAAGATCTACAGACAGGTAAAATAATTAACTAACTTTTTAGAGAATTACCTCTTACTAGTCTTTGCATTCTATTCAAGTTGATGTTAATCAACCTTAACAGCTAAAGTCAAGTATCATCTTTTTGGAGAAAACAATGTCTTTCTATTTTGGATTCTATAATCCTGAATATCTTAGTATTTTATAGTATAGTATATGTCAACATTTTTAACATATACAAATTGTTCTTATTTTCAACTGAATGTATTTTCAAACAAATTTGAAAATATAAACTTTCATACTTCAAAGTAATTCATACTATATGAACATTTTAGTAAAAATTTCGAGAAATTGAATTTCTCTTATGGTTACTAAAAACACTATATTCAGCATTAAGTAACAATTTTTACTTAATGACATCTTAATGTCTCCCACTACACTAACTGAGATGGGCTTCCAGGTGCTAACCTGTAGAAACTATTCTACATGTTAAGCATTTTTCAAGAATTACATATTAAATGTAATAAAAAAATAAATCTTGATAGTGGATCTTGTATCATCTATCCAGGTGTCGTTATTTATTCTCCACAAAAAATCTAGTAAATCAAATTTACTTTCATTTATATTTTTATTCCCATAAAGTTATTTCAAAAAATTCATCTCATTATGACTGTCTTGGCTAATTTAGGAACTATTTCCTTTTATATAGCTTCAATCATATGATTTCTTTTCTTGGATTTTTGTAATGCTTAATTTTGAGATCACTTAAACAATTATCTAAATTTAGTTTCTATTGACTTCAACATCTCATATGTTGTTATTTTCTTTATCTTCTAAGCTTGACATCTAACATGTCAACTAGGAGATACATACAAGCTATCTCGTTTGCTTTTGCTCCATTAATTATGTGGTTATTGAACAATTCAATTAGCATTGGCAACATGTTTTGAGAACATTTCTCAATAAAGACAAATTCAAAATTTTACACTGCCATTATAGTGTTAATGTTACTTTTCCAAGTAATAAAACTTCTCCATTTTGACTTATCAATAATAAAATTAAAAATTATGAGAGAAACTGACATAATATTGAAATATATAAAATATATAATTTAACATCATACAAACAATTATCCATTCAATTTTAGCATAGAAATCAAACAATTTGAAAAATGAATCTTATAAATCATTTCTAATGCTATGGTACTTTAGTGAGTTAGAACAAGTGCCGCCGTAGGGTAAGTCAAGTGTTCCTTCACTAAATTGAGACAATCTCGACCAAGTATTATACTAGAATAACTCTTATTCCTATAATATTTAGTTACCATTAGTTTGGTCAAGAACATTATTAACAACCTTAATAAGCCCTTTGTAAGTGTGATCCATAATTTTAGATCATGCAGTTTTATCCCAATAAGCGTCGTCGTAGGGTATGTCAAGTATTGAAAACAAATCTACAATCTTATCATTCTCAAGAGTTCACCTAGATATTGACCCATGCAAACACCTTCCGTAGGGGACGGTCCAAAAACAGCCACGAGGCCCCACACGGATCTCACGTTGCGACCTAATGATGGAGACCGTAGGATATGTTGACACATTTCCTTCTCCCACTTACTATAATACTTTCTCAAAAGATTCACCCTGATATTGACCCATGCAAACACCTTCTGTAGGGAGGACGGTCCAAAAGCCGCCATGAGGCCCCGCATGAATCTCATGTTGTGAATCAATGATAGAGACCGTAGGATATCTTAACATATGTCCTTTTCCCACTAAGTATTTTGAAAATAAGATTTTCTACTACTTAGACAAATTAGGCTAATCTCATTTATCTAAGTTCCTCAATCTACCATTTCATAACCTTTATGTTGTTAGAATGATTTTAATGTGAACTACCAAGTTTTAAAACTATTTAAAAAATTAACCATATTATGGGCATGCTTAGTGAAATAAAATTTGACTAATTCAACTCACAGGTCAGTTCCCAGTTAAAGGTGTTTCTTTTCGGTCAGCTTAAATACCCCAGTCTAGACAGAACCTTCTATAGACAGAGTTCCCTTATAGTCAATTTTTATTTCAAAATCATTAATCTTTAATTAACTATTAATTACTAGATTAATGAACCTCAGTGAATTTAAGCAATGTTTTTAGTCCTATTAAAAAACTAATTCACTTATTAGATAATCTTAAAATTCTATCATTTGAAACCCTTTAAAAAAATTAAAAGATCATCTTCGATATTTTATTCTAATTCTATTAGAAAAAAGAAAAGATAAATTAAATTCAAAACTTAAACTATTTTATCTTTGAATTAAATTATATTTATATATGGAAGACCTAATCATATTAGAAAATTAAAAGATCGCATCTTATTTTGAAATTAAAAGATCTAATCTTATTTTAAAACAATCTAATCTTATTAGGAAACAAATAAAGATGAATTAAATTCAAATTTTAAACGATGGATTATCTTAAAATTCTACTATTTTAAACCCTTTAAAACTAAATTAAAAGATTATCCTAAATTCTAATCTTATTAGAAACAAATAAAGATATATTAAAGTTAAAATTTAAACTATTTAAAGCATGAATTAGAAATATCTTTATTTTAAGGAAATTCTAATCTCATTAGGAAATATCCTAATCCTATTAGGAAAACATGAATTTCATTTATGAAAGAAAATATCCTAATTTATTTTTCCAAATATAACAATTATATTCAAAGATATGGAAAATATAAACTTATTAGGAAAATATCTCAATTCTATTAGGAAACATCCTAATCAAATTTTCCAATATAACAATTATATTAAAAAATTAATCTTAATTCAATTAGGAAACAACCTAATCAAATTTTTAAATATAACAATTATATCCAAAATTAATTAAGATGCATGATAATGCTTAACCTATGGTGGGATTTTAAACTAAATGACATACTTTATGCAATAATCAAATAATTTAAAACATACATCACATGCATAATTAAATTAAAACTAACAAAATTGACCGGTATATTTGGCATATTCTAAGAAATTGAAAACAATTTAAATTACAATAATTTAAATTCAAGACATATCTTGGTCTTCAATATCTTTCCTTCTTTGAACCATTCCAAATTTAAGATTTAGAAATCCTAAATTTTCAATTGCAGTAGCTAGTTTCAAGAAACACATTTGAATTGAAGGATTTTTTCAACAATTAAAACAAATCCTAACCCTTTTAGGTTTTCTTTTCAACAATTACAACAGATCCTAACCCTTTTGAGTTTTCTTTTCAACAATTACAACAAATCCTAACCCTTTTGGATTTTACAATTGATCTAATCAAAGCAATAAAACTAATGCTAAATAGCCAAAACAATTAATTTGCAAATCACATATATCACATATATGAAATTAAAATACCCACCATACAAAACCTTAATTCTAAATAAAATTCAAAGACCGCTCTGATACCAAGTGAAGAAATGAACGTTTCACTCTGCAGTGGAAGCATTAAATCGTCTTTGATTTTATTTAAAATTAAACTAAAAAAATAAGATTAAACAAACTTACTTGAAATAAATATGGAGATATTTCTGGCGGGTCTTTATCTCCTCCACAAAGTCTTCCTAGCTATGACTCGAACACAGGATCAAGGCTTGTGGGAGCCTCTTGAAAGAAAATTCATAAAGGGATTGGAGAGGAAGAGATCTAGAGAGAATTCTCTAATTCTCTATTGAGGAGATATGTGTTGTCTCTAATGGCTCAACTCAAGGGTCTTATTTAAAGAGACCAAGGGTAAATTTTTGCCATAATTAAAATATTATATTTTAATATCTAATATATTAAAATATATCTTATACTGATTTAAATCTCATTCAAATCTCCTACGATATTTATTTATTTGAATCTTATTCAAATTTTATAAATATCTTTTATTTAATGTATCTAATATACATTAATTATTTTACTATTTAATGTATCAAATACAATAAATATATTTTCCTTTTTATATTTAATATATCTAATATATTAAATATTAATTTGAACACTTCAAATTAAATATTAATTTGAACATTTCAAATTTTAATATTTAATGTATCAAATACAATAAATATATTTTCCTCTTTTATATTTAATATATCTAATATATTAAATATTAATTTGAACATTTCAAAATTTTCTTTCAACTAAATTGATCTTTTCGTGTTATTATGAGCTAACAAGGGGAGTTTATGGACTTACAGATTATAAACTCAAATGATACAAAATTAATTAATTAATTTTCATTTATTAACTCTAGGGTCACTCCACTATAGACCTAGAATTGCACTCTTATGCATTGTAGGAAAGTTGTGTCCATGTATATAGTCACTACATGCAAGTCGATCATTCACGAGTTGTTCACAATTATAGCTGGGTCAAAAGTTCGTTTTACCCCTGTAATTACATCTTGTACCTTAAGTACCACTGATTCTCTGAAAGATTTATTTATGATCCAACCATATACTAAGTCGCTCTCGGGCCATTGAGAGGGTGGGGCCCCATTGTTCAAGTCCCGAAATCAACACTTAAGGGAACTACTCATCTACTTACCCTATATAGGAAGGAATAAATTCCATCTTGTGAGATTATGTTTCCAGCTTCCTATTTGGTCAAGTCACCAAAATGGTAGGCTTATTGAATTGGCTACAAAAGCCACTCTCACTTATGCAAATCAAAGGACAAGCCCTCATAGGCAGGAGTCATAACTCACTCAAGATTAAGATCGAGTCCCATATGGTCATCCTGATGAAATATTAATATTCTCAATTAACGGATTTATAAAGAAAGATTAAATATTTTGATATGAATCCTACCATGCTATTCAAGACTAAAGAAAAAGCTTCAAAATGGAGTTGAATTAAACATAGTCAAGTCTCATTTATGATGTACTCAAGATGCATTTAATGAACTCAAGTACAACTCATGCTTCATCAAAGACAAGTTAAGCTTCATTTATGCAACAAGGGCTTCAAGAGACTTCAAGTGAGGCTTTATTTATGCATGATAGGTTACAAAGACTTTCAAGACTAACCAATGGACTTGAATCTCGGATTTATGGCTCAATTTGATGTAATTTCAGTTTTAAACCTTTCATTTATGTGTTTTAGGTTACTTTTGAGTTAGTGGTTGTTATGACATTCATGTACTTGGAAGTTACAACTATTAAGTTGACAATAGGTTACTTTTAGGGTTTATTTGAAGTCTATATATAGCCTAGACTAACTCATTTGTAAAGAAGAGAAAGAGATTTTGAGATGTAATCAAAATGAGCCTTTGAGGTTTATTATAGCCTAGAGCTATGTTTCTTTGCAATTCTATGTAGTTTAGGTTGCATGCTTAGAATCATTCAAGCTTGACTTGATAAATCATACTTGTGGAGTGATTCGAATATCAAACAAGTTTTCTTGCCTTGAGATATTTGATCAACAAGGTAAATCCGTTTCTATCTTCTTTCTTGGGATGAAATCATTTTGATTTTGGGGTTTTTGGGTTTTAGATCTAAAGGTCTTGTTTGTTAGCAAGGTTGTTAGATCCAATTTCCTAAGAGTAACTTATCATATTTCGTGGTCCAGTCTTATACAAACTCATTGTATAAGATACCACCACTCACATATCTCCACATGAACGATTTGGATCAAATCATTTGTAACTATTACAAAGTGGGCAGTATCAATAGTGTTACCAAGATAAAACACCCGACCTTATCCATATACTATGACTCTTTAGGTTATTTCTTAAACATGGTCCTCCTGTATGTCAACCACATACTGTTCAAGATTACACTAATAACCTTGGATTTTTCATATAATAGATAATATTATATTACAAATAAAATAGTCAAATTTATTATTAATTATTAAATAAATCATTAATTACAAAGTTTTAGGGCATAAATCCCAACAGGTAGGAGTTGAGACTAGATATCCACACGTGGAAAGACTTTCCCTCACTTTAGTTGCCTCGGCCATAAGGTTATGACCTTACTTTCTAGCACATAAGATCACTGAGTTGACTAATTTTCCTTTGAGGCAAGCATTTTAGAAGTCAGAGGCATCATAATGTCTCATAAAGTGGGCAGTAGAGTAGAGCAAACACGACATCATTATAAGCTGAGGACAACAATGTAAGGTCAAACAGTAGTTGATTTTATAGCATAACTGACCTTTGCCCTTGAAGTGGCCGACTCGAGAAAGGTCGAGATTAAAGTCCATTTCCTTCACCCAACTGACTTGGATCTCCCTTGGATCCTTTTTGTTGATGGTTTGTCGAACATGAAAGGATGTGAAGCAGGATTGTTACTCGTATCTCCCGACGGGGGAAGGTAAGGGTATGCACTCAGATTCAACTTTCGATCCTCTAACAATGAGGCCAAATACGAGGCACTCATCGCAGGGTTGAAGGTCGTAAAAGAAATGGTTATTTCTAATCTCTTAATATTAAGTGATCCTTAATTGATTATAAAATAGGTAACAGTTGAGTATCAAGCTAAGGAACAAAGCATGGCAACATACTTATCCAAGGTTAAGGATTTGCTCGCCTTTTTCTCGAAGAATGTGGTCAAGAAAATTTTGAGATCTGAGAATGCTAATGTTGATTCCTTAGCTCGGTTGGCAGCAACATATGAGACGAAATTGAGTAGAAGAGTTCTAGTTGAGATCTTGTTTAAGCCAAGCATACTTGATAATTCTCATTCATGAGGATTATTTGGCCTTTAAACTTAGTTATATTTGTGATTTTTATTCATATTATTTGATGAAAAATTAAAAAAAAAATGCTTGAATTTAATCACATGATTGATGGAAGACCTTTAAATTAAGTAAGTTGAGAAAAGAAAACAAAAGAAGAAAAAAATTCACACTTACTTAATGTTTTGATGCAGGATTTTCGTGGAATGCAACTGCAGTGCAATTGCTAGGCAATTGCAATCTGGCAGATATGGAATTTAAGTAAAAAACGAGAATTTCGAGATTTTGAAGGAAAATTGACCCACGAATTCAGCAAGATGATTAGCCATGATTGTCCATCAACCAAGAGGGAAACCCTAGCATGAGATTCCTATAAATATTGAACAAAGAAGCCGAACAAAGAGAGCTCGATTGGAGAAGATTTTTGTTCACGTTTTTTGGGTTTTCTTACTTTTTGCAATTTCCATTTTGAGTTTTTTTTAGTTGTTGTTTGTATTCATTTTTTCTTCATCTTAGTCCGAATCTCTTCCTTAATCCTATCTCAACGAAGTTGATGTTCGTAAAAAGCAAATACTTATTCGATTGAGCTCGATTTTTGGAAGAAAACAACGTTATGTTTTTGGGTTTTTGGAAGCCTACTGCAGTTTTTTATTTTCATTATTAAGTTGCTGTTTTTATTGTATTTTCTTCTACATCTCCATCTCTAAACTCTCTTAAATCCCACAACAATGAAAGTTGGTAGTGGTTAAGAGCAATCTTGCTCAATTGAACCGAAGAAAAATGGGTTTTTAGGATGGATTAGTTCTCTTTTGATTTTCTGCACTTTTTGTTCGTAAGTTTTTGTTAATTGGCTACTGGTTATACTTATCAATTTCAGCAAATTTAATTTCTAATTTATGTTATTCAAATTTTGGGAAAGTTACTGCACTTCGAATTTTGCATACATATATACAAGTTTTTTTTTTAGTTAATTTAGTATCTTGGAATTTTACAAATTGTTGTTAAGCTACTGTGTGCTGGTTTGTATTTGAAAATTGCAAATTGTTTCTTTAAGCTACTGAATTTCTTTGTATTTGCATTTTGATTGCATTGTTTACCTTGATTGTACCAATGATTTTTACTAATTTACATTTACTGTTTTCAATTTATTCCATCATGAAGAGCTAAATTTCCTTTGGGATTCAAGTTTGTGAATGCCCTAGAGGAAAGATGTAAAGCTCGAGAGTAAAAACAATCTAGCTAATTCTTGAACTCTAGTTTGCTTTTGGTGAGTTAATTATTGGGTAAACCTAGTTGGCCATCTAGTGTTGCTTGCCAAGCTATAACTTAATACCAAAACAGTTAAGGGAAGTGGATGTCGCAAAAGCAATGGAGGAAAAGGCTTAGACATAAGTCTGAAACATCGACCCTAGACATAGGGCGAGACTCCAAAACCACTAAAATTGTGCGCAAAAATATCTAAGTTAGATTAGCCATAGAAATATAGGTTTAATCACTTCTTCTAAAGATACTTCATAGAAGGTCGAATAGGAGTTGAATTCGGTTTACTTAGTTCTTGAGTTAGCTACGATTGCAATTGCTTTCTTGTTGCATTTTCTTTCCAAAGGGGCATTAGCAACTTGAATCCCTTTTTCATTTCCATTGAATTTTCAAATAATTTTATTTTAGTCAAAACACCTCTCAAATCATTTTCACCCTCGGTTACCTTAACTTGCAATTTGTCAACGATTTTGTGCCAACTAAAATTCATTTTATTAAACCCTGTTCCCTTGGGTACGATACTCTGGAATACTTCCAGTTTCTTTATTACTTCGATCACGTGCACTTGGGTGTAGCGAAAAACACCGATCAATACTCAAAAAGGAAGTAATGGAAATTTAGAAGTCAAATACCGACGAAATTTGGGTTGGGCCGAGGTGAGAAGTGGTGTAGAGATGGATACTGAGGCTAGAAAAGAGCTTGCCTAGATGGATCTTATAGTCAAATACTTGAAAGAATGAGAATTGTCTTTAGAAATGGTAGAGGCTAAGAGGTTGCAAAGGCCAGCAACCCATTACATATTGAGAGGAAATCAACTCTACAAGCGAAGCTATTTAATGCCTTTATTGAAGTGCCTTACACTAGTGAGGCAAATTATGTGATGAGAGAGATTCATGAAAGAGTGTGTGGTAATCACTATGGAGTTAGATCTTTGTGCTATAAGATTGTTAGGTAAGGATACTATTGGCTCACCACATGCTTCAAGATGTTCGATTGTTCGCAAGGGCATGTGATCAATTCCATCGATTTGCTCCAATCCCAAGATAACTGCCTGAACCATTAACTAATGTCATAAGCCCTTGGCCTTCGCGTAATGAGGAATAGACCTCATTGGACATCTTCCACAAGGTAAGGGACAAGCTAAGTTGCAGTTGTGGCAGTGGATTATTTACAAAGTGGGTCAAAGTTGAGGCACTTGCAACTATAATTGAGAAGAAAGTAACTAACTTCATTTGGCGGAATATCATATGTGTGTTTAAAGTTCCTAATGCCATTATTACAGATAATGGTAGACAGTTTGATAATGTAGCTTTCGAAAAGTTCTATTTAGACCTAAAAATCAAGCATCAATGTTCATCTTCAGCTCATCCTAAGGAAAATGGACAGGTAGAGGAAGTGAACAAAATTATAAAACAAAACTTGAAAAGAAATCTTGAAGGACTGAAAGGATTATGGGCAAAAGAGTTACCAAATGTGTTGGGGGCATTTAGAACAACTGCATGGACCTCGACAGGTATGACCCTTTTCTCTTTCTATTTTGGGGCTGAGGCAGTTGTTCTAGTAGAAATTGCTATTCCTTCACCAAGAGTAAAACAATTTGATCCTCAAAGAAATGAAGATTCAATGAGGTTAAATTTAGAACTATTGGAAGAGCATCATGAAACAACACACTTCGTATGGAAGAATACAAGAATAGGATCATCTGGTATTACAACACAATAGTGAAAAGACGGAGTTTCAAAGAATGTGATCTAGTGTTAAGAAACGTGAACCAACTACTCTCTGTTTTGACTCCAACTTTGTACAGCCAAGCTTCCCACCTACTTTTCAACCACTATTGTCCACCTCCGCACCTATAAATAAGAGTTCATTCACTCAAGCATGAGAGGCGATTACACAAAGAAAGAAACCCCTAGAGGATTCGAGAGTGAAAGCTCCACTGCCCTTCGCCCTTTCTAGATCTGTCAACCCTTCTAGTTGATAGACTTAGAGCTCAATTCTCCTTGACAAAGGAAGAATTGAGCTGACCAAGTGGCTTAGTCCTCGTCGTGTTCTCTCTTTCTATAGACCATCCCAAGTTTAGCTAGTGTTGTCCTTTCAATTCTTTTGTAATTATATTTATTTTCGTTATTACTTCAATGAATTCTATATACATCTTCATTATGAGCTAATTTTTTTAAGGATTCAAGTATGTATATATCCTAATGGATGTGCTTTCTTTAAATATGATCTAGCTTGTCTTTTATTTACCAATGTGTTGTTTGGTTTTATTGATTCACATGTTCATTGGTTGTCTAAACTAGCCACTTAGATTTGCATACAAGTTAGACCTCAATACAAAAAGGGTTAGGGGATAACATATTTCATTAAACCAATATAAGAGAAGAGTATGGGCATATAACTTCATTAATTGACCCTAGATATAGAGTGATTGCCTATATGGTCTATAGGGTTGTGTAGCTATTTATCTAAGTTGAAATTGACTATAGGCACATAGGACCAATTTCTTAGGCTCCTAAATGCTCTTTGAATCAAAAGTCAAATAGAAGATGAACCTGATTCATATCATAAGGTAAATGCGGTAGACTTGTGAACTCATATTGGTAGCATGTTCCACATAAGGTAGCAATGTAGTTGAGTCATTCCATTGCCATTGACATCTTTGAATTTCTAGTTGATACGCTTACTCTTCTCATTCCATCACCATCACTCACTATATTTTCTGGTTGCCTCTCGTTGCAATTTGATAAAGGTTTCACTAAAGCTCCATATATATGTACAGTCTTTATGAAGAACGTACTTAGAATACTTCCATATATTACTTGTTAAGGCAACGTGCACTTGCACTAGAAATTTCCTCTTTGGAGAGTGCCCATTAATCCATCCAACATTCACTACTAAGGATAGTACTTAAAATTAAATTACAGAAGTTAGAAGGATAAAGATCTTTGATTGGTGGGTGGTAACTGAATGAATGAATGTTTCACTCCGCAACGGAAGCATTGGATCGTCTTTGATTTTATTTAAAATTAAACTAAAAATTAAGATTAAGCAAACTTACTTGGAATAAGTATGGAGATATTTCTGGTGGATCTTTATCTCTTTCATAAAATCTTCCTGGCTATGACTCAAACAGAGCCTTTTAAAAGAAAATCCACAAAGGATTGGAGAGGAAGAGGTCTAGAGATAATTCTCTAATTCTCTATTGAGGAGATATGTGTTATGCTAATGGCTCAACCCAATGGTCCTATTTATAAAGACCAAGGGTAAATCTTTGCCAGAATTAAAATATTATATTTTAATATCTAATATATTAAAATATATCTTATACTGATTTGTTTCTTATTCAAATCTCCTACGATATTTATTTATTTGAATCTTATTCAAATTTTATAAATATCTTTTATTTAATGTGTCAAATATACATTAATTATTTTAATATTTAATGTATCAAATACAATAAATATATTTTCCTCTTTTATATTTAATATGTCTAATATATTAAATATTAATTTGAACATTTCAAATTAAATATTAAATTTAAACATTTCAAATTTTAATATTTAATGTATCAAATACAATAAACATATTTTCCTTTTTTATATTTAATATATCTAATATATTAAATATTAATTTGAACACTTCAAATTAATATTATTTTGAACATTTCAAAATTTTCTTTCAACTAAATTGATCTTTTAGTGTTACTATGAGCTAGCAATGAGATCTTATGAACCTACAGATTATAAGCTCCAATGATAAAAAATTAATTAATTAAACTCTTTAATTAATTAATTTTCATTCATTAACTATAGGTCACTCCACTATAGACTTAGAGTTACACTCTTATGCACTGTAGGACAAGTTGTGTCCATAGATATAATCATTACATGCAAGTCGATCATTCATGAGTTGTTCGTAATTACAGCTGGGTCAAAAATCCGTTTTACTCCTATAATTACATCTTGCACCTTAAGTACCACTGATCCTCTAATGAACAATCTGTTTATAATCTAATTATAAACTAAGTCCCTCTCAGGCCAGTGAGAGGGTGGGGCCCCATTGTTCAAGTCCCGAAATCATCACTTAAGGGAACTACTCATCTACTTACACTATATAGGAAGGAGTGAATTCCATCTGTGAGATTATGTTCCCAGCTCCCTATTTGGTCAAGTTCGAAAAATGGTAGGCATATTGAATCGGCTACAAAAGCCACTCTCACCCATGCAAATCAAAGGGCAAGCCCTCATAGGCAGGAGTTCATAACTCACTCAGGATTAAGATTGAGTCGCATATGGTCCTCCTAATGAAATATTAATCTTCTCAATTAACAAATTTATAAAGAGAGATTAAATATTTCGTGGTCCAGTCTTATACAAACTCATTGTATAAGATACCCCCACTCACATGTCTCCACATGAATGATTTGGATTAAATCATTTGTAACTATTACAAAGTGGACCGTATCAATAGTGTTACCAGGATAAGGCACCGAACCTTATCCATGTACTATGACCCTTTAGGTTATTTCTTGAACATGATTCTCTCGTATGTTAACCACATACTGTTCAAGATTACAATAATAACCTTGGATTTTTCATATAATGGATAATATTATATTGCAAAAAATAATCAAAATAATTATTAATTATTAAATAAATCATTAATTACGAGGCTTTAGGGCATAAATTCCAACAATCTCCCACTTGCACTAAAGACGGTGAGACATGTATTCTAGGGCATACTCTATACCCAACATGTTCTCCCACTTGCCCTAACAAAGATGAGACATGTCTCGTAATCTCAGACATTCTAGGTGACCCTCAAACACTTTAGCTAGGAGAGTCTCTTTATATAGATCCAAAGGACTGCCATTCAAAGCCATATTAGTCACTACCATGATGCATTCTCTCTCTCGATATGATTTCCTATACATTGGTGTTTTCTAATTTCTTTAATATTAGTCTTCACCACTATTATCATAATAAAGAGGATAGAGTAAATCATATCTGAATCACCTTTCAGATCTTCAAGGAACTATTTGAGTAATACAAGTCTTTTTGTAGCTTCACAAGCAAAATAATTTAACTTGTATACCATACTCCATCACCTAGAGTAAAATTTATCTTTACATAGATTTCCTAAATCTTTGTAAGAATCAGTGTATCTTGTAAAAATCAAATCTTTAACTTCATACACAAAAATTTCTCATCACCCATAGATAATTTGAGAAAGTTTTTAATTTTCTACTCAATGGTCATACCATTCATTTAATTGATATATGTTAACCAATTGTACATTAAATATTCAGTCTCATTTATGCATATTATATACTCTCAACATTTGAGGTGTCTTAGGATACACTTCCTTAGACATAAATATCAAATATTTGACAACAATTTTATCAATTATGATATTTGAGACAAAGTTAACATTTTGTTCTTAAAATCTTCATTTTGGACATGTAAAATATACTGAGTCATTCCAAATCACTTATTTGGAATTGGTTACTTGTCAACTTTTTATGTTAGACATCTTACATCATTCATAATGGGTAAAAATATCACCAACATAAAACATGCGAAAAATCCACTAAGAAATTAATGATTTTCTTATTTATACAAGCTTCATTAATATTTTTCCAAAGTCATAGATTTGGATACTTTTATCAAAGCTTATATTCACAGATCTAATGGTAAAATTCATTTCATAAATGAACCTTTACTATTTCGCAAACTTTTTGTTTTTGATCTTTGAAAAGAAACATATCTGATTGATTTATGTATTTGCATGATCTAAGATTTATTTTCATAAAAGAATTCTAAACATTCATTTTTTTATATCACATATGCAACAATGAATTAAATAATGCTTACAGACTTCATTATGGCAACATGTGAGAAAATTTACTCGCAGTTTACTTTCTCCTATTAAGTTTAGCCATTTGTCATTAGTCTCACTTTGTAGGTAATAAGCCTTCAACTTTATCATCTAACACAATAATTTGGGCTTCAATTAAGTCCTTGTAAAGGTTGAGTCATCTCATAACTCTCCCACTACGATGAGGCTTATCCAATTCATGACTAGGATCTATTTGACTTTCAATGTAATTAAATTGTTAACAACTTTTGTTAACTATTTAGTGGCTTCACTTGAAACTAATTTATTAACACTATCTCACCTTATTAAAGGTTTGTAAAGGTTGACATTTCTTATTCGTTTTAGGACTACATAAAAGACCATTTTATACTCCTTAGGGGTGGCCTACACTTTGGCTTATCTTTGAATATATACAAGCTTTTTAGGCTTGTTTCAGCACGTGAGCTTTACATTCCCAAATGGTGAAATGTTGTAAACTAGCTTTACTACTCTTCTATAGTCTTAAAATTGTCTTATAGACACTTTTGGAGGGAATCATGTTCACCATGCAATCTCTATTACATTTCCTAATCGGCGTATGGTAATGGTATGTAACTCATTACTAATGTGACCATGTCAAATAAGGTCTTGTTTCTCCTCTTGTAGCACAATTTCATAAAATTGTACTTGGTATTAAGATAATTGGGATAAAAACACATTTTCTATCAATTAGTTTGAGTACGTAAGGTTCCTGTACTTTCTATTATGATTTGATCATAATATCTTGATAGATTTAATTACCTAATCGATTTTTTAACTTTAGTCTTAATTTTCTTGAACTTTTAAAAAATTTAGACTTATGTTGTATTAAGTAAAGATACTTGTACCCTGAATGATCATAACTAGAGTGACGAAATATTCATGACTTTATTTAACCTTTACATTCACCAGAACACTTGGGTCAGAATGTGTAAGCCCAAAGTATTCTTTGGTGTTCTAGCCCTATCTAATAAGGATCCAATGATTATCTTGCATGAAAGGTAAGATCTACAGATAGGCAAAAGTAATTAACTAACTTTTTAGAGAATTTCCTCTTACTAGTCTTTTCATTCTATTCAAGTTGATATTAATCAACCTTAACAGCCAAAGTTAAGTATCGTCTTTTAGGACAAAACAATGTCTTTCTATTTTGGATTCTATAATCTTGAATATCTCAGTATTTTGTAGTATAGTATATGTTGACATTTTTAACATATACAAATTGTTCTTATTTTCAGCTGAATGTATTTTCAAACAATTTTGAAAATATAAACTTTCATACTTCAAAGTAATTCATACTATATGAACATTTTTGTAATAAAGTTTGAGAAATTGAATTTCTCTTATTGTTACTAAAAACACCATATTTAGTATTATGTAACAATTTTACTTAAGAACATCTTAATATCTCCCATTACATTAACTGAGATAGGCTTCTTGGTGCTAACTTGTAGAAACTATTCTACATGTTAAGTATTTTCTAAGAATTACATATTAAATGTAATGAAGAATAAACCTTGATAGTAGATCTTATATCGATTATCTAGGTGGTATTATTTATATTCCACCAAAAATCTAGTAAATTAAATTTACTTTCATCTATATTATTCTTTCCATAGAGGTATTTCAAAAATTCCTCTCATTGTGATTGTCTTGACTAATTTAGGAACTATTTTCTTTTATATAGCTTCAGTCATTTGGTTTATTTTCTTGGAATTTTGTAATACTTAAATTCGAGATCATTTAGACAATTTTCTAAATTTAGCTTATGTTGACTTCAACATCTCATATGTTGTTGTCATTTTCTTTATCTTCTAAACTTGATATCTAACATGTCAACTAAGAGAATACGTACAAGCTATCTCGTTTACTTTTGATTCATTAATCATGTGTTTCACGAACAATTCGAATAACATTAGCAACATGTTTTGAGAACATTTCTCAATAAAGACGAATTCAAAATTTTACACTACCATTATAGTGTTAATGTTATTTTTCCAAGTAATAAAATTTCTCAATTTTGACTAATCAGTAACAAAATTAAAAATGATGAGAAACTGACATAATATTGAAATATATATATAATTTAACATCATGCAAACAATTATCCATTCAATTTTAGCATAGAAATCAAACAATTTGAAAAATGAATCCTATAAATCATTTCTAATGCTATGGTACTTTAGTGAGTTAGAACAAGTGTCGCCGTAGGGTAGGTCAAGTATTCCTCCACTAAACTGAGACAATCTCAACCAAGTATTATACCAGAATAACCTTATTTCTATAATATTTAGTTACCATTAATTTGGTCAAGGACATCATTAACAACTTTAATGAGCCATGTGTAACTGTGACTCATAATTTTAGATCCTGTAGTTTTATCCCAACAAATGCTGTTGTAGGGTAGGTCAAGTATTGAAACAAAACTACAATCCTATCATTCTTAGGAGTTCACCCTGATATTAACTCCTGCAAACACCTTCTGTAGGGGAACAGTCCAAAAGCCGCCACGAGGCCCCGCATGAATCTCATGATGTGAACCAATGATGGAGACCGTAGGATATGTTGACACATTTCCTTGTCCCACTTACTATTTTGAAATAGAGTTTTCTCTTACTTAAACAAATTAGGCTAATCTCATTTATCTAAGTTCCTCAATCTACCTTTCATAACCCTTATGTTGTTAGATTGATTTTAATGTGAATTACTAAGTTTTTTTTAAAAAAAAATAATCACATTGTGAGCATGCTTAGTGAAAATAAATAAAATTTGACTAATTCAACTCCCAGATCAGTTCCCAGTTAGATGTGTTCCCTTTCGGTCAGCTTAAATATCCTATTCTAGACAGAACCTTCCATAGATAGAGTTCCCTTCTAGTCAATTTTTATTTCAAATTCATTAATATTTAATTAACTATTAATGAACATAAATATTTTTAATCCTATTAAAAAAATAATTCACTTGGATAGTCTTAAAAATCCATCATTTTAAACCCTTTAAAACAAATTAAAAGATAATATTGGATATTTTATTCTAATCATATTAGAAAAAAAAATTAAAGATAACTTAAATTATTTTATCTTTGAATTAAATTATCTTTATTTATGGAAGACCTAATCTTATTAGAAAATTAAAAGATCCCATCTTATTTTCAAATTAAAAGATCTAATCTTATTTTAAAAGAATTTAATCTTATTAGGAAACAAATAAAGATGAATTAAATTCGATTTTTAAACTATTGATAATCTTGAAATTCTACAATTTTAAACCCTTTAGAACTAAATTAAAAGATTGTCCTAAATTCTAATCTTATTAGAAACAAATAAAGATTTATTACATTCAAATTCTAAACTATTTAAAGCATGAAATAAAAATATCTTTATTTTAAGGAAATCCTAATCTCATTAGGATATATCTTAATCCTATTAGGAAAACATGGATTTCATTTATGAAAGAAAATTTCCTAATTTAATTTTCCAAATATAACAATTATATTCAAAGATATAGAAAATATAAACATATTAAGAAAATATCTCAATTCTATTAGGAATCATCCTAATCAAATTTTCCAATATAACAATTATATTAAAAAATTAATCTTAATTCTATTAGGAAATAACCTAATCAAAATTTTAAAATATAACAATTATATTAAAAAATAGATAAAATGCATGATCATGCTTAACCTATGGTGGGATTTTAAATTTAAATGACATACTTTATGCAACAATCAAACAATTTAAAACATACATCTCATGCATAATTAAATTAAAATTAGCAAAAATGGCCGGCATATCTTAAGAAATTGAAAATAATTTAAATCCAAGACATATCTTGGTCTTCAATATCTTCCTTGTTTGGCCATCCAAATTTAGAGTTTAGAAACCTAAATCTTGTCTTCCAATAATAGCACCAGCTACCGCAAAAATTAAAAAAAACAATACCCAAGTTTCGAACCTTGTATCTAGAGTACAACAATAAGCATCCCTTTACCAATGAACTATCATAGATTTTTGGATCTTGTTATGAACTTATTAGTAGAAATATTGACTTTGATTCACGTTTTGTTTTGTGAACCTTTTTTGCCGTCGACCTCTTCAACCCATATAATCGAAATTTGTAGCAATCGTAGTCATTCAAGTAAAATACATGAAATCCCAACCCTTATGGGTTTTACAATGATCCAATCAAAGCAATAAATCTAATGCCAAATAGCCTAAACAATCAATTTGCAAACCGCAATATATCACATATATGATAAATTAAAATATCCACCATCACAAAACTTTAATTCTAAATAAAACTCAAAGATTGCTCTACTACCAATTGAAAGAATGAACGTTTCACTCCGCAGTGAAAGCATTGGATCGTCTTTGATTTTATTTAAAATTAAACGAAAAATTAAGGTTAAGCAAACTTACTTGGAGTAAATATGGAGATATTTCTGGCGGATCTTTATCTCCTCCATTAAATCTTCCTGGCTATGACTCGAACACATGACCAAGGCTTGTGGGAGTCTCTTGAAAGAAAATCCACAAGGGATTGGAGAGGAAGAGGTCTAGAGATAATTATCTAATTCTCTATTGAGAAGATATGTGTTATGTCTAATGATTCAACCAAATGGTCTTATTTATAGAGACCAAGGGTAAATCTTTGCCAGAATTAAAATATTATATTTTAATATCTAATATATTAAAATATATCTTATACTTATTTGAATCTCATTCAAATCTCTTACGATATTTATTTATTTGAATCTTATTCAAATTTTATAAATATCTTTTATTTAATGTATCTAATATACATTAATTATTTTAATATTTAATATATTAAATACAATAAATATATTTTCATCTTTTATATTTAATATATCTAATATATTAAATATTAATATGAACACTTCAAATTAAATATTAAATTTGAACACTTCAAATTAAATATTAAATTTGAACATTTCAAATTTTAATATTTAATGTATCAAATACAATAAATATATTTTCCTCTTTTATATGTAATATATGTAATATATTAAATATTAATTTGAACACTTCAAATTAATATTAATTTGAACATTTCAAAATTTTCTTTCAACTAAATTGATCTTTTAGTGTTACTATGAGCTAGCAAAAGGACCTTATGGACCTATAGATTATAAGCTCTAATGATACAAAATTAATTAATTAAACTATTTAATTAATTAATTTTCATTCATTAACTATAGGTCACTCCACTATAGACCTAGAGTTGCACTTTTATGCACTGTAGGACATGCAAGTCGATCCTTCACGAGTTGTTCGTAATTACAGTTGGGTCAAAAGTCCGTTTTACCCCTATAATTACATCTTGCACCTTAAGTACCACTGATCCTCTAATGAACAATCTATTTATAATCTAATTATAAACTAAGTCTCTCTCGGGCCAGTGAGAGAGTGAGGCCCCATTATTCAAGTCCCGAAATCAACACTTAAGGGAACTACTCGTCTACTTACCCTATATGGGAAGGAGTGAATTCCATCTTGTGAGATTATGTTCCCAGCTCTCTATTTGGTCAAGTCCCCAAAATAGTAGGCATATTGAATCGGCTACAAAAGCCACTCTCCCCAATGCAAATCAAAGGACAAACCCTCATAGGCAGGAGTTCATAACTCACTCAAGATTAAGATGAAGTCGTATATGGTCATCCTGATGGAATATTAATTTTCTCAATTAATGAATTAATAAAGATAGATTAAATATTTCGTAGTTCAATCTTATACAAACTCATTGTATAAGATACCCCTGCTCATATGTCTCCACATGAACGATTTTGATCAAATCATTTGTAACTATTACAAAGTGGCTCGTATCAATAGTGTTACCAAGATAAGGCACTCAACCTTATCCATATACTATGACCCTTTAGCTTATTTCTTGAACATGATTCTCCCGTATGTCAACCACATACTGTTCAAGATTACACTAATAACCTTAGATTTTTCATATAATGGATAATATTATATTGCAAAAAATAATCAAAATTATTATTAATTATTAAATAAATCATTAATTACCAGACTTTAGGGCATAAATCTCAACAATCTCTCACTTGCACAAACGGCGAGACATGTATCCTAGAGCATACTCTATACCCAATAGTAACAACAAGCAAAGGCATGCGCATGAGTGTGTTCATAGGGCTAGTGCATGACAAACGCAGTTGGGCACATTCATAGCTGATGAACGGGTAGCATAGGCAACACGACTAGGCAGCCACATGTGCAAGTGTATGTTATGGCATGCGATCGCTCAAGTGATCATTGGGTAAGGGGAGTCACTAGGCAAACGCAAAACATGCGAGGATTGGCGCTTAGATAGGCCATCATAATGGGGCATGCATAGGTGGGCTTTCATGTAGCTATGGCCGTTTGTTCGTGGGCAACCGCACAATAAGATTCACAGATGAGTTAGGTGCGAGGTTCTCATGGGGCTTCCTTGTGAGGTTAATGATAGTCCTTGGGCGATATCATATTGAGCTCGTGTGGTTGCCTCCAACACTTAGGCCATGTCCTTCAACTTTTCCTTGCAATCTTGGGCTTCTTTGGACTTGATCAAGGTTATGGTCCATCGAGTTTGCAAGCTTACTTGTACTAGTTCTAAACATAGTGTGATTGATTTGTGAATTTTCTTTCTTTGTGTCATTACCTACCTTGTGAGTGCCCTTTTGTCATCCTTGAATGAGAAAGTGTTGTATCTAAAATTTGAATACTCAAGAGTGGATCTACTTTTTAAGAGTGAAAAATATGTGAGGTAATGATTGGTGAGGTCTATTTTGTTTCTCTAACTTTGTTTTGTATCCTTATTTAATCAAGAATTCAAACAACAAAACCATGAGGTGAATCCATCAAAGCTTAGACCAGATAACCATAATGGTTCAAACTAAGAACATAATTAAGGATTATAGCCATGGAGCAAGCACAAAATATCAAAGAGAGTATTGCAAGAGAGCAGCACTACGTTAGCTGTTCAAACCTAAACTTCCCAAGTTCCATGGACACAAAAATATAAATGAGTATCACCTTTGGGAAAGATAAATTAAAGACATCTTCGAAAGCCATCAATATGGTAAAAGTATCAAGGTAACTTTCATATATAATCATCTTAGGGATTATGCTTGAACTTGATGGGATTCTTTAATGTTGAATAGGGCAGGAAATCACAAACCTAAGATTACCTCATGGAGTGAGCTCAAGTCCCTAATGAGGAAGTACTTTGTTCCTAAGGCTTCTCTTAAATTGCAAGCCTTGAAGCAAGGAAACAAGAGTGTGCAAGCCTTGAAGCAAGGAAACAAGAGTGTGCAAGCCTACGTACGAGGAGATGTGTTTACTACATAAGAAGCTTGACCATTTGGAGGATGCGGATGCGCTAAAGGCTAGGTTCCATGGAAGACTTAATGAAGAGATCACCTTGTTCACACGAAATTTCAACAAAGAAATAAGACACATGAAATTAATTTAATTTGTATTGATTTGAATGTAGTAGAGTACAATATCTAATTTGTTCCTCTGATTCGTTCTCTCAAATGTAGATTTATCTCGAAGGCTTTGCAGCTTGTTCTCGAACGTAGATTTGTCTCGAGGGCTACGCAGCTTGTTCTCAAATGTGGATTTGTTTCGAGGCTTTGCAGCTTATTCTCGAATGTGGATTTGTTTTGAGGACTTTGCAACTTGTTCTCGAATGTGGATTTATTTCAAGGGCTTTGCAGCTTGTTCTCGATCTTCAAAGTCTTCTAGTCTTCAAGGCCTTGGTTCAGAGAGTGTTTGATCTTCAAGAGTTTAAAGAGTCTTCTGATCTTTGTTTCTGAGATCTCTCTAAGTTCCCTGAAGAGTTTCTACTTCTAAACCCTTCAAATGAAGGGGGAAACTCTCTATTTATAGAGTTTCTCAGGGCTGACCAAGTGGGCTTGGGCCTGATTATTGAACTGGGCCTGGTTGGCCTTGGGCCTAAACTCCTTTGGACTAGGCCTGATTGATTTTGGGCGTAGCCCTTTGGGCTAGGACTTTACTGGATTATGACCTCCCATTTGGGCTTTGTCTAAAATTGACCCAAATTTTATATAACCCAATTGCATATTTGGATTTGCCATAATTTAATGTAAGGATGCTTGTAAATTTAATTAATCCCTAATTAAATAAATAATTTGGTCACTAATTTTAAGTAATGACATGACAATTTTTGATTGGCCAAAATTTCTATTCCAACACACTTATAGAGTTGAAACTCAACCTTCTATCATCTTGAAAAAATTAGTGTATCAAGCCATTAAGGTTGAAAGTAGACTTAAGGAGAATGATAAGTTATGCTAATTCTAACCCATACTCCAATAAAAATACCCCCTTTGAAAAAAGTTTAGATTACCAAGACCTATATTGAGAATGAAGAAGAAATACTTCATGATACTGTGCATGTCATTCTTACTTCACTAATGGTCAAGACCAAGAAGCAACACAACTTGAATTCCTAAGCACTATTCTTAAGTCCATTTAGTTCAATGAAGAAACACTCCATAAGTTTGATGACCAATCAACTTGAATATTTCTAAACATGCAATTCTAAATTACGCACAATAAATACAAAGGGGGGAGGTTATATGCACGACAACAATAGAAAAGTCAAAAGACTTAACAATTCACTCAAAATTCATTTATATTATACTTCTCAATACAACAAAAAATAAAGGCCTTTAAATAGCCATATGAGTGGCACCCAAGGAAGACAAAAACCCTAAAATAAATAAGGTAAAATTTTCCAAAACAATTAGAAAAAAAAAACTTAAATCTAATAACTAAATAAAATAACTTAAATAGCCATAGTAGGGCGCATGTGTGACAAGGCAAATGTGTGTAGGGGCGCACAAGCTTAGCGGATCAAGGGGCCACAGGTGTACATTGTGCACTGCTCTGTAGGCAAACATGGGATTGTAGGACGACTTGTGTGGGTTGGTGCTAAGCGAGTAGTGATGCGCATGAGGGCTGGCATGGGCATGTGCAGGTAAGTAGGCGGCAATCCATGAGGTTGGCGTAGGCGTGTCATAGGCAAGCAGGCATGGGCACTCCGTGTGCACGTCACAAATGAGCGAGGTAGGGTAAGTGGCATGGGCGATGGGTGTGCACACTATGTGTGCGTGCGACTGGTTGAATGGTCGAGCCAAGGCACATTGCGTGTGAAGCATGCATGTTTGCTGCTTGTTTCTTTCAAGTATTGTATTTTAATTTGATGATTATTGAAACGTTGTTTGTCCTTTCAAGGTTCCTCTTCTTGGATTGGATTAACCTTAATTTGGATGGCATTGTTCATCGATCCTTGAAGCTTCTTAGCCCTTGACCTTATGACTAGTCCTTGAGGTATGATTGACACTCCCATGATCACATCATCTCCTCCTTCTTTAGGTGGATTCGTCCTCTAATCAAGCTTTTCATCTCCTACATCAAAAAGAGTTAAGTCAGCAACATTAAAAGATGCACTAACACCATACTTACCATGAAGGTTGATTGTGTAAGCATTATCATTGATTCTCTCAATGACTTAGAAAGGTTCGTCACCATGTGGATTGAGTTTGGAATTTCTTTCATTAGGGAACCTCTCTTTCTTCAAATGTAATCAAACTTAATATCCCTTTTGGAACACCATAGGTTTATGGTGCTTTTTGACTCTTGAAGCTATCTTGAAAGTTAAAGTGTTGCTTTAATAAAGTAAATAGTAAAAGAAAAATAATAATTACAAAATTACAAACAGACGAAATAAAGTTAAAGTGGAAGTGTGGACAGATAAGGATGATAGCGAATTCTGCAACATCTTTTCTTCCTTTAATAAAGTGACTTTATTAAAGTTAATTTGTCGTCTTCTTGCAGCAAATTTAATCTTCGGGTTTTGGGCTTTTGTCAGGCAAGGAGGCAAGGAAGCAAGGGTAGAGCTTACCAACGGACTTACAATACTGCTTGGAACACTCCCCCACAACAGTCTTCCGCGACGGTCCTCCGCAGTAGGTCCTTTCATCAGCCTAGGCGCTAGAATGAATTTGGAGTGGATGACGACTTTTCTTCGTGTGTCTTTTGTTGCAGAAACAATATTTACCAAAGAATTCAAAAATATTTACATGGAATTCTTTGAAACTGTACATGTGGAAGATGGATAAAATTTACAAGAGTAAGAATATACAAACACTTTTTTTTTTAATGGAAGTCCTTTTGGACTTGTAATATAGTTTAGAGACATATTGGGTCTATTTGAGTATGAGATCGAACTTGAGTAACATTAAGTAAATTGTTAGTTTAACGACTATTCCGGTCGGGTCATAGTTTTAGGTCGATTGCAGTCCAATCACAGTGATTAAGAATCACTAAGATTGATTTCTTCGTCTTCTTCTTCTTCGATGATGGAAAGTGGAGGAGAAGATGACTTGTTTGAATTCAAGTTTCTCTGAAGGAGAACTCCTTCAAGGTCGGCTTCAGTAGCCGTTTGAGCAAGGGAAGCAAAAAAGGATGCTTTGTTCGTATGGAACAATTGTTGGTTTGTCTTTGAGACATCTTGGTAATAAGGAGTTTCAATAAACCAAAGTTTGATTTTTGGAATTGAAATGTGAGAAACATTATATTTTTCCCACCATTTGACTTTTAATGTTTTAACCACATATATGTGATTTGGTTCATTGATTTGAGTAGTTAGATTCCAGCGGAAATGGAATCTGGAAATGAAGTGAGAACCGGAAGGTTAATTGAAAAGAAATCTTGTAGATGTTTTGAGAAAAGTAATGGAAAGATTCCTGAACTGTAGTAGGGAAAATTTCTTTGCAAAGGCCAAAATTTTTCCACCAAGTAATAAACCATATGGGAAATTTTTGCTTATGGGCCTGTTTGCAAAATTGAATAAACCAAAAATGATTATATGCTTGATACCAGAGAATATTGGTCCAAGCTCTAACATAATCTTTATATGAGTAAGTAGGAGGATTAAACCTGATTGAGAATTTCTTTTATGTGTAGATTTTTTGGTTCCATTTTGTTGGAGTTAGAACCCTGAAAATCTTGAGTTTTGAGTAAGCAGTAACAGCTGGATCCTTGTTATCGGATATATGAGTAATTTCGGCTGTCTTTGAATTGAAAAGAATCAGCTCATAAAACGTTATTGTTTTATGGATGGACTCAGGCATGAAACAGAAATTTCCTGGGTAAATATGAGAAGTTATCTCTGCAAAACTTTCGGAATCCCATTCAGGTTCGATTGGGACCTCAGTTATAACATGAGATTTTTGAAAGTACCGCTTTGTTTGAGGTTTAGGAGTAAAACGTGGTGTATGTGACACCACTGTGTTGTAGGTTGATGAACCGACAATAAATTGAGTAGGGCTTGCTACAGAAGGTAACATTTCTTCGAGACCTAGGGGTTCTCGAATTCTGATTGAGGAAGAACGACGTTGAGAGTGAGTTCTAACTAGAGTAAAGTCATCCTCTGGAAGAGCATATTGCTCTAACGTCATTGGAGTAGGTTTGGAAGAGGCAGAAGCCTTTCCCTTTGAAGTGGAAGAGAAAGCTTTTCCTTTTCCTTTCCGATCACTCATGGCAAAGAGGAGAAGGGAGATGATGAAGAGGTTTCTTCTTTTGAGAGGAGAAAGATGTTCTCTCAAGATGTTTGAGAGCTTTGAGAAAGATGTTCTCTTAAGAGATAATCTGCAAGAGGGTTTTCAGTCCCTTTTATAGAGACGATTTGAAAATCAAAGCAAGATAATATTGCTTGCCATCTGGCAAAAATCTGTTTGGAAACAAGATTTTTGACATATTTTTCTAAAATAAATTTAGATGCTTGAGAATTAGTTTTTATTAAAAACTTTTTATTGATTAAATCTCCTAGAAATTTTTGGACACACAAAACAATCGCCAAAATTTCTTTTTTCACTGTGGAGTAATTTAATTGAGTACTATTCCAAATTCCTGAATGGAATCGTACTACAGATTCTTTGTTATCTAGACACCGTCTTAGGATTCCTCCATATCCAATGTCTGATGCATCCGTTTCAACGATAAGGTTTGCTTTTTCGTCGATAAGACTTAAGCATGGGATGCTTTTGACTAACTCTTTTATTTTTTGGACAGCTTGCATCTGAGCTTGTCCCCAAGGAATAGTATCTTTTTTCAACCTCTGAAAAAGTGGTTTACAAATAGGTCGAAGATCTTTGATAAAATCTGAGACATAATTTCGGCAACCCAGAAAACGTTGTAACTGAGTTTTATCTAAAACTTCATCAGGAAAATTTTGAGTAAACGCTAAAGATCTCTGTATAGGCTTAATTAATCCTAAATGGATATCAAAGCCGACAAAATCTTATTTTAGTTTGAAAAAGTTTAAGCTTTACAGCCGAAACAACTAAACCATTATACTTTATTGTTTGAATAAAGCTTTTTAAATGGCAAAAATGTTGATCTATATTTGATGAAAAAATTAAAACATCATCAATATAGATAATTGCAAATTCTTGAATAGGTTCCAAAATATCATTCATGATCTTTTGGAATTCAGATGGAGCATTTTTTAGCCCAAAGGGCATTACGTTCCATTCGTATTGACCAAAAGGTATATTAAATGTTGTTTTGTACCTATCTTCTTCGACAATTTGAATCTGCCAAAACTCAGATTTCATGTCGAATTTTGAAAATAATTTTGCATTGAAAATTCTTTTGAGTAAATCATTTTTATTAGGAATTGGATATCTAATCCATTCCAAAACCTTGTTTAAGGGTTTATAAAAAATTACCAGCCTTGGAACACCTCGTTCCTTTTCTGCTTGGTTGTTGACGTAAAATGCTGCACATGACCAATGACTTTTTGATGGTCTGATCAGCTTTCTTTTGAGTAGTTCGTCAATCTCCTTTCGGCAATGACTTAATAATTTAGAATTCATCTGAATTGGTCTTGCCTTGGTAGGAATTTCTGATTCTTTAAAGTCCTTTTCATATGGTAATGTAACCATATGCTTCTTCCTAGACCAGAAGGCGTCTGGATGAGTGGAGCAGATTTGTTCTTCTATATGCTTTTGAATAATCTGAATCCTTTTATGAATTCTAGATTCTTTGAGTTGACTTTCGACCTTCTTGAAGCTAACTTCTTCCTTTAGGAAATCGATTTGCTTCTCCTTGAGGTTGATCTTATTGATAACATTAAGATCACTTTCCCTTAATGGATCAATAAATTTGAATATTATTTCTTTATCCAGAATGCTAGACACAATTCCTTTGTTTGTCACCTGCAATGGATAAAGTTGAGTAATAAATGACGTACCTAAAATCACCGCTTGATGAGTAGAAAAGAAGTCACAAAGCACACTCTATTGTTGCATATATGAACTTCGGGGAACTTGTGCTTAATGAATAGTGGTTGACCATTTGCTCCTCTCAAGGTTTCAATTGTCTTTTCGAAATACCTTGATGGGATTAGGCCTTCATGAATGCAATTTTGGTTTTCCCCAGAGTCGACCAAAGCTATTGCATTAATCTTGAAATCCTGTATTTTTAAGGATACTTTGATATGCCATTTTTGGTATTGCACTCGTTGAAGGGTGGCCAAAAATGACGCTTCTTCCAAAGAAGGTTATGAAGGTGCATCATCTTCTTCTTTGATTCCTGAAGAAGTCGCTTGTTGGGACTTTATTAAAGCAACTTCTGTTGATAATTGAGTAATATCTCTTTGATAATCAGAACGAAGCTTCTTTACTTCGCTCTTTAATTGATTTATTTCGAACTTTAAGTTCGAAAATTTGACTTCCTGCTTCTCTTTTTTGAAGAGCGTGAAAACATCTTCAATATTTGGATATTGAGTAACCAAAGAAGAATATTCTTCTTCTTTCTTAAAATCCTTTTGAAGAGAAGTCTTCAATCTGTTGAGTATATTCTTTTTGAGAGCTTCATCAATAATCTTTTCTGCAGTCTCAAAAAGTAATTCCTGGTCTTTGGTGAGAACGTTTATGCAATCAAAACATTTGCATAACCTTTTACCGTTGCATCCAAGCTTATGAGTAGTTTGGATATCTCCTTCTAACGAAGAATAGGTATCTGATTCTTCTTGAAGATAGAGAAGTTGTCCTTCTTCTGATTCATAATCTGATTCTTCTGAGTCTATTTGGGCAACATTGAGTAATTCACTCTTAATATCTTCATTGATACTAAGATCGTTGATTTTCTTCTTCATGGGGCACTTTGGAGCATTATGTCCAAATCCTCTGCACTTATAGCATTGGACTTTTGATGAATCTTTTATGGCAAATTTTCTTCCCCTCGGATTCTTCTTATTGTAAGATGTCTTTCTATAGGGATTTTGCTGATGTGATCTGTACACAGTAGGCTTACTGTTGTATGGTTTTGAATAGTTTGAATAGTAAGCCTTGGGTTTTCCAAGCTTTTTCTTTGCCCTTACTGAAGGAGGTTCAGTATGCTTTGATAGAAATACATTTTGCAGAATTGCCCAAACTCTTACTTCTTTTTGCGAGTTTTGTTTTGCTTCTCGATCCTTGCGGCTTCGAGACATTGTTTTCCGGCTTGGCTTATGATAAATTGGCATATTTCGCCATAGGTGACTTCACTCCAAGGAATATTTCCTTTGTAATATTCTTTAAGGTAAATCATCAGTTCTGAGCTGAAAACCTTTGGCAGACCGATTATAAATTTTTCTTTCCAGAAAGAACTTTGTTCGTCTTTCCTGTTGAATACTTCTGTTAAGAAAGTATCGTTGTACCATTGGAAGTCTTGCAGTTTTGGACAAGTTAACCTTTGAAGATATTCTCCTGCCTGATTTTGGTAATTTTATTCGCTTCCAATGAAGTGTTTGACTATAGTATAACAGAGAGTGACTACTGTGTCATCCTTCATTTCTCTAGTAGTTGCGTTGAGTGGTGTTGAATGTACTCCACTTTGCGCTGTTGAAGAGGTTGCTTCTTGTTCTCGCCTTGGAGAAGGTACAAATTCTCTTCTGGGAGATTTTGAAGAAGCCGATTCTCCTGAGTCTACGGAGATCTATGAACAAGTATCTTTTTCTTTTAGCTTCTATGAAAGTAATTGTCCACCATCTCTTTAGTTGCCCAATAAATCGTGCAATTATAAGGCAGGCACAATCATGGTTAGAGTGTCCTTTTGAAGAATATGTTACGTTTGCAACAAATATTTCTTGGACTACTCCCATGATTAAATATTAAGAAAGGCCATTGATATTCCATTCATAAATGGATTCACCATCATATGATCTATGATTCATGAATGGTCGATCTTCTATTAAAAGGTCTGGATGAGTAGCCCTTGGATAATACGTCCTTGGGTTACTTTTTGAGTATGGAGCTGAGATGCTATTAACTTCTTTAGGATTGATCATCGTCACAGAGTGCGAATTGTTGCATGGCAGAAATTAAATCGCATATTTCTTCATCATTGAGTATGTTGATTTGAGGATCTTTATTTAGCTTCGCAAGTTCTTCTTGAATCTTTTCAAACATAACTTGCTCTTTTCTTTTGAGTAATGGAATGGATCCTTCTAATCCCTTGAAGGCTAGAAGGGTACTGTTGATCTTTGGGACGCTAGAAGTTTATACTAGAAGTCCCATTTGGGTGCTGGATGAAGTGAAACCTTTTTCTTCAATCCTGCACATTTGTTCTGCAATGGTAGACAAAATTTTGTTTGTATAGTTGTTTTGAATGTGAACTCCTCTAATACCTTTGGAGGGGTTCTTTCCTTCTTCATCCAAGGATAATTGTCTGAAAGGAGAGGCAACAACTATATTTCCACGAGAGCTTTTGAACTCTATTTGCTCCAGTGGTGGATGAATACTTGAGACTTCTCCTTCTTGAGTTCTCCAGAGCGTCTCTTTGATAGTGTTCACCTCTTGGTAGTAGTCGTCAAGGTTGGCGAACTGATAATTCTCAGTTATGAGAATTATTCAACTCTAAAACCAAGTTGTTCTTGCTAATTTTGAAGATTTTTGTTGACCAACAAGCAAGATAAAAATAACATTTTGTATAAATTCATGCAAGCTTGTTGAAACTTGATGAATACAAGAATTTTGAGAAAAGATAAAGAAAGTAGCTTAAGTTGTTGTCTTTTGTGCAGAATTGAAGACTTTGCAAAAGGAATGCAATTGCAATGTAACCAGAAGAACAGAGGAAGGGAGAATGCGATTGCAAACCAATTGCATTCTAAGGCACGCCAAGGAAAGCTCGAAATTCACGGAAATCTCCATGATTCACGCGTTTTACACCAATTATGGAGAAATTCCAGCAAGATTATCTTGTCCAGATTTTACCCACGAATCTGGGATCCAATTTTGGAAGGAGATGAAGCTCGACTTTGACTTTAAAAAGGGGAGAAGCCGAGGAGGAAGAAGAGAGTCATTTTTTGGGTTTTAGTTTCTGTCTTGTTTTTCTCTCGAGAGCAGTTTTTCTTGGGTTTTAATTTCTCTTTCCCGAAGCAATTTTTCTGGGTTTATTTTCTTTGTAGACAGCAGCGTTTTGAATTCCAATTTTGTATTAGTTCAGTTTCATTTTCAATTTTATGTTATTTCCGCAACTATTCTCTACATTGTAACTCAAGAATTCTCCGATTTTAGTTTCAATCAACAAGAAGTCAGTTTTCTGCATTTTTGTTTACTATTTTTCCATTGTTTCCAGCCTCTGTTTTCGTTTTCTTTTGCTCGTGATTTGGTCCCCTCGAGTCCCGAATAAGATCTCTCCTCGACGAATGTTGAAGAGATTAAGATTCAAAGATTTGAATGAATTTTGAATCGATCATTGTAAAAGGGCTTCGGGAGCTTTGTGCCGTTTTGGGGTTAAACCCATTATGTTAAAAGCTTCAAGCTTGTGCGAATTGAATTTCAAGTTTATTTTAAAAGCTTGTTTACTTTTAGGTTTTTAGTTTACAAGGGTTAATTTTCCAGTAGCTTGATCTACGCAAATTGGCTTTTAATTTTACAACTCAGTAGTGTTATTTCTTTAAAGGAAAATTTTCTTAACCACTTAAATTACAGCCATAATTTCTTTCCTGTATTTAGTTTATTATTTTTTGACTCTTATGGCAAGCAAAACCTTGTTTATCTTTTATTTCATAATGAGCTAAATTTTCTCTAGGGGTTCAAGTTGGTGAATGCCCTAAGGAAAAATGTAAAGTTCTAAAGCATAAACAATCTAGTTAGCATGTGTACTTTGTTTGCTTTTGTTGAATTTAAATTTGGGTAAACCTAGCCGGCCAACTAGTGCTTGCTCATCAAGCTCGAACTTAATATCGAAAGAGTTAAGGGAAAGCCGATGTCACAAAAGCAATGGAGGAAAAGGCTTAGAAATAAGTCCTGAACATCGACCCTAGACATAGGGCGAGACTCCAAGACCACTAGGGTTGTGTGCGAAGTATCTAAGTTAGATTAGCCATAGACATATAGGTTTAATCACTTAGTCTCCTAAAGGTTTTGAATCAAAATCGAATAGGAGTTGAACTCGGTTTACTTAGTCTCACATGTTAACTATGATTGCAATTGCAAAGTGAGTCACATTCTTCCAAAGGTGCTTGCATCACTTGAATCCCTATTTTATTTTTAATTCATTGAATTTTTACTCACTCTTGTTACAAAAAAAAACCAACTCTTGAATTTTGAAATTTCGGTTACCCCATTGCAATTTACAAACATATTTTGTGTCATTCAAAATAGATTTTGTTAAACCCCGTTCCCTTGGGTACGATACTCTGGAATACTTCCAGTTTCTTTATTACTTCGATCACGTGCACTTGCGTGTTAGCAGATCACGAACCACTTGAAGAAAGGTATATTTTCTTCAAGAGTTTCCATGGTAGAAATCCATGTTTCCTTGAGTCTTTCTCTTTCTTCTTTTTCATATGCCTTAAAGAAAAATTCTCTAGGCATCTTCCATTTGTTGTCCAGGAAATCTCTTTTGAGATATTCCATGTTGACTTTGAAATCTTCAGATATGACATTCAGCTCGTTGAATCTACTAGCTATTTCCATTTTTGATTGAGTAGGTGAATTTGGTCTTACATACCTGCTTTCTAGTATGCGCGGATTGAAATATATTGAGTTGATTCTTGCAGAAAGGGATCTTCTCAGTGGTTCTTGATGTTCGAAACTGGTAGAGGATGAAGCGTCCTCCTTGTATTCTAAAGCACTTTGCCTTGAGGGGGAAAAATTTGAGACTTTAGGAGTTGATGGAGATGGCTGTCTAAGCTTACTACTACAGTTCCATATGGATGCTCAACTAATTGAGTGGGAACCTTTTGCGGTGGTTGACTTGGGGCAATTGCTTGCTCAAGAATCCAATGAGAATTCATGGTGATATCTGCCCATAATAGAGGCTTAGGTACCTCTATATTTGTTCTTTTGGTGTTTTTCTCAATGAGTGTAGTGGTGCCTTTAGGAGAAACCCTTAGGGCTCTTGGAGCTATCTGCATCTTCATTAGTCGATAACATATCCTGAAGATAACCACAAATGCATGTGACTCTGGCTTCATGTTCAGGTCTTTGAAATAGACGTCCAAGATCAAAGAGCTTAATATGTGTGGATCTTGGAGTGATAGAGTAAGGTAAGGATAGCATTTAAAATATGCCGGACCATTTTTCAGATTGGTTTCAACCATTCCTAAGAGAGAATCTTGAAACCTGAGGAATCTCTTATCCCTTATAGTCAAAAGGATAGGAGTATTCAAACCTGATCTAAATAATGGTTTGATTGCCACTTGGATCATCCCAATGTGCAAATATGAGTATTCCTCTCGGTGTGAAAGAATCAAATGTCTAGTGAAGAGATTCAAGGATTCTTTATTGTTTATAATAGGGATCTTGTTTTCCACAATCCTGACTCCCATTCTTGAGTAAAATTGAAAGTATTCCTTAGGTAGACTATTTTCGGGTCTAACCTTGGAATATTCCAATTTGCCAATTGTTCTTCAACTTTTGCAATATGGAGTAATTCATTTGAACCTCCGAGCTCTTTGACATTCTTCTCTGCCTTGTGAGCATCATTAGGTGTTTGAGTATGAACCATTAATTCATAAAAATTTGAGTAACTTCGACATTAATTCATAAGAATCAAAATATTTTTAAAGATAAAAATGTGAATATAGCAGAGAGAAAACTAGAATGAGAAATAATAAACTTCATTGAAATAATAAAATTGAATACACTTTGAAGTATGAAACTAAAATAACAACAACTTGAATTAAGAGCAAAATTGAAACTACAACTTAGAAACTTGAATTCAAAAGAAAACGGAAACTTCATTTCTAAATGATAACAAAACAACACTTAAAGAACTTGAAAAACAGAAAGTACAAAACTTAGCTGAAAGCTATAAAGAACCTGAACCTTGTTCCTCCTTTCTAATTTGTTCAAACTTTTTCAAGGATAACAAGTACTTACACTTCCTTCTTTTGAAGTTAGTGTATGAATGGAGTATGAACAGAAATTAGGAGAGACTCGGTGTGGCAATTGTAAAGATGAAGAGAAAATGGCAGAACTTTGGGAACAAGTTGAAATCCTAGCTCCTTTGAAAATGAAGCTTGAGCCGCCTTTTATAGATTTCAAATCTAGGGGTTGGGGCCAAGGTCAGTGTGAGAAAGTGTAGCCGACCATAATCTCTTGATTTGAGGAGATTTGATGGAGAAACTTGCAAAAATCTGTCAAATCCGTAATTTCTACACTTTCTGTCGATTAGGTCCAGTTGCGGTCACATCTTGGGCTCATTTTTAGAGCTTCAGTTAATTGGGTAAATTGTTGCCGCATCTTGGGCACAATTTCATAGCTTCAGTCCTCTAGTACTTTGTTGCCGCAATCAGGTAGCATTTTTTCTGACTCTGCACTTAGCCAAAATTCTGCCTTTGCTCTCCAAATGCTAGCTCATCGAGCCAATTTACACTTTATGCAAAAACATCAAAACTTAACAGTTTCTTACCAAAATTGACTCTAATTACACCTAATTACTTATTTTTATAAAATCAAGGTCTCGAAGACATGCTAAGTTTGTGTTTACTTAAATTCACTTTAAATGACATAAAATATGACAATAACGCTCGCTTTCTAAGCAATTAACTTGGTTTTTAGAGCTAAATAACACTTATAAATGAGTGTTATCAGCACTAAAACATGATGGTCGAGGATGATTTGGACCTGCAACCATAGGTAAACTCACACTAAACAATCATGCTTAAGACACTGTGCATGCATGCAATTGGTTGAATAGTCATGCAATGGCATCTTTCGTATGAAACATGCATGTTTGCTGCTTGTTTCCTTCAAGGCTCGTATATTAATTTAATGGTTATTGAAGTGTTGTTTTCCCTCTCAAGGTTCCAGTTCTTGGATTGAATTAACCATAATTTGGATGGCATTATTCAACAATCCTTAAAGCTCACCTTGTGATTGGTCCTTGAAGTATGATTGGTACTCTCACGATCACATCATACTCTCATTGAAGGCACCCATATTTGATATAGGAGAGGTTTTTATTTATGGACATCATAAAACCATCGAATTAAAAAGAGAAGGTCCAGGATATTTTGCTAACTCTTTTTAAATTTACAAAGCTATTAAGTAATACATATTTCCAAGCAAACTTGAGATGTTTGTTGCCTATAAAATGATTCCAAGCTCAAAAAGATGTCGTAAAAAGTATGAAAAATCATTTTTCCTTGCCCTTAATTTCTTTAGGAAAAGCTCTCAAGATTATAGCATGAGGTTTAAGATATTTACCAGATAAAACAACAACTAAAATCTCTCTCAATTGAAGGGTAAGCAAAATCTTAATTAGTTTTTTGCATTTTGGGATGGCCAACTAATACTTGATCTCGAAGGCCAACAAGAAAAACTTGAACTTAAAGATTATTCATTGTCACATTAGATACACTGGTCATTTGCATGATTTGTAAATTAACTCCCACTTAAAAGTTCATTTGGATGAGGTTTTAAAGTTTGAGTTTGAGGGAAAAATAACATGAGGAATGTCGTTTTGAAGAAAAGAAAAACTAAGTTATTTTCTCTTTATGATAACATTAGTAAAGGTTCTACTAATTTTTGTAAACCAAAACTCAACATTATTATAAGTGTTGTTAAAATAAATCACAAAAGATAGGAGAAATACAATTATAAGGATTTAAGTTTTGACTTAAAAGTAAAATGAAGATGATTCAATTATCTTCCCCAAAGTCGAATAAAGTTTTATCTCTTAAAAGGAAAAATTGATGTCATAAAGAATGAGGTGAAACAATAAGCAACGGCCATACTCGGTATCTTGTCATATTGCCTTTAAAATGCAATGTTGAGACATATAAAGTTTGTCTAGTTATTATGGTGTCAATTATTAAGAGTACTAAAAAACAATTATTAAGAGTGACATTAATTATTAAAAAACCTATTACGTGGCTTCACAAAAAGTTATTTTAAATAAATGATGACATTTGTAGTTTATTTTGTTTTAGAGTTGTGTCAAATGGATACAAGAATTGATTTCTCATTTGTACAATTTATATGAAGTCAAAGCTTGTATAGTTTAGAAACTTTTGATCCAATAGCACAAGATTTTAAAATTCTAAATTCATTTGTGATCTTAATTAGGAATTTCTAATCTATAATTTCATATGTTTCTGATAGCACTAATTTAGTGCTATATTTATTCCTTTATTTAACTAGTTTTCTGCTATAAATGTGACCTTTTATGTCGATTATTTGTTAATTTCAGGAAATCGAGCAGTTTCAAGAGAAATTGATGAATTTGGAGCTTTATGTTAAATATGGAGCTATTTTAGAGCATTTGGAAGAGCTAAGTAGAAGAAGAGATGTTGCACAAGCTGTTGGGGCCGAGAGGACGGCGTTGCAACGCTTGAAATGGTGTTGCAATGCCGCAATTTGGTGTGAAAACCCGAGAGCTAGCGTTTTGCAACGTTGTCTTGTGGCGTTGCAATGCTAGAAATGCGCTAAGAAGAAAAGCTCCGTTTGTAATGTTGCAACGCTACCCCTATACACTCAAGGAGAACGATGCCGTTTTGGACAGCGTTGCAACATTGTCCCTAGCGTTGCAACCCTTTATATTCATCGTTTTCTTTCCAAATTAGAGGAGGCCATTTAGGGTTTTAGGCCTCCAATTTCGATTTCCTACCCTTTTGGGACCTGTAGATGCTGGTTGGAGCGGGAGCAGAGTTTGAGGCTCAGGAGTCCGGGTTTCAAGGCAAAAGTCGTGATTTCGGCGTCGACGGGTCTTGTATATGCTTTCTTCTATAGCTTTATGTATCTATTTGTTGTAATACAAAGGGTTTTACTCTGTTTTAGAACTATGTTGTGCTAATTTTGTGTTTAGGGGATTAGAGCATGTTTAGGTTTGCTTTTATGTTGTAATTAAGACTTTAGCCATTTGATTTACTTGTTATATTTCATTTAGTTGGATTATGCTTAATGCTTCGTATTAACTAGCCATTAATATGCTGAATTAGTTCTAAATTGAGCTTGACAGGGATGTTTAGGGTAGACTTAGTCCAATTAACGCCCCTAGATTGTCGAAGTGACATAGGAGCAACAATTGAAGGGTGAGGCTTAGTATGAGTGGGCTTAATCTTAATTAACTAATCAATTAATGCTAAGGACACTTAGGTAGGCGATTAGTTAAGCATGTTCGAATGAAACCGACAAGAGATTTCGACCAGTTTAGCTCTAGGCCTATGAAATTGGCAAGGCGTAATTAAATGGCGGGTTAAAATTCTCATGAAAGCAACCTAGGAGTGCTCGATTCCCCTAAATTCCCCTTATTTGGTATCTCCCTATCTTTTAATTGCTTTTTAGTTAGTTTTTTTTTCCAAGGATCTTTCGTTAGTTGTTTCCCTAAATAATTCCAATTTCGACTATTCTCGGTAGTTAATTAGCCTAAAAAGAACTTCAATCTCGCTTCCCTTGGGACACGATACTCGGTACCCTTGTGTCTTTTATTATTACTTCGATCACGTGCGCTTGCGTGCTTTACATCCGATTAGTTTCATTAAATAATTATCAAATTTAGGGTCTTGAGGTAAATAAGAGTGATAATTATGAATTACAGGTTTAGTGGGAGTAAATTTATTTTCCTAGGGCAATATGTCTATGACATTATAAGGCTATGTTACAACATGAAAACTTGTATGGATATCTCTTTTATACTGTGAAATGATATTGTGAGATCAATCTCAAGTAACATTGAAATGTTACAAAAGAGTTATGTTGAAAAGTCTTATAAGTTTTCTAGTGTAAAGATTTATGCACTAGGGGATATTCAAATCATTAAAGAATACAAGCTCAGCCTTGATAAAGATCCCTTGGATAAAGAACTGGAGAATTTCATGCTCAAAGTCTGGACGCTTCGGCTTCGATATTCATATTAGTATAAAAGGAAATTGTTTTGATAACTCTTAATTGGATCTAAAGAGTTGTATGGTACTTAACAAAAAGACACACATGCTCACTCATCAAAATCATATCAATTATGAAGTGGGGAGTTGGGATGTTGGTGGGCCAAATGAGGAGTTGGGTTTTAAACCCAACTAAACCCAACCCAACTCCTCATCCAAACAGCCCCTAGGGGCTGTTTGGCGCGCTAGTTTGGAATCATGAACCTTGGGAATCAGGAACCCTGGAAATCCTTGGCTAGAATCAGAAACCCTAGGGTTCATGATTACTGTGTTTGGGGTGCAGGGTTAGGTTTGGATGGTTTGCTGAAACCTGTGTTTGGGGTGCAGGGTTGGGTTGGGCTGGACTGAGTTTGTTTAGGCTGTTTTTTTAAACAATTTTTTTAGGTTTTTTTTTTTCAGATCCATTTTTTTACTTGGTAATTGTTTACTGAATTGCATATCAATATTTTAACCAATTATGTGGATCAATTGTTTCAAGCATAGTTAATTATGAATGTGTAGTTTTGTACAAGTATCTCATTCACTCCATTCATGATGATGTAAAATTAAATAACATTAGTAAGGACATATATTTTAAATAATTAATACGTGGGAAAGAAGAATGATGTTGCTGGAGTAATGGAAATCCATAATGGAAATGAAGGTCCGAAAGTGATAATATCATAATACATAAGCTGAAAGGATTGAAGAAAAGAAATAGCAATAGTTGTCCAAAACACAAACTGAATTAAAACTATGTAGTAGCTGAAGGTGATGAAGGCATTGAGTTGTCGTCCATGGGGGTTGGAAGTCTATTTAAAAAATTAGGGAATTTAAAACTCTATTTCACAAAGTATTCAGAAAACTATTTTAGGAACTCTATTTTAGAAATTAAAAAATTAGAAGTTTATTTAATAAATTAAAGAATCTAAAACTCTATTTCACAAAGTATTCCGAAACCTATTTTTGGAACTTTATTTTAGAAATTAAAATTTTGGAATTCTATCTAAGAAATTAGGGAATTTAAAACTCTATTTACAAAGTATTCATAAACATATTTTTGGAACTCTATTTTAAAAAAATAAAATATTGGGGGTCTATTTAAGAAATTTAAGAAATTAATTTTATTTTAACATTCTTAAAAATTGACTACGTGGTCGAGTCGCTGGAATGATCGTTGGAGTGGTTGTTGGGGTGATCAGGTTGATGGGGTGGTTGGGTTGCCTAGGTGGTTGCCGGTGGTGGTTGCACGGTGGTCAAGTCGCCGGAGTGATCGTTGGGTGGTTGTGACAGTAGTTGTTGGGTGGTCGGGTCGTTGGAGTGATCATATGATTGGTTAGGCCGTTCGAGTGGTCGCTGGGTGGTTGTCTGGTTGTAGAGTCATTGGAGTCGTTGTCAGAGTGGTCATTAGGGTGGTCGGGTTGCTAGGTGGTCGGGTTGCCAGGGTGGTCACTAGAGTGGTCACCAGGTGGTCGTCAACAGTGATTTTGGGTGGTTGAGTTTGTCAGGTTGTCGGGGTAATCGCCGAAGTAGTCATCGGGGTGGTCGGGTTGCTGGGGTGGTTGAGTCATCGGAGTGGTCACTAGGTGATTGTTGGCGGCGGTTGCTAGGTGGTCGGGTTGTCTAAGTGGTTGTAAGATGGTCATTGGCGGTGGTTCAAGCAAGTCGGGTTGTCAGGGTGATCAGGTTGTTGGAGTTGGAGTGGTTGTTGGGGTAATCAAGTTGATAGGGTGGTTAGGTTGCCGAGGTGGTCGTCGATGGTGGTTGCACTGTGGTCAAGTCGCAGAAGTGGTCGTTGGGTGGTTGTCGATAGTAGTTGTTGGGAGGTTGGATCGCTGGAATGGTCATATGATTAGTTAGGTCATCCAAGTGGTCGCTTGGGTGGTTGTCTGGTGGTCGAGTCATTGGAGTCGTTGTCGGAGTGGTCATTAGGGTGGTCGGGTCGCTAGGGTGGTCATTAGAGTGGTCACCAGGTGGTCGTTAACGGTGGTTTTGGGTTGTTGAGTTTGTCAGGTTGTCGGGGTAATCGCCGAAGTAGTCATCGGGTGGTCGGGTCATCGGAGTGGTCACTAGGTGGTTGTCCGCGGCAGTTGCTAAGTGGTCGGGTTGTCGGAGTGGTTGTCAGATGGTCATTGGCGGTGGTTCAGGCAAGTCGGGTTGTCAGGGTGGTTGGGTCATCGAGGTGTCAAGTTGTTGGGGTGGTTAGGTCGTAGGGGTGGTCGTCAGATTGGCCTCTAGAGTTCTCATTGTAGTGGTCGTCGGAGGTAGTCGTCAACGGTGGTTGGGTCGCAGGTGCGGTCCTTGGAGTTGTCGTTGTCGGTGGTCATTGGAGTTGTCACCGGAGTTGTTGTCAAAGTGGTTGTCGAAAATGGAAAACGACAAGTAGAAGAGGAAAACATGGCACAAACCCATAGGGTTGCACTGTTGTAACCCATGGGGTTGTGTTTCAAAACCAAGGGTTTTGAACACCTTGTGCCAAACATGGTTTTGGGTTTGGAACCCAAACTCATTCCAACCCAAACCCATGGGCCAAATGCCCCCTTAAAGATCACAAGGCAAATGGTTTTGATAATATGAGTTGCCAACTAGATCCACCTTCAAGGCTATGCATGTTCACTAATAGGTTAAAAGGTAGTACTATCGATAAGAGTGGCAGATAGTCACTTGTTGTCCCTTTCACGATTCTAAAAGAATTGATGAATTTCAAATCTATAAATGAAATTAAAATAGAAAGTTCAAAGAACATATTTTCAATGACGTAATTGCAAAATTCTAGATTTGAAATCTGAATTTAAAGATAAGCTTGAAATAATAGAAAAAAAAAATTAGACAAACGAATGTGGGGTGAAAATTTGAAGGATATTTTGACAGACTAACCTAAAGAATTGCACAAAAATAAATTTTGACCTGATTTTTTAAAATAAATTTTTCTAACCTTTTCAAACTATTTTTTTTTTCTGCCTCTCTCATTCCCTCTTGCTTTTTGTTCCCACATCCTCCTCTTCTTTTTCTTTCTGACTTTTACTTTTCTACGATTTTTTCTCTCTTTTGTACTTGTTCGACTCTGGTTTCTTATTTTGGATGAACCCCATCTTCATTTCTCTTAAATTTTTTCTTATTCTGCTTTATAAATGACACCCAAATCGCTTTTCACATTGTTTGCCATTTTCAATTTTCGCTTGTTTTGCTTTATAAACAACGCCCCAAATCACATTTTTGCATTGTTCAGTCTTTTTCGTATATGGGTTTCTGATGTCGAATTGAATTGTTCTGGTTTGAGGCCAATTTTTTTGTTGGGTTTTTGCCATTGGTGAAGGTTTTTGAGGGGGAAAAACCAGTAGCAATATATATATATTTTATAATTCAAGTTTGGATTTGATGAGCAATTCTAGAGCGAGGGTGAGATGGAAACGAGGAAGCCAAAGCAAGAGTGAGAAAAAAGAGTGCGCTACAGCAAGAAGGAAGATAGAGAGCGAGAGAAGGAAAAATAGGAAGCCAAAGCTAGAGTGGGAAAAAATATAGAGTCAAAGCTAGAGCCAAGGCGAGAAGAGAGAAAATATTAAAAAAAAATGTTTGCTAATGCTAGCAAAAAGTTAGAAAAACCTATTTTGAGAAATCAGGTCAAATATCATTTCGACAAAATTTTTTAGGTCATCCGTACAAAAATCCCAAATTTGAACCTCCAATCTTAAGGTAAGGAAAATAAATGTCTTGGTCATTGAGCTATACTTATACTGACATTAAAAAAAGCGATCGATCGAACATAATGTTAGGCAATTTAGGTAGTTTAGGTCAGCATATAATTACATATAAATTAGATAAGCACGTATAAATATAAATATTATAGTTTTTTTTTTTGAAGTTGTATAAATATTATAGTTAAGGAAGTTAATTGCTACAATTTCTATAGTATTTAAACCTCCATTTTATTGGTCTGCCAGCTTTAAACCTCGCAAAGATAAATCAATTTAAACAACAATCTCAAACTTCTTTCTTTGAACAAAACACGAGAGATACATTGAGATTTGCAGTACAACTAAAAAAGGATTCAAGATCACTATCACAAACACCAAAAGTTATTAAACAAATAAAGAATATACTAGCAAAATAACAATGATTGGTGTATTGAAAGAAAGGAAAGTTTTCTTTTTCCATGAAATATCTAGCACCACGAAATGAGTACCAAAGATACTACCAGAAAATAACTTTAAAAAATTAGAATAATTAATTTATTGAGGTATGAATTGAATGACAAATAATGTAATATGAGAAAATACCAATGAAAAGTGATTGAACAAAAGAAGTTTTGAAGCAACCCAACAGACAGGCAGATCCTTGGAAGTTTTGAATTACCACCAACTCCCTAACAATAGGGAACCCAGATGAGTTGATCTAACATCACCTTCTTAATAGCTTTAGCACATCTCCTACCAGATGAAGAGATCCAGTAACAAGAACCTGAATCCATCACAAAATTTGCTCAAGTAAATGACAACTATATTTCGAGATTTTTTTCTTTTTTAATTTTAGGAAAGAAACTCATGAACTGCATAAGAGACAACTATGAAGAACTCAACTGAGCATGAAGTGAAAGTTGATCATGAAGAAAGGTTCAGAATGAATTCTGATACCCCAAATGCCCATATTCCGCAAAAAACAAAATTGGCGTGAAGAAATATGATCAATGGAAAAAGGGAGAATGGAAAAGGAAAAGGACCGACTTAGATATTCGTCATACTATAATTATCCCCGCCTTCTTTCATCAATAGATGAAAAGTTTGTTAAAGAAAAAAAACTATCCCGCCAAAGTTGCACTTCAAAGTTATTTAAAAGAGTTAAAAGACCAACAGAAGATGTTAAGAAACTGAAATTTCTCCGCCATTCGCAGAGCAAGATTTAACTATGTTAATTCAGTGAAATATCTAACCTGTAGTCTAATGGATGGGGATTCTCTAACGCAATCTCTCAGCCATTTTATCGCCAATGGCAATGAAGGCATCACTGCGCTGCCACTGAAGTTGTTATCTGAAAGACTTGAGTGTGAATCCTCATACAGAGGAGGCAAAGCCCGCTCGCTGTCAAGCTTAAGATCCTTGTCAAATATAGCATCTGGTTCTGCACAAGCAGATGAGATGACGACCATGTTTGATCAATAAAACAATAAACCATAAATCAGAAGCTAGGTTAACTCATATATTAAAACCACCTGTTACAAAAAGAAAGCCATCATGAATATGGCCTTTAAACTACCAACAGCCTTACAACGGTGTCTATCCATAAAAAGTGTCAAATGAATTCCTAATGTGGAATCATTTGAGTAACAGGAACCACTATTTTTCTGCATCATCAATTCATCACATATAAATGTTCCATTTTTTTTTAAGTTTTTATGCCTTTGTATTCTTTCATTTTTTTCTCAATGAAAGTTTGGTCATTCATAAAAAATAAAAATGATCACGTATAAATGTTGTTCTAGGGAACTAAATATAATTAATTTGCCAGTGAGTTGTGCACCTTTTGGATAGAAATGCAAAAGCATCAAAAAGGCCTATTACCAAGCAAACCTACACTTGTTGCGTCATCACGCTCATCCTAGGATTGCTTTTAGGATGTCCTTGGTGTTTGTCTGCCTCAAAATGGAGTGTCGTTCTATGATGGAGGAGGTCCTTTTGCACCCATCGTTTTGTGATAAGAGTTGGATCTTGAAGCAAGCTAGTTTGTCGCTATTTCATTGGGCCTTTCAAATTAGAGAAATTATAGGATTTTTAGAAGGATTGAGAGTTCATGGAAGAGGTTTGATTCCTCACTACTCATACAAAAGAATCCTTTTGTGCATGTACATTTGATGCCCAATTTTGTAGTAACATATAAAATAGCATTCTGTTACGTGAGGGCAGGGAATATTTAGGGAGATAAGGAGGCGAGCGAAGGTATTCCAGCATACTTAAAAGAGATTTGCCGTAAAGAGTTCTCAAGGAGGACTCAGTCCAAGCCTCTCGAAGAGAAGTCAGTAATTCTTTTCCATTGCAATCAGTATAGTGAGGCCTATAACTTCTACATATTTTCCATCCTTAAATTCAAGGTTTATTTAAAATAATAATAATAATAATAATAAAAGTTTGGACACACATGTCATGAAAGGATAATCACTGGTCTCTGTAGTCTAAAACTTACTGCTAAGTCAACGGTTTATTTCATTTGGAGAACTAACAGTTTAGTATTCTTTCCATCAATAGTACTTAATATTCATATTTAAAAAATTATTGTAACGGTATAATATTCCACACAAAGAATTCAAAGAAACTCTATAAATCATCACTATTTTCAAAAAATCTATTTAAGCTGCAACCAGATTGGATAGAATACATTCACCACTTCAGTGGACATGCATGTCAGTCATGACTGCAGCATATGAAGAATAGGCAAAGAACTAACATAATATAATCAATTATTGTGCACACTTGTGAACAAAAAGAGAAGGAACAATACCCTTCCCATGCATAATCTTCTCCCAAAGTCTCTGGAGGTGGAATTGCCATGACAAGTCCTTGCTTATAATATCTGATGAACTTACTGAATTACCAGAAGAAACTTTGCTATATGTTGACATGGTAGGGACAAAAAGGGCTTTTGAAAAATGAACACCTACAGATAAAAGATCGAAGTCAGAAAAGTGGAATTCCAGATCTTAAAACCATCCAAAAAAATGATTTGGAAGGTAGATCGATGAGATCATCTCTACTAACCTTTTTTCCACTTATAACGAACAAAAAAAAAAGAAACCGCCTATTCTAATACTAAGATTTCAAATTGCGCTGCTGAAAATAAAAAGTACTTCAGAACCACCATTGTTAAGCATATACAAATGGATCAGCATGCTAAAAGTCTATCAGCAGCTTCCCAAAAATCACCATGGACCTCTCTAGCAACAAGGCTGTTAGATCCTTGACATAAAATTTGATTGACTAGACGGATTAAATTGGCTGCTGCTGCTTGCCATGGACTGCAAATCTTTCTACTGTGAAAATGTGTATTTTTTTAAATGAAAATTAGGGATGCCTTGTGTGAAGATTTCAATCTCAGGCCTATGCACCCAAAAGTGGAGAATATTATGGCTCAAGTTAGGTGATCACCAATGTGGAAGGAAAAAGAATTGGATTGTGATTACTGTTGCTATTTGTGGGTTATTTAGGTTGAGAGAAACTGAATACCATTTGAAGACTTAGCTTCTCATACCCAAAGGCCTGAAGAAAAAAAATTTGGTTGCTAGTTTTTCTTTTATTGGAACTTTTATTGAAAAAACTGAAAGAATACACAAGGGCTTACAAAAAGACAGCCCAACAAAACAAGCCAAGCACACAATAAAATATACAAAAAGGCGCTGATTCAAGAAAATTGGAGATATTTGTAATTGTAACTTCTTTAACTAGGACAGAAGCTGGCCTCTTCATCCTCTCCTTTTTTACTCCCTTTTCGCAATATAATATGACATTATTTCAGTCATTTATATTTTCATTAATGTTTTTTTAGAGAGAGAGAGAGAGAGAGAAGGGCACACGCATAATACCTGAGGAAGCACACGTATTCAAAAGTCGTGGAAGTAAGATTTGAGGGTCCCTCACTTCCATGCAATTAAATAGGAGAATCTACAAGGCAGGAAAAGTAACTTCAACTGTCTTTTACATCATCCAAATTTAATGGATTACCAGCAAATAAATTGAAGTAAAAACAGGAATGGAAGGGATTCATCAGTAACACTGAATAGAAAACCTCAAATGCCACAATATAATGTTAATTTCGGAAATTACCTGCTTTGATATCTTTGTGGACTCGGCTTCCTGCAGGAATTTTACAGGGTCATCATTTCCCAAATCTCTGTCCATACTTTTAGCCCTAAAACAATGTAATGATTTATGATTGCTCTTCACGACACTAGAGAACCAGTTAGCACAAGCCTCCATGCTTTCTGGACTATGAGCTCCATCCAAATAGAATACTAAATCTCCATTTGAGTTGTCAGACTGCATTGTTGAATTAAGTGATGATGCATAACAATCAGAAACTATCTGTGCTCTCCCTGAAAGATTTGCAGCTGAAAGACCTCTAAGAAATGCATCTGGTATTTTGGCCACTTTGAAACCCTGATTTTTGCACCAGACAGAGAGAGTCAAAAGGTTTAAAATATCTATGTTTTAAAACACAGATTTTAAAAGTAAACTTAAAATAATAAAAAGTAGAAGAAAGAAGATTGCTGCAGATTGAAGGGAAAGAGATTAACTCCTTTTCCGCATTGATTTAGACACAAAATCCTTTAGTTCCCTAGATAAAATAGTTATTATATAAAACATTTTATAATATCATCCAAAATTTCATTTTGATATATGGGGATGCATGTACGTTATAAGTTATAACAAGAGAAGCACATGCATGTCAGCAGGGAGAGGGGAAGAACAAACCAACCAACCTAACACTTCCAGTCATTATATTTTCTCCCATTTCCTAAATGCCACGACCAACAACTCAAGAAAGAAACCATCAACAAAAACGTCATGTAAAGCACAAAGTAAAATATGAAAATTAGACGAACATTTTGGAACATCCTTTCCCAGTTTCCAGTCCTCTGAAGCCAACATTTACAAAGGGAAACAGCAAGACCAGAATTAACTAACTGATGATCACCAGACATGCCAAGCTTCAATCCCTCCAGCTTTTTATGGTCAAGAGGTTCGGCTACCTCTAATGGGATCTACAATAGTAAGCATAGGTCAGTCAATGTCCAGTTAAATTCCAGTCTTCATATCCCCACATAAATGTGCACATTTTCTATTCTAGACATTTCTATTAATACTTCACAATATTGAGAGCTGAACTTATACTACCGCAAGTAGAATTTTAGCCTATCTCTGTGAAAATCTCTTCAGCTTCGTTTGGGCTTTATTTGTTTTTTTTGGGATTAGAGATGATTTCATTGAATAAAAGAAATACAAAAGTATAAGGGGATGCCAAAGAGTTACATAAAAGATTTCCAATTGGTGTGCATGGAAGATCAAGCATAATTACAAAACAACTTGGACCTCATACAACAATAAGAACCAGAGAGCAAAGTAGAATCCAGTAAAGTGCTAAATGGAACACCACGAGCATTAACCTAGAGGACTTTCTTCTGGTAAAACCAAAGATAATTCAATAAGATGCTGATAACGTGTTTGGGCTTTACTAATGGCAACACATACTGATGCGAATCTTCTATCACTCTTATAACATGCATCAAAACTCTTTAAATACCAGATTCTTAAATTTTTTAAAAGAAAGTTCTACAAGTATTTCACTGCTCGATTGCTTGCTCCAAAATCCCGTTGAAAAAGAATCCACTTTATGATTTCAATCAAAGTTCACAAGTATTATTAACACGCAAACTCAAGAAACAATGAAGCTGCTTGTAAGCCAAAGATAGCTTGAGTTGCATATAATCTTCTCGTGGGAGGAAGAAAATTACCATTAACTCACGTGCCTTCTTCTGGATAACATCCATTGCTTCTGGAAGCTGTGGTACTGTGAATGCAGGAACTTGAGGCTTTACATGGATACAAGATGTGAAGCTGACTCAGCATATGAGTGAAAATCAGGCATGGTGCAAAATATATTTATATTTTTTTCTTTAAAACTGCAATTTCAAATACTCAAAAGTAGAAATATTGCCGTGATTGACATATTTACACTGATCTGCTAAAGAAAAATAAGCAACAGTCATGCATAACACTTCGTGCAATATTGCTGCATTTTATTCTTCAAAACTGCGATTCTAAAATCAGAGTAGAATGCTGCCCTGAGCGGTCATATTTAGAACAAGATAAAGAATCATGTTATTGCAATTGCTTACGTTGACACTGTACCTTGAGAATTCCAGCCTTGTGCAAAGCAATCATCCCAAGCGAGTCTCCTGGAACATGTGTCACTGTCAAAATCTGGTTTAAGCAACCAACCCTAAATTCAGAGGTACATTTTTTGTCTATGCTCAAACCAGATTTATAACAATTTGACCACTAATTTGTATCAAGCATTCATACTGCATGTAAATTGAACATAAAAGAATTTAAACCTAGAAAAGTAAAGGTAGAAAAACTTAATGACAAGTAAGAAAGATATGCCTAATGTCTCCATGTGGTCCATCCCAAGCGAAGTGATGCCACAGACCATAGGTTCTTCGATCTGCACAATAACCACCAACCAATAAATCAATTTTTATTAATCTTAAGATTTCATAATTACTACAGTCTTCAACCTCAAAAACTTTTTGAATACACCTATTCTAATAGGCAGAGCATACCACATTTGTTGAATCGTACATTCCCCCAAGACCAACTTCAATAATTGCAACATCAACCTATTGAGATCAAATGGATCAATAATTCCACAATGAAAAATAAAAAAGGAAAAAGGAAAACAAGAAGGAAAAGAAGGATGTAACTCTCTAATCCAAGTTACTAAAAATGAACATGTTTAGAAAAACTAATCGTCAAATTGATCAGGTTTAAAATGTTGATAACCGGTTGTGAGGAAGCTTCTTTTGTAGGAAAAGAACAAGTAGATACTACAAAAATCATTAGTTGAACAAAATGAAAACAAGCTTGATACTTGTTGGACACGTGTTAAACACTTACTAACAGAAAATTGTGAATTGTACGTAAGAAACTATGTGATTTGTGAATTGTACGTAAGATACTTTGTACATCATGTTATGCCATTCAAAGTCCATGCCATTGAGGATGTTCAATTCTTGCACAAATCAAAAGTTCTTGCTAAAAAAATGAGCAATCATTGCAACCACCCCTAAACTGTTTAAAATAGGAACTAGATTAACTGAAACTAAAGTCATTTACCTCTTCATCTATGAATATTTTAAAAGCCAACAGTGTTAGGAACTGAAATAGTGCAGGCATTGGTAGATATTTCGTAACATTTTCCTGCAAATTAACACCCAAATAACAAAATTGAAGGTTGTAATTTGCAAGCTGGCAGAAGAGAAAATTATACATGGCACACGGTCATATTGTAATTTTTATCCTTGAACTTTTTCTTTCTTTTCATCTATGAATGAAAAGTTTTCTTTCTTGTTTAAAACAATATAAAATAAATAAATAAAACACTAGAGACAGCTATGCCATGTGAGGAACGGTAAATAAAAGTATTTGAAGCTCAAGCAAGAACAGCCAGTATGAAATGAAATCTCATTTTTTATTATTCACACATGATTCAACTGAATTATTGAATTATTCAAATATTGGAGTTTTCACAAACTCTGTTTCCAACCATTCAACTCCAACGTTCCTCCTGAATGCTAGAAGATTGATATGAGCAACTCACTCCCAAGAGACTGACTCGTCAATTCCATGTTAATTCCAAGTCAATTCTATATAATCTAACAATTCAGTTGGAATAATTGTTTTCTGTCTTTGTATTGGAAGCATATCAAAACATTTCATTAATAATCAAGGAGGATACAAGATATTATGAACTGGACCAATTGTATGTGGGTATGCACCAATGTGGGCAAGTTGTGGTAATGCATATGTAAGTAATATTTGGTTAGATACTTTCCCGTGAAGACCTACAGTTGACTAAACCATCTGGACATGCAAATGATGTACATATACATTTATTGTAGTTCTTATAAATCATGACAGTAGGCATACAGATGGGAAATATTTTTCTGCTCTTGAAGGAAGAAAAAGAAAAAAGAGAGGAAAAAAAAGCATAGAGAGAGCCTGCATCAGATGGCTTTCAAAGAGAATCAAATTGAAGTAACGAATATATTGAGCTTGTGGATGAGTGGAAGAGGAAAAAGAAAAAGGGCTATCTTAACAAGTTAGATATTGAAAAGGCCTTTGATAAGGTTGATTGGTCTTTCCTTGACAACATCCTTGAAGCCAAAGGCTTTGGCACTATTTGGTGAAAATGGATTTGAGGTTGTATATTTCATCAGCAAATTTTTCTGTCCTCATCAATGGTCATCCCAAGGTAAGATATTAGCTACCAGAGGGCTTAGACAAGGTGATCCTCTTTCACCTTTTCTCTTTATTCTTGTTATGGATTGTTTTAGTCGAATTATGATACAATCAGCTGCCTTGGGATCAATCAAGGGATTTAAGGTTGCTTCTAGAGACCACAACATTACACATCTACAAACGACGACACTTTGCTTTTTTTCCTCACAAGAAACTTGGGCAATTCATAACTTATTTGACGTGATCTATGCTTTCAAAAATGCTTCAGGCCTCAATATTAATCCTAGCAAATCTGAAATTATGGGGATCAATATCGAGGAAGATTCTCTTCATTCCACTGCCACAAAATTTGGGTGCAAAGTTCCAGGGGGTGGCCAAACACCTACCTCGATCCTCCATTGAATAGTAATCCCAAGCATTGCTCTTTTTGGTCCCCCATTTTGGAAAAATACAAAGAAGACTGGATTGTTGGAATAATTCACACATTTCTAAAGGACATAGGCTTGCACTTCTCCAAGCTGCTCTATCTTGGCTGATGGCGGATGGTTTTTCCTTTTGGTTATCAGCTATTTACAGCCCAACTAGAAGTGAGCATTATGTGGATTTTTGGCAAGAACTACCTGATTTGGCTGGTTTAGGTGGTGACCGATGGATTGTTGGTGGAGACTTTAACGTAACTCACTAGTCTTGGGAGAAGTGTCATGATAGACTAGTTATCGAGAATATGTAGACTTTCAATCAGTGGATTGCTAATTACAAACTTTTCGACATTCCTTTCCAAAATGGATGTTTTACCTGGTCTAGTTTTGGTGATACTCAGTATCTTTCTCTTTTGGACAGATTCTTGTTGACCAATGACTGTATTACCAAATTTGGGGCGGCAAATCTTCTTCAGCTCGATAGAGTAACTTCAGATCATTACCCTTTGGCATCCATCTTTGGTGATATCTCTTGAGGGCCTTGTCCTTTTCGGTTTGAGAACTCTTGGTTACAATCCGAAACTTTTCGAGAGGTATTGGAACATTGGACTCAAAACCCATTACAAAGTTGGTCAGGTCATGGATTCATGATGAAACTCAAAGGGTTGAAGAAGGAACTACGAAGGTGGAATACTACACAGCGGAATGAGGCTTCCAAACTTCCCTCTCTTACTTCTTAGTTGAAATTTGAAAAATCTGGATAGTTTGGAGTTTTATCCTCACAACAAAGGACTCTGAGAAGGGAACAGATTGAGAATTTAATAGCTCAGGAGCACATTTACTCGAAACAACGTTGTAAGTTGAATTGGCTTAAAGTGGGTGATGAAAATTAAAAAAAAAAAAAAAAAATTCACCATATCATTGTTGCACGCAAACGAAAGAATTTGATTTATGAGGTTCTATCACGAGAGGGAGTCAATTTACTTTCGGCAAAGGATATTGAGGAGGAATTCATTGATTTTTAGTAGTCTCTTTTTACTAAAGATGATGGAACTAGATTCCTCTCGACCAACATTGATTGGAGCCCAATTAGTGCAGCTCAATGGGCAGAGTTGAAAAATGATTTCTGAGGAGGAGGTTTATCAAGCTGTGAAATCATTACGTTCAAGTAAGTCTCCTGGTCCGGATGGTTTTACTACTGAGTTTTTTAAGTTCTCATGAAATATTATTAAGCAAGATGTTATGACTACGATAGAGACTTCTTTAATATTGGGATTATTAATACGGCCTTGAATGACACGTACAATTGCTTAATTCCAAAAAAACTTAACTCCAAATTTGTGGCTGATTATCAACCTATTAGTCTTACCCCTTGTGCATATAAAATCATTGCATGTGTTCTGTCTAATAGATTTGTTAAATCACCAATCAACCCAAAAGCTTAAGCTGATGGGTTATGATAAATTTAATTATATCAACACTCTAACACTCCCCCTCACTTGTGGGCTTGGAAATTTGTAAGAGGCCCAACAAGTGAAAATCAATATTAATTGGGGAGGAAATGACATTACAGGGGTTCGAACTCAGGACCTCCTGCTCTGATACCATGTTAAATCACCAATCAACCCAAAAGCTTAAGCTGATGGGTTATGATAAATTTAATTATATCAACACTCTAACAAGATTGAAGCTTGTTTTGCCTACAACAATTGTTGAGAACCAAATGGTTTTTTTAGAAAATAGACAGATTTTAGATGTCTCTCTAATTGCAAATGAGTTGAGAACCAAATGGTTTTTGTAGAAAATAGACAGATTTTAGATGTCTCTCTAATTGCAAATGAGTTGAGAACCAAATGGTTTTTGTAGAAAATAGACAGATTTTAGATGTCTCTCTAATTGCAAATGAATTGTGGCTTGTGTCTTGCAAAAAAAGGGGTAGTTCTTAAATTGGACTTGGAAAAAGCTTTTGGTAAAGTGGATTAGGATTTTTTGGATGCCATTCTTTCTGCGGCTTTGGATCAATCTAGAGGAAGTGGATTTGTGGTTGTATCTCCAGTGTTAATTATTCAGTCATTATTAATGGGAAACCTAGAGGTAAAAATCATTCCCCCAAGGGGAATTCAACAAGGTGATCCTCTTTCTCCATTTCTATTTATTTTGGTCTCTAATTGCCTGGTCGTCTATTATTTCATAGTGCTCATCTGGGTCAAATTATCTCTTATCCCATTGGTGACTCCAATCTTTGTTTAACTCACAATTTGCTGATGACACTTTTATTCTCTACTTTTGACATGGAAGCTTTGGATAATCTTTTTGATATAATCAAATTATTTGAATTGGCTTTCGGGTTAAATATCAACTTTGCTAAGAGTGAACTGATGGGAATAGATATTGCTGATTTGGATATGGATTTGTTGACTTCAAAATTCGGTTGCAAACAAGGGATATGGCCTTCTACTTATCTTGGACTTCCTTTGGGAGGTAATTTGAAAAGCTTTTCGTTCTGGCAACCTGTTATTGAGAAAACTCAGCATAAACTCCATAATTCGAAATATGTGTATATTTCGAAAGGTGGGTGGCATACCCTTATACAAGCCACCCTTTCAAATATGCCTACTTATTTCCTATCTTTATTTAAAACCCCAATTACAACTGCAAGAACTTTGGATAAACTTCTTCGGAACCTTTTTTAGGAAAGATCTAGAGGAAAATGTGGTATGCATAATGTCAATTGGGAGACAAGACAGCTTCCTAAATTTTTGGGTGGTATTGGTATTGGTAATTTTCAACATCGGAATTTAGCTCTCTTAGCAAAATGGATTTGGAAATTTATACATGAGGATACTGCTCTTTAGCGCAAATTTATTGTTGCTAAGTATTATTCTACAATGGATCGTTGTTTTTGGCCTCAACATATATAGAGGGGTTCTGCCCGTCTTCCTTGGCGTTTTATTTGTTCTACCATTGACAGTTTCTATTCATGCTCAAAAATGTTTAAGTAATGGTCAATCAACCTCTTTTTAGCATGATTCTTGGTTGAGCTGTGGAGTTATTGCTATGGCTTTTCCTCGACTTTTTCGTTTAACTACTCATCCGCATTGTTTCGTTACTGAAGTCTGGATTGACTCTCTGGCAGATTGGAATTTACATCTTCGTCGTAATTTAAATGATTTAGAGTCTTTCCTATCTATTCTCCCCGTCCAGTCTTCAGAACTGTAATGATTATTGGTTTTGGCCCTTGGATCCTTCTCATTCTTTTACGGTTAAATCTCTTATGGGAGACCTTGTGGGTAACACAGATCCTACATCGAGTAAGAAGCTCCTTTATGAAGTGATTTGGAAAGATGTTTATCCAAAAAAGATTAAAATTTTCCTTTGGGAACTTAGCCTTGGTGCAATCAATACAGTAGACAGACTGCAAAGGCGTATGCCTCATCTTTATCTCTACCTATATTGGTGTATTATGTGTTCTTCTAATTCAGAACACCCTGGTCATCTTTTTGGGCATTGCTCCTTTGCTACTCGTTATTGGAACGTGGTCCTTTCTGCATTTGGATACTCATTGACTTTGCTTAATAACAATTTTGACTTTCTTGCCTCCATTTTTGTGGGGCATCCTTTATGTGGAGGAGTGAAGAAGGTTTTATGGCTTGCTTTAAATAGGGTTTTCCTATGGTCTCTTTGGAGCAAAAGAAATGGCAGACTTTTCAAAGACCCTTTCTCCACCTTTGACACTTTTATGGAATTAACTCTTTTTCATGCTATGTGTAGATTTATTTCATTCTTAGAAATATTTTTATTTTACATTTATTAGCTAATATTCTTTTACCTTTTTAGTTAGTTTTCCTTTTATGTATTTTCCTAGTATTATATCTTCTTGTAATTGAGGGTTTAGTGAAAACATTGAATTTTTCTCACCAAAACTACAGGTATCAAAGACAAAACCCTAAAATCAAAACCCTAGCCGTCAAAAATCCTAAACACCACATAAAACCCTAGCCATCGAACACCCTCCGACGACTCCTCTTCCTACTTCGAAACCCCCTCCGACGACTCCACGTTCGCATTCTTCCACGTCTACGTTTGCGTGTTTGCGTTCGCCCAAGTTTGTGTTCGTCCACATCTGTGTTAGTCCATCCTCCACTGATCGCCCACCACAGCTCTTCTTCCGCCGATCACCTGCCATCGCCCGTTCGTGGGTCTTCAAAATCAGTTTAGTTTGTGGGTCTAAACAATGGTCTGTTTTTGTTGTTTTCTTCTTCAACCAAGTTTTTCAGCAAGTAACATTGACGAAACACGGGTTAGGAAGTATCAATTCTGAAAACTCCTCTCAACCTCACGGTTCCTCTCAAATTGTGACTAATCGTAAACTTCAGGGTCATAATTTTCTTCAATGGAATCAATCAGTTCTCATATATATTGTGGTCGAAGCAAAGATGGTCATCTAACTAGCAAACCCCTACACCAGATGCTAAAGACCCAAAATTCCGATCATGGAAAACTGATGATTATTTAGTCATTTCTTGGTTGCCAAACTCTATGACTCCAGATATTAGAGAAAACTTCCTATTATTCAAAACAGCAAAAGAGATATGGGAAGCTCTGAAAACTTCATTGCCCTACTGGATATTGAAACTAACTTATATGATTTCCATCAAGGAGAACTCAATGTCACTCAATATTTTAATCTTCTTGTTCGCAATTGGCAACAATTGAATATGTACGAAGCATATGAATGGAAGTGTGTAGACCTAGCTCTTTACAATAAGACAATTGAGAAAAAGAGGATATTGAGGTTTCTTCTAGGACTTAACAAGGAGCTAGATGATGTAAGGGAAAGAATAATGGGAGCAAAAGTTTTACCTTCTCTCAAGGAAGCCTTCGCTGAAGTACGATGTGAGGAAAGTATAAAACACTTGATGATGCCTGAGATCGGTTCATCTCTTGGACCAGAGGCTTCAGCCATGTTAACACAGTTCATCTCAAGATAGCAATCGTTCCTAGTGTGATTACTGTAAGAAAGTGGGACATGTACGAGAGACTTGTTGGAAAATACATGGCAAACCAGTAGAATAAAAACCAACAAAGAAAGTGAGTACAAAAAATCATGCTCATGTTGCTACTTCCCCTTCTCCACATCCCACAATTTCTGCTATTTTCTTGAAGGAACAATTGAAGGTGTTACAACAAATGCTTGGTCATCTCTCATCCTCGACCTCTAAACCATCAACCTCAGTCGAAAAACCTTCTAGCAACCTTGCTTATCAAGGTAATAGTTTGTCTTGTCTTTCTGTGCAGCATAGTAAACACAAACCGTGGACCATGGATTCCGGAGCATCAGACCACATGACTGGTGACATTACCCTATTCCACAAGTTCAAATTCCAACGTGGTCATTCATCAGTTCAAATAGTTGTTGGATCTCTCTCTGAAGTTACAAGAACGGGGTCAATAAAATTGACAAATGATCTCGTTCTCTCTAATGTGCTTTATGTTCCTAAATTGAACTTCAATTTGATTTCAGTGAGCAAACTTACTGGTGACTCAAACTGAATCTTTAATTTTTACTCAAACTTGTGTGAATTTCAAGAGATGGATTCGGGGAAGGTGATTTGCAGTGTTGAGCAACATGGTGGCCTCTATCTTCTTCAAAGTTAAATGTCCTTCAAGTTCGGTCTTTAGTCCTAGTTCTAGGTCCTGTTCCAAGTCTGTTAGCTTTGTTTCTAAGTCAGAGTCCTTGTCAATAGAAAGTCAAGTTATGTTATGGCACTTTCGCCTTGGTCATCCAAATTTCTTGCACCTCAAAAAGTTGTTTTCTAGTTTTTTTTATCAATAAAAATTCGAGTTTATTTCAGTGTGAAACTTGTCAACTTTCTAAACACACAAGAAATGTTTATCCCAGTGTGCCTTACAAATCCTCAAAACCGTTTTCTCTTATCCACAGTGATATTTAGGGGCCTCTAGAGTGAAAAATATATCGGGAGCAAGGTGGTTCCTAACCTTTATTAATGACCATACCAGGATGACTTGGATCTTTCTAATGAAGGACAAATCTGAAGCATTAGCCATTTTATGTTCTTTCCATTCTATGATTTTCACTCAATTTGAAAGTAAAATTCAGGTTCTTAGAACGAAAAATGCTCGAGACTACTTCAATTCAACTCTTGGTCCATATCTCTCATCCCATGGTATTGTTCATACTAGTTCTTGTGTGGACACTTCTCAACAGGATTGCTGAACAGAAAAACAAACATCTTGGGGTAGCTCATTCTCTCATGTTTTCTACTAATGTTCCAAAACATTTTTGGGGGAAGCCATTCTCACTGCAACCTTTCTTATCAATTGATTGCCTAGTCGTGTTCTCACCTTTAAATCTTGGGGTAGCTTGTTCTCTCATGTTTTCTACTTGTTTCTTGCTGAAGCCAAAAGAGAATGGCTGAAATAGGCAATAGGTCTTTGATTCTAGGATAATACCACCTCTAAACCAGTGCTTGACGCGTCTGTCTCAATCAAGAAAGGCAAACTGAAATCCGGCAAGGCTAACACCGACAAAGTGACCATAGCGTTTTTCATTTGCTCAAACGTTGCAGTGGCCTTAGGAGTCCATACAAAGGCGTCCTTCTTGACTAATTGGTGCAACGGGGCTGCTAGCGTTCCATAATTTAGCACAAATCTGTTGTAATACCCGGTCAGCCCAGAGAACCCATGTAATTCCTTTAGCATTTGAGGTACGGGCCATTGAAGCATAGCCCTAACTTTTTCTAAGTTGGTCTCAACCCCTTCCACTAAAACCCAATGGCCCAGATATTCTATTCTCTCTGGGTCGAACACACATTTTTTCTTGTTGGCAAACAGCGAGTTATCTCGCAGTATATTGAAAACAACCTCCAAGTGGGTTTCGTGTGCTGTCACATCTAGACTATATACCAGTATATCGTAAAAAAAAAAAGCAAGTACAAATCTACAAAGGCAAGGGCGAAAAACCTGATTCATCAACGATTGGAATGTTGTCAGCGCATTGGTTAGCCTAAATGGCATGACTAAAAATTCATAATGGCCTTCACGGGTTCGGAACGCCGTCTTTGGAATATCCGCTTCGTGCATTCGTATTTTAGGATAACCGGACTTAAGGTCAAGCTTCAAAAATACCCTAGATCCATGTAGCTCGTCAGGAAGCTCCTCAATTACTGGAATAAGAAACTTGTCCGGCACCGTTACTCGGTTCAAAGCGCAATAATCCACACAAAATCGCCGTCCACCGTCCTTTTTCACCAACAGTACTGGACTCGAAAAAGGGTTGTTACTCGATCGAATGATCCTAGTGGCCAACATCTCTGTAACCAACTTATCAATTTCTTATTTCTGCGCATAGGCATATTTATACGACCTCACATTCACGGCGCCGGGGGGGGGGGGGGGGGGGGGGGGGTGCCCTTCTTTCAGTCGGGTTCGATGGTCCACCTTCCTGCTTGGTGGTAGTCTTGGTGGTAGCTTGAAAATATTCTCATTTTCCTCCAACAATTTATGTATAGTACTCGGTACGTGAGTTACTTCCCGACTCTGACTTGCCTCTACTCGATCTTCTTGCTCACCTATATTCAAACCACTCATTTCCACTAGGAATCCTTGATTTTCCTCCCTCCACGTTTTTTGCATCATTTTCAAGGACACTTCAGCCCGCGTAAGAGATGGGTCACCCTTGAGTGTTATTTTTTCCTCCCCAACCATAAAAGTCATCGTCAACACTGACCAGTTCACACTCATTAGACCTGTCTTCCTTAACCACTGCATGCCCAATATAGCATCAACCCCTCCTAATTCAAGGCGTAGGAAATCCTCACGGATAGTAAGCTCTAGTAGCTTGATCTCAACAGCTTTGCACACCCTTTTTCCTCGAACTGCTACACCCATCCCCATTACCACTCCATAATTTGACGTTTCAATGAGAGGCAACTTCAACTCGTTGACCAGCTCTTATGATAGAAAATTGTGGGTGGCTCCACAAACGATTAAAACCACTATTCCTTTCTCGCCAATTTTCCCTTTGAGTTTCATTGTACCGAGTGTAGAGAAACCAATTATTGACCTTAACGCGAGTTCAATTACTCCCTCGACTTTGATATTTTTAGCTTCGGGAAGATTCTTCGTGAAATCAGCCGCTTCTATTTCAAATTCGCTCGATTCCGTGACCACCAAAACCCTCAACTCTCTGCTTTCTCGAGCCTTACACTTATGGCCTACAAAATACTTTTCATCGCATTTAAAACATAACCCTTTTTTCCCTTTTTACTGATATCCGACTTCTGACAGCCTCTTTGATGGGCCTTCCCTTCGGGTCAAGACATTCTTCTCGAGTAGAGTTATTGTTCTCGTTTGTAAGACTTCGGCCCCCTTACCACTATTATTCTTTGGATTCGGGTTAGGCCCCTGATTGGGCACGGTTTGGGTTGTTCTTGGCCCAACATCATTTACCTCTCCTTGTAACTTAACTGCTAAGTCTCGATCATCGATCAAACTGGCCTGCTTCATGATGGCTTCCAGCCCAATTGGCTATTGGTTGATTACCTCTACCCTAATCGTCGTCTGTAAGCTGTTCAAGAACGCACTCTCCAGGACGTCATCGTCTAGATGATGTAACGGTGCTGATAGAACTTTAAATTGATGGATGTACTCTGCTAACGTTCCTTCTTGTCTCACCGCCAGAAAACGCGCACAGAGACTACCCTCTTGGGTCGGAAAAAATCGAGCGAATAGCCCTTGCTTCAACCCTTCCCAAGTTTTGATTTCCTTTCGACTATAAGCCCATCAGAACCAATCCACAGCATCATGTTCAAAACTAATTACCGAAACATTAACCTTCTCATGTTCAGTTAGTTGGTGGATGTCGAAGTATCTCTCGGCCCTAAAGATCCAAAAGTCGAGATTCTCACTTGAAAAAACAGGCATCTCTAGTTTTTTAAACTTACTCCTGTCTCCTCAGCATCCTTCTTCATCCCCCCTTCGGTTCTTCCCCCAATTCCACAACCTTCAACTTGTGGGAATACCCTGCCCTTATCGCTGAAATGTTTTCGAATTTACCATTGGATAAATCAGTCAACATGTTGACCATTGCTCTCTGATTCTTGATAACTCCCACGGTAAGTCTCTCGATACTTTTACTGATACTCTGCAGCGTCTCTTTGATCTCTACTACTACTTTCTTAGTTCCTTCAACTCTTTCCTCCATCTGTTTTTGCGCCATACTCCTTGTTCTCCCCAGGATGGCAACGTGCTCTGATACCAATTTGTTAGGTATCTTGCCCAATTAACCTGCAAATTCTTAGAAAATATACACAACCAGTAGAAATAATATGATGAAAACACTGTTATATTGAGAGTTCTCTAATATATAGTGATATCTTGTATAGAAATTGACAACCAACAGTAATGTCAAAATATAAGAACAAGACAACTCCAGCAATTCGAGAGTGCTGGGAACTCTCTCCTCAAGCCAAACAGACTCCACAAAAAACATACCCCCTCTCCAAGCATCCACTCCTCTACATACCTTTCCTTCTCTCACAGTCCGTACACCCACAACACAACCCACGCACCCACTACTAACTAACTCATGTATCCTTTCCCATTTTACCCCTCCTCACATAAGTATGCATAATTGGGGGTCTAACACATCCATTTGACTAATGAAGAAGACAATTAGGTTTGGTCTCTTGAAAAGAATGAGCTTTTTTCAACGAAATGTTTGTTCAATAGTCTCAATACTTCGATGGTGGACAACCGGTCTCTTTTTACAAAGGCAATATGGCATGTCGATTATCCAAAGAAGATCAAAATTTTCATTTGGGAGTTGTCCCTTGGGCTATTAACACGTATGATAAGCTTCAAAGGAAGCTTCCCTATATGAAGTTATCACCAAACCGATGTATCCTTTGCAAATCAGATTCGGAAACACTTTCTCATATTTTTATATTTTTCCATTTTGCACAGCTTTTCTAGAACACGAGGACGACATTCAATTGGAAGGTGGTCTTCCCAAAGGATCCTTACATTCTCCTTAACCTACTCTTTTTGGGCCATCCCTTTAGAGAGAGGAAAGAAATCCTTTGGAAGAATTTGGTTCAAGCTTCTTTGTGGCCAACTTGGATGGAAAGAAATCATAGAATTTTTTATTTGAAGGAAAAAACCTATCTGGTCTTTTTTAGATAAGGTGTTGAACTTTCATTGAGAAAAAATGAAAGAGCACAAGAAGCCAAGGGGGATAAAAAAAAACAAACCAAACCAAACCAAAGGAGCCAAACTAAAACAAAAACGGGCTCCATAAAGGGTAATTACAAAAAGACAACCTATCCGGTCTTTTTTGATAGTGTACTTTTCCTTGCTTTATCTTGGTGTAAGATGGACCCTCTTTTTACCTCCTGTGGCTTTTATTTCTCATTTGTCTAATTGAAGATGTTTATTGTAACTCCTTTGGATAAGGGCTCTTCTCCCCCTTTTTTTGTAAATTTCGTACATCAATAAAATTGTTTCTTATAAAAAAAATAACAATACCTTCAATTGTGTCCAGCAGGCCCAGAAGTACTGCAGAAATTTATCTTCTGATATATCCAATCTGATCGTTTCATTCAAAGTGAGATTGTAAAAAGAAAATTATTATATAAAGCAAGAAATACGGCTTCAACAAAGTTAATGGAGCATGAAAATAATATGTAAACAGAGAGCTTCGTTATAATTTCTGTGTGTCATGTGTACATGATGTCTATGTATGATGTTTGTGTTTTAAAACAGAGAAAGAGAGGGATGGGCGGGATAAGCCACGTTTTTGCTAAATACCAACATACATATTTCAACACTAACCCATTTATGCGAAATCTTTCTCGCACATCAATGAGATGAGGGGAAGTGAAGAGTCCAGTTCGAAGACCACATTCCCGTAAAATTGCTTCACAAAAGGTGCACGTGGAACCCTGAATTCATACAGATGAGGTAAAGATGACAAGAAGATCAAAAGAACATTGCAATACTGAGGTCGTGCTTATTTTTTAACCAGGTTTTGAGGTTAAATTTTCAGCATCAGCAAAATATGAATGATGGACCAAAAAAATTTTATTTTACTTTGGATAGCGATTAGAACATCACGTGGAAGCCTGAATTCATACAGATGAGGTAAAGATGACAAGATCAAAAGAACATTGCAATACTCAGGTTGTGCTTATTTTTTAACCACGCTTTGAGGTTAAATTTTCAGCATCAGCAAAATATGAATGATAGACCAAAAAAAATTTATTTTACTCTGGCTAGCCATTAGACCATCACATGAGAGTTATCTTTTGGTTTACAAATTTTCTTTGCATGCATTTTTAGTTCTCTCCATCATTTAACAAACTTCTGTTGAAAATCAATGCAAGAAAACTAGCCAATTCATTCATTGTATTGATAAGAAAAATGAAAGCCATCAAAAGAAAAAGAAGTACGAATGTGAAATGAACCTGGATCACATGTAACTTTTCTACAAAAAAAAGATACTTTTCATTCATATAGTGAACACTTACCAACAAAATTTATTCTCTCAAGAGGAATTAACAAAAAACACCCCAAGCTTGAGGAGAATTTTTTTGGGAAACACAATAGTATTGAAATATTACAAAAAGCCAACCCCCTTTAGAGGATTACAAAAAAATTGTCCCGAAGGCTAGAAGATCATTAAGAGACTAATGAGTTCGAAGTCCTCCTGACACGCATACTCCTTCTATGTAAGTCTCATTCATAGTCAGCATGATCACATATTGAAAACCATACCTCCTTAACATCCGACTTTTCCTTCAAGAAGGCCATAGTGAAGTAATCATGATAGGCACCTTATTCCCATTGAAGCTAAAAATCACCCTCTTGATCTCCTTCAAACCTAAAAGAGTCTCCAATCTGTCCCTATCCCTAATGAAAGAAGATGGGACACCAATTTAAACCCTCCAAGAATGGTCTGGGACAAACAGATGGGGAATAAAAGGTTCTTTTTCCCCAACCAACACTTCCCCATGGTGTTTTTGAAAGCATGAGACAAACTAAAACACACTAGCCTTCTAGAGCTCATGCGAGAGGTGCAAAGAAAAGCATGAGTTTTTTTTTCTTTTTTTTTTTGTGAGTCGCATAACAGGAAAACATAAATAATTTTTTTATATATTGAATAATATATACTGAAACTAACTCCAAATATAATTCAGTCAACATTTTTCAATCTAGCAATACCATGCTAAAGCCTATCCATAAATACTCAACACTATCACTATCACCCCCTTCCTCTCTTCTTCACTCATCTTGTGGACTTTGAATTGTTACGCTTGGAAAATCCATCCACATCATTTTTTTTGATAAGTAATTTCCTAGGGGTGTTCCCTCTCTCCTTTGCAACTTGCTTAATTACTCAACTGCCCCACACCCAAAACCATCAGATATCCAATTGTTGGCCTTTTCCCCCTCCGTCTACACCATCAGAGACTCCATGCATTCTAAATCCTCTTGCTAGATCAACAATTGTGCCACCCCTTTGGCGAGTACCATAATGGTCCTTTATGAGGTAGTAACTTTTTGTACCTTCCCTGTTAAGAAGGCACACTGAATTAAATGTATTTCTGTTATAGTTTGGTTTATGTTAGAGTTCTTATATTAGTATAATTGTATTTTTGTAAATATAATAGTTGAGTTGTCCTTTATTGTCTTTTCACTTTCTCCTAATTAGGTTAACCTTGTACACTTGTATATATATATCTCTTTAGTGAATGGAATGGAATATACTCATTCTCTCAAACCTTTAGCATTCACATGGTATCAGAGCCCTAGGGTTCTCTAGGAAAATTTTTGTCCTTAGGGATTTGTGACCATTAGGGTTTGAGGTTTAGAAGTTTGTGACCATTAGGGTTTGAGGTTTAGAACACCTTCTTTGAGGGTTTTGGTCTTGCTGTGAGCTTTGTGCATCAACTCAACTAGGTCTGTCGCCGGAATCTGTCGTCGGAATTCGCTGGAAGTCGCCGGAATTCGCTGCCGCCGCCACCAACGAGGTCTGTCCACAGCCTAATTTTTCGTCACCACCCGGTTTTTTTGGAAAGCCCAGTCGCCGATCAGCCGATCCGGAAATTTTGGTCGAAAACTAACCGGCGCATGAACCACACGCGCCGCCGGAATTTTTTGCCGCCCGTTTCACGCGCCGGCGCGTGGAGGGCCGTGAGCCGCCGGATTTTGCTCCGTTTTGCGTGGGTCAGTTTGCCGTGGTCTCCTCTTTCGTGTTCTGTGTTGGTTTAGTTCATTGGGTGTTCGGTTTATAGTGTTTTGAGCCATATCTTGCTTGAAACCTTTAGGGTTTGCTGTGATTTAGATCTCACATCTTGTTTATCTGTTTTTTTTTAAACTTATGGCTGAAAAGAAAGGTATAGTGATGTCGGAGATGATTCCTATGGTGTTAAAGGTTACGGAACATAAGCTTAATGGATCTAACTTCTATGCATGGCGAACAAATATTCGTCATTATCTTAGGAGTCTTGATATGGATGATCACGTCACCGCCGATTCCCCACCGACTGATGATACTAGGAAGAATTGGTTACGAGATGATTCTAGACTTATTCTCCAGATAAAGAACTCCATTGAGAGCGAGATCGTTGGGTTGGTTAATCATTGTGAATCTGTCAAGGAACTCTTAGAGTATTTGGAATTTCTTTACTCTGGGAAAGGGAACATCAGTAAAGTGTTCGATGTGTGTAAGAATCTCTTTCAACCGGATCAAGGTGACAAATCTCTAACGAGTTATTTTATGGAGTGCAAAACTAAGTATGAAGAATTTAATGCTCTTTTGCCCGTGAGTACTGATGTGAAAGTTCAGACTGCCCAACGTGAACAATTATTCATTATGAGTTTTTTGGTTGGTCTTGCCTCTAAATATGATATGGCCAAAGATCAAGTTCTGTCTAGCTCAGAAATCTCTTCGCTGGAAGATGCTTATACTAGAATACTTCGTACTGAAAAGTCGCAAGCGATCTTGCCATTTGAGTCTAATAGCGCCTTGGTTGGTCAGGCAGGTGAGTATAAAGGAAATAGAGGGGTTGGACCCAACACGTTCAGAGGAAATCCGAACACTCAGAGAGCAAATTCAGGAGATATTGTTTGCCACTATTGTCATAAGCCTGGACATATGAAACGTGATTGCAGAAAATTGCTGAATAAGGGCCAGAGGTTCCCATCTGCGCATGTTGCCTCTACTCCTGATAACAGTGACAAGTCTATTTCGATTTCTGCTGAGGAGTTTGCTAAATTTCGACAGTATCAAGAGTCATTAAAAGCGTCATCTTCTACTCCCATTATTGCCATTGCCGACACAGGTAACACATCTACATGTCTCCTTTCCTCCTCTTCAAAATGGGTCATAGACTCTGGCGCTTCTGATCACATGACAGGTAATCCCAATTTATTCTCTAACATTCGTTCGTCTACATCTTCCCCTAATGTTACTATAGCCGACGGCACCACCTCTCCTGTTTTAGGATCAGGCACTGTCAATCTTACCTCCTCAATTTCGTTGTCTTCTGTTTTAAGTTTGCCACAGTTCTCTTTTAACTTAATTTCGGTTAGTAAACTCACTCGCGATCTTAATTGTTGTGTCTTATTCTTTCCTGGTTATTGCTTATTTCAGGATCTTTTGACGAAGAGGACTATTGGTAAAGGGCGTGAATCTGGAGGTCTTTACATTTTTGAACCACAAGTATCCACAGCTGTTACATGCTCTAAAGTGTCCTCTCTCTTTGAAGAACATTGTCGTTTGGGTCATCCATCTCTTTCTGTCTTGAAGAGTCTTCGTCCTCAGTTTAATCATTTGTCTTCTTTAGATTGCGAGTCCTGTCAGTTTGCTAAATTTCATCGTCTGAGTTTGTATCCCAGAGTCAATAAACGAGCTAGTGCTCCATTTGATTTAGTTCATTCTGATGTTTGGGGTCCGTGTCCTGTTGAGTCTAAGAGGGGGTTTCGGTATTTCGTTACATTTGTCGACGATTTTTCTCGTGTAACTTGGTTATATTTAATGAAAGATCGTTCTGAGTTGCTTTCTCATTTTCGTAACTTTCATGCTGAAATTCGAACTCAATTTAGCGGTTCTCTTAAAGTTCTAAGAAGTGATAATGCTAAAGAATACTTCTCCCATGCTCTTAGTTCCTATTTAAGTGAACATGGAATTCTCCATCAATCCTCGTGTGTTTATACTCCATCTCAAAATGGGGTTGCAGAACGCAAAAATCGACATCTCCTTGAAACAGCGAGAGCCTTAATGTTTCAGATGAATGTCCCAAAATACTTTTGGGCTGATGCTGTATCGACGGCTTGTTTCTTAATAAATCGCATGCCCTCTTCAGTTTTAAAGGGTGCGATACCTTATAGTATTTTGTGCCCCAAACTTCCTTCATTTCCTCTTACACCCAAAATCTTTGGTTGTACTTGCTTTGTTCGGGATGTTCGCCCTCAACTCACCAAACTAGACCCAAAGTCCTTAAAATGCATATTCCTTGGTTATTCTCGTGTCCAAAAAGGGTATCGGTGTTATTGTCCTAGTCTCGATCGTTACTTTGTCTCTCCTGATGTCACATTCTTTGAAGACTCTTCTTTCTTTTCTCCTTCTTCGAGTCAGAGTAAGGGGGAGCATAAAGAGAACGATGATGATTTTCTTGTTTACACAATTCTCTCCTCCTGTGAGTCCTCTCGAACTTCATCTCCAGTTGTTCCTGTTTCTTCTCACCCACCTATCACTCAGGTTTATTCTCGACGACCACCGCCTTCAGTTTCATGCCCTGAACCAGAGGCTTCTTCATCAGTGGATCCAGGCACAAGCGATGATCTTCCTATTGCTCTTCGTAAAGGTAAGCGCCAGTGCACATATCCTCTATCCTCTTTTGTTTCTTATAACCATTTGTCATCTTCTACCTGTTCTTTCATTGCATCCCTACAGTCTTTGTCTGTTCCTAAGACTGTTCATGAAGCTTTGTCTCAACCTGGTTGGCGTGCTGCAATGGTAGAGGAGATGACTGCTTTAGATGGCAATTGTACTTGGGATTTAGTTTCTCTTCCTGCAGGAAAGAAGCCTATTGGTTGTAAGTGGGTCTTTGCGGTTAAAGTCAATCCAGATGGGTTTGTAGCTCGGTTGAAAGCTCGCCTTGTTGCTAAAGGCTACGCCCAAACTTATGGGGTTGACTATTCTGACACTTTTTCTCCTGTTGCTAAAATGGCTTCTGTCAGATTATTTATTTCGTTAGCATCCATTCATCACTGGCCGTTGCATCAGCTTGATATTAAAAACGCCTTTCTTCACGGTGATCTTGAGGAAGAGGTGTATATGGAGCAACCTCCAGGATTTGTTGCTCAGGGGGAGAATGGAAAGGTATGTCGCCTTCGTAAATCCTTGTATGGATTAAAACAGAGTCCACGGGCATGGTTTGGAAAATTCACTCAGGTGATTGAAGGCTTTGGAATGAGAAAGAGCGAGTTCGATCATTCTGTCTTTTATAAGCGATCTGAGAGTGGGGTCATCTTGTTGGTTGTGTATGTCGATGATATTGTTATTACAGGTGATGACGCATTGGGCATCCAATCTCTTAAGACCTTTCTTCATAGTCAATTCCACACAAAAGATTTGGGAATGCTGAAATATTTTCTAGGAATTGAGGTAATGAGAAGCAAGAAGGGAATCATGTTATCACAGAGAAAATATGTAATTGACTTGTTGACTGAAACAGGGAAATTAGGAGCTAAGCCATGTAGTACCCCGATGATGCCTAATTTACAGCTCACAAAAGAGGGAGAATTACTGAAAGATCCTGAACGATATAGGAGGTTAGTGGGAAAACTCAATTATCTTACAGTAACTCGACCAGACATAGCTTATTCAGTGAGTATTGTGAGCCAATATATGTCTTCTCCTACTGTTGATCATTGGGATGCAGTTGAACAAATTTTGTGTTATTTAAAGGCAGCTCCTGGGCGTGGTTTATTATATAAGAGTCATGGGCATATTAACATTGAATGTTTCTCAGATGCTGATTGGGCAGGATCTAAGGAAGATAGAAGATCAACTTCAGGATATTGTGTATTCGTAGGTGGAAATTTGGTTTCTTGGAAGAGTAAGAAACAAAATGTGGTATCACGGTCAAGTGCTGAATCAGAATATAGAGCAATGGCACAATCTGTATGTGAACTAGTCTGGATACGTCAACTTCTTATTGAATTAGGATTTGATATTACAACACCAACAAAATTATGGTGTGATAATCAAACAGCTCTGCATATAGCATCTAATCCAGTATTTCATGAGCGAACTAAACACATTGAGGTTGACTGCCATTTTGTACGTGAGAAGATACAACAAGGTTTGGTATCGACAGGATTCGTGAAGACTGGAGAGCAATTAGGAGATATCTTCACCAAGGCATTGAATGGAGCACGAATAGATTACCTCTCTAACAAGTTGGGCATGATGAATATATATGCTCCAACTTGAGGGGGAGTGTTAGAGTTCTTATATTAGTATAATTGTATTTTTGTAAATATAATAGTTGAGTTGTCCTTTATTGTCTTTTCACTTTCTCCTAATTAGGTTAACCTTGTACACTTGTATATATATATCTCTTTAGTGAATGGAATGGAATATACTCATTCTCTCAAACCTTTAGCATTCACAGTTTACAACTACATCTGTTACTTTTATATAAATCAATTGAAGCACTATTTATCATTGTATTTTACAGAGAGTCTATATATAGGACCTCTGTCTTTTGATCACAATATACAAAGAATACATTGAGTGATCATTTCCTCAGTTTTTCTATTTTCCTCTTATTCATTTCTCTATGATGGTATCAAAGCACGAAAGGTTTAACAACCATTGAAGATCCAGTTTTTTTTCTCGATGGATTCTTCGAATACTAAGAAGAGTGCTTCTAATCTTGTTACTTCTCAATTTCCAAAAATTATCAATCCAGGGAGCAAGCTACGACTCCTACATTGGATGAAGAAAATTTCCTTATGTGGAAATTTCAGGTTCTCATTACTCTTCACGGACATGGATTGCAAAGATTTATTGATGAAGATTTTGATATTCCTCCTAAATTTGTTGATTCGAGTGGTGAATCGTCTTCAACAAGAATCCCTAATCCAGAGTATGAATATTGGACTCAACAAGATAATCTGATTATCGCTTGGTTTTTGGGATCGATGTCTGCCGCTCTTGTCTCTGAATTACTTGATGGCAAGACTTCCACAGAGGTATGGCTGAATCTCACTGCGATTGCAAGACTTCCACAGAGGTATGGCTGAATCTCACTGCTTGTTTCTCTTCGAAAAATATGGCTAGGCTTTGGATTTGAAATCAAAACTCGAAATGATGAAGAAAGGAAATTTAGGTCTTTAAGAATATTATATGAAAATAAAGAATTTAGTTGATTCTTTGGCTGCTGCTGGGAGACCGATATCTCATGATGATCACGTGCTACATATTCTCGCCGGATTGAGACCTGAATATGATTCGACTGTATTCGTTCTCTCTGGTAATGATGAGACTCCTTCGTTACAGCGGGTTTATTCTATGTTACTTACACAAGAGAGTAGGCTTCAACGTCATTCTACAAGCTCAATCAATTCTGATGGTACTCTGCCCTCAATTAATCTTACTCTGCAAAATCAATCCAAGCCTCAACAAACTAATTCTTCTTCTAATTCCAATGACCCTAATCAAAAAGGGAAGAATCGAGGAAATCAAGGGAATCGTTCTAATCGCCATCCTGAGAACAACAATAATCACAAGCCGCAATGTCAATTATGTGGGCGTTTTGGCCACACTATTCTCATATGTTATTTTTGATTTGAGAGATGGTATCAAGGATCGAATTCAACTCCCCCTAGGCAATCTTCAAATGGTTTTTTTTTCTAGTCCTTCTGCATACAATGGTCAGCAAAACTTTCAGCAGCCTCCTACTACCTTTACTCTTCAACATGATATGAATAGATAAAATCAATGGTATCCAGACTCAGGGGCGTCTAATCATGTTACACATGATCTTGCTAATCTTTCACTTGAAGCTGAATATCATGGTGACAACAAGGTTCAGATTGGTAGTGGTGCAAGTTTGGAAATTCAAAATATTGGTTCCACCTTACTCAAATCTTCTACCAATTCCATTTTTCATCTTAGAAATCTCTTAAATGTCCCACATATTACTAAAAATCTTATAAGTGTGAGTCAGTTTTCTAAGGATAACTATGTCTATTTTGAATTTTACCCCTCTATTTGCATGAAGGATCTTTCAACTGGCCAAATTCTTCTCCAAGGCAGACTGGTTGATGAACTTTATAGGTTTACATTGGAAAAGGCTGATTCTCCTTCTTTTCCTTCTTCCTCGACTGATGGTTGTTCTTCCTCAACCATTTCTCCACAAGTACATCATACAACTTCAACTTTTTTTAATGTTCCTTTTACTTCTAAATCATGTTATGTACTTGAGTTGTGACATAATCGTTTAGGACATTCTATTATTCCTACTATTCAACATGTCCTTAGTCTTTGTAAAGTTCCATATTCTTCAAATAAAACTTCACATTTGTGTCATGCTTGTGCTATTGGTAAAACTCATAATTTGCCATTTTCTGCTTCTGTTACTGAATATACTGCTCCCCTCCAATTAATTGTGGCCGATGTTTGGGGTCCAGCTTACAAAGTTTCTCGAAATGGTTTTCGTTTCTATGTTAGTTTTGTGGATGTATATTCTCGATATACTTGGATTTATTTCTTAAAATCTAAATCTGAGGCTTTCCAAGCTTTTCTTCTTTTTAAAACACATGTTGAAAAGCTTTTAGGTCAGTCTATTCTTCGTTTGCAAATCGATGGTGGTGGTGAATTTCGTTTTTTCATCCCCTTTCTTAAAACCAACGGTATTGAACATAGACTAACATGTCCACATACATCCCAACAAAACGGAATGGTTGAAAGAAAATATTGCCACATTGTTGACATGGGTCTAACACTCTTGTCTCATGCTTTCTTTCTTTGGAATTCTGGGATGATGCATTTTCCACTGTTGTATATTTAATCAATAGATTACCTACTAAAGTCCATCACAATGTTTTGCCTATAGAAAAGATTTTTGGGCACAAACCAGATTATTCTTTCCTTAAGACATTTGGTTGCCTTTGTTATCCTTCTTTGAGAGCCTAAATCATAAACTTGATCCCAAGTCTACTCATTGTCTTTTTCTTGGTTATAGCTCTCTCCATAGAGGTTACAAATGTCTTTCTTCGGCTGGGAGGTTGTATATCTCTAGACATGTACTTTTTGATCAATATGTTTTTACTACTTCTTCATTCCATGATACTTGTTTGTCTTCTTCTAAATCTTGACCCATGGTTTATAACTTTTTACCTCTTGTCCCATCTCCTTGAGCCGAAAATCCTTCTGGTTTTTGTCCTTTAGATATTCTGACTGATCAATCTTTATCTAATCAGCAGCTTTCTTTGACTATTCCTCTGACCTATAGTACATCTTCACAGCAACAGTCCCCTGTTATGTTAAATCACCAGCCCTCTTTAACATCTTCTCTTCCTGACTCACACACTCATACTTCCTCGACATCTTCAACATCTTTGCCTTCTTCTGTTTCTCTTAATTCACCTTCTTCCTCAACAAATATTTTGAATTCCTTGACTACATCGGAGTCCATTCGGCCTGTAGTTACAAATGAGCATTCCATGATCACTCGAGGGAAGATTGGTGTTTTTAAACCAAAGCTTTATTTGATTGAGTATACTGAGGTTGAACCTCCGAATGTCAAGGAAGCTCTTAAATGTGAGCATTGAGTGAAGGCAATGACTGAAGAATATCATGCTTTATTGGCAAATGATACGTGGACTTTGGTGGATACTCCTTCTGATAAAAAGGTGATAGGTTGTCAATGGGTTTTCAAGATTAAGCGTAACTCTGATGGTTCAATTGCCAAGTATAAAGCTAGGCTTGTGGCTCAGGGATTTCATCAACAAGTTGATCTTGATTATACAAAAACGTTTAGTCCGATTGTGAAGCCAACTACAATCAGAGTTTTGCTCACTTTGGCTTTGGCTCATGGACGGTCTCTCAGGCAAGTTGATATCAACAATGTCTTTCTTCATGGTTTGCTTAGTGAAGATGTTTATATGTCTCAACCACCGGGTATGTTGTCATCTCCTAATTCTCATCAGGTGTGTAAGTTGAAAAAGCATTATATGGACTTAAACAAGCCCCACGTGCTTGGTTTGATAGGCTGAGTTCCTTTCTTTGCTCTTTTGGTTTTAAGCATTCAAAAGTTGATCCTTCGTGGCTGGTGTATCATCATCATGGGTGTGTTTTCTATGTCTTAGTATATGTTGACAACATAGTTATTACCGAAATCTCATCTTCTATTATAGATCAGATTGTTAAATCTTTACATCAGAAATTTTCTCTCAAGGATCTTGGAACTTTGAACTATTTTCTTGGAGTTGAAGTATCCTATTTGCCTTCTGGTGGTTTGTTTCTCTCTCAAAAGAAATATATTTCAGATCTATAATACAAGACCAATATGCATTTTCTAATTCTATTTCTACACCTATGATTAGTGGTTCGGTTATTTCAGCATTTCATGGAGAAAAGTTTTCTGATGTTAGACTTTATAGAAGTACAGTTAGAGCTTTGCAATATGCTACTCTAACGAGACCAAAGATTGCTTGCAGTGAAAACAAAGTATGTCAATTCATGTTTTCTCCAACGATCTTTCATTGGCAGGCAGTAAAACGAATTCTTTGGTATTTGAAAGGCACACTGGATCATGGTTTAGTTTTTCAAAAGCCTACAGATTTATTATTACAAGGATATGCTGATGCGAACTGGGCGTCTGACTCGGATGACAGAAAATCAACCTCTGGCTTAAACTGAATACAGAAGTCTTGCTCGTGTTTCTGCTGATTTAGTGTGGTTGAAGTCTTTATTCTGTCATTTATAGATTACTCTTGCTCATCCACCCACTTTATGGTGCGATAATCTGACTGCTGTCCATTTGAGTGCTAATCCTATTTTACACTCTAGAACCAAACATGTTGAGATTGATATCTAATTTGTTAGAGATCTTGTTTTACAGAGGCAGCTTCGTGTATGTCATCTACCAACCACTGCTCAAATAGCAGATATTTTTACTAAACCACTGTCAGCAGCCAAATTTCTTTCCTTAAAAGCCAAGCTCAATGTTCATTCTTCATTATCCATTGGCTTGACCCCCTCAATGTGTTAAGAAGGCACACTGAATTAAATATATTTCTATTATAGTTTGGTTAATAGTTACAACTATATCTGTTACTTTTATATAAATCAATTGTAGCACTATTTATCATTGTATTTTACAGAGTCTATATATAGGACCTCTGTCTTTTGATCACAATATACAGAGAATACATTGAATGATCATTTCCTCAGTTTTTCTATTTCCTCTTATTCATTTCTCCGTGATTCCCCATCACCGTTCCCAATCAAGACTCGACTTATTAAATCAACAAGAAAGGGATACAAAATTCTCAAAAAAGTAAAACAAGCTAGCAGTCCCTACCTATTTCCTGAAACTATTCTCTCCCTTGCCTCATGCTATTTTTGTACATACTATTACTCTCTTTCCCCATATGTGACCTATAGTTACGTTATGTTACTAAAAGAATTTACACTAAAAATTGAAATTAAAATTAAAATTAAAAATTAAAAAACATCCTCATGCCCTTCATCTCACACTTACACTACTTCGTTCCTTCCTTATCTTGTCTGGGTAGCTCACGTCACTTTCTTTGAGCAGAAGTAAAACACACGTGAGGCTTATTCTTCCCTATCATCATTTTGTTTTAGTTGGCTCCCTTTGTTGGATTTTTCATTCATCTTTGATGAACATTTGTTTTTCATTCATTTATAAAAATATAAATACCTTTTTAAAATTGAAATAAATAAATAAAGTAAAGTTTTCTTTGATTGAGGCACAAAGAGGTTATGAAATAAACTATACTCCAATGATCTTATAACCCAAGTGTTTTTCCTCACCTTCAAAATATATTAAGCAATGTTAAAGATATAAAATAGAATACCTTCCCCTTAGTTCCAGCCACGTGAATAATTTTGAGTTTCTTTACACATTCTTCTAGGTCTAGAATCTGCAAAAGAAACATAAGCATTGTGATTAAATCTTTAGAAAGGAGTTCAAAGTATTATGCTAGGCAAACTCAAATTATCATTTCCACTCTTCTCTATTGTGACAATAGTAAATATTAAAAACGAGCAACCAAATAAATAATTGACCCCCATAAATTTTTATCACATATTCACAATATCAGATCAATAATGTTGAAACGTTTTACTTTCATGATTTCTTCATTAGAGAAGGATTGCAGAAGCGTTACCTCAAGATACTTTCTCATCCTCTCTAACTTCTCATCATTACTGATTCCGAGAACCTTTTCTCCACGTCTTTTCTGTGTTATCAAGGAGGAAAGTGCTTCCATAGCAGATTCATACGAAGATGACTGAGGCAAATTGTTTCTCATTTTTTTTCCAAGTAACAAACAGCCTCTTCACCTTTCTAAAACCTATCACATCATTAAAACAAATAAGATGTTTATATTGACAAAGTGCCAAAGAAGATGCCAGATCTTTCAATGTACACAGACCTCAAAAAACAAGAGAGAGATAGAGAAAGGAGTTTGAGAAGGAAAGAGATGGTGTTTTACTGAATATCCTCCAAGATATTCTATTCGTCCAGTGTTTTCTAAAACATAAGGCGCATTTAGGTGTAATAAAGAAGTTCAAGCATCAGGGAGGCAAGGCACACAGTATATTAAGAAAATAGTAATTTATAATACGAAAAGAAAAGTGTCGTATTTTGAAGTAGGAGAAAAGGAAAAACTAAAGAAACAAAGGCTTTGCCAAAGGGATTGTTAGGCTTTGTTTAAAGAAAGATGAGCAGGGGAAAAAACTTCAAGCATGCACCTAACGCTCTAATGAATTGATGGCTTTCTAAATTCGATATCTTGAGAATGAAGTGGTGTGAGGAACGACTTTGGACCACTTTCGCATTATTCTAGAGACGAGTGATTTCAAGTGGGGTCTATCTAATGCTTTCAAATTCTAAACGCACCCATTCTGTATCAATCAAAATTCATAATAATAAGAACAAGAAGAAGAATTGTGTGTTCTTAAGCTAGATTAGAAAAAAAAAAAATCTGAGCTAATTTGCACATAAGAAGAAGAGGGTACAAATTCAAACTTAGCTTTCAACCTATACTCCAATTTCTCACCACATGACGAAGCATCGACTGATAGGGATAAGAAAGCAGCACTTCTATCTGACTCTACCTCTTCCCATTCAGTAAACAAGATAATGAAGCTAACAATTCATACATAAAATCACAGAAAGAAGCGGCAGAGTGAGAAAAAAGTAGAGTTATACATACACAGACAGAAATGCAAAAAGTTGGTCTCAGTGGAGAAGTCAGATTGAGGATATTAGAAGAGGGAAGCCGCCATGCGCAAGCATCCGAATCTGGGTGAGCAAGGAGAGTAGAATATAATTTGTCTCCGTGCTTTTTGGCCGTTGAAACTGGTGTAAAAGATGGATGTCCATATCTCACGGCTGTTTTATGCTCTCTCACTAGATTGCAATTTTACACTGGCATTCTGTTAAAAAAATTTACTCCAAACAAATTGGATTCATTTGTTTTAAATTTAAAAAAAATTGAAAAAAAAAACAAGTATTATTATGAATATTCCAATTTATGTTTGAATATTTTAATTAGATACATAATTTTCATATGTTACATATTAATCATGAATTACAAATTTTTCATATGTTACAAATCTCTATTAATCATGAATTACAAATTTTGGATTATGTAAATCATGTAACCTACATTATTGTAAATCCTATGAATAGTTGTTGTATGGAGTCTTTGAAAGACACAACTCAAAAAAGAATTTATTTGTTGTCTACTCTCTTCTCTCCTCTACTTTGCTCTCTAAATGGCTTTTGGAGCAAGGAGTTGCAGGGAGTAGAAGTTAGTAAGTCTTGAGAGTTAGGAAGTCTGTGTTTGGGGTGTAAAGTTGTTTAGTCTAGAGTTATGAAGTATGTGTTTGAGCAATAAGTTATTTAGTCTAGAGTTATAAAGTCTATATTTGGGATGCAAATTTGTTAAACATAGAGTTCTGAAGTTTGAGTTAATTTGTAACACCCGTGAAAAAAAAAAAGAACTGTTTATATTTTTATATGTTTTTGTTGATTTTCTAAAACCTTTTTGAATTAGAATTTTATCTTCTTTTTAAATTAGGAGATAAATCTTTATTATAAAAAAATAATAATAAAAAAATAATAATAAGATAATCTTGTTTTAGTTAGGGTTCTTTTAAAATGGTATCTTTTTTAAGCCCTAACTTTTTGACTAAACGTTTTAACGGCAAAAAGAGAGAAAAGAAGAATATGTTCTGCAGTTTCCTCTCTAAAAAAACATTAAGAGGTTGTTTGGGGCACTGAGTGGGTTATAATGACAGGGGTTATAATAGTCTGTGGGTTATAATAGTCTATGAAATAATATAATATTGTTTAAAATGTAGAGTTGTTTAGTCTGAGGTTATAATAGTCTGTGTTTGGGGTGCAGAGTATTCCACGGGTTATTATAACACAGGTTATTATAACCCTTGCCCCAAACAGCCCCTAAGTTTTCTTCCCTTCTATTTTGAAGTTTGTTTTCTTTCTTGATTGATTGAATTTTTCTTAGAAATTTTTGGATTTTGATTCCTTTTTGGCTTCGTTCTTGATTGTTTAGAATTAAAATATTCTTGAAATCTTTTGCCCCAAAGAAGTTTTTGGTTTTTGGTTTGCTTAATTTTCATCAAGGTTTTTCTTCTTAGGGCTTTTAGACTAAATTGAAGGTTTTGATAATGGAAAAATTTTCAAAAATTTTCAACTTTAAATTTCCTCAAATTTGGGACTGTTTTAAGTGCTTTTGGGCTCTTTTTGCACAAACAGTTTGCCAAACGATTTGTTTCTCTAAAGTCTGATTTATAGCATTGATTTCTACATGAAAAATGTATGTTTTTAATGTTTTTACAGCAGTTTTATGGCCTTTTTCAGATCTGGTTTTTGGTGTTAAAAGTGGCAAATCTTGATTCTTTTAATGTTAAAATCTTAAAGAGTTTTGTTTTATAAAATCTTGATCCTTTGTACGAAATTACTTCCGCTGAATTTGTTTAAGTCTATTTCAGTTTCTAATTGTTAGGCTTCCACATTATTGTTAGAATTACTATATTGAAAAATATGGGTTGTTACAATTGGTATCAAAGTAATGGTTTCAGGGTATGTAGACTCTATTGTCGTAAGGTTAACTAGTTGCTATAGGAGTTCATGCCAGAACATTAGGTTTGGATAATCCAAAAAGATATGAATTTCTTATTAAGTAACTTTCTATGGTTATGCCCTTAATCATAGTAAAGTTATGTTGTCTTTTCTAGTAGAGGTTTTCTGTGAAATCTTTTTAGAGGCCGTGACATGAAAAATCATATAGAAAGAGGTTTGGTCTTTTTGTCATGAGAGATATTTTGTAGTGTGACATTAACATAAGGAATCAATAGTCTTCACTATGAGAATGCTCTTATAGCATAAAGTGAAATTTTATGTTTATGTTCTTCAAGGAGTAAGAACTCAAGTGGTGTTCTTAAAAGCAGTATGTTAAGTTTTGGACTCATGTTGAAAAACAAAATAGGACCTCTTGTACATGAAGAATAGATTGAAGAAATTGAACTTTTTGGAACTAAGTAAGATTGACTATATTGATGGTTAAAGGATAAGTTAAGCTACTTGTGTGTTGGACAAGAAACCAATTGTCTTCATCGACAATTGTAGTCCTCAACTTAGAGAACTATAATCCACTCCACCATAAATAGTGAATCACTTGGAATGTCACCTTCCAAGAATTTTCTCCTTTGTCACATGTCGATAAACTCAGCTGAAATTTATAGTGCAATTTCCACTTACTTGGTTCATCCAAAAATTCTTTAGCCATCAACATAATTTCCACCACACACATCTTACATAACTGCCAAGCCAATGCCCGTGTGCAAACTTATGGAACAGCTAACACATCACATCATCTATCATGGTAAAGCGGACATATCATGAGGATGCATTCTGTCTTTCTTTAGAGAAAGCCATCATCTCCCCTTATGAGAGAGACAATTTCAACATTCAATCTAGAGCCCTTTGACAAACCTACTATGTTATGAGAATTCTCTATGTGTCCAGATTGTCTGCATTTCCAATAAAGCCTTTATTTTGCACGAAGTCTTTCTTCTTCTTCCAATTGCTAGCTACCAGTGTTGAATCCTCCTGTGAAGTACGCCGTTCATTTTTACCTTTCTTTCCTCTGATAGAAGTTTCCTAGTAGCCTCAACAAAATCTAAAGTCTCCTTTCTGTACATTAAGATTGGCTTCATGTGTTCATAAGAAGGCGGAAGTAACAAGATAGCTTGAGTGCCTTATCCTTATCCTCTATCTTTACTTCAATCACCTCCAGCTAGAGACGATGCTATTGAGAATAGTCAGATGATCTGAGATTTTTGTACCTTCCTCCATTCACAACGTGTGAAACTACTCCTTCAGGTACAATTAATTTGAGATATTCTTTGCCTGATACATCACTTCAAGCTTCTCCCACAACTCTTTGGTTGTAGAAATTTCATGCACATTTGTTTGAATATTCTTAGCCAAATTTAGTTTGATTACACTTGGAGCTCTTAAATCCATTTCCTCCTAATCTTCATCACTCATAATGAACTTCTTAAAACCTTTACTAGAACCACCACTTAACTTCATTGGACCACCATCACCACTTAACTTTTCAAAAGCACCATCGCTCGGTCTTCCCTTCAAGGCCTTGTGTGACTTAGATTGTATCAACACACCCTTGACTTGCACTTGCCACAAGTCGAAGTTCATCATTCCATTGAATTTCTCCATGTCAATCTTCACTAGACTCATAAACTTTGACATATCTGCTTCATTCCTAGCTAATATGCATATATAGTGAACAACCCACACTATGCACAGTACCTTAGCTTGTTTCAAGAAATCCGTTATTATATGGAAGTTTAGACAATGTTGCAACCACAGAGCATATTGAGAAATCAAGAAACTATAAACCTAAAGCTTTAATACCACTTGTTGGGAAAAAATCCTTCACTACTACCACAATAATATGCAGAAAAATAATTGAGAAATTAAAAGAAAGCAACAAAAATAAGAAACACAAGAATTTACGTGGAAAACTCCAATATTGGAGAAAAAACCACGACCCACAGAAAGAAACTCCACTATGTGAAAAAGTATTACAATCACATAGAATTCTCTCTTCAACCCCAATTACAAAGAAACACTCTCTCAAAGCTTTATATTACTCACACAACTAGAGTTGGTATGCCTAGCTTAAAGTGTTTCAAATTGGGATGATTTGAAACCAAAGTTTTAGGCTCCTTTTATAGTACTTGGAGCTCATTACCTTTTATACCCTTCCGATGTAGGATTGTTTTCTTCTAATATTTTGCCAAAAAAACCCTACATATAGATATATCTGTTTGTGATTATTTTACCATGACAAAATTAGAGTTCATTGCTCTTAATATTAATTAAATTATTTGTTATGAATATTTGAAACTGAAATTTATTTAGGTGTCATATATTTAAAAATTATTTTCATGTGGATGAATTATTTTTTAGTACAACAAATGTGGGAATATAGGGATTTGAACCTCCGACCTCAAGGGAAGGAGTACATGCCAATTATCGTCGAGCTATACTCACTTTGTCATGAATTTTTTAAATTCATAGTGATTATATATATTTGTTTAAATGGTCTTATGATATATATTTGTTTAAATGATCTTATGACAAAGTTGGAAAAATATGCATAGTAGTTAATTATTCTTCCTAAAGCTCATTTTGATAAGATGCACTTGAAGTTGCATACATCAATAAGTGCTCATTTTGATTAGAGGCACCTGAAGTTGCATGATTATAAATCAAGAAGTACTCAGTTCGAATTAAATGCACTTGTAGTTGCATTATTTTAAATCAATGATGTTATTCTAAAACTAAGGAGCATATGTCAGATAGGACATTATCTTATTTTCATATATATAATATGTTCTTGCAGTAGCAATATTGAAAAATAAGTTTTTAAATATTGTGATGAAAAAAAATATCACGTCTTCTTGAGATTGAACAAAACAAATGATCATTTGATGGAAAATCATGAATCTCGACGAACAAGTTTAATATAATTCTCTGAAGTGAATGTCGTCGAGGTTGAGGTTGTAATCATGGAAGAAGTAAGTACTAATCATGTGGTAGTTGTAGACCATTCAATATTCAAGAAAAACTACACATATATGATGATGACTAAAATGAAAGTTCCATAGAATAAAAACTCTAGAAGTGTTGAAAATCAACATTTTTAGATGAGATGCAAAAGATGTTGGGATTTATGCCCTAAAGCCTCGTAATTAATGTTTTATTATTTAATAATTATTTAATTTCAATTCACATTATCCATTACATAAAAATCCAAGGTTATTAGTGCAATCTTGAATAGTATATGGTTAATATAAATGAGGATCATATTCAAAAAATAACCTAAGGAGTCTACAGTATATGAATAAGGTTAGGTACCTTATCCTGGTAATACTATTGATATGTCTTGCTTTGTAACAATTACATACGATTTGATCCCTAATTGTTCATGTGGAAACATGTGAGTGTTAAGAAACTCCTAGATATTGGATCTAACAACCTTGCTAAGAAACAAAAACTTTAGATCTAAAAATCCCAAAATCCCAAAACGTTATGGAACCAACCCAAGGAAAAGTTTAAAAATGCATTACCTTGATGATCAAGATCAAGAGTAAAGAAAACTCGTTTCTAAACTCGTGATTCAAATCACTCCACAAGAGGTATGATCAACACCACTTGAATGACTCTAGCATGCAAGTTCTAAAACACAAGAAATTGCAATATGGAAAACATAGCTCTCAACAAAAGCTATAGGAAAAATCAATTCATTAAATTAAAAATTTTGTCTACAATGGAAGAAAATAAGGCTTTATATAGCCTTTGACATCCTTAACCTAATTGACCAAAAGAGACCAAGAGTCATAACTTTAATTGGCTAGTTAATGGAGGAAAATGGTAGCCTACATGAGTTACTATTTAGCCACAACTCCCATATTAAAAACAAGGCTTAAATGATAAACAAAAACTAAAATTAAAATTAAAACATTGCAATAAAAGAAATGTATTATCTTGTAACCATCCGTAGAGTAATGAACCATAGCTTAAAGTAGCTTGAACTTGAGTTCCATAATTGAAGCTTAGCTTGTTTTGAATGAAGCTTGTAGTGATACTTGACCCATAAACTCAACTATGAGTTCATTAAATGCAAGTTAAAATGCATTTAATGCGTCTCCATCTTGAAGCTTAACTTTGCACAACATGTAGGGAAAGACTTCAACATCTTCTAGAACCTCCTTTGTCAAGCTCACCATAGCTTAAATATAAGTTATTAAAGCTTGTTGTAGTTTCTTTGCTCTCGACATTATAATTGGACCTTGAGGCATGACAACAGATGTTCCTTGATTCACATCATCCTCTCCCTCTTGAGAAGGATTCGTCCTCGAATCATAACCATCACCTACATCAAAAGGACTCAAATAAGCACCATTAAAGGTTGCATTAACACCATACTCACTCGGTAAATCAATTTTATAAGCGTTGTCATTGATGTGCTCAAGAACTTGGAAAGGGCCATCTTTGCACGGTAAAAGCTTGGATCTTCTTTGAGTTGGAAACCTTTCCTTTCAAAAATGCACCCAAACCCACTCCCGGTTTGAAGACTAAGAGCTTGTGTCTCTTATTTATTTTTGAAGCAACCTTGGAGTTTTGTTTCTTAATGTGCTCTTTAACTTTCTTGTGCAACTTATGAACAAACTGAACCTTTGCATTCATATCAAAACTCACAAACTCGTTAAGGGGCATAGGTAATAAATCAATAGGAGTTAAAGGATTAAAGCCATAAACGATTTCAAAAGGAGTTCATTTAGTAGTGCTATAAACAACCTTATTATATGAAAATTCTATGAATGGAAAACAAGCCTCCCAAGTCTTAAGATTCTTATCAATAATTGCTCTAAGCATAGGTTCTATTAACAACCTCGGTTTGACCATCTGTTTTAGGATGACAAGCAGTTGAATACACTAGCTTAGTTTCCAACTTACCCCACAAAACACTCTAAAAATGGCTTAAAAGTTTAACATCACGATCACTAACTCTACTTTTAGGAATACCATGCAATCTCACAATCTCCCTATAGAATAAGTCATTAATATGCTTTGCATCATCGATTTTGTGAAAATGAATAAAATGAGCCATTTTACTAAATCTATCAATCACAACAAAGATGCTAGCTCTACCTTTCCTAGTTCTAGGTAAGCCTAAAACAAAATCCATTGATATATCAATCCAAGGACCATTAGGAATGGGTAAAGGAGAATATATACTATGTGGTTGAAGCCTAGACTTAGTTTTTTTACATGCTATGCATTGAGCACACTTTATTAACATCATGTCTCATATTAGGGTAATAAAAGTGTTCAGCAAGTATATCATAAGTTTTAAAAACTCCAAAATGTGCCATTAAACCACCTCCATGAGCTTCCCTTACAAGTAACTCACGAATGGAACAAGATGGTATGCAAAGTTTCCTTTTCTAAACAAAAATGCATCAAACAACATGTAATCATTGACAATTAGTCCTTTTTCACAAGATTCAACAAAAGAAGGAAAAAACACATCATGATGATACAAAGCCTTTATATGTTCAAAATCCAACATCTTAGCATTCAAAGCATTGAGTAGGGCATACCTTCATGATAAAGCACCTGCAACAATGTTCTCCTTACCTTGTTTATACTTGATCACATAAGGGACTGTTTTGATAAACTCCAGCCACTTGGCATGTTGTCGATTGAGTTGGAAGTTGACTGTGTATGAACAGTGGAGGGTAGTGTACTGATAACTTATAGAAAAAAAGTTATAATAGCCACCAAATTCTTCTATTTCATGTCCTAGCGCAGCAAATGTTGTAAGATAATAAGGCATTTAAGGGTAATGCAGTGCATCGGACTAAAAATTGGCACTGTGCAACATCATTTAGTGAAATTGTTTAGAATTGCCACGTTCGTGCGATGTGCAACATTTTCATTCTTCTATTTCAGGGAAGGCAATGAGGCACTGCAGCGTGATGATACAACTAAGCAACGAGGCGCCTGTACTTAGAGGAAACCAAAAAGGTTTGCGCGCGTCCTATGTTAGAAAGGACGGATGGTGGAGTAGAATCATACTATGTGCAGGAGCAAGGCCGACAGAAAAGTAAACATTGGCAGAGATGGGGACCACTGGCGCGTAAGCCGTACCGCGCAAAGAATGAAAATGGGGTGTGAAGCAATATTCTCTCCCACGACTTGGGCGTATATAAGGATACTTGCTTACTCATCAAAGAAAAAGGAGAGGAAAAAAAGATCGAGAAAAAAAAAACAAGAAGAAGAGAGGACTGGTAGACGGATCCTAATCGGGAAGAACGCCATAGCCGCCGTTGGAGCTTAAAGAAGAGGAGGTGACAACCCTCTAAGAGTAACGCGGCAAGAATCAGCAGTCACTGCGCCATTGCTTTATTCCCTCTATTATCTGTGTTGAACTGTTTTAGATTACTGTCTGGTTATTGTAATTTAATGCTTTTCATTATGGTTTGTAGGAGCTAATTTTCTCATCAAGACTTGCCTTGAAGGCCCTCTTGTTGACCTTGCCTTAACAATGTTTTAATGTTAGTAAAGTAGAAGTTTAAATCTAACCTTCTTTTCAAGTGCGTTTATTGAAATTGCTTGAATTCTGTTTAGCCAACTGAGTTCGGGTAGTAGCACGTTTGAGGCATCGGGAGGGTCAAAACTTGTGGAAAGAACTTGAGAGGAGATGGGGTAACACATAGTTGCTAAATTGATTTAGGGATATTTCAATATCTTGCAGGCGGTAGAATGAGGCGGTAGTTATTGGGCAATAGTTAAACAGAGGAATCTAACCTCTATTGTGTGTGAACGCGATACTGGGAGGGAGGCAGTCATAGGTCCCCAAGTCTAGGTTGAGTTAGAATTTCTGCAGCATTAACATTTTGCATAATTGAGCAGGTTGACATAAGGCGCCAGAGCTAAGTCTTGAGTTTTTTTCTTTATCCTTTGCATTATGTTTGTTTATTAACATTGTTACCAGGCAGTTATTTCGTCTTTATTGTGTTTATTTTGCATTAAAACCAATATATCATAATACTTCGGGTATTGCACGAAATTTGCTAAGTAACACTTGTAGTAAAAAGAAAATCAGTCATTGCATCAAAAGAATAGTACACCTTCCCTGTGGATCTCGACCCTAGAATACGAACCAAGTATTACTTGTTGGCGCATTGGTGTGTACTTGCACCGATGCGTTAGGTGTCAGCAAAGTCGTTACTACCGTAGGGTAGAAAGTAAGGGCACGAGCTTGCGTATAATCATACATCCCATCACATCATCATCCTTTGCATCTTGCAACTCTTGCACTACTCACACATTGCATCTTTATATACCAACACCAATTTTAACCAGTCATGTACTTTACTCACTGTTTTAGGTTGCTTTTATTTCTCCTTGTATTTATTATTGACCATTCTGTGTTTACCTAATGGGGTGTTTAGTCGAGTCTCATTAAATGTCCTCAAGGGCAAGTCTCTTGTTAAATAGAGAGTTTAACTCTCCTTGTAATGAGCATTGAATACACATACACATTGAATTCTCCGAGCTTTGCATCTTCTTTGTCTTTGTTTTTAAAGTGTGAGAATTCTTCCGCAAGCGTTTGATGTCCTCAGCCCAAACCCCATCCTTTGCCAACGATTGATATTGCCCATTAACCAACTGAACCAAAGACAAGTAGTTTGATTCCACGACGAGAGACTAAAGCTTCAAACGTTGAGCAAAAGCCAGACCCTTTATGAGAGCCAACGATTATGCTAGCAAAGGAGGATAGGTAGACAAAGAATTGTTTAGCTAGAGCCGCTTGAATAGCCCCGTTGGCATCAAGAATAACCATGACAACTCCCGATTTCTGAAAAATCCCAAAGCAAGCATCGTCAATGCAAACCCGATACCAATTCAGAGGAAGACAATTCAACCTTGGAGAATCAGGGAAAGCCTGTATGCCGAAGGGCACCCAATATTTACTTTCCCCACTAAGAGCTTGAGAGTATTCTTGAAGGTAATTTTCGATTCATTGACATTTAATAGCTACTTCCATTCCATAGTGCCCAACAGCCCAGACACCAAAGAGCAAAATCAGTATCAAACAGGGACAAGTTGAGTAGAAAGCATACATCTTGGAAATTTTGGAAAGACTCAACGAGCCAGAGAACTTGGGGTAACTGTTGGGAAAAAACCTCCCACTACTACCGCAGGAATAAGCATAAAAATAACTGAGAAATTAAAAGAAAGCAACAAAATAAGAAACACAAGAATTAACGTGGAAAACTCCAAAACCGGAGAAAAAACCACGGACAGAAAGAAATACTCTACTATGTGAAAAATTATTACAATCACACAGAATTCTCTCTCCGACCCCAATTACAAAGAAACACTCTCTCAAAGCTTTATACCACTCACTTAACTAGAGTTAGTATACCAGGCTTAAAGTATTTCGAATTGGGATGATTTGAAACCAAAGCCATAGACTCCTTTTATAGTACTTGGAGCCCATGACTTTCTTGTACATTTCCGATGTGGGACAATTGCTCTTCTAATATATTGCCAAAAAACCCTACAAATTCCACCTTGGCAAGATATTTGAAGAATTCACAACTCCTACTGCACCAATTGTCTTCACTGAAAAACATAATCCTCAACTCAGAGAATTATAACCTACTCCACCATAAAAGTAGACTGCTTGGAATGTCACATTCTAAGACTTTTCTTCTTCGTCACATGTCGATAAACCCTGCTGAAATTTATGGTGCAACTTCCACCTACTTGGCTCACCCGAAAGTTCTTCAGCCATCAACATAACTTCCACCACACACACTTTGCATAAACCGCCAAGCCAATGCCCGTGTGCATACTTTTGGAACCGCTAACATCACATCCTCTATCATGGTAAAGCGGACATACCATAAGGATGAATTCTGTCTTTCTTCAGAAGAAATCACTATCTCCCTTAACAAGAGAGACTATGTCAGCATCCGATCCAGAGCCCTTTGACGAACTTGCTCTGTTAGGACAATTCTTTTTCATGTGTCCAGACTGTCCGCATTCCCAGCAACCTTTCTTTTGCACGAAGTCTTTATTCTTCTTCCAATTGCTAGCTACCAGTGCTGAATCCTCCTGTGAAGTACGCCCGTCACTCTTCAGCCTCCTTTCCTCTGATAGAAGTTTACTAGTAGCCTCAGCAAAATTTAAAGTCTCCTTCCCGTACATCAAGATTGGCTTCATGTGTTCATAAGAAGGCGGAAGTGACAAGATAAGCCTGAGTGCCTTATCCTCATCCTCTATCTTCACTTCGATCACCTCCAGCTCAGAGACGATGCCATTGAGAACACTCAGATGATCTGAGATTTTCGTACCTTCCTCCATTCGCAGCGTGTGAAACTGCTCCTTTAGATACAGTCGATTTGAGATGCTCTTTGCCTGATACATCGCTTCAAGCTTTCTCCCAAAGCTCTTTGGCTGTCGAAATTCCATGCACATTTGCAAGAATATTCTTAGCCAAATTTAGTCTGATTGCACTTGCAGCTCTCAAATCTAATTCATCCCATTCTTCATCAGTCATGCTGGACTTCTTAAAACCTCTGCTGGAACCGCCACTGGACTCCACTGGACCACCATCACCGCTTAACTTTTCAGAAGCACCACCACTCGGTCTTCCTTTCAAAGCCTTGTGTAACCCAGATTGTATCAGCACATCTTTGACTTGCACTTGCCACAAGCCAAAGTTCATCCTTCCATCAAACTTCTCCACGTCAATCTTCACTGGACTCATAAAGCTTGACATATCTGCTTTCACTCCTAGCAAATCTGAAAATAGTGAACAACCCACACTATTCACAAAACAGCTGTAGCTCGTTTCAAGAAATCTTTTCTGATGTGGAAGTTCAGACAGTGCTGCAACCACAGAGCATACTCAGAAACTCAAGAAACTACGAACCTAAAGCTCTGATACCGCTTGTTGGGAAAAAACCTCCCACTACTACCGCAGGAATAAGCATAAAAATAACTGAGAAATTAAAAGAAAGCAACAAAATAAGAAACACAAGAATTAACGTGGAAAACTCCAAAACCGGAGAAAAAACCACGGACAGAAAGAAATACTCTACTATGTGAAAAATTATTACAATCACACAGAATTCTCTCTCCGACCCCAATTACAAAGAAACACTCTCTCAAAGCTTTATACCACTCACTTAACTAGAGTTAGTATACCAGGCTTAAAGTATTTCGAATTGGGATGATTTGAAACCAAAGCCATAGACTCCTTTTATAGTACTTGGAGCCCATGACTTTCTTGTACATTTCCGATGTGGGACAATTGCTCTTCTAATATATTGCCAAAAAACCCTACAGTAACAATTTGGGCCAAATTAAACACAATTGAACACACCCAAGGAAAGCATGGAAGACCGTTTCAGGCCCTTTATGACACACCAAATAAGAAGGTACCACCTCCATCCCTCGTGTAATTAAACTGGTTTCCACATAAACACAACTTTATCTTTGAGGGGATTTTTTATTTCCAAAGAAGCTTCCACCAACTCCTGAGCTTCAAATTATGAGAGGAACTGATAAATACTTTCTGAGTCATAAAGGCTCTATACCCACTACGAACACTATAGCATCCCCGCTTTTCATTATGCCACATCCATGTATCCTTTGAAATCGACCTCCAAGCGGTAACTTGGTCACAAGTTGTAATTCCTCTGGCGTCAGCAAACACTCGAGCTTTGCCCTATCCCAACTTCGACTAGGCGTAATGAAATCCCCCACTAGAGAATGAGCAGATGAAACCGAAGGGACTAGAACAAGGATGGGCCGAAATGTGGTCGGGCAAGGAAGCCACTGATCTATATAAAACCATTTGAAGCAACTCCTGCCCCTGTGAGAAATTGCGCCAAAAATAAGAAGCCTTGAGTGGACTACCCACCTTAAGAACAGAGGAGGTAGCATAGTATCGTCCTTTAAGGACCTTCAAAACAAGAAGATTTGGATGATCTAGCACCCTCCGCACCTCTTTTGCTAAAAGAGCCTGATAAACCCCTCAAGATCATAGAAATTAAGACCATCGAACTCTTTTGGCAAACACAAACTATTCGAGTTCTTCAAATGAATTTTACGTTGCACATCAGTGGAACCCCACCAGAACTGAGCCACTTTTCGAGAAATATCATCGCAAAAACCTTTAGGCAGTTGGAAACAACTCATAAGATATGCCGGAATAGCCTGAGCTGATAGTAATAATCCACAACAGTAGACATATCGATTCTAAACAATTTAAAAATCAATTTTCGACTTTAATTTATTTAGAATTAAACTAAAATAATAAAGGTTAAGAAAATAAATACCTCTTAAAATAATAGAAAAGAATTCTGATGGGCCTTTCAGGCTCCAATTTCAGCTAATTCTAGCAAGTCCGAATCACCACCACAATATCTTACTTGCTATGACTTGAACATAGGGTTAGACTTGTGGGAGCCTCTTGAAAGAAGTAATAGAGAATTAGAAAGAAAATTCTAGAGAGTTTTCTTTCTATGTAGAGAACTTCAACTTTGGCTCAACTCAATTAGGTCCTATTTATATAGTAACTTAGAAAAAGATATTTGCTAAAATCAAATTATAATATCTAATATATTTTAATCTCATTCAAATGTCTTAAAATCTCTTACAATATATATTATCTATTTGAATCTTATTCAAATTTAACATATAATTTAATGTATTATTCTCTTGTAAATTTAATATATAAAATATATTAAATATTACTATAAACATTTCGAAATTTTCTTTTAACGAAATTGATCTTTTTAGTATCACTATGAGCTAGTAAGGGGACCTTATGGACCTACGATAATCCCATGAAATCAGAGTAAATTATCACAATTTCACTCTTAGACCTTGCTCAAATTCGATTTGTTTGCATTCCATTGTCAGTTTTGAGGCTCATATTTGGCTTCTTTAGAGAGCAAGAATGTGTTTTGAGAAATCTTCTTTTCTTCCTTTACTTTTGTTGAATTTTCTCTCTTTTGGGCAGGTTTTTCCCGGGTTTGTGGACCAATTTTATGGGCTGGCAGCTGAATGTGGTTACTAATGCTACAACATTGCAAACTACATTTCTAATGTGGTCCGCAATGCTACAGCATCACAAACCATATATGGACACAAAATTTTACGTAGAATTTAAAGCTTACATCAACTTGGAAATTAATCTTTATTAAAAATAGACCAATAATCAGCTACCAAGTGGAAGGAGAGAGCCAAATCATCCCTTAGAAGGAAAAGCAAAGAGGAAGCCTTCGTGAGAAAAAAAAAAGGCCGAAAAGGGAAAGAAAATCTAGAAAAATAGAAGACGGAAGAGGGGGAGTTGCAATTTTGAAGCTGATTTCCAAAAGAAGAAGAAGCTTCACCATCTTCTAGTCTTTCTTCCTCATTCTCTTTCTAGTTTTACCTTCTAGTTGTTGATTTTTATATTGCCCTAAGTTTTTCTTAAGCTTTTAGCTAGGTTAGAGCATTTTGTAGCCGTTTTAGGTACAACTCTTAGATTAATCCCCAAATTTTGATTATTTCTGAATTCTACTGGTTTATTTTTAGTTTTGAAGTTATGAGGTAAGTTTTGTTTAAGGCTGGAACTTAAGGATGGATGTGGTTGTTTGAACTCTATTGACTTAATGCACTTTTATGAAATTATACTTCCATTTGTGGTGTTTATTGCAAGTTCTTATTTGAGTTTGATCACCTTAGGTAAGACATAAACTAGTTCTTAATATTGAAAGAGTAGGAATGGGTGGATTAGCATAAATGGAGCAAGTGATTTCTCCTTAAGGGGTAGAAATTGTAGGGTATAGATATACATTCTATACTTATGAATTTGGAGAATTTGGGTCTCATTAGTGTTCTTTAGCATTGGGTTTTCATAGACATATGCTTAACTCAGTGTTAAAGATAAGCAAATCGAGTTTGAGAAGTTTTCGGGTAGGTTGTAGGTGAAAATTTCCTTATGTATAACAATATGGTGTCTAATGCTATAACATTGCTAACCTCAACTGGGCAAAAATAGCCACTGCCTTCCTAAATTTCAGCCTCCTGTTTTTATCATTTTAGTATGTGTTTAGCCTCTCAAGTCCTTGTTTAAAGTTAGATTTTTCCTTTTTAAGTCTCTCTTAGTTTAATAGCCGCTTTTGTGTTTGTTTTTAATTAACTTGCATGTTGAATTGCTTTCTTTAGTTTAGTTTTGCATTGGAAGTTTGTGCTTAATTTCAGCAACTTTACTTACATTAGTCCTCGTGGGATCGACTTTGTTTACCATGTACTAACTACGATTGCGTATGCTTTCGTAGTGAGTTTTTGCACAATAAGTTTTTGGCACCATTGCTGAGGACTTATTGTTTGTGAATTTTGTGAAATTGAGTAATTTTATTTACTGTTTTTAGTTTTTAGTTGACAACCACAAAAATTGATTGGTTACTTGTGTATCGTGCTAGGTGCTAATTTTCTTATATGAATGAGGAGCACGATCCTGAATTGCTGCCCCTTGATCAACGAGGAATTGACAATGAGAGTCAATGATCAGCGGGTAACTTTCAATCTCTTTAACTCCTTACACTTTCCTAATGATATCGAAGCGTGCTCTCTTGTGCATGTATTAGACACAGTAATGGTGGATAGTTGGCATGGAGACTTAGTTGCTTCTAATGAGTTTGAGGAAGAAGTGGATAAGGCTAAATATGGTGATAAATCACGGATAGCTCACCCGGGTGCTAAACAATAAGGTGGAGTGAATCGAAGCCAATTTGAATCATTGGGGTTATCTGAGAGAACTTTTCTTGCAGACATGCCATCAATAGAGGAACCACCAGCTTTGGAGCTTAAACCACTTCCCTCACATTTGAAATATGCATACCTTGGGGAGGAAGACATTTTGCCAGTAATCATATCATCATCCTTGAGTGTTGAGTGGGAGCAAAAGTTGCTAGTTGGGCCGAGACAACACTAGAGGGCAATTGGGTGGTCTATGGCGGATATAAAAGGTATCAGTCCATCATGTATGCACAAAATCCTGTTGGAAGATGACTGTTCTGATTCAATAGAGCATCAAAGGCGGCTTAACCCTATCATGAAAGAAGTGGTACGAAAAGAGATAATTAAGTGGCTTAACGTAGGTATCATCTTCCCTATCTCTAATAGCGCACGGGCAAGTCCGATCAGTGTGTGCCGAAGAAGGGCGGGATTATAATAGTAGAAAATTTGAGCAATGAATTGATCCCGACGAGAACATCACTGGATGTAGGGTATGCATGGACTATAGAAAGTTGAACAAGGCAACGAGGAAGGATCACTTCCCGTTACCCTTCATTGATCAGATACTCGATAGGCTGGCAGGAAAAGAGTATTATTGCGTCTTAGATTGGTATTCTAGATATATCCAGATTACTATAGCGCTAGAGGATTAGGAGAAGACCAATTTTACTTGTCCTTATGGCATGTCCGCATTTCGTCGAATGCCCTTCGAGTTATGCAATGCTCCAACTATGTTCCAATGATGCATGGTGGCTATTTTTAGCGACATGGTAGAGAAAACATTAGAGGTATTTATGGATGACTTCTCTACCTTTGGAGAAATTATTGATGTGTGCTTGTTTAATTTATAGGATATCCTTAAGCGATGTGAGGAGACGAACCTAGACTGAAACTGGGAGAAGTGTCACTTCATGGTTCGGTAAGGGATAATATTGGGTCAAAAGTCTCAAAGGTGGGAATAGAAGTCGACAAAGCAAAGATTGAGGTAATTGAGAAGATGTCTCCGTCGACCATAGTCAAAGGAGTGAGGACATGCTGGTTTCTACAGGAGGTTCATTAAGGACTTTTCAAAGATTTCTAAGCCTCTCTGCATGCTTCTTGAGCAATGTAGCCCATTTGTTTTGATGAAGAGTGTGAAAAGGTATTTGTGAGACTGAAGGAAGCATTGGTCTCAACTCCAGTAATTGTCACTCCTGATTGGTCTTTACCATTCTAGATGATGTGCAATGCGAGCCACTTTGTAGTAGGATCTGTTTTAGGTCAAAGAAGAAGTAAGGTATTCCACTCCATCTATTATGCTAGTAGGACTTTAATGACGCCCAAATTAATTACACCACCACTGAGAAAGAGTTGTTAGCAGTGGTCTTTCCATTTGATAAGTTCCGAGTGCATTTGGTGGGTACAAAGGTAATAGTGTTCACTGATCACTCAACAATCAAGTACTTGATTTCTAAGAAAGATTCCAAGCCCAAGTTGATTCGTTGGATATTGTTGCTTCAAGAGTTTAACTTGGAGATCAGATATAGGAGTGGCACACAATCAAGTTGCAGATACTTATCTCGACTACATGTTGAGGCTGAGACACTTCAGAAAGAACCTATCAATGAGACATTTCCTGATGAGCAACTTCTCAAGTTAGTGAGCATCTCCTATGGTATGCGGACTTCGTGAATTATTTGGTGAGTGGACTTCTACCTCCTGAGATGAGTAGACAATAATTGAAGAGGTTTATGCATGATATAAGGATTCTTTTTCTCGGATGAACCATTCCTTTATAAAAAGTGTGCTGATCAAATTTTGAGGAGATGTGTTCCTGAAGACGAAGTTCAGAGTATTCTTTATCATTGCCACTCTACACCCTATGGTGGCCATTTTGGTGGAACCCGAACAACAGCAAAAGTGTTACAATCTAGATACTTCTGACCCTTTCTTTTTAAAGATGCCCATTAGTTTTCCAAGAGTTGTGATCGTTGTCAGAGGGTGGGGAATATCTCGCAAAGACATGAAATGCCTTTGAACAACATTTTTGAGGTTGAGCTCTTCTATGTATGGGGGATAGACTTCATGGGTCCATTCCCGCCATCTTATGGAAACCTCTATATTTTGTTGGCAGTGGACTACGTGTCCAAGTGGGTTGAAGCTATCGCTGCGCCAACTAATGACTCCAAGGTTGTGAGTAAATTCCTCAAGAAGCATATTTTTACACGTTTTGGAACGCCTAGGGCGCTCATAAGTGACGAATGTACTCATTTTGGGAGCAAGATGCTAGAATCAATGTTAGCCAAGTATGGAGTCAAGCACAAGGTTGCTACAGCTTATCATCCCCAAACAAATAGGCAAGCGGAGGTGTCGAATCGTGAAATAAAGAGAATTTTGAGAAAATGGTGTGTTTGTCACTTAAAGATTGGTTGATGAAGCTTGATGATGCTCTTTGGGCATACTAGACCGTCTTTAAAACACCGATAGGTATGTCGCCATATAGGCTTGTATTCGAAAAGGCATGTCATTTTCCTTTGGAGCTTGAGCACAAAACTCATTGGGCTATAAAGGAATTGAATTTTGACCTTCAAGCATAGAGAGATGAGAGAAAATTTTAGCTTGTTGAACTCGAAGAGTTGAGATGCTTTTCCTACGAAAATGCCAAGATCAATAAAGAAAAGACCAAAGCATGGCATGATTGCCACATTCTTTCAAGAGAATTTCTATCGGGGCAACATGTACTCTTTTTTAACTCTCGCTTGAAGTTATTTTCGGGTAAGCTCAAGTCACGGTGGTCTGGGCCTTTCAAGATAGTGAATATTTTCCCACATGGTGCAATGGAACTTTTAAATGAAAAATCGAGGGATACTTTCAAAGTTAATGGTCAATGAGTTAAGCATTTTTGGGGAAGCACCATGGATAGAGAAAAAGTTTGTGTGCTACTCAAAGATAAATAACAAGAAGGGAAAAGTCGGGCTGATGACTAAAAACCAAGCGCTTTGTGGGAGGCAACCCATTTGAGTTAAGTTTTTAATGTGTTTAGTTCGTTCTTGTCCTTTTTGTTTTTAGTTCAAGTTTAGTGTCGTGGTAGGTTTGATTTATAGGGCATGATGCTGCTAATGTTGTGAAAAATCATGTGAATGCAAGTGCAAAAAGAAAGAAAAGGTTGTGCCTAAGTTTTGGAAAATTAAATCTGGGCAGTATATACTGTTTTCCCAGTTGTGGAGGTCAATGCTATAACATTGAGGGCATCAAGGATTAGAAGAGGAGAAAGAGTTGGAGGTTGTGCTGTAGCATGCCACAAAAATACAGGGGAGGTTTGGCCTTTTTTTTTTTTTTTAAAAGAACAAAAAATTGAAAAAAAAGTTGTATGCGCGTTTTTAAAAAGAAAAAGAAAAAAAAGAAAAGAAAAGAAAAAAAAGCCTACAACCCTAAATTCTTTCTCTTTTCTTCTTCACAACGGACCCCCCCCTTTGAAACCCCCTTTCCCTTTTTTCTTATTCTTTGCAGCAAAACCTCTCCCCTTTTTCATTTCCTTTTCTTCTTCGCCAATCTAACCTGAGGCCCTCTCCCATGTTTCATTTTCTTTCTTCATGCAACGCAAACCCGAGGCTTCCACCCTGTTTCATTTCTCCTTCTTGGCAAGAAACACTAGACGACCATTTTAGCCCATTTTCGCTTCATTTTTTATTTCTTTGTGGGTGCAAGCTTCAATGGCTGAAATCAAGCTCCTTTTCGCTCCAAGGCTGCTAATCGTGGGTGAAAATTTCAGTTTGTTCTCCTAGTAAGTATCTAAATCTTGTGATTTTAATAGTTGCTGTTGTTGATCAAGCTGACAGTGAGGGCTGTTTGTTGAGGGAGATTGAAGCATTTGCATGAGCTAGTATTCGAACGGTTGGGTAGTGCTTAGGTTGTTGACCAGAAAAAAAAAGGGGAGAGCAGCAAAAGAGTTTGCAAAACTTAGACAAAATGCCACCCAAATTTCGTGCTCGTCTGGTTGTAGGATCCACTCATTTTATTTCAGATGAAGCACAACAGCGTTATTCGACATAAGTACTTGAGGTCCTTATTGTGAGAAAGAGTTTATAATAACAAAGGATGGTGATTTAGGTCTTCAGGATTACATTTCGAGTGTTCTTTTATCGTGAGGGTGGATTAAATTTGGGGCTTAGCAAACTCGGGTTATTATGCCTCTTGTGCAAGATTTTTTGGCAAACTTTGATGACAATGCGACTTTTCAAGTGCAAATTAGAGGAGTTTAGGTGAATTTTTCAGCAACCCAAATAAACATAAGTCTTGATTTGGAGAATATTGAGGATAAATTTGTTGAATGGAAGCAAAAACTTTCTGAGCGGAAGCAAACAAGAGTCTTAAAGAAGCTAACAGTGCAAGGGTTTAAGTGGATGATTTCACAGAAAGGCAAGCAACCTTGTTTACGAACCAGTTTGAAACTAGAATATCGGGTTTGGTATCATTTCATTCGAACCAAATTCATGCCAACGACCCATGATCATATTATTGATGAGGAGAGGATGATGTTACTTTATGCTGTGGTGACTGGTAAATCAATAAATGTTGGACAAATTTTAGAGCATGAGCTCATTTCAGTAGCAGGGCATAGCAAGGGCAAGCTCTTCTTCCAGTATCTTATCATGAAGCTATGTATTTAGGTAGGAATGGATTATGATCGAAACGAAGAGACTCAACTTCAGCCCCGAGGAGCCATCACAGTCATGACGATGAGCCGATTACAGCGAGATGAAGCCCCTATAGCTGAAAAAGCAAAATATGAGGCTGAATCATATGTGGATTTGGAGGAGATTCGGGAGCGGCAAGTTCACACGGAGAATCCATTTATAGCCTTGGCCTCACATATGCGCGAGAGGGATGTTGCTTTGCATAGAGCCCTTTCGCGCATGGCTCATAGGCCAATTCCTCCATTGCCATATTTTCCAGATCAGATATTGTGCCCTTTTGCATTTGAGTTTGCTTCGGAGAATGTTGATGTGTCTAGTGGCTCGGGCAATGCTGATGTAGGAAACCGGAGCCACGACACTTAGGGGAGTTTTCTGTCCTTTTGTTTTTAGCATAGTTTTATGTTCTTTCTTTAGTTTTCTTTACCTAGTCTATTGTTGAACTTGTTAGGTCTAGTTTTGAGGAAGTCTCTGGCGCTTTACTTTTTTGTTTTGTCTGGTCTTTTTTCAGTGTTGTGGGACACAACACATCTCAAGTATGGGGATAACAAGAGTTGTTCTTTAGCTTTTGGTGCTTGTTAAGCCTTTGTTTGTGCTGTGGGGCAATGCTTGAATAGGCTGGTTGGAGCTTCTGTATTTAAGTGCTTGTGATGTTTTGTTTCTGATAATGGTTAATGTTGTGTTGTTTGGTGCTGCATATGAGTTTTGTTGGGAATCTTTGTTGCCTTGAGTTATTTTCTGATGATGAAACATTAGATTTAAATCTCTTAACTTATGAATGGCATTTATGTTGAAAGGTATAAAAATGCATGTTCTTGTTAGTAACCCCTCCACACTAAGATCCAAGCTACTTAGTTTGTGCTTACTAAATGAGTCTTGGAGTTTTGAGGAAGATTTAGGGGCTAAGAGTACTTCTCTCATGTGTCTCTGTTGGGATTTATGCCCTAAAGCCTCGTAATTAATAATTTATTTAATAATTAATAATAATTTTGATTATTTTATTTGCAATATAATATTATCCATTATATGAAATATCCAAGGTTATTATTGTAATCTTGAACAGTATGTGATTGACATACGAGAGGATCATGTTCAAGAAATAACCTAAAGGGTTATAGTATATGGATAAGGTTGGGTGCCTTATCGTGGTAACACTATTGATACGACCCACTTTGTAATAGTTACAAATGATTTGATCCAAATCATTCATGTGGATACATGTGAGTGAGGGTATCTTATACAATGAGTTTGTATAAGACTAGACCACGAAATATTTAATCTCTCCTTATAAATTCGTTAATTGAGAAGATTAATATTTTATCAAGATGATCATATGCGACTCGATCTTAATCCCTGAGTGAGTTATGAACTCCTGCCTGTGAGGGCTTGTCCTTTGATTTGCATGGGTGAGAGTGGCTTTTATAGCTGATTCAATATACCTACCATTTTGGGGACTTGACCAAATAGGGAGCTGGGAACATAATCTCATAAGATAGAATTCACTCTTTCCCATATAGGGTAAGTAGATGAGTAGTTCCCTTAAGTGCTGATTTCGAGACTTGAACAATGGGGCTCCACCCTCTGACTGGCCCGAGAGGGACTTAGTTTATAATTAGATTATAAACAGATTGTTCATTAGAGGATCAGTGGTACTTAAGGTGCAAGATGTAATTATAGGGGTAAAACAGACTTTTGACCCAGCTGTAATTACGAACAACTCGTGAAGGATCGATTTGAATGTAGTGATTATATCCATGGACATAACTTGTCCTAAAGTGCATAAGAGTGCAACTCTAAGTCTATAGTGGAGTGAACTAGAGTTAATGAATGAAAATTAATTAATTAAAGAGTTTAATTAATTAATTTTGTATCATTGGAGCTTATAATCTGTAGGTCCATAAGGTCCCATTGCTAGCTCATAGCAACACTAAAAAGATCAATTTAGTTGAAAGAAAAATTTGAAATGTTTAAATTAATATTTAATTTGAAGTGTTCAAATTAATATTTAATATATTAGATATATTAAATATAAAAGAGGAAAATATATTTATTGTATTTGATACATTAAATATTAAAATTTGAAATGTTCAAATTAATATTTAATTTGAAGTGTTCAAATTAATATTTAATATATTAGATATATTAAATATAAAAGAGGAAAAATATATTTATTGTATTTGAGACATTAAATATTAAAATAATTAATGTATATTAGATACATTAAATAAAAGATATTTATTAAATTTGAATTAGATTCAAATTAGGAAATAGATGTCGTAGGAGAATTTTAAACGATTTGAATAAGATTCAAATTGATTAGATAAATGTATTTTAATATATTAGATATTAAAATATATTATTTAATTATTTTTCCTAAACCACTATAAATAGGACCCTAGGGGTGAGCCATTGTGCATTCTTCATAGTACACATCTCCTCAATTGAGAGAATTAGAGAATTCTCTCTAGACTTCTTCCTTTTTAATCCCTTATGGATTTTCTTTCAAGAGGCTCCCACAAGCCTTGGTCCTATGTTCGAGTCATAGAGAGGAAGACTTTGTGGAAGAGATAAAGATTCGCCAGAAGATTCTCCATGTTTATTTCAATGTAAGTTTTTGCTTAACCTTGTATATTTTGTGTTTAATTCTAAATAAATCAAAGACGATCCAATGCTTCAGCTGTGAGATGAAAATCATTCTTTCAGTCTCGAACTTGAGTTTGGAAGTAAAGTTTAGTGCATGGCACTAACTTTGTCTTTTGTGTAATGTACCATGGGGAGGCCCTCAAGAGATTTTTGTGATATTAGTGAAAAAAAAAAGAAAAAGAAAAGAGATACTCCTCTATCTCTTATGGCTTAGTAAACCAGGGCTAGACATGACACCCATATTTATCTTTGAGTTGAACAGTGACAGTAGATATGAGTATGTGAAAGCAGCCAATTTTAGTGATAGTGCTCGTTGTTAGGCACCTTCATCATCAATGTTGACGTTTAAATCGAAGGTACAAATGACTAGTTGGGTTCTCTTTGAAAAAAAAGGAAAAAAAAGGAAAAAAATTATGTGTTTAGGGGCCTCTTATCCTTGTTTATGCGTCGTTAGTTTTGTTATTTCTAGTTGTTTGGGAGAGAATAAAGATGAGGAATACAGGGTAGGCATTCTTATATGTTTAAACTCTCTTGATTGAACTTTTGTACTTTTGTTGTTGGTCATATGTTGGGTTGAAGTCCGCTAACTGAATCTAGGGAACCAAACTTTATGATGACTTTGGTAATGCAAAGCTAAGCGGTTAGGGTCTCGCACACACTCACTTGGGTGTTATGCTTTTGCATGTATTTTTGATCCTTTCCTTAAGTGCCATTTGTAGGAAAAGAGATGAGAATTTACCTAAAGGCTAAACATCTTTTGGTTGCCTTTGATTCCTAGTTCATTCTCATTGTGGTGTCATTTCTTACAATTAAATCATTACTCGAGGATGAGCAACGGTCTAAGTTTGGTGGTATGATAATCCCATGAAATAAGAGTAAATTATCACAATTTCACTCTTAGGCCTCGCTAAAAATCGAGTTGTTTGCATTCCATTGATAGTTTTGTGGCACTTATTTGGCTTCTTTAGAGAGCAAACATGTGTATTGAGAAATATTCTTTTTTTCCTTTACTTTTGTTGAATTTTGTCACTTTTGGGCAAGTTTTTCCCGAGTTTGTGGACCAATTTTATGGGTTAGCAGCTGAATGTAGTTACCAATGCTACAACATTACAAACCACATTTCTAATGTGGTCTGCAATGCTACAACATCGCAAACCACATCTGGATGCAGAATTTTACACATAATTTAAAGCATACTTCAGTGTGGGAGTCAACCTTTATTAAAAATAGACTAGTAATCAGATGCCAGGTGGAAGGAAAGAGCCAAATCAGCCCTTAGAGGGAAAAGAAAAGAGGAAGCCTTTGTGAGAAAAAAAAAGGTCGAAAAGAGAAAGAAAACCTAGAAAAATAGAAGACAGAAGAGGGGAAGCTGCGATTTTGAAGCTGATTTTCAGAAGAAGAAGAAGCTTCACCATCTTCTAGTCTTTCTTCCTCATTCTCTTTCTAGTTTTACCTTCTAGTTGTTGACTTTTGTATTGCCCTAAGTTTTTAAGCTTTTAGCTAGGTTAGAACATTTTTGTAGCCATTTTAGGTATAGCTCTTAGATTAATCCCAAGATGTTGATGATTTCTGAATTCTATTGGTTTATTTTCAGTTTTGAAGTCATGGGCTAAGTTTTTTTAGTGCTGGAATTTAGGGATGGATGTGGTTGTTTAAACTCTATTGACGTAATGCACTTTTATGAAGTTATACTTCCATTTGTCGTGTTTATTGCAAGTTCTTATTTGAGTTTGATCACCTTAGGTAAGGCATAAACTAGTTCTTAATCTTGAAAGGGTTAGGAATGGGTGGATTAGCATAAATGGAGCAAGTGATTTCTCCTTAAGGGGTAGAAATTGTAGGGTGTAGATATACATTGTAAACTTGTGAATTTGGGTCTTATTAGTGTTCTTTAGCATTGGGTTTTCAAGACATATGCTTAACTTAGTGTTAAAGATAAGAAAATCAAGTTTTTGGGTCAGTTGTAAGTGAAAATTCTCTTATGTATAACATTATGGTGGCTAATGCTATAACATTGCTGACCTCAACTGGGTAAAAATAGCCACTGCCTTCCTAAATTTTAGCCTCTGTTTTTATAATTTTAGTATGTGTTTAGCCTCTCAGGTCTTTGTTTAAAGTTAGATTTTGCCATTTTAAGTATCTCTTAGTTTAGTAGCTGCTTTTGTGCTTATTTTTAGTTAACTTCCGGGTTGGATTGCATTCTTTAGTTTAGTTTTGCGTTGGCAAGTTTGTGCTTAATTTCAACAACTTTACTTACATTAGTCATCGTGGGATCAATCTTGTTTACCATTTACTACCTATGATCGCATATGCTTGCGTAGTGAGTTTTTGCACAACACTTGCAGATTATAAGCTCCAATGACGTAAAATTAAGTAATTAAACTCTTTAATTAATAAATTTTCATTTATTAACTTTAGGCCATTCTACTATAGATCTAGAGTTGCACTCTTATGCACTGTAGGACAAGTTGTGTCCATAGATATAACCCTTTCATGTAAGTCGAGCCTTCACGAATTGTTCGTAATTATAGGTAGGTCAAAAGTCCATTTTACCCCTATAATTACTTTTTATTACGTAAGTACACTACATCAAATTTGAGTTGTAATAGCTTTTAAACATAGCATTTATACAAAATGCTATTGAAAAATGGTAAGGCACCTAAAATTATTTCAGTATTTTGGTTTCTGTGCCTTTTTGATTTTTGCAAAAGAAATGTTAAGCTTTGTGGTGTTTCTCTCTCTTCACATTTCCCTTTTGCTTTCATTCTTAGTTGGTACTCGCATTTTGGAATTGACCCCCTCCCACTTTCGACTTCTCATAGAATCACTCAAACTCTAGGGGTGTTTGGCCCACCATTTCAGAATCAAAACTCTTGGATTTGAAACCTTAGGGGGTTTGTTCTAGGGGGTTTGAAAGCCTGAGAATCAAAAAATAATATTTGGGGTGCAGTGTTTTGACGCCTGAGAATTAAAAAACAGTGTTTGGAGTGCACTATTGGTGCTTAGAAGAGTGTCTGCAATTTTAGAATGGAAACACCCTAAATGTGAAAGTATACACAGCCTAATGCAGCAAGTGATAAGTATTTTTATATCGTTCTCTTCTGGGACTAGTTAAGTGGATTTTTGCAATGCTTAAGCTGATTTTAGTTAGGTAACAAGCAATCAACATCAATTGGTGCAATGAGCTTAAAAGAACTAAGGAACAAGATTAAAATGGTGTTGGAATGCTTGAACAATAGGAAAACAGTGATTAAAAATGGGACTAAATAGATTTTGTGGAAAGGGATCAGGATTAGGGGTAGAATTTTGCTTCATCAAAATAAATGCTACAGCATATATCATGCATCAACACTCAATGCAGCTAACTCGCGGATTTTTTCCAGAATTCTCAAGAATCAGTGATTAACTCCCATTAACCTCTGAAATTAAGCCCTTAACTACAAACATTAGGTGAGTTACTATGCCTAGTATTCCCAATTACCTTAGAGCATGCTCTTAATCAGAACTAATGTTATGCCATGCATTCGGTTTACCCCTCATTTTCCCAAAGTTAAGATAAACACAACTACGACAAGTTGGCTAGACAAATCCAAGCTAACATTAAACACACAAGGCATAGGAGTGAAGAATGTGCAAGTCTACTATTTCATTCAGCAAGAATCAACATTATATCCCCTAATGCCTCACCCAAGGGGTGATTAGTTCATAATTAAAAGAAATGACAACAACAAAACAGTAAGGAAAGTCTTAAACAACATTCTAAAACTTGTCTTTAATATCAAAATGCTGAAAAATAAAGAAATACTGTAGAAACTAGGAGAAATGGACAAGAAAGGGATGTTGGGCAGCTTCTTTATGGCAGATTTCCCTTCCTTCCAGAAGTAGATCACCTCCCAAAAAGGGTTCTTTTCCTCTTCTCGAAATCCTCTCCCTCAATTGTCTAATCTCCAAGATTCTCCTCCAAAAAGGGCAAGCAAGGGCTTTATATCTCTCCCCTTCTTTGAAATCAAGGCTGAGTGGACATTTGAAGACCAATGGCAGCCTCTCATTAGTTTAAATCGGTACAAATGTCATAAATTGTCCACCTTAATTAATGAAATAACTCCCACGCGCTTTTTGTGTAACTGATCCCAGATAAATGCTCTAGCTTTAATGATGCTTCATCAAAAGCACAACAATTGCTCCAGCAAGCATGACCCTTTATTAACAACAAAGCTTTAGCATAACAAGTTGGATTTTTCACACGTAGCCATTTTTACCTTCAGTAATGGCCTGCACAAGTCACAAATAGCACAATTAAGTAATATTATACATTAAAAAGCTCACAGGTGCTTCTCACATAAAAAAGGACTCTTTTACTACTAAAGCATTAATTCCAATAGGCTTCTCAATACAAAAATACCTAAGATAGTATTTTTAAGCCACCAAAACTTCACTAAAACACCCTAAATAGCTCTCATTCTAAGAGCTATCAACTATTAAAAACCACCGGGTTGTGTTTAAAAAACCATGAGTTTTGAACACAGTGGCCTAAACATCACTTTGGCTTTGGATTCCAAAACCAGCCAAACCAAAAACAGTGGCCAAACACCCCCTAAATTCTTCATTTCCTTCATTGTTCAACTCTCTCTATTTTAGCATTCTCATCATTTTCTTTGCCCTATATCTGTATGATAATTTCAAGATCTAATTTTTTAGGGTTTTCAACTGTCAAAAGGACCTATTCTATATCAGATACTAAAGGTGAGACATTTCAATATAGAATTTCCTTTTTTTCTCTAGTTCTTCCTCAACTCTTCACCTCTGTCTCTTGCTCTCACTATCATCCAAAGCTCTTCAAATTCCTCTTTTAATTTAACTCTATTCCTCAATGCTTCAAGAAAAAAGAATGAAGAAACTAAACCCAAAGCCATGGTTTAAAGAATGGTGCATGAGATTAAAAAGAGAATTATCAAGCAATGAGCAAGAAGAATTGGATCGCTTAAATTTGTTTGTCAACTTTAGATGGTACACAATACTCACTCTATTTCTTAAACTTCATACTTTTATTTGTTAGTATTTTTTTTTTTTTAAACTTGTGTGTTTTTTCCTTTTTAGGATTTGAAACTAGGGAGCCCCAAAAAAACAGTCGTTGGTGTTAACCATGACTGCAATTCTCCTTCTTCAAGCTTATTGCCGGAAGGGAATATCGATGGCGATGGTGAAGATCTAGAGGCTGATAAGGTATGGAGTTGCCTCAAATCAATTTTTTTTTCTTTTAAGATACCAATTTGCTTTAACAATGATAACTTTGCTGGCTTAATATTGGTTGAATTGATTTTGTTGACTCTATATGTTCATTTGTTCTTGAAAATGTAGGTTTTTTTTTGTCCTTTGATTATCTTGATTTGAGTTGATTGGTGGGTTTTATGAGATCTTTGTTATTATGTTATGATGATTTTGGATTTCCATTTCATACTTTACCAATTTGGAAAGCTTGTATTGTTACTTAATTTAGTGATGTAGGTACATTTTTGTTGTAATTTCTATAAATGAGTCAAATTGCAACTTATCTGAACACTTTGCAAAAAAGGAAGTTTCCAAGTGACACAGAAGTAAACCCCAAGGAGCAGTGCAAAGTTATAACACTGAGGAGTGGAAAGCAGATGAAAGAGCCTAGGATGCATGCTGATGAGGAAGATCAGGAATCTATTGAAGGAGAAAAGGGAGTTACACTTGTACCTATGGCTGCAAAGCCTACTAGTTATTCTCTCCCTTCCATTCTTAATAATATTCATTTATCCTTAATGCTTTAGAAAGAAAAATTTGAATGCTGATTTCTCTTAATTTTTAAGAATATTTAAGAAATTCAATGTGACTATTCCTTTTGCAGATGCCTTGAAAGAGATACCGAGCTATGCCAAATTTATGAAGGGCATCTTGGTAAACAAAAGAAATTTGGACCCTTCGAGATTGTGTAGATGACTGAGGAATGCAATGCCACATTACACAGAAAACTACCTCAGAAATTACAAGATCCAGGCAGTTTTACTATTTTCTATACTATTGGTAGTTCATATTTTCATAAGGTATTATGTGATTGAGATGCTTCTATTAATTTAATGCCTTATTCTGTATATATGACATTAGGTTTAAAAGAAGTTCAACCCACTACTATTTCTTTGCAGCTTGTTGACTGTTCTATCATGTACCCTAGAGGTATAGTGGAGGATGTTATTGCTACAGTTGACAACCTTCTTTTCCTTGTACATTTTGTGGAGCTCGATATGGAGGAGGACGTTGATATTCCCATCATTTTGGGCAACCTTTCCTTGCCATGGAGCAAGCCTTGATCAATGTACAACAAAGCAAGTTATCTCTATGAGTTAATGACGAAGAGGTAAGTTTTGATATGAAAAGCTCAATGAAATACCCCAGCGAGGTTGGTCAATGTATGTCTGTGGATGCTGTTGATAATTTGACTGATAAGTTTCAAAGGTTTGTGATGAATAAGGATCCCTTGGAGCTAGCTTTGAACATTGGTGGCAATGATTCTATTAGCAAGTGATCTATCCACTTGAGCCTCGTCTAGCTAAAGACGTTAAAGAAGGCATTTCTTGGGAGGCAACCCAAGTTTTCTATCCTTCATCTTTCCTTTCTTTTATTTTGGTTTGTTTCATTTATTTTTCTAGACTAGGCTGTTTCATTTATTTTCTAGTATAGGTTATTTTGAGTGCCATTTAATCTCGCTCCCATTTGTGTAGAACCTCGATCATTCAGGTGTTTTCTTCTTTCCATACATTGAGGATACTTTGGAGATTTCCTTTAGCATATTAAGGCAGTATTGTACAACCTTCTCTTCTTTTTTCTTATTGTCTTGCATGCTTTAGCTTTATTATTTCATTGAGGTCAATGTGTATTTTAAGTTTGGGGTAGGCAATACCTTAGCAAGTCCTGATCTTTGAGTATATTTTTAAAATTTTTAGCATGGTATGGATGAATATTTGATGCCATGCTTGTGATAATGATTGCCTAGGATATATGCTAGATTTGTTATTCACAATTGCTAAAATATTATAATATAGCCTAAATTTGAGTAAATTTTAATTTTTTTTCTTTTCATCTCTAGCATCTTTTGAGCACATAGCCACTTGTTTTTGGTTTTGAAGGCTTAGGATAGGATTATTTGATCTTTTACTTGTTATCACTCCAAAAGGTCAAGGATCTAATTAGATGGTTAAATTGCATGATAGGTTGTAATGTTGCGCTTAGGAAAAAATGCTTGCCTTCTTGCTATTTAATTTTGTGCTCGTCATAGAAAAATCAAAAAAAAAAAAAAAAAAGAAGAGAAATTGTGCTTAAAATGAGACAAAAAGAGCTACCTTTACTGTGATCAGTTAGGACCACTTGTGAGTTGATGGGTAAAGGTCCCTGCAGTGGATGCGTGAAAGCTAGAGGCATATTACTTGCTTGAATGTGAGGAGGCCTAATAGTTGCAACTTGGAGCCAGAGTAGGGAGAAAATGAGGCAAAAGGTTATAAGACTATTCCGGGCTTATAAAGACTGAAATAAGAGGCTAGACACACACACAAGGAATATAAAAAATTCTTTTTTGAAATTTCTTGATAAATGATTTTATTTAAATATTTTAGTATGTTGTGAATTTTCTGAGATATAGCTTGATTGAGGAATGAGTCACTAGCAAGTATTTATTATTCAGAAATATAGTTTTGTTTTATTTTGCTCAAGGACTAGCAACAGGCAAAGTTTGAGGATATTTGATAGCATACAAAATGTGCTATTTCTAAGCCTTGTTTTATTGCTAGTTTGTGTTATATTTCAGTGCTTTCACTTATTTATTTGCTCATTTTGTAGATTTCGAGTGTTTAGAGAAAAATCGGAGTTCTTGAAGTATATGTGGTGAAAAGAGACTTATTTGACATCAATTTAAGTCACCAAATTGGGACATAAAAAGTTGCAGCCAGAATTCCTAAGAGGACAACGTCTAGACACCATATAGAGCGTTAAAACGCTCTGAAAGTAGCATTTCAGCCTCTCAACTCGCAAGCATAGCGCAAGACATTTCGAAGAATCAAGTCGCAAGCCTTCGTCATGAAGAAACACACGTATTGGGAATTTTCGTTCGTAACATCGAGATGTTCTGTATAGCGTCTCGATACTACTTGCATCTTCGAATCCTATTTAGATTTAGAACGATAGCATCAAGACGGTTGTCTTTAGCATCTCCAAGCTGTTCTGTAGTACAAAAAAAACTCTTTGCCTTCAATTTTAGGGAGACCAATTGGGGGGAGAAAAGCCAAACTTCGATTTCTACTCAGTGGTTGGGATCTAAAAGACACTTTTGAGAGCTAAGGAAGAAATTCAAGGTTTGATATTGCTGCACATCACGTTAGAAATTTGGATTGACACACATCACAGAGTTTTTATCTTTTCCATTTTCTTTACAGTTTTCTTTTATGGATTTTCATACGAGTTTAGGTTTTTATTGGGAATTTTGAATGACTAAATTCCAATCTATGGTCCTTCTAGTGACAATAGCAAAGAGAAGGATGACCTTCTCCTTTGTGACATCGCTCATATGGGACACTGACTGTAGCTTGGCATAGATAAAACTGTGCCATATCTTGTTTGTTACCTTGAGGTCTGTTGTTTTAAACTTGATGACCTCACCTCTCTAGGTTACCCAGGCAACTCCTGGCTGTCCCAATTCAACAATCATTTGTTTGGAGTTGACTTACTCACTGGCATACTGGTTATACTCATCTCGATCAAAATTAAGCAAACCATAATACTTGTTGATGGTAGCAGAGTCAAAATTGATGTGACGTCCTCTCACAAAGGACAAATAATTAAGTACCATAGTTAATTATGTCAAATTTTATGTAGAGAAACATAACTTTAGAAGAGATCAAAAGACAAATAAAATCTAAACTACTATTTACATGTTTTGGAGTCCGATTTTTGAGAAACATAAATGATTGATTAAACTAGGCCTAACTTTATTAGATAAAGAATTGATTTTATATTAACAATCCTAAGCCCAATTGAACTCATGCATAGCATTAAATCAACCTCTCGGTCTATTTCTACTACTAAACATGGCATTAAGCAATTCTCTTAAGGCTTCTAGAATTAATTTACTCACTCTCATGCAATAAACTAAATCTAGTCATGCATCAATGTTCTTTAACTAAATTTACTCTCTCAAGCTAAATCTAGCCTAACATGCAAAACCATGGCCAAAGATTTAGATAATATAATTGAGATGCACAAAAGATGTAAATATATACTACAATTACAAAATTAAACAAAGTCTCAAACATACAACCATTCATTGTCTAAAAACAAAGATATTCAACTTATAAACTCATTACAAAACTCCTAAAACCAAAAGAAAAGATAAAGGGAAAAGAGAATAAACTAAGGTCGTGTGCCAACACTCGTTCCCAATGCAAGTCCACGATCTCGAGCTATGAGTCTCCTCCTTAAATCTCCAAATGTCTCCTCTACGCCCTTAGACAATGTATGAATCGATTTAGAGTTTTGGTCTATAAAAAAGGACTTCTTTTTGCACGAATGTACAAAGATCCCTTATATACACAAGGGATGACGTTGCAACACTAGGGGAAGCATTGCAACACTTTCCCTTTTCCTTATTTACAATATCGTGGTAGTGTTGCAATGCTACCATCTCGGGTCAGCATCAATTTTCTTTGTTCCTTTCTTGCCCAAATGCCAAATTATGCCCAAAAATTGACTCTTTTGCCCTTTTTTCTTCTCCTTTGACTCATTTACTCTCGATTGCTCAATTCCTGCAAAATAAACACTTAATTGCATGAAAGTATTCTATAAGGCATCTAAAAGTACAATAATATATCACAAAAAATGCATCATAAATTACACTTATTGGTAATCAATTACACTGAAAACTCAATCTGAGGATGATACTCAACACTTAAATTCACTATACGAAAACTTCGCTCGTACACATGTGGTTTTGGAATGTTTAACTAAACAGTAACGCTACAGTGATGTCGTGGGCATTGGAGCTTTGTTTTCAATAGAGGTGGTGCCTGAGTCATAGGTTGCACGATTTCTTAAGTTGTGGGTGCTTCCTCCCCTTGACTCGATGAAGGAGAGGGGTGGTGCGATAGCTAGCTTTGATGAATGAGGGGTTGTCTTCTTCATACATTTGCAGCTGCAACCTATTTGGGAACTTTGTGGCTGCAAAGTTCCTTTGGCCTTATTTTTTTTTACTTCTCCCAAACTTGTTTATTGTTTTTCTTCTCCTTCCTCTGTACCTGAAACTCAAAATTAAATCCTCAAAAAGTTCATACAATCCCATTCTAATGAAAAAAAAAAAAACTTGGTTAATGAATTTCAAAATAAAAGCTTGATCAATTCAATTCCTAGGTGAGTCTCTAGGTAGAGGTTTTCCCTAACGATCAACTTAAGTACCTCAATCTAGTTAGGACCTTCCTCAGACAGAGTTCCCTCTCAATCAAAACTTTTTCTTTAAATTCATTAGTTGGGGCCACACACAACAAAGTTTTTTTTTAATAAAAGAAGAGGATCAACTTATTTAAATTTCAATAGGTAGACTGACTGCAACCTTGTTCCTTCATTTTGCACTTAGGTCTCGATGAGGGACGAGATTTAAGTCTTAGTTGAGATGCTTTAGTTAAGGCAGGCTTTGTCAGCTCAAGAGATTTATATATGCCTTTGAATGTAGAAATTGGAGCTGCAACTTATGTCGCATACGATTTCATGCTTTCCTATTTTACTTTTTCAATGAGTCCTTCTTTTAGTGTTTTCTGCAAGCTACAACAAGTAAAAGTGGCAGAACATCCCTTCATTTCATCATAGTGTTTCAGTGCTTGGAGTACATTGAACGTCATTTGTTGTGAATTTGCGGCTGCATGGCTCACTGCAACTTCCTTTTTTAGTTCATTTTCTTCATTCTTTTCTTGAGGTGGTTTTTCTTTAATGTCTCCTGTCCCTTATGGCTCTTCAGTGTTTTCAGGTGCTTCTACTTGGAGTTTAGGGTCTGCATATTCTAATTCTTTTTTAAGTGTCACCACCTCGCATTATCCCTTTTCTTCTTGTTTTGAAGTTTATGTATTGTCAAGCAAGGTTCCTTGTGGCTTGTTCTTCAATTCGTTTGCAATTTGTTCCATTTGGATCTCCAAATTTCGTCGAGATGATGCTAGGCTTTGAATCTCAGCATCGATGTTGTATATTCCTTCATGAGTTCTTCGATGCTAGTTGACACTTGCGGAATCTTCTGTTGCCCTTGTTGGGCATACTGATACTGATACTGATGTGGGTCTGCAAAACTAAGTAGAAATCCATAACATAATTGAATCAGAGTTATAAGGACAATAATCAAATAAATGACTTCCTTTACAATAAACACAACAAATAGAAGAGATCTAAGTGACATGAGCTATGAGATTTCCCATAATTAATGTTTTTAGCATGTCCCTTATTGATGAAACTTGCGTGCTGATAACACTCATTTATGAGTGTTATTTAGATCTAAAAACTAACTTATTTGCTTAGAAAGAGTGTGTTCAATGTTATATTTCATGTCATTCAAGGAAAATTTAAGTAAAAATAAGTTTGCATGAGTTGGAAGTCTTGATTTTGTAAAAATAAGTTTTTAGGTGTATTTAGAGTAATTTTTGTAAATAAAAGTGTTGATTTTTGTTCATTTTGTGTAAAGGATGAAAAATGACCCAAATGCGCCCACATCCCGGCTGCAATTGAAGTAAAGAAAAAATGATCCATGAGATATGCGACTAAGATGCGCTAGCATTTGAGAGCAGAAGCTAAAATCTAAGTGTTGTAGAAAAAAGCCAAAATGTGCCCAGAAATGTGCCCGCATTTAGGCCATTTTGACAACAGAGAAATTGTGACCACAAATGCTCCCGCATCTGGACCTATTTGACAGATTCTCCAAGATTTATGGGATTTAAAGATTTTATGGAAGATTCTCAACCTAATCTCCTCAAATCAAGGGATATGATTGACCAAGCTTCTTCACGCTAATCTCGATAGCAAACCCTAGGCATTAAGTCTAAAAAAGGCAGCTCATAGCTCCATTTGAAAGAGAGCTCGAAGTTAGAAATTCTCTTCATCCCAAAGTTATGTCATTTTCTCTTTAGTTTTAGCCACCACTCTGAGTCTCCCATAAGTTCTGTTTATATTCCATTTGGACTCCAACTTCAACTTCGAAAGAAGGAGGAGTAAGTACTTCTCCTTAAAAAAGGTTGAACGTGTGTGCATTGATTTCAGGAAGTTGAATAAGGCTACGAGAAAAAATCACTTCCCTCTTCCTTTTATTGATCAGATGCTTGAAAGATTAGCTCGTTTCCCTTATTATTGTTTTATTGATGGTTACTCAGGTTATAATCAGATTGTTATTGCTCCAGAGGACCAAGAGAAAACCACATTTACATGCCCTTATGGGACTTATGCGTTTAGGAAGATGCCCTTCGGACTATGCAATGCACCTGCTACTTTTCAGCGTTGCATGATGACCATCTTTCATGACATGATATAGGAAATTATGGAGGTTTTCATGGATGATTTTTCAGTTTTTGGATCTTCATTTGATTCTTGTTTGCATAACCTTTCTCTTGTGTTGTAGAGGTGCCAAGAAACTAACATTGTTCTTAATTGGGAGAAGTGCCATTTTATGGTAAAAGAAGGTATAGTTTTGGGGCATAAGGTGTCAGAAAAAGGACTTGAGGTGGATCGAGCCAAGATTTTTGCAATTAAACAGCTTCTACCTCCAGTAAATATGAAAGGAGTTCGTAGTTTTCTAGGTCATGCAGGGTTCTACAGGCATTTTATAAAATATTTTCCAAAGATTGTGAAACCCCTGTGCACTTTGTTGGAAAAAAATTTTGTTTTTGTATTTTTTGAGGAATGCAGGGTAGCTTTTAATTTGTTGAAAGAAAAATTAACTTCTGCACCCATTATTGTTACACTTGATTGGAGTCAGCCCTTTGAAGTTATGTGTGATGCTAGTGATTATGCAGTAGGGGCAGTCTTAGATCAGCGTAGAGATAAATTGTTTAGAGCCATCTATTATGCAAATAGAACTTTAGATTCTACACAGGAAAATTGCACTACCACTACAAAGGAAATGCTTGTAGTTGTATTCTCTTTTGACAAGTTTAGACCATACCTGGGTGATTGTTCATACTGATCATGTAGCCCTCAAGTACTTGTTCAATAAGAAGGATGTTAAGCCATATTGATAAGATCGATTCTTCTTTTACAACATTTTGATTTTGAGGTGAAAGACATGAAAGGGTGTGAGAACGTAGTTGCTGACCACTTGCTAGGATAAAGCGTGAAGGAAATCAACAGATCAAGCCCATGATAGAGGACTTCCATAATGAAAAGTTGTATTAGGTAGAAGTTAATGTACCATGGTTTGCTGATTATGTTAATTTTCTTGCAGGAGGAATGATGCCACCAGAGTTGAATTCTGCACAAAAGAAAATATTCCTCCATGATGTAAGATTCTACCTTTGGGATGATCCCCTATTATTCAAGGTTTGTTTAGACCAAATCATTCGAAAGTGCGTAGCCCTTGAAGAAATATCTAAGATTATACATGACTGTCATTCTTCACCATATGGTGGGCACTTTGTACTCTTACAGTTGCAAAGGTATTACAATCTAGATTTTATTGGCCTACTTTATTTAAAGATTGTTACACTTTTGTGAAAACATGTGACAGGTGCCAAAGGACAGGTAATATTTCTAGACACCACGAACTTCCTTTAACTCCTATTCTCGAAGTAGAGTTGTTTGATGTTTGGAGTATTGATTTTATGGGTCCCTTTCCCTCTTCCCATGATTATTTGTACATTTTGATTGCTGTTGATTATGTTTCTAAGTGGGTCAAAGGTGCTGCTACTAAAAAGAATGATGCACACGTAGTCTTAACATTTCTGCACAAAAACATTTTCACACAGCTTGGCACTCCTAGGGCTATAATTAGTGATGAGGGATCGCACTTTTGCAATAAACTGTTTAAATCAATGCTTGTCAAGTATGGAGTTAAGTATAAAATTTCTCTAGCATATCATCCTCTAACAAATGGTCAAGCTGATTTCAAATAGGAAAATTAAGTAAATTTTGGAGAAGACAGATAGAACCAACAGGAATGATTGGGCGTTATAGTTGGATGAAGCATTATGGGCATACTGCACCGTATTCAAAACTCCAATTGGCACATCCCCGTATTGATTGGTGTTTGGAAAAGCATGTCATCTTCCTGTAGAGTTAGAACATAAAGCCTATTGGGCCATTAAAATGTTAAACTTCGATCTCCAAAAAGTAGGAGATCAAAGGTTACTACAATTCAATGAGATGGGGGAATTTCGAGCTTAAACATATGAAAATGCATAACTTTATAAAGAAAGAACGACTCAATGGCATGATTAGCAAATCAACAAAATAACATTTTGACCTGGTCAACAAGTACCTCTTTTTAACTCATGATTGCGTTTGTTTCCAGGTAAGTTAAAGTCTTGTTGGTCAGGGCCATTCGTAGTTAAGGAAGTTTTCCCACATGGAGCACTCGAATTACAAACAAACGATGGACAAACTTTCAGAGTCCATGGCCAGCGAGTGAAGCACTACTATGGAGATACGGAACAACAAATGGAGAGAATATTCTTGGATGACCCAAAAGAATAATCTACATGAGTCTAGTCTAGCTAAAGACGTTAAAGAAAGCGCTTATTGGGAGGCAACCCGAGCTTTTTCTTTCCCTAGCCTATTTACTTTGTTTGTTGTTTTTCTTTTCTAGTGTAAGTTGTACTGAGTAAATTCCTAGCCAATTCAAGGAATTCTCTTAGAATAATGTCTTATCTTATCAGGCCAGTATCATTCACTCATTCTATCTTTGTCCTTATTTATTTTATTGAGCATGTCACATTGAGGGTAATGTAAGTTTTAAGTTTAGCGGTGGATAATGCTTTGCAGTCCTAATAATTCTGAGTAAATTACGAGCAAAGTTTTTTGCATGATGTTTGATGAGGACAACCTAGGAAGTAATCTAAGTGAATTTTTTTGCAATAGAATGATCTCTGAAGCATGTCCTAAATCAAGTATATTTAAAATTTATCTATAATTTCTGTGCAACACAATGGCACATAACTAACTTTCTATTATGTTCGAATACTAGGATACTTTTGTTGAGTCTAGAGGTTGTTGTCAACACAATAGGCTTAAGAACTGATTAATAGTGGAAGTACATGAAAGTTAGCGATTGAAATTTGTTTAAACAAAAAGAAAATTTTATCTTTATTGATTTTTTAGCATGTTTGAAGAAAATTATAGCATGTTCCATCAATAATTGTGTGCTTAATGTGTGGGGATCAAAAGAGCTACCTCCATTGTGATGAGTTTGGCCATCCATTGGGTGAATGCTCTGGATAAGGGTCCCTACAGTGGAAGTGTGAAAGCTAGGATCTCTGTAAGAAGGAAAAAAAAGATAAGTTTGGGGGTTAGTAACCCTTGTGAACAATAAGAAAAGAAAAAAAAATGAATGTTTAAGTAGATTGCTCTTTATAATGTGGGAAAGCTTGAAATTGGAACTTAGGGTAAGTGTAGGGGGAAGACAGTCTTAGTAAAATTGTCCAAAGTTAGTAGAAACTAATAGAAAGGAAGTTAAACACACATGCGCGCAAGGAATGAGATAAATAAATTTAAATTGCTTAAGGAAGGATGTGTGAAGACTTTATTCTGTTGTTTTATGTCAATTAGATAACTGAGGCTTGAGTCATGATTCTTGTATTAAAATCTTGTAAAATTGTTATTTTAGGTTTGGCAAAAATCTAAGTTTGGGGGTATTTGATAACATGCACAAGTGTGCTATTTTTAGGCTTAGTTTTATGATAGTTTTGCTATGATTGTGTGTTCTTTCATGTATTTTTATGTATATTTTGTAGAAATCGAGCAGTTGGAGCAAAACCGGGGAATTGAGGAATATTTGGACGAATTTGGAGCAATTAGAGGCTATATTTGAGGATCCAAGTGTTGAAGAGGAAGAACAAAACGTTTGAACCCGAGAGTATAGCGTTGCAACGCCACTTGTAGCATTGCAATGCTACATCAGTAGCCATTCAACCTTGGAGTGCAGCAAGCATAGCGTTCCAACGCTGTTGGTATCATTGCAAGGCTACCACGATTTGTAAAAAAGAAAAAAAGGGACAACGTTGCAACGCTGCCCACTGTCTATAAATAGGAAGTTTGTGTTTCGTGTAAAGGGAGCTGTTTTAGAGAGACCTAAACCCTAATTTCGATAAAGGCACTATTTTGAGGTCTAGAGATCATATTGGAGAGCAAAGGAGTAAAAGAGGAGACTCAAGGCTCGGGATCGTGGGATATCACGTCGGGAATGAGTGTTGGCACGCGTCGTCCAGTTTTTCTCTATTCCATTTACTTTGTTTTCTTTAATTTTAGGATTTTTTGGACCGTATGTGAATGTAATTGAGTATTGTAGACTCATGGTTTATGGTATTATTTTTGTAAGATTATGTTTGATTTATTGATTTGGATTTTTGTAACGTCTTTTATGCATCTTGAATTAATCTTCTAGGCTTTTGGCCATAGCTTTGTATGTTAGGTTATGTTTAGCATGAGAAAGAAAATTTAATCAAGGACTTAGATGCATGACTAGGATTAGTCCATTGCGTGAGAATGAATAGGTTAATGTTAGAAGCCCTTAAGAGAATTTCGTAATGCCATGTTTAGTTGTAGAAATAGACCGAGAGGTTGATTTATGTCTTTGCATGAGTTTAATTGGGCTTGAGAGAGTCAATTGAATACCTTAGTAATTCTTGGATTAGGTCTGTTGCATGTTTCATAATTCTTTAATCAATTTCATAGTTGTGCTTCATGAATTGCAATTTCTAAATATCTCTCTAAAATTGGACTCCAACTTTGTAAATAATAGTTTAGGTTTTATTTGTTTGTTAAAAAATCAAACCAAAGTTATATTTCTCTAAATAAAATTGGGCATAATTAACTATGGTACTTAATTAAATCTAAGAACTCCAATTTATGTGGATGACCTTGGCCATTATTATTGCAAAATATTTAGATGTCCCATTTTTTTTTATAAATTTAATCTTGTTAGGGCCTTCGACAGGCCCTCTTATCAAATTTGACGTCGTTTCTAGGGATTGGCATGCATATTTTAGTTTAATTAATATCATGGTGAAAATGATTGATCTTCATTTAGAGTGTAAATAGTGTAAATTTGTATACATTTTCTTCTTTTATTTTTCCTTGTATATTTGTTCAACTGAGGCAAAACAGTAGATCTCGAATATGAGGACCGACATGTTTTGTATTAGTGGGACAGGTAAAAGAGGTGAACGATTTGAAGTCTAAAATTTCTTAAGTAACCTCTTTAGTGAGACAGATGGTTGTAAGTCGGGTTCAAGGTTCCAAGGCGTGTGGATTTTTCTCTGATGTGGGGCACGCCACTGACACGTATCCCCAATTATAGCAGGGGAAGGTACTAGAGGTGAATGTTGTTGGTGGGTATGTAGGAAACTAGAACCACCAAAACTATGACCCGTACTTTAGTCATTACAACCCTGGGTGGAGGGACCACCCAAATTTCAGCTATGAAAATTAGGGAGGCCAGTACAGAGCACCTCAACAGAACTTCAACCGTCCATCAGCTCAGGCTCAGGCTCAGGCCTCGAGTTCAGGTATGTCCCTCGAAGACATGGTAAAGAGTCTTGTTGACAATTCTTTGAAATTCCAATAGGAAACTCGTACGAGCATGCAGAACCTGGGGATACAGATAACTCAATTGCACAACTCAGCAAGGAAGTTGGAGAGCCAGAGCTTAGGCAATTTACCTGCCCAGCCAGAGATGCTCCACACTGAGAACGTCAATTCTTTGATCTTGAGAAGTGGGAAGGCGATGAAGTCTGATGCCCCTATTTCTTAAAATGAGAAGCTTGGAGATGAGATGACTGAATAAGAAAGGATTGTAGAAGAGAAGATTGTGGAGCCAGCATCTCCGCAGACTGTTGAAGGTACGTTGTTTGATCCTCCCCTGACCCCTAATTCTTCCACACTCCCTGCTCCCTTTCCTAGTAGGTTGGTAATACCTAAAAAGGATGATTTGGAAGAGGAAGTGTTGGAAGTCTTTGGAAAATCCGCCTTCTGCACGTTGTCACCTAAAACCGACCCGAAAACCTCTTGAAATTGATTTTCTTATCTTTAACACTGACTTAAGAATATGTCTATGAAAACTCAATGCTAAAGAACACTAATGAGACTGAGATTCCACAAATTCATAAGTTTAGAATGTATATCTACACCCTACAATTTCTACCCCTTAAGGAGAAATCACTTGCTTCATTATGTTAATCCACTCATTCCTAACCCTTTCAGTATTAAGAACTAGTTTATGTCTTACCTAAGGTGATCAAACTTAAATAAGAACTTGCAAAAACACCACAAAATGGAAGTGTAACTTCATAAAAGTGCATTGAGTCAATAAAGTTCAAACAACCACATTCATCCTTAAATTCTAGCCCTAAAAAACTTAGCCCATGACTTCAAAACTGAAAATAACCCAGTAGCATTCAGAAATCATCAACATATTGGGATTAATCTAAGAGTTATACCCAAAATAGCTACAAAAGTATGCTAAGTTAGCTAAAAGCTTAAGAAAAACTTAGGGCAATGCAAAAGTCAACAACTAGAAGGTAAAAATAGAAAAAGAATGAGGAAGAAAGACTAGAAGATGATGAAGCTTATTCTTCTTCTAGAAGATGATGAAGCTTATTCTTCTTCTAGAAATCAGCTTAAAAATCGCAACTCCCCCTTGTTTGTCTTCTATTTTTATGGGTTGTTCTTTTCCTTTTCGGCCTTTCTTCCCTCCTTTCACGAAGGCTTCTTTTTTTTTTTTTTTCCCTAAAAGAGCTGATTTGTCTCTCTCCTTCCAACGTGGCAGCTGATTACTGGTCTATTTTTAATAAATGCTGACTCTCAGCTTTAAATTTTTGGTAAAATCCTACGTCCAATTTTGGTTTGTGATGCTATAGCATTGTAGAGCACATTAGAAATGTGGTTTGAAATATTGTAGCATTGGTAACCACATTTAGCCGCCATCCCATCAAATTGGTCCACCAACTCGAGAAAACCTGTCCAAAAGAGAGAAAATTCAACCAAAGTAAGGGAAGAAAAGAAGACTTTTCAATATGCATGCTTGATTAATTCAGTAACCAAATAAGTGCTACAAAACTGACGATAGAATGCAAACAACTAGATTTTTAGCAAGGTTTGAAAGTTAAATTGTGATAATTTACTCCCATTTCATGGGATTATCACACCCCCAAACTTAGATTGTTGCTCGTCCTCGAGTAACGCTTTAATCGCAAGAAATGACACCACAATGAGAATGAACTGGGAATCAAAGCAACCAAAAGATGTTTAGCCCTCAGGTAAATTCTCATCTCTTTTCATACAAATGACAATTAAGGAAATGATAAAAAATACATGCAAAAGCATAACACCCAAGTGTGTGTGTGCGAGACCCTAACTGCTTAGCTGTGCATTACCAAAGTTATCTTAAAGTTTGGTTCCCTAGAGTTAGTTAGTGGACTTCAAGCCAACCCAACATATGAACAACCACAACAGTTCAAAAGCTCAATCAAGAGAGTTCAAACATACAAGAATGTCTACCCCATATTCTTTATTCTCTCCCAAACAACTACAAATAACAAAACTGATGAAGCATAAACAAGGATAGAAGGCCCCTAAACACAATACTTTTTTTTTCTTTTTTTTTTTCAAAGAGAACCCAACTAGTCATTTGTACCTTCGATTTAAATGTCAACATTGGTGATGAAGATGCCTAACAACGAGCACTATCACTAAAATGGATTGCTTTCACATACTCATATCTACTGTCAATGTTCGACTCAAAGATAAACATGGGTGCCATGTCTAGCCTTGGTTTAATAAGTCACAAGAGATAGAGGAGTATCTCTTTTTCTTTTTCTTTATCTTTTTTTCTTTTTTTTTCACTTTCATAACATTTTTTTTTGAAGGCCTCCCCCAAACTTGATACATTACACATATGACAAAGTTAGCACCCTGCCCTAAACTTTACTTCCAAACATAAGTTCGAGACATATGAGAGAAGTACTCTTAGCCTCTAAATCTTCCTCAAAACTCCAAGACTCTTTTAGTAAGTACAAACTAAGTAGCTTGGATCTTAGTGTGTAGGGATACTAATAAGAACATGCATTTTTATACCTTTCAACATAAATGCTATTCGTAAGTTAAGAGATTTAAATCTAATTTTCATCACGAGAAAACAACTCAATGCAGCAAAGATTCCCAACAAAACTCAGATGCAGCGCCAATCAACACAACACAAACCATTATTAGAAACAAAACATCACAAGCACTTAAATACAGAAGCTCAAACTAGCCTATTCAAGCATTGCCCCACAGCACAAACAAAAGCTTAACAAGAACCAAAAGCTAAATAACAACCCTTGCCACCCCCAAACTTGAGATGTATTATGGTCCATAACATTAGAAAAAGACCAGATAAAATAAGAAAGTAAAGCGCCAGAGACTTCCTCAAAACTAGACCTAACAAGTTCGACAATAGACTAAGAAAAGAAAACTGAAGAAAGACCACAAAACTACGCTAAAAACAAAAGGAACAAAAAACTCCCCTACGTGTCACGACTCTGGTTTCCTGTATCAACATCACCCGGGCCACTGAGCACATCAACATTTTCAGAAGCAGACTCAAATGCAAAAGGGCGCAATATTTGATATGGAAAAGATGGCAATGGAGGAATTGGCCTATTGGCCATGTGCGGAAGAACCCTATGCAAAGAAACATCCCTTTCGCGGATATGTGAGGCCAAGGCTATAAAATAACTCTCCATGTGAATTTTTCATTCCCAAATCTCCTCTAAAACTACATATGATTCAGCCTCATCCTTTTATTTTTCAGCTATAGGGGCTTCATCTCGCTGTAATCGACTCATTGTCATAATTGTGATGGCTCCTCGGGGTTGAAGTTGAGTCTCTTCGTTTCTGTCATAATCCACTCCCGTTTGAATACATAGCTCCGTGATAAGACACAAGAGGAATAACTTGCCCTTGCTACGCCCTGCTATTGAAATGAGCTCATGCTCTAAAATTTGTCCAACATTTATTGCTTTGGTAGCCACCATAGCATAAAGTAACATCATCCTCTCCTCAACAATAATATTATCGTAGGTCGTTGGAATGAATTTGGTTCGAATGAAATGATACCAAACCTGATATTCTGGTTTCAAACTAGTTCGTAAACAAGTTCGCTTGCCTTTCTGTGAAACCATCCACTCAGACCCTTTAACACTTTTTTCCTCTTTTGCTCAGAAAGTTTGTGCTTGCATTCAACAAATTCATCCTCAAAATTCTCCAAATAAAGAGTTATGTTTATTTGGACTGTCAAAAAATTCACCTCATCTCCTCTAACTTGCACTTGAAAAGTGGCATTTTCATCAAAGTTTTCCAAAAACTCGTGCACAAGAGGCATAATAACCCGAGTTGTTGAGCCCCAAATTTAATCCACCCTCATCACAGAACACTCGAAATGTAATTTGGAAGGCCTAAATCATCATCCTTTTTTATTATAAACCTGCTCTCACAATAAGGACCTCGAGTACTTATTTCAAAATAATGTTGTTGTGCTTCATCTAAAATAAAATGAGTGGATCTTACAACCCGACGAGCACGAGACTTGGGCCGCATTTTTTCTAACTTTTGCAAACTATTTTTATGCTCCCCCATTTTCTTTTTATTAGAACCCTAAGCACAATCCAACCCTCCCAATTGCATAGCTCATACAAATAGCTCAATCTTCCTCAACAGATTAGCTTACACAACCAATTTGTTAAACAAAACCAACTAGGAAAATAAAAAATACAGCCACAAATCAACAACAAACCGAAAATTTCACAAGGGGTAACTACTTACTTGGAGAGCAAACCGAAATTTGAACTAAGAATGGCAGCCTTGGAACGAAATGAAGCTCGATTTTGGCCACTAAAGCTTTCACCCATAAAGGAGAAATAAAAAAAAAAAACAGTGAAATGGGGATTGGATCCTTTGCTGTGAATAAGAAGAAGCAAAAACATGTGGGATTGGGGTTTGTTGCGCAAAGAATAGAAAACAAAACAGATGAGAGGGTTTCAGGCTTTTTGCTGCAAAGAGAAAAATACGAAGGAAAGGGAGTTTCGGGGGGGGGGGGGGTCTGCCGTGAAGAAGAAAAGAAAAAATAATCTAGGGTTGTGGGCTTTTTTTTTTTTTGTTTTTTGTTTTTTGCTTTTATTTCTATAAAAACGCGCGTACGAAAAAAAATTTCAATTTTTTTTTTAAAAACAAACCTCCCCTGTATTTTGTGGCCTCGAATACTATAACATAGCCTCAAACTCTTTCTCCTCTTCTAATCTTTGTTGCCCTCAATGCCTACAGTATTGACCTCCCAACTGGGAAAACAGTATATACTGCCCAGATTTAATTTTCCAAAACTTAGGCACAACCTCTTTTTTCTTTTTGCACCTGCATTCACATGATTTTTCACACATTAGCAGCATCATGCCCCATAAATCAAACCTACCACGACACTAAACTCGAACTAAAAACCAAAAAGAACAAGAACGAACTCAACACACCAAAAACTTAACTTAAATAGGTTGCCTCCCACAAAGCGCTTGGTTTTTAATCAGCCCAACTCTCCCTTTATTGTCATTCATCTTTTAACAGCGCACACACTTTTTCTCTATCCATGGTTCTTCCCCAAAAATGCTTAACTCGTTGACCATTAACCTTGAAAGTATCCCTCGATTTTTCATCTAAAAGCTCAATTGATCCATGTGGAGAAACATTCACTATCTTCAAAGGCCCCAACCACCGTGACTTGATCTTACCTAGAAATAACTTCAAGTGAGAGTTAAAAAGGAGTACATGTTGCCCCAATAGAAATTCTCTTGAAAGAATGTGGCGATCATGCCATGCTTTGGTCTTTTCTTTATAGATCTTGGCATTTTCATAGGAAAAGCATCTCAACTCTTTGAGTTCAACAAGCTGTAGTTTTCTCTCATCTTCTGATGCTTGAAGGTCAAAATTCAATTCCTTTATAGCCTAATTAGCTTTGTGCTAAAGCTCCAAAGGCAAATGACATGCCTTGCCGAATACAAGCCTATATGGCGGCATACCTATCAGTGTTTTAAATGCGGTAAGGAATGCCCAAAAAGCATCATCAAGCTTCATCGACCAATCCTTACGTGACAAACACACCATTTTCTCTAAAATTCTTTTTATTTCACTATTCGACACCTTTGCTTGCCCACTTGTTTGGGGATGGTAAGTTGTAGCAACCATGTGCTTGACTCCATACTTGGCTAACATCGATTCTAGCATTTTACTCCCAAAATTAGTACGTTTGTCACTTATGAGCGCTCTAGGCATACCAAAACGTGTAAAAATATGATTCTTCAGGAATTTACTTACAACCTTGGAGTCATCAGTTGGCGCGATGATCATTTCAACCCACTTGGACACGTAGTCCACTGCCAACAAAATATAGAGATTTCCATAAGATGGTGGGAATGGACCCATGAAGTCTATCCCCCATACATCGAAGAGCTCAACCTCAAGAATGTTGTTCAAAGGCATTTCATGTCTTTGTGAGATATTCCCTACCCTTTGACAATGATCACAACTCTAGGAAAACTGATAGGCATCTTTAAAAAGAGAAGGCTAGAAGTATCCAGACTGCAACATTTTTGCTGCTGTTTGGGCTCCACCAAAGTGGCCACCATAAGGTGGGGAGTGGCAATGATAAAGAATACTCAGAACTTCGTCTTAACGAAAACATTTCCTCAAAATTTGATCAGCACAGTTTTTATAAAGGAAGGGTTCATCCCAGAAAAAGTGTCTTACATCATGCATAAACCTCTTCAATTGTTGTCTACTCATCTCAGGAGGTAGAAGTCCACTCACCAAATAATTCACGAAGTCCACATACCATGGGAGATGCTCACTAACACTGAGAGGTTGCTCATCAGGAAATGTCTCATTGATAGGTCCTTGTTGGTGTGTCTCAGCCTCAACATGGAGTCGAGATAAGTGATCTGCAACTTGATTATGTGTCCCACTCCTATCTCTGATCTCCAAGTCAAACTCTTGAAGCAATAGTATTCAACGAATCAACCTGGGCTTGGAATCTTTCTTATAAATCAAGTATTTGATTGCTGAGTGATCAGTGAATACTATTACCTTTGTACCCACCAAATACGCTCGAAACTTGTCAATTGCAAAGATCACTGCTAACAACTCTCTCTGAGTGGTGGTGTAATTGATCTAGGCGTCATTCAAAGTCCTACTAGCATAATAGATGGAGTGGAATACCTTACTTCTTCTTTGACCCAAAACAACTCCTACTGCAAAGTCGCTCGCATTGCACATCATCTCAAATGTTAAAGATCAATTAGGAGCGACAATTACTAGAGCTGAGACCAATGCTTCCTTTAGTCTCACAAATGCTTTTTCACACTCTTCATAAAAAACAAATGGCCTGGATTGCTCAAGAAGCATGCATAAAGGATTAAAGATCTCTGAAATGTCCTTAATGAACCTCCTGTAGAAACCAACATGTCCTAGGAAGCTTCTCACAACTTTGATTGTGGTCGGCGGAGACATCTTCTCAATTACCTCAATCTTTGCTCTGTCGACTTCTATTCCCTTCATGAGCCATGAAGTGATACTTCTCCCCACTTAAGGCTAGGCTCGTCTTCTCACATCGCTTAAGGATATCCTGCAAATTAAACAAGCACATGTCAAAAGTTTCACCAAAGGTAGAGAAGTCATCCATAAATGCCTTTAATGTTTTCTCCACCATGTTGCTGAAAATAGCCATTATGCATCGTTGGAACGTAGCTGGAGCATTGCATAGCCCGAAGGACATTTGACGAAATGCGAATGTGCCATAAGGATAAGTAAAAGTGGTCTTTTCCTGATCCTCTGGCGCTATAGTAATCTGGTTTTATCAAGAATACCCATCTAAGAAGCAATAACACTCCTTGCCTGCCAGCCTGTCGAGCATCTGATCAATGAAGGGTAGCGGGAAGTGATCCTTTCTTGTTGCCTTGTTCAACTTTCTATAGTCCATGCATACCCTCCATTCAGTGATTGTTCTCGTCGGGATCAATTCATTGCTCAAATTCTCTACCACTGTAATCTCGCCCTTATTCGGGACACACTAAACCAGACTTACCCATGTGCTATCAGATATAGGGAAGATGATACCTGCGTCAAGCCACTTAATTATCTCTTTTCATACCACCTCTTTCATGATAGGGTTAAGCCGCCTTTGATGCTTTACTGAATTAGAACAGTCATCTTCCAACAGGATTTTGTGCATACATATAGATGGACTGATACCTTTTATATCCACCATAGACCACCCAATTGCTCTTTGATGTTGTCTCAGCACAACTAGCAACTTTTGCTCACACTCAACACTCAAGGATGATGATATGATTACTGGCAAAGTGTTTTCCTTCCCAAGGTATGCATATTTTAAATGTGAGGGAAGTGGCTTAAGCTCCAAAGTTGGTGGTTCCTCTACCGATGGTCTAGCTGTAAGAAAAGTTCTCTTAGATAACCCCAATAATTCAAACTAGCTTCGATTCACTCCAATATATTGTTTAGCACCCACGTGAGCTATCAGTGCTTTATCACCATATTCAACCTCATCCTCTTCTTCCCCAAACTCATTAGAAGCAACTAAGTCTTCATGCCAATGATCCACCACTACCATGTCTAATACATGCATAAGGGAGCACTCTTCTATATCATTAGGAAAGTATAAGGAGTTAAAGTAATTGACAGTTACCCGCTGATCATTGACTCTCATTGTCAATTCTCCTTTTTGAACATCGATAAGTGTCCTCCCCGTGGCTAAGAAAGGTGGCCCAAGGATGATCAAAATGTCTATGTCAGCCTCATAGTCAAGTATGATGAAATATGCAGGGAATATAAATTTATCAACACTTACTAAAACATCCTTTATCTTACCCTCAGGATATACTATTGATCTATCAACCAACTGCAAAGAGACTGTGGTGGGCCGTACCTCTCCAATGCCAAGCTTTTTAAAGATGGACATGGGCATTAGATTAATGCTCACCCCAAAATCACATAAAGCTTGCCCACAATATGTGTTCCCGATAATGCATGGTATGGTGAAGCTCCCCGGATCTTTTAATTTCTGAGGAATTTTCCGCTGGACAATGGATGAACATTTAGAAGTAAGAGCTACAGTTTCGAATTCTCCCAATCTCCTATTTTTATTCAAAATGTCCTTCATAAATTTTGCATAATTCGGCATTTGTTTCAAGGCTTCGACTAAATGGATATTAATATGCAACTCCTTGAGAATCTCCAAAAACCTATCGAACTGCTTATCCTGTTCCTTTTTTTGAAAATGCTAAGGAAAATGAGGTCGTGGACTTGTATTCATCTGATCAGCTAGCTGTTGTTGTGGCAATGTTGCAGCATTTTTCTTTTCTGCCTTCTGGTGTTGTGGTACTGCTACAACATTACTCTGATCATTCTCCTAATGTTGTGGTGATGCTACAACATCGTTCTCGTCATTGCCATACTCTGCTTGACTTTCACAGTCCTTAACCTTCTCTTGGATTGAAGTGGGCTTTTTTATCTTAAGAGTCCTATTTCTAGGCTCCTCCAATTCTTTCCCACTTCGAAGTTGCACCGCTTTACATGTTTCCTTGCCTTTGTTCCTTGGGTTCTCAGTGTCACTAGGAAAAGTCCATTGAGGTCTATTATTTAGAGCTGAAGCTAATTGGCCCACTTGGTTCTCCAAATTTCTAAGTGTTGTTGCCTGACTTTGCACTATGGCATTAGTTTTGGCCATATGCTCTTTTAACAAAGTCTTAAGTGAAGATGTGGAATCATGAGTTTGTGCCCTAGGATGCTGAAAATTATGTTGAGGATATCCTTGTTGCTAAAATCCTTGAGGTGTAGGAGGTCTTATTTGCTGATTAGAAGACCCAACCCCTTGATTGTTCCATGAAAAGTTTCAACTCGGGTTATATGTGTTCGAGTAGGGATTAAAATTCTTTTTATATCCTACATAATTCACTGACATTGGATTGGATGGACAAACATCGAAGGTGTGGCTGTCATCACAATAAACACATGACACTGCTACTAGTGACACAAACGAACTTTTTGAACCCATATTCAATGATTTCAACGTACTAGTGAGAGTGGCAATCTGTGCTGCGAGGTTTGCTACACGAGCATCTTGCACTCTTGTTACCTGTCGAGTCGGGTTAAGGCGTGAGGTCGACCACTTATAGTTATTCTTTGCAATCTTCACCAAAATCTCGTAAGCATCATTGTACGTCTTTGACATAAGTACTCCCCCAACTGAAGCATCCACTACCATTCTTGTGAGAGTATTCAGCCCATTATAAAAAGTTTGCATTTGAGTATTGTAGGGAATACCATGGTTTGGGCACTTTCGTAATAACTCTTTAAATCTCTCCCATGCTCATATAGAGATTCATCCTCCTGTTGCTGAAATGATGAGATTTCGCTCTTGAGCTTGGCCATCTTAGTGGGTGAAAAAATACTTGGTAAGAAACTGCTCCACCAACTCATTCCAACTCATAATAGCTCCTGATGGTATAACATTCAACCATTCTAGCGCCTTTCCTCTCAACTAATATGGAAATGGTGTCAATCTGAGAGCATCCTCATTCACTCCTCGGATTATGAACGATTTACAAACGCCCATAAACAACTGATAATGCAGATGAGGATCCTCCATTGGAGTCCCACCAAATTGACCTATGTGCTAAAGGATCTGAAACATGACCGGTTTCAATTCAAATTGTTGTGCCTCTATCTCTAGTGGCAAAATTTCTGGATTTATTACTGGCACGACATATTCCTGAATAACTCGGTCTCTTTCATTATCTACTGCCTCGGTTGCTCCATTATTATTAACTCTCGATGGTGGATCAACCATCCTTTCAACTATTGTTAACCCTCTCTATTCCTTTCTTCTTTAATGAAATGTGCGTTCGATCTCAGGATCAAGGGGCAACAATTCAGGATCGTGCTCCTTGTTCATATACGAAAATTATCACCTAGCACGACACACAAGTAACCAATCAAATTTTTGTGTTTGTTAACTAAAAACTAAAAACAGTAAATAAAAGTACTAAATTTCACAAAATTCACAAAACAATTAGTCCCCGGCAATGGTGCCAAAAACTTGTTGTGCAAAAACTCACTATGCAAGCATATGCAATCGTAGGTGCTAAATGGTGAATAAGGTCGATCTCACGAGGACTAATGTAAGTAAAGTTGTTGAAATTAAGCATAAACTTGCCAGCGCAAAACTAAACTAAAGAACCCAATTAAACTTGCAAGTTAACTAAAAACAAGCATAAAAATCTAACTTTAAACAAATACTTGAGAGGCTAAACACGTACTAAAATGATAAAAACAGGGGGCTAAAATTTAGGAAGGCAGTGGCTATTTTTGCCTAATTGAGGTAAGCAATGCTATAGCATTAGACACCACAATGTTATACAGAAGGGAATTTTCACCTGAAACCAACCCGAAATCCTCTCAAACTCGATTTTCTTATCTTTAGGACTGAGTTAAGCATATGTCTATGAAAACCCAATGCTAAAGAACACTAACGATACCCAAATTTTTTGAATTCACAAGTTTAGAATGTATATCTACACCCTACAATTTCTACCCCTTAAGAAGAAATCACTTGCTCCATTTATGTCAATCCACTCATTCCTAACCCTTTCAGTATTAAGAACTATTTTATCCCTTACCTAAGGTGATCAAACTCAAATAAGAACTTGCAATAAACACCACAAATGGAAGTATAACTTCATAAAAGTGCATTGAGTCAATAGAGTTCAAACAACTACATCCATCCTTAAATTTCAGCCCTAAAAAACTTAGCCCATGACTTCAAAACTGAAAATAACCCAGTAGAATTCAGAAATCATCAACATCTTGGGATTAATCTAAGAGTTATACCCAAAATGGCTACAAAAAGTATGCTAAGTTAGCTAAAAGCTTAAGAAAAACTTAGGGCAATACAAAAGTCAACAACTAGAAGGTAAAAGTAGAAAGAGAATGAGGAAGAAAGACTAGAAGATGGTGAAACTTCTTCTTCTTCTAGAAATTAGCTTCAAAATCGCAGCTCCCCCTCTTCCGTCTTATATTTTTCTTGGTTTTTTTTCCTTTTCATCCTCTATTCCCTCCTTTCACGAAGGCTTCTTTTTTTATTTTCCCTAAAAGAGTTGATTTGTCTCTCTCCTTCCACGTGGCAGCTGATTATTGGTCTATTTTTAATAAATGCCTACTCCCGCTTTAAATTTTTCGTAAAATCCCTCGTCCAATTGTGGTTTATGATGCTATAGCATTGTGGACCACATTATAAATGTCGTTTCCAATATTGTAGCATTGGTAATCACATCAGCTGCCAGCCCATCAAATTTGGTCCACCAACTCAAGAAAACATGTTCAAAAGAGAGAAAATTCAACTAAAGTAAGGGAAGAAAAGAAGACTTTTCAATATTCATGCTTGCTTAATTCAATAACCAAATAAGCGCTACAAAATTGACAATGGACTGCAAACAACTCGATTTTTAGCGAGGTCTAAAAGTGAAATTGTGATAATTTACTCCCATTTCAATGGATTATCAAGTTGTTAAGACCATCTCTTCATTCACAGAGTTCTTGAAAAGATAGAGCTCCAACAAGAAAAGCGTTCAGAAAAGAGATAGATTAGTTGGCGAGAACGTATCATTTGTCACTTAGAGGTCCGTGCCCGCTAAATGTCGAGACCTAGGTATGTTCACGCTACCTTACAGTTTAGGTAATTTGAGGCTTGATCACGCTATGTTAGATTTAGGTGCCTCAATTAAGGTTATGCCTTTTTCATTATTTAAGGAACTAAAATTGTCTGATTTGAACAAAACTGGCATAGTAGTTCAACTAGCTGATAGGTCATGCATTAGACCCCTAGACGTAGCTGAGCACGTCTTAGTCCAGGTTTAGGATTTGATATTTCCAACGAATTTTTATGTTTTTGATATGGGTAATAGGCCAACTTACTTGTTTTCATCCATATTACTAAGTAGGCCTTTTATGAAAACCGTTAAGACTAAGATTGATGTGCATGGGGGAACCCTTTCTATTGAGTTTGAAGGGCGTAAGGTTGAATTTTCTGTTTTATAGATTTTGGTGGATCTAATGTCGCACATTCCTTTTGCAAAGTGGAAGTTTTCTGTATCCAAGATGTTTCCTTGGAGGAAGAGGTTGATAAGGTTTGGAGGAAGGAGAGTCCATTTTGATTAGAGAGAAAAGCCTGTCGAGCAATCGACGTTAAATATTTGTCCTTCTTGAAGGTAGCCAAGCTTTAAATTTACTTGCTTTCTGGTTCTTTTTGTTTGTTTTTGTTCTTTGTTTCTCAATTAGTTGTTGTTTTTGTGAGGATGGAGGAGACGACCTTTAGGTGGAAGGATTGATTTCTTGTCTTGGAGGAGGTGTTCTACCATTTCGCCACCACATACGAGCTTAATGAGAGGGGAGTATTCTTTTCCCCCATTTATTTTGTCTCTGTTTTTAGTTTCAGACACATTGGGGACAATGTTTATATTAGGTTGGGGGTGATTAGGATGGGTTAGCTATGAGCTTTAAATGTGAAGTTGTTTTAACTTGTTGGTTAGGCCCTTGATCATCTAAGTTCAGGCTAGTGATTGATTTGTTGAACACATATTGATTCATTTTTGCTACTTTGCTACTTTTCCCCATGTTTTAAGATTGATGAGCTTGTTTTGAGAATTTTAGGAAATTTCTTAAAATTTTTGTACTTGAGTGTTTGGATTTTTCTAATGCATTTTGCATGGTTAGGATTGTTGAGGATGTGCCTTTTATGCCATGTTATTCGTTTTTGTTGAAGTTTAAGAGTGCTGTAAAAAAATGAGCCTATTAAATTTTTTTTTTTTTTGTGATATTCCCTGCATTCTTTGAGCACTTTAGTCGGACTTGTGTATATTTTGAAGGTTTGGGTCAAGCTTATAGTATTCATAAGTTTTGTTGTCACCTCAATAGGCTTAGAGGGCTAGTTTGATAGTTTATGAGCATGATAGTTTGTAATGTCATACTTTGGAAAAATGCATATTTATATGCTCATTGTTGAAAAAAAATGTAAAAGAAAAGAAAAAAAAAAGAGAGAAGAAAAGAAAATGGACTTGTAAAAAGTAAAAATGATCACTTGGGTAAAAAGAGCTACCCCTATTGTGATCAGTTAGGATCATCCATTGAACAAGTGCTCTGGATAAGGATCCTTACAACAGGTATGTGAAAGCTAGTGCCATTGTGATTTAAAGTGATACAAGTTTCAGGGCCCTCAGTTTTGTTTCAGGCACCTTATAAGAAGCATTACTTTCTTGAATGTCTTGTTGCTTGATGACATTTCTTTTAGGCCAATGTAGAGGGAATATAGTTGGAGGGTGCTATAAGCTTAGTCCAGGTTTGTAACAATTGCATTTAGAAAGGCTTTGCACACACACGCAGGGATTGATAGGAAAAACTTTAAAGTCCTCTTTGATGGATAGTATTTGATACACTTCTCTTTTATGAATAACATGTTATTTTTTAGCATTGAAACTTGAGCCATGCATTTGCATTTGATTGTCCTGTTCTGTTTTAGTTTCCCTTGCTCGAGGACTAGCAAGATTTGGGTTAGAGGTTGTGATAGCACCTATAAAGTCCTATTTAATCACACCTAATTCTTGTTAGTTGGATGGTTTTTATTAGTTTTAATGTTTATTTGGTAGGACATCAAGTGAAAAGTACATTTTGGAGCATTTGCGCATGTTTCGAGTTTAAACAAGCTAATTCGAAAGTCATTCGAGCACCCAAATGAAGCAAAATGACCAAAATGCCTCAGGAGATAGCGTCAAGACGGCCATCAGAATGTCAAAACGCTAAACAATGAGGATTGAAGCATTTTTTACCTGAGGCTGGGCGCCTCGGCGCTATAACAGGTTCTATAAATAGAATAGTCTACTGCCTAGGTTCAGGGGGTTCGTTTTCAAACTTTGTTTTGTGACTTTTCTCTCCATTCTCTCTTAGTTTTAGTTTGTTTTGTGACTTTTCTCTCCATTCTCTCTTAGTTTTAGTTTGATTTAGGTAGATTTGAGTTTCATGGCTTTTATATGGCTGATTGCTTCAATTATGCCATGTCCGGCTAGATGATTTTCTTACCAATTTGGAGTTTTGTTGGGTAAAACGTGTAGCATTGTAAGATTTGTGTTTTGATACTATATTTCTATCATTTTATGGTGCTTTAATTTCAATTTTTATTATTCGAGCATGTGTTATGGCTGATCTGACAAGTTAGCTTTAATTTCGTTACATGCCACCATATGTATTAACTTGTAGGTGTCTTTGGTTATACGTTTGATGTAAGTAGTATATATGTTGAGAATCACATTAGCGTCTAGGAGATTGCGCACTTCATTCGCTTTGCATGTGATGGACCTAGGATTTAAGCACACAATTGAATTAGGTTCAATAGGCCAATTGAATCTAACTGAATTATTGCATCCAATTCCATTGCTAAAAGCTGTAATTAAAATGCATGGAATGTTCGTGCCAAGCATGCTAGTCAGTTTAGAACCTATTTAGATGTTGGAATTTAAGTTAATTTAAGAAAGGCTACTATGGTGTTCCAAGTAGTCGGATGAGCTTAAAATATGGATTAAAAATTATTTTTTTTTATTTTCAATGATCACTGCTATGTGAGTTGGACATAACATTCCTTAAATTGGTATTTGGTAAGGTTAAATTTTCTCTTCGCTAGATTTTCAGTTTAACTGAATTTTTTTTCATTTGGCTTTTGTTGCACAAACCCTCCCCCCTCATAGTGTGATTGTTCAATCGAATTTAAGGAAGCCTGAATAACTAAAACACTGCCTCCTTGTGTTCCATTCGATCACAACTAAGTATTACAAATACTTGGGGCTAACCGGTATAAATTTATTTGACGAGTCTGACGAGCATGCTCACTTCCTTGTGGCATCTCGACACTCAAACCTCGTGCATAAGAACAAATTTGTAGTGTTGAGATGCTACCTTCAGTCTCGATGCTGAAAGCACGCACACTAATGGAACACCATTTTTGGTGCAGAGTCGAGACGCTGTCCCTATTGTCTCAATGTTGCGTCGATAAAGGGTATTTGTTCATCCTTTTGGGACTGATTTTGGGAGGCCAATCTGAGGGTAAAAGCCTTAATCTCGATTTCAAGCTAAATTGGGGGCTTTAGGAGCAATTGTGGAGCAAAATTGCAGATTTGAAGCTCGAGAGATGTGGAGATGACGATGGAAACTCGAGATTGACCATCGTTTGTCAATTTCTTCCATTTTCCTTTACTTTTAGTACTGTTGGTGGCTGTAATTAGGGACTTAGAGGTTTGTTTTAACGATTTTGAGTAGCTAAATTCCTAAATTCTTAGGATTATTATATTATTTTACATTAATTGCTTAATTGATGAATGATTATTACTAATTTTGCCTTTGATTTCATTTATGCATTGTGTTTAATGCATTTAGTTTCTCTAACCAAGGAATTAATTGTTGTATTGATTTAAGTTTAGCACTTGGCATAAGGAACTTGAATTAGATCATAAATATATAACTGCTAATTATCTGGACACGATGGTGATAAGGACATTTATTAGAGGTCCATGATGAAGAGTGTTAATGCCTTGCATTAATTAACTAAGGTTACGAATATGTAGGTTAGTTAATTATTACATGAGATTGGTTGAAACCGACAGGAGATTCCATGTCTTTAGAACTTCTAAACTTATGAATTAATTGTCATTATGGTCTCCATTGTTTGATTAATTAAGTATTGGTCCTATTAATATAATCAATTCCCTAGATCTATCCCTCGTGATTGTGTCTCCCTTTTATGCTTTTATTTTTTATTGCTCAATTTAGTTTTGTTTGCTCTACTTTGATTTTGTTCTCTAAATAAAACAAATTAAGAGTAATCACGGTAATTAAATGAATTAAGAGTAATCACGATAATTAAATGAATTAAGAACCAATCCTTCTGAAGACGATACTCTATACTCTACATCGCTATATTACTTGACTCGTGCGCTTGCGGTAATGTAAATTGTATGCATCAAGTTTTTGGCATCGTTATCAGGGATTGGGTAGTTTAGTTTGTTTAATATTGCAAAGAAATTTCTAGGTTTTAATTTAAAGATTTTGTTTTTTCTTTTGAGTTATCTTTCTATCTTGTTTTTGTTTTTGCTTTGAGTCCTGGTCCTTTATTTATGGTTGTGCTATTTGCTGATGTTTGGATTGAGCCTGTGTTTATTTCTTATTACTTTTTAAATGGCTTCTGATAAATTTGGGTAGCCTTTAGAGAATATGAGTTCGAAGAACCAATACCATCTTTCAGTTTTTCCTTTTCTAATTACATCCCCTTGTCAGAAAACTCTCCTTTAGAGCACATATTTGAAAATTGTATGGATGAGTTTAGAGCTATTCATTTGAATCTATCACAAATTCAGGAGAGAGCTCAGGTAGCCCAAGTAGAGGAAGAATCTCCCTTAGAGAGACAGTTGAGAGAGTCTATAAAGGAGTCTAGAGCTAATAGTGTGCAATTAGCAGAGTTAAATGAGAGACTCCATACCCTAAGGAGGTTAGTGAAGTACAATCCACTTCTATAGGATGTCCAGTAAGTCACTTGATCACTGATTCAATGATAGCTTTTCAGGAACCTAATTCTTTCGATACTACTGAGTTTGGGTATTCAGGGGAATGGCATAGATATTGGGAAAGAATTGGAGTATTTAGACATATACAAGGATCGAGTCAGTAAGGGATAAAAAGAATATAACCCTAGTGTTTTAGTTGAGGATGTTCAAGTGGTAGAGTTTGAGGCTGTAAGGCCTTTGTCTATTTTATCTCCTGATAGTTCTCTTTATCCTGAGTATTTTTTTTCTTGTTCTCATGAGTCTGTGTTAGAGTCTGTTTATTTTGATCTTTCTCCTGTTATGCTTTTATTATTAAAAAAATACCGAAAAAAATGTTTGTTTCACGGCCCATTAGAAGCTAGTGATCTTGTTAGCTTTGGTTTGTTTTGTGGATTCTAGGAAGAAGGGCCTAAAGAAATATGAGAATTTTTATGTGCCTTGAAAGCCCACACAAGCCCCATCTAACCAAAGACGTTAAATAAGAGCTTATTGGGAGGCAACCCAAGCTTGTTTCCTTTTAGTTTTCTTTTTCTTTGTTGCTTTTTCTATTTTACTTTTTGTTTTGTGTTGATCTCATGTTCTTGTTAGTTGATTGTTGTACACCCGTTAGAAAGCAAGTCCTTTTAGTTACAAGTTCTTGTGTGTCTCGTTTATAATACAAAACAATGTTTTCCTCACATACTCTAATAACTGAACCCTCTTTCTCTTTAAGCTCTATACAAGTCGCAAATGTTTCTTTCTCACTCTCTTTCTCCTTTTCACTTTCCTCACTTTTTTTGTCTGATGGACATAGATCAACATATATTTGCACACTTTTTTTGCTAGTCGCGATGTCATCAATAACGCCATCATCATTTGAAATGTCGTCTCATTTCTTGGTCTCGCACGTTCAACTCTTGACATAATTCAGACATGTATTTCATGGATCAATGCATTTCAGCCAAATTTTCTCGAAAATCCTTCCAAAATGGATCAACGTTGACGTGGTTCTCACAACATCTTTTTTCTTGATGAAACTTAGATTTAGTTTAACTCCTTCTGTGATACATGCTGCAAAATAGTGCAAAGTGACAAGAAAATGACCTTTCCTCAAATTCGTATGAGTTTTCACTCAAAGACAAACACACTCTCAACAAACTCTCAATCTCACTCGGATGAGCCAATGAGTAAAGATTTCAATTAAGTGATAGACAACACACTTAGAACACAATTCAAATAGCTTGGAACAAAACGAATATCAAATAAGAAACAAGTTAAGAAAGAAATCAAAGGACAAAATTGTGACTCTTCACAAATAAATATCCAAAGGCTAAAATGAAGAAGTATGGAGTTTTAATCAGCCTTTACAACACAAAGGAGTTACACAAATTAGAATAAATCATGGCATTGTACACCCAATGGCTAGAAATTGAATGTGCAAAAACTGTAACCACCAAATTTATGACAATTGGCTGATTAATTTCATAACATTTAATGTGTAACTGAAGCCAATGAATGCCACAACAATAAGATCATAACACAAATGAGAGTTTATTTGTCAGAAAATTTAGATTTACCAAACGTTTGAAGTGGAGAAACAACTACAGAAATTTTACAATCTTAGTTTTCTCGATTTTCCATAACATATTATCAAAATAAAGACTTTTAAGCCTTACGTAAGATGAATTTGAAGAACTTATAAAAGAAAAGGTTGTAGATTAGATCGAGATCTATAACATTGCAGAAGACAACAACATGAAAAGAAAAACGAAAATGACACATTTTAAGTTTTATACGATGGACAAAATGTGATGAGATGAACAAAAAGAACAAAAATTTTAGAATGAAAATGAGAAAAGAACAGAAACAATGAAAACATATATCCGATCTAGAACCTAAAGCTTTGATACCAAAATATTAAGTACCAAATGATAAGTATCAAAGTAGCTCTGATACCAAATCATAAGTAACTCTTGAGAATTGAATCTAACAATGTTGCTAACACACAAGACCTGTAAATCTAAATCCCAAAAATCCCAAAATCAAGATGATTTCATCCCAATGAAGAAGATGGAAAAGGATTTACCTTGATGATCAAGATCAAGAGTAGAGAAAACTTGTTTCTAAACTCAATATTCGAATCACTCCACAAGTAGTTTGATCAGCGCTACTTGAATGATTGTAGCATGCAAATCTAAACACAAGATATGCAAAGAAAGTTTCTCATGGCCAAGGCTCAAAAGACTCAATTTCATTGAAACATCATCAAAACTAATCTTCCTTAAAGAAACAACATGGATGGCTATTTATAGCCTTAAAAGTAACCTATGGTGAATTGAAGGGTCGTAACTCTCTTGCCCATCAATACCATAATGACCACTACCAAAATTGTGACCTAAAATATTGAAATAAAAACTTTAAAACTGAAATTTACATAAAAGCTCCCTTAAATTCAAGAATTGATGTCTAATTAGCCAACCCTAGCCAACCCTAATGTTTGTAACCTTCCAAGAGTAATTAAAGCTCCACTTGAGTAGTTTCAAGTCCTAGTTCAATAAATGAAGCTAGACCATCTTTAATGAAGCATGAGTTGCACTTGAGTTCATTAAATGCAACTCCATTTTGTTGTCATCTTGGATAGCATATAGGATACAATCCCGACATCCATCTTGAAGTCCTTATGGCATGATTAAGACACCTTGGTTTGTATCACAAGGTCACTACTGCAATTGAAGAACAAGCACAAATATTTGGTTAAGTGTTGATGCAATAGAATTGTGTCAAGCATGCAGCAACATATGGACCTAATTTGACAAACCTTCCCAGAATATCGGATTTGGCAGACTTTAATAGATTTTTCACCAAATCTCCTCAAATCAAGGAATCTTGTCAACCAAGTTTTCTCACACTGATCTTGATAGCAAACCTTAGACTTTGAAGTCTATAAAAGTCAACCAATGATACAATTTTAAGAGAGCTCGTATTCTACTTTCTTCTCCAAAATTCTATATTTTTCTCTCTTCATCTTTTCCAGTCATCATTCCAAGTCTCCCTTAAGTTTTGTTCATATTTCATTCAGACACTAACTTCAAAAGAAAGATGTGTAAGTACTTGCTCCCCTTAAAAAAGGCTGAATAAGTTAGAAAGGAGAAACAAGCTTAGGGTCTTGTGTAGTCTTTTATCTAGTTGTACTTACTGCTTTCTTAAAGTTTTAGCTGTTGGTTTTTGTTCTAAGTTAAGTTGTAAGTTCTGTTATAGTTTACTACTTCGAACTATTAGTTGTGGTTTCAATTTGCTCTTCATACTACTTGTTATCATATCATTTACACACTTCAAATTGAATTCAAGATTTTTATTTTCAATGAAGTTAAATTTCTTTCATATCACATATGTGAAACTTAAAATACCCACGATACAAATCTTTAATTCTAAATAATATTCAAACTTCGGCTCTGATACCAATTGAAATGAATAATCTAATTAAACCCACAGCGAAAGTGTTGGAATCGACTTTGATTTTATTTAGAATTAAACAATAAAAATTAAGTTTAAGCAAAACATACCTTAAAAATAATATGGAGATATTCTCTAGCGGATCTTTACTTCTCGTGTTCCAAGACTTCTACAAAAGTCTTCCTTGCTATGACTCGAATAAAGGACCAAGGCTTGTGGGAGCCTCTTGAAAGAAAATCCATAAGGGATTGGAGAGGAAGAGGTCTAGAGAGAAGTTTCTCATTCTCTATTAAGGAGATGTGTGTTGTGTCTAATGGCTCCACCCGAGGGTCCTATTTATAGAGACCAAAGGAAAATCTTTGTCATAATTAAAATATTATATTTTAATATCTAATATATTAAAATATATCTTATACTTATTTGAATCTCATTCAAATCTCCAACGATATTTATTTATTTGAATCTTATTCAAATTTTATAAATATATTTTCTTTAATGTATCTAATATACATTAATTATTTTAATATGTAATGTATCAAATACAATAAATATATTTTTCTCTTTTATATTTAATATATCTAATATATTAAATATTAATTTGAACACTTCAAATTAAATATTAATTTGAATATTTCAAATTTTCTTTTCAACTAAATTGATCTTTTAGTGTTATTATGAGCTAACAAGGGGACCTTATGGACCTACAGATTATAAGCTTAATTGATATAAAATTAATTAATTAAACTCTTTAATTAGTCAATTTTCATTTATTAACTTTACGTCACTCCACTATAGACCTAGAGTTGCACTCTTATGCACTGTAGGACAAGTTGTGTCAACGGATATAATCATTACATGCAAGTGGATCATTCACAGGTTATTCGTAATTATAGCTGGGTCAAAAGTCCATTCTACTCTTATAATTACATCTTGCACCTTAAGTACCACTAATCCTCTAATGAACAATTTGTTTATAATCCAATCATAAACTAAGTCCATGTTGGGTCAGTGAGAGGGTGGGGCCCCATTGTTCAAGTCCTGAAATCAGCACTTAAGGGAACTGCTCATCTACTCACCCTATAAGAGAATAAGTGAATTCCATCTTGTAAGATTATGTTCCCAGCTCCCTATTTGGTTAAGTTCCCAAAATGGTAGGCTTATTGAATCGACTACAAAAACCACTCTCACCCATGCAAATCAAAGGACAAGCCCTTACAGGCAGGAGCTCATAACTCACTCAAGATTAAGATCCAGTCGCATATGATCATCCTGATGAAATATTAATCTTCTCAATTAATGAATTTATAAAGCGAGATTAAATATTTCGTGATCCAGTTCTATACAAACTCATTGTATAAGATACCCCCACTCACATGTCTCCGCATGAAGGATTTGGATTAAATTATTTGTAACTATCACAAAGTGGGTCATATCAATAGTGTTACCAGGATAAGACACCCGACCTTATCCATATACTGTGACCCTTTAGGTTATTTCTCGAACATGATCCTCCCGTATGTCAACAACATATTGTTCAAGACTACACTAATAACCTTGAATTTTTCATATAATGGATAATATTATATTGTAAATAAAATAATTAAAATAATTATTAATTATTAAATAAATCATTAATTATGAGGCTTTAGGGCATAAATCCCAATAGGTATAAGTTCATCCTTATCCCTATGGAAAAGGGGAGGAAATTAGGGTTATTAGACCTAAAATCTCTATAACACACTATTTGGGGGACCTTTGGAGAGCAATTTGGAGCTGTAGATCATGGATTTGGAGCTCGGGATCATTGTTGATCGAAGCGAGAGACAAAGATCAACATCGGTGGTTGTTTTTCCTTGTCTTTCCTTTCATTTTGTAATTGGGATCTTGATTTGGATTGAGACTTTGAGTTTGTATTTGCCAATTATGTGTGGCTAAAGTTTTAATCTATAGAATTTAATGTAGCTTTTGGACATCTCAATCTTTAATGAATTAGTTTATTTAATATATTTTTTTATAATAGACGTTTTATGCAATCAATGCTTAATGCTTTTATGCCTGGGCAAGGTATAATTGATTCGCTTCTTAATTTGACACTCGACAGAGGAAATTGGGTTTAGAATTAGATTGCGTGACTGTTAGTTATTTATCTAAGTGATAGCGAAATTAATAAATAATTAATAGAGGTTGTTAATGAAGAATCATAATACCCTTTATTAATTAATTAAGGTTACAGATACGTAGGTTAATTAATTAGTGCATAAGAACTGGTTGAGACCGACAGGAGATTCCATTATTTGAGAACTTTTAGACTTATGGGTCATGTGATTAGATAATTTTCGGAGCTAAGTTAATTAAGATTGAGAGTCCAATTGGTGAAATTAAATTTCCTAGAGCCAAATCCTTCATTTGTCTCATGTTTATTTTTGCCTTCTACTTTTATTTCTGTTGTTCATGCAAACCATCATTCAAGTTCTATTTCTATATAAAATTGATCAGGATTAATTCTAGTAATCAAATGAACTTTTACTTATTCTTTGTGGAGACAATATCTGATATACTTATCACTTTATTACTTGAGCTCGTGCACTTGTGGTAGCACAAATATCACGTAACAATAATGTCTTAACTAGTTTAAACTATGCTCATGTTAAACTATGTTCATGTTGGCAATAAGGATTAAAGATGAAATCTAAAAAATCATCAAAATTTTCTAAACCAAGTTATTTAGCCCAGTCTGAAAAATACATATTAATCTATTAGTTCAATATTCTACAATATAATATTAAAAAAATAATCAATTCGTTTGGGTCTAAATAAAGATGGGCAAATTTCACAAACTACCTTTAAACTATATAGTTTGTTGCAAGTTCATCCCCTAAACTTTCAATTGTAAAAATTAGGCCCTTGAACTTTCATAAGTGAAAAAATTGGACTCATTAACTTTTAAAATGTAAAAATTAAACCGTCTAACTTACCAAAATGTAAATATTGGGACATTTCTTCCTCCCTTTACATTAGAGAGAAACTAGCACACACAAAATATGGAACATCCAAACTTTAAAATCAAAATTTAACCAATAGAGCAAACCAAGAAATGCAGACATAGAAACGCTGGAGGTTCAGCTCAAGCATCTTAAAGTTGAACCCATATCACACATTCTTTCTAAAACAATAAGTTTAAATGGGGATTTCAGTGCATATGCGACATTTTTTTTAATGGGGTAGTTTTCTAGATCACGGCTTAGACTGTTTGCGAGGGTGGATTTTGAAGCTCACTACTATTTCTAGTGCTCATACCTGGGGGTTTTCTATTGAGTGTTTTGAATTTTGTTGGTAAAATTTGACGTTTCTAACAAGTTTGTATCTCATCCAAGAGGGTATGCTTTAGAATTGTCTGTTTGTTTCTGTCAGTAATTTTGTTGTTCTCCTTCCCCTTGCTCTTATGGTGTTTTGTTCTTCTTATTTTCCCTTTTGAGTTCTTGATTAACGGTTAAGTCCTTCAGGGGAGCAATTGAATTGAGAATGAACATTATTGTTTTAGAAAGAATGACCCGATTTTTACATTTTGGTAAGCTAGAGGGTTTAATTTTTACATTTTAAAAGTTAAGGCCCTGTTTGATAATCATTTGGTTTCTTGTTTTCAATTTTTAAAAATTAATCTTGTTTTATCCCAATTTCTCTACCATAGGTTTCATCTTTCTAAAGGAAATGTTTGAACTTTTAGCCAAATTCCAAAAACAAAAATAAGTTTTCAAAAACCACTTTTTTTAGTTTTCAAAACTTGGCTTGGTTTTTGAAAACTTAGAGGGTTATGCCTACCTATGTCAAGGAAGGGACTTGGATATGAGCTGCCTGAGCCTATTCGCATAACTAGAAAAGGGAAAAAGCAAGAGTGGCAGACTGATAACGCTCATTTATGAGTGTTATTTGGCTCTAAAAACTAAGCTATTTGCTTAGAAAGCGAGTGTTTAATGTTATAATTCATGTCATTTAGGGAAAATTTAAGTAAAAACAAGTTTTACATGTGTCTGAAGTCTTGATTTGGTAAAAATAAGTTTTTAGGTGTTTTTAGAGCCATTTTTGTTAAGAAAGTGTTAATTTTTGTTGGTTTTGTGTAGAGGCTTAAAAAGAACCCAAAATGTGTCCACATTCTTGCCGCAACTGAGGCAAAAGAAAGATGATTCAAAAGATATGCGACCAGGATGTGTCAGCAATTGAGAGTAAAAGCCAAATTCCAAATGTTGCAGGAAAAGCTCAAAATGCACCAAACTATGCGGCCGCATTTAGGCCATTTCGACAACAGCATAATTGTGCTCAACTATGCGGCCGCATCTAGACCTTTTCAGCAGATTTTCCCAGATTCGCGAGATTTATTGATAAAATCAAATATTCTCAATAAAATCTTCAAGGATCAAGGGATATGATCGGTCCAGCCTCTCCACATTGATCTTGGCAGTAAAATCTAGGCCTTGAGGTCTATAAAAGGCGGCTCAAGCTTCCCTTTCAAGGGAGCTCGGATTTCTATCTTCTTCTCCAAATTCTGCAGTTTTCTTTTCTTTTTAGCCGCCAAACCGAGTCTCCCCTAAGTTCTGTTCATACTTTATTTGGACACGAACTTCAAAAGAAGGGAGTGTAAGCACTTGTTTTCCTCGAAAGAGGTTGAACAAAGTTAGAAAGAAGGAACAAACTTTGGGTTCTTTATCGTTTTCATTTAAGTTTTGTACATTATGTTTACTTTAAAGTTTTGTTGTTGTTTTATTCTTCCACCAAGTTGTGAGTTTCTGTTTTATCTATTAAATTTCAATTCTTTAAGTTGTAATTCAAGTTTTGTTTCATGTTATTATTGTTCAATTCCACACTTTTATTTCAATGAAGTTTATCTTTTCTCAATCAAGTTTTCTTTTTATTCTATGCACTATAGTTTTCTTTTCAATGAGTACCTAAACTCCTTGTAGGGGATTCAAGGAAGTGGATACCCTAAAAAGGAGATAAGCCCCGCCATGTGATTCCAGTAACTTTGCTTAACATTTAGCATCGTTTGCTTTTATTGAGTTTAAGTTTCATTGTTAGCTTAAATTGATCGCTTGAGTTAGCATAGTTTGTGTGAGATTCAATACTAAAAGGGTTGGATCGAGCACACGTTTTCATAAAAGCAATCTAGGAGAAGAGTCTAGACATAGAACTTCGCTTTTTGTACCTAGACATAGGACAAAAACCTTTAGAATCACTGAGTTGCATTTTTATTTATCTAAGTTAAAATTAGCCATAAACATTTGTGTTTAATTGCTTATCTCCTAAAAGCACTTAGAAAAGGGTTGAATAGGTGTTGAACTCGATTCATGGTGTTAAGTGTCAGTTAGGGTAGGTTGCGGCTCATTCCAGTAGCATTTTGTCTGAATCGCACAGAACTCGAAAGAGACAGTATGCGAGCACAAGAGGCAGAATCTCTGAAATAGTCGAACCTAACAAAGTAAGTTTGCAGGCGCATGGTGGGGGCATTTCCTCAAGGTTGAAATAGATTTGAACCCCCTGCTTCTCATTACAGTTTTCTTATCTGTTCTTTTAGTTTCCTTTGTTTTCATTGCATAAAACCCCCAAAACATCTTATTTAATTAGTTACCTTCAGTTGCAACTTGAAAGTACTTGTGTTGTTAACTGAAAAACTCTTTGTTAACCGTTCCGTTAGGTTCGATACTTGGAATACTTTCATATATTACTTGTTGGACAGCGTGCACTTGCGCTTGCTTTTGGCGTATAGCAGACGCCGCCATCAAGTTTTTGGCGTCGTTATCGGTGAACGGCTTTTTAACAAATATTTTTCAGTTTTGCAGCATAATTGCGATCGATTTGCGACCACATTTAGACTTTGTCTTAGGGACCCAATTCTATTTTGTAGGTTTTGCAGGTTAGAGTTGGTGCATGTGCAAAGTTGATCTTGAGATAGAGCGAACTTTTCGCAAGCGTCGTAAGGAGCATAGGAGGAAAAGACAAGATCTACAAGAGTTGAGCGCATAGGAGAATCCAAAAAGACTTGTTTTGCAGGAATCTATTTTGCAGGAACTTTCTATGGATCCACTTGGAGTCGATTCTCTTGGTGAGCAACAAAGAAGAGCACAACCCATAATGTGCCACCACAACAACAACAGCAACAGCGAGCGGAGTAGCGAAATCTCATTTTTATTGCAGATGAACGAGATAGAGCTATAAGAGATTATGCAGCCGCAACTTTCCATAAACTTAATGCTGGAATCATGGAACCAAGCATTGAGGCAGCTCATTTTGAGTTGAAACCTATAATGTTTCAAATGCTCCAGACTATAGGGCAATTTGCAAGATTACCAAACGAGGATCCTCACAAACGCATGAAGTAATTCTTTAGGATATGCAGATCGTTCAAGCTAAATAATGGAGTATCAAGCGAGACATTGAGGTTGAAACTTTTTCATTTTTCCTTGAAGGGTAATGCAGAAGATGGCTAGATTCTTTCTGACCGAACTCAATCACTTCTTGGAATGACTTGTCGAAAAAGTTTCTTTTGAAATATTTCCCTCCGACCAAGAATGCTTATATTCGAGTAAAAATTATCACTTTTAAACAAGGTCCAAATGAAGGCATGGATACAGCATGGGAAAGATTTAAGAAGTTAGTCAAGAGATGTCCACATCATGACTTACCAGCCTGCCTTTTGATCTAGCATTTATTCAACAGATTGACCCAGGCCTCTAAGACCTTGGTTAATGCACCAAAAAATGGATCCTTGTTAAGGAAGACAGTCAATGAAGCTAATGAGATTCTAGATGCAATCGTCTCCAACAACAGTCAGTGGGGAGATGAAGACACACATTCTACTAAAAATATTGCAGGTGTATACGAGGTGGATGCAATAGCAGCACTGAGCGCACAGATCTTAGTACTGAATAACACTCTGAAGAATTTCACTATGGGGAACAAGGTCCATGTTACTGCTCTAAATCAGATCTCAACACCTACTTGTGTTTATTGTAGTGAAAGCCATCTATATGATAATTGTCCTTACAATCCTAACTCTGTGTGTTTTATAGGGCTTAAGCAAATACGTACAACCCAGGTTGGAGACAACATCATAACTTTTCTTGGGAATGACAAAATGCAAGCACATCAAATCAGTAAGTGAAGCAGGGATTTGCACCAGGTTTCAATAATCAAGCACAACAACCATACACACAGAAAAATGCTACACAAATGCCACCACAATCATCAGCTCAGAACTCTTCATTAGAAACCTTGATGAAGGAGTTCATGGCTAAGAATGATGCAATCATTCAAAGTCAAGCTGCATCGTTGCAAAATCTTGAATTGCAGGTTGGACAATTAGCAAGCGAGATGAAGAACAGTCCTCAAGGAGCATTACTAAGCAATACGGAGAATCCGCATACAAAATGAAAGGAGCATTGCAAAGCGATCACTATTAGGAGTGGACTCAAGTATGCTGAGGCCGAGATGCCAGTGGAGTGAAAATCTCCACAAGTTTCTTTTGACACCTCTTTACAGGAACATTTGCAGGAAAGTGTTGTTGACAATGAAGTAAAGAATGACTTAAACGAAGAAATTGCAGGTGATGCTACCACTCTTGCGACCGCAAAGCAGCCTGAAGGACGAAAGGACATTCCTTTGAATGAAAATTTTGCAGAAAATGTGGCCAAGGATGCGGTAGCAAAGCACCAGAAAGCTGAACTCAAGAAGAATGCGACATCAATGAAGAAACAATAAAATTTATATCAAGGTGTCAAGCCTCCACCACCATTCCCATAGAGATTTCAGAAGAAGAACCATGACGAGAAGTTTAATAAGTTCTTGGACATACTCAATCAGTTGCACATCAACATTCTGTTGGTGGAAGCTCTTGAGCAGATGCCCAACTATGTCAAGTTCTTAAAGGACATATTGACTAAAAAGATAAGACTAAAGGAATATGAGACTGTAGCTCTCATTGAGAACTACAGTGCTCTCATAAAGAGCAAAGTGCCACGCAAATTTCAGAATCCAAGCAACTTTACTATCCCATACATGATAGGAGGGCAGGACGTTGGACGAGCATTATGTGATTTAGGAGCCAACATCAACTTGATGCCTCTGTCGATTTTCAAGCAGCTAAAATTGGAGAAGCTAGACCCACGACGGTGACTTTGCAGTTGGCGGACAGGTCAATAGCTAGGCCCATCGGGAAGATTGAAGATGTCCTCGTTAAGGTGGACAAATTTGTTTTTCCTGCAGATTTCATAATCCTAGATTGCGAGATGGGCAGGAAAATTCCAATCATCTTGGGAAGACCTTTTCTAGCCACAGGAAGAACGATCATAGATGTCCAAAAAGGGGAGCTGATTCTGTGAGTAAATGATCACTACATCACATTCAATGTGATGAAGGGGATGCGCTACCTAGGGGAATCAGAGGAATGCTCAAGTTTAGAACTATGTGATCCGTTTGAATTTTATGATTTGCATGAAGACAACTTCATAAGAGAAAGTTTTGTAGCAGACAAGTTTGAAGAAGCGTCGGAGCAACAGATTGCGGCCACAATTGCGCCAGCATATAAAGAATCATGTTCATTGAGGCCAAAAATGATAAAACAGTACCACTGAAACCTTCAATGATTGAACCGCTAGTGCTGGAGCTCAAGCCACTTCTGTCTCACCTGAAATACAGATTTCTGGGAAAGGATGAAACTCTACCAGTTATCATCTCTGCAAACCTCACTAATGAGGATGAATTTTCTTTATTGCAGGTACTCTCCAAGTACAAGAAGGCGCTAGGATGGACAATAGCAAACATACGAGGAATTAGCCATTCTTTTTGCATGCACAAGATCAATCTGGAAGAGGGAGTCAAGAAGTTAATAGAGAACCAGAGGAGATTGAATCCGGTAATGAAGGAGGGGGATCAAAAAGAAATTTTAAAGTGGATTGATGTAGGAGTAATTTACCCAATAGCAGATAGCAGTTGGGTTAGCCCAATACTGTGCATGCCAAAGAAAGGGGGGATGACTGTTGTAACAAACGAGAATAATGGGCTTATTCCAACCAGGACTATTATAGGGTGGAGAGTATGTATGGACTACCGCCGCCTCAATAAGACCACAAAGAAGGACCACTTTCCATTGCCTTTTATCAATCAAATGTTGGATCCTCTTGTAGGGAAGGAGTGTTACTGCTTTATGGACGATTATTCAGGTTACAACCAGATCACAATAGCTCCAGAAGATCAAGAGAAGACGACATTCACATGTTCGTATGGAACCTTTTCTTTCAGAAGGATGCTATTTGGACTGTGCAATGCCCCAACAACCTTCCAGAGATGCATGTAGCCATTTTCTCAGAAAAGGTGGAGAGATTCGTGAAAATTTTCATGAATGATTTCTCTATCTTTGGAGAATCATTCAATCATTGTCTTATAAATCTTGAACAGGTTTTGCAGCGTTGTGAAGACACTAACCTAGTGCTCAACTGGGAGAAATGCCACTTTATCGTGCAAGAAGGCGTTGTCCTAGGACAGAAGATCTCACGGAAAGGAATCGAGGAGGATAGGGCAAAAGTGAAATTGATTGCAAAACTACCTCCACCTACATCAGTAAAGGAGATCATGAGCTTTTTCGGTCATGCAGGGTTCAACAGACAATTCATCAAAGATTTCTCCCACATTTCTAAACCTTTTTCAGGTTGCTAGAGAATGATAGACCATTTGTGTTCGACCAGGATTGTTTAATTGCTTTTAACAGGTTGAAGGATGCATTAAGCTCGGCCCCCATAATGATTGAACCTGATTGGTATCAACCGTTCAAGCTTATGTGCCACACAAGTGATTTTGATGTAGGTGCAGTGCTAGCACAGAGAAGGAACAAGGTAATACATCTCATTTACTACGCCAACAAGACCATGAATGATGCACATGTTAACTACACCACAACGGAGAATGAGTTGCTTGCAGTCGTATTCGCATTCGAAAAATTTAGATCATATCTGGTTGAGACAAAAGTGGTTGCCCACACAGACCACTCGGCACTCAAGTATCTTCTTATAAAGAAGGATGCTAAGCCCCGACTCATCAGATGGATTTTGTTATTGCAGGAATTCGATATGGAGATCTTAGACAGGAAAGGAATAGAAAATCAGGTTCCAGACCACTTGTCAAGATTAGGGTTGGAGGCTCAGAAGGACGATTCAAAGGAGATACAGGATACTTTTGCAGACGAATAGCTGTTGGCAGTCAAAGCAATTGAGTTACCATGGTTTGCTGATATAGCTAACTACTTAGTTAGTGGGCTTACTCCACCAGATGTATCAGCACAACAATTGAAGAAATTTTATCATGAAAATAAGTACTACTGTTGGGATGAACCTTACCTTTACAGGATGGGACCAAACCATGTACTTAGAAGATGTGTTGTAGAGGAGGATGTCCCGAAGATCTTAAAAGCTTGTCATACAACACTATATGGAGGTCATTTTGTAGGTACAAAGACAACAGCTAAAGTACTCCAATGTGGATACTTTTGGCCAACTCTTTTTAGGGATGCACATTTTTTTGTAAAGGATACGACCAATGCCAAAGAATGGGGAACTTAACAACGAGACATGAAATGCCAATGCACTACATGTTAGATGTGGAAATCTTTGACATATGGGGCATAGATTTCATGGGACCTTTCCCGCCATCCTTTGGGATTGTGTATATCTTACTTGCAGTAGACTATGTGTCTAAGTGGATCGAGGCTGTGGCAACACCTGCTAAAAATGCTGAGACAGTGAAGAAGTTTCTTCATAGGAACATTTTTACTCGTTTTGGTACACCAAGGGTGTTGATTAGCGATGAGGGAACTCATTTTCCGAAAAGGGTCATAGGAAATTTTCTTGCAAGGTACAACATAAGGCACATAATTGTGACTGCATATCATCCACAGACGAATGTACAGGCAAAATTATTGAACAGAGAGATCAAGATAATCCTAAAAAAGATAGTTGACCCATCGCAAAGGGATTGATCTCTTAGGCACGATGATGCATTATGGGCACACAGGACAGTTTTTAAGGCTCCATTTGGAATGTCTCCATACAGGATTGTCTTTGGGAAAGCTTGCCATTTGCCTTTATAATTGGAGCACAAAGCCTATTGGGCTCTAAAAAGGCTGAATTTTAATTTGAATGATGCAAGTGCATTAAAGAAGATGCAGTTGAACAACCTTGAAGAACTAAGGCACTTCTCCTACGAAAATGCTAAACTTTATAAGGAGAAGGTAAAGAAATGGCATGACAAGAAGATTTTTGTCAAACGACTACATGAAGGACAACAGATGTTGCTGTTCAATTCGAGATTGAAACTTTTTCTAGGGAAGCTGAGATCCAGATGGTCTAGGCCATTCACGATTGCTAAAGTATATCCATACGGAGCAATTTATTTGTAGGATAGCAAGGGGACCATTTTTAAAGTAAACGGATAGAGAATCAAACCATATTGGGGAGAAGGCCTAAGAAGGAACAGAGCCTCAGTTTCCCTAGTGGAGTCAGATTAAGAACATCAGGTGATGTGTTGTAGTTATGTAAATATTGCTTTCCTTTTCGTTTTTGTTTTTGTTTTCTTAAAATTTTTTTTTTTTGGTGTAAGTGGTGCACATATGACTTAATGCATTAGATCTATAAGTTTTTGATTAAGAGGGAACTTTGTCTTAGGAGGGTCCTGTTTAAGCTGGGGTACTTAAGCTGACCGTAAGGGAACACCTCTACCTGGGGAACCTTGGAGTTGAATTAATCAAACTTTTAAGTCTAAGTCATTATCACCTTGTATCTGATTCGATTCTTCTTTTATGTTTAATGTGTGAACTTTTTGATACCTTGAGTTAGTGTGTAGGAAACTTCGAAGGATTTGTGAAATTTTCAAGGGTTAAGGAGAAAATGTGAAATGAAGATCCAAATGTGACCGCATTCCAAATGCACAATGCTTATTGCAGGTTTTCGGCTCAGAAAAATGCGTTTGGAATGGTGGCCGCATAATTGACGATGCACACAGGGCAAATGCGGCCTGATTGCGGGGGCATTTGACCCTAAATCTTTATTTTGCAGGAACCATGCGATGAAGGAGAATTTCAGCCGAATTTGCGATAGCATATGGACCATATGTATAGCTGGGCAATTGATGACGTCAATTAAAAAAGGAAAAAGGAAATAGGGGTCGTTTTTTGAAGGTTCGAAACGTATAAAAGAGTCTGTTAGTTGAACTAGATCAACACGTTTCAAACTTTCAAACTCCTACTCCTTCTTGCTGTTTTCTTACAAACCAAGCTCCACCTCCGGCGAGATTTCGATCATTTTCTCCGACCAAACCCCTCCATAAAAATCCTTCATTTCTTCACAGACAGGATTGACCACTCCTATTCTCTCTTTTGCAGGTAATCTCGAATACAATGGAGTACGAAAAAGTCACCTACAAAAGACGAAGACTCGTGAAGAAACAACCTTCTCCGCCGACAAGGTCTGTAATGTCGTCCACTCGCACCAGCCCTAGACGAAGAGTGCTGCGCAAGGAAGCAGAAGGCCAAGAAAGTGCATGAAATCTCCCCACTGGTTTGCCACTGCAAAAATGCTCGAAAGAGTGGGAGGAGGACGTGCGAGAGATAGCTCGGTTGAGCAGGGAGGCCATCGAGAGTTTTAGGATGCACTTGAATGATGAAGAAGAGGAGTTAACCACTCTTTTACAGAAAACAGTGAAACGACCCGAAGGCATGCCAAAAGAAAAAGAAGTCAGCACCAAAGAAGGAAGCTCACGGCCTTGCATGGCTATGTATGTGAAGAAGAAGAAGTTGGAGAAGACGATGAAGCCAAGTGGCAAGGACAAGTCAAAAAGCCCAGTTGCTACCGCATCTGCTGTGCATCTGGAGAAGCCTCAAGAGCCTGCCAAGCCTGAGGAAAAGAAAGAAGATGCGCCCGCAACTCTGGCGCATCCACACAAAGCCAGTTCTGTCGAAGAAAGATTAAATGCGCTCGCATCTGCAACGCATTTGGCCTATCAATTCGAGAATCCTCTAGCTACCGAAGGAGGAGATGTGACTACATCTGCGGCACATATGGAGGTACCAATGCCAACCCACGCCACTTCAACGAAATCAATCACATCCCCTGCTACACATGTATCAACCTCAAGCCCTTCACCTAGAAAACATAGGATTAAGATGCTCTCCATGCATAAGAGGAAGTCAAGGTGGGACATCTCACCAAATGAAGAGAGAGAGGATGATGCAGAGTCAAGACCACCACAAATTGACGAACATGTGGCTCAAGAGGACATCCCCACACCTCAATGCGGAGAAGCTCTGTGAAGAGGCTGAGAGACGACAGAAAAAAAAAGAAGAAAATGAGGCTAGGATTGCGACCGAAAACCAAAAATTTGTGCAGGAAGCAAATGCGGCCGCATCCAAACCGCATGTGAACCAGACACCATCACCACCACCAAGACACCAGCAAAGGCCATATGAGGCCTATGTTGCAGATGCGACCGTATCCAGGTCTCATCATGATGAACAGGGGCAGAAAAATGATGAATTTGATGACTTGTTCGAGTATGCGACGATGAGGCTCACTCTTGATTATAGCCCAAGAAGAGTTGAAGAAGAAGAAGGCAGGGGGAAATCTGAAGCTCCCCTCTCTAAGGATGGTTTTCAGGAAATCTCAAAGAGCGAGATGCCTAAATCCTCTAAAAGGAGGACTGAGAAAAAGAAGAGAAGTTAGTCTCACACTACTCCTAGGCTCAGGACTCGTCACACCACTCCAGAGAGTCCTGTGGCAGAATGCTCTACCCCATTCGACCTCAACAAACAAAAAATCATCATGGGAGACAAAGCGCTTATGTGCGAGAAGGGCTTCACCAACAAAACAGGCCCTATCCCAGAGTTCATTATAGATATTATTCGTACGATGGGATGGGAGTGATTTTGCGAGCAACTCAATAAAGCTGCGGTACAACTAGTTCGGGAGTTTTATGCCCACCTTGGGGGTGAAACTAGGAACGAACTCGAACTCAGAGGGAAGGCAGTGCGATTCTCCGCACTAGACATTAACAGGATATATATGCTCCCCTCTTTGAGGAATCCGATAGGTAACGAAGTAATGGACAATTCGACTGAGGAGCAACTGTAGGAGGCCTTAGAGTTCTTTGCACACGAGGGCACAAAATGGAGAGTCTCGCCACAGGAAGTAAGGACCTTGGTGCCTGCCAACATCAAGACTGTCACACCCCCTCCCGAACCACCTGCTAACTTAGCCCGGAAGATGGCGTGAAGCCAACAGACATCGTTTCCTCCCTAACGATACCTGTGACCCTGTTAAACCTAATAAACATACTATACTTGAATTTAAAATGTCTAAACACAACACAGAGGAAGTTTGAAAGTCACTATACATACATACATACGGAGCAGCCCAACTTAAACCCCATTTGAACTTCTAAACGGGTAGGGAGTACTACAACCAAAATACATCCCAAACATGATTTACACAACCACGACCACTAGTGCATACACGAATATAACTATACGTTCCTCTCAGAATAACTACAAAATGTTTGGACCTGCTATACAGTTCCACCCACGTACAAAATATCAAACTCGTAGAGCTTTCGGCAGACTATGGCAGGATTTCAGGCACCGGGAGCTCGATCACTACCTGAAAAGTTGGAAAACATTGAAAGCATGAGCTGGGAAGCTCAGTGAGTGACTGAGTTTATAACTATTAACTTGCAAATTACAACATATGGTAAACCCTGGGCATATGTGTCGGTAGTCAGCGCTAAATATAAACGTATAATTATCACAGTCTTTCTCAGAAATCCAACATGTATGTCATTAAAACTCGCAAGGCATACCAAGAATATTAACCATCTAGAAACATATGACAATCTACGTTGTGTAGGGCACGCCCAGTACAACCAACGTTCACTCTACGATGTAGTGGGGCTTGCCCAGCACTCCCATCGTCTTTGTCGTAGTGGGGCCCGCCCAGCACTCACGACAGCATTGTTGTCACGGAGTAGACTCAACGTTGACAACAGAAAATGACCTGTGTGCACACGGTACTATACAGCCTCGGCTCAATATCTCACTCATTTACTCATTCGAGTCTTAGAAAAACACATGATAATCTTTAAACATTACTTACTAGAGCATGCTTGCCTGAAATCATAACATTTTCGCTAGATTTTAGCAAATCAATAAACATATGCTCACATGTAAATTTCGTTGGAAAAATCTAAGCTCATCACGAGCATTTAAAATCATTCCTAGGCAATCATGTATGCTCATAACCATGTGTTCAGAAAACATAAAACATTTAAGCTAATTCATTCCTAAGAAGTCTTATATTCACATAGACATGATTTCAAGCATAGAATATGTTTTCGAAATTCGTTTTGTCACTCACAGCGTTAGATCTAGATTCTCGGCCCGTATACTCGACCTATTTCCTCTTGGCCTCGAAAGCTACCTCCCTCAAATTCAGTTTCTGCAATTCCAGAAGCATTTTCTTGCTACACCCTAAACTTGTCCTAACGGAGCTTCTAATTCAAAATCTACAGACCAGCACGACCCAAAAACCAGAGGTTTCTCAGATTTGACAGCAGATTTTCCCCTCTGACTTCCCCTTTACAAATCAACAACTTAAAGTCAGATTTTGCTCGAGCTTCCTTCACGAAATTTGTTCGAAAATGAGCTAACTTTCCAGAAAATCAAACCTCACCTCTTAATTCTTCTTGTGGAGCTCAAAACGATCTAAATATCAGCAGTGAGCAGGATTGATCACCAAATCTGTCATGCAACCTTGAATTGAATCTTCTCCCCTTCTTCTTCACTTCAAAACTAAGAAAATCCTCCTTCCTCTCTTTCTCTCATCCTCTCCCACGAAGCCCTCTTCTTCTATTTGGTAAATGAGATGCAAGATGGGTAGATAAAGGTATATTTGTAAAATGAATAAAAAAGACTTCCACTTTCTTTTTTTTTTTTCCTTTTTCCTATTTTCCTTTCTTTCTTTTTTTTTAGAAAAACCCCACACATATTATTTTCTCCTTAATACCCCAAACAAATGTTTTAAACATTTTTTTTTTTTAGAAAATTCAAGGAAAAATCTCGTGAAATCTCGGTTTCACAAAGACAGAGTCGTATGTTTGGCTCCACTTCCTGAAGAACAGGATTCTACCCACAACACATGACACCACTATCTCTCAAAAGAGGGTCATGCTGTTGTATAGCATTTACAAGGGTCTAGACATCAATCTAGGTAGAATCCTGAGATAGGAGATTGTGGTATGAGCTCAAAGGAACGTGGGATGACTTTTCTTTCCCACCCTGATTATTAAACTCTGTAGGAGGGTGGGACTGTACCCAGAAGGTGGAGAAGAGATCGACAGGTGCAAGGTAACCCTGGATTTGTTGGCTATCAACAAATTGAAGGCCTTGCATGAACAGAAGCTCACTTCTCCAAAGAATGAACCTTCTACTTCACACTTTGCAGCCCCATATCCATCACATCAAGCAACACCGGGACCATCTGAGCCACCACAAGACGACTTCCAGGCTCAGATGCATAGACTTCAGGAGCAGAGTAGGGCCTATTGGGCCTATGCAAGAGAGAGAGACGAGGCCATTCGAAAGGCCCTCACAGAGCTAACCATGGGCAAGGCCCCGACACTACCTGACTTCCCTACTATTCTCTCGGAGTTTATGGACACACAGAGAGATGATTCATCCTCTACCTCTTAGGGAAGTATTATTTCTCTACTCTATCTTTATTGCTTTCGTACTTTGTTTACTTGCTTTTGTTCTAGGTTAGTTTACTTACTTTCATGGGATAGATTTGATGTTTTCTAGTATAGGTTGAATTGTTTTTGTTTATTTGCTTTTGTTAAAAACACTTGTTGCTTAAATGATTTTCCTTACACCTTGCACATGTCTGCATAAAAATCAAATTTCAAAAACAAGTTTTCAATTTTCTTTCTTTGGTTGAGGAGTTAAAAAGTTTTCGAATTTCAAATTTTCAAATTTCAAAAACAAGCTCTCTCAACTTCCACCTACTTTATGCAAATTTAGGTTTAAGTTTCATGTACCTTATCAATCACTTTTCTTCATAAACCATTCAAATCTGAATTCTCCTTGTGTTTAGACTACTTATTATGCTTAAGAGAGTTTAGTTCAATGTTCAGCATGTCTAGTCAAAACAACAAATTGTACCCGAACCCCTCAATATGCCTTATGTTTTAGTCAATGGGGACATTGACCCATTTAAGTTTGGGGGGAGAGTTGAGTTGTAGTGTTGAGTTGCAGTGATATGTTGTAAATGCCATTATATGGATGAATCATGTATTACACTACTACTAGAACTTCAATAAAAAAAAAAAAAAAAAAAGAAGAAAAGGGAGATACTCCTCCTTCCAGAGTTAACCAAGCAACTAGAGGCGGTCATGACACCCATGATTTTCTTTGCATGAAAGGTTGACTTAGGAAGTGAGTATGTGAAAACAGTCTAAGCAATGACTTATGCTCGTAGTCAGCTACTTTCACCATATCGAGTCTCCCCTAAGTTTTGTTCATACTTTATTCGGACACGAACTTCTAAATAAGGGAGTGTAAGCACTTGTTCTCCTCGAAAGAGGTTGAACAAAGTTAGAAAGAAGGAACAAACTTCGGGTTGTTTATCGTCTTTCATTTAAGTTTTGTTGCTGTTTTATTCTTCCATCAAGTTGCAAGTTTCTGTTTTATCTATTAAATTTCAATTCTTTAAGTTGTAATTCAAGTTTTGTTTCAAGTTATTATTGTTTAATTCCGCACTTTAATGGTGTAAGTGTCAGTTAGGGTAGGTTGTGGGCTCATTTTAGAAGCATTTTGTCTAAATCGTACAGAACTCGAAATAGGCAGTATACGGGCACAAGAGGCAGAATCTCTGAAATTGCCGGACCTAGCTAAGTAAGTTTTTGGGCGCATGGTGGGTGCATTTCCTCAAGGTTGAAACAGATTTGAACCCCCTGCTTCTCATTACAGTTTTCTTATCTATTCTTTTAGTTCCCTTTGTTTTCATTGCATAAAACCCCGAAAAACATCTTATTTAATGGTTACCTTCGATTGCAACTTGAAAGTACTTGTGTTGTTAACTGAAAAGCTCTTTGTTAACCATTTTCTTGGGTTCGATACTGGGAATACTTCGATATATTACTTGTTGGACAGTGTGCACTTGCGCTTGCTTTTAGTGTATAGTAGACGCCACCATCACAGACGTAAATCACCTAACAGTTGGTGAAGTTGATGATTAAAAAGAGAAGAAAAAACACTAACCAAAGGATTTTTGCTCTTAGGCTTGTTAGACCGTCATTTTCTCATGCTCTAGTCTTTTAGAGGTGTTAGGTGAGGCTAAAACAAAGGAAGAGGAGTCACCTCTTAGTACTGGGTCCACTCGGCTTTTAGCTTTTCAAAGGTTAAGCAAGCCATTGGGGGAGAAGGAAGTACCTTGTTAGCTCAATCTCCTAGTTCCACACAACCTTCAGCCTTTTGAAGATTGAGTATGCCCACATATGAATGGGTAAGTACTTCATCAACTTCAGCATCGTTGCGACCATTAGTTTTTCAAAGGTTAAGTGTGACCATGTTAAAGAGTAAGACGCCTGCTACGTTAGTCTTCAACGGACTCCGTCATGAAAGCTCGGTACAGGCTTTAGAAGATAAGTCCTTTAGCAAGGTAAAAGGTGACAAAGATGTTCACAACGTTGTTCCTTCTCGAATGAAGAGAAAAACTTTTGTTATCATCAACACGGAAGATTTGTTAAAGGTAAAGCGGCATGGTGTATTCATCACCAATCCCTCGGAGGAAGATTTAGAACAAGATGAAGGTGTGGCCTCTTGCCATCACATCATAATTGAAGAATAAATGGAGGTTGAAATGTTTGAAGAGAATGCAGATGAGGCACCATTTCCATCAGTCAACAGTGGATGAGCTTGAGGAGGTGAACCTTGATACCGCAGAGGAGCCATGCCCAACTTTCATAAGTGCATCACTTACTCATGAATAAGAAGACAAATATATATGAGCCTGCTCACTTCATATAGAGACATCTTTTCTTGGTCATATAAAGTGATGTCAGGACTTGACCTGAAAGTAGCTGTCCATCACATCGCCATCAAACAGGGGCATCGACCAATCAAGCAAGCTCAACGAAGTTTTCGACCAGAGCTTAATCCTTAAATTGAGACATAGGTCAATAAGTTAATTGAAGTTAGATTCATTGCGAAGTAAAATACCCAACATGGATTGCGACATTGTTCCTATTAGGAAAAAGAATGGACAACTCTGCGTTTGTGTTGACTTTCACTACTTGAACAACGCATGCCCAAAAGACTACTTTTCCCGCACCTCACTTAAATTATGGTCGATGCCACCACAGGACATGAAGCTTTGTCTTTCATTGATGGATCATCGGGTTATCACCAAATTTTGATGGCTCTTGCAGATGAAGAAATGATAGCTTTTCGATCTCCAAAAGGGATATATTGTTATAAAGTGATGCCCATTAGACTAAAGAACGCTGACGCCACTTATCAACTTGCCATGCAAAAGGTTTTCAACGACATTTTGCACAAACATGTTGAGTTCTACGTCAATGATCTCGTGGTCAAGTCTAGGAAGTGACGAAATCACATAAAAGATCTAAATATGGTGTTTGATCGCTTAAGGAAATGTCAGCTAAGGATGAACTCTCTCAAATGTGCATTTGGCGTGACTTCTGGAAAATTCATTGGGTTCGTTGTAAGACATCAAGGGATCGAGATAGAACAATCAAAGATTGATGCCATACAAAAGATACCGATGCTGAGAAACTTACGGAAGATGAGAAGTCTTCAGGGACGTTTTCCCTATATCAGGAGATTCCTCTCTAACTTAGCTGGTCAATGCCAATCTTTTCAAAGGTTAATGAAGAAAGGGGAAAATTTTGTGTGGGATGAAGCATATCAGAACACTTTTGAAAGCATCTTGAAGTACCTCTTCAATCCTTTTGTATTAGGTGCCCCTATAACAAAGAAGCCACTGAGTACATCGCCGCGTAGCTTTTAGCGCAAAAAGGGGAAAAAGGGAAGGAACGAGCCCTCTTTTACCTAAGTAGGACTTTGAACAGAGTCGAAGTAAATTGTTCTCTATTTGAGAAAATGTGTCTTTCCCTTTTCTTCGCTATAGACAAACTAATGCACTACATGCAAGCATTCATAGTGCACTTGGTAGCAAAAGCTGACTTGATCAAGTACGTCCTATCAAGATCGATAATTTCTTGACATTTGGATAAATGGGTGATCTTGCTCCAGTAGTGCGACATAATTTACGTGCCTCAGAAGGCGGTAAAGGGACAAACATTAGCTGATTTTGTGGCTAGTCACCCAATTCCATTAGACTAGAAGTTATGCGAGGACTTACCTGATGAGGAAGTCTTTTATGTTCAAATCATGGAGCCATGGACCATGTACTTTGATGGCACAGCACGAAGAAATAGAGTTAGGGACAGGCATTGTCCTTATTTCCCTGGAGAAGCATATGCTTCCTTACAACTTCACGCTTAGTGAGTTATGCTCGAATAATGTGGTTGAATATCAAACTTTAATAATCGGTCTTCAGATGGCCATGGAGATCGGCATAACATGTATAGAAGTCTAAGGGGATTCAAAGTTAGTCATTAATCAACTCTCGCTCCAGTATGATGTAAAACATGAAGACTTGAAGCCTTATTTTGCCTACACAAGGCAACTGCTGGAAAAGTTTGACAGCATAGTACTCGAATATATACCAAGGGCAGAGAATAAGAAAGTAGACGCCCTGACAATCTTGGGGGATTTGACGGTAAACATCTTACTTTGCCAAAAGTGGATCATGTCGTCAATTGAAGATGAGCATAAACAAGTAAATGGGATATCTGTCTATGCCATTGAAAAAGAAGGTTGGCAACATCTTATTATAGACTATCTTTAGCATGGGAAGCTCCCCTCAGAGTCTCGATGCAAGGCTTATATGTGAAGAAGGGTTCCCCAATTCAGCTATTATAAAGAGACCCTTTATCATCGCTTTTATGAAGGATTATTCCTTTGATGCCTCAGAATGGAGGAATCGATCAAAGCACTAGAGGAGGGCATTCAGGCATCTGCAGGGCTCACTAGTCGGGTCCAAAACTTCATTTTCAATTGAAAAGAATGGGTTATTACTAGCTTAAAATGGTTTGAGACTCAATGGAGTATTCAAAGAAGTGCGAATCTTGTCAATTCCATGCGAGCTTCATACATCAGCCATTAGAACCTTTACATCGAACTATCACTTCATGGCTTTTCAAAGCTTGGGGGCTTGACTTTGTTGGTTAAATAACGCCTAAGTTGTCAGCAAGACACTCTTACATCCTCACAGCGACATATTACTTTTCGAGATGGGCCGAAGCAATTGCATTAAGAGAAGACAAGAAGGGAAATGTTGTGGATTTCGTTTGGGCTCATATCATTTCCGCTACGACATCCCACGTCACATTGTGACAAATAATGAAACACAATTCTCCAACAGTCTAATGGACAATTTATGTTAGAAGTTCAAGTTCAAGCAGTACAAATCATCCATGTATGATGCTGCAACAAATGGGTTGGCAGAGGTGTTCAACAAAACGTTATGCAACTTGTTGAATAAAGTAGTCTTTAAGAAAAAAATAGACTGGCAAGAAAAGATTGGTGAAGCACTATGGGCTTACAAAACTACGAATTGCACTCCAACAGGCATTACAACTTATTCCCTTGTCTACAGGATGGAGGTCATGCTCCGTTTGGAGAGAGAGATTCCGTCATTAAGGATGGTTGTATAGGAAGGGTTAACAACAGAAGATAATGTAAAGTTGCACCTTCAAGAGTTGGAAGCACTCGACGAGGAAGATTAGAAGCCCAACAAGTATTGGAGAAGATTAAATGCCCAGCAAGCATTAGAGTGTTATCAAGCACGAATGACCAAAGCTTTTGATAAAAATCTCAGACCGCGATCGTTTCAAGTTGGTGATCTTGTACTTGCTGTTCAAGACCCATCATCACAACGTGACATAAGGGAAACAAATTTATATCCAAATGGGATGGACCCTATGTTGTCAAAGAAGTCTACACAAATGGGTCACAAGATTGTGAATAAAGACAGCTTAAGGATCGACTATATCAACGAGAAGTTTCTTAAAATAATTTATGCATAAAATGTAAATAATCCTTTTCATACGAGTATAAACTATATGTCACTCCTAGCCAGCATGAGTTTAAAATGTGAATGGTAAAAAAAACATGTGAACTACATTATGACTTGATCCCTTCCATTAAAAGGGTATGCATGCAACTTAAAGAAAAAAAAAACTTTAAGTTCAGTCAAAGTAATAAATAAAAAGATCCAAGTCATGAGTACAATTCAAATATATTATTATGTCATGAGCAAACGAGGTTACAAGTGGGCCAACTAAACCAATAAAATATCAATAAGGAAGCAATGAAAGAAGAAAAGCTAAATTATCCCTTTTAAAGTCCCGCAATTCTTGCCTCTGCATCCTCTAGGTAGTCACGAAGCGCTGCTAGACTCTCGACATCTTCTTCACTAGCAGTCAAGGTAGTTTTAACTGCACTTATTTCTTTACGTATTTTGGAGGCTTCAAGTTTCTGCTGATCTAAACATTTCTCTTCCTATGAGACGAGCTTTAAAATTCTCTCATGGTCCACATCTAAAGTTTTGAGCTTGATTCTGAGTCTTTCAATCTCAAGAAGTGAACTCAGACTATTGCTGGAGTGCGCTTTTTTTCAAGGGAGACATTGTCACTCGATGAAATGTCATCCAACTTGCTTCAAAGCTCTGCCAAATTACATACAGTCCATTTGGGCCAAGGTCTACTTGGAGGAGTACGACAACTGCCGTTCATTATACTTTCCCACATGGCGAAAGTAGTCACCTACAAACTGGCAAAGAGTTGGCAACTTTGTCGCGTCAACATTTGAGACAATCTGAAATATCTTGTGCATTTCTAGTTCAAGAGAAGGAACTCTCTCAAAGGGAGCACACAAGTTTTGTTCGAGTAGCCTCCCACATGGTTTAAGCAACCAATGTTGTATGTCGGAAAAACGCAAAATCATGGTGTCAGCATTGAAGATGGAAACCTCTGAAGCAGTAATTTGCACTTCTCTCAGTTCTTGTCGGGATTCTGTATTAACAGTAATAGGTTGGGTCAAGGTCATCACTCTGTCAGCTGGTGCTCTGAATAACTCAATCTGCTTAAGGAAGGCGTCCAAAACGTGACGAATTGTCAGTGATTGATTTCCCAAGGACACATACAAGGTAGGAAAGGATGCATAAGTCAATATATAAGTACCTAAACAATTTAAACAAAGGAGATGGGTAAAAGAAGCGAGCACCAACCAGAGGTCTTGGGGGCTTAAGAAGTTGTCGAGCCCCTAAGATGCCTTCGAAATGGTTGCCATTGGAAGTCATCAAATTCCCATTTTCCTCAGTCTTTTCCAATGACAATCGTCATTGTTACTGTAGCTCGCATCGTCACAACCAAGGAAGCCCTGGATTTTCCAATGTCTCAACCGGCATCTCACAAACATTCTTTCCTACACCACTTGCATAGAGTCTTTGGTGAGTCTATGTTTAGCTAAAGGGGGGGTAAAGCTGGCTAAGAAGAGTCATACACCTTCCTCGAGATAGTTTCGTGTTTTTGTAGCCACCAATTCTTGTAAGTATGGGTGGTTTGATTGTTCGGACTGAAACGTTGGCTTAAAGAAAAGATTTTTTGATTCAAAACAAAGCTCCAGTCTAGTGCAAGTGCACATTGTTTATTGCAAGTAATAAATCTTTGGTATTCCAGAGTATTGTACCCAAGGGAACGAATTTTAACAAAATCTATGAAGATGACACAAATTCATTTAAAAAATGAAATTGCGGTAACCAAGGGTATAAAAGTTCTAAGAGGTTGTTTTTGCTAAAGGAAATAATTAAAGAGAAGAACGAAAATCAAAGGATTCAACACCTAACTAAAATTCAACGAACTTACAAGATTGAAGATTAAAACAGTGACTAGCTAGAAAATAAAAATGTGCAAAAACATAAAAACAACAATAAACCAGTGTTTTCCTTCCTTTGATCGAACCATATACACCTTCAAAGGTAATTGGATCTTAACCTCCTTGAACTTTCGTTGATGAGGGATCAGACTCGGAAATTACATGCACCACGAAGCACCAACTACTGGAAAATGACAGAAACGCATTCGAGGGCTAGGGTTCCATCTTTTCTCTTCTACAAGCTTAGGTCAACTTATAGGCGTGAAATCGAGCTGAAAAATCTCCTAAATCTCGCAAAAATCTCTATGAATCTTATGATTTCCGTGATGTTCGCGTTTTCCAGACTTTTCAGAAAATGCAATTGCATTTCAAAAATGGAATGCAATTGCATTTTTTCCTTTGTTCACCATCTTGTTTTCCCACAGAAATGCAATTGCATTTCGAAAGTGGAATGCAATTGCATTTTCGTACTTGCTCCAAATCTACACAAAATCAACAAATTAGCTTAATTTTCATTCTCTTTTCAACTTCTCTCCTTCTTTTCAATACTTCGATAGGCTTTTATGAATTTATCTAATAAACACTATTTTTAGCTTGCTCGTCATACAACAAAACACACAAAAATGACAAGAACAACCTAGTTTAAGGTTAAATAATCGTCATAAATGAGAATTATCATTCAACTTGAATGAGGGGAGATACACTCGTGATGAAGTCAATATCTCAGTACAGAGTCTCCAAGAGTGAACGACATTGTCCAAGCTAACGTAGAAGGCATCCTCATGTAAGTCATTGGGTGGGGGCATCCTCATGCAAGTCATTGGGTACATCTTGGTAGAAACCAAATTGCTGACCAAAACAACAAGGGTTGTAAGCTTCAATGGTCATCAACTTTCCAGGGCGAAGGATAGATAACGCGATCGAAGACTTGTAAAAAGTGAGGAAGATGAAAACGACAAGCCTTTGACATCCTTTAGAATCTTAGCCTTCTTCCTGGAAGGAAGACTCATGTCCCACAATATAGATGTGTCCTGATGGATCAATTAGCGAGCTTCGAGACTGTTAAAGTATTTTGCGTCACCTTCTCCGAAATAGTCAACCATCCAGGGGCCCTTTACTTTGGTGGTAGGTTTATAATTCGTGCCACAGTAGTGGACAAGCCAACCATGGACGTAGTGAATGAAAAAAAAGAATTCAGAGAGTCTGGTAGAGTAAAGAGTGTTGTAAATTTGGCCGAGGTCATGGTAAATATTGGATAGAATTGGAACCAAAAAGTTAAACATACTCCTTTTTGCCATGAGGGTCGCAACCTTAAATACATCAAGGTGAAGCAGGTTCATACTCTTGTAGGGAGAGCAAGATGCCAAATAGGTATGTTCCTTCCATTCTACCTCTATGCCAAGGAGTTGGAACAATTCCTGCTCTTTGGAAGACTAATCTCGCACCTGTGTGGTAGAGCCATCTGGATTGTGGGCAGAGCGAGGGTGAGAAGTTTTCTTTGGCCTACGTCCTGGAGGCTTTGCATACCCCAAGCTGCCCATAAACCATAAGGAAATCCATAGGTGCACTGAGATTTGTTGTCTCTCCATTTGTTGGGACGCAATACAGTGATAAGCGTGGAATAGATAACTACAACTTTTTGGAAGAGAGTCGTTTGATCTTGTGACCCTATTGATGATCGATTTCGCAAGCGCACGAATCGTTACAAGTAATACAGTGATTGAAATCAAAGTTCGTTCTCCACAGGGACTGAAAGCTACGAATTACCAAATTATCTAGCCTTAATTTTATCTAAGTACCAAATTGTCAAGGATGAATGGATAATTTAAACTTGCTTGATGAATAAATTTGATAAAGCTCTATAAATGATAGTGAAAAAACAGAGGAATGAGAATTAATTTGTAAAAACTCTAGAACAATGATTTCGCCAAAAACTTCCTCCTACTCTTTGTTCATTAATAGATTATGTTTTCTTGTATTTCAAGATTGTTGGCAAGCTCTACCATATAGACTCGATATTCTTTCTCAAGCAATAACAATGTTCATTGAAGTGTAAATTGCCTATATCTCTATGACAATTCAACAAATCAATTATTAAGCCCGTAGAACCTAAAATTGCCTACAAGGATACCTCTATCTCAAGTGTAAATTAGGGAAAATGCTTTAGTTCATCAATGATTCTTGTTTCTCAACCTCAAATCATGACATAAGAATAATGTAAGATTGGCCAAATCTAAAAATACTTTAGATGCAAAAGCATTCTCACAACCACATATGAAATAGAAACATCATCTATTAATTAAGAGAGAGTATGATTCAATATTTGACTACATCAAAGCTCTAGAAAGAAAAACTTAGTTCATAATGTAAATCTTAACAAAACCAACAAAAATCATCATTTGGGTCTCTACAAACAGCAAAAAGAGAAAGAATAAGTGAAATAGAAACAAATTAAGCTTAGCTCCACTTCTTTTTGGTTGCTAAAGACCTCCAAGATGAGCAATCTCTTCTCCTTTTGTCGTTCTCCCTCTTTTTCTCTGTTTTTCGCCCCCTTTCTGCCCTAAAAAACCATCCCCCAAATGATAAAAAACGTCCATTTTTAAGTTAGGGCCGCGACGTAGCGCCTAGGCGGAACTACAATGCCTAGGCGCCATGCTGTTGCCCATCTTTCTTCTAATGCAGCGCCTAGGCGCCATTTGCAGCCTTTTACTTTGCCCCTTTTTTTATTGAAACAAACACTTGAATGCCCACAATACACCTACAAAGATAATAAACACAAACAAGTAAAAATTAAGCAAGATTAATAAAACAAAGACCTCAAAAGCTAATCAAAAGCCTAAAATGCACCCTATTTTGCTATGCTTAAACTAGCTTAACAAAATACCCCCAACTTAAACTTTTGCTCACCCTCGAGCAAATAATCATGAAAGCAAAAACTCGACGCCAAGTAAAATTATGCAAAATGAATAGTCTCATGCCTCTCAAGAACGTTCATCAACTTTCAAAACAAAAGAAATAAAGTGCAAGCAATATCAATCATATATAACAGATAAGCTTCGTTGTCTTCACTTTAAACCCCTGATTTGTGTGTGTACAATTATTGATAATTTACCACCCTTCAACTTAAAGAAATTTTTTACCACAATAGAACTTGCCCAATTTCCAGTGGACTCTAAAATCTCACCTTTTGGCCAGCTTTCACTCAAGCAAAACCATGTCAACTAGGATCATAAGAAAACTTTAATAGATACGCATGTTAGCAACTTTTTTTTTTTATGAGAGAGTCTCTTAATCACTTATGCCTTCGCTCCAACGTACTAACACTTTGTGGTGAAAGCAGCTGACAACGAGCACAAGTCACTATTAAGACTGCATTCACATACTCACTTCCTAAGCAAACTTTTCATGCAAAGGAAATCATGGGTTTCATGACTGCCCCTAATTACTTAATTCACTCTAGAAGTAGGAGCATTTTTTTTTACCAACAAGAAGTAAACAACACAAGTCTTTTCCTAGCAAACATTGCATTTCGATTGATTCAGAAGGCTAGAGCAAGTTCAAAGGCAGCAAAAAGATTCCTTTAAACATCAAGGCAACAAAATACTTATAATTGAGTGCTCATAAGAGTATCAACATGATAAAAATAAAGTTACTATGCTTTTCAGTCAGACAATAATCAAAATACTTACACTTTTTAATCTTTTGTTTTAGAAGAAATCAGAACATTTTATTAATCAACAAAAACTATTCAAACTCAAAGAAATCCCTCTACCCCCAACTTAAAAACATGCATTGTCCTCAATGTATGAAAAAGACAGAAAAGATGATAGAATTAGTAATGCAGAAATAAAGAGGGGATACTGAGACTTCCCTGAGTAAAATGTCGATCATATGTCATCATCTTCATCAGAAGCTGGCGGGGGGTGAGGAAATTGAATAGGATCAGGTCCCTGATTAAAACATTGGTGCAACAACATTTGAAGAAGATTCTCATTAAATTGGTTCTGATAGGCGTATTGTCTTTGCTGACGCCACTCAATTCTATCAACTCGCTGCTCGAGGGTTAAAGGTGCTCTAGCTTGTTGGGAGGAACTAGCTTTTACCTGCGGGAAATGCTCAATCGCTGCTATGCCATACCTTACCCGTCACACTAAGCTCCGATGTCTTGAAACTCAACCTTTCATCTCGTCGAGTTTTTCATTGGGTCCCGGGTTTACATAACGTTCTTATGATGTGGTCATAATCAAGTTCTTCCATTATGTAGATGTTAAACCCATCTCTATCAATATTTTGGAGCCCAAAAAGCCTATTGATAGAGGAAGAATCAAAAGCCACTTGTCTTCTCCTCACAAACACTGAAGTGCTCCCTTCTTGGATGTTTGCATAGAATTCACGAACTACGGGGACAATAGCGGATTGAGGCGGCTTAATAAACTCCCCCATCCCCTATCTTGTATATTTCTAAAGATTGAAGGTTGTTCTATAGGACAAGGCTCTAATCCTCTCTCGGGGACAATGCTTCTCCTAACAACCAATTCTAAATAAGAATGGGAGGCGTTCACATCAACAAATTTATTCCTATCGAAAGATTCTGATGAACTTCCTCCAGATTTAGCACGTTTTGGGGCCATTAGTAAAAATGCGAAAGAGTAGTTTTTTTTTTTTCAACAAAAACTCTCCAAACTTCACCTTCTTTCTAACAATTCCAAGAAAAAACACAAATTTCTTCAACCAACAAATCTCCAAACTTCACCCAATTCCAACCAAAACATAAATTTCTTCAACAAAAATTCTCCAAAACTTCAAATCTTCATGGGTAAGTGCAGACTCACATCCAAGAGACGAAAAATTTCATCTAGTAAGCTTCTAGAACTTAGATGTGTACAAAGAAAAATACTTACTTGGAAGAGATACCCATAAGAATAGATGAAGATGCACTTGAAGATCTTGATGAAGCTTCCACCTATTTGAAGAAATTTGGCCCTATAAGAAGCAAATAGTTAGTGGGTAAGAGAATTTGAAGCACATGAAGGAAAGATTTGGGTAATGGAGATGAGTTGATGGAAGAAGAAGAAGGTAAAGGGAGAAAGTGGCGTTTTTATCTAGCCCTAGAGCTCAAAACAGAGGGGTGGGGGGAAGGGCTGCTCGAAATAAAAAGGGTGTTTATTACTTTTTTTTTTTTTTAAAAGGCGCTGCACTACTGATCTCAATGTGCAAGGCAGCGCCGAGGCGCCTCTTGCAGCCCCGAGGCGCTGCGCTATTATTATTTTTTTTTTTTTCGAAATAGCTTCCTCCTTCTTTAAGCACCTACACCCAAAAAGAAAAAAAATAAGAATAAGAGGTATAGAATTAAACAAAATAAAAGAAATATAAAGAAAAGAAGAAAACAAAATTGAATGCAAAAGAAGTAAAAGAGTTGGGTTGCCACCCAATTAGTGCTTAGTTTAATGTCCTTAGCCTGACCATGTTCGCTTTATATCGAATTTAGCAACATTGCAGTCTTCCTTCTTTCGAACGAGTCATGAACATAGGGCTTCAAGCGTTGTCCATTTACTTTGAATAATTCACCGCTCTCATTGCACACATCTACTGCTCCATGGGCAAAAACTTGAACTACTGTAAACGGGCTCGACCATTTAGATTTCAATTTTCCTGGAAATAATTTAAGGCGGGAATTGTAGAGTAGCACTAGCTGACCCGAAACGAAGGTTCTTCTCCTGATGTGCTTATCGTGCCATGCCTTGGTTTTCTCTTTATAAATTCGAGCATTCTCATACGCATCGTTTCTAAACTCATCCATCTCACTCAATTGTAATAACCTTTTTTCGCCAGCCAGTTTCAAATCCATGTTCAACATTTTCACAGCCCAATATGCTTTATGTTCCAGCTCAACTGGAAGGTGGTAGGCTTTACCAAAAACCAACCGGTAAGGAGACATCCCAAGTGGGGTTTTAAATGCAGTTCGATACGCCCACAAGGCGTCATCTAATTTCTTAGTCCAATCTTTCCCCGAATGATGCACTGTTTTCTCCAAGATTCTCTTCACCTCTCTATTACTCAGCTCAGCTTGCCCATTGGTTTGAGGATGATATGCCAAAGCCATCCGATGTTTGACTCCATATTTGGCTAGAAGTGCAGCAAATTGCTTGTTGTGAAAATGTGTTCCTCCATCACTGATAATTGCCCTTGGTACCCCAAATCTTGTAAAAATATTTTTCTTAAGGAAATTTAGGACAACCTTTCCTTCATTCGTTGGCGTAGCAATTGCCTCTACCCATCTTGAAACATAGTCGACTGCCAACAAAATGTATTTGTTGTTGTATGAAGATGGAAAAGGCCCCATGAAGTCCATGCCCCAGACATCGAATAATTCCACCTCCAAAATGTTTTGCAAGGGCATTTCGTCCTTCTTAGAGATGTTCCCAACTCTTTGGCATTTATCACATGCTATTACAAACGCGTGGGCATCTTTGAATAGAGTGGGCCAATAGAATCTGCTTTGCAACACCTTTGCAGCTGTTCTATTTCCACCATGATGACCTCCACATTCTAAGGTGTGACAATGTCACAAAATATTTCCCATCTCTTCCTCTAGAATACACCTTCGTATGACTTGATCTGAACATTGTTTATACAATATTGGCTCATCCCAAAAATAGTGCTTCACCTCTGAAAAGAATTTCTTTCTTTGTTGGTAAGAGAGGTCCGGAGGCACTACTTTTGCTGCCAAGTAGTTCACCAAATCTGCAAACCACGGAACTTCATTTGTTCCTGTCACTGCAAAAAGATACTCATCGGGAAAATTATCATTAATGGGATTTTTCACATATTCAATTTCAATTGGTAATTCAAGTCTAGATAAATGATCTGCTACTAAGTTTTCTGACCCCTTTTTATCTTTAATTTCAAGGTCAAATTCTTGAAGAAGAAGAACCCATCTAATTAGTCTAGGTTTGGCATCTTTCTTGGTCATTAGGTACTTAATAGCAGAATGATCAGTATACACAATGACTTTACTACCAATCAAATATGATCTAAATTTATCAAATGCAAATATTATGGCAAGCAACTCTTTTTCTGTTGTAGCATAATTTAATTGCGCATCATTTAGAGTCCTACTTGCATAATATATTGCATGAAAAACTTTATCCCTTCTCTGTCCTAGTACAGCCCCGACAATCCCAAGATGGAGTTACAACTATAGGAGTTACAACTATAGGAGCAGACACTAACTTTTCTTTCAACAATTCAAAAGCTTTCATGCATGCATCATTAAATTGGAATTTTGTACCGTGCACCAGTAGGTTCGATAGAGGTTTAGTAATTTTCGAGAAATCCTTGATGAATCTCCTATAGAAACAAACGTGCTCTAGAAAGCTTCTCACTCCTTTCACTGAAATTGGTGGAGGCAACTTCTCAATTGTCTCTATCTTTGCTCGATCCACCTCAATCCCTTTGGAAGAAATTTTGTGACCTAAAACAATACCTTCTCGAACCATAAAATGACATTTCTCCCAATTTAAGACAAGATTAGACTGTTCACACCTTTTTAGGACCAACTCTAGATTAATAAGGCAATTATCAAAAGACATTCCAAAAACAGAAAAGCCATCCATAAATACCTCGATACATTTCTCGACCATGTCTGAAAAGATCGCTATCATACACCTTCGAAATGTGGCGGGTGCATTGCATAGACCAAAGGGCATTCTGCGAAACGCGAAAGTGCCGTATGGACACGTGAATGTGGTCTTCTCTTGATCTTCTGGAGCAATTGCTATTTGTTGGTATCCTGAATACCCATCCAAAAAACAATAATATGCATGTCCAACTAAACGGTCCAACATCTGGCCGATGAAAGGCAAGGGAAAATGATCTTTTCTCGTTGCCTTGTTTAACTTTCTGTAATCTATGCAGATTCTCCACCCAGTAACTGTTCTCGTAGGGATCAACTCATTATTCTCATTCTTCACTACAGTCATATCTCCTTTCTTAGGCACCACATGTACTGGACTCACCCATGCACTGTCTGAGATAGGATATATTATGCCTGCATCTGGCCACTTCAGAACCTCACCCCTAACAACCTCTTTCATCTTTGGATTGAGTCTCCTTTTGTGCTTCAATTGTTGGTGACATTCCTTCCTCCAACAAAATTTTATGCATACACAAGGAAGGGCTCACACCTTTTATATCTGCTAGAGACCACCCTATTGCTTGTCTATGTTTTCACAGCACACGCAGTAATTTTTCTTCTCACTGTCAGATAACTCTGCTGAAATAATCACAGGAAGAGTAGATTCCTCACCTAAGTATGCATATCTAAGATGAGATGGTAGCAGTTTCAACTCAAGATTGGGTGCTTTCTCTATCCAAGGTAAAAGACTTTGTAGATCTTGTCCCAATGATTCAAACCTTTTACCTTCAAAGGGTATTCCACTATCCAACCAATGCACAAGTTCCATCACCTCTAAGTCTTCCAATTCTTCGAGATCGTGGTGGGTAAGACTGACCTCTAATGGAGTTTTCAACGTGGTTATTTTCTTGGAGGCCAAAGAATCAACAACATCCACTCGAAAGCAACCTTCTTGTGTGTTCGGATATTTGATTGAATCGAATACATTAAATTTGACTTCTTCACCTTCCACACGTAATGTCACCTCCCCCTTTCGAACATTGATGTTTACATCTCCTGTTGCTAAAAACGGCCTTCCCAATATGATTGGTATTTCCCTATCTTCCTCCATATCAAGAACAACAAAGTCAGCTGGAAAAATGAACTTATCAACTTTTACTAGAACATCTTCAATGATTCCTCTTGGGTGTTTAATTGATCGGTCAGCTCATTGCAGCGTCATCGTTGTCGGGCTCGCTTCTCCTAATCCAAGCCTTCTGAAAATAGACAAGGGCATTAAATTAATACTCGCACCCAAATCACACAATGCTCTATCAAAATTAAAATTTTCTATAGATCATGGAATTGTAAAACTCCCTGGATCTTTTAGCTTTTGAGGCAATTTCTGCTGCAAAATAGCACTGTATTGTTCAATGAGTGCTACTGTCTCATACTCTTCGAGCTTCCTCTTGTTTGAAAAGATATCTTTCATGAACTTCACATAGCTCGGCATCTGTTCAAGAGCATCTGCAAATGGAATGTTAATATGAAGTTCCTTAAAAACATCTAAAAATTTAGAGAATTGCTTATCTAGCTTATTCTTTCGAAGGCGTTGAGGATATGGCTGTTGCGTGATTTATTAACCATGCAAAGCCGCAAGTGTACGGTGTCAAGTTTTAGTATAGTGATTAATGAGTGCAAAGTATCGTCCTCAAGAATAGTTTTCTAGATCAATTGATTACCGTACATAATAACATCCAATTTTATTTAGAGAAGTAATTTTTAGGAGTTTCTTGATTAACAAAATTAAGTCAAAATAAAGGAGATGCCAAAGAGATAAAAACCTAGGGAATTGACTTCACCAATTGAATCAATATTTTAATTGATTAATCCAATGTATGATTATGCAAAACTATAAGCAAGACACACAGTTATCAAAAGACCCTTCCAAGCCCAATTGACCTCATGCAAGACTATAAACCTAACGTATCCGTCTAGATTTTTATAGCTTACAAGGAATTAAGATTGTCTTTTTATGCTTCTAAGAGAATTCCTCATTTACATGCAAGAATTTACAATTAGTTGTGTTCGAATTTATTCTAATCTAAACACCACTCTTTCAAGCACAGATTTAGATCAATGACTCATGAAAACCTTGGCCAAAAATTCACAAGCATTAAGTGCATTCAAACAGAAAATAGTTAAAAAGCATAATCAAGCATGGATTAACAACAAAATAAAGAATTCAATGGGTACATCAATTCCCTAGCTAAAGTTTAGTCACTCATAATCACGAAAAACAATTCTAAACTTAAACAAAAATCCATAGCAAGAACTACAACAAAAAGGGAAAGGAAAAAACTCTATTTCACATGTCGATCCTCGTTCCCCATGCACGTCACGATCTCGAACTTCCAACTCTCATTCTCTGGTCTCAAGAATGTTCCTTGTCTCCAATATTATAGTAGAAATTGAGCTAGGGCTTAATTTTCTCCAAAAGCAACTCCGCCTTTTTGCAAGCAAGTAAGGATTCTTTTATAGAAATTGGGGCAGCGTCGAGACGCTAGGGACAGCGTCTCGATGCTGTACCCTAATTCGCACAGTAAAGACGGAAAATCGGGGCAGCGTTGAGACGCTAGGGACAGCGTCTCAACGCTACGGACGGAAGGGACCTCGTGCGCGTGTTTTCATCGTCTCAACGCTATGTGTACGGAAATCCTGCTTTTCAAGGCTGCACCTATAGCGTTGAGACGCTATACATAGTGTCTCAACGCTATGCTCTCGGGCATTCTTGCTCAATTCCTTGCATTGCTTCGCATGGCCTCGAAATTTATATTCCGTTAGCTCCAAACTCGCCATGATATCTCCAAATTCTCCAGTTTCGCTCCGATTGCTCGATAACTGAAATTTCAATAAATAAACTCGTGAAAAACACCAAGTAGGCTATAAAGACCAACAAAAGTAAAGCTTAGAAATAGCACATTTTGTGTGCTATCAATGGCACATGCTGCTCTTGTTCCACTGGTGCCTTCCCTTTTTGATTAAGCAACTCTTTGACAACTGGCTCTTGTTCTATTGGAGCTTCTATGGGTGCAACTGAAATATTGCTCTTGTTCACATTGTTCTTTTCCTCTTTATTTTTGGCTTCAAGTGTCTTGCCACTTCTCAACGAGATAGCCTTGCATTGCTCTTTAGGATTTACCTCAATCGTGCTTGGAAAGTTCCCTTGTGGTCAATCCTTCAACAGAATTGCAAGTTGACCAACTTGCACTTCCAAATTCTTAATAGATGCTGCTTGATTTTGGAAATTGGTCTTTGTCTCAGCCAAGAACTGATTCGTGTTTTGTGCCATATGTATCATTGCTTCTTCGAGACTACTTTTCTTTTCTTGACCCTGAAATCCTGGTGGTGGGTTTTGGTTGTTATTCTGCTTCCACGAAAAGTTAGGGTGATTACGCCAACCAAGATTATATGTATTCGAATAGGCGTTATTTTGTGGACGATTAAAGTTTCCTACAAATTGAACTTGTTCACTGCACCCTGGCATAAATGGATTTCCAACTTGGCAGTCCTCACTTCTATGGGCCCCATGGCAATATTCACAATGCCCAAGAGGTGATTGAATCGCATTTACTGTCATTTGACTTGCTTGGAGTTGCTTAGTAAGTGAAGCCACCTGTGCAGTCAAATTTGCTATGGCATCTACCTCACTAACTCCCATTGCCTTCTTCTGAACTAATCTCTCGCATGGCCATTCATAGTGATTCATGGTCATTTCTTCCAACAACTCAAAAGCCTCGTTCTCAGTTTTGCTCATGAACGCTCCTCCTGAAGTTTCATTAATGGAGGTCCTCGTATTGCCATCTAATCCATTATAAAAATTTTGTACTTGCATCCATCGAGGAAATCCATGGTGAGGACACTTTCTTAAAAACTCCTTGTATCGTTCCCAAGCTTCATATAAACTCTCTCCTTCATACTGAGAAAAGTTCCTAATCTCACTTCGAATCTTAGCTGTTTTTGCTGGTGGAAAGAACTTGGCCAGAAACTTTTGAGCTAAATCATTCCAAGTTTCAATAGAAGCGACTGGCAAAGAGTTTAACCACTGCTTAGCTCAAGCCTTTAGAGTAAAGGGGAAAAGTCTCAGTATAATGGCATCATCAGTCACTCCATTGTATTTGAATGTATCACATATTTTCAGGAAGTCAGAGATATGGGAATTTGGATCTTCATGTTGTAATCCACTAAAATTCACTGAAGTTTGGATCATCTGAAGCGTAGCTGGCTTAATCTCAAACTTATTAGCTTGAATTGCTGGCCTCCGATAGCAGAATGTATCTCCGTTACGTTTGGCAACACATAGTCTCTCAAAGTTCTATTCTCATTCTGTCCTGCACCTTCTGCCATCATTTCTTGTCTTTATGCAGTCCACTCTCTTTTTTTTTTTCTATTTCTTCTGCAAGTGTGTTCGATCTCAGAATCAAAAAGAATTACATTACTACTTCCAAATTTTCGCATACACTTGCTTAAACTCCTGACAAAAACAAAAACAAATAACATAAATTAAAATAAAACTCATATTAAGACTAAAGCCATTGATTTTGATATTGATAAATTAAACATTCAGTCCCCAGCAATGGCGCCAAAAACTTGATGATCGATTTCGCAAGCGCACGAATCATTACAAGTAATACAGTGATTGAAATCAAAGTTCATTCTCCACAGGGACTGAAAGCTACCAATTACCAAATTATCTAGCCTTAATTTTATCTAAGTACCAAATTGTCAAGGATGAATGGATAATTTAAACTTGCTTGATGAATAAATTTGATAAAGCTCTATAAATGATGGTGCAAAAACAGAGGAATAAGAATTAATTTGTAAAAACTCTAGAGCAATGATTTCACCAAAAACTTCCTCCTACTTTTTGTTCATTAATAGATTATGTTTTCTTCTATTTCAAGATTCTTGGCAAGCTCTACCCTATAGACTCGATATTCTTTCTCAAGTAATAACGATGTTCATTGAAGTGTAAATTGCCTATATCTCTATGACAATTCAACAAATCAATTATTAAGCTCGTAGAACCTAAAATTGCCACAAAACCCACAAGGATACCTCTATCTCAAGTGTAAATTAGGGAAAATGCTTTAGTTCATCAATGATTCTTGTTTCTCAACCTCAAATCATGACATAGGAATAATGTAAGATTGGCCAAATCTAAACATACTTTAGATGCAAAAGCATTCTCACAACAACATATGAAATAGAAACATCATCTATTAATTAAGAGAGAGTAGGATTCAATATTTGACTACATCAAAGCTCTAGAAAGAAAAACTTAGTTCATAATGTAAATCTTAACAAAACCAACAAAAATCATCATTTGGGTCTCTACAAACAGCAAAAAGAGAAAGAAGAAGTGAAATAGAAACAAATTAAGCTTAGCTCCACTTCTTTTTGGTTGCTAAAGACCTCCAAGATGAGCAATCTCTTCTCCTTTTGTCGTTCTCCCTCTTTTTCTCTGTTTTTCGCCCCCTTTCTGCCCTAAAAAACCATCCCCCAAATGATAAAAAACGTCCATTTTTAAGTTAGGGCCGCGACGTAGCGCCTAGGCGCTGGTAATAAAGAAGCGCAAAAAATTATCCCGAACTGCAGCGCCTAAGCGCCCAGAGTGGCGCCTAGGAGCCATGCTGCTGCCCATCTTTCTTCTAATGCAGCGCCTAGGCGCCATTTGCAGCCTTTTACCTTGCCCCTTTTTCATTGAAACAAACACTTGAATGCCCACAATACACCTACAAAGATAATAAACACAAACAAGTAAAAATTAAGCAAGATTAATAAAACAAAGACCTCAAAAGCTAATCAAAAGCCTACAATGCACCCTATTTTGCTATGCTTAAACTAGCTTAACACCTATTAGTTCTTTCGCAAGAGGGAATGGTCTCGTCGTAAAATTTTCCTTTGATGGGTAGATCTCCAAACTTCCACATATCCCACAAAGATAGGAATACTTCTCCATACAAGGTGTGAAGGTTGTTGGTTGAAGGACACCAGGCTTCACAAAAGGCTCAGATGATATACTGCTCCAAGCAACGGTGAATTCTAGCCAGATTACGGCTCTTAACAAGTTAGAGTGCCACTGGACCCTCTGGTTTCAAGCAACGGTGAATTCTAGCCACTTCTAGCATTACTTACAGAGCAACGGTGAATTCGACGCCCAATGTCTACTTTGGATCGTCATTCGGCTTCCTCTTGTGAAGGAAAAACTACAAGACTCACATCCTGAAGAGACTTTTCCTCCATTTTTTTCGAAAGCTCCATAAAGTACACCATGGTCCTAATAAAAGAGGATCGGGGTTTAAAAAAATGGAAGACATTGCATCGAAATAATTATGATGCCAAAGGTCTAAGGCATGGTCAAGTGGGGAAGGTGAGCCATCCTTAACTCTACCTGAGTCAAGGGTTAGTCACCTTCGAAGTTGTACCAACGAAGAAGGTGAGTCATCCTTCACTCTGCCTGAGTCATGAGTTGGCCACTTTTGAAGTTGAAGTAGAGAGGAAGGTGAACCATCATTAACTCCACCTGAGTTAGGGGTCAGTTACCTTCGAAGTTGAAGCAACAAGGTGACGAGGTGTCTTCTATACGCCAAAAGCAAGTGCAAGTGCACACTGTCAAACAAGTAATATATGGAAGTATTTTGAGTATCGAACCCAAGGAAACGGTTAACAAAAAGCTTTCCAGTAATAACACAAGTACTTGAAAGTTGCAACCGAAGGTAACCAAATAAATAAGATGTTTTGGGGATTTTGTGCAATAAAAATAAAGGAAATTAAAAGACAAAATAAGAAACAGTAATGAAAAGCAGGAGATTCAAATCTTTTCAACCCTGAGGAATTGCACCCACCATGTGCTGCAAACTTGCTTAATTAGGTTTGTCTATTTTAGAGATTCCGCCTCTTGCTCCTGCATACTAACTCTTTCGAGTTCTGTGCGATTAAGACAAAATGTTACTGAAATGCGCCCGCAACCTACCCTAACCTACACTAACCTACACTTAACACCATGAATCGAGTTCAACACCTATTAAGCTCTTTTCTAAGTGCTTTTCGGAGACTAAGCAATTAAACACATATGTCTATGGCTAATTTTAACTTAGATAAATAAAGAACGCAACTCAATGATTCTAAAGGTTTTTGTCCTATGTCTAGGTACAAAAATCGAAGTTCTATGTCTAGACTCTTCTCCTAGATTGCTTTCAGTATTGAATCTCACACAAACTATGCTAACTCAAGTGATCAGTTTAATCTAACAATGAAACTTAAACTCAATAAAAGCAAACAGTGTTAAATGTTAAGTAGAGTTGCTAGAATCGCATGGTGGGGCTTACTCATTTTTAGAGTATTCACTTCATCGAATCCCCTCCAAGGAGTTTAGATACTCATCAAAAAGAAAAGTAAAATGCAGAAAATAAAGAAGAAACGAGAATAAGAAATAACACAATTCATTGAAATAATGAAATTGAATACACTTTAAAGTATAAAAACAAAGGAAAAACTAAATGAAATTAGATTAAAAAGGAACTACTACTTGAATTCAGAGGAAAAATAGAAACTTATAAAGCTGGAAAATAAAGATAAAATAGCATGTAAAACTCCTAAAAGCTTACAGAACTGAATAGAAAAACAAAGAACAAAAGGAACCCTAAGATGTTCTTCCTTTCTAACTTTTTTTTACCTTTTTCAAGGAGAATCAAGTACATACTCTTCCTTCTTTCAAAGTTGGAGTCTGAATGGAATATGAACAAAGCTTAGGGGAGAATCGGAGTGGTGGCTAACTTAAAGAAAATAACAGAATTTAGGGATGAAGAGAATTTCCAACTCTGAGCTCGCTTGAAACTGAAGCTTGAGCCTCCTTTTATAGCTCTCAAGGCCTAGGATTTGTTGCCAAGATCAGTGTGGAGAGGCTTGACAGATGATATCCCTTGATCCTCGGAGATTTGATTGAGAATATTTGATTTTATGTGATTTTATATGCAAATCTAGCAAATCTGGGAGAATCTTCTGAAAATGTCCAAATGTGGCTGCATAGTGAGTGCAATTGTGTTGTTGTTGACATGGCCTAGATGCGGTCCCATAGTTGGGTAGATTTTGAGTTCTTCCTGCAACATTTGGAATTTGACTTATGCTCAAAATTGTTGGCGCATCCTGGTCGCATATCTCTAGAATCATCTTTCTTTTGCCTCAGTTGTGGCCAGAATGTGGGTGCATTTGGGTCATTTTTCAGCCTCTACACAAAACCAACAAAAATTAACACTTTTTAATAAAAATGACTCAAAATACACCTAAAAACTTATTTTTACAAAATCAAGACTTCAAACACGTGCAAAACTTGTTTTTGCTTAAATTTACTCAAATGACATGAATTATAACATTTACAAAATCAAGACTTCAAACACGTGCAAAACTTGTTTTTACTTAAATTTACTCAAATGACATGAATTATAACATTAAACACTTACTTTCTAAGCAAATAACTTAGTTTTTAGAGCCAGATAACACTCATAAATGAGCGTTACCACACCCCCAAACTTAGCTTATTGCTTGTCCTCAAGCAATTTTAAGCAAAAACAAACAAGCAAGCAAACAAGCAACAATATGCATTCTAAGGAAGTTTTGAAAAATAATGCCTTTCAGGAGAGATTTCAACTTTTAGTACTTACACAAACTTGGAGTTTTAGCCCATGAGACTTTATCTTTCACTTTCAAGACAAACCATTCGCATGCAAATCTGCCTACTTTGTTTATTCTACCTAAGGATCAGTCATAAGGTCTAGGATAATTTCTTTGTCTAACAAGCTAAGTCTAAACTTTTCTAAGTACAAAAGATGATAACTTCCCCAAACTTATTCAATGATACCGCTAGGCTTTTTTTTTTCTAAGGAGAGTCTTTTCGTCACTTTGTACCTTCGCTCCAACTTACTAACACTTTGTGGTAAAAGTAGCTGACTACGAGCCCAAGTCAATTCTAAGATTGTTTCCACATACTCATTTCCTAAGTCAACCTTTAATGCAAAGGAAATCATGGGTGTCATTATTGCCCCTGGTTACTCCGTTAACTATAGAAGGAGAAGTATCGCCTTTTCATTTTTTTTCATTTTGTTTTCTTTGAGTCCCTAGCAGTAGTGTAGCACATGATACATCAATATTTTGACATTACAACTCACAACTACAATACAACTTACCCCCCCCCCCCCCAAAACTTAAATGGGTGAATGTCCCCAGTGACTAAAAACATAAGGCAGAAGAGGGGTTGGGGCACAAATTTTGTTATAACTAGACTTGCTAAGCATTGAACTAAACTCTCCAAAGCATACTAAGTAGTCTAAACACAATGAGGATTCAGATTTGAATGGTTTATGAAGATAAGTGATTGATAAGGTGCATGAAACTTAAACCTATGTTTGCATAAAGTATATGGAAGTTGAGAGAGCTCTAAGTATCATCATAAAGGACTTCTTAACTTCATACCCAAATAAAGCAAATTGAAACTTGTTTTTGAAATTTGATTTTTATTCATGCATGTGCAAGGTGTAAGGACAATTATTTAGTGTTTTTAACAAAAGAAATTCAAACTATACTAGAAAGCATCAAATCTATCCTATGAAAGCAAGTAAAATAACTTAGAACAAAAGCAAGTAAAACTAACTATGAAAGCAATAAAGATAAGTAGAGAAATAATACTCCCCTAAGAGGTAGAGAATGAATCATCCCTTTGTGGGTCTACAAACTTGAGGAGAATAGCAGGGAAGTTAGGTAATGTGGGGGCCTTACCCTTTGTCAGTTTCGCGAAGGCCTTTCGAATGGCCTCGTCCCTTTCTCTTGCATAGGCCCAATAGGCCCTACTCTGCTCCTGAAGTCTGTGCATCTGAGCCTGAATGTTGTCTTGTGGTGGCTCAGATGGTCCTGGTGTTGCTTGATGCGATGGAGATGCGGCTGCAAAGTGTGGAGTAGAAGGAGTGGTGGGCTGCTTCTTTGGAGAAGTGAGCTTCTGTGTGTGCAAGGCCTTTAATTTGTTGATGGCCGTCAGATCCAGGGTTGCGTTACACCTTTCAATCTCTTCTCCACCTTTTGGGTACAATCCCGCCCTCCTGTAGAGTTTAGTAATCAGGGGGGGAAAGAAAAGGCATCCCACATTCCTACTAGGGCAGGCAACTATCTCTTCCCTCAAGATCCGACCTATGTTCAGCTCAAGGCCCTTGTAGATACAATACAACAACATGATCCTCTTATGTGGAATCATGTGTTGTAGGCAGGATCATGTTCTTCACGAAATGGAGCCATACATACGGCTCAATCTTGATGTCGGTAGGCACCAAGGTCCTCACTCCCTGCGGCGAGACTCTCCATTACGTGCCCTCGTGTGCAAAAAGCTCTAGGGCCTCCTGTAGCTGCTCCTCAGTCGGATTGTCCATTGTTTTGTTACCTGTAGGATTCCTCAAAGAGGGTAACATGTAGATTCGGTTAATGTCGAGTGCAAAGTACCACACTGCCTTCCCTCTGAGTTCAAGTTCATTCCTTGCTTCATCCCCCAGGTGGGCATAAAACTCCCGAACTAGTTGCACCGCCGCATTCTTGGGTTGCTCACAAAATCGCTCCCATCCCAACCTGCGAATAATATATGTAATGAACTCTTGGATGGGGCCTGTTTTGTTTGTGAAGCCCTTCTCGCACATGATCGCTCTGTCCCCCATGATGATTTTTCTCTTCTCGAGGTTGAAAGGGGTAGAGCGTTTAGCCACAGGACTCTCTGCAGTGGCGTGACAAGTTCTTGGCCTAGGAGTAGTTTGAAGCATACTCCTCTTATTCTTCTTTGTCCTCCTCTTGGAGGATCTAAGCATCTCGCTCCCTGAGATTTCTTGTAAATCATTCTCAGAGAGGGGGGGCTTCAGAATGCTCCCGGCCTTCTTCTTTTTTAGCTCTTTCGGTGCTCTGATCAGGAGTGAGCCCCCTCCTCTCGTATTCGAACAGGATGTCAAATTCAGCTTTTCTCTACCCCTATTCGTTAGGATGCACCCTGGATGCAGTCGCATCAGTAGCACTGACCTTGATGGCCTTTGTTGGTCCTTTGGTGGTGGTGGTGTATGGTCCAAATGTGGTCTGGATGCGGCCGCATTTTCTTCTTCTTCTTCTTTTTGTCTTCTCTCAGCCTCTTTATGGAGCTTTTCAGCATGCTCCTCAACCTTGTCCTTTCCAGTAGTAACCATGGCTGCCCACTAAGTTGTGGGGATGTCCTCTTGAACCACCAGTTCATCAATTGGTGGTGGTCTTGGCTCCGCAGCATCCTTTCCATCTTCAGTTGGTGAGATGTCCCACCTTGACTTCCTTTTGTGTGTGGAGATCATCTTGATTCTGCGTTTTTGAGGTGAAAGGCTGGAGTTTGATACTTGAGTAGTGACAGATGTGATGGATTTGGTGGGAGTGGCATGAGTTGCCACTGGCTCCTCTAAATGTACCGTAGATGCGGTCGCATTTCAGTCTTTGGTAGCTAGAGGATCTTAAGTTTGCTGAGCCAAATGTGCTGCTGATGCGACAGCATTTAGCCTTTCTTCGACAAGGCTAGCTTTGTGTGGATGCGCCAGGGTTGCGGACGCATCTTCCTTTCTTGCCTCAGGCTTGACAGGCTTCTGAGGCTAGACCCATTACGCCGCAGATGCGGTCGCATTTGGGTCTTTTTCCTTTTCCTTGTCGCTTGGCACGCTCTTCTCTCTCGTCTTCTTCTTCTTTGTATATACAACTATGCATTGGTTGGGACCCTCTAAACCTACACTAATTATCCTTCGGCATGCACTCAGGTCGTTTCACTGTTTTCTGCAAAATAGGGGCTAACTCCTCTTCTTCATTCTTCTTGTGCATCCTCATCCTCTCGATGGCTCTCCTGCTCAATCGAGCTACCTCCCGTATGTCCACTTGTAGGGCTAGTGCGAGTGGACGGCACTACAAATCTGGCCGGTGGAGAAGGTTGTTTCTTTGTGAGCCTTCAGCACTTGTAGGTGACTTTTTCGTTCTCCATTGAGCTCGAGAATACCTTCAAAAGAAAGTGTAATGGTTTTGGCCTTCTCTATGCAAAGAAGATGTGAAATTGTTGGTGGGTTTGGGTGAAGAAGATGATCGGAAGACTCGTCGGAATGTAGTTGGAGGTGGTGCTTGAGATATAAGAAACGACAAGGAGTTGGGTGTTTTGAAAATTTCGAATAAGTTGACCTAAATCAATGGTGAGTCCTATTTATATGTTTCAAAATTTTCAAAAATAACCCCCTTTCCCTTTTTTAATTGACGTCACCACTTCCTTATCCAGTTCATGGTCCATATGCGCCTATAAATTTGGCCGCAATTCGAACTCCATGCGCAGTCCTTGCAAAAAAATATTTAAGGTCAAATGCACCCGAAATCAGGCTATATTTGCCCTGTATGCTTGCGGCCACAATTCCAAATGCATTTCCTGTAAAACCGAGATTTCACGAGATTTATCCTTGAATTTTTTCAAAAAAAAATGTGTTTAAAACATTTGTTTGGGATAAAATGTGTGGGGTTTTGTTTTAAAAAAAAAGGAGGAAATAGGAAAAAGGGAAAAAAAAAAGAAGAAAGAAAGTGTGAGTTTTTTTATATTCATTTTACAAATATATATTTATCTACCCATCTTGCATCTTATTTACCAAGGAGAAGAAGAGGGTTTCGTGGGAGAGGGTGAGAGGAAGAAGAAAGGTGTTTTGCTGAAGTTGAAGTTGAAGAAGAAAGGAAAAAGTCCAATTCAAGTTGCATGACAAAGTTTGTGATCAATCCTGACTACATCTGATGTTTGGATCATTCTGAGCTCCACAAGAAGTATTAAGGGGTGAGGTTTGATTTCCTTGAAATTTAACACATTTTAGAACAATTTTCGTGAAGGAAGCTCGAGCAAAATCTGATGTTATGTTAATGATTTGTGAAGAGGGATTTGAAGGAATGTTTTTGCTGTCAAATCCGGGGAACCTCTGGTTTTTGGGATGTGCTGATCTATGAACTTCGAATTAGAAGCTGTATTAGGTATGGTTGGAAATATGATTTAATTTCATATAACTTTCATGAAGAAGTCGTGGTTAGAAATTGATTATAAGTTGCTTTAAAATTCATGTTAAGTTCAGGGTGCAGCAGGGAAACGAGTCTGGAAAGTGCAGAAACCTATTTTGTAGGAAGTATCTTTCGAGGTATTTACGGACATATCCTTTAGGAATTTCAATTTAATTCCTTCAGATAAGTTTTAGAGGGTTCAAAAATGAAGAGTTTGGTATAAATTACATCATCTTTGGCCAAGTAATGGAAAAGTTATGAGTAAGGGAGCTTAGGGTATGAAATCTGTGATATGCTGGAATTAGTTAGGGGATATGTATAATCTTAAGTTTGAAGTGCAAGGATTTGTGTTCTAATGCCTGGTTTCTGGTTATTTGGCAGGCCAAGAGGAAATAGGTCAAGTGTACGAGCCGAGGTTCTAACTTTTAACGCTGTGAGTGACAAAACGAATTTCGAAAGTGTATTCTATGCTTGAACTTATGCTTACGAAAATAAAAAACTTTCTAAGAGTAATTTTACTTAAAGACTTTATGTCTCTTGAACACGTATTTATGAGCATATATGGTTTCCTAGAAATGATTTAATTGTTCGTTGTGAGCATATGTTTACTATTTTACCTGAACTAGTGAGAATACCATAATTTCTGTTAGCAAGTAGTGTCAAAGGTTTTCATGTGTTTCTATGAGACCCGAATGAATAAATGTTTGAGATTCTGAGCCCGAGGCTGTATGGTACCGTGTGCACACAGGTCATTTCCTGTTGTCGACGTTGAGTGTACTCCGTGACAACAATGCTGTCATGAGTGCTGGGCGGGCCCCACTACGACAAAGACGATGGGAGTGTTGGGCGGGCCCCACTACATCGTAGAGTGATTGTTGGATTGTACTGAGCGTGTCTTACACAACCTAGTTTATTATATGTTTTAGATGATGAATACTCTGGATATGATAGCGAGATTTAAATGACATACTTGCTGGATTTCTGGAAGAAGCTATTGTCCTTATAAGTTTATATTTAACGCTTGTCTGCCGACACATATGCTTATAGTTTGCCAAATGTTATGATTTATGAGATAATTGCTTTAAACCCAGTCACTCACTGAGCTTCCCAGCTCATTCTTTCAATGTTTTCCAACTTTTCAGGTAGAGATCGAGCTCCCGGTGCCTGAGATCCTGCCACAGCCTGCTGGAAGCTCTACGAGTCTGATACTTTTGTATGTGGATGGTGTAGTACAGCAAGTCTGCTCGTAATGTACATATCGTAATAGGGATGTGTAGTTATGTGCGTGTACGAAGCTAGGGGTCTTGGTTATGTAAACCTTGGTTCGTGATATATTGAGTTGTAGTACCCCTACCCGTGTTGGTTGTTCCACAGGGATCTTTACCAGAACCGCCCTATATGTATACTTGGTAACGTTTACCAAGTTTCCGCTGTGTTGTGTTTGAGTAACTTATATTTCAAGTATAGTATGTTTATCAGGTATAACAGGGTCACAGGTATCGTTAGGGAGGAAACGATGTCTGTTGGCTTCACGCCATCTTCCGGGCTAAGTTAGCAGGTGGTATGGGAAGGGGTGTGACATTTCCCCTAGTTGAACCTACCATAAACATTATGCATTTTGGACCTTCAATTCCTATTTGGCCTTTAGCCTTGAAATTTCACTAGTCCTTCAAAACTCCCTACACACTAACTCAGAATATCAAAAAGTTCACACATTTAAACATAAAAGAAGACCCAAACCAGATATAAGGTGATAATGACTTGGACTTAAAAGTTTGATTAATTCAACTCCCAGGTAGGTCCCCGGGTAGATGTATTCCCTTATGGTTAGCTTAAGTACCTCAGCCTAGACAGGACCCTCCTAAGACAAAGTTCCCTCTTAATCAAAACTTATAGTTCTAATGCATTAAGTCACATGTGCACCACTTACACCAAAATTATTTTTTCGAAGTTTTTGATGTTTTTTTTAAATTTTAAAAACAAAAATAAAAGCAATATTTACATATTTACAACACATCATCTGATGTTTTTAATCTTGCTTCACTAGGGAGACTGAGGCCTTATTCCTACTAAGCTCTCTACCCAATATGGTTTGATTCTCTGTTTGTTTACTTTAAAAATGGTCCCCTTGTTATCCTACAAATCAATTGCTCTTTATGGATATACTTTAGCAATCGTGAATGGTCCAGACCATCTGGATCTCCGCTTCCCTAGAAAAAGTTTCAGTTTCGAATTGAACAGCAACACCCGTTGTCTTTCATGCAGTCGTTTGTCAAAGATCTTCTTGCCATGCCACTTATTTACCTTTTCCTTATAAAGTTTAGCAATTTTGTAGGAGAAGTGCCTTAGTTCTTGAAGCTCGTTCAACTGCATCTTCCTTAATATACCTGCATTATTCAAATTAAAATTCAGCCTTTTCAGAGCCCATTAAGCTTTGTGCTCCAATTCTAAGGGTAAGTGGCAAGCTTTTCCAAAGACAATTATGTATGGAGACATTCCCAATGGAGCCATAAAAGCTGTCCTGTGTGTCCATAATGCATCATCGAGCCTAAGAGACCAATCCCTTCACAATGGATCAATTGTCTTTTTTAGGATTTTCTTGATTTCTTTGTTCGATAATTCTGCATGTCCATTCTTCTGTGGATGATATGCAGTCGCAATTCTGTGCCTTATGTTGTATTTTGCAAGCAAATTTCCTATGACCCTGTTAACAAAATGCGTTCCCTCATCGCTAATCAACACCATTGGTGTACCAAAACGAGTAAAGATGTTCCTATGAAGAAACTTATTCACTGTCTTAACATCATTGGTAGGTGTTGCCACAGCCTCAATCCATTTAGATACATAGTCTACTGCAAGTAAGATATACAAATTCCCAAAGGATGGCTAGAAAGGTCTCATGAAATATATTCCCCACACATCAAAGATTTCCACCTCTAACATGTAGTGCATTGGCATTTCATGTCTCACTGTTAAGTTTCCCGTTCTCTGGCATTGATCGCATCCTTTAGCAAACAAATGTGCATCCCTGAAAAGAGTTGGCCAAAAGTATCCACATTGGAGTACTTTAACTATTGTCTTTATACCTGTAAAATGACCTTCATATGGGGCTTCGGGACATCCTTCTCCGCAACATATCTTCTGAGCACCTGGTCTAGTCCCATCCTATAAAGATAAGGTTCATCCCAATAGTAGTACTTACTGTCATGGTAGAACTTTTTCAATTGCTGCGATGTTGCACCTAGTCGAGTAAGGCCACTAACTAAGTAGTTAGCTATATCAGCATACCATGGTCACTTAATTGCTTTGACTGCCAACAGCTGTTTGTCTACAAAAGTATCTTGTATCTCCCTTGAATCGTCCTTCTGAGCCTCCAACCCTAATCTTGACAAATGGTCTGCAACCTGGTTTTCTGTTCCTTTCCTATCTAAGATCTCTATATCGAATTCCTGCAAGAGCAAAATCCATCTGATGAGTCGGGGCTTAGCATCCTTCTTGGTTGGAAGAAACTTGAGTGCCAAGTGGTCTATGCGGACAATCACTTTTGTCCCAACCATATATGATCTGAATTTGTTGAATGCGAATATGATTGCAAGCAATTCCTTCTCCGTTGTGGTGTAGTTAACATGTGCGTCATTCATGGTCTTGCTGGCATAGTAAATAGGATGTATTATCTTGTTCCTTCTCTGTGCCAGCACTGTACCTATAGCAAAATCGCATGCGTCGCACATAAGCTCGAGTGGCTGACTCCAGTCAGGTTCAATCATTATGTGGGCCGAGCTTAATGCATCCTTCAACTTGTTAAAAGCTTTTAAACAATCCTGGTTGAACACAAATGGTCTGTCATTCTCTAGCAACTTGCATAAAGGTTTAGATATGTGGGAGAAATCTTTGATGAATCGTTTGTAGAATCCTGCATGACATAAAAAGCTTCTGATCTCATTTACTGATGTAGGTGGAGGTAGTTTTGCAATCAACTCCATTTTTTCCATGTCCACCTCAATTCCTTTCCTTGAGATCTTGTGCCCTAGGAAAATGCCTTCCTGCACCATAAAGTGGCATTTCTCTCAGTTGAGAACTAGGTTGGTGTCTTCACAGCGTTGCAAAACCTGTTCAAGACTCATAAGACAATGATTGAATGATTCTCCAAAGACAGAGAAATCGTCCATGAAAATTTCCACAGTTCTCTCCACCATCTCCTAGAAAATGGCCATCATGCATCTTTGGAAAGTCGTTGGGGCATTGCACAGTCCAAATGGCATCATTCTGAAAGCAAAGGTTCCATAGGGACATGTGAATGTCGTCTTCTCCTGTTCTTCTGCAGCTATCTTGATCGGTTGTAACATGAATAATCTAGAAAGCAGTAGTACTTCTTTCCTGCAAGACGATCCAACATCTAATCGATAAAAGGCAATGGAAAGTGGTTTTTCTTTGTGGCTTTGTTGAGGTGGCTGTAGTCCATACACAATCTCCATCTTACAATAGTCCTGGTTGGAATAAGCTCATTCATCTCGTTTGTTACAATAGTCATCCCCCCTTTCTTTGGCACGTACTGCACTAGGCTAACCCAGCTGCTATCTACTATAGGGTAAATTACTTCTGCATCAATCCACTTCAAAATTTCTTTGTGAATCACCTCCTTCATCACCGAAATTAATCTCCTCTAATTCTCTATCGACTTCTTGGCTCCCTTCTCCAGATTGATCTTATGCATGCAAAAAGAAGGGCTAATTCCTCGTATGTCTGCTATAGTCCATCCTAGCGTCTCCTTGTGCTTAGAGAGTACCTGCAATAAAGAAAATTCATCCTCATCAGTGAGATTTGCGGAGATAATTACTGGTAGAGTCTCATCCTTTTCCAGAAATCTGTATTTCAGGTGAGACGAAAGTGGCTTGAGTTCCAACACTGGTGGTTCAATCACTGAAAGTTTTAGTGGTACTATTTTATCATCTGCTGGTCTCAATGCATTTGATTCTTCAAATGCGGGCGCATATGCGGCGCAATCTATTGCTCGGATGCTTCTTCAAACTTGTCTGCTACAAAACTTTCTCCTGTGAAGCTGTCTTTCTGCAAATCATAAAATTCAAACGAATCACAAAGTTCTAAACTCGAGCAATCCTCTAATTCCTCTGGGTAGCATATCACCTTCATCACATTGAATGTGATGTATTGGTCATTTACTCGCATAGTCAACTCCCCTTCTTGGACATCTGTGATCGTTCTTCCCATGGCTAGAAATGGTCTTCCTAAGGTGATTGGAACTTCCCTGTCCACCTCGCAATCTAGGATTATGAAATCTGTAGGAAAAATAAACTTGTCCACCTTAATTAGGACATCTTCAATCCTTCTGATGGGCCTAGCTATTGACCTGTTCGCCAACTGCAAAGTCACAGTCGTAGGTCTAACATCTCCAATTCCTAGCTGCTTGAAAACCGACAGAGGCATCAAGTTGATGCTTACTACTAAATTGCATAATGCTCGTCCAACATCCTGCCCTCCTATCATGCATGGGATAGTAAAGAATGTTAATTTAGGTGGCACTTTGCTTTTTAAGAGAACGCCTCAGTTCTCAATGAGAGATACAGTCTCATGTTCCCCTATCATTCTCTTCTTAGTCAATATGTCCTTTTCTTCCACCAACAGAATGTTAATGTGCAATTGTTTAAGTATGTCCAAGAATTTATTGAACTGTTCGTCCTGGTTCTTCTCTGGAATCTTTATGGGAATGGTGGTGGAGGCCTAACACCTTGATATAAATTTTCCTTTTTCTTTAGTGGTGTTGCCTTCTTCTCAAGTTTAGCTTCTTGGTGCTTTGCTGCCACATCCTTGGCCGCATTTCTTGCAAAATTTTCATTCCTAGGAATGTCCTTCTGTCCTTCAGGCGGCTTTTCCATCTCAAAAATGGTAGCATCACCTGTAATTTCCTCGTTTAAGTCCTTCTTCACTTCTCTGTCAACATCACTTTTCTGCAAATTTTCCTGTAAAGAGAAATCAAAAGAAACTTATGGAAATTTGCACTCTACTGGCATCTCGGACTCAGCATACTTGAGTCTAATCCTAAGAGTGATTGCTTTGCAATGCTCCTTTCCTTCTCTATGCGTATTCTCTGTATTGCTTGGTAATGCTCTTAAGGCATGTTCTTCATCTCGCTTGCCAATTGCCCAACCTGCAATTCAAGATTTCACAATGATGTAGCTTGACTTTGAATGATGGCATCATTCTTAGCCTTGAACTCTTTCATCAGGGTTTCTAATGAAGAGTTATGAGCTGATGATTGCGGTTGCATTTGTGTAGCATTCTTCTGTGTGTATGGCTGTTGTGCTTGATTATTGAAACCTAGTGCAAATCCATACTTCGCGTACTGATTTGATGTGTTTGCATTCTGTCCTCCCCAAGTAAAGTTAGAATGTTGTCTCCAACCTAGGTTGTACGTATTTGAGTAAGGATTTGACCTATTCTGCCCTATAAAACAGACAGATGTAGAATTGTAAGGACAATTTCCATATAGATGGCCTTCACTGCAATAAACACAAGTAGGTGTTGAGATTTGATTCAAAGCAGCAACAGGGGTCTGGTTCCCCATAGTGAAATTCTTCAGAGTGTTGTTCATTGTTGAGATCTGCGCGCTCATTGATGTTATTGCATCCACCTTATATACACCTACAATATTTTTAGTAGAATGTGTGTCTTCATCTCCCCACTGATTGTTGTTGGAGACGATTGCATCTAGAATGCTACATTGATTGTCTTCCATAACAGGGATCCATGTGCTGACGCATTAACCAAGGTCTTAGAGGCCTGGGTCAATCCGTTGTAAAAATGCTCGATCAAAAGTCAGGCTGGTAAGCCATGATGTGGACATCTCCTGACTAACTTCTTAAAGCATTTCCATGTTGTATCCATGCCTTCATTCGGTTCCCTGTTTACAAGTGATAATTTTTCCTCGAATCTAAGCATTCTTGGTTGGAGTGAAATATTTCAAAAGAAACTTTTCCGACAAGTCATCCCAATAAGTGATCAAGTTGAGTGGGAAAGAATCTAGTCATGCTGCTACATTACCCTACAAGGAAAAAGGAAAAAGTTTTAACCTCAATGTCTCACTTGATACTCCATTTAGCTTGAATGAGTTGCATATCCTCAAGAATTGCTTCATATGTTTGTGAGGATCTTCGTTTGGTAATCCTGCAAATTACCTTATAGTCTGAAGCATCTGAAACATTATAGGTTTCAACTCAAAATGAGCTACCTCAATGTTTGGTTTCATGATTCCTTCATTAAGATTATGAAAAGTTGCGGCCGCATAATGCATTATAACTCTATCTCGCTCATCTGCAATAAAAATGGGATTCTGTTGCGCCGCTTGATAATCCCATGAAATGGGATTAGTTTAACATCATCTCTTGCGTATTCTTGGTCAAAATTGAGTGGAAAGCACACTTTTATCTTGTTTTTAGTAAGTTTCATGTTAAGTTTAATTAAGAGTCGAGTTTTTGTTTAGTTTTCCTTTTTCTTATTTCTTTTACTCTTTTTAGTCTTTTGTTGTAGTTGGCTTACTGTGCTTTGTTTTTCTTTTGTTTTGCAGTCTAAGAAGTGAAAAAATGCTCGTTAAGGTACTGATGCTATAGCATTAGGCAGTATTGCTCAGCATCCTACAGCATTGGCAGTCTGGCAGAAAACGGAAATATGGGCCCATTTTTTATGACTTAATAGTAGCTTTTGGTCTTTAGATCCATTCTGATGGGCCGAAAATGGAAAGAAAAAAAAGCCCAAAGCAATTATTGGAAGAATGAAAACCCTAATTTAGGGTGTATGGAAAAAACATGAAGGAGAGGGGGGAGAAGCTATCGCAAAAACCAGAGAAGAGGAGAAGAAGAAAGATAAAACGCAGCAGTAGGAAAGAAAAGGAGCTTCTCCGAAATTTCGTTCTTCAGCTACCCATTCTATTTCTCTTCTTCTTCTTAAGTTTATGTATCTTACTCTTTAATTTTCTTGAAGATTTAGTTAAGCTAAGTTGTTCCTAGGGTTTTTATTTGTGAATTTCCATTTAAACCTAAGATGTTTATCAACAACGATTCGTCTCTATTTATCTTCTTTATAAAAGCCAGGGGCTAATTTTCTTTGGGCTAGAATTTATGGAGTCATAACTCTAGTTTTGGAGCCCTTTTGCTATGGAATGCTATAGAAGTGTAGTTTGCTTATGGGTCTTTTATTTCTTACTATTCTTCTTGAGAATGATCAACTTAGGAAAGAATAAAAGTTTGTTTTAATTCTGAAAAGGTTAAAATAAATGGAACTAGCATAGGCAATGCAAGTAGGTTCATGTCTTGAATTAGGGATGAATTCAAGGGTATAGACATATACTTTTGGCTTGTAAACTTAGGGAAGTTGGTCTATCCGTGTGTTTGGAAGCTGGGTTTTCATAGACATATGTTAAACTTTGCTTTAGAACTGCAATTCGAGGATTAGAATTAATTTTCGGAATTAATTTTTAGATTTCCCGTTACAACACAGTGCAGTAATGCTGCACAATGCTATAGCATCACACAGCATTAGGGAGCGAAAATTAGCAGTGATTTCATAAATTCCAGTGCCTTACTCATTTGATTCTTGAATTGTTTGTTATCAATTTTAGTTGCTTATTTCCTTTAAATTGCTAGAGTTTAATTTTCTTGTGTTGTGCTTGCTTTTTGTTAACTTTATATCTCTTAAGTGCTTTAGAATTAGCATTAGTGATATTCAAGTTTACAAACTTTGCTTACTTTAGTCCTTGTGGGATCGACCTTGTCCACCACTTACTACCTACGATTGCGTATGCTTGCATAGTGAGTTTTTGCACAACAAGTTTTTGGCGCCGTTGCCGGGGACTAATTGTTTTGTGAATTTTGTGAAATTGAGTACTTTTATTTATTGTTTTTAGTTTGTAGTTAACAAACATAAAAATTTGATTGGTTACTTGTGTATCGTGCTAGGTGCTAATTTTCTTATACAAACGAGGAGCACGATCCTAAATTGTTACCTCTTGATCCAAATATTAAACACACATTTCATCAAAGAAGAAGGGAACAAAAAGGGTTAGTAGTAGTTTAAGAGATGGCTGATCCACCATTGAGAATTAATAATAATGGAGGAGCCGAAGTAGTGGAAGATGAAAGAGATCGAGTTATTCAAGAATATGCGGTGCCAATCTTAATTCCAGGAATTTTGCCACCAGAGATAGAGGCACAACAGTTTGAACTAAAACTGGTCATGTTTCAGATGCTTAAGCACACAGGCCAATTTGGTGGTGCGCCAATGGAGGATCCTCACCTACCTCTTCAGTTGTTTATGGGCGTTTGCAAATCATTCATAATTCGTGGAGTGAGTGAGGATGCTCTCAGATTGACACTATTCCTTTATTCATTGAGAGGAAAAGCACTAGAATGGTTGAATTCTATACCATCAGGAGCCATCACGAGTTGGAACGAGTTGGTGGAGCAGTTTCTGACAAAATATTTTCCACCCACTAAGATGGCCAAGCTCGGGAGCGAAATCACATCGTTTCAGCAACAGGAGGATGAATCTCTATATGAGACATGGGAGAGATTTAAAGAGTTATTACGAAAGTGCCCAAACCATGGTATTCCCTATGGTATTCAGATGCAGACTTTTTACAATGGGTTGAATACGCACACAAGAATGGTAGTGGATGCTTCAGCTGGGGAGCACTTATGTCAAAGACATACAATGATGCCTACGAGATTTTGGAGAAGATCGCGAAGAATAACTATCAGTGGCTGACCTCACGCCTTAACCCGACTCGTCAGGTAGCAGGAGTGCAAGATGCTAGTGCAGTGAACCTCGCGGCACAAATTGCCACTCTCACTAACACGTTAAAATCATTGAATATGGGTTATGGAAGTCAGTTTGTGCCACCAGTAGCTGTGTCATGTGTATATTGTGGTGAGGGCCACACCTTTGATGTTTGTCCATCCAACCCAGTGTCAGTGAACTATGTGGGGTATAACAAGAATTTTAACCTCTACTCGAACACATATAACCCAGGTTGGAGGCAGCATCCGAACTTTTCATGGAACAATCAAGGGGCTGGGCCTTCTAATCAGCAAATAAGATCTCCTACATCTCCAGGATTTCAGCAACAAGGATATCCTCAGCAGAATTTTCAACCTCCTAAGGTACAAAATCAAGATTCTACATCTTCGCTTGAGAATTTGTTGAAAGAGCATATGGCCAAAACTGATGTCATAGTGCAGAGCCAAGCCGCTGCACTTAGAAACTTGGAAACACAAGTGGGTCAACTAGCTTCAGCCTTAAATAATAGAGCTCAAGGCACCTTGCGAAGTGATACCGAAAATCCAAGGAATAAAGGAAAAGAAACTTGCAAGGCAATCCAACTTAGAAGTGGGAAGGAGTTAGAAAAACCTAAAACCAAAGCCTTTAAGGAAAAAGAGCCCACTTCAATCCAAGAGAAGGTTAAGGACTGTGAAAGTCAAGCAGAGTGTGGGAATGACCAGAACAATGTTGTAGCATCACCACAACATCAGGAGAATGATCAGAGTAATATTGCAGCAGTACCACAACATCAGAAGGCAGAACAGAAAAATGCTGCAGCATTGCCGCAGCAACAGCCAGTTGATCAGGTGAATACAAGACCACCACCTCATTTTCCTCAACGTTTTCAGAAAAAGGAACATGACAAGCAATTTGATAAATTTCTGGACATTTTGACGGGTTTGCACATCAATATTCCACTTGTTGAAGCCTTGAAGCAAATGCCCAACTACGCCAAGTTCATGAAAGATATTTTGACCAAAAAGCGAAGACTTGGGGAATTTGAAATAGTAGCTCTTACAAAAGATTGCAGTTCAATCCTTCAGAGCAAGCTTCTTCCTAAATTAAAGGATTCGGGTACTTTCACTATCCCTTTCTCTATTGGTAAAACTTATAATGGAAGGGCTTTATGTGATTTGGGAACAAGCATCAACTTGATGCCTATGTCCGTGTTTAAAAAGCTTGGAATTGGAGAAGCAAGGCCGACTACAGTCACTCTTCAATTAGCGGATCGTTCTTATACTCATCCTGAAGGGAAAATTGAAGATGTTCTTGTTCAAGTGGATAAATTCATCTTTCCTGCGGATTTCATTATATTGGACTATGAAGCTGATGCAGAGGTTCCTATAATCTTGGGTAGGCCACTTCTAGCTACTGGTAGGATGTTGATCGATGTAGAAAAAGGAGAGCTTACTATGCGAATGAATGATCAACAGGTAACCTTTAATGTGTTTAATACTATGCAACCATTTGATGGTGTAGAAGAATGTTCTGCTATTGGTGTTCTAAATTCAACTGAAAATGAAGAAATGAACAAAAGTTGCAATGAGAGCTTAGAGAATGAAATCTCTTTTGAACATGTTGTGGAAGAGAGTGAAGTTGAGAATGGACACATCTCATGGTTGGAGAATAAACAATCATTCATAGAAGAGAAGCAGTTTGAAATACTCAAGTCATCAAAAGAGATGTCCTACCTAAATGAGAAAGAGAAAAATCAGTGGGTGTGGTACTTTGAATCAAGTAACTTCAAGAAAATGCAAAATCAAAGAACAAATGTTCCAAAAAAGAAAAGGAAGAGAAAAAGGAAAAAGGGAAGGAGAAAGGAATGGAAGGCAACTTCAAGTCTTTTCAAAGTCTCATGAAAGATGTTCTTGACTTGGGTTGTGGGCTTGAATTAAAACGCGCAATGAGGCAACCCAATCAAGCTAAGTATTTTCATTATTTTTGTTGTTATTTGTCCTTCCTTTTCTTTCATTTTGCACTTTTGTTTTTGTGGTAGTTTGTTGTGTTTGAAAAGTTGTTGCTTTAGGGCCTATTGAGTATTTTAGGTGAACAGAGAGGAAGATCATGAAAGAAAGGAATAATTAATACTCAAGGGCTGAAAATTCTCGTTTTCTATGTGCAAATCTGCTCCAATTGAGGCAACATTGCTGCAACATTGTAGCAGTAACAGCAGGGGAGTTTTCTTACTCAGATTTTTTTTTTCCTCTTTTCCTTTCTTTTCATGCTAGTTGAACCCTTAGTCATAATTTTGGTTGGTTGAATGTTGAAGTACCATTAAAGTGTTGGATCATTGGTTAATCTTGTTTGGGCTATGTTCATTCCATTTTTTTGTTGTTGTGGGACACAACAAATCCTTAAGTTTGGGGTGGGTGTTTGTGTTTTTGCTGCAATTGAAGGGGTGAATATTAAGAATGCGGAAGCAATTTTGGATCTTGAGCACTCTAATTTGATCAATTTTATCATACAAAAAACATGCTCAAAACTGGAAAAAACTGGAAAGTATGAACACATACCTTTGTAGCTCAAAATCTCCAAATTCTTTGCAAATCTTGGATCACCAACACTACATGGACCACCACTAGAGTCTTCCCTACTATTCTCAGCCCTTGGAATGGATTGTGGGATCTTTGATTGAGAGAAATTGGGAGAAGAATGAGTAAAGATCTTAATAAAAAAAAGCTAGAGAGTTTTCTACAAAAATCTCTTGTTTTTCTAATCTTCTTTCTCCATTGTGTTTCTTCTCTATTTATAGAAAGCCACAAGCTTAGTGAAGAAGCCAATTGAATGAAGATAAACTTCAAGAAGCTTTGTGAAGAAGCCAATTGAAAGAAGATATGCTTCAAACAATAAGCTTGGTGAAGAAGTTATGAACTTGGTCCATATTTCATTTCCAAATGAATTTGAATTCTTTTTTAATTTTAATTCAAAATTAATATAAAATTAATTTTAAATTAAAATCAATTTTTAATTAATTAAACAATTTAATTAATTTTAAATAAATATTTAATTTAATATCAAATATCAAATTAAATAATTGGACCAATCCTAATTTCTCAAAACGAACGTTCGAACATGAATCCCTATTCATGTTTTAAACCGAACGAATATTTAAATCATATTTAAATATTTCCACCTCTTCTTTATCATAGTTTAATTCATAATTAAGCTATGATACGTTAAGTATATCGCATATAATTAACTTTTTCTCCCAAATTCGAATTTGAACAATTCAAATTCTTTTCTCTCAAATTATTCCAAGGCTTAGTCTGAGCTAGTAAGGGAACCTAATGGACCTATAGATCATGAGCTCCAACGATACAAGATTAACCGGCCAAACTCTTTAGCCTAGCTAATCAACATTCGTTAACCATCGGGACACTCCACTAAAGCACAGTGGCTGCACTCTCCTCACTGTAGATATATTTCTGTCCACTCGATATAACCATGATTAGTAAGTCGATCCTTCACAGGTTGTTCGTAATTACAGCTGGGTCAAATAAACCGTTTTACCCCTGTAATTACTTCTTGTTCCTTAAGTCCCACTGATCCTCTAATGAACAATTTGGTTTGTGGTCCAACCAACAAACCGTATCCCTCTCGGGCCAACGAGAGGGTGGGCCCATTGTTCAAGACCTGGAGTCAGTACTTAAGGGAACAACCTCTCTACTAAACCCTAAAGCGGGTAGGAGTGAATTCCATCTCGCATGACTATGTTCCCAACTATCTATTCGGTCTTATCCCCAAAATGGGAGGCTTATTGAGTCGGCGATCTCGGGCCACTCTCACCCATGCAAATCTAAGGATAATCTCGAATAAACAGGAGTTCATAGCACGCTCAGGATTAAGATCGAGTTACCTAGGTCATCGTATGAATATAGTCAGTTAAAACAGTAAACAGAGTTAAAAAGTCTAAGTGACTATTTCGCGGTCCAGTCTTATGCAAACTCATTGCATAGGACGCCCCCACTCGCATGTCTCCACATGAACGATTTAGGATCCCATCGTTAGTACTATACAAAGTGGGCCGCGTCCATAGTGTCCCCAGGATAAGGTACCCAGCCCTATCCCTATACTATAGACCGTTCTGGTTATAACTCGAACTTGATCCACTTTTATGTCATACATAAAGTTCAAGTATACATACTATAGCCAAGGGTACTTAGTTCATTGGATTTGGGTTATTGAATACACAATTCACTTTATTCAATAACACATTTACTGAATAAACCTCAATAACATCTTTATAATAAAATAGAATATACATTCAGTTTACAAAACCACGAGTTTTAGGACATAAAACCCAACATCAATTCTGTTTTTGTTGCTTTGTTGTGTGTTGTTGTTTTTGTTGAAGCATGCGTTGGTTTTGTTTTGTGGGGGAAGTCTTGTTGGGTTAGTTATGTCTTTTTGTAGAGTTATTGTTGGGAGTTTTCGGTTGTTTAATTTATTGCAAATGATGATAATTTAGGCTCTTTCCTTTTGATTTACATATAACACATGAGAAATGACAAATGAGCAAGTGAGTTAAAGTAACCCTTCACACTTAAGTCTTAGCTACCAAGCTTGTGGATTCTAAGAAGCTTTATGGTCTTGAAGAGATCTTAGGGGCTAGAGTCGGTTAGTTTGGTGTCTTGAAGTAAGCTTAGAGGTAGTAAGAATAAATTGTGAGCAAAGCTTTTGTTGTAAGTTTAAAGTTTTGAGGAGGTCATTTGCCAAAAAAAAAAAAAAAGGACAAAAGACAAAAAGAAAAAAAAAGAAAAAGAAAAAAGGGATACTCCTCTATCTCTCGTGGCTTAGTAAACCAGGGCTAGACATGACACCCATGTTTATCCTTGAGTCGAACAGTGACAGTAGATATGAGTATGCAAAAGCGATCCATTTTAGTGATAGTGCTCGTAGTTAGGCATCTTCATCACCAATGTTGGCGTTTAAATCGAAGGTGCAAATGACTAGAAAGGTTCCCTTGAAAAAAAAGAAAAAAAGAAAGAAAAAAAAAACTAGACCTCCCCTGTTCTCCTTGTTAGCATTTTTGGAATAGGTAAAAAATTAAGTGAAAGAATTGTATTCTTGAAGAAAAAAAAGAGAGAGTTTCGCTTGAGTTTTATATTATGAGCTTATTTGTAAACTTTAATCTTATAGAAAGGCACCGTATTGAGTCACTTGATGTCCATTATGCTAAGTTCTAGGATTTAAGCTCTAGAACAACTTAGGTGATGCAAGTTGGAATAGTTAAGACTTTGCACATACACACTTAGGGGGTCACTTTGGCTTGCAAACGACTTTGTCATATCTTGTTTGTGTCTGTGTTAAATGAAAGGTGAGAGCCTACATAAAGACCAAATAATCTAAACTTCTGTTGCGCCCTGCTATGAACTCATGTTTGTTGTTCGTTGTCTTTTATTTTTGGTGCATCACTCGAGGACGAGTAATGAGCTAAGTTTGGGGGTGTGATAATCCCATGAAATGGGATTAGTTTAACATCATCTCTTGCGTATTCTTGGTCAAAATTGAGTGGAAAGCACACTTTTATCTTGTTTTTAGTAAGTTTCATGTTAAGTTTAATTAAGAGTCGGGTTTTTGTTTAGTTTTCCTTTTTCTTATTTCTTTTACTCTTTTTAGTCTTTTGTTGTAGTTGGCTTAATGTGCTTTGTTTTCCTTTTGTTTTGCAGTCTAAGAAGTGAAAAAATGCTCGTTGAGGTACTGATGCTATAGCATTATGCAGCATTGCTCAGCATCCTGCAGCATTGGCAGTCTGGCAGAAAACGGAAATATGGGCCCATTTTTGATGACGTAATAGTAGCTTTTGGTCTTTAGATCCATTCTGATGGGCCGAAAATGGAAAGAAAAAAAAGCCCAAAGCAATTATTGGAAGAATGAAAACCCTAATTTAGGGTGTATGGAAAAAACGTGAAGGAGAGGAGGGAGAAGCTATCGCAAAAACCAGAGAAGAGGAGAAGAAGAAAGATAAAACGCAGCAGCAGGAAAGAAAATGAGCTTCTCCGAAATTTCGTTCTTCAGCTACCCATTCTATTTCTCTTCTTCTTCTTAAGTTTATGTATCTTACTCTTTAATTTTCTTGAAGATTTAGTTAAGCTAAGTTGTTCCTAGGGTTTTTATTTGTGAATTTCGATTTAAACCTAAGATGTTTATCAGTAACGATTCGTCTATGTTTATCTTCTTTATAAAAGCCATGGGCTAATTTTCTTTGGGCTGGAATTTATGGAGTCATAACTCTAGTTTTGGAGCCCTTTTGCTATGGAATGCTATAGAAGTGTAGTTTGCTTATGGGTTTTTTATTTCTTACTGTTCTTCTTGAGAATGATCAACTTAGGAAAGAATAAAAGTTTGTTTTAATTCTGAAAAGGTTAAAATAAATGGAACTAGCATAGGCAATGCAAGTAGGTTCATGTCTTGAATTAAGGATGAATTCAAGGGTATAGACATATACTTTTGGCTTGTAAACTTAGGGAAGTTGGTCTATCCATGTGTTTGGAAGCTGGGTTGTCATAGACATATGTTAAACTTTGCTTTAGAACTGCAATTCGAGGATTAGAATTAATTTTCGGAATTAATTTTTAGATTTCCCGTTACAACACAGTGCAGTAATGCTGCACAATGCTATAGCATCACACAGCATTAGGGAGCGAAAATTAGCAGTGATTTCATAAATTCCAGTGCCTTACTCATTTGATTCTTAAATTGTTTGTTATCAATTTTAGTTGCTTATTTTCTTTAAATTGCTAGAGTTTAATTTTCTTGTGTCGTGCTTGCTTTTTGTTAACTTTATATCTCTTAAGTGCTTTAGAATTAGCATTAGTGATATTCAAGTTTACAAACTTTGCTTACTTTAGTCCTCGTGGGATCGACCTTGTCCACCACTTACTACCTACGATTGCGTATGCTTGCGTAGTGAGTTTTTGCACAACACCACTCGCTGTTGTGATTGCTGTTATTGTGGCACATTGTTGGGTTGTGCTCTTCTTTGTTCTTCATCAAGAGGATCGACTCCAAGTGGATCCATGGAAATTTCTTGCAAAACAAGTCCTTCTGGATTCTTCTGTGCTCTCAACTCTTGTAGATCTTGTTTTTTCCTCTTATGTTCCTTACGACGCTGGGAAAAAGTTTGCTCTATCTCAGGATCAAAATCACAAGGGCAAGCTCCTTTGCGCATGCACCAACTCAAACCTGAAAAACCTGCAAAATAGAATTAGGTTCCTGGGACAAAGTATAAATGTGGTCGCAAACCGATAGCAATTCTACTGCAAAACTAAAAAAAAATGTTTGTTAAAAAGTCGTTCTCTGGCAACGGTGCCGAAAACTTGACGGGGCATCTGCTATATGCCAAAAGCAAGCGCAAGTGCACGATGTCCAACAAGTAATATATGGAAGTATTCCAAGTACCGAACCCAAGGGAACGGTTAACAAAAAACTTTCCAGTTAATAACACAAGTACTTTCAAGTTGCAACCGAAGGTAACCAAATAAATAAGTTTGGAGATTTTGTGCAGGAAAAATAAAGGAAATTAAAGGACAAAATAAGAAATAGTAATGAGAAGCAAGGGATTCAAATTTGTTTCAACCCTGAGGAATTGCGCCCACCATGCGTCTGCAAACTTGCTTAATTAGGTTTGTCTATTTTAGAGATTCTGCCTCTTGCGTCCGCATACTAACTCTTTTGAGTTCTGTGCGATTTAGACAAAATGCTACTGAAATGCGCCCACAACCTACCCTAACTGACACTTAACACCATGAATCGAGTTCAACACCTATTCAGCCCTTTTCTAAGTGGTTTTAGGAGACTAAGCAATTAAACACATATGTCTATGGCTAATTTTAACTTAGATAAATAAAGAACGCAACTCAATGATTCTAAAGGTTTTTGTCCTATGTTTAGGTACAAAAATCGAAGTTCTATGTCTAGACTCTTCTCCTAGATTGCTTTCAGTATTGAATCTCACACAAACTATGCTAACTCAAGTGATCAGTTTAAGCTAACAATGAAACTTAAACTCAATAAAAGCAAACGGTGCTAAATGTTAAATGTTAAGTAGAGTTGATAGAATCGCATGGTGGGGCTTACTCATTTTTAAAGTATTCACTTCATTGAATCCCCTCCAAGGAGTTTAGATACTCATCAAAAAGAAAAGTAAAATGCAGAAAATAAAGAAGAAACGAGAATAAGAAATAACACACTTCATTGAAATAATGAAATTGAATACACTTTGAAGTATGAAAACAAAGGAAGAACTAAATGAAATTAAATTAAAAATGAACTACTACTTGAATTCAAAGGAAAAACAAAAACTTACAAAGTTGGAACATAAAGATAAAACAACAAGTACAACTCCTAAAAACTTACAGAACTGAATAGAAAAACTAAGAACAAAAGGAACCCTAAGATGTTCTTCCTTTCTAACTTGTTCTACATTTTTCAAGGAGAATCAAGTACTTACTCTTCTTTCTTTAAAAGTTGGAGTCTGAATGGAATATGAACAGAGCTTAGGGGAGACTCGGAGTGACGGCTAACTTAAATAAAATAACAGAACTTAGGGATGAAGAGAATTCCCAACTCCGAGCTCTCTTGAAACGGAGTTGCCTTTTATAGACCTCAAGGCCTAGGGTTTGCTACCGAGATCAGTGTGGAGAGGCTTGACCAATCATATCCCTTGATCCTCAGAAATATGATTGAAAATATTAGATTTTATGTGATTTTATCTGCAAATCTCGCGAATCTAGGAGAATCTACTGAAAATGTCCAAATGCGGACGCATAGTGAGCGCAATTGTGCTGTTGTTGAAATGGCCTAGATGCGGCCGTATAGTTGGGTGCATTTTGAGTTCTTCTTGCAACATTTGGAATTTGACATCTACTCAAAATTGTTGGCGCATCCTGGTCGCATATCTCTTGAATCATCTTTCTTTTGCCTCAGTTGCGGCAAGAATGTGGGCACATTTGGGTCCTTTTTCAGCCTCTACACAAAACCAACAAAAATTTACACCTTATTAACAAAAATGACTCTAAATGACATGAATTATAACATTAAACACTCGCTTTCTAAGCAAATAGCTTAGTTTTTAGAGCCAAATAACACTCATAAATGAGCGTTATCACACCCTCAAACATATATCATTGCTTGTCCTCAAGCAATTCTAGCAAAAACAAACAAGCAAGCAAACAAACAACAATATGCATTCTAAGGAAGTTTTGAAAAACAGTGCCTTTCAGGAGAGATTTCAACTTTTAGTACTTACACAAACTTGGAGTTTCACCCCATGAGACTTTATCTTTCACTTTTCAAGACAAACCATTCGCATGCAAATCCGCCTATATTGATCTAATAATATATGGATTTGGAAAGTAATGTAAATATTTGGAAAAAGAAAAGAAAAGAAAAGAAATGAGTATGAGAGAGTGTAAAAAAAAAAGACTTGGAAAATTTTTGATTGAAGAAAGGTTTGAAAAAAAAGAAAACAAACATAGAAAAAAAGATTTTGAAAGCAAAGAAAGAAAAGGAAAAAAGGGGCTTGGGGAAATTTTTTTATTAAAAAAAAGGATTTTGGAAAAAAAAAGAAAAAAAACACTTGAAATTCAAAAAAAAAATAAAAAGAGGAAAAAAGAGGAAAAATTGTTTTGTTTTTCTTGGGTAAGGAAGGATGAGCCAAGAAGGTTGAGCCTTAGTTTTAAAAATGGCAAAGAAAAAAATGGGCCTTGTCTCAAATAAGAAATAAGCCTTAAAAAAATGAAATAAATAAATAAATAACCCTAAACACTCTCCTCTCCACAACCCCCACGTGCAAACACCCCCTTCCTTTCCCCGTCTCTCAAGCCACTCCATCATCTTGCTTTGTCTTCTCCCTACAGCCACCTCCAGCAAGCCCCGACAACTCACCTTGCAAACTTGATTGCGGCGCTGAAGTGGTCACGGCTCGCTGAAGGTGGCGGCATCTAGATGACGAGTCGACATTAATGGCAGCGTTGTTTCGGGCTTACGGTTTCGTGGTGCTCCAAGGTGATCTACGGTTCCTGCTCGACGACAACTGCAGCACGAACGGACGGCTGGTGGAGACCCACATTTTCTACAAGGCGAAACAGGTGTGCGAATGAGGTTGTAAGACGAAAAAAAATCACTTGAGGAGGTTGTGGGGCTTAGTAGTTAAAGACGTGGCTGCAGGTAGGGTCTCGAAGCAGTGGCAGAGCAAGCTCGGATTCGATGAGGAATGTGAAGTTGCAATTCTCTATTTATAGATGAATGGGATGAAATCTCAACGATAAGATTTTTCAATTTGGGTTGGTTAAATATTGTATCTTTATTGTTGAAGTCTTTGTATCAACTCAAATTCAAGCTTGAATTACGATTTTGAGCACTGAAAATACTCTGTCATCTCATTCCAATTCATAGAAGAGGTGAATCTTGAAAGGTTGTTATGAAAAATCAAAATCCAACAAATATTTGGATTCATTCAGTTTTAATATGAGATTTGGAGCTTGAAAAAAAAATCATCATGTGAAATCTATCATTGAAATTCTGATGTTACCAGACTTACCAAAGCTGAATGTTAAAATTGTCTTTAAAAGTGTTTGCTGAATGTTAAAATTCTCTTTAAAAGTGAAAAATCAAACATTAAGTTAATTTTGAATTATTAAAGACAATAATATTATACATGAAAAAAAGTGAGCATTCCAAAATCTCTCCAAAACTGTCCTTAATTGTCATGACTTTTTTATTGTACTTGAGCTTTTCCTTATTGCGAGCAAGCACGAAGGGAGAGAACAGATTTTATATAAATAAAGAAAAGATGAAGATGAAGGTTTAGAAGGAGAAAAAAAAGCGTGGGTGTCTGGAAGAGAAATAGTGGGAAGCGAAATAGACACCATTAGGAGCAAAATGGTTTTCTTGTAGTCATAACAGTTAAGGCTCATTCTAAATTTTATTTTATTTTTTTACTTATTAAAATAATGAACATTAAAAGGGGGGAAATGCGGAATTGAAAATTTTATCCCCCTTTTAATTTTCAACTATAGTATAGATTATAGATTGATCATAAAAATTAAAGTTGAACATGAATGCTCGTTGAAAAAATGGCCTTCAATTTATGAGTCATAAATTAACTATGGCAGCTAGGGTTTTGATTGAGACAGTGACCAAAATTAGAGCCCTACTCAACTGGTAGCAAACCTCCCATTTTCTCTCTATATAAACAAAATCCTCTTCCATTATTTCCTACTACACAGCCTTGAGGAGAATATGACTTCCAAGATTCTCTTTCTTGTGCTTTTGGGTGCTTTTGTCTGCACCACTTCTGAGGCTCGCAAGCTGACTGCCTTTTTTCAAGATGAGAAGTTGTTTAGATCAATATGCAGGTTGGGTGGTGGAGGCAAAGGCAGAGGGCTAGGTGCTGCTTTAGATCAAGGAGATGCAGGTATGAATGCATGTTTTAAATCATCAGGTTTTATCCTGAAAATGAAATTATGATATATTTGGGAGTGATTTTAAAATGGTTAAAATCACTTTTTTCGTATTCAAAATCACTCCGAAACATGCTTTTAATTATTCAAATTCAACTTTTATGATATAAAAATCAATCAAATATTAATTAAGTTGATTTTAAATGATTAAAGACATGTCTTTAAATAATTTAGAAGGTCAAGCTCAACGTGGAGCTGCAGCCGGAGTGGGAGCTGGAGCTGGAGCTGAAGCTGGAGTTGGATCTGGAGCTGAAGCTGGAGTTGGAGCTGGAGCTGGAGCTGCAGGTGGAGTGTAGAGCTGGAATTGGAGCTGGAGTTGGAGGAGAGGTCAAAAGTTAATGATATTCCATGTGGAGGAGGAAAATGAGTTGCAAGTGGCAGAAATGTATTCTACTAGTGAAAATGGTGTTGGAGGTATATTTGGAGGCATACTCCGGCCTATAGTCTCTAAAGCCCTGTATAGAATAATTAGGTTTTACTACAAATCAAAATAGTCTCTACACAGCCCTATGTGTACAAATATTATGTTTTACTACAAATACAGTCTCTAAAGCCTTATATAGCTATTTGTTTTTGTTTTCTCATGTTCGATCAATGTGGTTTGCGTTTGTTCTTTTTAATTTTATTCTAAAATGAAAACGTTTCATATGAAGAAGAAACTCTCTTTACGCCCACAATTTTCCTTGTAGTCCTAATCGTGAAATTTCATGCAAAAACTAGAATGAAAAGAAATTATATATTGGCAAATTTCAATCGATCTCAACTCGCACAATTGATTTATGGAGAGGGAGAAAAATATGTCATAAGTTTATTATTTTAGTTTTTTTTAGTTGAACAATTGCACGGGTAAGGAATCAAATCATCGAACTTTGGGATGGTTAATAGTGTCTTATCCACTAAACTATGCTCAGATTCGCAAAATTTTCAAAAACTAATAATCATATAGTTCAGGGCCTTAGGTAAACGATACTTCGAGATTCAATATAAATTGTGCTTGGAAAGTAAAAGTACCAGATGCATGCTTTCTAGACTTTCAATTTAAGTAAACGAGAGAGCAACAACTATGGTTCACGAGTACATTGATATCATTAATCTTGAGGTAAATTCAAACTTGTCACTCCTATTTGATATCACAGTGGTTTTGAAGGAATATAGAATAATGTATTCCAACATTTGATTTTTTTTAAACATTTTTCAACTATATCCTGACAAATGTTAAAAAGGGGTGATTAGGGCATGTTTCATAAGGTTTGGGTTTCTTGTTGTATTATTATAAATACTTCGATTTTTTTTTTTCTTTCTTTGTTTTTTTTCCTGAAGTGTTCCAAAATGAAAGAAAATTTTAGAAACTATAAAAGTTCTCTCTCCTTCCCTCTCCTTTCTCCCCTCCATCTATTCTTTAACCAAAAGATCAGATATTCGAATTCCCACTCCCACATGTTGTTGAACCGAAAAACAAATATCAAATATTTGATAAAAAAAAATACATAATTATATTGTTAAATTAATGCACATAATTTTTTAAATTATTTTATTAAATTTAGTTTTCAAAATAAAAATTAAAAAAAAAAACCACCAGCAACACAAATAAAAAAAACACTAAGGGGGTATTTGGATTGAGAAGTTGGGGGGAGTGGAGTTGGGAGGAGTTAATAACTCCCCACTACTACAAAACAAGGCATTGATGACGGTCAGGAAAAATAGCGCCTAGGAAACAATGACGGGCAAGATTAAAAAGCGCGGAAATAAAAAAAAATTAAATAAACGTATACAATGTCGGGCATTGCCCGACATTGTAAATTATCCTATATGTCCTTAAAAAGAGTCACTTTTTCTTCTCTCTTTTCGCACGACACGACAGCACATATCTCTCTTCCCGACCCTTATCTCTTCTCTCACTCTAACTTTCAGTCTCTCTCCCCGACAGCAGCTATTCTTCCTTCGCCATTCGCCCTTCACCGTTCGCCCTTCGCCCTTCGCCCTTCGCCCTTCGCCGTTCAGCCATTCATTCCTCGTCTCGTCTGCAGTTCGACAGATTTCTTTATTTTGCTCGTGGCTTGAGATTTCATCCAGATCTAGGATCGCCGTTCGTCTTAAGTTCTCCGTCGTGGTGAGTCTTCGTCTCCCCGTCAGTTTTCCGAGTAGATCTTCACCGGAGGTTCTCGTGGGTACCTTTTTTTGACTGAAAATCTTCGTCTCGTGGGTACCATTTCTTTCCCTTTTTTTTATTTTATTTTGTTGCTGAATAAATCTAAGAAAAATGAAGAAAATTCGAAATTTGTTGTGGGTATCATGTTTATGTAATTTGATTTTGTGGGTATTGACTGTTTTTGTGTAGATCTACAAATCATGTGCACTAGATTGACTAAGGAAAAATTCAATTTTGTTTTAGGAGTTTGTTTAGATTGTTTTTGAAGTTCACTAAGATATTTTGTTATATTTCTAAATTTTGCTTAATTTTTTGAGTTGGTTTATGTTAATTTTTTTGAAGTTCATTAAGATATTTTGTTATAATTTTAGATTTGATAAGTTTAAATTTTGTGTTTGTTTAAAGAGTATAGTTGTGTGTGGTGGGGGGAGGTTGAGAATGTGGGAGAGGGGGTTGAGAACTTTAGCTATTAAGTTTGTTATATTCTTAAATTTTGCTTAATTTTAATTTTTGGTTTATGTTAATTTTTTTTGAGTTTTGATTTCATAAGTTTATATTTGTGTTAGTTTAATTTGAGTTTAGTTGTGATGGAGGAGGGATTGAGAACTTTTGGTTATTAAGTTTGGTTAGTTTCTTAAGTTTTGCTTAATTTTAATAGTTAGTTTATGTTAATTTTTGTTTTAGTGTAATGAGTATAGTTGTTGGGAGAGGGGGGTTGAGAACTTGAATTATGATGTGATGGGGGAGGAGTTGAGAACTTTCTATGTTTTTTTTAATTTTAATTGTTGGCTTATGTTAATTTTTGTGTTAAGTTTAATGAGTATAGTTATTGGGAGATAGGGGGATTGAGAACTTGAATTATGATGTGATGAGGGAGGGGTTGAGAACTTCCTATGTTTTGCTTAATGATGGAGGAGGGGTTGAAAACTTTTGGTTAATAAGTTTAGTAAATTTTGTTTAATTTAATGGTTGGTTTATGTTAATTTTTTTATGAGTTTAGATTGGATAAGTTTAGTTTTTTTGTTTGTTTAATGAGTATAGGGGGGAGGGAGGGGTTAAGAACTTGTATTATGAAGTGATGGGGGGGAAGGGTTGAGAACTTCCTAACTTTTGCTTAAATTTAAATATTGGTTTATGTTAATTTTTGATGAGTTTAAATTTTATAAGTTTATTTTTGTATTAGTTTAATTTGATGAGTTTAGTTGTTTTGTTTAATTTAATGATGGAGGAGGGGTTGAAAACTTTTGGTTATTAAGTTTAGTGAGTTTTGTTTAATTTAATGGTTGATTTATGTTAATTTTTTTATGAGTTTAGATTGAATAAGTTTAGTTTTTTTTTTTTTTTTTTTTTTTTTTTTTTTTTTTTTTTTTTTGTAATGAGTATAGGGGGAGGGGTTAAAAACTTGTATTTTGATGTGATGGGGGGAAGGGTTGAGAACTTCCTAACTTTTGCTTAAATTTAAAAGTTGGTTTATGTTAATTTTTGATGAGTTTAGATTTTATAAGTTTATTTTTGTGTTAGTTTAATTTGACGAGTTTAGTTATTATGGACGAGGGGTTGAAAACTTTTGGTTATTAAGTTTAGTAAGTTTTGTTATATTCCTAAGTTTTACTTATTTTGAATAGTTGGTTTATGTTATTTTTTTATGAGTTTAGATTTGATAAGTTTAATTAATTTTTGTGTTAGTTTAATGAATATAGATTAAACTTTAAAGCCACCAATTTTATAGCTATGGATAAGTCGTGGATGTCAAAGAATCGAATGTCACCAGAATATAGTTCAGGAGTTGAGATGTTCATCGAAAATGGTCTACGACATTCAAATAGGTCAGATGTCATTTGTTGTCCATGTTTGAAATGTGTGAATGCAAAGTCTCAAAATGTGAATGTAGTAAGAGACCATTTATTCATTTATGGTATTGATCAAAGCTATAAAACATGGATTTGGCATGGGGAATCACTACTGATTAAGAGAAACAATGAAAACGTCTCTAGTAGTGAAAAGGAGGAAGTTGAAGATGAAGATGTTGATGACACAATAGGAATGTTTGAGGCTGCACATAGTTATTTTAATGATAAGTCCCCAATTTTTGAGGAAGTACTAGATGATGCCAAGAAACCATTATACTCAAATTGTAAGAATTTTACTAAAATATCTGCATTAGTAAAGTTATATAATTTGAAAGCAAAATTTGGATGGAGCGATAAAAGTTTCACTGAGTTGTTAGCATTAGTTCGTGACATCTTACCAAGTCCTAATGAAATTCCGAGTTCTACGTATCAAGCAAAAAAGATCTTATGTACTCTTGGAATGAAGTATGAAAAGATTCATGCATGTAGCAACGATTGTTGTTTGTTTAGAAATGAGCTTTCAGATGCAGAAGTATGCCCCACTTGTGGAACATCAAGATGGAAGCTTCGTAAAAATTCAAAGGATGTGATGAAAAACATTCCAGTGAAAGTCATGTGGTATTTCTCTCCTATCCCAAGATTTGAACGAATGTTTCGTAGTAAAGAAATATCGAGTTTGTTGACTTGGCATGCCGAAAAACGAGTAATTGATGGGTACATACGACATCCTGCGGATACAATATCTTGGAAACAAGTAGACAATTTGTGGCCAGAGTTTGGTTTAAAACCTAGAAACCTTCGTCTTGCTCTTTCAACTGATGGGGTCAATCCACACGGTGATCTTAGTGGTAGATATAGTTGTTGGCCAGTTATGTTGGTGACATACAATGTACCCCCATGGTTGTGCATGAAGCGCAAATTTTTGATGTTAAATGCATTAATATCTGGGCCTAAACAACCAGGAAATGACATAGATGTTTATTTAGCTCCATTAGTTGATGATCTAAAACAACTTTGGAATGATGGAGTTGAATGTTATGATGTATATCAAGAACAATGTTTCACACGCAAGGCTATTTTAATGTGGACTATTAATGATTTTCCTGCGTATGGCAATTTATGTGGTTGTACAATAAAAGGATATCATGCATGTCCAATTTGTGGGGAGAAAACGTCATCCACTTATTTGCCAAAAGGAAAGAAGGTAGCGTATCTTGGACATCGAAAACATTTACCTCGTTATCATCCATATAGAAGACAAAAGAAAGCCTTTAATGGTGAACAAGAATTGGAATTCGCTCCTAAACCATTAAGTGGAGAGGAGATTCTTGCAAAAACAAGTAGACTTCAATATTCGTTTGGTAAGAAATCAAGAAAGGAAAAAAATAATGGAGATCTTTCAAACACTTATTGGAAGAAGAAGTCTATTTTCTTTGAGTTAGAATATTGGAAACATTTTCACGTGCGACATTGTTTAGATGTGATGCATATTGAAAAGAATGTGTGTGCAAATATTATTGGCACGTTACTTGATATTCCTGGCAAGACAAAAGATGGATTAAAAACTCGTTTAGATTTGGCTGAATTGAACATTAGATCAGAGTTGGCCCCTCAAGTGAGAGAGAAAAGAATCTTCTTACCTCTAGCATGTTATACATTATCGCGAATGGAGAAGTTGAATTTGTGTAAGACACTATCAGAAATCAAAGTACCGGAAGGTTATTCATCGAACATACAAAGTTTAGTGTCACTCACAGATTTGAAACTTTACGGGCTTAAGTCGCATGACCACCACGTTCTTATGCAGCAATTATTACCTGTGGCAATACGTGGTATTTTACCCAAACATGTTAGATATGCAATTATTCGCCTATGTTTCTTCTTCAATGCTATATGTAGTAAGGCGACCGATTCATCTAAGTTAAAAGGCTTGCAAGAGGATGTAGTAGTCACTTTATGCTTGTTAGAGAAATATTTTCCACCGGCATTCTTCACGATAATGGTACATCTTGTGGTCCATCTTGTGGTCCATCTTGTAAGAGAGATAGAATTTTGTGGACCGGTTTATTTGAGGTGGATGTATCCTTTTGAACGATATATGAAAGTCCTAAAAGGTTATGTGCGAAATAGAAATCGACCAGAAGGATGCATTGGAGAAAATTATATTGTAGAGGAGGCTGTAGAGTTTTGTTCTGAATTTCTCTCTGGAATTGAGTCTATTGGGTTACGCTCATCGACAAAGAAAGAGAATTCAGACATTGATAGACCATTATCTGTTGCTCATTATATCAATCCCAGTAAGGAACAGTTGGATCAAGCTCATCTTTATGTTCTACAAAATGTAAATGACGTGCTTCCATATGTAGGGTACATAAATCTCAAACCTTTTCACGTAATTTTCTAATTATGTGATGATCTAATAACTTTGACATTTTCGTATGTTGCATGAATTCAACAGGAAACACATGGAAACTTTATCTAAACTCAATCCAAGTAGATCCAAAAACAAAAAGTGGCTTCAAGATGAGCATAATCGCACATTTAGCAGTTGGTTGCGTGATCGGGTAATCTTAAAAGCCATAGTTTTTAATGAGTGGGTGTAATGTTAATTCCAACGTAATTTAAATCTTAATTTCAGGTTGGACTTGCTCTCGAAGTGCCAAACAACTCCATATCATCTTCTTTAAGATGGATAGCTCATGGGCCTCGTCTAGATGTGGCCACATATCGTGGTTATGTGGTTAATGGTATTCATTATCATACGAAGAAACACGATGATATTAGGAATGTCCAAAACAGTGGAATCATTATAACAGCTAATACAATGCAAGTTTCCAGTGCTAAGGACAAAAATCCTATTATGTCGGACATGACCTTTTATGGTGTAATACAGGAAATATGGGAGCTTGATGACCATAAATTAACTTTCATTTTATTAAAATGTGACTGGGTTGAGAATAATAATGGAGTTAAAATAGACGAGCTTGGGTTTACAACTGTAGATCTTAATCGCATTGGGCATAAATCAGACTCATTTATTTTAGCTTCTCAAGCCAAACAAGTATTCTACGTGAAAGATCCTCTTGATCCTCGATGGTCAGTGGTTTTAACCCCTCCTCCAAGAATAGTTGAAGATGATTTGTACGAAGATGAAATGGTAGATATTGTTCAAGATTGTGGATATGGGGTTTTGGAAACAATTCCGAATATTGACGTATCTCATGAAATCGACGAAATGTCATCTACATATCTTAGAAATGATTGTGAGGGTACATGGATTGATAAATAATGTTTTAAATATGGTATGTTTTTAGTAATTTAGTCACATTGTTGAGTTAATGTATCTTACGAGTTATTATATCTTATGTTGTATTTTATGATGTTTTTTCTTGTAGATTGTTACAATGAGTGATTCGAGTAGCAGCAGTGATGACGGAGTGAACGTAGCTATTCATATGGAGGCTAGACAGACTGCTCGACGAGGCCTCACTACTATGCGTGAATTGGCACGCATAAGAAATACAGGAGAACGCTTAGTCATCCAATACAATAATCAAGGTCAAGCTGTAGGTGAAAATGCAAATAAAATGCAAAGCTATATCGGAGTTTGTGTTAGACAACAAATTCCATTGATCTACAACAATTGGAAAGAGGTTCCACAAGAATTGAAAGACAAAATTTTTGATTGTGTAGAGGTAAGTATTAATTAATTTTAAGGTAAATACTTTTTATTATGCAGAGGTACTTAATTTTTATGGTGATTTTCATATGCAGATGTCGTTTGTGGTGGACTCTAGGTCCAAACATGCTATTCTTCAATCGGCTTCAACGAAGTTTCGGACATATAGATATACATTGACTCAGAAGTACATTCTTCCCTTCAAGAATGAACCATCTTTATTGAAAAGTCCTCCTGAAAAGTATTCACACATTTATCAAGCACAATGGGAGACATTTGTTAATGCAAGAATATCTGAAGAGTGGGAGGTAACTACATTATACTAACATATTTTTTAAATACTAGTGAAATTGTTTTGAAGATTTAAATCAATGGTCTTATGTTATACAGGCGCTTAGTCGTGTCCAGAAAGAACGAAGAGAAAAATGTAAATATAATCACCATATCTCTCGTAAGGGTTACGCAAACTTGGCTGCAGAACTAGTGAGTAACATTAATTAAATTAATTAAATTATTTCTTATGATTATATGTTAATGAGAATTAATAATGTGTATGTTCATATAGGAATTGTCAGACGATCATTCCAATCGTGCAACTTTATGGAAGGAAGCCCGAAAAGGAAAGAATAGTGAATACTTCGATGACGACACTAAACAATGTGTTAGTCGAATTGTAAGTTTAAATATTTTTATTTTAAGCATATGTAGATATGATTCTTAGATTAAATGTCATATGATTATGTGTTCCTTTGATAATTGAAATGTGTAAATCTAAATGGTTGTGACAGGACGAGTTAGCTATGACACATGAGGGTAAAGATATTTTGACAGAAGCACTGGGCACGCCAGAACATAGGGGGCGTGTTAGGGGATTGGGTAAGTTTGTTAAACCATCATTTTACTTCAATGTCGTTAGAGGACAATCAAAACTGGGTGAAGAGTCTGGCAACAAAGGTGCAACTCGACGCTCGCAATCAAATAAGGGTTCAAGTGTAGGAAGTAATGTTTCAAATTCGAAGTCAAAAGGAAAAGAGATCATTGAAGATGTAGAAGAAATTTTAGAGGTAACTTTTATTTATATTGTGTAGCTTGACCATATGGCGAGACACTTAACTTCTTTCTTTTCAATTTTTGAAGGGAACACCATGCCACTTGGCTATAGGATCAGTGGATAACATTGTTGCTGTAGGCACAATGTATGAGTCTGATGTTCAATTTCCAACTATCCATGGAGTTCCACTAGGAGCCAATAATGTCAGAGTGGTGATAGATATGATCATGGGCGAAGATGTTACCATACCAATTCCTTTAATGGGAGAAGTAGAAACTTTAAGTTAAGCGATGGGTAACTTTGTGGCATGGCCTCGTGAACTTGTAATTTTGAATACGGCTAAAAAGGTATGTTTTTTGCCAACTTAAATGTTTTTGTTATTTTTCGTTTCTAATTTCAATTTTGTTTGTGATAGGGTTCTTCTTCGACCAAACCTAAGAAAGATGTTTCTGTCAATGTCTCTGTTTCACAATCTTCTAACTACACGGATGTCCACGTTACTATCAAGCTCTTGAATCGATATGCTATGCTTTCTATGCAAGAGGGCGATACAATTCAAATCAACTTGAGCGAGCACATTTTCGGAAAGGAGAAAATAATTTATCTACATCGCGACGACATCATGCATTATTATGGGATGGTGGAGATAGGCTATTCATGTATAGTCACATACATTGCGTAAGTATACAAAATTTATCACATTTTTTTATTTATGGACTACGTTTTTTTTTAATGTTTTATGATAATTTTAATTTTCTTTAGGTATCTTTGGACTGTATGTGACTACGAAATAATCAGTAAGTTCATGTTAGTTGATCAAATAACAATTTCAAATTACGTGAAGTGTCAAGAAACTCGTTGTAGAAATCTAGCCAACAGATTAGACATGGTTAATTTAGATTTGGATCAACGAGTACTCATCCCATATAACACTGGGTAAGTAATGAAAATTTAAATTAATTTAACTTAATTATAGTTTTGTTTTATTCTTAAACAATGATATTAGAATATTCATTTCTAATAGTTATCATTGGATGTTGATCGTTGTCCATCCGCGAGAGAACACTGTGTATGTATTGAACTCTTTACGTAGTAAACTCGAAGAAAGTTTTCAAGGAACCATAAATACGTAAGTGTTTTAAACTTTTATAGTTGCTGATTTCTACATTTATATTATTCTAATGTTTCAAGTTATTTAGATCCTTGAGAATGTGGCAAGCTAAACATTCACTCCCACAATATCGCTCTAATATCATTTGGAAACTTGTAAAGGTAAATTTACGTTGATTATATTATTTATTTGAACTCTTTGGTATGTTCTTATATGTATAACTTAAGTTTGTTGTTTTTCAATTATTTTACATGTAGTGCCCCCGCCAATTGGGTTCTGTAGAGTGTGGATACTATGTGCAAAAGTATATACGAGAAATAGTGCACAACTCTAGTATCTCCATAAGTAACCTTGTACGTATTATTCATTTACCTTTTAAGTGATTATAACTATATGATTTATTCTCATGTTATATGTATATTTATTTTTCTTTGTAGTTTAACAGCAAACATGCATATAAACAAGAAGAAATTGACGAGATTCGAATAGAATGGACAGATTTTGTTGGAAGATTTGTGTAGAGCTATTTGTGGATGTTAAGAAGAGATTTGATGTAAGTAGTAGATTTACTTTATGTCTTTGTTACATGTAGAATGAAAATATTTGTTTATAAAAATACTAGAAGTGTTTAAATTTTTGGATCTTGTTGAATGTAGTTTGTGGATGGATGGGTGGTCTCATTGTTTGAAGTTTAGATGTAGTACTAGATCTTGTTGGCTGTATAATGTGGAGGAAATGTAGTTTGTGGAGGGACGGGTGGTCCCATTGTTTGAAGTTTAGATGTACATATGCATTCTTTCGAAAGTTGTTGTTGGATCTTGTCTTGTTGAATGTAGTTTGTGGAGGGACGAGTGGTCCCATATATGTGTATAATATAGAAGTGAATTGCATTATTTCAGGTTAGTTTTTGGTAGTTTTAATAGAGGTCATGCCGAAATTTTCAGTTTTTGATTCTTGTTAAGTTTTAGGAAAGATGATCAACTATAGTTTGTTTGTTGTGTAAATTGCATGTATAAAGAAAGTTGTTTAGATGTACATATCCATTCTTTCGAAATTATTGTTGGATCTTGTCTTGTTGAATGTAGTTTGTGGAGGGACGAGTGGTCCCATATATGTGTATAATATAGAAGTGAATTGCATTATTTCAGGTTAGTTTTTGGTAGTTTTAGTAGAGGTCATGCCGAAATTTTCGCTAGGTTTGATTCAGTTTTGGTAAATGAATGCTAAAGAATCTTCTTAGTTAATAGGTATGTTAGTTTTATGTTAATGTATTAATGCATTATGATATAGAAGTGAATTACATGTGCACTATTTCATTTTAGTTTTTGGTAGTTTTAGTAGAGGTCATGCCGAAATTTTTCAGTTTTTGGTTTCATTCAATTTAAGTGAATGAATATTAAAGAACCTTCCTTAAGCATGTTAAGCATTTTAACTTATTTTAGGTTAGTTTTGTTAAATCTTAGCAAATTAGATCAATAACCTCTTTTATAATCGATTTACTTTTTGTGTGCATATGTATAACATTATAAAATCTTTGTAGTGAATAAGTTGATTGTTGTGTTTGTAATAAGTTTTATCTTTGTTAAGTCATAAATAAAATTGTATATTATGCAGAGGTTTGACGAAATGATAAATATTGTTGGTTAGCCACCCGGGCAACCAACAATTTTTTTTTATTAAATTATGCACAAAACGATGACGGGCATTGCCTGTCATCAAATCTTTCAAAAAATGGACATTTAATGACGGACATTTCACGACGCACATATAACATTTAATGACAGACATCAATTTTTAATGACCGACATTAAAACCCTGTAATGACTGTTAAAAACCGTCATCTATAACATACAATGACGGGCATTACCTGTCATTATATACTGATAACATTCAAAACAGTCCACTTTAATTGACTTTCCATGACGGCATTGCCCGTCATTATATAGTCACTGTCATCGTAACCTGCAGCACGCTTCACTTTTAATGACGGTCAGCTGGTTTTTATGTCATGCTTTGCCCGTCATGAAATGTGTCCGTCATTATAGCCTACGATGACGGTCGACCTTTAATGACGGGCATTGCCCGTCATTAAAAGTCGCCCGTCATTGTAGGCTATAATGTCACGAGTATTGATGACGGACGCTTGTCCGTCATTAAAACCCTATAATGACGGGCATTGCCCGTCATTAAAAGTTGATTTTGTACTAGTGCCCCCAACTCCTTGTTTGGCCCAAGGATAATTTAACTTCTATTGTGGACCCCACAAATTTATTAACTCCTTCTCCAACTCCCTATTGTGGACCCCATAAACTTATTAACTTCTTCCCCAACTCCTCATTGTGGGCCTCACAACTTTCCTATCTCATTTTTTCTTCACATCACCTCACTCCTACCTCTCTCTCTTCTCCCCTCTCCTTTCTCTATCTATTTTTTTTGCATTATTTTTTATATAAATTTTCTCATCATTGTAGGTCCATAAGGTCCCCTTGCTAGCTCATACGAACAATAAGGATCGATTTCGTTGAAAGAAAATTTGAATGGTCAAATTAGTATTTAATATATTTGATATATTAAATGACGGAAAACATGTTTAATGTATATGATACATTAAATATCAAAGAAAAGATATTTATAAAATTTGAATAAGATTCAAATAAGTAAATAAATGTCGTAAGAGAATTTAAAAGATTTGAATAAAGATTCAAATTGGTTAGATAAATGTATTTTAACATATTAGATATTAAAATATATTATTTAATTATGAAAAATATTTTCCCTAGGCCACTATAAATAGGATACTAGGGATGAGCCATTGCGTGCATTCTACACAAGAGAACAGAACTCTAGAAATTCTCCTCTCATTCCCTCTCTCTATTTTCAAGAAGGTTCCCACAAACCTCTTTGGTCCTTCGTTCAAGCCATAGTAAGGAAGGTTTTGTGGAGGAAATAAAGAGCCCGCCATAAAATATCTCCATGATAATCTTAAGGTATGTTTGCTTAACCTTAATTAAGTGTTTAATTCTAAATAAATCAAAGATGATCAATGCTTCCATTGTGGATGAAGAGTTCATTCCTATCACTCGAGAATCAAATTCTTCCATCATGCACCCCAGTTGTTCAAGCAGACATCGAAGATTCTCTTGCACTCCAAGGCACCATCGTTCTCTTTTCTATTTCTTTTTCATTATCCTTATGCATGTTGAATTAGATCTGAGTAGTTTATACATTGAGGACAATATATGCTTTAAGTTTGGGGGGATGCCCCCTTGAGTTTTAAAAAAAAAATGCAATTTTGGGGGAGGCATATCTCGTTGTTGTGTAGGAATACTATTTAGATATTACTTTCTTGAGTGTTAGGATGCTGGATAATTGGATCTTAGGGCCATTGTAGGGAGAAGACGAATTAAGGATTCTATAAATCTTTATAGGCTTGTAAAGATCAAAATAGGGAAGGTTAGGCACGCACTTGCAATGGATGAAAAGTTTAGATTTAAATTTCCTGATGAATTGATGTTTTTGAGTATTTCTTTTAATTGTGATTATTTTGTTGTTTAGAACATGGAGGCATGAGTCATTCTGATACAATTATTGATTCATGTATGTGTGGTTTTGTTTTAGCTTTACTCGAGACTAGCAAAGATTTAAGTTGGGGAGTAATTGATAACCCTCATTTAGTACTATCTATTTCCTATTATTTTAGCTAGTTATGTGCTTAAATTGTGAGCTTTTATGCCTATTTATGTTTATTCTATAGAAACCGAGTTTAAGGAGCAAAACCAGAGTTCAAAAGTAATTTGGATGATTTTTGGGCCATTTTGGAGCATAGTTGAAGATCAAATGGCCAAGAGATTTTGTATGAACATAAGAACCCGAGAGGAGGGCGTCTCAACGTTAGTTGGGGAGTCAAGATGCTTGATAGAACATAAAAAGTTCTATTTTATCTCGTTAATTTCGTGCTAGTTCGATTGGCTTTATGAGCTTTATTGGTTATTTTGTAGGAAATTGAGCAAATGGCATGTTTCGGAGTGTGTGTGTCAATTCGTAGTTAATTTCGATCAATTTGGAGGTCATTCGAGCAGCCAAGCATGAAGGAGTGAAATGACCAATATTCCCCTGCGAGAGCGTCGAGACACCAAAACTAGTGTTTCAGTGCTGCACAATTGGAGAATGGATAGATTGCCTCAAAACAGGGCAACGTCGAGACGCTGTCCATAGCGTCTCAACCCTGAACAAGCCAAGCATCGAGGGGCCAGGGCGACGCTACGGAACACTGGGATTAATGTTGGTAGTGATGAGACGCTACGTCAATTAGTATAAATAGTTTTTTTCCATCTTAGGTTAAAATGTTCGATTTTGGCAGCCGTTTTCCACAAATTCTCTTTACTCTTTATTGCTTTAGGCTTTTTTAGCAAAATTAGTATAGTTTTAGATCAATCCATTGGTTCAAGGATCGAGAAATCAATGTCTGACTAAGCGTGCGATGCCGTTTTGAAGGTTTATCAAGTTCACCACTTGTAATGTCATAAGATTTTGAACATTATTGTATTGAATTCAGTTTAATGCATCTTTTACTTCTTTCTTTTATTATGAGCATGTTTGTAGAATAAACTGATAACTTATTCGCATCAATTATGTTTGTTTATGCTCTGCACGTTACTTTAGATCCGTACTTGTCAAGAGAGCGTACGTGATTTTAGTAGTAAATGGGCTGAAGCATGAGTGTGAGTTACTGGCTATTTGTAATTCATAGTTTGCATGTTAGGTCCTAGGAGTAAAAGAGCATTTAGATTAATCTAGACTGGCCAATCTAGGTTAGTTAATTCATCTTAACTAATCCTTAGATCGTAATGCGGCTAGCTCGAGGAGTATTGAACGTTATCGTTCCCAACTTTTATCAGGTTTAGGGGCTTTACTGGCTTTTTTAGTAACGTCGGTTAAGTGCATAATTACTTAAATTGATTTCTTGGTAATCTATGATCGACACTACATAATTGAAATCTAACGTAACTCTGAAACGATGTCTAGTGCGATCTGAACTTTATTTCCTTTCTTTTCGTTATTTTCATGCAATTTAATTACGTGCAATTTACTATTACGCAACAAATTCCCCCTGTTACGTTTGATAACCTGTAGCATTGAGAAAGAGCAATTCCAATTTCCTGTGGTTCAACCCAAACCACTATTGAATACTACAAATATTTAATTGTGATCGATAATATAAATATCATTTTGATCGACCCTTGACAAGTCATGGTCAAAATTGGCGTTGTTGCCAGGGAATCGACGTATTACCTTTTCCTTTTTGTTTTTGGTTCCTAACCTTTTTCTTTTGTTGTTTATCATTACTCATTCTTTGTAGGAACTTGGACTTCAATACTTTCCTAAGATAGCGAAGGAGGAAAGGCGCTTGAGAAGGAAGCAAAAGAAGGGGAAAGTGAGTTTAACGAAGACATCCATCCCAACCTCAGTGAAGCGACTACTAAAGAGACCGTGGCTGAGCATACGTTGAAGTAATTGGTGGCCCCAGGCCTGACTCAGCAGTCCCTCTGCATTACATACCCTGAAACTCAAGGTGACTTCGAACTTAAACCTTGTTTGATTTACTTATTGCCTATCTTTCATGGTAGTGCAGGTGAGGATCTGCATAAGCACCTCAAGGAGTTTCACATCCTCTACACAGGTATGAAGCCTCATGGCATGACGGATGAGCAGATCAACCTCAAGGCATTCCTATTTTCGTTGAAGAACCAGACCAAAGACTAGTTATATTATTTTCCTTTTGAGACGATCACCACCTGGGTTGAGATGAAGAGGCTCTCCCTTGAGGAGTTTTTCCCTGCCTCGAGAGCTACCAACATCCAAAAAGAGATTTACAGGATCACATAGACCACCGGGAAGACTCTTTATGAATACTGAAAGTGCTTTAAACATCTTTATGCGAGCTTTCCCCATCATTAGATCTCGAACTAGCAGCTGATTCAGTACTTATACGAAGGACTGCTTCCCACCGACAGGAGCATGATTGATTCAGCCAATGGAGTGCCTTGGTGAATAAAACTCCTGCAAAGGGGCGATTGTTAATCTCAAGCATGGCGGAGAACTTTCAGCATTCAGAATGCAAGAACCGACACCTTCAGGACAATTGGCACATTTGAAAGAGGTTGGTGAGCTTAATCTCAAGTGTCAGATTTAACTAATCTCGTGCGCTAACTAGTTATAGGGAAGTGCAACGGCTAAGGCACGTGGCTTGTGTTTGACACAAGGCCACACCACTGATACATGCCCCCAACTTTAGAAAGGATTGATGCTTGAGTTGAATGCAATTAGAGGCTGCGTCAATAACCAAAACAAGAGAAAATACAACCCATACTCGAACCACTACAACCAAGGGTGAAGAGACCACCCAAACTTCAGATATGGGGACCAAGGCAATCAGAACCAAAACCAAAACTTTCACAGACCCCAGCTTCTAGTTCAGGTACGCCTCTCAAGGATGTTATTAAGAGTCTTGTTGAGAATACTTTAAAATTTCAACAGGAAGCTATCCAGTTCTAGAAGGAGGCTAGGGCTGGCATGCAGAATTTGGGCAACAAGATTACACAGCTTACCACTACGGTCATCAGACTCGAGGCAGACCAGAACATCAAAAAGCTGACTGCAAAGCCTAAAGTGCAAAAGAGGGAGAGTGTGAGCGCCATCATGCTGTGTAGTGGCAAAGAGGATCATGCCCAGAATATTTCACCACCACTGCCAACTGAGAGAGAAGATTGTTGAGAAAAAAAAAACCTTCCTCAAGACCCACGCGAGGTATAGTTTTTGATCCACCTTTAAATTTGAATTCTTATGTCCCTCGATCTCCTTTTCCTAGCAGATTGGCTCCACCAAATTAGAAAAAGAAGAGGAGTAGGAGAAGGACATCCTTGAGGTGTTCAGCAAGGTAAAAGTCAACATCCCACTTCTGGAGGCAATCTAGAAGATCCCTATGTGTGCTAGATTTATGAAGAAGTGATGCACCTTGAAGAGAGAGAAGAAGGAGGAAGGTAAGATCGAGGTAAGTGAGAACGTATCTGCTCTATCTTTAAAATCTATGCCTGAGAAATGTTTAGATCTTAGTATGTTTGTTGGGATTTATGCCCTAAAGCATCATAATTAATTATTTATTTAATAATTAATAATAATTTTGATTATTGTATTTACAATATAATATTATACATTATATAAAAAATCTAAGGTTATTAGTGCAATCTTAAACAGTATGTGGTTAACATACTAGATGATCATGTTTAAGAAATAACCTAAATGGTCATAATATATGGATAAGGTTGGGTGTCTTACCCTCGTAACACTATTGATACAACCCACTTTATAACAGTTACAAATGATTTGATCCAAATCATTCATGTGAAGACATGTGAGTAGGGGTATCTTATACAATGAGTTTGTATAAGACTGGACCACGAAATATTTAATCTCTCTTTATAAATCTGTTAATTGAGAAGATTAATATTTCATCAGGATGATCATATGCAACTCGATCTTAATCCTTAGTGAGTTATGAACTGCTTTGATTTGAATATGTGAGAGTGGCTTTTGTTGTAATCGATTCAATAAGCCTACCATTTTAGGGACTTGACCAAATAGGGAGTTGGGAACATAATCTTACAAGATGGAATTCACTCCTTCCCATATAAGGTAAGTAAATGAGTGGTTCCCTTAAGTGTTGATTTCGAAACTTGTACAATGGGGCCCCACCTCTCACTGGCCTGAGAGGGACTTAGTTCATGGTTGGATCATAAACAAATTGTTCATTAGAGGATCAGTGGTACTTAAGGTGCAAAATGTAATTACAGGGGTAAAACGAACTTTTGACCCAGCTGTAATTATGAACAACTCGTGATGGATCGACTTGCATGTAATGGTTATATCCATGGACACAACTTGTCCTACAGTGCATAGGAGTGCACCTTTAGATTTATAGTTGAGTGAACTAAAGTTAATGAATGAAAATTTATTAATTAAAGAGTTTAATTAATTAATTTTGTATCATTGGAGCTTATAATCTATAGGTCCACAAAATCCCCTTGCTAGGTCCCCTTGCTAGCTCATAGTAACACTAAAAGATCAATTTAGTTGAAAGAAAAAATTGAAATGTTCAAATTAATATTTAATATATTAGATATATTAAATATAAAAGAGGAAAATATATATATTGTATTTGATACATTAAATATTAAAATAATTAATTAATATACATTAAAGAAAAAATATTTATAAAATTTGAATAAGATTCAAATAAAGAGATAAATATCGCAGGATAATTTAAAAGATTTGAATAAGTTTTAAATAGATTAAATATATGTATTTTAATATATTAGATATTAAAATATATATTATTTAATTATGTCAAAGATTTGCCCTTGGTCTTTATAAATAGGACCTTTTGGTTGAGCTATTAGACATAACACACATCTCCTCAATATAGAATTAGAGAATTCACTCTAAACCTCTTCCCCTCCAATCCCTTGTGGATTTTCTTTCAAGAGGCTCCCACAAACCTTGGTCCTGTGTTTGAGTCATAGCTAGGAAGACTTTATGGATAAGATAAAAAATCGCCAGAAATATCTCAATATTTACTCCAAGTAAGTTTGCTTAATCTTTTTTTTTTTTGTTTAATTTTAAATAAAATCAAAGACAATCCAATGCTTTCGCAGCGGAGTGAGACATTCATTTCTTCAATGTTTACATTGTCATGCGTAATAGGAGAGAAATAGATTAAGCATGCTATGTTAGATCTAGGCGGGTCGATAAATGTTATGTCTTCATCTGTCTACAAAGAGCTTAATATGAATGGTTTGCATGAGACTAGGATTTGTATTTAGTTGGTAGATCATTCTGTTGTGCATATGATAACGCTCATTTATCAATGTTATTTGGCTCTAAAAACTAAGCTATTTGCTTAGAATGCGAGTGTTTAGTGTTATAATTCATGTCATTTAGAGCAAATTTAAGTAAAAACAACTTTTGCATGTGTTTGAAGTCTTGATTTGGTAAAAGTATGTTTTTAAGTGTATTTAGGGTCATTTTTTTTTATTTTGTGTAGAGGCTGAAAATGGATCCAAATGCACCCATATTCTGGCCACAACTGAGGCAAGTAAAAGATGATCCAAGAGATATACGACCAAGATGCACTAGCAATTGAGAGCAGAAGCCAAATTCCAACTATTGCATAAAGAACTCAAAATGCGTCCAACTATGCGGCCACATTTAGGCCATTTCGACAACAATACAATTGCGCTCACTATGAGGCCTCATTTGGATTTTTTCTGCAGATTCTCCCAGATTCGCAAGATTTGTAAATAATTTAGATAAAATCAATTATTCTCTTTCAAATCTCCGAGGATTAAGGGATATGATCGGCGAAGCCTCTCCACATAGATCTCGATAGCAAGCCCTAGGCTTTGAGGTCTATAAAGGCGGCTTAAGCTTCAGTTTCAAGAGAGCTCGGAGTTGGGAATTCTCTTCATCCCTAAATTCTGTCATTTTCTCTTTAAATTTAGCCACAACTTCGAGTCTCCCGTAAGCTCTGTTCATATTCTATTCGGACTCCAACTTCGAAAGAAGGAGGAGTAAGTACTTGATTCTCCTTGAAAAAGGTTGAACAAGTTAGAAAGGAAGAACATCTTAAGGTTTTTTTTATTCTTAGTTTTCCATTCAGTTCTATAAGTTTTTAGGAGTTGTACTTGCTGTTATATTTTATTTTCTAGCTTTGTAAGTTTCTGTTTTTCTTTTAATTCAAGTTTCAAGTTCTTTTGTTCTTTCTTAGATTCATTCTTCAAAGTATATTCAAGATTATTTATTTCAATGAATTGTATTTTTTTCTTCTATTTATTTTCATTTCACTTTCTGTACTTTATTTATTTCTCCGATGAGTAGCTAAACTCCTTGGAGGGGATTCAATCATGTGGATACCCTAAAAAGAAGATAATACAACCACCATATATTTCTTGTAGATTCGCTCAACATTTAGCTAAGTTTACTTTTAGTGAGTTTAAGTTTCATTGTTAGCTTAAACTGGCCATTTGAATTAGCATAGTTTGCAAAAATTTCAATACTGAAAGGGTTGGAATCAACATGCGTTTTCCTAAAAGTAATCTAGGAAATGAGCCTAGACATAGGACTTTGCTTTTTGTTCCTAGACATAGGATAAAAACCTTTAACATCATAAACTTGTGTTTTTCATTATCTAAGCGAATTTAGCCATAAACATATGAATTTTAAATTGCTTAGTCTCCTAAAGATTCTTGGAAAAGGAGTTGAATAGGTGTTGAACTTGATTTACTTAGCTAAGTGTCGAAAATGGTAAGTTGTGGGCGCATTTCAGCAGCATTCTGTCTGAACCGTACAGAACTGGACAGAGTCAATATGCGAGTGCAAGAGGCAAGATCTCTAAAATAGCCGAACTTAATTGGGCAATTTGCAGGCGAATGGTGGGCACATTTCCCAGGGTTGAACCAGAATTGAATCCTCTGATTCTCATCTTTGTTTTTCTCATACCTTTTCAGTATCTTTACTTTTTCATGCACAAAACCCCAAAAATCAACTTTATTTTCTTGGTTACTTTCGGTTGCAACTTGTGAGCAATTGTGTTGTTAACTGGAGAGTTTTTGTTAACCGTTCCCTTAGGTTCAATACTTGGAATACTCCATATATTACTTGTTTTGACTGCGTGCACTTGCACTCTTTTGCGTTAGCAGTCATCAACATCCCCTAGGAATTGTTGAGAATGTGCATGTTAAGGTGAATGATTTACTGGTTCCTGTTGACTTTTATGTTTTGGATATGGGCAATAGACCTGTTCATGCATATTCATCTATTCTACTAGGTAGGCCCTTTATGAAAACAACAAAAAAAACATAAATGTAGATTGGGGGGGGGGGGGGGGGGGGGGGGGGCGCATAGTTTCTGTTGGGTTTAATGGGAAAGTGGTTGAGTTTAAGGTTTGTAAAGATGAGGAGTATGTTGATGTTTTGAATTCTTTGTTAGAAATAGATGATTCTAAGTTGCAAGACATGCCATCAAGGAGAATTGAAATGGATGATGTTGGTTCAAGCCTGAAAGAACCAGGTTGATGAGTTATACAGCAAGTCGAGCAATCGACATTAAACATTTACAGCAGCCAGGCCTTTAAAATCTTACTTGCTTTCTTTCCTGCTTTCTATTTTCAATATTTTCATAGCTTAGCTTGCTGCCTATTTTGTAGGAATTTGATTGACCTGAGGAGGAAAATGATATTATTTTTGAAGGATGTTTGACACCACCCACCTACGTGCTGAGATTTTAGGGGAGTTTTTTATTCCCTTTTATTTGTCTCTGAGCTTTTCTTAGTTAGATTTACATTGGGGACAATGTAAGATTTAGGTTGGAAGTGGAGGTTTATGATTTGATTTGAGCTTATATGTTGAATGTTTAGCATGTTTATTAAGTCCTCACACTAGAGTGTCGAACTTTTGATTGATAATGTTAAGCATGCTTGCTTATGTTGAAATTTTTAAAAAAAAATTAGAGTTCTGAGCTTGATTTGTCTGATGAGTTGGATGTATGCTTCAGTTCGTGGAAAGAAAAGGCTTTCGTTTTGAAAGACTTTTCTTTGCACGAACTGAAGGAGGCTCAGTTGCATTTTGATAATAATACATCTTGCAAAACTGTCCAAACTCTTTCTTTCTTTTTGCTATGGATTGAGCATTCCTCTCTTGCCTCTTGGCCTCAAGGCATTGTTTGCCTCATTGATGGATGAAAAACTGTATGATTTCGCCGTAGGTGACATCCTTCCAAGGAATTTCTCCTTTATAAAATTCGATGAGGTAGTTCATTAACTCTGCACCGAATATTTTTGGAAGTCCGGCTATAAATCTTTCTTTCCAGAAAGAACTGCAACAGTCCTTTCTCTTGTATACTTCTGTTAAAAAAGTATCTTTGTAACATTGGAAGTCTTGCAGTTTTGGACATTTTAGCTGCTGAAGGTAGGTTCAAGCCTGCGTTGAGTAGTTATCTGCATTTCCAATGAAACGTTTGATTAATGTGAAGCAATTCTGAAGCACTTTGCCTAGAGGGGGAAAAATTTGAAACTTTTGGAGCAGGTAATGTTTCTTGTTGAAAATTTATTTCAACGGTTCCATCTGGATGCTCCACCATTTGAGAAAGTGTTCTTGGCTTGGGTGCTTTTGGAACAATTGCATGCTTAAGCACCCAATGAGAATTTCTGGTGATTTCGTCCCAAGATAAAACATTGGGAGTTTCCACCGTTGATCTTGAAGTATTTGCTTCTATGAGTACAATGGTGCCTTTAGGTGAAGTCCTTAGGGTCCTTGGAGCTACCTACGTCTCCATTATGCGATAGCAGGTTATGAAGATGGCCATGAAAGCATGAGATTCTGGCATCATGTTCATATCCTTGAAGTAGATGTCAAGGATTAATGAACTCAGTATCTTCAGGTCATGAAGAGAAAGAGTATAATTTGGAAAGCAATTGAAGTAGACTGGTCCGTTTTCCAAATTGGTCTCTATCATTCCCAGAAGAGAATCTTGAAAGTTTAGAAATCTATTATCTCTGAGAGTGATAAGAACTGGAGTATTCAGACCTGTTCTGAACAATCTCTTTAATGCAACTTGAATTTGCCCAAGGTGCATAAATGAGTATTCTCCATGATGTTTTTTAAGTATTAAATCTCTAGTGAAGAGATTTAGTGATTCTGGGTTGTCTCGGATGGCTACAATGTCCTCCATTATGTGAACTCCCTAGCTTTGAGTAAAATTAAACGTACTTTTGAAATAGATAGTACGTGGGTCTAATTGAGGAATGTTCCAATTAGCAAGCTGCTCTTCATCTAGAGTTACTTGAAGTTGCTCATTGGAACCTTTGAGATCGTTGGAGTTTTTCTCCACTCTGTGCTTGTTGCCTTTGTCAATCTCTTAAATAAAAGGGTTTTGAGTACTGATACTGGCGCCATTTTGAGTATCTTTGAGTAACTTTTTTGGGATCAATGCTTTGAGTAATTTAGACATTAAATCATCAAAAATCTCCTTCAGAAATTAAAAACAATATTGCCTTAAATCAATATTATCCTTCGAACTTCCTTTCGTCCACCAAGAACTCGTTTGCAGGAGGAACACGCGGCTTACCAATGGACTTACTAATACGCCTTAGAATTAAGGCTTATTGAACTCCCAATTACTTAAAATATTCTTGTTTTGTCTTAAGATCATTTGGAAATAGTTGAAAGTTGATTGAAAATAAGAAAGAAATAAGAAAGAAGGCAATTAGGACAAGATTCTAAAAAAGTTAAGCTTGTTTGCAGGGAATGTGGAGATTGCAAAACCAAAATTGTAGGCCCCGTTTGATAACCATTTGGTTTTTGGTTTTTGGTTTTTAAAAATTAAGCCTATAAATACTACTCTCACCTATGGTTTTACTTGTTTTGTCATATACTTTTTGCCTATGTTTTCAAAAACCAAGCCATGTTTTGAAAACTAAAAAAAATAGTTTTCAAAAACTTGTTTTTGTTTTTAGAATTTGGCTAAGAATTCAAATACTTCCTTAAGGGAGATGAAAACTATTGTAGAGAAATTGGGAGAAAACAAGCTTAATTTTTAAAAACCAAATGGTTATCAAACGGGACCGTAATTTCGTGATTCTGCAATTTTTCTGGAGCAGCAGAAGAATTCAAAAAAGGAAAAAAAATCTGCATTTACCCATATCCGAAAATCATCAATTATTGCACGATTTTGGGGATTTTGAGCACAAAATTTCGGCATTATTCAACCCTAATGAAGGCCCATAAAATGAGAGAATATGAGTGAAGAAAGCATCGATTTTTGGAGAGGATTTTGGGAATTTTTGTTCGTGGGTTTATATACTGTTTTTCCTCTGTTCTTTTGAAATTTTCCGTCCTTTGTTTGACTGAGAGTTGCTGCAAGTGTAGTTTCTATTTTTTTTTCTTTTCTTCAATTTCTTCTTTGTATTTCGGAGAACTTCTGTCAAGCTTAGTCGTTGTTTTACTTTTCTTCAATTTCTTCTTTGTATTACCGAGAATTGATGTCAAAGTATTCATCTATTTTTCTAGTTTTTTGTTATTCTCTGTTTTTCGAGAACTACTGCAAGTTATTTTCTGGTTTTGTCTCTTTATTCGTACCCCATATCATTATGTCTTATTCAAAGGTAGAAGGAAGTAGAGTTGAATTACTTTCCTCTTGAAGCTTTTGATTCATGAGTTGCCCTCTATGTTAATTCGAATTAAGAATTCTTGGAGCAGTGTTTATAAATTTTTCCTCTATTTTAATTCAAATTAAGAAGTCTTGAAGCATTGTTTTGTTGTTTGTGAGCTGTCCAGTTTGCGTTACTTTTAATTGCCCTAATTATTTCAATAGTCAATACTGATTAGGGTAGAATTGTTTTTCATTAACTCCTTTTAGTTTTGGTTGCAATTTGCAATATACCTTATTCTTTTAGTATGAATTTTAATTCTAAAATTAGTTGTAGGTTTTTTACTTTTAATATGAGCTAAACTTCTTAGGGGGTTTCAGGATGTGAATTCCCTAAGAAGTAATTGTAGCCAAAATTCCAACAAAAATCAAGCCTACATCTCAATTGTTTGCTTGTGTTGAATAAATTTCCGTTGAGATGCTAGATTGATCAATTAGAGTAGCAACTCAAGCTTAGATCTAATACTGACGGGGTTAGTGATAAGCGGATTTCGCACAAGTGATGGAGAAAAGAGCTTAAACATAAGTCAATTCTTTGCCCTAGACATAAGGATTAAAGACTCCAAAACCCATAAAATTGTTGAGCAAAATTACTTAAGATAGATGGACTATAGACATATAAGTCACTCACTTAGTCTCCTAAAACCTAATTTCAAAGTGAATAGGAGTAGCAATTTTGGTTTACAATTGAATGTAGAATAGGTTGGAATTGCAATTTTGGTTTGCAATTACAACTTAGGGCAATGATATTTTTGAGCCCCTCATTTATCTAAAATTTCTTTTTCGATTTCATTTACCAAATCTATCTAGTTGCTATTCAATATTGCAAATTTTCGATTATGCAATCTTTATCATTTCAATATTGCAAATTTGCGATTCTGCAATTTAGTTCTGCAATTATTTTGTTTTACCAACACACCATCCCAACATTGTTTTTGCAATTTTTAGTTTTCAAGTTGCAATTTTCCTTACACTTTGCTTTACAATATTTTTGTTACACCGTTCCCTTGGGATTCGATACTTGGTACTCACATACCATTTTATATTACTTTGATCGCGTGCACTTGCGTGTACACCAATCACTTACACTTACTGCCATGAACACCTTTGCGTTTGCCAAACACCTGCTGTTGAACGAGCAGACACAAGGAACAAAAGAAAAGAATTAAGAAGAACGATATTGAGTTCCTTCAATATTGGAATCAATTTCAAAAGAAAGCTTTTGATAAAATAAAATTTAAATTACGTAAAGAATTGACACAATGGAAGTTGTATCAAAGAATGGAGTATATTAAGTAAAATGGCTCTGATACCAATTGCTCGATGCACAAACGAAAAGAGAATTAGGATTGAATGTTTACAAGATAGTGAGTATGAGAGTTGAGAGAGCTTACAGATATTTCTTATTACTCTCGTTTGCTCGCTTACTCTTTGAGTACAACTTGATAATCTATATATAGACCTCGAAATTCAAACTAAAATTAAATACAAGAATTTAAAAGATAAGATAAGGATGATTCGAAAGGACATACCCGTCTGAATCATCTTTATGGAAAGTAAAGGTATCTACTTTATCAAAAGCATTAAAGACAAAAAAAGTAAAGAGCAGTAAAATAATTACAAGCAAACAAAGTAAATAAAGTGAAAGTGGATAAGGTTGGAGATGTGGAAAAATAAGGGTAGTGGAATTCTGCAACGTCTCTTTTCTTCCTTGAATAAAGTTGCTTTATTAAAGTTCTTTTCTTGTCTTCTTGCAGCAAATCTTTTCTTTGTGATTTGGTCTTTGTCAGGCAAGGAGGCAATGAAGCAAGGATAGAGCTTACCAACAGACTTAAGCAAACTTCTGTCGGGAACACTCTCCCGCAATAGTCTTCCACGACGGTCCTCCGTAGCAAGTCCTTTGGAAAACCGCATCATGTCAGAAAATTTTGGAGCGGATGACCTTTTTCTTTGTGTCTTTTGTTGCATAAACAATATTTACCAAAGAATTCAGAAATATTTACAGGAATTCTTTGAGTCTGTACATGTGGATTATGGACTTACAGAGAAAGTGGATGATGGATTTACAGAGAAAATAAAATTTACAAGAAGAAGAATATACACACTCTCTTTTTTTTTCTTTTTTTCTTTCTTTTTTTTATATATATAAGTCCGTATGGACGTACTTATGATAGTTTAGAGGCTTGTTGGTCTTATTGAAGTAAATTTGAGTATTTTTAGTTTAACGACGATTTCGATCTATTCGTAGTTTAACGACTATTGCGGTCAATGGTAGTTTAACGACAATTCAGTCGTTTCAATGATTAAGGATCACTGAGGTTAATCTTATCTTCTTCCTCATCGATGATGGAAAGTGGTGGAGAAGAAGACTTATTTGAAGCTAAAGTTCTTTTTAATAGAACTCTTTGAAGATCAGCTTCTATGGCCATTTGAGCAAGGGAAGCCATCAATGCGGCTTTGTTCTTTTGGAATAATTGTTGGTTTGGTTTTGAAAGATTCTGATAATGCGGTGTTTCTACAAACCAGGTTTTGATTTTTGGAAGAGAAATATGGGAGACAGTATATTTTTCCCAAATCACTTTCAAAGTTTTGACCAAATATTTATGATTTGGTTCAATTGTTTGAGTAGTAAGATTCCAGCAAAAAATCCAAGGAATTTGGAAATACAAGAAAAATCGAAAGCTTAAGGCATACAGCATCTTGTAAATATTTTGAAAAAAGTAATGAAATGATTCTTGAACAAGGATAGGAAAAAATTCTTCATAGAGGCCAAAGTTTTTCCACCAACCTATAAACCAAATTGAGAAAGTTTGTTTATGGGCCTGTCTGCAAAATTGAATAAACCAGGAGTGGTTGAAAGCTTGAAACCAAAGTATAGTTGTCCAAGCTTTAGCGTAATCCTTATATGAGTAATGTTGGAATTTATGCCCTAAAGCCTCGTAATTAATGATAATTAATAATAATTTTGATTATTTTATTTGTAATATAATATTATCCATTATATGAAAAATTCAAGGTTATTAGTGTAATCATGAACAATATGTGGTTGACATACGAGAGGATCATGTTCAAGAAATAACCTAAAGGGTCATAGTATATGGATAAGGTTGGGTGCCTTATCCTGGTAACACTATTGATACGGCTCACTTTATAATAGCTACAAATGATTTGATCCAAATCGTTCATGTGGAGACATGTTAGTGGGGGTATCTTATCCAATGAGTTTATGTAAGACTGGACCACGAAATATTTAATCTCTCTTTATAAATCCGTTAATTGAGAAGATTAGTATTTCATCAGGATGATCATATGCGACTCGATCTTAATTCTAAATGAGTTATGAACTCCTGTCTGTGAGGGCTTGTCCTTAGATTTGCATGGGTGAGAGAGGCTTTTGTAGCCGATTCAATATGCCTACCATTTTGGGGACTTGACCAAATAGCGAGATGGGAACATAATCTCTCATAAGATGGAATTCACTCCTTCCCATATAGGGTAAGTAGATGAGTAGTTCCCTTAAGTGCTGATTTCAATACTTGAACAATGGCGCCCCACCCTCTCACTGGCCCGAGAGAGACTTAGTATATAATTAGATTATAAAGAGATTGTTCATTAGAAGATCAGTGGTACTTAAGGTGCAAGATGTAATTTTAGGGGTAAAACGGAATTTTGGCCTAGTTGTAATTACGAACAACTCATGAAGGATCGACTTGCATGTAATGATTATATCTATGGACACAACTTGTCCTACAGTGCATAAGAGTGCAACTCTAGGTATATAGTGGAGTGACCTATAGTTAATGAATGAAAATTAATTAACTAAAGAGTTTAATTAATTGATTTTGTATCATTGGAGCTTATAATCTATAGGTCCATAAGGTCCCCTTGCTAGCTCATAGTAAGACTAAAAGATCAATTTAGTTGAAAGAAAATTTTGAAATGTTCAAATTAATATTTAATATATTAGATATATTAAATATATAAGAGGAAAATATATTTATTGTATTTGATACATTAAATATTTTAATAATTGATGTATATTAGATACATTAAATAAAAGATATTCATAGAATTTGAATAAGATTCAAATAAATAAATATTGTAGGAGATTTGAATGAGATTTAAATAAATATAAGATATATTTTAATATATTAGATATTAAAATATAATATTTTAATTATGGCAAAGACTTTTCCCTTAGTCTCTATAAATAGAACTCTTGGGTTGAGCCATTAGACACAACGCATATCTCCTCAATAGAGAATTATAAAATTCTCTCTAGACCTCTTCCTCTCCAATCCCTTGTAGATTTTCTTTCAAAAGGCTCCCACAAGCCTTGGTCCTGTGTTTGAGTCATAGCCAGGAAGATTTTATAGAGGAGATAAAAATCTGCCAGAAATATCTCCATATTTACTTCAAGTAAGCTTTCTTAACCTTAATTTTTAGTTTAATTTTAAATAATATAAAAGACGATCCAATGCTTCCGCTGTGGAGTAAAACATTCATTCCTTCAAGTAAGTGGGAGGATTGAATCTGAATGAGAGTTTCTTCTCAGTATAGATTTTCTGGTTCCAATTTGAAGGAGTTAGAACCCTGAAAATTGTGAGTTTTGAGTAAGCTATAACTGACGGATCTTTTCGGTCAGCTATATAAGTAATTTCAGCTGATTTTGAATCAACAAGAATCAACTCATAAAATGTACGCATCTTATATATCGATTCAAGCATGAAACAAAAGTTACCTGGATATATATGCGACGTTATCTCAGCAAAACTTTTGGAATCCCATTTGAGTTCAATAGGGACTTTGTGTATTACATGAGGTTTTTTAAAATATCCTGTCGAAACACGTTTAGGAGTAAATCGTGGTGTAGGGGACACCGTTGTGTTGTATGTTGACGAACCTACAACAGATTGAGCACTGCGTGTTACAGAAGGCAACACTTCTTCGAGACTAAAGGGTTCTCAAATTCTAATTGAAGCAGAACGACGTTGAGAGCGTGTCTGTACTGGAGTAAAGGACTCATTATCTAGAGCATATTGCTCTAATCTCATTGGAGTAGGCTTGGAAAAAGCTGAAGAAATTCATCTTTAAGCAATTCAAGTTCAAACGCATGTTTTCTTCTACTCTTGACACAAGATAAGCTAGTTTTAAGGTTAAATAACTTGCATTTCTACAAGTTATCATATATCAGTGGTATTTAAAATTATTTTCTATCAGTGATTGTTTGCATGCTCAATAATTTGCTATGAGGTCTATCATTGATTTATCATATCAATAGATTAAAAAAAGTAAATTTGTGGTACACATGACTTTCGTTTTCTATCAGTGACTGTTTGCATACTCATTTATTATTAGTTTTATCATTGATATATCATTTCAATTAATAAAAAAGAAAAGGTATATTAATAATATTTGGTTTTGTTATCTATCAATAATTGTTTGCATACTCATTTACTATTAGCCATTTCGTTAATAACTATAACAAAAGTATAAAAAAAAATGTATGTAAGTAATATTTTACTTAGTTTTCTACCAATAGTTGTTTGCATGCTTATTTGTTATTAGGTCTATTACTGATATACCTTATCAATAAAAAAAAATGGTATACTAGTGGCATGCAACTTTCATTTTCAATTTGTGATAGTTAACATGATTAATTTACTATTAATTCTATCATTGATATGCCATATTAATATAATTAACACCCTGTTTGGAATGACTTTCTAAATGCTTAAAAACACTTTTTTATACACTTAAAAATACTTTTTTAAGCATTTAAAAAGTCATTTCGAATAGGCACTAAAAATGGCATATCAATGATATTTGACTTTTTTTTTCTTTCTAGTGATTGTTTGCTTGCTCATTCGATCGATTAAAAACATAAATCGGTGATAACTTAATATTAATAACAAAAAAATTGATAACAAATAATAGTAAATTATTAATAGTCATGTATCACTAATATACCATTTTTTTTACATGTCAGCGATAGATGTGTATCAACATCTATTATTGATAAACATAGAAATGGTCTATCAGTGATAAACATAAAAAATGTTCTATCAGTGATAGACATAAAGTTAGTTTATATGACACGTAAAAATGGTCGCTAATAGACATAACACTAGTTTATTACTAATACAAATCTATCACTAATGGACGTATTAATGGTCTATTAGCAATAAACATAAAAAAAAAAAAATTATCGGCAATAAACATGAAAATGGTCTATTAGTGATAGACATCAATCAGTGATAGTGATCTATCACTAATAGACTATAAAAATGGTATATCAATGATACAGTCTATCAACAATAGGAATCACGTAAAAATATTTAAATAGAGGCACGAAAATTTAAAAAAAAAAATCATATGTAGCGACTCGACCTCCTAAACATCAACCTACTAAGGTAACTCTACATGCATGCTATATAGGCCACAAAAGTGTGAAAAAATATTTTATTTATAAATAAACCTTTAACAAAGACAAAACATCAAAAATAAGGAGAAGCTTTATTCGAGATCCCTTTTAAAGCATAAGTCTTAATTTCAAGGCCTCAAAGTTTTAAAAGAAAACTATACTTAACTCAAAAAACCTTAACTAAAATTTTTACAAATAGAAGTCCATAAAGGAATGAAAAATAAAACAACTAATAATGCAGAAACACGACTTCCTAATTCTCCCATGGCCCCTCAAAGCAAACTCTGTCACTCGCCTTGGATGCCTTTGCCTTTTCCTGGAAAAAAATATATTTTTAAAAATGATGAGTATTTAAAATACTCAATAAGTGACCCTACTACCGAGGTCAGGATATGCAAATACATGCAACACGATTTATGAAATATTTCCTCTAGTGGGACCTAAAACCTTTCATCTTTAAACCTTTCATCTTTTCTTCCATGGCCATGTGTGGACAATTAACCCATCCTTCCTCTTCCCACTCTTTGGTATAGTAGATCCCTCTCAAGGCTTTACTCCAACTGATGGTTGGCATCCAGCCAGTACAACAGTGCTGTAGTCTACTAGGTACCAAAAAAAATTCATTTTTTCTCTAGTTGTGCATCACTTTCATGCACACTATTCCTCTATTTAATAAGGGTAATTGCCACAAAACTTTTTAAAACATAGATGCAACATATAAATGCATGAGGTCCCACAAAAAATCATTTAATTCAACAACGTGACGCAACATGCAACATCCTTTACACATTCATCAACATAAATCTTTCAATATGCATCACGATCATAAGTACCACATTTGGTAAGCATACAAGTAAAATCATTTTTCATTTAAAATATGTCATTTTAAATCAGTTCCCAATTTTGCACTAGGCAATTCCTGCGTAAAGTCACTTATCTTGGCTTTAAACTTAATAAACAACCTTGCTATCTCCTATTAAGAAAATCTTTCGCCCAACTATAAAAATTTCAAAAAAAAATTAATGCTTGGCATTCGACAATCTTTGAACTAAATCTTCCAAAAATATACTTCGAACTATATTTTTAATAATCTACCTTACCCGAAAATGTTCAAAGAAGGATTACCCAAACACTTCTTAAATTATAGCCCCCTTCGAACCTCAATTGATCAAATTCTTCAGTACTCACCGAAAACTTATCCCAAGAGTCCAAAAACCCACTGAGCAGTGACTACAATCGTGCAAAACTCGTGGTTTCGATGCTAGAATGGAGTGAGTATCCTTGAAACGAGCCAAAACTCAAAGGTTAGACTTAACCACAACAAAAAATCACCACCAAACTTGCAAAAAAAATCAAAACTCACTCACAGAAACATATCCTCTGTAGACGTTCGCTGGACTGCACGCGTGAAACCCAAGTCAGAGACGACCCGATCAAAGGGTTCTGAGACAGTTCGCGCCCTAAACAGCAACAACCTGCGGTCTGGGAAGCAGCAGCGATAACGTTCAGTAGCTGCAGCGGCTGGCGTGGACGGCGGCAAGGATATGAGAAAAAAAACCTGGGTTGCTCTCTTTTTTTTCCTTACCTTTGTCAAGAGGAAGAAGAAAATAGAGGAAGAAGATGATGGCTTGGTGGCTAGAGATAGAGCCTTTGAGCTGCATGCAACATTTAATAAAAGGGAAAGAGTTTTAACTCTTCTTTTCTTTTCTTTTCTTTTTTTCAATTTCAATTCAAAACAAAACCCTTTTTAAAACCACATCAAATCTCAATTTCCTTTTTTTTTGCTCTTTTCCTATCTCAAACACCAGAAACCCACTCACTTTAAAACAAAACACTTAGGAGAATTCAAATTAGTCTTCTTGAGCCCAAATTTCTCAAATTGAACTTCATTCATAAAACAAATACGTCCATTGAACACGACTAACAAAAATTTAATCCAATAACTGAAATTAAAAGTACCTGAAATGTCGGTCGTTACATCATATTTGCAAAATATTTATTTCCGTGATATATTTGTAAAGATAGCAACCAAATTTTGTCACCCATTATAATTTTTCTATATTTTTTTCATCCATTTGTTATAATTCTTGTAGTTCTTTAATTTATTAATTTGCTAAATTTAAATTAAAAAAAATAAAATAGTGCTATAAAATACCTTTTTCCCCTTTTTTGTATATTAATTGTTTCTTTTTTTTTTTTCTAAAATTGAATGCTCAACTTATTTGAAGTCTAAAAAGTATTTTTTTTTTCATATACTAGTTTTAAATGTGTGCGTTACAAAGTTGAAAATACAATTTAGTTATATAGAAGTTGAAATATAAAAAAGGCTATGGAAACATAAAATTTATCATCTGTATACCACTAACTTATTACTATACTTAGGCCCTGTTTGATAACTATTTGATTTTTTAAAAATATGTGTAAGAAATAGATAACAAAACAAAGAAACCCATAGGTGGAAGTAGTATTTAAGACTTAATTTTTAGAAACCAAAAACTAAAAACTAAATGGTTATAAAACGAGGCATTAATTTTTTTTTTAGAAAGACATTTACTTAATTTGAAAATTCCATAAATAAACATAAAACTAAAAAATAAGTATAATAAATAAATGAAAAAGAAAAGAGAAAAATGGAAAGATAAAACATTTCCCCCTCAAGGCTCCTTCTATATGAATAAGGTTTTTTAAAAAAATAAAAAAAGAAAGTATGTTTTGTTTTCTAAGTTGGTTAAGATTTCAAAGTAACTTTTAAAACAAAACAAAAAGTCTATAGCAAATGGAAATTTTAGAATTTTAAAACATATACTAAAATATGTGCTCATCTCCTTTTATTTTATCAATTTGACCTAAACACTAAGGGGCTGTTTGGCGCGCTGGTTTGGAATCAGAAACCCTGGGGTTCTGGAACCCTGGGGTTTCTTGGCTGGAATCAGAAACCCTGGGGTTTCTGATTCCTGTGTTTGGGGTGCAGAGTTTTGTTGGGCTGGTTTGCTGAAACCTGTGTTTGGGGTGCAGGGTTGGGTTGGGCTGGGTTTGTTTAGTTTGTTTTTTTTTATAATTTTTCAAACTGTTTATTATTTCAAAAAAAAAATCTTACACTGTTTTTTTTTCCTACTCCATTTTTTTAACTTCATAATTTTTTTGGTGTGTTACATACCAACTATTTAACCAATTATGTAGAGCAATTGTTACAACTATAGTTCAATTTGAATTATACTATGTGTAGTTTGTATAACTATATGATATCTCATTCACTCCACTCATGATGACATTAAATTGAAGATTATGTGTAGCAACAGATAATTAATATGTGCAATGTAAGAATGGTGTTGCCAATGGTAAAGTAAAACCAAAAATTAGAACTAAGATCTAGTTCTAAAAATATCATAACACACATTCCAGATGAAATGACAAGAAAGTAGAAGTAGTTGTCCAAACACAAATGTAAGTCATAAGAGTGGTAGATGAAAGTGATGAAAAGAGAGTCAGGTTCTAGGTGATTTCCCCAAAATTTTCACGTAGTAATCATACTTCCAATCTGGGGTGAATATAAAGAAGGAGTTCAACATCATACTATCCGAGAGAATAGTCTTTGCAACAGCCATTCAGTCTTGCCTTGTCATCCCCGAGATCACCTTTAGTTTTGCATATAGCTTGTCCACGCTGGCCCTTTTAAAATATTGACTAGGTGGTTGGGTCGCTAGGGTGATTGTTGGAGTGGTTGTTGGGGTGGTTGGATTGATGGGGTGTTTGGGTATGCCGAGGTGGTCGCCGGTGGTGATTACACGGTGGTCAGGTCGCCGGAATGGTCGTTGGGTGGTTTTCAGCAGTACTTGTCAGGTCGCTGGAGTGGTCATCAGGGTGGTCATGTCGTCGGAGTGGTCGCTGGGTGGTTGTGGCAGTGGTTGGGTTGTTGGAGTCGCTAGGGTGGTCACCAGGTGGTTGTCAACAGTGGTTTTGGGTGGTTGGGTTACCAGGTCGTCGGGGTAATCGCCGAAGTAGTCATCAGGGTGGTCAGGTCATCGGAGTGGTCACTAGGTGGTTGTCTACGGTGGTTGCTAGGTGGTCAGGTTTTCGAGGTGATCGTCAACTATGGTTGTCAGGTGATCGGGTCATTGAAGTGGTTGTTGTCGGTGGTTCGGGCAAGTCGGGTTGTTTGAGTGGTTGGGTTATCGGGGTGTCTAGTTGTTGGGGTGGTCGAGTCGCTGGGGTAATCGTCAGACTGATCTCTCGAGTTCTCATCGCAGTGGTTGTCTGAGGTAATTGTCAGCGGTGGTCGGGTCACCGTTGTAGTCGTCGGAGTTGTTGTTATCGGTGGTTGTTGGGTGGTCGCCGGAGTTGTCATTAGAGTTGTTGTCGAAGTAGTCGCTAGAAATGGAGAATGGTAAATGGAACTGGTCTCTAGAGTTCTCATTGCAGTGGTCGTCGGAAGTAATCGTTAGCGGTGGTCTGGTCGCCGATGTGGTCGCCGGAGTTGTCATCGGAGTGGTCGGCGGAGTTGTTGTAGGAGTGGTCCCCGGAGTTGTCATCGGAGTGGTAGCCAGAGTTGTTGTCGGAGTGGTCGCCGAAAATGGAAAATGACAAATGGAATAGGAAAACATGGCACAAACCCCATGGGGTTGCACTGTTGTAACCCATGGGGTTGTGTTTCAAAACCAAGGGTTTTAAAACACCTTGTGCCAAACATGGTTTTGGGTTTGGAACCCAAACCCATCCCAACCCAAACCCATGGGCCAAACGGCCCCTAAGGGCATATTTGTTTCATGGGTTTTGCCATGGGTTTTCATATATATATTTAATATCAGTGTTTGTTTCACTGATTTTCACTTTTTAACACCCAAGATATTATTATTTAGGGAACTTTAAAACCCATCCAACATGAGTTTTCTTATACCCTCCATATAGGTGGGATTTTTATACATGGGAGATGAATAGTAACAATATAATCTAATTAATTAGTTAATTTATATTAATTAATCATTATTAATATTTTTTTATTAATTCTTAATATCAATATGTTATTCATACTTAATAAAATTATAAATAATACATTTATAATTATTATTTTATATTATCTTAACTATTTAATATAGAATTTTATTAATATTTTAATTAGTAAATATTTATTTATGTTTTTAGAAGCGATGAGAGAGAAACTACTCATTAATTACGTTCTAATTAATATGAAAATTAATTTCAATTGCTTTAATTTATTATTAATTATTTATTTATTTAATATAAATATTTTAATTAATTAAAATATTTTTTAATTAAATCTAATAATTTAAATTATTTTTTCCATAAGCAAACTTATATAATAATTTAATATATATTATTTTATTATGTGAGAGAGAGTTAAAAACTAGGCATGGAATATTTGATGGATTTGATATGTTTATTATCTAATTAAATACAAAAAAATATATGAAGATTTATATGTTTATTTTACCTCAATTCTATGAGATAACTACAAATTTTCATACAATGTATAAAATAATTATTTTAAATTATTTTAATATAAGTTTGAGCTTATTGATAAAAGTCAAAAGGTAAAGATAAAAGATGAAGGAAAATTAGATAGAAAATTTATAGTTGAAACTTTTATTTTTAAACATGATTGAATTTTAATATTTTTATTTGCATACAATGTATATAATAATTGTATAGTTTTGATTTTATTTGGTTATAAGAAAAAAAATCCACTCAAATAAGATTTTTGACAATTTTTCTAGTATATTTTTTTTTATTTTGATTAGTTCATAAACATATTATTTAAATCCCAAGAATAAAACTTGCAAAATAAACATAGATATTTAGTTCTCAGACATTAATTATCTTACATATCCAAACACAGATATTTAACTCCCATACATTAATTATCCCGCATATCCAACATAGACATTTATTATCCCAGAAGTTTAAATCCTAGATATTTAAATCTCAAATATTTAATATCCATATCCATGAAACAATATCAGCGATCCAAACAGGCCATAAGGGCCTATTTGGCCCATTGGTTTAGATTTGGATATTTTTGGGTTCCAAACCCAAAACCACATTTGGTTCATTGGTTTCACAACCCTAGGATTACAAAAACAACCTCATGGGTTACAACAACAGTGGCAAACCCATGGGGTTTCTACCAGTAACGCGTGGGTTTCGTTTTTCCGTCTGCCATCCTTTGTCCTTAGTCTTCTCTCTCCCTCGTCCCTTCCCTTCTTTGCCAAATGTAACCCTAATCTCCATCTCTCTCTTTCTCGTCTCTTCGCCTCCTCGAGCGACTGTAACCCTAATCTTCAACTCTCTCCCTCGTTTCTTCCATTCATTGCCAACTATAATGTTAATCCCAATCTCTCTCTCCCTCGTCTCTTCCCCTTCTCACCAACTGTAACTCTAATCTCCATCTCTCTCCCCCGTCTCTTCCCCTCCTCTCCAACTGTAACCTTAATCTCCATTGTTTCTTCCTCTTCTGAAACCCTAGATCTACCATCTTTCCAAATCCACAACCGTGGATCTGGTGTTAGGTGGCCTATGAAATCAATTTCCCTACGCATGCATCGATTATCTCCCTTTCAACTGAAACTCTCTCCCTTCCGTTTAGAAACACTAATCCCCACTCCATTTCCAGTCGATCAATCTGAAACCCTCTCCTTTCTATTGACAAACTGTAGTTCCTACTAGCTTGTCCCTCCAAAAACCTGAAGCCCCTCTCTTGCCGCCTCGAAGAATAATAATGCTACCTATTGTGGCTTCCTCCCATGCAACAACATTCTAAGTCCGTTTGTTCTACTATTGGAATTGCGAGGCAATGTCGAATTGCACTTACGAGGCTTGGTAGGAGAAATGGGTCGGACGACTAGAGTTTGGTGGGGTGGGTTGCTCGTTCTTGATCGAGTAGGTTCGTTTCTAACTTTTTAGTCAATGATGATGAACCTGTGTAATGAATTGAGTTTATTTCCACTGCAATAATGTTTATTGATGTCTAAGGCCTCCTTACTTTTATCAAAAATATTTTCTTATTTGTTTGCTCAGGCCTCTGCGTTACGATTATGGTTTTTACCTTTTGTTATTTCAAACTCCTTGGTTGTTCTTAGGTTCTGATGATTACATCCATTTTTCCTTTTTGTTGTGTTCCCTGATTAAACCCACTTCACGGTTGTTTATGTGTTCTGATTCCCACTAGTTTTGATCATATCCCAAATTTGAGGCCTCCTTTTTATTCGCTTATGTAACTATCTATTGGCCTTTGTTGTTTTATGACTAAATCCATTGTTCTTAATTATGTGTTCTGATCCCCAATGGACTTGATCAGATCCCAAATATGAGGCCTCCTTCACTCTATTGGCTTATGTAAAAGTTGATTGGTCTTCCTTGATTTATGACTGAACCCATTGTTCTCATATATGTGTTCTATTGATGGATGAATAAACCCATTTTTCTTTAGTTTCATGGTTAAATTCACTACTTCCTTCCAATCTTATTAAAAGGAGTTTAAAAGAAATGGATGTGTTATGATCTATGTGCTATATTTATTGGTCTTTGTTGTTTTATGTTATTCTACACGTTTTTTCTTTTCCATATGCTTGTTTATTTTTCAAATAACTTGGTTTGAAGACTTATTTCAACTACTTCCTTCCAATCTTATTAAATGACCATTAAGACCTCTATTAAATATTTCTTAACAATTCAAGTCACTTGCCAAGTCATGGCAATTAGTAATGAATAATGTCTACTTAATGAAGTGGTGGTTGTTGGGTTCCCCATTGTTACATCCATATATTTTGAACTCCTTTTATTAAATGAAAACGTGGTAATGAACAATATTTACTTTGAATGACTTAGTAGTTGGGTTCCTCACATCCATTTATTTTAAACTCCTCTTATTAAATATAAGGGTAGTTGGCGTTTAAAGAACTCAGTTGCTTCAATATGTCCTTATAAATTTTCCACTCTTGATCACCAACACATCACTACTCTCTTCTATGTTCTCTACTAATTGTTATCCATAATCCCAAACGTGGTTGGCTAGAGTACTTTGATTTGGTAAGCCTTTCCCTCTCTCATATGACTTCATTTCTACAATGTGTCCTCTTCTTTGTACTTTGTCCATTCCTCAACTCTAAGTATGCTTCTTAGTATGCTTCTTGCCTTATTCTTGAACTAATGCATGTATTTTTTATGTTTCTATTCAATATGTCTCCAGTACACAGACTACATTCGAACTTCCCTTGCTTGTTGTTTTGTACTTTAAGAATCATGTAGTCCACGATCAGGCCACGCATTCTAGAGGTACCTTTTCCTTTACTTTTGTATGTCTTTTTTCTAACTTTTCATTGTACTGTCTTCTCATTCTAACCTTCTTTTTTTTGTCATTTTGTACATGTTTTGTAGGCCTTGTATCTTCATGCTCGAGTCCATTATTACACTTCTTCAATTTCTTTTTCTCGACGTAATTTTTTTTCCTTCCACTATTTCCGTTTCTTTGTATTGATAGCTTTACTTTTGTTTTTTTTTTTTGACATTATGTTATGGTTCCTTTTGTATGTTATGTCTGTGTTTCTATGTTGAACTTTTCGGCATGTTCAATTTGGTATATTAAAGTATATTTTGATTCACTTTTATGTATGGACATGTGTTTACACCACTACTTTGCACCAATATAAATTTGAAACCTTTTTCATATAACATTTTAACAAATGATGTGTTAGAAAATAGTAGAATGAATCTCAATCTAAACATAGGTTTAACTAGTTAACTTAAACAATACACATTAGTCTCAAATGTCATATGTTTGCCTAAATACTTTAATTCAGGAAACAAAAAAAAAATTAATATTTTTAGTATAATTAATATTTATGTTTTAAAATTAATAACACTTATTAAATTTTGTATAAATTTAATGATTAATAATTATTTCACGTGTTGGCTCAATATCTAAATTTGATTGAATATTGATTTCCTAACTTTATGATTTCTTTTTTAATTTTTTTAAAACATATGTTCTGTAATTGATTTTTAATACATGTTCAATAATAAAATTTCAAAATAATTCCAAAACTAGTGCACGAATGTTTTGTAACAAACAAGTGTACTATTTGGTTTAAAAAAAGTTCGTACATAACAATGCGGTTTTAAGGTAAATTTTACAACTAAGTTAGACAATGTAAACATGTGAGAATATTCAAACGTTACAAAATTATTATAATGGTTCCAAAAAAATTATTTAACATCTTTTTCATAATTTTTAATTGTAGTAGTGTTTTTAAAAAATGATACAAATTTTTCAGTGTCCAAAATGGAGCTTAGAAAGTAAAGGTACTAACTTTTCTTTGTCCAAAAGTGAAGTTCTTTTCTAAAATGTCACACATCCAAACATAACCAACTTTTATCAAAATAAAAGGTCCTTACTATTGTTTTTTTTTAAAAAAAAAAAATGCCCTAAACACTTTTCATTAGCCAAAATTGAGTTTAGAAAGTAAAGTTACTTACTAACTTTTCTTTATCCAGAAATGAAGTTCTTTTCTAAAATGTCACACATCCAAACATAACCAATTGTTATCAAAATAAAAGTTCCTTACTATTGGTTCTTTTTTTTTTTAAAAAAAAAAAACGCCCTAAACACTCTATTCATTGGCCAAAATGGAGTTTAGAAAGTAAAATTACTTACTAACTTTTCTTTGTCCAAAAATGAAGTTCTTTTTCTAAAATGTCACACATCCAAACATAACTAACTTTTATCAAAATAAAAGTTCCATATTATTGGTTTTTTTTAAAGAAAAAAAAATTGCCCTAAGCACTCTTTTCATTGTCCAAAATGGAGTTTAGAAAGTAAAGTTCCTAACTTTTTTTCGTCCAAAAAATGAAGTTCCTTTCTTTTCTAAAATGCCACAAATCCAAACATTGCAAACTTTTATTTTGGTAAAAATAAAGTTCCTTACTATTGCTTTTTTTTTAAATGCCCTAAACATTACTAACTTTTCTTTGAAAAAAAAAATAAAGTTCATTACTATTTATTTGTTTAAATGTCAAAGACCTACACGTTACTAACTTTCATTTTGCCAAAAATAAAGTTCCCTTATTATTATTATTTTGTTTAAATTGACAATAACGAAGGTTACCTCACATTTTTCTTTTTCAAATTGGAAAAAGAAAGTTGATTTTGTCTTAGAGAGAATGAGATACAGTTTTTTTCCATTCGAAAAATATATGTATAACATATGTTAAAATATAAGAGCATGGATGATTTTTCCATTCGAATTCATGATTAATAAAGTAAATTCCCATATACTTATAAAATAAAGTTCTTTACTTTTTTTATTTCTTAAAATATTTCTGAAACCCTAACAATTAGAAACATCTTATAGTACTATATACATCTATGCTGTGTTTTTGGATACAAAAGTATATTTATGAACATGTTTGTTTCAACTAATAGTATTTTCTATACTAGGAGGAAAGAAGGCTATGTTGTATTTGTCGAGCGTAGGCCGAAGATTTATATGACATAGTAGGAATGTCATATACAAGTACATGGCGTTAGTGGGAGAGTATACAAGTCTTATGACACACTTCAACATGCGGAAGTGACATACAGTGCATACATAAAATTATCACTGCAAGGGGCCAATCAATGAACATAGAACCTGTATATCGTGCACGACTTAATCGACCCATAGAAAGTACCTCTACAGATATATGTGGTTGAGAATACCATACCTTTTTGTTTGTTCTAGGCTTCATAGTTGATGAAGTTATAGTTCGACTAGAAAGCAAAATAGCGAACTCATACGTCTCATGTACCTGAAATTTTTTTAGGATCATATCTTTAAAACTAAGTAATGGACAAAATGAATATTGAACCACATGAGTTGATTGTGATCCTTACAGTTATATGTACCACATAATTCTAGTTCGCAGCAATTTTCGCTGCGATATTGCAGGGGCAAAGGAAACTTGAAAATCAATCCCTACATGTTAGACACCATATTAGGCAGTTAAATTTCTTTCGTCTTATACACGAAGACAACCTAGCTTGCCATGAGAATGTTGGGATTTATGCCCTAAAGGCTCGTAATTAATGATTTATTTAATATTTAATAATAATTTTGATTCTTTTATTTGCAATATAATATTATCCATTATATAAATAATCCAATGTTATTAGTGTAATCTTGAACAGTATGTGGTTGACATACGATAGGATCATGTTCAAGAAATAACCTTAAGGGTCATAATATATGGATAAGGTTGGGTGCCTTATCCTCGTAACACTATTGATATGGCCCATTTTGTAATAGTAACAAATGATTTGATCCAAATCATTCATGTGGAGACATGTGAGTGGGGGTATCTTATACAATGAGTTTCTGTAAAACTGGACCATAAAATATTTAATCTATCTTTATAAATCCGTTAATTGAGAAGAATAATATTTCATCAGGTAATTGAGAAGAATAATATTTCATCAGGATGATCATATGCGACTCAATCTTAATTCTGAGTGAGTTATGAACTCATGCATGTGAAGGCTTGTCCTTTGATTTGCATGAGTGAGAGTGGCTTTTGTAGCCGATTCAATATGCCTACCATTTTGGGGACTTAACCAAATAAGGAGCTGGGAACATAATTTCACAAGATGAAATTCACTCTTTTCCTTATAGGGTAAGTATATGAGTAGTTTTCTTAAGTGCTGATTTTGGGACTTGAACAATGGGGCCCCACTCTCTCAGTGGCCCGAGAGGGACTTAGTTTATGGTTGGATCATAAACAAAATGTTCATTAGAGGATCAGTGATACTTAAGGTGCAAAATGTAATTACAGGGATAAAACAAACTTTTGATCCAACTGTAATTACGAACAACTTGTGAATGATCGACTTGCATGTAGTGATTATATCTAATAGACACAACTTGTCCTACAGTGCATAAGAGTGCAACTCTAGGTCTATAGTGGAGTGACATATAGTTAATGAATGAAAATTAATTAATTAAAGAGTTTAATTAATTGATTTTGTATCATTGGAGCTTATAATCTGTAGGTCTATAAGGTCCCCTTGCTAGCTCATATGAACAAATAGGGATCAATTTCGTTGAGAGAAAATTTTAAAATGTTCAAATTAAAATTTAATATATTTCAATATATTAAATAAGGAAAAACATATTTATTGTATATGATATATTAAATATCAAAGAAATTATTAAACTATTAAGATACATTAAAGAAAATATATTTATTAAATTTGAATTAAATTCAAATAAAGAAATAGATGTCGTAGGAGAATTTGAAAAGGTTTCAATAAGATTCAAACTGGTTAGATAAATATATTAAATATTAAAATATATTATTTAATTATTTTTTCTAGACCACTATAAATAGGACCCTAGGGGTGAGCCATTATGTGCATTCAATATAAGAGATAAGAACTCTTGAAATTCTCCTCTCATTCCCTTTCTTTATTTTGAAGAAGGTTCCCACAAACCTCTTTGGTCCTTTGTTCAAGTCATAATAAGGAAAAATTTGTGGAAGTCTTGGAATTCAACCTCATTGAAGTTGGAGCACAATGAGAAAAAAAAACCCTCCAGAATATTCTCCATATTATTTTCAAGATATGTTTTGCTTAGCCCAAATTATTTTAATTTAATTCCAAAATAAAATCAAGGTCAATTCCAATGCTTTCACTGTAGGTTTAATTTGATTATTCCCTTGAGAGAATACATGGATGGATAGGAGAACTTTTTCTATCCTTTGTATGATGCTAAAGACAATGTCGGAGGAGGGAGAGGGGTTGGCTTCAATTCTATACATGGACGTGGAGGAGATGGTAGCAATTTTCCTACATATCATTGTGCACGATGTGAAGAATAGAGTAATGCGAAGGCAATTCACAAGATCTGGCAAGACTGTGTTCAAGCACTTTAATGTCATGCTAAACGCGATCCTATGACTTCACACAGGTCTACTAAAGACACTTGAGCCTGTCACCAACACCTGCACCTGCATTGATGACAAGTGGCGATGGTTTGAGGTACTCAAATTGCGCTACCTTAACCTTCGCACTGAAGATATTAAATCATTACTTGGCCACTAAAACGATATCTCATGTTTCATTGCAGAACTATTTAGGTGCATTAGATGGAACACGTATCAAAGTGAATGTAAGTGCAACTAATCGCCCATGGTACATGACTAGGAAAGGTGAGATTTCTATGAACGTTCTTGCTGTGTGTTCTCAGAATGGTGAATTCATATTTGTTCTCCCTAGATGGGAAGGATCTACATCTGACTCAAGGGTCCTACGAGATGCAATTTCCTAACCAACTGGATTGAAGGTCCAAGGGGTAACACACTAATTTTCCGCTTTAACCCTATACAAAGTGAACATATACATGCCTAAGTGTGAGCATTGATAATCCACACATTATCGCAAGATACTATTATTTTTGCGATGCTAGTTATCCGAATGCAAAAGAATTTTTGGCTCCATACAGAGGACAACGCTACCATCTAACTAATTGGTGAGGAGGTAACCCACCGACCAGCCTGAAAGAGCTATTTAACATGAGACATTCCTCCACCCAAAACGTGATTGAGAGGACTTTCGGTATGTTGAAGGGGTGGTGGGAAATTCTACAAGGAAAATCTTTTTACCCCGTCGAAGTCTAGTGTAGGACGATCACTGCATGTTGTTTGCTACACAACTTGGTCGTATGAGAAATGGGTCTAGATATATCCCACCTTCAAGGAGGCACATCTAGGTTATCATGATTCAAATGGGATGAGCGTCAATAGCATTAACTTTGTGGAGGTAATCGATGCTTGGACTGAGTGGAAGGATGATCTCGCGAACCAGATGTTTGTTGAATGGAATATTAGTTGACTACTTATCCATATGGGCTCTTTTGTGTGTTTTTTTTAACCATTATAAATGTTTTTATAATTTGTTCATATGTTTTTTTGTGTAAATAATGTTGATATCCTATGAATCGATTAAGTACATAATCATGAATACTATCTTATACATGTCCTTGATCTATAAAATTTTGTGCACGATTGAACTATGTTATTCAACATGCGTATTATTGCAAATGGCAGCATCGAGGTCGAGATTCAAATGCCCTAAGCATATATGGACACCTAAGGAGGACGCTGTCTTGGTTGAGTGTTTGGTGCAGTTGGTCTAGACAGATGGATGGAAAGCCAACAATGGGACCTTCAAGCCAGGATTTTTGGTCCAATTGCAGAAGTTTATGAAGGAAAAGCTTCCTTGGGTGTGACATACAGGTCAACCCTAATTTGGAATCCAGGGTGAGAATCTTCAAGAACAGTACTTATGATCGTGGAGATGATGGAGCTCGCATGTGTGGGTTCAAATGGAACGAGGAGAGCAAATGCATTGAGACCGATAAGGAGATATTCGATGTGTGAGTGAAGTAAAAGAAATATCATTAAAATTGATGTTTTCTATATAGTACAATATTTTGCTTGTCTTATAATTGTTAACGCCTTCCATGTAAATTCACCTAGGTGCTAAAGGCCTTCGAAACAAGCCATTCCTATGGTTTAATGACCTAGCCATCGTATTTGGGAAAGATAGAGCAACAAGGGCAGGAGCTTAGATCTAGCTGACATGGCATCAGAGACTGCAATGGATTTGGAAGAAGACTTGAACATCAACTATGAAGAGTTCTACATCCCTAATCCACATGTAGCTGAGCCATCGATGGGGGAAGACATGTCGACTACACCCACAAGTTGACTGGGTGACGTAGAAACATCCAGGCTGACTAGGAGGAGACAATTGTCTGTAGAGGACGTGGCAGAAGTACTACAAACCGATTTCCAATTGATGGCCTCGCAAATTGAGAAGATTGCAACATGGACGTCAGAGAAGGACCAAATGGAAAAGACCCACGAGAAAGAGTTGTATGCAGAACTACAGTCAATCTTGGGGATGTCAATGTAAGACAATCTAATCGTTGCACGGTCTCTCCTCTCAAATAGTGTGATGTTGAACTCCTTCCTTGACTTCCCTTTATAATGGAAGTACGATTATTGCATGAAAGTTTCATAAACCTTGGAGTTTTTTACGCCTGTGTTTGGGGTGCAGGGTTAAGTTAAACTGTGTTTGATTAGTTTGTTTTTTTTTTAAAAATTAGGTTGTTCCTTTTTTTACAATCTCCATTTTTTGTGACTTGCTAATTTGTTTTTGAATTGCATATCAATATTTTGTCCAATTTTGTATGAAGCAATTGTCCCAACCATATTGAACATAGAATTATACTATGTGCATTATGTGTAACCCTAATCTATGTCCTTCATTCCATTCATGGTGATGTTAATTTGAATATCATTAGCAAAAGTATAGAATGAATATGTCCAACGTAAGAAGGATATTGTTAAACATAATCCACAGTTCCAACCAATCAACCCTATGGATTTTAGAACCCTGGCTGGGGTTCCTAATTCCGAACAAGCACCCCAAACTCCCCCTAAACATTTATATTAAATTATGCTAAATCATTATTTTCAAACATTCTTTTCAATTAGTATATAATATTAACATTTAAATAGTTATGTTAATAACATAAATTTGTTATAATCAAATTGAAACTTGTTGAATTCAAAAGACACAAAATCGAAACTTCTCTAAAAACTAAATTGACACAATCATAAAATTTTAAACTCACAAATCCAATTTATTTCCACATGATAAAGAGACTTAAATATTTTGCATTTATAATGTCCAAAGTCGTAATTTGGGCAAACAAAATAAAATTTTTCTCACAATTGAGCACCATAAGAATTTTCATCCCTAAAGAATATCTTGAGAGAATTTTCCATTAAGATTTTCATCACTGAATATCTTGAGAGAGTTACTCATTAAGATTTTCATCACTGAATATCTCAAGATTATAGGAGTTATTTCATTAGTGTTCCAGTCAAATTTAGTTTTTAGTTTTTTTTTTTTTTTAATTTTTTCTCAACCTCCACTTTCACGATTGAAAATTGAAATACCTCTTCTCTTCCATAGTAAATAGAAATAATATTCTCTTTTGGCCCAATTCTCTAAGATTTAATTGCCTCGTCGAGCTTTGCTTTGACCTCGTTGCCCTCCCTTGTTGTCATCACCATTTGACTCCTCACCAATAAATTTCTCACCATCTGACTCCTCACCAATAAATTTGATTTGTATTTACAAATTTAAAAAGAGAAAAAAACTATAAAAGCACCAAATTAAATAAAACCACTTTCTTTCTTTACCATTTGCATAAACACTTAGGAAAAGATGTGGACGACTATTAGAACCCTCTTTTGAAATATATCTTTTAATTTTTTCTGCTTCCAATAATTCACTCATCATCTTATAAAAATAACCTTGATAAGTATGGGTATTTATAGTTTACAAACACAATCAATGAAGATACAATAAGTTACAACAGAAAATTAAACTCTTTAAAATTTATAGAAGAATCCTAACTTATCCATAAAATTAAACTCTTTGAAATTTATAGGAGATTCCTAACTTAATCTACAGGCATAGTGGAAAATTTCGGTCGACATGTAGTCAGGGGGGGATGTCATTTCCCCCCCCCCATTTTGACGACATGTCGTCAACACCTCGACATTTCGAGGTGTCGACGACATGTCGTCCATATTTCGAGTTTTTTTTTTTTTTTTTTTTTTTTTTTTTTTTTTTTTTTACAAACATGAGAAACTTTAAGGCACGGTTTAATCTTTTCTTTGTTATATTATTATTATATTTTTTTTTCGAATTTAATCTTTTCTTTGTTAATAAATAATAAGTTACGTCCACAGGTAGAGGGAGAGAGAATTTTATTATCTTGAGGAGAAATTGAGTACAAAATACAGAGAGCTATTAGATAAGAGTTTAAATGGTATAAATAAACTGATTTACATATCACTTAGGTTTCGGGGGCGTTGCCCCTGAACCCCCACCAGGGCGCTTCGCCCCTGGACCCCGACTCGCTGATCGGGCAACGAGACCCCCGTACTTGGTCATTCGAAGCGCTAGATAATAGGTTCAAGGCATTTCTACACTCCAATTCCAATTCTCTTAATTTCCCTCCAGTTCGCTCAAATTCTCTCAAATTCTCTTAAATTCATTTCAATTCTCTCAAATTTCCTTCATAGTTGTCTAATTGAATATAAAATTACATATATTTAGATATATGATGTTAAGGACTTAAGAGTAATCAATTATACTATAATTGAGTCACAACTCACAATTAAGGTTTCATGAAATAATTTTAATAATTTTAATTATTTTTCATTTTTTTTTTCAAATTCCTACTCTCATCGACATTTCAAATTTTCAATTGACATTTATATCTAAATGTTATCTTAATTTTTAGATGCGATGCTTAAAAATAGTCCATTATAGTCTAATTAAGTCAAAATCTAAGTTTCATTGGCTAATTCAAACAATTTCCATCAATTTCCACGATTTCCGTAAATTTCCACCGAAATTTCCATCGACATTTCCATAAATTTTGGACCTCGACATTTCCATCGACATCGACATTTCAAACCTTGTCTACAGGTTCAATTAAACCATATAATAAAATCATATAATGAAAAACGATTATTAAAAAAAATGCAATGTAATACATGACAAATTGTACAAATTTGTTTACACTAATTTATTGAAATAACACAAAAAAAAAATTCCATTTTTAAATTGTTAATGTTTGTCTTGTTGGCATTAAACATGACTGTCTTCTCAATTTATTTAACAAATATATTTATTATTTTGTTAATCACAATATAATTGAAAGATTGAGGATATGGGTAGAGATTTTAGATCATTTATTCAAATATTGTTTAATATTATATTATTTAGTTGGAAGAATGGAAATATAGGTAGAGATTTTAGAACCTTTATTCAAATATTGTTTAACGTCATATTTATTATTTAAATATGCATTAGTTAATCACAATCCAATTGGAATATTGGAGATATGAGTAGAGATTTTAGAACCTTTATTCAAATATTATTTAATATAATAAATAAATAAGTATATATTTAAATTAAAAAGGGCAAAAGAAGAAATCTTTAAATTAAGAAGGGGAAAAAATGAGAAATCAAAAGTCTCTCCTTAAGCCCCTTTTAGATAGTACTAGTGTATTACTACGTGCAAATGTGCACGTGTATATATTTTTTAAATCCTAAAATAACTTAATTCTCAAATTATTTGGATAAAATATTGTTATTAATTATTATTATATCAAAATTAATTTTAATATGTTATTATATAATTTCTTTTACTTTATTCTTCGAATGTTTTTATATTCTAGTTAAAATTAATTTGATAATCAATGGCTAAGTTTGATTTTGAAAAATAATGAACTACATTTTTATATTTTTAAAAACAAATTTTGATTAGGCTTCATAAGTTAAACAAAATGTATTAATAAATAATGTAAAACTAAAAATTGAGTTTTGAAATTTAAGATTATTCTATAAATAACTTTAGTCGAATAGGGTGTGAAATTCTTAAAATTTTCACTTTTAATTTATATTGATGTCATTGTTTAGTTCTTAAATTCAAGTTAATTAAATAGATCATTTACCAAGCCTAAATAATCAAAAATTAAATCATAACGAATTGCAGTAGCAACAACCAAAAAAAAAATACTAATTTGATCTAAGAAAAAGCAATTAGATCATTTACTTTCATGTTCGACAACACCTCAATATAGGGGGTTTTATTTCATAATAAAATATTTTTTCATAAAGAAAATATTTGATTGGAGGAATTATAGTTTTATTCCTAGTCCAACAACAATGAAGAATCTTTGGAGAAGAATTAAATTTTAAAAAATTAAGAAAAATGAGAGAAGTCCAAGGAGTCGAGGTCTAATTGCACATGTGAAACTAGCATCAAAGTGGTATTGCTTTGATTGGTTAGTGATGTAGGTAGTCATTAAAATGTTAAATATTTTACATTGTTTAACAAAAATAAATTTGAACATATATTAAATAACAAAAAACTTTCTACTTCGTCTTCTTTCTCTAGTGCAAGAACCATGGTGGAAATTGACATCCCACATTTCCTCCGTCTCCCTTTTAGTAGCTTCATTAGTCAACTCATGTGCTAGCTTATTCTTTAATTTTTTGACATGACATAACTACAACCAAGGTTTAAAATGTCGATGTCGACGGAAATATCGAAGTCTAAATTTTATGGAAATGTCAATGGAAATATCGATAAAATGTCGATGTCGATGGATATTTCTGAAAAAAATTTAAAAATAAAAAATTTAAAAATAAAAAATTCAAAAAAAATATTTAAATTAATAAATAAACATTTTTTCACTTTTTAAATGAGTTAAAATCCTTGTTACAATATTACATTCACATAAAGTTACATTTTCTTGCTATTTTTTTTAATATTTCATCAATGTTATACGGTATAGTGGAAATGTCGATTCCCCCTTATGTTGATGTCGAACCCATGGACATGTGGAAATATCGATGGAAATATCGACATGTCGACGGAAATTTTATACCATGACTACAACTTACACCAAAGCTCAATTGTAGAGGTTGCCTCATGTACAAAGAGTTTTACCTCCACTTCATTTATATATTTCATCCGTTGAAATTTTAAAAGGTGATTGTTTTTTTATTGATGATTGATTTTTAAAACTAAATTTGTAACCCTTTGCTAATAATTACCAAATTGAAACTTACAAAAGTAATAAATTTTAAACAATAAATTTGTAACCATTTCCTAATAACGAACCAGTATTAAATTTGAAACTTACAAATGTAATAAATTAGTGTCAATGCAACTAAGTAGATTTTTCTTTTATTTGTTTTAAATTTAAATAATTCAATTGAATAAAATTTTTACAATTTTAATTAAATTTTATAACCATTAAAATATTTAAAATGTAAACGTAAAAAAGAAAAGAAAATTGAATTGAATATTGAAGACAAATTTTTTGGTTTGTAATATGTTTTTAAAAAAAGTTTTCAAATTAAAACAATTTTTTTATTACTATTGTAAAGAATGTATTTGCTAAAAAAATTATTATTTCATTGGATTAATTATTATTATTTTGATAAATACTTTATATCGAGTAATTAATTTTAATGCTTGTGATAATGTGTATGGAGTTGTTATGTTTTGAATTAATGTAAATTATATGTGAAATTTATTAATCAATTAATTATTATTTAGGAATAAAAGAGGTAGTATGGTTGCAAAAAAAAAAAAAAAGTTGAAAATGTTTGTATTTATAATTCATGATGGACTCAAAGGAAAAATATGGTCTTAAAATAATTGGTATATTTGTAATTCATGAAAAATAAGAAAGATAAGATAGTTTTTTTTTTTTTGTTGCAAGGTAATGGTCTCAAATTTTTGTTCAAAGATGATTGCTTTTATTCTCCAATAATAATGATAATTATCATTTTGTTACATGACACTACTAAATCCTAAAAATTTAAGAAGAACAAATCTAGGGATGAAAAAAAACAAACTAACAAAGAGAGCTAGAATTTTTATATATATATATATAGAGAAAATGCTCCAAAGGAGTAGAAAAAGAAGAAGAAAAAAAAAAAGATTCTCACTTCCTGATTAGTCCTCACCCTAAAACTTTCATCATTTTCATTAACAGAGACTCTCAAAACTTCATGTAAAATTGGACTCTCATTTCCGTGCTCCCTTGGATCTCTTTGTTCAAATTGTGTATGTTGTTGTTGACCAATCTTTCCTTATGTCAGTTGAAAGTCGAAATGTCTGTTTCTTCCCTCCAATTCCATGGTAATTCACAATTTGAAGCTCAATCATGTTGTTGTTGATCAATCTTTCCCTATGTCAGTTGAAAGTTGAAACACCTGTTTCTTCCTCCAATTCCATGGTATATCATTCACAATTTGAAGCTCAATCCAACCCAGTCGTCAAATTGATGTAATATTTTCCAACCAGTCTTCCAACCATATTTAAGATGATCTCGTTTTCATTGCTCTTTCGGGTCTACACATGGGTAGCTAATTTCCTCAAAAGAGAATAATTGTTGTATAAAAAAAGTGGGAGAACTCTATATATATATACACACATAGAGATTAATAGGTTAGAAATTTTTTGAAATTCTACTATCAATTTGAATTAAATATAAAATCATAAATGATTAGAAAAAATAAGTAAAACTTTTCATATTCAAATCCTTTCTATTCTTAACTTTTCACATTTTAATAATTAATTAAGATAATTTTAAATTTTAAATGGCATACTTAGTAAATTTATAAATTAATAAAGGGACATAATGATCTAAAAATATTTTTTTTAAGATTGTAGTTTTTTAATAGATTATAGATTATAGAAGGATATAGATGGGATGGTGTGATTGTGAATAAATTGTAATTTTTAGTTATTTTTTACTTTTAAAGAATATAACCACACAAAAGTTTATCCTTATTTCAACTTTAAAGAAGGTGGGCTGGGAGGAAGAAGCTTATGAATTTTCATTCCACCCCTTCTTTAATATGTTATTATAGTTTTAATTATATAATATGCCCTTGTTTACTTACCATGAATCGAAATTAATGGGAATGAAAATTTTCAATCCCACCAAAATCGGAATGAGAATAAAATGTGGTACTCACTCCAAAATTAAGAATCACTCCCCAAAATGAGACAATCTTATTCCCAAAAGGATGATCAATCGTATTCCTATTCCTTATTATGTGAGATCAACACTATCTTTTTTTATTACTTTACATCATTTGTCTTTTCTCTCTCCTTTTTCCCTTCTTTTAAAAACTTACAATTCTCACATATGTAATTTTCCTTTCTTTTTTTGAAATCTCTCACGATGGTGTTCATAAATAGAAATTTCTAATTTTTTTCCTTCTCTTCAAAACCCAAAATTTCTAAATTTTCTCCTTCTCTCTCCTTTAACCTCATGATTACCAATTTATGTCTCGTTTATTTACCATGAATCGAAATCAAGGAATGAGAATGAAAATTTTCTTTCCCTTTGATAGTGTTCACTAAGATTAAGGAATGCGAACAAAATGTAGGACCCACTCTAAATTTGGGAATCATACCGGCAAAAAATGGGTAATCTCATTCTCCCAAAAAAGGTGATGAATCTCATTCCCCCAAAGAGGTAATCAATCTCATTCTCATATTTTATTCTGTGAGACCCACACCATCTTTTCTTATCTTTACATCATTTGCCCTTTCTCTCATTTGCCATTCTTTCACGATTTCAACTTCACCTTTTTAGAGTTCTTTTTTTTCCCTCTTTTGAAAAACTACGATCCCATTTGATAACAATTTGGTTTTTGAAAATTTTAAGCTTATAAACATTACTTCCACTCATGAGTTTTTTGTTTTATTATCTACTGTTTACGCATGTTTTCAAAAACCAAGAAAAGTTTTGAAAACTAAAAAAAAATAGTTTTTAAAAACTTGTTTTTGGAATTTGGAATTTGGCTAAGAATTCAAATATTTTTTTAAGAAAAATGAAAACCATTGTAAAGAAACTATGAGAAAACAAATACAATTTTCAGAAGAAAAAAAAAACAAAGACTAAATGATTATCGAACGGACCTACAATTTTCATATGCAATAAATTTTATTTTCTCTTCTTTTTTGGAAATCTCTCACAATGTGTTCATAAATAGAAAATACTAATTTTTTCCCTTATTTTGAAAACTCAACATTGCTAAAATTTTATTTTTATGTGTGATATATAGTAAATTTACTTTCCTTCCAACCATCTCTATATATTTTTTTTCTCTTATCTTGTTTATGGTCTACCTAATTTTCCTTCGGCTTCTAAAAAATTTTTTGTCGTTTATTTTCCATCTGATTCTTTTTTTTAGTGAATATTTTGAGGTTTCCCCTTTTTAAAGCTTAGTTGTAATGATACATTTGCAGTAGAAATTGAAAATATTTTATTTAATTTGAATTGTTTGGAAATTAACAAATATATTTGTTTAATTGAATTTTGAGTTATTAATGATATATTTATATATTTAGAACTATTTATGTGAACATAACATATCATAGTAATCGCCAAAGTGATTTTAGCTCAACGGTAATTGACATGTACCTCGACTAAGAGGTCGGAGGTACAAATCTCTCCAACAAATGTTATTGAACTAAAAGAAAACATATCATATAATCTAGTCTTAATATTTTATGAACATTACAACCATTTTTAAGTTTATAATGATTAAATTTTGAGTTCATTAAAAAAAAACTTTTAATCAAATCGGTGAGATCAAATTCATTATCAATAAAATAACATAACAATAAAATCGAACAATGAAATTGATTCGTAATTGTTATTCTAATAAAAAAAAAAGGTATACCAATATTTTTTTCGTTGAAGTAATTTCATTTTGATTAGTTATTATTTATTAATATCAAATACAATGTAAATATAAAATTTATTATTATTAAATAAAATAATATAAAGTAGAACTAAAACTTTTTATAGTAGTTAATTTCTTTATTTTAAATTTTTTTGAAGCATATTCTTTAATTAATGCTTTTTAATTTATTAGAAATATAAAAGAGCATTTTGGTAATCATCATTTATCTTATTCCAATTTTAGATGTAAGGAAACAACATCAATGAGTTTCTGATTATGATTCTAGACAACTCCTAGTAAACAACATCAAATGAATAACATTTCCATTCCAATTGATTTTCTTTTGATTCTAGCTCATTCCAGTTCTTGGTAAGTATACGGAGCCTTAGTTCAAAATTAAATTTTTAATTAAATTGGTAAGATCAAATTCATTATTAATAAAGAATATAACAATAAAATTGAACAATGTTCTCTATTTATAATTATTCTTCTAATAAAAAAAGTATACCAATATTGATGTAATTTCATTTTGATGAGTTATTGTATATTAATATCAAATAAAATGTAAATATAAAATTTATTATTATTAAACAAAATAATATAAAATAGAACCAAAGCTTTTTATAGTAATTATTTTATATTTTAAAAATTCTTGTAGTATATTCTTTAGTTAATGCATTTTAATGGATTAAAGATACAAAATGGCATTCTGGTAATCATACATTTTATTCAATTCTAGATGGGAGTAAACAACATCAATGAGTTTCTGATTCTGATTCTAGACAACTCTTAGTAAACAATAGCAAAGGAATAACATTCCCATTCTTATTAATTTTCATTCTGATTCTAGTCAATTCTGATTGATGGTAATTAAATGAGGGTTAAATGTTAAAAACAATTCCAACTAGAAGGTAATTCCATAGTTAAATATCTCTACTTCTCCTTTACTTCTCCATATTTGTAGCGAAGTATTCTAAAACAAATTATTTAAAGTTTTAAACTAGTAATTTAGTTTAATTTATTTATCTTGATGAACACAATAAACTTGGGTTGAAGTTTTAATTAAACATGGGAGTTAAGCTAGGAGAGTTTAAATAGCCTATGTTTCAGGTTCAGGTTTAGGAAGTCTATGTTTGGAGTGCATGCTTAAAAAGCTTAGAACTTTAGAAATCACAAATTTGTAAAATATTTAACTGTATTCAATTAATCGCTAAGATTTTAGATTAGTTTAAATTTTTCATTTTAATTATTTTAATGTAATTAAGTTTAAAATAAAATAATTTTTTTATTGTTCAAATATAACTGTATTCAAAATTAAAATTGTGTTTCTTATATTTTGCTATTTTAAATGGACTAACTTTAATTGTGTAATGACCAACTTAAAAACAAAATATGTATGGTAGATTTTTTAAAATGACTACTGTTGATGCACAAATCTGACTTAGTCGAATCACTTGATTTGCATGTGCTCAACAAAAAAAATTGAGAAGAAGTTGACATGCAAAACTATGGAAATTGGTGCACATTGGTGTGGTGCTTGCTAAACAAACTCTGATGTTTAAGTTAGAAAATGAACAAGAAGAGTGTAGCAAGCTCAAGGGGTTAGAGTAAGATAACTATGTCTGGACTTACCTCCGCTAGAATCATAACTTTCTATTTATTTATGGATTGATCTAGGATTTTTGACTTTTTTCCTTTTGATTGGATTGAAAGGAGTTGAACTGAACCCCTAAAGGTCATCCCTGAGTTGGGAGATGTAAAGGGGTGGTTGACCTGACTTTGGCACAAGAAGTAGCTTCCCTAGGACCTATTTTGCGCTTTAGGCGTGGTCGGTCATCCCTAGAGGTGGGTCAACCTTGGGTTCGTTTGGGCCTGGGCTCAACTCCACTTCGAGCTTCTTCGTTCTGACCTTTCCTTGAGTCTTGGGGTGTTTGGTTAGATCCAGTTTTACCCATAACATCTATGTCAAAAATGAAATATATTTAATATAATTTTTATGTGACTAAGTCCAAATTGAATATCATACATTCTTTTTTTACATTGAATATGACTAATTTGTAAATTAAATACTTTTTTTAATATGGCTAGTTTTAAATTAAATATTATTTATTTTACTAACTATACTTTAGGAAGCTTGTAATTCAAATTCAACTCAATTTCAATTACTTTTCCAAATTTTTTTAAAGGAATATTTATTTCCATCAATTTTAAAATTGAGATTTGACTAAAATTATTTTTTTTAACATAATTTGAGATTTTAAATTTAAAAATTAAACAAGCAAATGAACTATGTATTTTTGTTATTCATTTTGTTTTTAGATAGCTAAGTTAAAAATAAAAGCATTTATTTGGTGATCCGATCCTAATGTAAATTAACTCGTATTTGATTATCCGTCTATATAGTTTGAATCAACAAATGAACTATGTATTTTTGTTATTCATTTTGTTTTTAGATAGCTAAGTTAAAAATAAAAGCATTTATTTGGTGATCCGATCCTAATGTAAATTAACTCGTATTTGATTATCCGTCTATATAGTTTGAATCAACAAATAAAAAAAAAAAGTGACTACTTTTATTATTATTTGCAATTAGAAAAATAAGAAAATAAATATTATTTTTAATATGGCTAATTAAAAATGAAAAATTATTGATTTTACTAAGTTTTAAAATAAAAATATCATATACTTTTATACTTTAACTCACTCGAAAATGATTTTTTTTTTTTACTTTAACATGTTAACTTAGAATTAAATACTATTTTTTTTATTTTAATAAAAGTAAGTTCAAAATAAACTAGTATTTTTTATCTTAAAATCAATTATTGAAAATTATATATTTTTAGTCAAATTAAACTCTTAATCCCTAAATTAAACTTTTAGCCCAAATCTATATATTATTATAACAATTTGATTTTTATTCTGGAACTTAGTCAAATTAAACAAAACTTCGGTTGATTTTCAATTTCATCAAATTGAACCTTAAATTGGAAGAACTCTTGCAAGTTCTACCTCCTATTCATCTTATATGCTACATTTACTCATTACTATTAACAAAAAGCATGGTAAACATTTCTTTAAATTCACTAATACCAACAAAAATAAAGTTCTAACAAATCAATGTACAAGACTAGACTAGACTATTGAACCATAACCCACGAATATAACAAAAAAAGAAAAAGTAAAAAGAAAATGAAAACTCTAGTGTTGTCTTTTTATGAAACCTCAGATCAATTTCGTATCAAATCCCTTAGTTTGTAATCCATTGAAGGTAAGTGATAATATATATTGATTGATGAAATTAAAATTTTTTGGGTGTGTTTGCAACACTTAATAAAGTACGATTGATTGATCAAATTAAAAATTCATGGGTGAGATGGTAACAAACTTCCTAGTTTAGCTATTTGTGCAATTTTTCCTATATATTATTTTTTTTTAACAAATCTTTAAACAAAATAAATTATTACACAACTTATTAAAATTACAAGAGTTATTCAAGCTAAAGATCCAATCCAACAAAATTGAACTTTTAGGGGCTGTTTGGGGTAAGGAGTTGCAGGGAGTAGAAATTAGTAAGTTTGGGGAGTTAGGAAATCTGTATTTGGAGTGCAGAGTTGTTAAGTCTGTATTTGCGGCAAGGAGTTGCATGGAATAAGAGTTCTGAAGTCTGTGTTTGTGGTGCAAATTTGTTAAACCTGGAGTTCTAAAATTTAAGTTGATTTTAGCTTTTTTTGTACAGTTTTTTTCTACAATTTCTCAAATTTTCATTATTAAGAATTTGTTCCCATGAATTCTAAGATTAGGATTTTTTTTATTATTAATTTATGTATATTTTACAAATTTCTTTAAAGAAAAAGAAAGAATTTTGAATAAAATACTCCACATTTTTTTTTCAATATATCTCACATTAATTATTCATTTGCCTTGAATAATTTTCAAATAAAAGAAAGTCTTACAATAGTTTAAAGGGATTCAAATAACCTTCAAGATTTTTATGTTTTTATTCTCTCAATTCTAAAAATAATATAGATTTGTTTGCGTTAATCCTAAAATTGAGATTTTAAATTATATTATTTTATGAATATTTTACAATTTTCTTAAAGACTTGTTTTCGTCAATTTTAAAATTTTAATTTAAGATTTGTTTTTCAAGCTTAATAAAATATATTTTTTGTATAATTTAAGATTTTATTTTTCTAACTAATCAATGTAATGGATTATCTAAAGTTTGATTAATTTGAAAATAACACATTCTTTGAAGTTTTAAAATAACTAAGTTAAAAATAAAATATCAAATATTTATGCTATTTTAAAATAATTAAGTTCAAAATGTATATATATATTTTTAACACCATTCAAAATGAATATCATATATATTTTTGTTGAGATTACTACATATTTTTGTTATGTATTGTAATAATTTTATTTTATTAAGTTTGGAAGGAGAAATTGCTTATTTTTTTTACTTTGAATATGATTAATTTGAAAATCAAAATATTTTAATACGTTAATCTCTTTAAATACTAGTTTCTTAAATTGTAATATGAGTTAGCTTAAAATATGTTTTTCTTATCTTCAAATCATAAAATTATATATATTTTTAAGCTATTAATAAATAATAAAAAAAAAGCTAAAAAAAATATAAGATTGTTATTTGTTATAAGTAATTTTTGTTTAAACTTAAAAAAAAATTGTAGATGACATGTAGAGGAAGTGAGATAGGGAAATTTTTATGAATTAAAAAATTGTTATGTAGTACTCTAATTTACATTAAGAATTCCAATTTAAATAATAGTATCATATCTGAAACATTCTTATATAATTTATATTAAAAAAATAAAATTATAGAATAAAAAGAAAAAAAATGTTAAAAATTTATTAAAATTATAGGATAAAAATATTTTTTAATAACTATTTATATGTAATTAGTAATTAGTAATAATAATGAGAAAATTTATATAAAGAGTAAAGAAAAAATTTTAAATTATGTAAATAAAATAGAGAGAGAAATGAGAGGAGAGACGTGGGAGAGGTAGGAGTAAGATGAAATGAAGAAAAAAGTTTGTGAGGCTCACAATAAAATATTGTGAGTTGAAGGGGGTTAATAAATTTGTAGGGCCCACAATAGTAATTAAAATATCTTTGGGTCAAACAAAGAGTTATTAACTTCTTCACTCTCTCAACTCCTCAATCCAAACATCCCCTTAAGTCCCACACACTCATGCCTCAAAACAAATATACACCCAAGATCTTGGATAGTTTTCCAAGAAAAGATTGTAGCTCCATCACAAATATTTTGTAAAAGAAATCTCTGTGATGCATGCAAGAAAAAAGAAAGACTTTGATTTTTTTTTGTTTTTTTTTTGTTTTTGTCAACTTGGTGAGAGTCTTTCATACAAACCTGGTCAACCCAATTACACAATAACGTAGACAAAAGCCATAGCCTTGTCCATTTAGTACAAGTCAAGAAATTAGTTTCAAGAAAAAAAAAACATACAAGTCAAAGAATCAATTTCTTTACTCACATTCAAATCTGTCTGCAGATTTATTGCTTTCAGACTTTCTCACCACAAACACAAACTCCCAAATTCCCAATCATTTTCACCCAATCCGATCAAAACCCTCTTCATTTTCTGATTTTTAAAACATTTTTTCAAGGACCTTTAACCTTTTGAAGAGCAAAATTCCTCACCTGATCATCGTTTTTCCAAAATCGAAGCGCACGGAAAGCAGATTTCTGATTCTGTTGTTGCAGATTCGAGAGAATGATCGACGTGGGTTCTCATCATCACTCGCAATCAGAAGAAGATTGCAGAAATGAAGATGGAACCCCGAGCTTGGAAAAATCAGCGCCAAGGAAAGAGAAATCTGAGTTCAGTTTGGGTTTGCTTTCGTCGTCTTCGTCTTCGTCTTCTTCTTCTTCCTCGAGCTCTGACGAGTCTACTCCAAATTCAGTTTCAGATTCGTCCCCAAATTTCATGAAGACCACTACCAGCTCGGAAGCGAGAAGAAACTACTTCCAGGTCTGTCTCAGATTTCGAATTCTTGTTTCTCAAGTAATTGCGTTTGGTAGTGGTAGATATTATAGTAAGACTTTGAATCTACTGGTTGGAACAGAAATCACCTGCAAGCCGCTCTGTTTCAAAGCCTTCGAAGTCTCTGACGAGAATGTCGAGTTCTAGATTCAAAAGGACATTGATCAGAAAACCTTCCGATGAGCGAGAATTGCAATCTCCCGTAAGTTCTCGCAACTCTAAATTGGGGAATCGGAACAGTGGGCAAAAAATTAGGAATGTTTCTTCGGTTAATTCAAAATCAAATTCGATGATGATCTCTGGAATAATGTTAACTAGAAAGCCATCACTAAAACCTGTGAGGAAGTTAGCGAAATTGGCTGCTTCCAAGTCCAAGAAATGTTCCGATATGGAAATATCTGAGTTTCCTATAGAATCGTGTGCTGAAAAAGCGACTTGTTCTTCGGCCCTTAGGGGTTCTAAGTTCCCTGATAATATTGAGCTCCAACCAGGAGAAGAAAGAGAATCTGAAAAACTTGCTGTAAAGAAGATTTGTCCTTATAGTTATTGCTCCCTCCATGGTCATTCTCATGGAAATGCCCCTCCATTGAAGCGTTTCAAGTCGATAAGGAAACGTGCCCTGAGAGCTCAGAAGAACAAGAGTGAGAGTGAACTGCCTTCTCGAGCCAAACGATCTGGAAATAGGAAGGAAGGTATTCGAGCTAGTAAAATGGTCAACAGAGAAGGACCAGTAGCTACTAATGAAATGATGAATACAGATGGACCGATATCTGCTGCAGTGGAAGAATCTGATCCTAGTGTTCTTATGGATATCAATTCGAGGGAAGCTTCCGATACAAAATGCAACTTGAAGGACAGTTTGGGCTCTTCTGCTTTTGATTATGAGCAGATGGGATGTCAGAGTGAAGCCAGTGAAAAGCTCAAGGGAGATTTGACAACAGAAATCGATAGTCTATCGCGTACAAGCTCCAGCTCTAGTATCAGCTTAAATATTACAGCAGAAGTGCAGGAGATAAATCCACAGTATATCAGAATGTGGCAGTTGGTATATAAGAATGTAGTGGACAGCACATCTGGCAATCCTGATAATGAGCTTCCTCTTCTTCAGGTGAAGGAATCATCAAAGGAAGTTGACAACAAATTGCTTGGAGAAACCAACTCCAGTTCCTTTAAGCTTCTCTCCAATGTCGATCAGGAAGGAGTGGATGTGTCTCCTGATACAGCAGCCTATAAAAAACTCGAGCTCTTCAAGAAAGAAGCCATTAAGCTAGTGCAAGAAGCTTTTGATAGAATCCTTCTTCCAGAGATTCAAGACCAGTCCCCTCGGCCTTGTGATGAGAATTTAGAAGAGAAGTTGTCTGAAAGGATTCAGGCTGAAGTTAGAGGATCAAGCTTATTAATGTCTTCTTCTGGTACTCATTCTGCAGGAGAGGATCTTGCACCTGATCCAGAAGAAATGCAGACTAAAGTCAAGAATATCACATCCATGGAAGAAAAGAAAACAATGCCAATAATTGAGAACAGGTCTAACCAGCCAGCACCCAAGAGATGGAGTAACCTGAAAAAGCTAATCCTTCTCAAGAGATTTGTCAAGGCTTTGGAGAAAGTAAGGAAGATTAACCCACAGAAGCCACGGTATCTACCTTTCAAGCCTGATCCGGAAGGAGAGAAGGTTCATCTCCAGCGTCAAACGACAGAAGAAAGAAAAAACAACGAGGAATGGATGCTTGATTATGCAATACAACAGGTTATCTCAAAATTAGAACCGGCTCAGAAGAAGAGAGTTTCTCTGCTTATAGAAGCTTTCGAAACAGTTCTTCCGGTCCCTGGAGTTGAGGCTCACATCAGGACCACGAAAGTTGCTTCTCCTGTAGATCCTCATCAAGTTCATGGAGCTTCTGATGAAATTGATAATGAACGCGAACGTCGAAATAGTACTGCTGATACCTTTCTTGGGAAACTTTCGAACGAGAAGAATATTGTCAAAGGATCTGCAGGCCAAGCAAACAATATTACCAACGTAGAACACCGGAATTCAATGACATTCTCTAATAAAAATGAAGCAAACTTAGAACATCTTGAGAAATCAGAACAAGATGAAGCTGTTCATGAAACTACTGGTAGAGGGTGGAGAGTAGGGGAAATTGCAGCTCACAATCTTGATAGGGTAGAAAAAGAGGCCACTGGAAAACAATGCCATCCTGAGTTGGTTGATATATGCTTGCCAGAGGTCAAAGATGCCATTTTAGAGAGTGAGACCTCCAAGAAACCAGAAGACACTAGCTATCAAGAAGTTTCAGTGAATGGAAAACTTTTAAAGATTTCTAAAAGGGTAATTTCACGTTTAAACTCTGAACTGCTTCATAATGGAAATCTGGAGCCGGATCAAACAATTTCCAAAAATGATAGTTTGATCAGTGTAACCGGTGGAGAATCTGATACATTCAAAAGCCTATCTTCAGAAGAATCTGAGACATCTGCAGCAGCTAAAAGCCTCACTTCTGAAGATCAGGAGAAATCAACCGAAGTTAATAATTCTGAATGTTCTACCTCTGCATATGAACTACTGGAAAAAACAAGGGTAGCTGTATTCGATAGGAGTCGAACAGCTCAGTCAAAAGCTGGTTCCACCCAAGCAGAATCCGTTCCTCCAGAGGATATCAATACTGCTTCCAGCATTGGTGATGCAAATGAAACACCGTTGCAGGAAAAGAAAAATGCAAGCATGTGGTTCTTGATATACAAGCACATGGCTTCAAGTATTGATGATAAAGATGGTTCCAAGCCTTTTGTGGAGGAGAGTGACAAAGATGAAAAGGAATTATCTTCAAGAAAACAAAATATGGAAATGGAAGACAGATTTGTGAATGATCCAGATGTTGAACTCCAATGCATTGAAGCTGTAAAGCTTGTAAATGAAGCAATCGACGAAATCCCTCTTCTAGACAACAGTACCTCACCCCATGATCGATCGTTCTCCGCCAACTTGATTAGAGACCGAGCATTATTCCCAGAAGAGAAACAAGATGCCTCTGAGGCATCAGACAGAAGAAGAGAAGCACATGATACTATTGTTTCTAATCCTGACGAAGATTTGGTGAAACCTGTTGACATAAATGACCAGGAAGATGAAAAAAAGGAAATTTTGGGAAGCAAACCCAATCAGCAAGTTCGAAAGAATTGGAGCAATCTGAAAAAAGTGATTCTTCTGAAGAGATTTATCAGAGCAATGGAGAAAGTAAAGAAATTCAACCCAAGACGACCAAATTTTTTGCCTTTGGTGCAAGATGCAGAATCAGAGAAAGTACAGCTGAGGCATCAAGACACAGAAGATCGAAAGAACGCAGAGGAATGGATGCTCGATTATGCAGTTCAACAGGCCGTGGCCAAACTCACTCCCGCTCGTAAGCGAAAAGTCGAGTTGCTCGTACAAGCTTTCGAGACGGTTAATCCAACCATCAGAAAGTGACAATAATATCCTTAGCATCAATCCTGCAACTTGCACTCACTTGCACATTATTGATGCAGCAGGCGTAAGACCAACGATTTTTTCAATCTCTTTTCCTTTCATTTCTTTTATTATATATATATATATATATATATATATATATACACATATATATTTCTTTTTGGTCTGCAAGAGAAAAGGGTTATTTCCATGGTTCATACAGTGTGAGATTTCTTGTGATTTTCAAAAGTTTGAAGCGTTGGATTGTGAATATGAAGGGTGGACATAAGTGCTTGTAGATGCATCAGATGAGTTGTATTTTTTACTGCTTTGATTATTCTTTGCTTGTTGTAAAAGCTTTATATATTTTTAAGAAAAAAGAGCAATATTTTACTTTTAGATTGATTTGCACCACCAAGGATGGGTGGATTCTACACTAGGATTATAGTGTGTAACCTTGGTTGAGACCACAATACAGTCTTAGACTATTAACATGAATAACCATATATTTGTCCATTTATTAATATCTAGCCAAAATTTTTATAATGTTATAGAATACTAATACATCCTCCACATACTAAACAAATTAATGATGAAAAAGACCTGTCAAATCCATGACATATATCAAGAAAGTCAATAAATGTATTTTGAAATTATATACTATTTATACGTCAACTAGATAATTGCCAAAGCTGTGTAGCATCTTATTCTATATATATATATATTTTTAAAATATTGTGCCTACTTCATGTATATAAAGAGGGTTCCCAATTCGATTTCATGTATATAAAAAGCAAACTTCCTCAAAATCATTCGTAATAAAGCATATAATTCAAGTAGTTGATATACTTTATTAAAAAATAATGAATCAGTTATTAGCAGTGTCAAAAATATATTAGAATATTAGAATATCACTTGATATATTTGTGGTATATAATTAAAAAAATAAAAAAAAATTCAAGGACATAAAAATATATTAAAATATTAAATTAATCATAATATACCTAACACTAAGTGATGGTATATTTAATATTTGATTAGCACAATTCAAACAAAAAAGAAACCAATAATAATATTATGTATCTCAATTGAGTTTATATATATATATATATATATATATATATATATATATATATGCATGTATGTATGTATGTATATTCTACCCATAAAATATACATAACAATATTTTAAGAGTTAAAAGAAATGAATGATATAAAAATATAATTGACACAATTGACACTACAACTGAGAAAACAAATAAATACTTTTAAATAGGTCAACAACGTCAAGAATATGAAAAGAAAGAAAATAGGTACCACAATTAAAAAGGTAAGATTATTGTGGAGGAGGGATAAAAAATCTAAGTACATTAATTACCATGATTACAATATATTGTCAATAACAAATCATGATTTTTTTGTCAACAAGAGTACAGTTCAACTGGCATAAAATATAGATTTATGGCAAATAGGTCATAAGTTTGAATCCTCTCACTTCTAAATATTGTTGAAAAAAAAAAAAAAAAAAGAAACAACAACAATTCATGGTTTTTTATTTTAGTACAACAAATCATAATTAAAACATATTATCAAAAAGATTTTTAACATGAGAAAGAGAAAATCAGATAAAAATACATACAAATAATAGAAAAAAATGTCTTTTATAATTTCTCCAAAATTTCACAACTTATTTTTGAATAACTTCTCCAAAACGACCATATAGTACATTTTTCTGATAATCTTACGGCTTAGAAACTTCAACCTTTTGATTTCCATTAAACTATAAATTGTCTTTATGGTAAAAGTATTGCATTATTATTGAGATGTGACTTATAATCCCTTATTATAACATGAGTTTTTTTCCCTTTTTAGTGGAATGAAGAAAGTTGCTTGTATAAAACTAAAGCCAATATAATACCAATATTTTTATAAATTAAGTTGTCTTAATTTTGCCAACATGAACATAGTTCAATTGACATAAAATATTTACTCTCGATCAAGAGGTTAGATGTTCGAACTTCCCATTCTACATATTGTTGTACTAAAAAGTTGTCTTAATTTTATTATATTTCAGCAGATAGAGATAAAAAATCTCTAATCCAATTAATGAAGTAATTGATAGAGATGCAAAGGGAGGTGTACTATTCATTAATTATTTTTATTGAATCAACTCCATAAATGCTATATATATATAAAAAAAAAAAAAAAAAACTCCATAAATGTTATGAACATATATAAATAGAGAAGACCTTTTTGTTTTTCGGGCGTGGTCGATAAATTCTATACGCTTTTTTTGCACAAAAAGAAAAAAAAAGGTTAAATACTATATACAACGAAAATCAACAAATGTTAGTATTGATGCACGAATTTGATATAGGTGGATTCGTAAGATCTCCCTGAAGCAATGGGGTAAGGCTACCAGCAAAACAGAAAATTGTGCACGGTGTAGTGATTGTCACACATGTTCCAATGAAGTCAACTAGGGCCACGGAAAAGTGTAGCAAGAATTAAAGTTTGTGAGCTTATCTTAGAGGCGCACCCCTTTCTCATTTATAAGTAGCGAAATTAGGGTTTCTAGATTAGGGGCACACATTAGGTCGACTATGAATTGTGCAATAGTGTGAGGATGTTTTGGTCATTTCCATATATCATAAAATTTTGGAAGGAATTCTAAATTAAATACTTAAAGTCTCTTTTTCCAAAAGTTGATTTTAAGTGTTTCACTCAAAATAGCTTATTTCTCAAACTCATTTTTTAAAAAGTCATTTTGAGTGATTCCCAAACACTACATTTTTGTATTAAAATGATTTTTTTTTTCAAAATTAAACACGTAAAAAGTTAAACCAAACGGACCCTCAATCTTCAAATCCTATTCCAAGCTTGATTAGAACTCGAATTCTATTATAAATTTAGTCAAATTTTCTACTTCAAAAAAATTGGAAGGCCTTCAATTTCACTTTGCTAAAATTCAAGACAAATTCAAGTCAAAATTTGGGCATAGTTCAAATTTTATCTCAAATTAAAATTTAACTACAATCCAAGTTAAAATTTACTAAAATTGAATTCAAATTCAAATTTCAGACAAGATTCAGATAAAATCCAAATTCTATTATGAATTAACATCTTGGTAGAATTTAAACTTTGCCTCAAATCAAAATTCGGGCATAGTCTAAATTTTCTCATAAATCAGAATTTGAGTAAAATTTAAAGTCAAATTCTCCTCCAAATTTATATAAAAGTTGTGTAGACGCCATATTTTGCTTCAAATTCAAAAAAAAAAAAAAATCTTGGGCAGAATTTGAGTCCTATTCTAGATTCAATTTGGAGCTAAGTAGGGCATAAATTCTACTGGAATTCAAATCAAAGTTTGCTGTCAAATAAGAAAATCAAAATTTTGAGCCAAATTCATATTTTGAATAATTAACATAAAAAGTGTGCAAAAAAATTTAAAATTTTGAACCAAATTCATATATTGATTAAATTGACACATTGAATGGAGTCAAAATTAGGAACATAAGAACTTACATTTATTTGAAATTATCTTTTTTGAGATTCACCACACATACTTGTGCATAAATCTCGAAAATGGGACATTTGATTAATGAGAAATTTTGGCCAGTCACAAATTATCACGACATTATTAGTGAATTAATGACAAAATTATAAATTATTAAATTTAGAACCAATTATAAATTGACATGTGTCCCAAATTTAATTTGAAGACAAAAGTTGAAAAATCCTAAATTATAAGGCCACATATCTTCAATATGACTATTTGATCAAATAATTAAATTTAGTTTGGTCAAATTGAGTCATATGGGATCTAGCTTAAACAAAGATCAAATTTGAAAGGTTAGGTCCAAAGCCAACAAAGTCCAAATCCAATGGTTGGGCCCAAAAGCCATTAAAGCTCAAGCCTACATGCCCATGTAAAGCTCTATGAATAGAAGAGCTCTCCTTCATTTTTAGGGTTTAGAAATTAAACTCTAAAAAAGAACTAGAGAACTCATAAAGAATTCAGAGCAAAGAAGGTCAAAAGACTCCCTGAAGTTCTTAAAATGTTGAACACTCCTTGAAGATTGAAGGCACTTCAAGACTTTAAGAGTCTAAAGATCAATTGAAGCTTCAACCTCGAGAATAAGCTGCAAATCCCTTGAGACAAATTCACATTCTTGAACAAACTGCAAAGCCCTCGAGACAAGTCCACATTCAAGAGTAAGCTGCAAAGTCCTCGAGACAAATCTACCTTCGAAAACAAGATGCAAAGCCCTCGAGACAAATGCACATTTGAGAAAAAGAATCAAAGGATCAAATATTAGAGATTATACTCCACTACACAAAATCAACATAAATTTAACTTTATTTCCACGAATTGAATTTTTTTGTTGAAATCTCGTGTGAACACTCTCGTGTATTAATTTCATTTTTGATATGAAGTTAGTTGTTGTTGCTATAAATTTGCAAGACTGCAAGTGCACGGGTCAAGTTTTAATATAGTGAGATAGAGTACAAGTGTCATCCACAGGATTGAGTTATTTAATTCACTTGATTACCATGAATTTAACCCTCCAATTTTATTTAGAGATAAAAATCAAATGGTGAGTTAGAATATGTGAAAGTAAAACAAAATAAAATTGAGACAAACAGGAGAAAGAAAACCTTAGCGACTAGACTTTACCTATCAAGCTAGCAAATTAATTGAATGAAAGATTAACTAATGTACTTCCAAGCCAAAAATCAAGAAGTTCAAATGACAACTGGCCCTATCAGGACAATTGAATCTCATGCACAAATTATAAGACTAATATAACTATCTAGCCTTTAATAGTCATGCACAGCATTAAGAACAAATTCTTTAATGATTTCTAGTAGAATTCTAGTCACTTTCATGCTACAATAACTACTAGTCATGCAATCGAAGTCAAATCTAAATTAATCTTTTTCAAGCATAAATTCAGATTAATGAGGGCAAATAAACTTTGATCAAGAGTTCATAGACATTAATAAAACGATTGCATGAGTAGGAAGAAATACAATAGTTCAAATCAACCACATCAACAAATTGTTCAGCCCAACGGCTCCATCTAGCCCTACGGAAACAAATTTAGCTACTCATGGTCACTATAACACTTCTAAAATTTGCATACAAAACCAACAAAAATATTAAGTAAAGGGTTTGAGATAGAACTAATGCGTCGCGTGAGCCTCGTCCCCGTTGTAATATCACGATCTTCAACGTTAAAACTCTTACTTGTGCTCCACAGAATCTCCTTTCTCGCTCTTCAAACTCAATTTTCGAAAGTGGTTCAGTTTCTCCCCATTTGGCCTCCCCCATCGCATCCAAAATCCCCAAATTTATAAACTCGGGACAGCGTCTCGACGCTGTGCCCTAATGCACGGGTTAATTAAGGGAAATTGGGTAGCGTTGAGACGCTACGGACGGAAAAACTACGAGCGCGGTCCCCTTCAGCGTTGAGACGCTGTCCTCACAGAAGGCCTGGCTACATCATGGCAGCGTTGAGACGCTGTTGGACAACGTCTCGACGCTGCCCCCTCGGATCTTACGTATGCTTTTTCTTCTTCCTTTCTCTTAGTTTTCCAATTCTTGCCCAATTTTTACCTCATTTTTGTCCTGTGATTGTCTTCATCTCTGATTTCTCTTCCAAATGCTTAATACCTGCAAAATAAACAGATACAGCGTGAAAATACCCAATGAAAATCAAAAATAGCCATAGTTAAACTATAAAAATAGCTCACAAACGTGTGCTATCAAATACCCCCAAACTTAACTATTTGCTAGTCCTCGAGCAAAACAATTGGGCACAATCTCTCTTGACTGCTTATAGTGGGGCTACTAACAACTCAAGCCTCAGTGATTCTGAAAAATAGAGTATTCATATAAAATCAAGATTTATAACTGAAATCTGTCATCAAGGAGCTTTAAATTGATTCTATCATTCATTACGTGTGTGTGTGAGATAGCCTTCCATAATCTGGTCTTTATAAGCCTAAACTTACTTTATGCAATCCTCAACTCATCTTCCCTCTACTCTGGCATAAGTTCTAATTCTCGAGTTTTTTCCTACACTCAGGGACAGTAATGTGCCACAAAGGTGCCTAGAATTCAGGTGAAACTCCCCCAAACTTGAATTTTTATTTATTAAGTGGACACTAGCTTTCACACATCTACTGTAGGGACCCATACCGATGGCACTTTTACTCACAGGCAGTCCTAACTGGTCACAGCAGAGGTAGCTCTTTTTGTCCTTAAGAGTGAAAACAGCAAGCATCTAGACCAGATAACTCAAATCTAAGCCTTCAAAACTATGATTAGGTGGGCTATGTGCTCTAACTTTGTAAGGAACTCAAAGAATAAATTTTCTTCTAACTCGAATCCAGAATTTAGTTACAAATCTTGAACGAATGTGATTACTCGTAATTCAGACTCAAATATCCTCATAGACTATCATAGTTTGACGAGCATGAAAGCATAGTACATAATTTCCATCACAACTTAACATAATATCAAGAGATCAATAGCAATGTTAAGTGATATAAGTGTGTCATGCGCAGTTAAGTACAACCAACTATGAAAAACACCCCCAAACTCTAAAGTGTGCATTGTCCTCAATGGAAACAGGAAAGAACAGAACCAACAGATATACAATAAAAAGAGGAAGAGAAAAGATAGGGATGAACCGAGACTGCCCTGAACTCCAATTGATGGCCTCAGTCCTCGTCAGATGAGATATAAGGTGGCATGGGTGGGGGAAAGGAGGCATTGGTACCCGCCAAATGACGCATACACTCGTAAAGATGCTGGTGGTATGCCTCGGTGCGCCGCTGATGGGGCAGAGCGCGACGTTCTTGCCTGCGATCATGAAGCTCTTGCTGACGAAGTCTCTCCTCCAATGCAGACATGGAGGTGTATAAGCTCGGCAAGTCATACTGGGCTGGTGGGTGGTGGGAATTGGGCAGATCGTCCGCGTCATGCTCATGCACCTCCTCCTAGTGGTCATCGGCTGCCTCTTGTTGTTGGTTGTCGTCGGCGAACCCAACGTCCCATCCTCGAAGCCCCATGATGAAATTCTTGTCCATGCAGGCCTTAGGATGAATCAACTCTTCGTCGGGGGTCCAAGTGACCCCAGCATTGCAGCACAGGGCGGTGATCAGGGAAGCATGGCCAAGTCCATCGGTGGTGCTGCCTCGTCGGATATGGCGTATCGAGTGGAAAATAACTTTCCCAATGTTAATGGACCTCCCGGTGGCTATGGCGAATAGGAGGATGGCCCTTTCCTTTGTAACATCACTCATGTGCGCGACCGGCTGTAATTTAGCACAAATAAAGCTATGCCAAACTCGGTTGGTCACGGTGAGGTCTGAGGTCTTAAATTTTATGACCTCACCGCGTCGAGTCATCCACGTAGCGCCAGGTCGGCATAGTTCGGCAATGATTTGTGCTGGATCAACGTGCTCGCTGGCATAAACATTATACTCATCCCTATCAAAATTAGGTAACTGATAGTACCTGTTGATCGTGGGCGCATCGAACGGGATTTGGCGACCTCTCACAAAGGATTTGGACTCGTCTACGCGCATATTAGCATAGAATTCTTTGATCACTGCTACGACGCCAGCTTCAGGTTGCTAGACCAGCAACTCCCAGCCCCGTTGAATGATTGCGTAGTGGAGCTGACGGTGATGGGAGTCGTCAGGAGCAATACCCCGTTCAGGAATTACTGATCGAGAAACCACATAACTGTGATAGCGCTGGGCAGCTTCGTGATCCCTGAACCTATTAGCATCAAAGTCTTGGCGCGAAGAGGAGGCAGACGAAGCTCGGGCCCTCTTTGAACTCATGATGAACACTACAAGGATGTCAACGTTAGCATGGGCTCTCCCAAAAATCAGCAGAATTCATATAAAAGTGGGAAAGTAAACCCAAAAAAAATAGAAGGGTTGCACCTGTCACCGTGATGCGCCACTGCATAAGGACATTTCAAAATAATGCAGCCAACAACAACAAATTCATAGTGCAGAAAGGCATAAATCAAGACATAACTACTCTACTAATGTGTTTCGAGGCATTTTAGGCTCAACATTCCCCAAATCAAAACACACTAATTCTTTGACTCCCATACTAAGATGAATAGCACGTCCACACTCAAGGAAAACTAAAAGCAATTCAACATAGAACCATAGTAAAAGCAATTCAACATAGAACTAAACCCATACTCTCATCAAGCAAGGAAAACTATCCATGGAATCTAAACAAGGTGGAATACATAACGAAGTGGTAAAGGCATTCAAAGAGACATAAGTGAGATGAAAAAAAATACCGAAAATATGTGGTGAAGTGGAGATTCGAAATGGGCCGCAAAACCCACGGATTGGAGCACAAATCCTCCTCCAATTGATGCAAAATCTGAAAATTAAGGAGATTAGAGGTGAATATAGGAGTGGGTATGTGTAAAATGGGGAAGAAATGGTAAGAAATGTGAAGATTTGTGAGGGAGAGGAGAGGAAATGGGGGGGGGGGGGGGGGGGCGAAAGCTAGGGCTCGAAAATGGCCCCCCCTCGCGTGAAAAACTGGGATTTAAAATCCCAGTTTTTAGCGACAGCGTTGAGACGCTGTGGACAGCGTCTCGACGATATGCTTGCGGATGGTCACGCTGCAGAGTAGCGTTTAGCGTTTCGATGCTACACAGTAGCGTCTCAACGCTACTCTCAATCTTTTTCTTTTTTTTCATAAAAGAAAATAAAGAAATTTAATAAAAGAAATTAAATGAACATTACCAACTAGATGAACGAAATAATTAAAATAAAATAAAATAAAAACACGGGGATGAGAAATTGGGTTGCCTCCCAATAAGCGCTTTGTTTAACGTCTTTAGCTAGACATCACGGTCGTATCATTTGGGCTCATTCAGGAAGATTTTCTCCAAATGTCGTTCCTCATCACCATAATAGTGTTTCACCCGTTGACCATTTACTTTGAACGATTGACCATCAGTAGTTTGCAGCTCGATGGCTCCGTGCGGATATACTTCTTTGGCAGTGAATGGGCCGGACCATCGTGTCTTTAGCTTACCTGGAAACAACCATAAACGAGAGTTAAAAAGAAGTACTTGTTGTCCAGGTAAAAAGATTCTGTTGTGAATCTGTTGATCGTGCCATCTTGCAGTTCTTTCTTTGTATAACTTGGCGTTTTCATATGCTTGACCTCTAAACTCCTCCATTTCATTGAGTTGCAGTAAACGTTGTTCGCCCGCTTTCTGGAGATCGAAGTTCAATTTCTTGATGGCCCAATAAGCTTTATGCTCCAATTCTAAGGGTAGATGACACGCCTTCCCAAACACCAAATGATACGGAGATGTACCAATAGGAGTTTTGAAGGCAGTTCGATATGCCCAAAGCACTTCATCTAATTTCAAAGCCCAATCCTTCCTATTAGTTCGAACTGTTTTCTCCAGAATCTGTTTGATTTCCCTGTTTGAAATCTCTGCTTGGCCATTTGTCTGTGGATGATACGCTAGAGAGATTTTGTGCTTAATGCCATACCTAGCAAGCATAGAATCAAACAGTTTATTGCAAAAATGTGATCCCTCATCACTAATAATGGCCCGTGGAGTGCCGAACCTAGTGAAAATATTTTTGTGCAAAAATTGTACAACAACCCGAGCATCATTCTTCTTAGTGGCAATGGCTTCTACCCACTTAGATACATAATCTACAGCAACTAAGATATACAAGTACTCATGGGAAGAGGGGAAAGGGCCCATAAAGTCAATACCCCAGACATCGAATAATTCTACCTCAAGAATAGGGGTCAAGGGAAGTTCATGGAGTCTAGAAATGTTACCTGTCCTTTGGCATCTATCACAGGTTCGTACAAAAGTATAACAATCCTTAAAAAGAGTAGGCCAGTAGAAACCTGATTGCAATACCTTCGCAGCCGTTCGTGTAGGTCCGAAATGTCCACCATATGGGGAAGCATGACAATCATGAATGATTTTAGCTACATCTTCCAGAGGTACGCACCTTCTTATTAATTGATCTGAGCAAATTTTGAATAGTAAAGGTTCGTCCCAGAGGTAGAATTTCACATCATGAAGAAATCTTTTCTTCTGCTGAGAATTCAAATCCGGTGGCATGACTCCTCCTGCAAGAAAGTTCACGTAGTCAGCAAACCATGGTAATTTATTTTCTACCTGATATAATCATTCGTCAGGAAAATCCTCTATGATAGGAAAGGTTGGTTGATTGCTTTCATGATCTATTCTAGACAAGTGATCAGCTACCACATTTTCACATCCTTTCCGATCTTTTATATCAAAGTCAAATTCCTGTAATAAAAGAATCCATCGGATCAAACGAGGTTTAGCATCTTTCTTGTCAAATAAATATCTAAGAGCTGCATGGTCAGTATGAACAGTTACTTTAGTCCCTAATAAATAAGGCCTAAATTTATCAAAAGCAAACACAACCGCAAGCATTTCCTTTTCAGTGGTAGTGTAGTTTTGCTGTGCATTGTCTAAAGTTCTACTTGCATAATAAATGGCCCTAAATATTTTTTCACGACGCTGACCTAATACTGCTCCGACAGCATAATCACTAGCATCACACATAATTTCAAAGGGTTGACTCCAATCAGGTACAACAATAATAGGTGCAGAAGTCAATTTTTCTTTTAATAAGTGGAATGTTAGCATGCAATCATCAGAAAATTCAAAAGTAGAATCTTTCTCAAGCAAATTACACAAAGGTTTCACAATTTTAGAAAAGTTTTTTATAAAGCGCCTGTAAAATCCTGCATGGCCTTAAAAACTACGGACTCCCTTTACATTTACTGGAGGTGGAAGTTGCTCAATCGCAGAAATTTTCGCTCGATCCACCTCTAATCCCTTTTCAGAGACTTTGTGCCCCAACACTATACCTTCCTTAACCATGAAATGGCATTTCTCCCAATTTAATACAAGGTTGGTTTCTTGGCATCCCTGCAACACAAGAGCAAGATTATTTAAACAAGCATCAAATGAAGATCCAAAGACTGAAAAATCATCCATAAAAACCTCCATAATCTCCTCTATCATGTCATGAAAGATGGCCATCATGCAACGTTGAAAAGTGGCAGGAGCATTGCATAATCCAAACGGCATTCTCCTGAAAGCATAGGTTCCATATGGGCATGTGAATGTCGTCTTTTCTTTATCCTCAGGTGCAATGGCAACTTGATTATATCCTGAATAGCCATTGATAATTCTCAATTATGAGAATTATTCAACTCTAAAACCAAGTTGTTCTTGCTAATTTTGAGGATTTTGTTGATTACCGAGCAAGCTAAAAGTAACATTTTGTATAAATTCATGAAAGCTTGTTAAAACTTGATGAATAAAAGAATTTTAAGAAAAGATAAAGAAAGTAGCTTAAGTTGTTGTCTTTTGTGCAGAATTGGAGACTTTGCAAAAGGAATGCAATTGCATTCCATTTGCAATGTAACCAGAAGAACAGAGGAAGGGAGATTGCGATTGCAAACCAATTGCATTCTAAGGCACGACAAGGAAAGCTCGAAATTCACGGAAATCTCCATGATTCTCGCGATTCACATCAATTATGGAGAAATTCCAGCAAGATTATCTTGTCCAGATTTTACCCAAAAATCAGGGATCCAATTTTGGAAGGAGATGAACTCGAATTCGACTTTAAAAAGGAGGAGAAGCCGAGGAGGAAGCAAGTTCGTTTCTAGGGTTTTGTCTTTTGTTTTTCTGGAGTTAATTTTCTGGGTATTTTCTTTGTAGACAGCAATCATTTGAATTCAAGTTGTTATTCAATCAATTCCATTTCAATTATTTGTTATTTTCGCTCAAGAATTCTTCAATTTTAGCTTCAATCAATCGAGAAGGCAATTTTCTGCATTGCTACGGGTTTGTCCATTATTTTTCAGTCTTCATTCTCGGCTTCTATCGTTCTTCAATTCTTGTTCTGTGTATTTCTTTTGCTTTGGAATAATATTTTGCCAATATTTGAATTTTCCAGTGGGTTTCCTTATTTTTATTAGAAATTAATTCCAGTATTTTTTTTTCTTTGTTTCCAGTGGGTTTCCCTTCTGTTTTTTTTTTTAAAAACAGAAACTTGATTTCCAACATCTCTCTTTTCTTTACCAGTGGGATTGCTTATTCCTTTGAGAAATTTGAACTCCAGTAGCTAATTTTAGAGAATTTGATATTTTCCTTGTGGTAATTAAATTAGGTTTCTTGAAATTAAAAACTATGAATTTTTCAATCAATTATTTTAGGATTTTTGTTTTATCTACAATGAGCTAAATTTCCTCTAGGGGTTCAAGTTGGTGAATGCCCTAAGGAAAAATGTAAAGCTCTAAAGCATAAACAATCTAGTTAGCATGTGTACTTTGTTTGTTTTTGTTGAATTTAATTTTGGGTAAACCTAGCCGGCCAACTAGTGCTTGCTCATCTAGCTCGAACTTAATATCGAAAGAGTTAAGGGAAAGCCGATGTCACAAAAGCAATGGAGGAAAAGGCTTAGAAATAAGTCCTGAACATCGACCCTAGACATAGGGCGAGACTCCAAGACCACTAGGGTTGTGTGCGAAGTATCTAAGTTAGATTAGCCATAGACGTATAGGTTTAATCACTTAGTCTCCTAAAGGTTTTGAATCAAAATCGAATAGGAGTTGAACCCGGTTTACTTACTCTCACATGTTAACTATGATTGCAATTGCAAAGTGAGTTGCATTCTTCCAAAGGTGCTCGCATCACTTGAATCCCTATTTTATTCTTTGAATTTTCACTCACTTGTTAAAACCAAACTCTCGCATTTTGAACTTTCGGTTATCCCCATTGCGATTTGCAAACATACTTTGTGGCGTTCAAAATAGATTTTGTTAAACCCGTTCCCTTGGGTTCGATACTCTGGAATACTTCCAGTTCTTTATTACTTCGATCACGTGCACTTGCGTGTTAGCGGATCAGCCATCAAGAAAACAATAGTAAGGATAGCCAGCTAATCTATCAAGCACCTGATCAATAAAAGGAAGACGAAAATGATTTTTTCTAGTAGCCTTATTCAACTTCCTATAATCAATGCAGACACGCCAACCAGTGACTGTCCTGGTCGAAATGAATTCATTGTTTTCATTTTTCACCACCGTCATTCCCCCTTTCTTAGGAACAACCTGCACAGGACTAACCCAAGAACTGTCAGATATGGCATATATAATACCTGCATTTAAAAGTTTTAACACCTCAGACTTTACCACCTCCTTCATTGCTGGATTTAGTCTCCTTTGATGCTCAACTGATGGGCTAAAGGTATCTTCCATAAGGATTTTATGCATGACAATGGATGGACTAATACCCTTGATATCACTAATGGACCAACCTAAGGCAGACTTATGTGCATGTAAGACTCGCAGCAATTTTTCCTCTTCTAGGCTATTTAAATTAGCAGATATAATAACAGGATAAGTAGAGGAGTCACCTAAAAATGCATAACGAAGGTGTGCAGGCAATTGTTTCAATTCTAATGTAGGGGCCTGAGTCTCCTCAATATTATAGACAGGTAATGACAGCATTTTTTCAATCCTATATTGACCTATGGGTAACTGATCTAATGCATTACAGTAAAAAGTAATTTCTTGATCTAAAATCCCTAGGTTCTCAAAACTAAGTTCAACATGCTTTTTTCAAGAGGATCCACAGATAAAACTAACTCCCTAAAGTCATCCACAGTATCATCAACAATATTAATCATGTTACACGTACTAACCTCGTCTGGATACTTCATAGATTGGAATATGTTGAATACTACTTTCTCATCCTCCACATGAAAAGTTAGTTTACGTTTGGGTACATCGATCAGTGCCTGTCCAGTTGCTAGGAAGGGTCTCCCCAGAATAATAGGTACCTCTGAATCCTCCTCCATGTCCAAAACAACAAAATCTGCAGGGAAGATAAATTTATCAACTTTAACTAGAACATCTTCTATAATACCTCTAGGGTATGTGATAGAACAGTCAGCCAATTGCAATGATATGGTAGTGGGTTGCACTTCCCCCAGATCTAGTTTCCTGTAAATAGAAAAGGGCATTAAGTTAATACTAGCTCCTAAGTCACATAAAGCCCTCTTAACAGAAATACTACCAATAGTGCAAGGAAAAGTAAAACTCCCTGGATCTTTTAGTTTCTGAGGTAGCTTTCTTTGTAGAAGTGCACTGCATTCCTCAGTTAAATTAACTGTCTCATATTTCTCAAATTTCTTCTTTTATGATAGCATCTCTTTCATAAACTTCACATAATTTGGCATCTGTTCCAAAGCATCTGCAAAGGGAATGTTAATATGAAGTTTCTTAAAAATCTCCAGAAATTTAGAGAACTGAGAGTCCAGCTTTTTCTTTTGAAAACGTTGAGGATAAGGAATTTTATTAGGCACAATAGGGATAGTAGATTTAAGATGCTTCTCTGTTATGGAAGATGTTGCATTCTCCTCAGCTACTTCCTCAGCATTGTCTGTTTCCTCAGTGACGAGTTTCTTTTCAAGATGCACTTGCTCAGGTCCAGCCAAGTGTTTGCCATTCCTCAAGGTCACAGCCTTGCAATGCTCCCTCGGGTTTACCTTTGTGTCACTGGGAAATTTACCTTTTTGCATTGCATTCAATGTGGATGCCATTTGACTGATCTGCACCTCCATGTTCTTGATGGCTTTCTCCTGGCTACTTACTGAATTCTCCAACTGATTTGTTCTATTTCTGGATTCAGTAATGAATGCTCCTAGCAAGTCCTCGATGGAAGGTTTCTTATCTTGCTGTTGAGATGTTGATGCATAACCTGGAGGTGGCTGCATAACATTTTTATTATTAGCATAAGAGAAGTTCTCATGATTGCGCAAACCTGGATGATAGTGGGTGGGCAATTGAATTTGCATCTGGTTTCCTCTGTATCCAAAAGTCCTGTTGTTTACGTATTGAGCTTGTTCAATTTCAGGATCTTCACAGAATTGTGAATTATTAGTAGCTGCAATCGAAGCAATGGATTGGGAATTTCCTGTTCCTGCAAGTTTATTCAAAGCATTAGTTAGAGATGCCATCTGAAATTTTAGGGAACTTACCTCATCAATTTCATAAAGACCAGCCACATTCTTCGAAGTTGACCGTTCAGATGGCCAATTGTAGCTAGTGGCTGCCATATCTTCCAACAATGAACGAGCCCCTTCAGCTGTCTTGGAAAAGATAGATCCTCCAGCTGCTGCATCCAAAAGAGATTTATTACTACTAGTTAATCCATTATAAAATAGTTGGATTTGCAACCACTCTGGATATCCATGTTGTGGACATTTCCTCAGGAGGTCTTTGTAACGCTCCCAGGCCTCGAACATTTGTTCTCCTTCATGTTGTCTGAAGGTACCAATTTCTGTCCTTAACCTCGTGGTCTTTGCAGGTGGAAAAAATTTGTTCAAGAAAGCTTGAGCTAATTCTTCCCAAGTAGTGATGCTTCCAGGGGGCACAGATTCCAGCCAATATTTTGCCTTATCCTGCAAAGAAAAAGGAAAAAGTCGTAAACGAATTGCATCAGACGAAACCCCATTCATTTTTACCGTACTACAAATTTCGATAAAGGATCGTAAATGAGAGTTTGGATCTTCAGAGGGATGTCCTTTGAAAGAACTATCCCTAACCATTTGGATCAGGCCCGTTTTAATCTCAAAATTATTTGCATTAATAGGCACATGGACTATCCCGGGCTGTGCAGCAGGAAAAGTGGGCTGAAAGTAATCCCTAATGGCCTTTGGTTCCTCCTGTTGTTCGGCCATATCCTCAGTTTTCTCCTTGCGCTCTCTTAATTTCCTTTTGTACGTTCTGTCAATTTCAGGATCAAAAGGAACAAGATTAGCCTCCTTATTGCTTCGCATGCACAATTTACGCCCAAATAAAGCTACAAACTAAAATAATCAAAATCTAAACACCCAATAATAATAATAAAAAAAATAGGAATAAAAGCAAATAGAAAAACACAACACGTAAAAATACACTCTAAAGTAAGACCGAATGGTTTCTTCACAATATCAAAAGAATTAAATAGACACCAATCCCCGGCAACGGCGCCAAAAACTTGTTGCGATAAATTTGCAAGATCGCAAGTGCACGGGTCAAGTTTTAATATAGTGAGATAGAGTACAAGTGTCGTCCACAGGATTGAGTTATTTAATTCACTTGATTACCATGAATTTAACCCTCCAATTTTATTTAGAGATAAAAATTAAATGGTGAGTTAGAATATGTGAAAGTAAAACAAAATAAAATTGAGACAATCAGGAGAAAGAAAACCTTAGGGACTAGACTTTACCTATCGAGCTAGCAAATTAATTGAATGAAAGATTAACTAATGTATTTCGAAGCCAAAAATCAAGAAGTTCAAATGACAACTGGCCCTATCAGGACAATTGAATCTCATGCACAAATTATAAGACTAATATAACTATCTAGCCTTTAATAGTCATGCACAGCATTAAGAACAAATTCTTTAATGATTTCTAGTAGAATTCTAGTCACTTTCATGCTACAATAACTACTAGTCATGCAATCGAAGTCAAATCTAAATTAATCTTTTTCAAGCATAAATTCAGATTAATGAGGGCAAATAAACTTTGATCAAGAGTTCATAGACATTAATAAAATGATTGCATGAGTAGGAAGAAATACAATAGTTCAAATCAACCACATCAACAAATTGTTCAGCCCAACGGCTCCATCTAGCCCTAAGGAAACAAATTTAGCTACTCATGGTCACTATAACACTTCTAAAATTTGCATACAAAACCAACAAAAATATTAAGTAAAGGGTTTGAGATAGAACTAATGCGTCGCGTGAGCCTCGTCCCCGTTGTAATATCACGATCTTCAACGTTAAAACTCTTACTTGTGCTCCACAGAATCTCCTCTCTCGCTCTTCAAACTCAATTTTCGAAAGTGGTTCAGTTTCTCCCCATTTGGCCTCCCCCATCGCATCCAAAATCCCCAAATTTATAAACTCGGGACAGCGTCTCGACGCTGTGCCCTAATGCACGGGTTAATTAAGGGAAATTGGGTAGCGTTGAGACGCTGTAGATAGCGTCTCGACGCTACGAAAGGAAAAACTACGCGCGCTGTCCCCTTCAGCGTTGAGACACTGTGGACAGCGTTGAGACGCTGTCCTCACAGAAGGCCTGACTACATCATGGCAGCGTTGAGACGCTGTTGGACAGCGTTGAGACACTGCCCCCTCGGATCTTACTTATGCTTTTTCTTCTTCCTTTCTCTTAGTTTTCCAATTCTTGCCCAATTTTTGCCTCATTTTTGTCCTGTGATTGTCTTCATCTCTAATTTCTCTTCCAAATGCTTAATACCTGCAAAATAAACAGATACAGCGTGAAAATACCCATTGAAATATCAAAAATAGCCATAGTTAAACTATAAAAATAGCTCACAAACGTGTGCTATCAGTTGTCGTTCCATTAATTTTTGTTATTTACTTATTTAGTTGTGTTCTTTACGTTAATATGAGCCAAAAATACTTTTTGGGGATTCAAAGATGTGGATACCCTAAGTAAGAAGTAAGTCCCACCGTGTGCATACCAAACTTTGCTCAACATTTAGCATTGTTTGCTTTTATTGAGTTTAGGTTTCATTGTTAATCTAAACAAATCACTTAGGTTTGCATAATATGTGCAAAATCCAATACTGAAAAGGTTGGGCTGAACATGATTTTCATAAAAGTACTATAGGTGATAATCGCATGAAATGAGATTAGTTTAACATCATTTCTTGCTTATTCTTGGTCAAAATTGAGTGGAAAGTGTCACGGTCATGCTTGTCCAGGGCGTGTTGCCCATGGCCGCATGCCCATCTCAACCCCTTTTTATCATGCTTTCATTGTATGTATGTCTTATTGCTTTCTAGTTAGCTTTACTCGTAATTTTGTGGCCGTATGACTCCTCGCCATTTTCATGTGCAAGCCTGTCATAGGCATAAATCCTAGAATGTACTATAGGGGGGTATGACTAGTTGTCCAACCTTCCTACCCGGAGTTATATGATAATCAAGCCGTTGTTTGTCCCTTACTTGCTTGCTTGCGTATAACAAAATACTTTCTCAAAATGCTTTCAAAACACTTTCTCTCTCCCGTTTTCTAAAACATTTTCTCCCGAGACCCGAGGGGAGGCTAGACCATATACGGAAGCCGTCCGCAACTTCCATTTTTTCGTACGGCTGACTTGCTTGTCGAGCTAAAGCAAGTGTCGCACAATCGTTGACCCGTTGCCAAAGAGTCCGATTGTGATAAGTGGTATCAGAGCCTAGTTGGCTCCTCTGATTGAAAAGTAAGCGATCATGTCCGTGATGGAAGAGTTGGGCAAGGCCCACGTAGACCGATTGTCGGAGATTGAAGAGAAAATGCTCTTCTTAATAGATGTACCTGATAATGTTCGGTTCTTGGAATCTCGCCTGGATGAGATTGCTGCTAAGGCCGACACGATCGATGTGGTAGCTGGCCGCCTAGACGGGATGCCCATCAGAGAGTTGATGGTGAGGGTTGAGGCCCTAGAAGACAAAGCCACAAGACCTGTTGGCTTCGAGCGTGGGGATAGCTCGTCGGGCTTTGTTTCCCATTTAGAAGAGCGCGTCGAGAGTTTAGACAGCGCGCAAAGGGCAATAGTTCAGATGATGTCTGACCTATCCGAGGATGTAAGAGCTACCATCGATGTCGTGAGGGCAGAAGTAGCATACTTGAGCGCCCGTGTGAATCTCACCATGAGAGCGGTGGGAAATCAAGCCCCAACTGGGGGTGTAATTCAGTTGAACAAGGTGAAAGTGCCTGAGCCAAAGCCCTTCTGTGGGGCTCGAGATGCAAAAGCCCTGAAAAACTTCATTTTTGACTTGGAACAATACTTTAGGGCCACGAGTACAACGTCCGAAGAATCAAAAGTTACTTTAGCGACGATGCACTTGACGGATGATGCCAAGTTGTGGTGGAGGTCTCGATACACGGATATTCAGGAAGGACGATGTGTCATAGATACATGGGAAAGGCTTAAAGAAGAACTTCGTTCTCAGTTCTTTCCAGGGAACGTTGAGATCCTTGCAAGGCGTAAGCTACGAGAATTGAACCACACAGGGGCAATTCGAGAATATGTCAAACAGTTCGCTGGAATAATGTTGGACATCCGAGATATGTCAGAGAAAGACAAGGTATTTTGCTTTGTGGAAGGATTGAAACCTTGGGCAAGAGCCAAGCTTTACGAACAGAAGGTGCAGAGTTTATCAGAAGCTTATGGGGCCGCAGAACGTTTGTTTGATCTCACCACCTAAACATACAGCGAGCAATCTCAAGGTGTGAGACAAAGCCAAACTTCTCCAAGTAGAAGAAATAGAAATTCTCGGCCTAACTCTCCAAAGAGTAGGGGAGGGGGCCAAATTACAAATGAGGAGAGAGATCGACGACCGGTCCAATAGAATGGGGGAAATTCATGGCAAAGGCCACATTATCAGAATAACTACAACCAAAAGCCCCCATTCTGCTACATATGTAAAAGGGCCCATCGGGCGTATGAATGCCCAAATCGAGCATCCTTCAATGCCTTCCAAGCTGCGTTGGCGAGTTCATCAAGAACAAAGGGCGAAACCTCTGAAGAAGATGGGGGTGACACCCGAATCGGAGCATTGAAATATTTGTCCGCCTTACATAAGGTGGAAGGAAGCAAAGAAACCACTCCACGTGGTCTTATGTATGTCGACGCATGGATTAATGGGAAACCCACAAGAAATACCATGGTCGACTCAGGAGCGACCCACAACTTCATGACCGAAGCAGAAGCACGTCGGTTGAACCTACATTGGGTCAGAGACGTGGGAAAGATCAAAGCTGTGAATTCCGCAGCCCTACCCATTTTGGGTGTCACGCGAAGAGCGACAGTGAAACTAGATGCTTGGACTGGGCAAGCAGATTTCGTGGTCGTCAAGATGGACGATTTTAATATTGTGTTGGGGATGGAGTTTCTCCTCGAACACAAAGTAATACCTATGCCGTTGGCAGAAAGTTTAGTCATCACGGGATCTAACCCCACCGTGGTCCCCGCGAAGCTAAGACAGCCGAATGGGGCAAAATTGTTATCAGCCCTTCAGTTGAATAAGGGCCAGGAGGGACATTGTAACACCAAGGCCCGTGACGTTGATCAGCCTTGGAGAAGAAAGAATCAGCACAATTATAACTCCTCTGTGGAGTTTAAACCGAAGCCAGAAGTTGCTCGGAAGAATACAAAAGAAGAACCAATGAGTACAAGAGAATGGGTCGAACGAAGATGGTACAGTTCGTCGAGAGGACAAGAATCGTCGATCCAACCAATCACCTTGAAGAACTCTTTTGAGGCTTTGGTCGAGAAGGCACCTCAAGGAGAGAACCAAAGCGAAAGTATGAAGAAGTTCCTCGAAGACTGGAAAAGAGGCCAGAACACAGAGGTCCGCTGGGACCGCCTTGACAAGACCTGAGAGAAGATGCTCGTGCGACTGCTGAGTTCGAGCAGAACGGTTGACGAGGACGTCAACCATTTAAGTGGGGGAGAATGTCATGGTCATGCTTGTCCAGGGCGTGTTGCCCGTGGCCGCATGCCCATCTCAACCCCTTTTTATCATGCTTTCATTGTATGTATGTCTTATTGCTTTCTAGTTAGCTTTACTTGTAATTTTGTGGCCGTATGACTCCTCGCCATTTTCATGTGCAAGCCTGTCATAGGCATAAATCCTAGAATGTACTATAGGGGGGTATGACTAGTTGTCCAACCTTCCTACCCGGAGTTATATGATAATCAAGCCGTTGTTTGTTCCTTACTTGCTTGCTTGCGTATAACAAAATACTTTCTCAAAATGCTTTCAAAACACTTTCTCTCTCCCGTTTTCTAAAACATTTTTTCCCGAGACCCGAGGGGAGGCTAGACCATATACGAAAGCCGTCCGCAACTTCCGTTTTTCGTACGGCTGACTTGCTTGTCGAGCTAAAGCAAGTGCCGCACAATCGTTGACCCGTTGCCAAAGAGTCCGATTCTGATAGAAAGCACACTTTTATCTTGTTTTTAGTAAGTTTCTTGTTAATTTTAATTAAGAGTCGGGTTTTTGTTTAGTTTTCTTTTTTCTTATTTCTTTTACTCTTTTTAGTCTTTTGTTGTAGTTGGCTTAGTGTGATTTGTTTTCCTTTTGTTTTGCGGTCTAAGTGAAAAAATGTTCATTGAGGTACTGATGCTATAGAATTGTGCAGCATTACTCAGCATCCTGCAGCATTGGCAGTCTGGCAGAAAACGAAAATGTGGGCCCATTTTTGATGACGTAATAGTAGCTTTTGATCTATAAACCCATTCTGATGGGCCGAAAATGGAAAGGAAAAAAATCCCAAAGCAATTATTGGAAGAAAGAAAATCCTAATTTAGGGTGTATGAAAAAAAACGTGAGAGGGGGGAAGAGAGCTATTGCAAAAAAACCAGAGGAGAAGAAGAAGAAGGAAAAAAACGCAACAACAGGAAAGAGGAAGAATCTTCTTCATAATTTCTTTCTTCAGCTACCCATTCTATTTCTCTTCTTCTTCTTCTTAAGTTTATGTATCTTGCTCTTTAGTTTTCTTGAAGTTTTAGTAGACTAAGTTGTTCCTAGTGTTGGTATTTTGTGAATCTTTACTTGAACCTAAGATGTTTATGAATTGTAGTTCGTTTCTGGTTATTTTCAGTGTAAAAGTCCTGAGCTAATTTTCTTTAGGCTGGAATTTATGGAGTCATAACTCTATTTTTGGATCCCTTTTGCTATGGAATGCTATAGAAGTATAGTTTGCTTATGGGTCTTTTATTTCTTATTGTTCTTCTTGAGAATGATCAACTTGGGAAAGAATACAAGTTTGTTTTAATTCTGAAAAGGTTAAAATAAATGGAAATAGCATAGGCAATGCAAGTAGGTTCATGACTTGAATTAGGGGTGAATTCATGGGTATAGACATATACTTTTGGCTTGTAAACTTAGGGACATTGGGCTATCCATGTGTTTGAAAGCTGGGTTTTCATAGACATATGTTAAACTTTGCTTTAGAACTACAATTCGAGGATTAGAATTAATTTTCGAAATTAATTTTCAGATTTTTCGTTACTACACAGTACAGTAATGTTGCACAATGCTATAAGCATCACACATCATTAGAGAGCGAAAATTAGCAGTGATTTCATAAATTCCAGCGCCTTCTTCATTTGATTCTTGTCTTGTTTATTATCAATTTTACTTGCTTATTTCCTTTAAATTGCTAGAGTTTAATTTCCTTGTGCCATGCTTGTTTTTTGTTAATTTTATGTCGCTTAATTGCTTTAGAATTAGCGTTAGTGGTAATCAAGTTTACAAAATTTACATTATTTAGTCCTCGTGGGATCGACCTTGTCTACCAATTACTACCTACGATTGCGTATGCTTGCGTAGTGAGTTTTTGCACAACAATAGGAAAAGAGCCTAAAAATAGGACTTTGCTTTTGATCCTAGACATAGGGTAAAACCTATAGAGTCAATATAGTTGTATGCATTTTTATCTAAGTTCAATTAGGCATAGACATATGTGTTTAATTACTTAGGCTCCTAAAAGCACTTAGAAAAGGACTGAATAAGTGTTGAACTCGATTCATGGTGTTAAGTGTTGACAAGAGTAGGTTGTAAGCGCAATTAGATAACATTCTGCTCTAACCGTATAGTAGCTGAAAGGGTGAGACACGAGCGCATGTGGGCAACAATCTCTGATATGCTTCACCTAATTGAGACAAGTTGCGAGCGCATAGGTGGGTAGAAATTCCTTAAGGATTGAAACAGCTTTGGATCCCCCTTCTTTTATTAATTTTTCATCAACTATTTTCATTCTTCTTTGCTTTCTCTCAGCTTTCATAAACCAACAATCTTCTCAATTATTTTCTTGGTTACCTCGGTTACAAATTTTGAAGAGATCTTTGATTTTGAATTGGATTTTTGTTTAAAACCATTTCCTTGAAATTTGATACTTAGAGTACCTCTATTTTACTACTTTATAGACAGTGTAGACTTGCACTAGGCTGAGCTTCCATCAAGTTCTTGGCACCATTGTCGAGGAACAACATTTTAACAAAATTCAATTTTCAGTGAAGATTATGATAAGTTTGCAATTGCAACTATCATCTTTCTTTGAGAAAAATCGATTCTTGTTTACGTAATTTTGCAGGGGGAGAATAAAAGCGAAAGAAGAAAGGCACAACATAGAGTTTGATCACTCAAGATAATCCACATGATGGAAGTAGACGTTTGTTGCATGTAATTATGCGTTTTCGCAAGCGCACGGGCCCAAGTAGTAAAATGGTATGAGTATACCAAGTATTGAATCCTTAGAAAATTGTATTGTGGTTTTGTTTGAGTACCAAAAGTAATGGCAATCAATGATATTTAGAGCACGCAATGGAACAACACTTTGAAAAGCTAAAATGAATAAAAGCATGCAAGAAAAGTAAAAATGAGAACACTAGGATTTAGGGCATTTAGGGACTAATTTCACTAATTGGACCGGACGAATGCTTAAATGAACAATTGAAATGTCAACTCATCTAATTCTTAAGCCTAGAAGTCTATTATCATGGATTTCTCCTTTGAGTTCCTCCAATTTTCTTAGATTAATTAACTAACTTAGGTGTTCCCAGCGCCAATTAATTAATTAAGACATTATGAGCCTTCATTGATAGCTTCATTTAATTCCCATTAATCCTATGTCAATTAGGTGAGAATTAAAGGTCATGCAAGGTAAGTCAAACCTTAAACTCTCTTTCAAGCTCAATTTAAGCTAAATTATCAATTAAATTATGGTCGGTAGTTTAAAGGCATTAAGTACACTCATACATTAAAGAATTAAAATAAGTGACAACATCAAAAAATGCTAAAGATGGTTTGCGGTACTCCAAACCTGCTAAAGATGTTATATTTCAAAAAACCTGCAACAGTCTTGGAGTCATCAGTAATGGTGGCTTTCGCTTCCACCTACTTAGACACATAATCCACATCCAAAATAATGTACCTATAACCACATGATGAAGGTAGAGGGCCCATAAAATCCATCCCCCACACATCAAAAATCTCACAAATAATTATGGGTGTTTTGGGCATTTCATTCCTACGAGTTATGGCTCCTACCCTTTGACAACGCTCACAGGTTTTGCAAAAAACATAGGCATCCCTAAATAATGTTTTCCAGTAAAGTCCTGAATCAAGTACTTTCCTAGCAGTCCTTTTAGGGCCAAAGTGGCCTCAACATGCATACTCATGACAAAATCCTAAAATTGACTGCATCTCGCAATCAGGCACACACTCCTAATGACTTGATCCAAACAGAACTTCCAAAGATAAGGGTCCTCTCACACATAATACTTAGACTCACTCTTAATCTTGCTCTTCCTAGATCCATTAAATGAATTAGGTAAAATCCCAGTAACTAAGTACTTAACTAATTAAATCAACGTACCAGGGAGTCATACCTTGTGTTTGGAATAAGTATTCATTGGAAAATGAGTCATTTAATGGTACCTTATCTTCCTCCCTCACGGTGCGACTTAAGTGATCGGCAACTGAATTTTCTGACCTTTTGCGGTCTTTGATCTTCAAATTGAACTCTTGAAGTAGTAGAATCTACCTTAGCAAGCGAGGTTTTGATTCCTTCTTCGTCAGTAAGTAACACAAAGCTGCATGATCAGAATAAACAATCATTTCAAAGCCAAGAATATAAGACCTGAATCTTTCAAGGGTAAAAACAACAAAGAGAAGCTCTTTTTTTGTGGTCGTGTGGTTGCATTGTGCCAGATTGAGGGTTCTAGATGTGTAATAGATAACATGGCTCTTTTTGTCAATCCTCTGGATAAGGACAGCTCCAACAGCAAAGTCGCTAGCATCACACATGATCTCAAAGGGAAGGTCCCATCGAGGAAGGTGGATGATGGGTGCACTAGTCAACAACTCCTAAAGAAGATTGAACGCCTTCTTACACACTCTGCCAAACTCAAAGTGAACATCCTTCTGTTATAGGTTCGTCATTCGTAGGGTGATCTTGCTGAAGTCCTTTATGAACCTGCGATAGAAACCTACATGGCCAAGAAAGATTGAACTTCCCTAACGTTCGTAAGGTAGGGAAAGTTAGCCACAACATCTATTTTAGCCTTGTCAACTTCAATTCCTTTAGATGAGAATACATGTCCTAACACTATGCGCTGACTAGCCATGAAATGACATTTTTCAAAGTTTAAAACAAGATTATGCTCAATACATCTTTTCATGACCTTGGCTAGATTCAACAGACACTCATCAAAGGAATCACCATACACTGTGAAATCATCCATGAACACTTCAATGCAGTTCTCAATGACCTCAGAAAATATACTCATCATGCATCTCTGAAACGTACATGGAGCGTTACACAGACCAAAAGGCATCCTTTGAAAAGAGAAAGTACCGTATGGACAAGTGAAAGTAGTCTTTTCTTGATCTCATGTGCAATAGGCATTTGGTAGAAACCTGAACATCCATCTAAGAAGCAAAAGAATGGTTTCCCAACTAGACGTTCAACCATCTGATTAATGAAAGGGATAGGAAAATGATATTTTCTCGTTACAGAATTTAGCTTCCTATAATCAATGCACATTCTCTATCCATTCTAAACTCTCATGGGCACCAATTCATCATTTTTATTCCTAACTACAATCATGCATATTTCCTTAGGAACTATATGAATTAGGCTAACCCATAAACTATTAGAAATAGGATAGATAATACTTGAAAGAGCTTCAATACTTCTTTCATCACTACCTCCTTCATTGCAAGATTGAGGCGTCTATGGGATTCTCTTGATAGTTTTGCTCCTTCCTCCAGTAAGATTCGGTGCATGCATAAAGCTGGGTTCAACCCATCTATATCAGCTAACGTCTTGCCCATTTCCCGGTTGTGCTCTTTTAGCACACTCACTAACTTTTCCTCCAGTTCTGATGTAAGGTGTTTGGAGATGATAACAGGAAAGGTTTCCTTGTCACATAGGTACACATACCTTAGATGGTTAGGAAGAACCTTCAACTCTAGTTGGGGTGCCTGCAAAACAGAAGGAAACATTTTATCTTTCTTAGACTAGTTGGGCCTTAAAACTAGTAAGTTGAAAAGGAGTAAGTGAGGATATCTCCTCCAAACCAGTCTCATCAAATAGTTCAAACAAATCTTGCCCAATCTTATCGTCAATAAAAACATCATGCACTAGACAGTCAACTACATCAACAGCACACAAAGAATGAGCTTTCTCGTCAGGGTACTTTATGGCATCAAAAATATTAACTATCTCATCGCCAAACTCAACAAAAAGCGTACCCTCAGCAACCAAAATATTTGTTTTACCAGTTTTCATGAATGGTCTTCCTAACAAGATAGCAGACGATGCATGGGAGTTACCATCCACATTCATAATATAGAAGTCAGCAGGGAGTATTAACTCATTCACTCTAACTAAGACATCCTCTACTACTCCTAAAGAGTGAATTTGGGATATATCAACCAATTGTATAACTATGCCGGTTTCATGCTAGTCATTCAGATTTAACTCCTTATAGATAAAGTATGGCATGTCATTGATGGATGCACCTAAGTATAGCATGGAATTCTCTATCTTTTTATCTTCAATAACACAAGGCAAGGTGAACATACCCATGTCCTTGCATTTTTTCGGCAAGTTCCTTTGAAGAATGGCTAATAGATTTCTACTTACTAGCACCCTATCTTCCTCTTTTGACCTCCTTTTGTTGGTGCACACTTCTTTTAGGAATTTCGCGTATTTAGGGATCTGCTTGATGGCATCCAACAAAGGAATATTGATTTCCACCTTCCTAAAAGTTTTTAAAATCTCTTTCTCCTTTACTTTATCGGTCTCTTTTGATCTAGCTAGCCTGTAAGGAAAGGGAGCTTTAGGAACGTAGGAATTTAAGTTCAATGGTGGATCAAAAATTACCACTCTTTGTAGTGGCGAAGCAATCTTCTCTTCTTTTTCAACCACTAGGACTGGGTTCTCTTCCTGTGGCTGCTCCACAGGTGGGGTTTTGGACGGGATTTCCTTGCCACTCCATAAGGTAATGGCACTGATGTCCTTGTCCTGGCCATCATGAGGTTCCTTTTTCAAGTTTCGAGTCCCAAACATGGAAATGAAATGGATGAACATATCTCGTGTTTCCTGTCAAAATTGCACATCAGTGGCTAAATGATAAAGAGCTTGTCGAAGGCTCTATCAAATATATTTATTTACCTAGACCTCTAAAATTTATAGTAATAGTAGCAAGGGTCAATCACAGGGACTGGATTCTTTAATTTAACTAAATACCATTGTTACTAATGTTCAATTTTATCTAGAGAAGTGAAACTTGAGATATAATTAATATATATATATATATTTACAAGATTGGAGACAATTTTAGAGAAATTACATGCGAGTAATATTTTAGCCATGAAGCATCATTTGGTTTAAATCAGGAAACATAAATACATGCAATGATCATAAGTCAAAAGATCACCAAATTGGTTAAATGACTTTTCCAAGCCCAATTAAAATCATGCCAAACTGAATCCTTAACCTTCTAGTCTAATTCTTCAATTAAGCATGCCAACAAGTGAATCTTTTACCACTTCTAATAATAAATCATTCATTCCCATGCAACAATAAATTATTAGTCATGCATCGCACTAAAATTCAAGTCTCACTTTCCCACGCTAAAACTCAAATTAAAGACACTAAACTTTGGCCACAAGCTCAGATATAGAAACATGAATAATATTGCATGATGATAAGAATCAAACTTCAAGCCAAGTCTTAACAATTACAAGTTCCTAGAGTTTACCTATGCAAAGTCTACAATAACAAAATCTAAACTCTAGAAATAGTTCAAAAACAACAACAAAGTAGATGGAAAGAGAGAGAAACTCTTAGACGCGTGCCAATCCTCGTTCCCGTCGCGATGTCCTGCAATCTCGAGCTTAGAATCACTTCCTTGTTCTCAAAAGTACTCTCTTAGGTCCCAAAAAACTAGGTGTGTTTCGAAACTAGGGTGTATTTTCTCCAAAAAGCCTCCCTCCATTCGCAACCGAAGAGACAAATTTATACTACTCGGGACAGCGTCGAGAAGCTGTACCCTAATTCGCACAGTAAAGAAGGAAAATCGGGGTAGCGTTGAGACGCTACATGCAGCGTCTCAATGCTACGGACAGAAAGGACCTAGTGCGCGTGTTTTCAGCGTTTCAACGCTATAAAGCAGCATCTCGACGCTGTATGTGAGGAAATTTTGCTTTGCAAGGCTTCACATATAGCGTCTCGACGCTCTCTAGAGCGTTTCGACGCTCTGGCTTCAGCTTTTCTACTTCAATTCTTTTATCTTCTTCACTTGATAGCTCCAATTGAAGTCAAATTACTTCCTTTTTCATCCTAGTATTTGCATTTTTCTCGATTTTTCTTTATTAGCTCAGAACCTACAAATTACACATAAAAAGCATCAATATTATCTTTTAAAACCAAAAACTAGCATTAGTTTAAGTCCAGGTAATAGCACACTTTCGTGCACTATCACTAAACTCTTAGCATAATCCTCAAAAAACATACCTGAGCCTAAATCTGAGGCTTGCATTCGCACAGGTGCCTGCTGTGATTTGGTGCACCCTAAATTGGCATTAACCCCTTGCTTCGTGTCTTTTCATAGCTGGTTCATTATTTGCATCCATAGCAGCTACGCAACAGTCACAATTTGGAGGGAAAGTTAACATAAAGTAGGAAAATTATGTGAATAATCGAGGATACCATCAGGGTGGCGGTCACATGCAGAATTCTGTACATACCTACTACCACCTAGGTTTGTGATATTGCGAAGATTTTTCATATGCTAACAATAAGAATGTCTTGCAGCGCCCTGCAGGTTTTCCCTCTACATCTTAGTCAACTAATACTAAATCTTCTATAGAGAATAAGTTGGGAAAATTTATTGCATAATCAATTAAGAGATCGGCTCAGCTGGAGGAAAAGATCGACAACATTGTGTCTTGCCATGGGAATGCTATAAAGAGCCTAGAAGTTCAGATGAGTTAGATAGCTTCCTCCTTGAATGCACTGCAGAAAGGAAAATTCCCTAGTGACATGAAGGTCAATCCCAGGGAGCAATGCAAGGCCATCACTTTGAGGAGTGGAAAGAAAATGGGAGAATCGATGAGACGTATGATTGAAGATGACGATAATGTTGAGGAAGAAAACAATGGAGTTGCATCTACGTTGGCACCTGAGGCTAAAAAACCTACTCAATCTACTCCCCCTTCTATGGATCTAACATTATTCCTTATCCTCAACGTTTTAGGAAGAAAAATTTAGATGAACAATTTGTAAAATTTTTGGATTTGTTGAAAAATCTTCACATAACTATTCATTTTGAAGATGCCTTGGAGCAAATACCAAGTTGTGCTAAATTCATGAAGGATATCTTAGCAAATAAGAGAAAATTTGGAGCATATGAGATAGTCCAGATGACTGAGGAGTGCAATGTCGTGCTCCAGAAGAAACTATCCTAGAAATTAAAGGACCCAGGGAGTTTTATTATTTCTTGTACCATTGGTAGTTCACATTTTTGTAAATTTTTTTGTGATCTAGGAGCTTCCATTAATCTAATGCCATATTCAGTGTATGAGAAATTAGGGCTCAGGGAGGTGCAGCCTACTACTATATCCTTGTAGCTTGCAGATCGTTCTATTACTTATCCCAGGGCTATAGTAGAGGATGTGTTAGTTAGAGTTGATCATTTTGTTTTTCCTACAGATTTCGTGGTGCTAGATATGGATGAGGATGATGAGATCCCTATAATTCTAGGGCGATCTTTTCTCGCAATAGGATGAGCTTTAATAGACGTGCATCAAGGTAAGTTATCTCTTCGCGTTAATAGTGAGGAGGTAACTTTTGACATTAAAAATTCAATGAAATATCCTGAGGAGGTAAATTCGTGCATGTCGATGGATATTCGTGATAAAATAACCTGTGAATTTCAAAAGGCTATGTTAAATAAGGACCCCTTGGAGTTAGCTTTAAGTGTTGAAGGTGCATGGGCTCGAACAGAAAATGATACATGCAAATGCGCTTCGTCTAGCTATAGACGTTAAAGAAAGTGCTTTTTGGTAGGCAACCCAAGTATTCTATCCCTTTCTTCTGAGTTTTGTTTTTGTTATTTTTCTCTATCTAGTTTAGTTCGTTAGAGCATCATTAATCTCGTTCCCATTTGTGCATGACCACGATCATTTAGGTACTATCTTTGTCCCATCTACTGACCTCTCATGAAGCATTCCTCCCAGTTATCAGGGCAATATTGTTCACTCATTCTTTTCTCCATTGTTCTCTACATGCCTTAGTTTTATTACATTGAGGACAATGTTAGTTTTAAGTTTGGGGGTGGGCAGCACTTGGCAAGTCCTGATTTTAAATAAATTTTAAAATTTTTATGCATGATCTAGATAATTCTCTAATATGTAATGGGTGATTATGATGTGTTGATGATGTACTCTGAATGTTTGGGTTTCACATTTTTTTCAAAATTGTTTAACATTCTCTGAATTTGAGTAGATTTTAAACTTTTATCTTGATTCCCTTGCATCTAGAGCACGTAGTCTTCCTATTTAGGGTCTTGAAGGCTTAGAAGTGGTTTATATGCTTAGGCTTGTTTTGATCCTGAAAAAATCTTAGGAACTGATTAGATGGTGGACAAAAGGAAGAGAAAAAAAGGGGACACTTAAAAAAATTGAAGTAGGAGATGCTCCTCTTTCCCAATTAGCTGAGTAATCAGGGGCATTCACGACACCCATGTTTTCCATTGCATGAAAGGCTAGGAAATGAGTACAAGTCTGAGTACGTGATTTCTGCTCGTAGCTAGATACTTTCACCACAAAGTGTTACTAAGCTAGAACGAAGGCAAAAGTGACGACAAAGACCTTCCTTAAAAAGAAATAAATAAATAAACAAGTTTGAGAGAATTCTAATATTCTTTAGGAACCCTATTGGCTTATTATTTTCTTAAACTAAGGTAGACCTAATGATTAGAACTGGGGATATAGTAGGGTGATAAATAGTTATAAGTTGTATAAACCTCTTCCGGGTTTATAAAGACTAAAATAGGTTAGATTAGCACACACACACATGAGGGATGATAGGTTTAAGTTTAATTTTGCTCAACTAAAGTCACTGTTTAAATGCATTCTTTTAGTGTGATCCTTTTAGCATTTGGAATTATTGAGGCTGGAGTCACCCACTTGCATGTTTTTGAATTATCTAATGATTGTATTTTGCTCGGTACTCACAAAAGTTTAAGTTTGGGGGTATTTGATAGTGCACGAAAGTGTGCTATTTCTTGGATTTAGATTAATGCTAGTTTATGATTTTAAATATGCTATTGATGCTCTTTGTGTGTATTTTGTAGGTTTTAAGCTAACAAAGAAAAATAGAGCAAAATGCAACTATGAGGATGAAAAAGAAAGTAATTTGACTTCAATTTGAGCTATCAAATGAAGAAATAAGAGAATTGAGGCAGAGAACCCGAGGCCAGAGCATCGAGATGCTCTGGAGAGCGTTGAGACACCATATGCGTAGTCTCACAAGTCAGGATTTCTGCACACATAGCATCGAGATGCTACTTTAGAGCGTTGAGACGCTGTAAACACGCATGCCAGGCTCTTTCATCCATAGCGCTGAGACGCTACGTGTAGCATCTCAATGCTACCTCAATTTTCCTTCTTTATTATGCGAATCAGGTCACATCATCGAGACACTGTCCTGAGGAGTATAAAGAGATATTTTTGGTTGCAGATTCAGGGAGGCTTTTTGGAGAGAATTAAACCTAGTCTCAATTCACAACCAGTATTTGGGATCTATAGAGCACTTTTGAGTGCAAGGAAGGGATTTTAAGCTCGAGATTGCAAGACATCACGACGAGGACGAGGAGTGGCACGCGTTTAAAAGTTTCTCTCTCTTTCCATTCTACTTTGTTGTTGTTTTTGGACTATTTCTTAGAGTTTAGTTTTTATTATAGTAGATTTTGAGTAACTAAACTCTTGTAGCTTGTAATGGTTGAGACTTGGCTGAATTTTCGATTTATAGTATTCATGCATCTACGAAGATTTATTTTGTTAGCATGCTTAATTGAAGATTTAGACTGGAAGGTTAAGAACTCATTTTGGCATGAACTTATTTGGGTTTGGAAGAGCCAAATAAGTAATTTATTGATTCTTTTGGCTCATAATTGTTGCGTATGTTATTTATCGTAATCACACCAAGTTGGGTGTCATGGCTGAACATTGCTTGCATGTATCCTCGCCAAAATTGTCTCCAATTTTGTAAATAGTATTTTAGGTTTTAATTTAACTTTATCTCGAGTTCTAGTTCTCTAAATAAAATTGAGCAGTAGTAATAATGGTACTCAGTTAAATTAAGAAATCCAGTCCTTGTGATTGACTCAAGCCACATCATTGCAAAACTTTAGAGGTCTAGGTTTATAAATATTTTTGATAGAGCCTTCAGCAAACTCATTATCATTGATACTGGCTCCAAAGTCGCATAATGCTCATCCAACGATTTGCCCTCCTATCATGCATGGGATAGTAAAGCTGCTTGGATCCTGCAATTTAGGTGGCACTTTGGTTCTTAAGAAAGCAATGCAGTTCTCAGTGATGTAGGAATGAGCGTTTCACTCCGCAGCGGAAGCATTGGATCGTCTTTGATTTTATTTAAAATTAAACTAAAAAAATAAGATTAATTAAGAAAACTTACTTTTGAGATAAATATGGAGAATATTCTAGCATGTCTTTATCTCCTCCACAAAGTCTTCCTAGCTATGACTCTAACACAAGATCAAGACTTGTGAAAGCCTCTTGAGGAATTGGAGAGGAAAAAGTCTAAAGAGAATTCTCTAATTCTCATGTGTGTTCTATGAAGAATTCGTAATGGCTCACCCCTAGGGTCCTATTTATAGTGGTCTAGGGAAGATAATTAAATAATATATTTTAATATCTAATATATTAAAATATATTTATCTAACCAATTTGAATCTTATTCAAACCTTTTAAAATTCTCCTACGACATCTGTTTCTTAATTTGAATCCAATTCAAATTTAATAAATATCTTTTCTTTAATGTATCTAATATACATTAATTATTTTAATATTTAATGTATCAAATACAATAAATATATTTTCCTCTTTTATATTTAATATATCTAATATTAATTTGAACACTTCAAATTAAATATTAATTTGAACATTTCAAATTTTTCTTTCAACTAAATTGATCTTGTAGTGTTACTATGAGCTAGTAAGGAAATCTTATGGACCTACAGATTATAAGCTCCAATGATACAAAATTAATTAATTAAACTCTTTAATTAATCAATTTTCATTCATTAACTCTAGGGTCACTCCACTATAGATCTAAAGTTGTACTCTTATGCACTGTAGGACAAGTTGTGTCCATTGATATAATCACTACATGCAAGTCGATCCTTCACAAGTTGTTCGTAATTACAGCTAGGTCAAAAGTCCTTTTTACCCCTGTAATTACATCTTGTACTTTAAGTACCACTGATCCTCTAATGAACACTTTGTTTATGACCCAACCATAAAATAAGTCCCTCTCGGGTCAGTGAGAGGGTGGGGCACCATTGTTCAAGTCCCGAAATCAACACTTAAGGGAACTACTCATCTACTTATCTTATAAGGGAATGAGTGAATTCCATTTTGTGAGATTATGTTCCCAACTCCCTATTTGGTCAAGTCCCTAAAATGGTAAGCTTATTGAATCGGCAACAAAAGCCACTCTCACCCATGCAAATCAAAGGACAAGCCCTCATAGGCAGGAGTTCATAACTCACTCAGAATTAATATTGAGTCACATATGATCATCCTGATGAAATATTAATATTCTCAATTAACGGATTTATAAAGAGATATTATATATTTCGTGATCCAGTCTTATACAAACTCATTGTATAAGATACTCCCACTCACATGTCTCCAGATGAATGATTTGGATCAAATCATTTGTAACTATTACAAAGTAGACCGTATCAATAGTGTTACCAAGATAAGGCAACCAACCTTATCCATATACTGTGACTCTTTAGGTTATTTCTTCAACATGATCCTCCTGTATGTCAATCACATACTGTTCAAGATTACACTAATAACCTTGGATTTTTCATATAATGGATAATATTATATTGCAAATAAAATAATCAAAATTATTATTAATTATTAAATAAATAATTAATTACGAGGCTTTAGGGCATAAATCCCAACAAGTGAGAGATACAATTTCGAATTCTCCTAGCCTTATCTTTTTAGTAAAAATGTCCTTTAAGAACTTGACATAGTTGGGCATCTGCTCAAGAGCTTCTACCAACGGAATGTTGATGTGCAACCGCTTGTGTATGTCCAAGAACTTATTGAACTGCTTGTCCTGGTTCTTTTTTGGGAATGGTGGTGGAGGCTTGACACTTTGATATAAATTTTCTTGTTTCTTCACTGGTGTCGCCTTTTTCTCAAGTTCAGCTTCCTGGTGCTTTACTGCCGCATTTCCTGCAAAATTTTCATTCAAAGGAATGTCTTTCTGTCTTTCAAGTTGCTTTACAGCTTCAAGATTGGTAGCATCACCTGTAATTTCTTCATTTAAATCCTTCTTCACTTCCTTGTCATCAGCACTTGCCTACAAAGGGGAGTCAAAAGAAACTTGTGGAGATTTACACTCCATTGGCATCTCTGGCTCGTCGTACTTGAGTCCAATCCTAAGAGTGATTGCCTTGCAATGTTCCTTTTCCTCTCTATGTGGATTCTTTGTGTTGCTTGGTAATGCTCTTTAAGGCCTGTTCTTCATCTCACTCACCAATTGTCCAACTTGCAATTCAAGATTTCGCAATGAAGCTGCTTGACTTTATGGCATCATTCCTAGCCATGAACTCCTTCATAAGGGTCTCATTTGCGTAGCATTCTTTTGTGTGTACGACAGTTGTGCTTGATTATTGAAACCTGGTGGAAATCCCTAATTTATGTACTTATTCGATGTGCTCACATTCTATCCTCCCCAAGAGAAGTTAGGATGTTGCCTCCAACCTGGGTTATACGTATTCAAGTAAGGATTTGACTTGTTCTACCCTATAAAACACATAGAGGTAGGGTTGTAAGGACAATTGTCATATAGATGGCCTTCACTGTAATAAACAGAAGTAGGTGTTGAGATTTGATTCAAATCAGCAATAAGGGCCCGGTTCCCCATAGTAAAAATTTTTAGAGTGTTCTTCATTTCTAAGATCTATGCACTCAGTGTTGTTATTGCATGACTTTTGTCGGAGACGATTGCATCTAGAATCTCAGTAGCTTCATTGGTTGTCTTCTTCAACAAGGATCCATTTGTTGAGGCATTGACAAAGGTTTTAGAGGCCTGAGTCAATTCATTGTAAAAATGCTTGATCAAAAGGCAAGCTAGTAAGCCATGATGTGAACATCTCCTGACTAACTTCTTGAAGCATTCTTGATAAGCCTCAGTATTAAGGCTTATTTAACTTCCATATGCTTAAAATATGCTTATTTTTCTTTGAAAATAATGAGAAATAGTCTTAGAATATGTAAAAAAATGATTATGAAAGGGGAATTGAAGAAAGTAGGAAGAAAAACTAAAAAATAAGTCCTTTTGTGCAGGAAAGCGAAAAAATTGCAGAATTGATTTTGCAATATGTAGCAGAAATTTGAAAATTGCAGAATCAAAATTACAGAATTGATTTTGCAATATGCAGTAGTATGAAAAACGCAAGAAAGGAAAAAAATCAACGAAACCCAAATTTGGAAAGTGCTTGATTCTTGCACGAAATGGATGGATTATGGACGGAATCAATTGGGTTGTCAACCCTAAAGGAAGACCATAAAAAGAGAGCAAAGATAACACAAAAAGGGTGGATTTTTGGGAGCTTAACGAAGTTTTTTTGTGGGTTTTTTGTTTCAATCTTCCTCTATTTTTTGGCTGGGAGTTTGCGAAGTTTTTGTTGAATAAAATATCATTGAGATCCTAGATTGATTAACTAGGATAGCAACTTAAGCTTGAATCTAATACCAACAAGGTTAGTGATAAGCAGATTTCGCACAAGTGATGGAGACAAGAGCTTAGACATAAGCCAATTCTTTACCCTAGACATTGGGATTAAAGACTCCAAAACCCATAAAATTGTTCAGCAAATTAAATTATCTAAGATAGAGAGACTATAGACATATACGTCGCTCACATAGTGTCTTAAAACCTAATGTCAAAGTGAATATGAGTAGCAATTTTGGTTTACAATTATGTGTAGAGTAGGTTGGAGTTCAACTTGGTTTTGCAATTTACAACTTAGGGCAACGACATTCTTGAGCCCTCCTTCCCCTTTTAAGCATTTCCCTTGCAATTTTATAGTAATTCACCATTCTGTACCCTGTTTTTGAAGTTATTTTTTTTAGGCTTTTTTAATTTTGTCAAATCAATTTTGCAATTTCGTTCCTGCAATTTTGCCTTTACAATTTATGTTTTCCTCATCTTGGTTGTTGTCACCTAGTTCAACTTATAATTTTTATTTTACAATCTGTTCCTTTGCCATTTCAATTTTGCAATTTTGATTATGCAATCTGTTTTCGCAATATGTTTTTACAATTTGACTTTTATTTCCATTATTAGTTCACACCAACCCAAAATCTATTTTGCATTTTTTAGTTTCCAAGTTGTAATTCTACTTACATTGTTGTTTTTACAATATTTTTGTTACACCGTTCCTTGTGGGATCGATACTCAGGAATAATCTTGTTTTATTATTTGCATTGACAGTGTGCATTTGCGCTGAGGTTGAACGTATTTATTTACTTTTCTTCACCCAAAGTTCACCCGATCAGTTCCCATGTTGTATCCACGCCTTTGTTCGAACCCATTTTAAAAGTGATAATTTTCTCTCGAATTTGAGCATGCTTGGTTGGTGGAAACTATTTTAAAAGAAACTTTTCTGACAATTCCATCTCAAAAAGTGATCGAGTTCGGTGGGAAAGAATCTAGTCATGTTTTTGCATTACCCTACAAGGAAAAAGGGAAAAGTTTCAACCTCAATGTCTCGTTTGACACTCCATTCAGCTTGAACGAGTTGCATATCCTCAAGAATTGCTTCATGTGCTTGGGAGGATCCTCATTTGGTAATCCTGCAAATTGCCCTATAGTTTGAAGCATTTGAAACATTTTAGGCTTCAACTCAAAATGAGTTGCCTCAATGTTTGGTTCCATGATTCCTGCATTAAGATTATGGAAAGTTGAGGTCGTATAATTCCTTATAGCCCTGTCTCTTTCATCTGCAACAAAAATAGGATTTTGCTGCACCGCTTTGTGTTGTTACTGTTGTTGTTGCGACACATTATTGACTTGTGCTCTTCTTTGCTACTCACCAAGAGGAACGACTCCAAGTGGATCAATTGAAAGTTCATGCAAAACAAGTTCTTTTGGATTCTTCTCTGCACTCAACTCTTGTAGTTCTCTTATTTTCCTCCTTGCCCTTTTAGCACCGGCGAAAAGTTTGCTCTATCTCAGAATCAAAATCACAGGGGCAAGGCCCTTTGTGCATGCACCAACTCTAACCTACAAAAAATCTGTAAATAGAATTAGGTCCTCGGGACAAAGTTAAAATGCGGTCGCAAACTGATTAAAATTCTGCTGAAAAACTGAAAAAAAATGTTATTAAAAAGCCGTCTTCATCAACGACACCAAAAAATTGGTGGTCTAGCTATGCAACGCTGAAAGAAGCGCAAGTGCATGCTATCACAAACAAGTAATATATGGAGTATTCAAAGTATCGAATCCAAGGGAACAACTTTAACAAAGCTATTTTTCAGTTTACACACAATTGATCACAAGTTGCAACCGAAGGTAACTAAGAAAAACAAAGTTGATTTTTGTAGTTTTTGTGCAATAAAAAGAAAAAACAAATGAAAAAGTAATAGGAAAAATAAGGATGAGAAGCAGGGGATTCATATTTGGTTCAACTATGGGAAATGAGCACCTAATATGCCCGCAAACTGCCCAACTAAGTCTGGCTAATTTAGAGATGTTGCCTCTGACACCCGCATACTGACTCTTTTGAGTTATGTATGGTTCAGACAGAATGCTACCGAATTGCGCCTGCAACTTACCCTAATTGACACCTGGAATCCTAATTGACATCTGGAAAAGAAAATCAAGTTCAACACATATTCGGCTCCTTTTACAAGAACCATTAGGAGATTAAGCAATTTAATACCCATATGTCTATGGCTAAATTCACTTAGATGATGAAAAATACAACTTCATGACTTTAAGGGGTTGTTTGGGGTACAGGTTCGGAATCAGAATCCTGGGGGGTTTGTTTTGAGGGGTTCTAAAGCCTGGGAATCAGAAAGCTGTGTTTGGGGTGCAGTGTTCTGGAGGTTGGGAATCAGAAAACTGTGTTTGGGGTGTAGTGTTTTGAATCCTAGGTTTGTGCAGGTTTTTTTCCTCTTTTTTCCTTTAGCTGTTTTGTTCTCTTATTTTCCTCTTATTTTTTAGTGGATGTTTTGTGAATTGTAGAAGCCTTGTATAACATAAATGGGTTACAAAATTGGAACTCCATTTATAAATTAAAAAATTGGAAGTCTATTTAAGAAATTAGGAAATTTAAAACACTATTTCACAAAGTATTCAAAAACTTATTTTTGGAACTCTATTTTAGAAATTAAAAAATTAGAAGTCTATTTAAGAAATTAAGAAATTTAAAACTCTATTTCACAAAACTATTTTTGGAACTCTATTTTAGAAATTAAAAAATCAGAAGTCGATTTAATAAATTTGAGAATCTAAAACTCTATTTCACAAAGTATTTAGAAACCTATCTTTGGGACTCTGTTTTAGAAATTAAAAAAAATTGGGAGTCTATCTATTTTTTAGGGAATTTAAACTCTATTTTACAAAGTATTCAAAAACCTATTTTTGGAACTCTATTTTAGAAATTAAAATATTGGAGATCTATTTAAGTAGGGAATTTAACAAAATTTCACATCGTATTTTGAAATTTATTTCAAGGATAAATGAGTTATAAAATTCGAATTCTATTTTAAAAATTAAAATATTAGAAACTCTATTCTGCACAGTATTTTGAAACATATTTCAAACATAACGGATTAAAAACTTTGTTTAGTAGCCATTTTTAGTTTTATTTTACCTTATAAAAAATTGACTAGGTGGTCTGGTTGCTGGGGTGATTGCTGGAGTGGTCGTTGGAGTGGTTGAGCCACTAGTGATGGTTGTAGGGTGGTCGGGTAGCTGGAGTGGTCGTTGGGTAGTTGTTAGTAGTGATTTTTGGGTGGTCGAATTGCTAGAGTGGCCGCCGGAGTAGTCATTTGTAGGATCAGTATGGCAACCCTAGAAGGGGGTGAATAGGGTTTATTCAAATTTTATAAAACTTTTTACTAATGTGGGCCCAATTAAATAAATTAACACACTTTTTATCACAATTAATTTAAACAAGAAATCATACAAAAAATTTCACATCAAATTATACAATAATTAAATCTAACAATTTCAAACGCCCTTTCTAAAAACAAGATTGGTAAAGAATATGTAAAGATAAAATTATACCAACTAAAATAAACATAAAAGAACACTTAATTTTATGCAATATAATATAACAACAAATTAATTGCAAAAATGAAATAAGATAGGGATAGAGAAATTGACACCGAGAATTTTATAGTGGTTCGGCACAACCCGGCCTACTCCACTCCCCAAGCTCCTCTTGGGTATTTCACTAGAATAACAAGCGAACGACCCTTTCCACGGCTCACAGTCCAACTGTTACACATTCTTTTTGCAGGAGCTAGAACAAACCAAATCCTTTCCATGGTTCAAGGTCAAACCGTTACAACCTCTCTTTTTCGAGATCAAGAGTAACCCTTACAAAGTTTAGAAAATGAATATCGAGATGGAAAAACTCTCTCAAAGAGTATATATACAAATTAAACCTCACAACTATGTAAGAAAAGATTTTTCATAAGTAAAAACCCTCAAATGGGTAAAGAGAAATTAAAAATGGAAGCTCAAAATTGCTAAAAATTGGTGGAAGTGCTCTCCAAGTAGAATAGAATTTTTCAGATTTTTTCCCATTTTTTCCAATTTTTTTCGAGCCTTAAATAGAAGAGAAATGGAAAATTTGATCGTTATATACCACGTGTCAGCTTCTGATTGACTGCAAAAAAGAAATTCAAAATATTAATAAAATGTTATCATTTGACCGTTTGACCAATTATATATATATTATTTTAATTCAAAATATCACGTGTCGCCCTTTCATTGGTCAAAATAAAATAATAATAAATATTTTAAATTTTGACTATTGGACTTTTTAATTATTAAAATAATCAATATGTCATGTGTCAAAATCCTATTGGTCCATGTTTTGCCATGTCATCGTCCACATCATCTGCCACATCATCATTTTTATCGTTTGAATGTGGCACGTCATCTCCACGTTGGCTCCACATCATCAAGGTTGACTGTTGACTTTCTACGTCATTTGCCACGTCATCAATATATGCCACGTGTCACGCCATGTAGGATGTTCCTCCAATTTTGTTTTGCCCATAACTTCTTCGTTTGAGCTCCGATTCAAACGATTCAAGATACATTGGAATTGTTATTCTGAGCTCTACACAATAGATACTTAAAATACTAAAAATTTAAATAAACAAAATCAGGTTTGTTATCATCAAAACATTAATTAATTAATTTGAGATTAAAGGCCAAAAAACCAACATCATCAAAGTGGTTGGATCGCCAGAATGTCACTGGAGTGATCACCAAGTGGTCGTTAATGGTGGTTATTGGGTCGTCAGGGTGATCGCTAGATTCCAAACCTAAAACCATGTCTAAACTCTTTTCCTAGATTACTTTTAGGAAAATGCGTGTTGGCTCTAACCTTTTTAGTATTGAAATCTTCACAAACTATGCTAACTCAAATGGCCAGTTTAAGCGAACAATGAAACTTAAACTCAGTAAAAGTAAACTTAGCTAAGTGTTGAACAAATTTACAAGAAACACATGGTAGTACTTATCTCCTTTTTAGTGTATCCACATGATTGAATCCCCTCCAAGGAGTTTAGCTACTCAACAAAGAGAAAAATATAGTGCGGAAATTAAAAAGAAAATAAGTAGAAGAACTACTAACACAATTCATTGAAATAAGAAATTTGAATACACTTTGAAGTACGAAGCCAAGAAAGAACTAAATGAAATTGAAATAAAAGAACTTACAACTGAAGGTTAAAGGGATAACATAAACTTACAAGCTAGAAAATAAAGATAAAATAGCAAGTACAACTCCTAAAAACTGAAACTTACAAAACTTGAATGGAAAACAATAAGAATCCTAAGCTTGTTCTTCCTTTCTAATTTGCCAACCCGTCACTGTCCTGGTGGAGATGAAATCATCTTTGTTATTTTTCACCACTGTCATGCCTCCTTTCTTGGGGACTACCTGCACAAGACACACCCAAGAACTGTTAGAAATCGCATATATAATCCCTACATGTAAGAGTTTCAATACATCAGCCTTCACAACGTCTTTCATTGCAGGATTAAGTCTCCTCTGAGCTTCCACTGATGTGTTAAAGGTATCTTCCATTAATATCTTATGCATGACTATGGATGGATTAATACCCTTAATATCACTAATGGACCACCCTAATGTAGACTTATGCTTACTCAAGACTTTTATCAACTTTTCTTCTTCCTCTTTATTTAATTCAGAAGAAATAATGACAGGAAAAGTTGAAGACTTGCCTAGAAAAGCATAACGAAGATGTTTAGGTAACTATTTAAACTCTAATGCAAGTGATTCTATCATCTCAGATTTATCAATATCATCATCCAAAGAGGCATCTAACACATCACTATGCTCTATAATTAATTTATCTAATGCATTACAATTAAAATTTACTTCCTGGTTTACAATACCCATGTCTACGCTATCAAGTTTGTGAGGCATTCTTTTTGCTTCAAGCGCAATCCAAGTGAGCCTAGTAACAAAAGAAGAAAATTTATACAGATTTACACTATTTACACTCTAAATTAAGATCAAGCACTTTCACCACGATATTAATTAAACTAAAATATGTCAATCCCCGGCAATGACGCCGAATTTGATAAGAGGGCTTATCGAAGGCCCTATCAAGATTAAATTTATAAAAAATCGGACCTCTAAATACTTTGTAATAATAGTGGCCAGGGTCATCCACGTGGATTGGAGTTCTTAGATTTAATTAAGTACCATAGTTAATTATGCCCAATTTTATTTAGAGAAATATAACTTTGGTTTGATTTTTTAACAAATAAATAAAACCTAAACTATTATTTACAAAAGTGGAGTCCAATTTTAGAGAGATATTTGGAAATTGTAATCCATGAAGCACAACTATGAAATTGATTAAGGAATTATGAAACATGCAACAGTCCTAAGCCAAGAATTACTAAGGTATTCAATTGACTCTCTCAAGCCCAATTGAACTCATGCAAAGACATAAATCAACCTCTTGGTCTATTTCTACAACTAAACATGGCATTATGAAATTCTCTTCAGGGCTTCTAACATTAACCTATTCATTCTCATGCAATAGAATAATCTTAGTCATGCATCTAAGTCCTTAGTTAAATTTACTTTCTCAAGCTAAACTTAACTTAACGTCCAAAGCTATGGCCAAAAGCTTAGAAGATTAATTCAAGATGCATAAAAGACGTTACAAAAACACAAATCAATAAATCAAACATAGTCTTACAAAAATAATACAATTAACCACGAGTCTACAATACTCAATTACATTCAAATACAGTCCAAGAAATCCTAAAATTAAAGAAAACAAAGTAAAGAGAATAGAGAAAAACTGAACGACGAGTGCCAACACTCATTCCTGACGTGATGTCCCACAATCCTAAGCCTTGAGTCTCCTCTTTAGCTCTCCAATATAATCTCTAGACCTCAAAATAGTGCCTTTATCGAAATTCAAGTTTAGGTCTCTCTAAAACAGCTCCCTTTGCACGAAACAAAAACTTCCTATTTATAGATAGTGGGCAGCGTTGCAACGCTGTCCCTTTTTCCTTTTTTTACAAATCACGGTAGCGTTGCAACGCTATGCCTGCTGCACTCCAAGGTTGAATGGCTGCTGATGTAGTGTTGCAACGCTACAAGTGGTATTGCAATGCTATGCTCTCGGGTTCAAACGATTTGTTCTTCCTCTTCAACACTTAGATCCTCAAATGTAGCCTTTAATTGCTCCAAATTCGTCCAAATACTCCACAATTCTTCGATTTTTCTCCAATTGCTCGGTTTCTGCAAAATATACATAAAAATACATGAAAGCACACACAATCATAGCAAAACTAGAATAAAACTAAGCCTAGAAATAACACACTTTTACATGGTATCAAAATAGGTGATCAACAGCTGGTCCAAGATCTGGTGGCTTGGAAAGCTGGCACACAGGCACTTAAGCATCTCCCAGTAATCATGGAGAGTTTCTCCCATCATCTGGGTGTTCCTGTATATTTTCTTGCACAAGTTCGTGGCCCATGAAGCAGGGAAGAATTTTTTCAAAAACAACTTCTTCGTAGTGCTCTATGTGGTGACTGAACTGAGAGGCAAGAAATATAGCTAGTCCTTCACCTAGTCCTTGAGAGAGAAAGGGAATGCGCGCGCGGAGGTTAATCTACTCCTTTGTGACCCTGTGCCGCTTCATCCCAGAGCACACGATGTGGAACTCCTTTAGTTGCTTATGCGTGCCCTCACTTGCATTGCCACGAAAAGAAGGCAACAAATGGATCAATTCAGGTTTTAATTCAAACTCACCTTGTGTCTTTGGGTAAGTGATGCATAAGAGCTGTTTGTCAAGGTCGGGAGCTACCAGCTGCTTTAGAGTGGGCTCGGCCATTTGAACTTCTATGTGTAGTTCTTCCTCCACTTGTGGATCTATGCTGGAATCGTCGTGGGGAACTTCGTTGTGCCCATTATCACTTATGGGCCTTTCATCCCCTGTGAAATCTGGAAAGAACTACAATTCAGCTTCTCGAGAGGAGCGAGTATGCATGCACAAAGCTGAAGAGTGGTTAGAAAAATAGAGGCAAGAAAATAAAATAAAATAAAAAACAAATAAACCAAAAATCGATCCAATCAAGTTAGGAAAAATAACTAAAAATTGCCTCCCCGACAATGAAGCCCATTTAAGCGTGCTCGTCAGACTCATCAAATAAATTTATACTGGTTGGCACCAGGTATTTGTATTACTCAGTGGTGATCGGGTCCAACTCAAGAAGGCAGTGTTTTAGTTATTCAAGCTTTCTTAAATTGGATTGAACAATCACACTATGGGGAAAGGGTTTGTGCAACAAAACCAAAATGAAAACAAATTCAATTAAACTGAAAATTAAGCGAAGAGAAAATTTAACCTTACCAAATACCAATTCAGGGGAGTGTTGGGTCCAACTCGAGTAGCAATGATCATTGAAAATTAGACAAACAACTTTTAAGCCATATTTTAAGCTCATTAGACTAATTGGAACACCATATAGCCTTTTCTAAATTAACTGAATTTCCAACGTCTAAATAAGTTCTAAACTAACTAGCATGCTACACACGAACGTTCTGTGCATTTTAACTAGCAACTTTTAGCAGTGGAATTGGATGAAACAATTCCGTTAGATTCAATTGGTCTATTAAACCTAATTTAATTGTGTGCTTGAATCCTAGGCCTATCACATGCAAAGGGAATAAAGTGCACACTCTCTTAGATGCTAATGTGATAACCAAGAACACCTACAAGTTAATACATATATGACAAGCAACGAAATTAAAGCTAACTTGTCAGATCAGCCATAACACATACTTGAATAATAAAAACTAGAATTAAAGCACCATAAAATGATAGAAATACAGTCTCAAAACACAGATCTCACAATGCTACATGTTCTACCCAACAAAACTCCAAATTGGTAAGAAAATCGTCTAGCTAGACATGGCGGAATTGAAGCAATCGACTATAATACAAGCCATGAAACTCAAATCTACCTAAATTATACTAAAATTGAGAGAGAATGGAGAGAAAAGTCACAAAACGAGGTTTGAAAGTGGACCCCCCGAACCCTAGGCGACCAACTATTCTACTTATAGAACCTGTCGTAGTGCCTCGGCACCCAGCCTCGAGTAAAAAATGCTTCAATACTCGTTTTTAGCATTTCAGCTCTTTGATGGCCATCTTGACGTTGTCTCTTAGGGAATTTTGATCATTTTGTTCCTTTTGCTTCATTTGGGTGCTCAAATGACCTCCAGATTAGCTCGTTTAAACTTAGAACATGTGCAAATGCTCCAAAATGTGCTTTTCGCTCAAATTCCTACAAAATAAACATTAAAACTCATAAAAACCATCTAATTAACAAGAATTAGGTGTGATTAAATAGAACTTTATAGGTCCTATCAGGTAGCATCAAGACGCTTGCTCTCAGGTTTTCAACTTCAAATGTAGCGTTTTGATGCCCCAACGCCCTCCTCTTGGGTTCTTATGCTCATACAACATCTCTTGGCCATTTGAACTTCAATTATACTCCAAAATGGCCCAAAAATCATCCAAATTACTATGAAACTTCGGTTTTCCTCCTTAAGCTCTGCTTCTACAGAATAAGCATAAATAGGCATAAAAGCTCACAATTTAAGCACATAGCTAGCTAAAATAATAGGAAATAGATAGCACTAAATGAGTGCTATCAGCTTGGGCCATTGCAAAATGATTCATTTAGTTTTAAATTTTATTTCTTTATTTATATATAATTTTATTATTATTTTTAATCATTGTTTATTTATTTAAATACATAACGATTATAAAATTTTATATATATATATATATATATATTATGTTATACGTTTTTTTTTTGGCATAATAAAGTGTGAAAGACTATTTAATTTTCTCTTTTTTTGCTTATTAAAGAATCATTGTTATGATTTATCAGTACTTAGCACAATTTGTCTAATTTCTTTAAATATTTTTTAAAATATGCTACCAAAGTAGCCTCTATTTTATAAATTGGAGCATTTAAAGTATTAGATTATTAGATGTAGTATATTTGTTGCTTATGTGGATTGTGATCGGCCCAAAGGAAAGTTGCAATTTGGCCAAACAACGAATACATATCTAATAATGAATATGGATAACATAATGAGATAAGTTATTAATATTTGATTATTGGATTCTAAATTTGTTGCCACAATGCCTATGTCGGGTTGTCAAGTGGGTTGAAATTAAAACCTAATAAAGTTCTTTTGGAGCAGTCCAGTTTTTATTTTTGAGGAATTTTTCCCATTCTTAAATTATGCAGGTAAAGATATTATTCTTAATTTTGAAAATAATTTTGGTCATTTCACTTTCATGAAGATAAAATTAATAATAACTAAAGATAAATGTTTTACATAATAATATGAATTTCTTTGTTGGTATTGGTTTGATGGATTATGCTGCCAAAGTAGCCTATGATTTCTTATTGACATCTTCAAATTTAATTAAATGTTTGTGGGCCCATTGTTTATGTGTTCTGTTGTCAGCCCAAAAGAAGACGTCAGTTTGGCCAAATAACAGGTACACCTATGGCTAGTTGATGATAAACATTGATAATATAAAGTTATGCCATGTGAGTGATTGTCGGCCCAAAGGAAACCTTTCGCTTGACAGGATTGATTATCAACGTTTCATCATCATGTTGAGCGTACCGTTACAAGTTGATAGTCAGCCCAAATGAAGGGTATCAATGTTGTGTTTAGTATCTTGATGTCCTTATAAAGTTGAAATCTACTATATTTTATAAATACTAATGTTATTTCTGAGCATGTTTTACTATTGATTGAGATATTATTAAATATTATTTCAATATCTTATTCTTGAGCTTGAGAATATTTTTGTTTAAGTTGCATTTCTCTTTTTTAAACTTGTGATAAAGAAAGAAACATTTCTATTTTTCACTTAGCAACATCCCTTTAAGATTAAATGGAACTTTAAAAAAGAGAATCATCTTAATTGCATAAGTTTTATGACGGTGAATTGCAATATTCAAGGAAATCATGTGTAATGAGGAAATAATTAGGAAGTTCCTTTAAAAGATAAGGATTGTTCTGAAAAGAATATAAAGGAAGAGACATGTAAATTTTTGGGTAGAATGTGTCTTAGTGAAGAATAAAGGAACATAAGGAAGTACACCTAAAAGATCAAATGCATTAAATTTATAATATTCGAGGATTGGCTTGTGCATTTGATTCTCTTTTTTAAACATTGTATAGTCAATCTACAATGAGTTATGACACTCGTAAGGATAAATAAACTTTTAATGAGTGTATGTTCAAAGAAAAATGAGTTAAGTATGGAAGACAAAAGGTACTCAATTAACTATTTCCTTAAGGGAATAAATTAAAGTTGCACAAAGCTGGATTTAAAACATATTAGTCAAAATCACTAAGAATTAGGATCCAAACTTCTAATATTTTCAAGAAAATTTGGACATGCAGGAAAATATGTTCCTGGTTTATTACATAATGTATAAAGAAAATATGACTTCTCACTTTAGATTCAATTAAAGTTAGTTTGGCTTGTATGTCAAGACATTCACGTGTGTAGGATAGACTCTGGTACTTCTCTTCATCGATAATTGTTTCTTTTTATTTAATAGATCTTCGAGTTTGTATCAAGTATAATCATGGAGACAATAATGACATAATCAAATTAAGTGTCATTGAGAGCTTTAGCATCTTGAACTGTCTTTCATAGCCTACCTAATGGCTTCTTGAAATGCTTAACAACATTGTATAATATTCTAAGAAATAAACTCTCATTGAAGGCACATATATTTGATACAGGAGAGGTCTTTAGTTCTGGATATCTTAAAAGCCATTAGATTAGTTTATAGTTGTTGAACACTATAAAAATATGATGGATTAGGAAGAAAAGACCCAGGCATTTTGCTAACTCATTTGAGAATTTATGGAGCTACTAAGTGATACAAATTTTCTAAAAAACCTGAGAAGTGTGTTGTTTATAGAATGATTTAAAGCTCATAAAGATGAGGTAAGATGTATGAAAAATCATTCTTCTTTGCACCCAACTTCTTTGGGAAAAGCACTCAAGATTGCAACACAACGCTTAAGTGGTTACCATATAAAGCAACAACTAAATCTTTCGCAATTCAAGGTTATGCAAAAGCTTAACATTAGATTTGCAGTTAGGGATGTCCAATTAATACTTGGCCTTTTAAGAATAAGGAAAACTTAGACTTAAAGATTATTAGTTGTCACTCTTGGTACACTGGTCATTTTTCGTGATTTCTAATTTTATTTCCACTTCAAAGTTCATTAGCATGATATCTTAAAGTTTCTTAAGGATGTTGAGTTTGAGGGGGAAGATAAAGTGAGGAATGTTATCTTAAAGAAAAGAAAAACTAAGTCCTTTTCTCTTTGTGATAACATTAATAAAGGTTCTCCTCATTTAAGTAATTAAAACAAACTCAACATTATTAAAAGTGTTATTAAAATAATGAAAAGAGATAAGAGAAATACAAGAATAAGGATTCAAGTCTGACTTAAAAGTAAAATGAAGATAATTCAATTAACTTCCCCTAAAGTCAAACAAAGACTTGTCTCTTAAAGAAGGAGAATTAATGTCATAAAGAATTAGATGAAACAATGGACAACAATGAGATTTGGTAACTTATCATGTTACCTTTAAAAGAAAATGTTGAGAGATATAAGTCTTGTCTAGTGATCGACTGAAAACGTATGGGCTTTAGAAGAAAACTTTTAGTAAGAAAAATTCTTTAGTCTAGTGAAAGTGTACACTATCGAGCAAGTAGTATAAAATTGGAAGTACTCCAAAGTATCGATCTCACAGAAAATGAATACAACAAAATTAAAAAAGATAGCAAAAATTGTTCTCAAATTGCAATTAAGGTAACCAAAGTAATAAAAGATTGTGATGATTTTTTGTGGAAAAACATAATAATAAAAGGAAGGGGATCCACACACATTCATACCCCTTTGATTGGAATTGCGGCATATTTGCAATTGCAATCCTTTAACTCAACACTTAAGCTTTGTAAACTGGATTTAACACCTATTCGACCTTTTATGAAGTATTTTTAGGAGGCTAAGCCATTAAATTGATATTTCTATGGCTAATTATTCGATGTCAAGCAAGCGTACCGATCGAGTAATATAAAAAGGTAAGCAGTAAATATTATCGTGCATCGAATCCGTAGGGAGGCGTAATGAGATTTCTTTTTGAGTTGATTAATTATTAGGGTTACCGATGATTTCAATTATTTAGGGAAAGAAACTAAATGCTAGAGAAATGCTTGGAATCAAAATCTAAAATAGAAAGAAAATAAAATAGCGGTGGAGACAACAATTAAGGGAAAGTTTAGGGGATCGAGCACACATTTGGACACAATTATGGTTAATTGAAAATTTCAATTAATTTACTCTATCGAATTCATAAGCCTCAAGTATAAACGGTTGAAATATTTTGTCAGTCTCAATCGAACACGCTCAATTAATTATTAACCTATGTGTCATTAGCGTTAATTAAATTAATCGAATTGAATTAAGTCCGCTCGTCATTAGCCTTACCCATCATTTATTATTCCTATGTCACTTAGACAAATTAAGGGCATTGAATGAATTAATTTGGTCCTAAATTTCCTCCGTCGAGGTCAATTCAAGACTAGAATCAACTAATTAATAGCCCATTAATTAGAAGAATTAATCACACAACATTCAAATGAATTCAAATAGAGAAATTAATTGCAATAGTAACAATCAATCCATAAAAACTCCTAAATGTGCTCTTAGCCCCTAAACAACTAAATTCAGCCCATCATGAATTCAAAACAATACATTAAATCCATCATTACAGCCCTATGAACTACGAAACAGAGGAAGAAAACAAATACGAAACACGTTGCCGTCAAATTCTTGACTTTTGCTTCGAAATTCGTGCTCTCGAGCCTTGAGATCTGCTCCTGAACATTCCCAATCGTCCTCGACAAGTCCTAAGAAGGTAATAAATCGAAAAAGGGTATGAAAATCCTAAATTAGTCTCCCCAATTTAGTCTCAAAACGATAATCTTATACTAGGTATCGCGATAGCGTCGAGACGCTATACTAAACACACCATTTCATTAAGTGCGTACGCCCTCAGCGTCAACGCTGAGGGCAGCGTTGCAATGCTCAAGATGAACTTATTCATGCGTGTGTGTTTCTAGCGTTGAGAGTCCACAAGACAGCATCTCAACGCTAGCCCTTGGGTTTGCATAAACAAATATAACATCTCAATGCTATCCTTTCTGCTCCAACAACTCCTGCAACGCCTTTCTCCTACTTAGCCCCCAAAATTGATCCCTTTAAGCTCCAAAATTAATACATAGCTTCAAATTCATTAATTCTGCTCCCAATTTCTCTGTTTCCCAAAATACACGAATAATCTACATAAAAGCTCTCATTTATACCACAACTAGCTAGAATTTAAGGCTAAATTATAGCACTAAATTAATGTTATCACTACGAACTTAGTTAAAGAAAAAAACAATCATATTGGTTTTAAAGGTTTTGCCCTATGTCTAGAGTCAAAATCAAGGTTTTATTTCTAAGCTCCTTTCCTAAATTGCTTTTATGAAAATCCAATTTTATCTAACCTTTTCAGTACTAGACTCAATCGTTGTATGTGAAGCTAAGTGATCAAACTAGGCTCACAGTGAAAATTTTAACCAATAAAAGCAAACAATGCTATAAGATTAAGCAATGTTGCTCTTACATATTGGGCCTTAAATTCGTTTCTCTAGGGCATGCACATACTTGAATCCCAAAGAAAGAATTAGCTCATGGTAAAATGAGAAAATAAACGAAATTGGATTAAAAGAAAAAATCATAACTTAATGATCAAGTGAACTTTGGGTGAAGAAAAGTAAATAAATACGTTCAACCTCAGTGCAAGTGCACACTGTCGATACAAGTAATAAAACAGGAGTATTTCTGAGTATCGATCCCATAGGGAACGGTGTAACAAAAATATTGTAAAAACAACAACGTAAGTAGAATGGCAACTTGGAAACTAAAAAGTGAGAAAATAAATTTTGGGTTGGTGTGAAATAATAATGAAAATAAAAGTCAAACTGTAAAAAAAAAATTGCAAAAATAGATTGCAAAATCAAAACTGCAAAAATAGATTGCAAAATCAAATTGCAGAAACGAATTTGCAAAATCAAAATTGCAAGAAATGTAAAATAGAAATAAAGATGCAAGGAAAATTACTCAATGAGGGAAGATGGAGCTTAAGTATGTCATTGCCCTAAGTTATAAATTGCAAAACCAAAATTGCAAATCCATCCTACCCTACACACAATTGTAAACCAAAATTGCTACTCCTATTCACCTTGTAATTAGATTTTTAGGAGGCTAAGTGAGTGACTTATATGTCTATAGTCTCTCTATCTTAGATAATTTGGCTCAGCAATTTTACGAATTTTTTAGTCTTTTATCCTTATGTCTAGGGTAAAGATTAGCTTATGTCTACGCTCATGTTTCCATCACTTGTGCAAAATTCGCTTGTCACTAACCCTGTCGGTATTAGATCCAAGCATAAGTTGCTACCCTAGTTGATCAATCTAGGATCTCAACGACATTTTATTCAACACAAGCAAACAATTGAAATGTAGGCTCGGTTTTCATTGTAATTTAGGCTAGATTTACTTCCTAGGAAATTCACATCCTTGAACCCCCTAAGAAGTTTAGCTCATAATTAAGGTAAAAATATCACAACAAATTCTAGAAGTAAAATCCATGCTAGAAGAATTACTTAAAAGCCTATTTGCAATAATAATAATAATAATAAAGGAAATAAAGGAAATAAAGATAGCTTGCTGTTGTACTCAAAATTGAAGATGAAGAATGAATAACATCAATTAACAACACTTCATTCAACAACAAGCCTCTGGACAAAAACCCATAAAAAAATTTCAGAAAAAATGTCATTCAATTACTTCAACAATTTAAACTCACTTCAAAAGCTTAATATAATAGGTGAGGAACAAAAAGCATGAAAAATTACAATCCAAATGACTAAAAAACAGAAATCAAATTCAAACTAAACTAAGAACAAGCTGGAATGAGGAAAACTTGAACCAAACCCGTTGTTTCCCTTAGATTTCAATCGATTCAATCCCAACTATTTCTAGGAAAGAATGAATCATTACAAACAAAACTTTCATTTGGATTGGATTGAAAAAATCAAGGAAGATTAGAACAAAAATTCTTAGCAAACCTTAGGCAAAATGGACGAACAACAGAGGAACACCAAGAACAAAAATCTACGGAAAAAAAAACCTTCGTTAAGTTAAAAAAAAATCTTCCTTTTTGTGTTGCCTTTTCTCTCCTTTTACGGTCTTCCATTAGGGTTGAAAACCTAATCAATTGTGTCCACAATCCATCAATTTCGTGCAAGAATCAAGCGCTTTCCAAATTTGGGTTTCGTTGATTTTTTTTTCTTTCTTGATTTTTTCATATTGCTGAATATTGCAAAATCGATTCTGCAATTTCCAAATTTCCTGTACAAAAGAAACTCTTCTCAGTTTATCTTTCTCTTTTCCTCATTCTTTCTTTCACATGCACTTCTCACAAGTTATTGATGGTTTTCAAGTATTTACCAAATTTCTCCTATGATTTCTAAAGCAAAGCAAACATATTTTAAGCTTATGAGAGTTAAATAAGCCTTAATTCTAAGGCTTATCACTTAATGAAATAAAATTACAAAGCTGAGAAGATCAAAATAACTCTTGAAATAGAAAATTTAATTGCTAGAAATTACTAACTCTATTGAAAATACCCTTATGACGAACATAAATGTTCCAAAAGAGAATTACAAAACTGACTCAAACGTAACAAGGTAAACAACTAGCACTGATCGAATGATAAAAAGAAACTAAAACAACATCTAAATGTAATTTAAAAGCTGGACAAAAAATAAATTACACACAAAAGTTTCTTCGACAACTTCTCTTTTCCTCTTCTCCAATCGAACTCAATTCAATATTTTTCAAGATGAATTAGGTCTTAACAATCTTAATTTTTCACCCAGATTGGACTGAGTATGGAGGAAAAGAGAGGAAGAAACGAAACGAAAGCAAGGTGAAGAGCAAAAAAATAGCACGAAAATGGATTTTCTTCTATGGATGAATTCTTCTTTTTGCCTTCATTTTCCATTTTTATAGCCTTCAAGCATCTAGGGTTTCTTCACACTTCATATACGGCTTGATGTATGAAAGCGTTGCTTGATTAGGCAAAATAAATGTCAGAATCTTCTAATTAGAAAGAAGCTTGAAAATCACGTTTTTCTACTCGTTGCTCCAGAATTTTCTATTTCTACCAAAAATGAAATTGCAATCTAGTTGCAATTTTCCCAATTCTCAACTCTCTGCCTCTTGCTCTAGAATTGCAACTGCAATTTAGTTACAATTTTTACCCTTTGCTAAATTTTGCATCAACAACAAGGAATTAGCCAACTTCTTATACTTTAAGTTCTTTTCTAACATTTTGAGGAACTCTTAACATGCTCAGGTGTTTTTATTCCTTGTTGTTGAGCATGTTAAGTTACAAAAAGGCAGCAGATAAACCCAATAGAGACAAAAAAAAATATCTGGACAGGAAGAAAAAACAACATAATCGCACGCAAATAGCACAACTCGAGGCCAAACAGATCAGTATCGTCGAAACCAAGTGTACAGACTGGCTGGAAATATCAACCCGAGAAAAATCCAAGCGGTGGAAAGGCGAACGGCGCGTTCACGTGCCCTCACCAGCCGGCGTATAGCGGCCGAGCCAGTGAAGTTCGGCGACGCGTGTGGCTCACGCGCGGTTATTTCTGGTGAACAGTGACGGTGATTTGGCTCTCCTAATGGCGGCGCTCCTCCTGAGGTAGGTGGTGTTGACAAATTAAACAACCACTCTAATGTGATGACCAAAACTTCAAACCCTAACCTCACTTGGAAAAGAGAAAACCCTAATCGCTAGTAAAAAATTATAAAACCTTACGGGTGGCTCTGATACCATGTAATCAGTATTGAGAGAAAATACTCATTGTATTTTTTATAAGAAAGACTAACATATATATAAGTACACAAGGAAACCCTAACTAAAGAACGTACAATCACTACAACAAATACTACTTTTTATTACATTTCATTATAGCATTAACATTAACACGCTATTACAAGAAAAGGCGCGGGCTAGCTTGTAAATAAAAAAAATTGGCGCTAAATTAAAAAATATTATACAACGTTATGGAAAGGGGCTTCGATCAAAATTGACGCGCGTTTTCCAACTTTCGTCTTCTTTCCCAAAATTTCAATTCTCTCCCTCACAAAATCCATTTCAGCGCTCTCTCTTCTTCTTCCAAAATTCTAGATCTTCCCACACTTTTCCCACCGTCTCATCTTCTTCCCAAAATCGCAAAATCGCACCTTCTTCCTAAGATTTCATTGAATCGATTTCAGCTATCTCCTATTCTTCCCCTACTCGCAAAATCAGAATCCACCAGATTCCCCTCATCAATTTCAAGTCTGATCTAGGTATTTCTCAAATATTTCTTGGTCTTTTGCTGAGCTTGTTGTTACCTTTGTTATTCTTCAATATATGTCATTCAGGGCTCAAAGAAGCTGGATTCCTAGAATCTCATGGTTGAAGGAGAGGTGTTTCTCAACATTTGAGGTAAGGCTCACCAAACAAAAAAGTTTAAAATGTACTAATTAGCGTCTAGTAACAACTATACTTAAAGAAGAAACATCTCTTTGTGACTTGAACAACATATTTCTCAATGAGTGTGGGCCCCTGGTCGAAGGAAAAGGGATTAATTAGTGTCACTAATGCTTTGGCATATCTAGCCATCATTCTTGAATATCTTGCAGTTGAGGTATGTTATTGATCAATTTATTTCCCTATTGGTGTGTTATGTGTACTGTGCGTTGAGCTTTCCTTATAGGTCTAGGGTTTTGAACTTTTATATAATTTATGTTCTGATCTTCCTGATCTTTCTCATCTTTCCTTTGATTAGCACTAGTTATTGCTATGGATTCAACTACTATGCGGAACCAGACTGGGGAATTTAGTAGTGGAGGAGAGAATGAGGTTTATTTGGTCATTTTTTTTATTGATAATTAATCCCCATTTCTTGGTACCTTTCTCCCCCATTTGAGTTTTTCTAAGTGGGTTCCTCCTCAAGTATTAATTTTGGTCTTCCTATAATTTGTATTCTTCTAGTTGAACTTATATTGTTGTGTTCAAGTGAATGAGTTTTATGTGGAGGGGTTGCTCTTGCAGAGCTAAGGTTTCCTCAAGCTCTCACGGTACTTACTGAGGATATCTTTGAGCCAAAAGTTGTCTACCTCTATTGGAAAATTTCCAAATGGGTTTAAGTTGAAGAAGTATAGTACTTATACTTTGTTTTCAACAGTTTGTTTTTCTTGCATTTGTTCTTCTGTAGCCAATAAACATTATGAGTCAAGTGAGTTTTTTTAGTTGAAAAACTATTAAGTATCCATCTTGAGTCTTTCTTCTCTCTCCAAAGTAGAGAAGCAAAACATTTTCTCTTCTGCATGAGTATGTATATAATTTCCTTGGACATGTTTTTTAAATGTAAACTCATATCCCAAATTTTTGTTAGTATAGTCACAATCTGATTGTGTTGTGGTTTGCTTATAAGTTTACTTTTCACATCAGGATCCATAACTTCACAATGGATATCACAACATATCTTGTATTTTTGCTCCATGTATTGTAACATTTTGAGTCTGTTTTTTTTTACATGGAAAAAGGAAACTTTTCTGTTTAGGCACCAGAATGTACTTAGGAACGTAATTTTTTCCTCTTGGATTTTGTTGTACAATGTGTGCTGAAAATGTTCAAAAAGTTGAATGAGGTGAAACCAAGATTGAAAGGAGGAATCATTTCTAATTCACGAAAAGGGTTTTCTTTTGTTGCTTGAATGTAAGATTCCCAAAACTAAACTTTACTTTAGTGGTTATTCAATTTAATATGAATGAATTGATAAGTGATAGATCTTGAAGTTCTATGAATACCCTCTTTTAAGGCATTTTTTTTTATATTTTTATATAGTGTTTGAAACTTTTTGTAATCCTCTTGCTTTTCAAAGATATCTCATCTCCCTATTTTGTACATTTCACTTTTTCTGATTAAATACGTCTCGTTTCTTAATAGTAGCAGATTTATTGAAGTTTGTTTTGTTTGAGGTTTGGAGAAGAAGAAACAAATCATTTGTTACAACTTAGAAACTATGAGGCTTTTATTTTAATTTGACTTGTAGTTTTACTGCTTTGACTTGTGGTTTACTACTCTTACTTGAGGTTAATGGACTGTCTTGTGTGGAGCTTGGCTTTTGTTGCATTTGTTCATTTCCTTGTTCATTATGTTAAGCTTAAGCACCTATCTAGAACTTTATTACTCAATACAAGTATATCTATTTGAACTCCTGGTGTTGAGCTAGATTGAATTCCATATAGATCTGCAGGTTTATTATGTTGTTTTTTTTTAATTGAAAATTAAGTTGTGGGTTCTTTCCATGAACCCACAACTTATTACCATGATATAATTTAACTATGTTTTTTTTATGAAATGATAATTTAACTATCAAGGCAAAATCCATCTTAGATAACACACTTTTCCCCACGTAGTAAGAAAATTATAAGTTCATGTCTTTGTACATACTCCAGCTATTAATTAATTTTTTGTTAAATGTATCCAAAGTACAAATGTAAAACTTCAATAATTGTCTTTTAATAATTGACTTTGATGTCATTTCATATTTATGCACATTGGCGGAAAAGTACTTAAACTCTTTGTGGCTTGATGATATAGGAGCTCTATAAGGATGATTTTGGTACTGTTGAATTCAGAATATGTTGCTTAAACAAATCCTTGATTTCATTTAATTTAATATTAGATGTAAAAATATATAGAATACACTAGAAAATATTATAATATAGCTTTCGCTTTGTAGTGGATATCTTTACTGTATGTTGCTAGATCTCTCTCAATTTCTTTGTATTATTTGTTTGAAAACCTATTTTGGGTACTTTACTATATTAATCAAAGATAACCTACAAATCTAAAACTATAAAAGATGAGAAAAACCAAGCTTTACTCCATTAATAATTTTATTATTTTATTTACTTTAGATACATTTCAAACTTTTTGATAAGATATTGACAGTGTATTTCCAGTTAAATGATTATTATCTTTTGCCTTAGTTATGTTTGAGCGATCTATGCAATACCAACTTTTTTATTCGATATTGAGAATGCTTTCTTAATATCTTTGACAAGGTTGTTAGAAACAAGAACTAAAAAGAGGCGATTGAGGGTGTGAGGGAAGTGTTCAAAAGAGGTATGCTTCTTTACTCGTGTTTTGTTCACTTAAAAATATGTATGATGCATGCATGTAAACTATAGCCATAAATGAAATACACAATTTTTTATTTTTTTTAATGTTTCTTTCTTCAAGTCCTTTATCTACTAGTGCACTAACATGTCATATGAGAATTTAGGTTGATGGTACTTACTTTGGTAGAATAGTCATAGTACTTCTTTGATACAATAGTTCATTTAATTCTTAGAAATGTTTGAGCAATCTATGCAACCCCAACTTATTGTCAAATTGTATATAATTACTAGTTGTTTGTTTTATCTTGTGGATAGAGTAGGGATAATTACTCTAGTTTTCTTTGTTGTTTTTCTATTGGTCATTATGTAAACTCATTAAACAATTAAACTTTACATGCTTGTAGCAATAGTTTCTAGAAGAATGTTTGATAAAGATTGGATTCATTTGAACAGGTGAGGGTATGTCAAATTAATATTAAGCTAATAATAGCTTGAGATAGTTATATTAATTGAGAGTTTGTTTTTTAATAGAGCTACTGATGAATATTTGAGGGGAGCATTGAACTTTGTCAAACAAGTTGAGAGCACGTTGGTTGGGGTAGACAAAATTTTATGTCCATGCAAGACATGTAGGAACATGAATCATCAAACCTTTGATATTGTGTATGAACATTTAGTTATCAAAGGTATGGACCCAACTTATAAGATCTGGTACCATCATGGTGAAGAAGTACCTATAACAACTAATGTTGGATGTCAGTATATATTTGATGGTCAAACTTTTTGTAGTACTTCTTGCATGAGTGACGAACAAATGGATGAACCTTATGTGAACAATGATGTCACTCGAAAGGTTGTAGACACTTTTTTGTATCCACATTGTACAAAATATACAAAAATGTCAGCTGTGGTATCCTTATATAACATTAAGGCTACTAATGATTGGACCGATAAAAGTTTCACAAGCCTTTTAGAGCTCTTGCACGACATGCTACCCCCTAACAATGTCATTCCAAGATCTACTTATGAAGTAAAGAAGTTCTTGAAAGTATTTGATTTAGGATATGAAAAGATTCATGCTTGTATAAATGATTGTTGTTTATTTACAAAGGAGAACAAAGATTTAGAGAGTTGTCCAACTTGTGCACATTCTCGATGGAAGGTGGATAAACGTACTAAACGGATGAAAGCAGGTATTCCTGCGAAAGTTTTGAGATACTTTCCTCTTATTCCAAGATTGAAACGAATGTTCCAAATGCATGACGTAGCTGAATTACTAAGGTGGCATATGGACCATAAAAGTAATGATGGAAAAATGCATCATCCAGTTGATTGTGTATCATGGGAGTCAATAGATGCAAAATGGCCAGATTTTTCTAGTGATCCACGTAACTTAAGATTTGGTCTCGCAACAGATGGTTTCAACCCATTTTCTAACCTTAGCAGTAGATATAGTTGTTGGCCAGTCATGATTGTGACGTACAACCTACCTCCTTGGTTATGCATGGCGAAAGAAAATATAATGTTGACATTATTGATTCCTGGTCCTAAACAACCTGGTAATGATATTGACGTTTATTTACAACCATTAATTGATGACTTGAAAGATTTATGGAATGGTGTGGAAGTGTATGATGTGGTAAGCAAATCGAACTTCAATCTAAGAGCTATGCTTATGTGGACAATCAATGATTTTCCTGCTTATGGAAATCTTGCTGGCTGCACAACAAAAGGCAAGAAAGCATGTCCTATTTGTGGGGAGCACACACAATCCGAATGGTTGTGCCATAGCAAGAAATTAGCATATATGGGCCATAGACGATTTTTAAGTTTACCTCATCCATATAGAAGGAAGAAATCGTGGTTTGATGGAAAATTTGAAGAACGACAAGCTCCTAGAGTCGCAAATGGTAATTCAATCTTCGCTCAACTTAAAGATTTTCAAAATTGTTGGGGAAAATCTAAGAAGAACAAACGAAAGAAGCAAAAAGAGACGAATGGAATGTGGAAAAAACGATCAATCTTCTTTGACTTACCATATTGGAAGGTACATATATATTTTCACTATTTTTTTAGTTGATTTGGGTTAAAAATGTACATTATGTTACATTTTGATAAGTTTCTACACTAATGTAGGAACTTGTACTGCGTCACAACTTGGATGTCATGCATGTTGAGAAGAATGTATGTGAGAGTATAATAGGCACATTGTTAAATATTAATGGAAAGTCGAAAGATGGACATAATGCTCGAAAAGATCTACAAGACATGAATATACGACATGACTTACACCCAGAAGAGCATGGGAGTCGAGTGTACCTTCCTCCAGCTCTGCACACTTTGTCAAGATCTGAAAAGCAATTATTTTGCAAAAGATTGTATGAGTTGAAGCTACCTGATGGCTACAGTTCAAACATTTCGAATTGTGTTTCAATGGAGGAGTGCAAGGTAATGGGATTAAAGTCTCATGACTATCATGTGTTAATGCAACAACTTCTACCTGTTGTCATTAGAGGAATGCTTCCAAAAGGTCCAAGACATGCAATAACAAGAATATGCGTATTTTTCAATAAAATTTGCCAACGTGTAATTGATCGAGAAGCTATGTTGGATATTGAAAAAGAAGTAATTGATACATTGTGCCTTTTCGAAAGGTTTTTTCCTCCTTCTTTCTTTGACATCATGATTCATTTGGTCGTTCATTTGGGGCGTGAAGTTCGCTTATGTGGACCAGTTCAATATCGTTGGATGTATCCATTTGAAAGGTATCTTATTTATCATGTTATACGCTATAAGTGACAATTAATTGAAAATCTTAAGTATTTTACAATAGTTACAATGTCCTTAGATACATGAAGACGCTAAAAGGGTATGTTAAGAATCAATCACGTCCAGAAGGTTGCATTGCAGAGCGTTATCTAGCTGAAGAATGCATTCTTTTCTATAAGAATTGTGTTCAATATTCAATTGGACTTGATACCAAAGACCGTCGAAATGAGGAGTTTAACAATGATGTCATTCTTGAAGGTCGTCCTATATCGTCTGGATTATCAGTTACATTATCTAATGACGTGCTCCAACTAGCCCATCAATATGTGTTGTTTAACACAGCTGAGGTAGAACCATATATAGAGTGAGTACTTTAATTGGCCCTATGTAGTTTCTTCTATAAAAGGTACCAAAATTTTAATTAATTATTCATCAATTTTTCAGGATGCATAAAAATGAGTTGCTACTCTCAAATAGAAGACTTGCAAATGATGATAGTCTTTTAATGAAGGTTCACTCAGAACAATTTTCCCTTTGGTTGAAAGACAAGGTAATATGTTACACACTTCCAAGAATAACATGATAATTGTCACTAACTAATCTAAATATATATATATTTTTAACAGGTTTCATTAAATTCTTCTAACACAAAAGACTCAGATTTATTAAAATGGATTGCAAATGGACCTCGCAAGACTGTAATGTCATATTCAGGATATATCATAAATGGTCAACGATTCCATGTAAAAAGCGTAGAAAGGTCGACTCAAAATAGTGGTGTTTCTATTGATGCAAATACACTATGTAGGTCAAGTGCTAAAGATGGACGTCCGGTAGTTGATGTGGTTACTTATTATGGAGTCTTGACTGAAATAATTCTATTAGAATACTATATCTATCGACTCCCACTTTTTAAGTGTGATTGGGCTAAAATTCATAGTGGTGTGAAAGTTGAAGATGGATTTACACTTGTTAACTTGCATCAAAATCAAAGTCAATTTGAAAGAGAGCCATATATTCTTGCTTCACAAGCCAAGCAAGTTTTTTATGCAAGAGAACATGAAACTTCTAATTGGTATGTTTTATTAAAAGCACCACCTAGAGGATTTCATGAATTAGACAAATATGATGAGAATGTTGACACAAATTTTGTGGGTGAAGGATCATTTATATCACTTGATGAGATTGATGAAGAGTTTGAACGTCGTAACAATGCACGAGACGATTGTGAAGGCATATTGTTAGAATAACTTGTGGCCATTTTGTGAGTTTATTTTTGACATAGAGCTAGTGGCCATTTTGTAAATATGCACAAACATAGTGCATGCTTGTAGGTATTTTGTAGTTTTGATTAAATACAGTACTAGTGGCCATTTTGTGAGTTTGCTCTAACAAAGAACTAGTGGACATTATGTAAATATGCACAAACATAGTGCATACTTGTGGGTATTTTGTATATTTGCTCAAATATAGTACTAGTGGTGATTTTGCTCAAATATAACAAAGAACTATTATGCATTTTGAACCACTTTAATTTGTAATATGTTACATATATTTCACATGTATAGTTGTTATTATAAATACAAATATTCTCTTTATTCTCATTTTAATTGTTACTTTGCAGTTTAGTATTATTGTTTTATTTCAGGCTTTATTCGTAGGTCCAACAACTCGCTATTTTATTACATCATGAAAACAAATGTGCTGGTAAGTTGTCTTTAAATATTTATTTATATGGAAAAATATTATATATCTAATATTATATCATTGTTTTATTTTCTAGGATTTGGTGAAGGAAAAGTGTGCACCAAATAATATGAAGAAATTAAAAAGACCGCGTACTATATCACATGCAATTGAACGACGACAATCTGAACGGCTGGTAGAAAAAACATCATGGAGATTTGCAAAGTCCTTCAGTATGGATTTAACAGATATGAGTGAGGACGAGGAACCATCTCTTCATCCAAAAGGGGTTTCACAAAGGAAGATAGTAGATGAAGTAGATAATGTTGAACCTAGTATAGGGAGAGAAGTTGAGGTGACACCAGCTTCTAGCCCACATCACCATAACAATAGCGATTCACCATCCATTACACCTCCCTCTTCTCCACACAACCATGAAGTTGTTCATCCTGAATCTAATGACTTTGTCAAAAGTTCTAAAAGACCACAAATTAACCCATTAGATTCTCCTGCTACTCGTACTAGAGCAGCAATTCGTAGGTTGACAACCACTGAAGAGGTTCAAAATCCTATGGAGGAAAATGTAGAAAATGTTGTTGAACTTCCAAGCAAGGAATCAAAACCGAAAAAAACAAGAGGCCGTACTAAAATGCAAACAATAGCGATTGAACCAGAAATGAAACTAAACATAAGCTTCAATCAATATGGACAGCCTATTGGAGAAACATCGGTTGGGTTAGCTTCCTTTTTGGGCTCACTTGTCAGAGAAGTGGTGCCAGTAAATGTTGAAACTTGGAAGAAACTTTCAACAAGACAGAAAGAAATATTATGGCATTCTATTAAGGTATCTGTAGAAAATAATTATTTCTTTATATATTGAACATAATCTCATGTATGGTTAATACGTGAATAGTTTTATTAATACCGTTAAGTCTTTTATTTTCGTCACTTATTTAATAGGCACGATATAATGTTGATCAAGCATGGCAGAAAAAATATCTTTTTCAGAAGATGGGTGGGTTGTGGAGAGCAAGCAAATCACGCATGGTGAGCAAGATTCGAAGTGCTTTAAATGATGAGGAGTTGGATAAACTTAAGCCAGATAATATTTCTTCAATCCATGATTGGAATGACTTTATCAAAGATAGAACAAGTGAGAAATTTAAGGTATGTGACACAGTTGTTGTGTAAATTTATTATTAATTATCATTAGGATTTTGTCCATTGATAGACTTTATCTATTGCATAACTCTAGGTTCGTTGAAGTTTTGGGTTAGAATATAAAAAATTAGAAATTTAAGGTATGTGACACAGTTGTTGTGTAAATTTATTATTAATTATCATTAGGATTTTGTCCATTGATAGACTTTATCTATTGCATAACTCTAGGTTCGTTGAAGTTTTGGGTTAGAATATAAAAAATTATTGCTACCTTGTTGGGTACTGGAAAATGATTTGATGTTATAGATTCCAATTTCTTCCTAAAATTTTCCAAATGCATTTAGATTTGGGTAATGCTAGATTATTACTTTGTTGATATGTACCTTCTTATGTTAATATTCCTTGTTTCACTTTGGGTTGAGTTATTAAGTAAGTGTCTTAATTATATCATTTAACGTATTGGAAACAAGTATAAATTTTTATGTATTTGTTTTCATATTTATGCGCATCATTTTAGGCAAAAAGCAAAATATTCCAAGAAATGAAAAAACGGCAACTTCCTCACACGTGTAGTCGTAAAGGCTATGCTCGACTGGCCGAAGATATGGTATAATTTTACATATAACATCGCTATAATGAACATTACATAATATATAATTAACTAATAAAACTTTTTACTGCTTAACCATGTAGAAAAGTACATCATCAACAGCAGTTACGCGAGTAATGGTTTGGACAAAGGCACATACGAAGAAAGATGGACAACCCATTAACTCGCAAGTAGCCGACACTTTGGTATTAATTCTAATGTTAGATATACGTGTTTTTTCAATGGTTTTGGATTATGACTCCCCCCCCCCCCCCCCCCCCCCCCCCAAAAAAAAAAAAAGAAAGTAGTATGCTATATTGAATGTGTGGTTGACTATTCTGTTGGATTCTTGGTCTTTGATATAGTTTTTGGTTACGACCCTCTTATTCCATTTTTAATTTAAAGTTGAGTATTTTTTTATTTCAAATGTGTCATAATGTAGGATATATATATATGTGTGTGTGTTATGAAATATATGTTACATATTCGTGTTTTTACAATGATTTTGGGTATGACTCTCTCTCTCTCTCTCTCTCTCTCTCTCTCTCCCCCCCCCCCCCCCCCCCCCAAAATTAAAAGTAGTATGCTATATTGAATATGTGGTTGGCTATTTTGGATTCTTGGTCTTTGATATAGTTTTGGGTTATTACCAGTTCCATTTTTAATTGAAAATTGAGTATTGTTTTATTTCAAATTTGTCATAATGTTGGATATATATATATATGTTATGTTATATGTTACATATTTGTGTTTTTAGAATGATTTTGGGTATGACTCTCCCTTTCTCCCCCCCACCCCCCCAAATTGACAGTAGTATGCTATATTGAATATGTGGTTGGCTATTTTGCTGGATTCTTGGTCTTTGATATAGTTTTGATGACCCTCTTATTCCATTTTTAATTGAAAGTTAAGTGTTATTCAATTTCAAATGTGTCATAATGTTGGATATATGTATGTTATGAAATATCTCATTGAATTGTGTTATATATAATTTAGGACCGTATTGAACAAAATACTAGTCATGAGGAAATGTCTCATTCGACTAATGTGGTTGAAGATGCAATTAGTAAAGTATTGGGTCCTGATCGTGGTCATATACGAGGCTTAGGATTTGGAGTGACCAAGTCGATGTTGACCATATCAACTCAAAAAGACCAAACTATTGCATCTCTTGAAAAAAAATACAATAACCTGACGTCGGATATGGACGTGTTGAAGAATGTGGTATCTTCTTTATTAACAGAAAAGGTAAACTTGATTTAACTCTATTTAGCTATTTAAAGTTATAGTTTTAGACTATATTGTTAATACTTTGTGTGAATAGGAAAAGATGACCGAACAAACTTCTAATAATACTGTTAATGTACCAACATCAACACATGTTCCAGCTCCAATCATAAATAATTCTCCACCGGTAAATTTATCTCACACTTTATATATAAGTTTTCTATTCGTTTAGTATTTTAAATTATTATTGTTTGACATTTTCTTTGTTGATTATTGATGGAAGAGTTTTACTACCAATACTCCCCACAAGTGCATGCTTCTAGATTGGGTTGGTTCTGGAGAAGTAATTGCAGAAGGGCGATGGTCTTCTAGTGATCCATCGACACTAGTCCATCACATCCCTCTTGGTCCAAATGCAGTACGTGTGTGGGTTGATACGGTAAAAAAACCCAATTCATTTTTGTGGAGGCCTACATCCGACATTATTGTTATTGATGATGCTGTGGGTACTACAATTGCATGGCCGATTGATAAAGTCAAACTATGTAAGTAGATTCACTTTTTGTTGAATTAGTTTGTATGAATTAGATTATTCATTTGTTATATTGCTTGATTTGTTGCTAAAGTTAAATCATGATGATTTATAAAAGATAATTTGATTTTGTTTTTATTAGGTGAATGAAAGGACGACTCAAATGCAGTTGCATATTTTTGGAAGAATTGTTAGTACTACTCAATCAGTTGAACATCTTTGATTTGTTTTGATAGTATGAACTTTTTTTGAAATCATATATGTACTCATTTTAATTATGTGGATTATGAATTGCTACTTACTTTATTTGTAAGTACTTTATTAGAACACGCTTTTGATTACGCTAACATTTTGAATTAATGAAGTGTTTTACTTTTTTGTGTGCTAGAAATTTGAAGATTGTATGTGTACCTTAATGATTGTAGACGTATCTCTATACATAGTATGGGCAAATGACTTCAATAGATACATAATTTATACTTTTGAAATTTTATTTTGATGTAAATGTACTTCAATACTTTAAAAGTTTATAAACTAATTGAAGATGATTTTACAATATAATAATATTTGATACAATTTAGTACTTATATCAAATGCTATAAAAACTAAAAGAAACGCTATTAATTGTCAATTATTATCCATAACATCGACTATCATAGTGAGGCTAAAAATGCTGTGTTATGTTTTGTATAACATTCTTTCACTCTTATAAAATTGCAATTAAAAATCAATCATAGCGTTTTTTGCTAATGCAATGAAAGTTTCCATGACATAGAAAATGGGCTTTATATAGCTTCTTCCAAAGCGTTGAAACAACACTATAAAAAGTCAAGACTTTCAATAACATCGGCTATAACAGCGTGCATAAAAACGCTATGATCTGTCATTCATAGCGTGGTTTCATAGCTATACACATCGCTATGAAAGACCAAACATATCGTTTTTTGCCAATGCTATCAAACGTTTCCATAGCATTAAATTGGGCAATCAAATATGAAATATTTATAGCGTTTTTTATAGCGAGGAAAACATGCTATGAAAAACTCGAGACTTTCAATAACATCGGCTATGACAGCATGCATAAAAACGCTATTATATATCTTTTATAGCGTTGTTATACTGCTCTACAAAACGCTATGAACGACCGAACATAGCGTTGTTTACCAACGCTATCAAAAGGTTCCATAGCATTAAAATTACGCAATCATAAATATATTTGTATAGCGTTTTTTATAGCGATGTAAAAACGCTATGAAAAGCTCGAGACTTTCAATAACATCGGCTATGACCGCGTTACACAAAACGCTATCGAATGTCTACGATTGCGTTTTTCGAATGCTATCGTAAGGGATTTTTCTTGTAGTGAATTACTATAAAGGACGTATATACATAATACTATATATATATATATATATATATATATCACAACAAGGATAACAAAATTTACGAGGCACATTTCTCTAGTTTTTGTGATATATTTAGTTGTAGTTTGTTTATTCGTATAAACTTGTAATTGAACCAATCTAATTTGTTCATAGATGTTCGACTACAGGTAAGAGGTTAGAAAATTTAAGTCTGAAGAACATGTGTGCTTGATATTAAGAGAAAACTGGTTTGAGTGGATGGATGAAAATTTAAAATAGCACGTGGGTTTCTAGAAGAAAACTTATATGAGGAGGGAGAGGAATAATCATCTCAAAAGGATAATGATGGAGTTTGGCATTTAGATGGATGCAAGGTGAAAGAAATCATTTGTTTCACATGAATTACATTACAGTTCAATTGTTCAAGATATTACTTGCCTCTTTAAAGATTGATGGTTCGAATCACCAAATCCTATTGAGCTCAACATAGAAAAAGAAAATCAATATGTGGAGACAATTGACGGGGGTTGTGGAGGCTGTACCATCTAAGGTTTGAGCTGAGATTGGAATCAAGAATTATTTTTCACAAAATATATTGTCCAAGAGGTTGAATGTTACAAGCTCAGATCTTTGCTAAATAGATTTGCAGAGAAAAGATTGACTTAAATCTAGATCCACACATTTTGCACAGATTGAGCCACTGAAGGAAAATAAAAGATACAACAGTCTACTTAATTGAAGGACAAATAAGCTGTAGAATATTCTTACCATATTCAAGGTAAGAATATTGAATTTTAGCAATCAAGGAGATTGTTGTCAACGGGAGGTTTTTATCAATAAAAGGGAATTGACGTTAGCTAGAGCAATCCTTGATGGTCATTTCTGTTTTACATAATTAGAGAGGTTATGTTGTGCTGTAGTTATGCAGAAAAGGTGCAACAATTCCCCTAGTGTAAGATGCATCATCTGAATGTCTATGAATCGTGTAGTGTGGGATGATTGGTTGGGTGTTTGTTATTTGTTTTTCATGATTTCTCAAACTTAAGGTAGTGGTAGAGTGGATGCAAAGTTTGTCTCGTAGTCCCTTGAAAACAAGCTTAGTGAGTGGCTTGGTGAATATGTCGGTTAGTTGTTGTTTGGAGGGCACAAACTTTGTGATGAGAGAGCCAAATGCTACTTGTTATGTGAACAAAGTGGTAGCCCATCTCTATGTGTTTTGTTGAAACAAGAAATACTGGGCTGATATCGATAGACATGTGGTTTTATATATTTAGTGTCACTGTTTAATCTGAATTGCCTATGTTATGTTCTTGCTATGGACACGAGAATTAATTTTTTTTCTTTGATTGTAGGATGGTGTTTTGTTTGTGTGCGTTTCTTTATTTGATCTTTTTAGTTCATGTAACTGTTGTAGTAACTTAATATTTCATTTACATTCTCACTCAACAAGTCATGATAGTCATTGACAATGATTTAGCCATTAATCAGGATCTTATGACCAACTTTTAAGGCTTTTCTCTTTGTAGTTTAGAGTAAAGTCTTGATAGTTTGATAGTTTGGTTTTACTGGAATTGAGATTTGGGAGAGAGAGCTAATCATAACTTCCCTCCCTTTAACTGATGCTCACTTTTCTAATAATTTGGTTTAATTTTTCTAAGAAGAAAAAAAGAAATCTAATTTTGGCTTGAGAATCCATTTTAGGTGATGGTTTACTATTAAGGATAACCAAGGTTTTTTATTTAATGATTTGGAATTGAAGTTGTGGCCCTTCTCTCTCTCTCTTTTAAATTCAATTGATTTCACATTTTCCCTCCCTCCATCTAATTTTGAAATCATGTTTTCCCTCTACCTTCTCACCAGCCATAGTAATCAGGAGAAAATGGGGAAGAAGTTAGTCGTGGGCATAACGAAGAAGTAGAGGGCAAAGAACTTCACAGCCGCCACTGCTATTAGCGATAACTTCATAGCTATTAGAGATAACTCCATGAGGAGATTAGACAGTAGGCCTTACTTAGCTTTAGGAATTTTGGTGTATTGCATTGATATATTGGGTACTACTACATGGAAATTTTTGTACCAACCTTCATTATAGTGGATTTGTTACTTCTTTGCCTGTAGTTTTTTCTTGCATGATCTTTCTTGTAAAATGTGTCTTGTTATTATCCTTTTCCTTTATCTCTGAGTCCATGTAGGTCATCCACTTGACAGATCTACTTTTGGAAAATATGAAGAAAATTGTCGTTAGTGAGAAAGAAGGGAGAATTGTAAACATCTCCTCAGAAGCTCACCGTTACACGTATTCTAAAGGCATTTGATGGAATTAACGATGAAATCAAGGTAAATTTTATTGTTCTATTGTTGTGTGTTTTTAGAGTATAACATTACAAAGGAAGGAAGGGGATTCGGACCTACTATCCTCATAGAGGAAGGTATTATTATCTAACTATTTGAGTTATTTTCGGACCTACTATCCTCGTAGAGGAAAGTACAATGCTTTTTCTTTTTGCTGATGCCTTGATTTAAATCTTTAGGTTGTTATTGTATAGGTTCACTCTCCATAAAGACTCCACAAAGCTAAGACTCAGAGAGAAAATTTTAGTTTCAAGAATCCCCTAATTTTAATGAATAGAGAATTACAATTATGACGATGTCTTTCTCTACTGCAAATTTGGAACTTAGTTCTCTTTTGTGGATGGTGTACATGAACTTGCTCCTCTTTCTCTTTGATCGAGCTCTCTTCTAAAATTGGTTGTCTTTCTATGGTTGTGAATTGCTTTTTTTGTAGGCTTCATTTTGATATTTTTCTTTTGCAATTGGCAAGCCATATCATCGGTTTTGTTTTAGCAAACAAATCATACCTGGAGGGTTTTGATTTTATAAATTGAGTGAACGTTAAGTATGTGTTCTTTTTGTAGACTTTTATTGTTTCATCTAGATATATTTTGATGTCTAATATCTTGAGTTTCATTGTTTTGAATTTGTAGTAATAGGACTATTAGTAAAGGACTCTCAACTATGTGTAAACTTGGAGTGGTTTCTTCCTATTTTGTTTTGGGGCTTAGCTCCTTTGTGGTGGAGGTGCTTAAAGAACTACACATTAGGTTAATTTTTATAACTTTGAGATGGATAAGTCACTACTCGAACAACTAACTTTGCAGCAATTTGTATCTTTGTGATGATATTACATATTATAGTTCATTAATTCATTTGAACTATATGAGATATGCATCTTTATTCAAATATAAACTTCTATTCTTTACAATTTTAGACCTTTTAGGGCCTTTAGGTATATTTTCTAGGTCACTTATTTGCATTTAATAAAGAATCTCTTTACGATACAACAAATTATAGATATAATAGCTTTTAATAATAGCATTCCTACATAATGCTATTAAAAAATGACATTGGTTTTTGCCTTGAACATCCTTCTTAGCTGTCTTAAGCTCATATCATTTTTCTCCACAATTTACCTTTGAATGCAGTTGGTTTTTTCCTCTTCTTTTTCCTCTTCTTTAATTATCTTCAGCATATGAGCTGTCCATTAACAACTTAATGGTTTGGTCTTTAAGTGGAGATTTGGTTTCTATAGTTGGTCCAGGAAATTGGTTGGCCAGTGCCAATTAGTCAGCTGCTGCAAAAGAGGGTAATGATTGAACTCCATTGTGGTGTTGTTGGAGGAAGTGGAAATGATTTCTTCTGTTGAGGTAACCAATAGTTAGAAATTACCACTTTGTTTGTCCATTTGCTATAAGGGTATTTGAGGACTAACAAATTATCACTAGTTTGCATTTTAGATAATAAATTTATTGTACTTTATTTACTTTTTTTGCGCAAACACATATTTGAATAAGGAGTTTGAGGTAAATTTGATTGTAAAATTACGTTCCTTTTGCAGCAGTCAAGGATAGAAGACTAGTCATGAGAGCTTGATGTGAAGACTAAAGGATGTAACCTAAAGAAACTAGAGAGGTTACTTTTTTCTTTTGTTAACTATAGAATGGCCATCCCTAAAAAAATAGTGGTATATATGTATGGAGTGTTGTAGTGATTGAAGAATCACATTATTGCATCCAAACTCTTCAACAATTAATGTTAATTATTTTTTGTATGGATTTAATTGTCTAAATTTTAAGTTTTCGATTTTGCTATATATAATTAAATTAGTATAAAAGTTAAAGTGATTTTAACAATCCTATTTGATATGGTGCTATTAAATGTTATTTGATATGGTTTGATAGATATTTAACAATCTTAAATTGTTACGTACTGGTGATATAAACACTACTAAAAAAAAGTAGCCATTTTGATCAGAAAAAAAGGCTTAAATATCCATAGGTGAGAGTAATGTTTATAAGCTTAAGTTTCTAAAAATTAAATGGCTATCAAATAGAATCACAAGAATGCAACTTTAGAAAAATGAAAAGGAAAAGGAAAAACCAATACTACTGAGTTGGGTTAGGTCAATGTGAACTAATAACTTAGATTTTTTGTCGATTGGTATTCGTTGGTTTACTTCTACTTCCAAAAAGAATATGATTATCTTAAAACAATGGTACAAATAAAAAACTTTATATATAGATTGTCATAACATTTTTAAAATAGTTGGAAAATAGGGGAAAATCTTTCAAATGCTTTGATGGATGGATGGGCAGTAAAAAAAAAAATCATGATTATCTTATTTTCCTTTTTGATACTTTCCATTGACTGAAAAATCAGAATTAAAAAAAAAAGAAAAAAGAAGTAAAGTAAAATCAAGTTGTAATTATTTCCACACATTAATAGGTCCACTAACATCGTCGTACAAAGCCAGATAAATTATAAAAAAAAAATCAACTTTAGAAAAACGAAAGGCAAACTTTCATCTAGTAACAACATATTGCAATAAAAAACTATGAATTTCAAATGGCATTCGTAGGATATTGCTGTAGAAAAAGTTGAAGCATACGACAAGGAAATGGGTTGGAGCCGACAGTTTCAAAGATGCCATCTCATCTCAATGACTAATTTGTCAGGAAAAAAGGTAAAATTACAAAATGAACATTGCCCAAATGAAAGTTGAGAGGCTGTAGAGACAAAATACACGTGAACTGAAGGGCTAAAATACGAAATTTACGCAGAACCAAGATCCCATTTTTCTTTTTTCCAAGTCAATGGATCAAAAAAATAATAATAATAAATCCAATTGACCCCTGTTCCTTTCCATTCCATTCACTATATAGCTAGCCTTCTTCTCTAAGCTTGAAAAGAAATACTATAACTGCATCAGTTGTAAAGCCATCTTGTAGATCCAATGTCAAAGGAGACGAAACCCAAAGTAGTGTGCTGTATTGGCGACGTCCATGGATACTTCACCAAGCTGGAGAACCTATGGCGAAACCTCGAGTCTGCAATCGGGGCCTCGGAGTTCGACTCTGCCACCATCATCTTTTTGGGGGATTATTGCGACAGGGGGCCAAATTCTCGAGAAGTGATCGAGTTCCTAGTCTCATTACCATCCAGGCATGCAAGGAGAGAGCAAAAAAGAAAAGAGAGGGCAATGCCCCTTTAAATTCATCTTAGATTAAAACATATTATATAAAAGTGTTTCTTTTTCGAGATAAAAATTTACATATTTAAAAAGTTAGAATGTAAAATTTTGTCTCATTGGTATAGGTATCCAGAGCAAAAGCAGGTGTTCGTAGCAGGGAATCACGAGTTCGGGTTGGCGGGGTTCCTGGGGCTCGTGGGGGCTCCGACGGATGGGTCGGGGTTCGAGGGGACGTGGAAGGGGTTCGAGGAGAGGGAGGAGGAAGAAGGGTGGTACAAGGGTGAAGGGTATGAGAAAATGCATCTGCAAGCGAGGATGTGGGGTGGGACTACAAGGGAGAGATTTGATGCTTATGGGATTGAGTTTATGGGGTCAGTTTACGACGCAGCGCCAACATTTGAATCCTATGGTGTTCCTCATGGATCTCCTGGTATCTCATCTTATCCTTTCCTATCCTTTCTTTTCCCTTTTACTCATTGTTGTGCTGTGATGTCATATTACCTAAACGGCTAAAAACCACTTTCAGCTTTTTGATTTTACAATGAACCCCTAGTAATTTTGTATTCTAATTATTTTATCTTTTAAAAAATGTGATTGTATGTTTATTTTTTTTATTATTATTATTTTTAGTTCAACAACGTTAGTGGGTGAAGGAATTCAAACTTCTTTAGTCGAAGGTAGATACCAATTACCATTGAGCTAAGCTCATCAATAATTGTGAAAATGTATAAATGATATTTTTAATTATTTTATTTCCTAAAAACGGTGTTGATGTAGGTTTAATCTTTAAAAATAAAAATGTCTTTTGATTTTTTCAATGGTTAGGGAATAAACTAATAATTTCCTCTTTTGGTCCTTAGGTAAAATTACTTCTAATTTTAGCTTTTGATAATTATTTGGACTAGTAATCTATATTTTCTAATTATGTAATTTAATTTTACTTTTTATATCTTGATTAACACAATAAATTTTAACTGTTTATATTTTTAAATTTATGAAATTAATTTTAATTGAAAATTAATAATGTCATTATTCATATTAGATTACATGGGGTTCCATCAATGAGGTGACCAGTTTTTTTTTTTTTTTGAACCGAATACTCGTTTTGGGTTTTTTATTTTATTTTTATTTTTTATTGGACCGAATACCTGTTTGGGCTTCATGGGCTCTGATACTATATTAAGATTACATGAGGTTCCATCTCAAAACCAATTGGCAATGGGAGGAGTAACTCATATATCTTATAAATTGTGAGGTCACTTTTTATCTTTCAGATGTGGGATCCTCAATAATTCATATCCAATTAACTAATTGTTCTATCCAATACCTAAATAGAGAAGAGACACAAGGAAAAATTTTGGGTGTTTCATTGCTAAGGATTGTTCTAGTTGTTTGAGTACATATATGTAACAATAATATTTGATCAAAGTGGCCAAAGTGAGCTTAATTGGCATGTAACTTCAACCAAAAGATCAGAAATTTGAATCTCCCTCCATCCCCAAATGTTGTTTTTTTTTTTTTTTTGAACGAAATGTTGTTGTACTCAAGAAAAAAAAAAGTTTGATCAACGTGCTAATTACTCTTGGATTGCTGAGTAACATTCTTGAAAACAAGTGTTTGACAATTATTCCTTTATTTTTTTTCTCGGTTTTAAGAAATATTCCTAAAATTGTATACAAAATTTAGAAATCTTTTTATGTCCTGTATCTTGTTTTTCAAATACATAAATAAATTTTTTTACTTTATCATTACTTACTTATTAATTACATAAAAAAATATTTGAAAAATTAATTATAACATAATAACTTAATTTTATTTAATTATTTTTTTATGTACAACTTAGGTGTTGTTGAATAACTGTTTCATTTTCTGTTTTTGGCCTTTAGTTTTTCATTTTTAAAAAATTGGCCTGTTTAAATAGAGAAATTATTCGATGATGCCGCCACAATGTGACTGGTAGTTTTTCACCGTTGGGTGTGGAGAGAGAAGTACTTCAAATTTATATCCAATGATTATTAAGCAACATGAAAATTATTGAATCTACATCTAACGGTCATTATGAGACAACCACATTGTGGCGGCCTCATTGAATAATTTTTCGTTTAAGCAGTAGTTTTTAAAAACAATTTTTGTTTTCTTAAAATCTCACCTTTTTTTTTCTAACATTAAAATTTCTTTTCTCCTTACATATCTCTTCAGCGAATCTCTCTCTCTAAACTTTTTTCATCTACACTTTTGTACTTTAAAAAAAATCCTCTAAAAAAATAATTTATCCTTCTCTTTCCAAATTTTCATTTTACTTCTCTTTCTCTTCTAAATCTCTCTCTCATTTCTTTCTTTAAAATTTAAATATTTTTCTCAAAATTTGTCCCCTCTAAAATTTATTTCTCTATCTTTCTTTCTCTAACCTATCAAGTATCAACATATATACCTCTAACTTTAATTTTCTCTTACACTGAAAAAAAAAAGCAAAAAACTTTAATTTTTTCTTTCGAAATTTTGTCTCTAAATTTTCTGTCACCGTATACTTTTTTTTTTCTTTCTATTTTTTCTTTTCTTTTTCTAACATAACATTTGTTTCTTTTAACTTTACTTTCTTTCCATATATTTTCTTTCTCCAAAATTTCTCTTTTTCTATATAAAATTTCTCTCTCTCCAACATTTCTCTCTTCCTCTAATTAATACTCTCTTTAATGTATCTCTCCCTCTCTAACGTTTATCTCCCTAAATCTTTTTCTCTATCTCTCTAAATTCACTCTCTAAAAAGCTTATTTTATCTCTCTCAATATTTATTTACTTTCGATTACTTATTTTCTTTTGGTTAAAATGTCATTTTGGTCATTGTACTTTGAGTTTCATTTCATTTTAGTCTATATACTTTTAAATGTCCAAATTTAGTCTATGTACTTTTAATAAAGCTTAAAATTGTCTCTATTATTATTTTATTGTTAACTTTTCTTAAAAAATGTAGTATCTATTAGCTTTTTCTCTATAAATTTTTTTAAATATATTTACATTGTGTCTTTTCTTGCACGGAAATTATTATTATTTAAACTATCAATTTTGATTAAAATTAAATTCAAAGTAACGGTAGAGACTAATTTTAAGTTTTATTAAAAATACAAGAATTAAATTTGAACTTTTAAAAGTACAATGACTAAAATAGAATGAAACTCAAAGTAGATGGACCAAAATGATATTTTAACATTTTCTTTTCTAGCATATCTCTTTATCTCTCAAACTTTAAAAAAAAAATACAAAAAACAATTATAAGGTATGATTTTTGTTTATTAAAAAACAAAAAATAAAAAATGGATGTAATAGAAAAACCAAAAACCAAAGTGGTCATCACACGTGGCTTAATCTTTTAAATTAGAAATTTTAGAGAAGAATGAAACAAGAGTAACGGTAAACATACTTTTAAAAAGAAAAAACAATTACGAAACACGTTCTTGCTTTTCTTGTTTAAAAACAAATAGCAATAAACACGAAAGGAAAAAACAAGCACATAAGTGCTAACAAACATTCTTGTTATAATTTTGTTTAAAATCTAACTAAATAATGTACCTAGTACTATTGTTTCGTCAGATTTGGTGAAAGCAGTACCTGAAGAACACAAGAAGTTCCTTTCCAATCTGGTTTGGGTTCATGAAGAGGCAAGTCTCTCTCAACCTAAAACAACATATAATTAATAATATGTCAGAATTGCAAGAAAAAAAAAAAAAACAACAAAGTTTAAATATAATGTTTGTAATTAATTCCAGGATGATGTAAGCTTGGAGACCAAAGATGGCATCAGAAACTGCAGATTGATAGCAGTCCACGCAGGTTTAGAGGAAGGGAAAGATGTTGAAGAACAACTCAAGCTTTTGAAAGCCAAAGAAACCAAATTTCCCAAAATAATGGGTCTAAGTGGGAGGAAAAACGTTTGGAATATCCCAAAGGTGAAATATCACTTTAAACACTCTTAAAAACTCTTTTTTTTTTTTCTCTTTTCAAATGGAAAATGAATGAATTAATTACTTGAAATAATGTTTGCAGGAACTATCTGAGAATAATGATGAGAAGCCAACAATTTTAGTGAGTGGACACCATGGAAAGCTTCACATTGATGGCTTAAGATTCATCATTGATGAAGGTGGCAGCGCGCCTGAGGTTAATCCTTTAGCTGCAATTCTGCTTCCCTCCATGAAAATTGTTCGTGATACTGATCAGTTTTAATTCTCCAATTCTAGAACATGAAAATGGTGGTTTGCTCTGAGTCCTTGTACTGAGTTTAATGGAATAGTGGAAATTGGAAGAGAGGTTCTAAATTTCCTAATAAAGTTATATTTCCCAATTTTTGTTTTTACTAAATGGGTACGTAAACAAGGTTTAAAGAGAAAATTGGAGAATCAAATTACAAAACACTACGACAAATATATGACCGTGGTTTTTTTCGATTAGACCACAGCTTTGTGATTGTGGTCTACTTTGATGTAATCTTGATCAACTTTTTATTTGGTCAAGTTTCAAAAATGGTAGACTTATTGAATCAACTACAAGAGTTACTTTCACTCATGCAAATCAAAGGACAAGCTCTCAAAGGAAAAAGTCCATTACTCACTTAGGATTAGGATCGAGTCACATATAATCATCTTGTAAAATATTAATATTCTCAATTAACGGATTTATAAAGACAGATTAAATATTTCGTCGTCCAGTCTTATACAAACTCATTGTATATGTAGTGAGCGGCTAAGTCGAACAAAATATTGGTGGGTTGGAATCTCTGCAAAAGAAAGTCTGCCAAATGCAAGTATACATTGTCTATAAGTAATATCTACATTATTCCATAGTATATATCGATCCCATATGTTAAGAATTTGGTGGAGCCAAAATATCGAAATTGATGGACAACCCATCGCACGCAGGCACAAAATTTGTAGGCAAATGGGCCTTGGCCCATTTGTAAGTTAGGTCACCTGAAATTATACATACATACATATATATATATATATACTTTATGTAGCATGGCTGCAGCTTTGTGATTGGATTTTACCGAGAGCAAGTGTCCTTTCCAATTGCCATTTTTTTTGTGCGGCTGTAGCAATTCTTCAAGTTGAAGATTATTTCGTGTGGTTTTGTGCAGTCTAACAGCATGTGACAGTGAATGATTTGAAGAGAATAGTGTGTATTCTTTATTATTGGGGTTGAGGTTTTTTCTTTGTTGTTTATCCCAAGCTATCGAGTTGTGATACTTGGAAGTCAATAGTCATTGTTGCGCTATTGAGGGTTAGTTTGTGACGCGAGTTTGAGGCTTATTGTAATCTCTCATTTAGTAGAACCTGCAATTGCAGAAACTGGACGTAGTTCCGAGTTTGGGGCGAACTAATATAAACTTCGGTCTCGTTCTCTTTTCCCTATATCTCTTTAAATTATTATTTGTGACTTTTGTTTGGTTGGCTTATTCTGTGGAATGGGAGAATTAATATTGTAGTAAATTATTATTATTATATTATTATTTTTTCTCCCAACACCCATAGAGACTATTGTAATTCGAATGAGGTTTTAAGTGAAAATCTTATTAGAGAGCAACGTTGTTACCAAGAAAATACATGAGAAGTTGTTATCTGAAAGGCTAGAGGTGCAAATAAAAAAGAGGTGCAAAGATGTGAATGGGAATGTGGGGATTCAAATATGTTTCTGCCCTTAAGTGAGAATGTTGTCTATATTTGCCTGCATGCTTAATTTCCGCGAATTAAAGTACTCAATATAGTGAATCAAATTCTACTCCTATTCACCCTTAACGGTCTAAATGATTGAACCTATATTCAAACTTAGATTAATCAACACACAATCCTTTTTTATTATATAGGTGTTGTCCTATGTCTATGGTCAAGCATCAAAGATCTATGTCTAGGCTCTTTTCCTAAATTGACTTTATGAAATCAGTGCTTTATCCAACCTTTTCAGTATTGAATTTCAACTAAGTATGTAAATCAAAATGGCTAGTTTAGACTTACAATAAACCTTAAAATCAATAAAGTCAAACTACACTTGAGTACTGGGCAAATGTGAGAACAAATATATTAAACTTTTCTCATCGTTTGGGGGCATCCACACATTCGAGTCCCAAATGGGGTTTTTAGCTCATGATGAATGAAAAATTAATGAAGCACTTTATTAAGATAAAGGAAAATGTCAATATGATTACATGTGATAAATGAAATGACTAAAATAAAAACAAGAACAAAATAGTTGAGATCTTTGAAAAGAAGAGAAACTCTCGAATAATATCACTCAATGTAATTCAATTCAGCCTTTGTCAAGGAGAATTGAGCTTTGTACAATCCTAACTCTCGAATTGGTTGCTAGAAAATAGGCCTGCACTACAACATTTTGAGGTTTTGCAGACGCAACATTGCGTCGGCAAAAGTTATATTTGCGTCGGCATAAGTCGTTGCTAACGAAAACTTTTCGTCAGCAATTTTCGTCGCCCAAACTGCGTCAGCTTATCTTTTGCCGACAGAGAGTAGCTTGCGTAGGTAGTAAATTTTTTCAACCGACGCAACAAGTGTCGAGATAAAGTACAATAAAACAACTTCGATCCAACTAATGTTGACACTATCTGCATCGGCATAAGGTTAACCGAATCTAATTTATTCAACTTTCTCCCAACGCTTGCTGCGGCGGCAGATATGCACATTATTATTATTTTTATTTTAGAATTTTAAATTTTTTTTAACAATACCTACTAGCTTATAATACCTTAAAGTTCATAATTGAATAACCAAAATATTATCATTGGTATGAATGCGTAATCATAATATCATCAAAGTCAATACATATTCGAGAAGTATGAAAATTATAAAAAAAAAAAAACATCCAACATATCCAGTATAATTCAATACATTATCCAGATAAAATAGTATGTTGTCTAAAGAAAATACATTCAAAAGAAAGAAATTTCTGTTGTAAAAGACACCACTTCTTCTATGCTCCAAAAGTCACCTTGAAGATTACACTCATAGAGCTATAGATCTAAATGAAAAAAAAGGAAATAATAAGAAAAAAAATTTAACCTAAATAGAAAAAAAAAAATTAGAGATAGGAAAAGAAAATGTTCATAACTACATTTGACCTTGAAAATGGCTAAGAAGTGTTTAAAGTGCCTAAGTCTCCTATGAGGGCCAAGACAAAATTGAACGTTCCCTAGACGAGCTTCAAGCCCAAAGAACCAACTCTCGAAGCTAGCCAAGTGTTCAAAACATGTCTAAATGCACTAAGAGGCGAAAAACTATCTAGAAATGACCCTGAGGCATCTACCTCGTCCCAAAGTGGCCTAAAAGAGTCAAAAAGTGTCCAAAGTGTCTTATGGGGGGGCCAATTGAGCATGCCCTAGGCAAGCTTTACACCCAAAGAACCCACTCTCGAGGCTAGTGAAGTGTCCAAAACGTTTCTATGTGCACTTGGAAGTGGAAACCTAGCTAGAAATGACCCTGGGGCATCTACCTCGCCCATCAAAAACTTAAAAGTGACCTAATAGAGTAAAAAAAAGTCCCAAAATGTTCTATGGGAGCCAAAAAAAAAACTTGAACGTGCCCTAGGCTAGCTTCACACCCAAATAACCCACCCTCGAAGCTAGCAAAGTGTCCAAAATGTGTCTAAGTGCATTTGGAAGTATAAACCTAGCTAGAAATGACCTCGAGACATGTAGCCCATCCCTCGAAAACTTCAAAATGGCCTAAAAGAGTAAAAAAAGTGGCCAAGTGTCTTATGGGAGCCAAAAAAAAACTTGAACGTGCCCTAGGCTTCACACCCAAATAACCCACCCTCGAAGCTAGCAAAGTGCCCAAAACGTGTCTAAGTGCACTTGGAGGTAGAAACCTAGCTAGAAATGACCCCGAGACATGTACCCCGTAAGGCCACTCTACCTCTAAAGCTATGAGCGTAATGACCTAAGTGGCTACCATAACTGCAGGATAGCCACTCCAACCCTAAAGATATGAGTGTGATACACTTTAACCCACCTCTAAAACTACTAAATGCATAAAGTGGCTACCATAACTGCAGGATAGCCACACAAACGTACAAACAGTTCATGTTATTAATAATGTACATACATCACACAAATTTAGTATGTATACCTAGTGGTTTGAAGATCCTTCTCCCTGCCTTCCATCCATGTACTTGGCGAATTCAACCCATCTTTCTTCCCATGATGACAACTTTGTCATTAAGTTACCAATCTCAGCTTGCATCTACTCTACTTTCTTCTCAAGCTGTTTTTCACGTTGGAAAGACGACGTGACACTAGATGACTGTTGGGATTTATGCCCTAGAGCCTCGTAATTAATTAATTATTTAATAATTAATAATAATTTTGATTATTTTATTTGCAATATAATATTATCCATTATATGAAAAATCGAAAGTTATTAGTGTAATCTTGAACAGTATGTGGTTGACATACGAGAGGATCAATGTTCAAAAAATAACCTAAAGGGTCATAGTATATGGATAAGGTTGGGTGTCTTATCCTGGTAACACTATTGATACGGCCCACTTTGTAATAGTTACAAATGATTTGATCCAAATGATTCATGTGGAGACATGTGAGTGGGGGTATCTTATACAATGAGTTTGTATAAGACTGGACCACGAAATATTTAATCTATCTTTATAAATCCGTTAATTGAGAAGATTAATATTTCATCAGGATGATCATATGTGACTCGATCTTAATCTTGAGTGAGTTATGAACTCCTGCCTGTGAGGGCTTGTCCTTTGATTTGCATGGGTGAGAGTGGCTTTTGTAGCCGATTCAATATGCCTACCATTTTGGGGACTTGACCAAATAGAGAGCTGGGAACATAATCTCACAAGATGGAATTCACTCCTTCCCATATAGGGTAAGTAGATGAGTAGTTCCCTTAAGTGCTGATTTCGGGACTTGAACAATGGGGCCCCACCCTCTCATTCGCCCGAGAGGAACTTAGTTTATAATTATATTATAAACAAATTGTTCATTCGAGGATCAGTGGTACTTAAGGTGCAAGATGTAATTATAGGGGTAAAATGGACTTTTGAACCAGCTGTAATTACGAACAACTCGTGAAGGATCGACTTGCATGTAGTGATTATATCAATGGACACAACTTGTCCTACAGTGCATAAGAGTGCAACTTTAGGTCTATAGTGGAGTGACCCAAGAGTTAATGAATGAAAATTGATTAATTAAAGAGTTTAATTATTTAATTAATTTTATATCATTGGAGCTTATAATCTGTAGGTCCATAAGGTCCCCTTGCTAGCTCATAGTAACACTAATAGATCAATTTAGTTGAAAGAAAAATTTGAAATGTTCAAATTAATATTTAATTTGAAGTGTTCAAATTAATATTTAATATATTAGATATATTAAATATAAAAGAGGAAAATATATTGATTGTATTTGATACATTAAATATTAAAATTTTAAATGTTCATATTTAATATTTAATTTGAAGTGTTCAAATTAATATTTAATATATTAGATATATTAAATATAAAAGAGGAAAAAGAAAAATTTGAAATGTTCAAATTAATATTTAATTTGAAGTGTTCAAATTAATATTTAATATATTAGATATATTAAATATAAAAGAGGAAAATATATTGATTGTATTTGATACATTAAATATTAAAATTTTAAATGTTCATATTTAATATTTAATTTGAAGTGTTCAAATTAATATTTAATATATTAGATATATTAAATATAAAAGAGGAAAATATATTGATTGTATTTGATACATTAAATATTAAAATTTTAAATGTTCATATTTAATATTTAATTTGAAGTGTTCAAATTAATATTTAATATATTAGATATATTAAATATAAAAGAGGAAAATATATTTATTGTATTTGATACATTAAATATTAAAATAATTAATATATATTTGATATATTAAATAAAATATATTTATAGAATTTGAATAAGATTCAAATAAATAAATATTGTAGTAGATTTGAATGAGATTCAAATAAATATAAGATATATTTTAATATATTAGATATTAAAATATAATATTTTAATTATGGCAAAGATTTTCCCTTGGTCTCTATAAATAGGACCCTTGGGTTGAGCCATTCTTCACAACACACATCTCCTCAATAGAGAGAATTAGATAATTCTCTCTAGACCTCTTCCTCTCCAATCTCTTGGGGATTTTCTTTCAAGAGGCTCCCACAAGCCTTGGTCCTGTGTTCGAGTCATAGCCAGGAAGACTTTGTGGAAAAGATAAAGATCCGCCAAAATATTCTCAATAATATTATTTTCAAGGTATTTATTACTTAACCTTTGTATTTTAGTTTAATTCTAAATAAATCAAAGACGATTCCTATGCTTCCGCTGTGGGTTTAATTCGATTATTCCCTTCAACGACGAGCTAGGTTTTGGGTCCCAACCAAGACCTTTTATGTGCCCTGATCGAGTACCCAAAACCTTTTTACAAACTTCTAGCTGTGAGATTGGCTCAGATCCTTCTTGTGATGGTGCGTGCATGAGTTTAGCATTTCCAACTACATTGATAATGCAATGGGGTAAGAAATGTTGATAAACATATAAATTTATGCAAGATGACAAAATAGAACTTACGTATGCATCTCTCGCATTGTCGTTCACCCATCCATCTTTTATGGAGAAGTGACTTTCGTGAAACAAATCCACCTGGCCCACATCATGACCCTTTTGTATCTTCTAAAAATCAAAGACACACACTATTAGTCATAATAAGGAGATAATGTAAAAAAATGAGTTTTTGCCTTACCAATTCATTCTGCACTTTAACAAACAACTTGGCCCTAGTTCGGTGGTTGTAAGGGAGATTTGATCGACATTTTTATTTGTCTCCGTTTTTTTCTAAAATAATTTAGGGTTAGTATATCGAATTAAGTGATGAGTTATACGCATGCATATAATTACAACATAAAAATGTACCTTCCATTCAAGGGTCTCCCATCTATCACATAACATATTCCAATTAGTTGGATCATCAATTCTTTCCGGTGGATTTGCATGAGCCTCCATAGGGTCGTCAAACTCACAGTAGTGCTTATGCAAGTCCGCCCTATATTCTTTAAATGTATTTGATATCTGTCGCTCTATGTATCTATGGATATGCTCCTTAGACAAGTCCACAATGAAGTATGTCTGTATAGTCAATAATAACTATGTAAGCATCCATTAATGATTCAATTCACAGTATTGTAATGCATATTAACTTAGGTGAACTTACTAAGAGTCGATCTTTTATGCCGTCTCAAACTTCCTTTGGGACCACACTCCACGTTTTGTAACGCAGTGGAATTGTATCTTGGGTGATAGTATCAATGGCTCCACTAAACTTTGTGGCATTAGCAAACACTGGTTTGCCGATCTTCTCATCAATCTTGATGAGTATCCTACCATGTGCGTCGACATACCGCTCTAACTCAATCCTCCAACTATGCCCTCTCAACCTCTTGCCTTGCGATCTAGAGACTGCTCTAGATCGTGATCTAGATCCTGAAACAATGATGAATTAACTAATTAGACAATGGGAAACATTTATAAGTATAAGTTAATATGCTCAAATTATTACTTGAAGCTCGTGTACGTCCTGATCTTGACTTGGATGCACCATCACTCTAGTATCTCACATATATATAAGACACTTAATTATAAAATAAGTCACTCAATTATAAATAAGAAGCACATATTTAATTATAAATTATGAAATTGAAATGCATAAATTATTACACTTATTCGCTATCTTGGTTATCAGAATCTACATATTAAAGTGAGCCCGAACTATCTTCAGTAGCAACTTCCTCGTCTTTAGGTTCATCATTTATAAAATCATCGTAGTTTGAGGATGTTACACTCTTATTTAAGTGTTTTTTAACAACTTGAGGTTGAACAACAACTGGGTCAACATCATCTCTACATAATATAGCATCATGTACGAAGTCATCTACCTTAATCACCCTAGATACTTCTAACAACTTTATTTCGTCATTTTCTAGGTCTCCGACTTCTTGAATGTTCCATACATGTATATTTGGGACAATTTGCACCACTTTCCACTTATTTCCAAGTTTGAGGTCATTAAGGTAAAAAATTTGTTTGGCTTGAGTAGCAAGAATGAAAGGGTTGTCTGTATACCAATAATTGGATGTGTTAATTGACTTAAACCCTAAATCCACATGCACTTTCTTTTTCTTAGCATCTGTGTCAAACCATTTGCATCTGAAAATGATCACACGTCTTCTCTTCGCTTATTCTAAGTCCAAAACATCGTGTAATACACCGTAGAAATTCATTTCATCTCCTTCAGTTTCTCTGGGTACCATGACTCCACTATTCTTAGTAGCTCGACGATTGTCACGCTCTATACAGTGGAAACGAACTCCATTGACAATGCAACCACTGTAAGAGCGAACTTGATTAGCGCTAATGAGCAAAGATCATTAGATGCTTCTCCCCTTTCACGTAATGAGTAAATTTGAAATTTTTTGTAGATTAACATATAGGTTTTAACCCATTATTGAAGATCAATCTTCAAACTTGAGAAGTTCACTTACATGAGCTTTGAACCAATCAGGAAATTGTAGTTGATGCATTCTATATAAGTCTAATTTGCTCTCCGTCTGAGAACGAATCAATCTTAAATGTTGCCTATTTATAAATAATAACAAATAGAAAGAAGGAAAATTCGACCTTAAGTATGTGATTCGAAGTTGAAAATTAAGAATGTTAGGTAAATCAATAATAATTTGAAACATACCTACGATACGATTGTATCTTAGAATAGTTGTTCAATATATACCAATGTGCCATTTGTTTCTCGTTTTCAAATAACGTCCTCATAGTAAAACCCCTCAACCCTCGTGCGTTTTGCTTGAACACTTCAAAATCCCCACACTTAGCACCATAAAAAATTAAGTCATTGTTACGTGCATCCCTATTGAACCTCGTTTCTATCCCAGTTAGATACAACGAGAAGAAAGTCAAAGATTCATTCATGATAAATGCTTCTGCTATGGAACCCTCGGGACAAGCTTTGTTTCGCACATCCAACTGTAGCTAACTAGACCAACCACAATCATTTCATGTGGTAAGTGAACTGCAAGATGCACCATTACATCAAAAAAGGCTGGTGGGAAGTTTTTTTCAAGTTTACAGAGTACGAGTACAATATCTGCTTCCAACTGGTCTAGATCACTGATTTGTATTATCTTCGCACATAGATCAACTCAACAACAGCTGTACACACATCCTTTCGTAGGTATGCCCAAACAACAATAGGAATAAGTTGTTGAAGTAGAATATGAGAGTCGTGAGTCTTCAAACCCCATATCTTTCCATCGTTCACACTCACACATCTTGATATGTTTGAGACAAACACATCAGGAAATTTAAGAACTTACAAAAATCTACACTCTCACTAGCAGTCAATGTATACGCAGCATGTGGTTTCACAACCTTAGTTCCTTGCTTTTGCAAATGTTCAAATCTTCAAGATCCAAATGGGCATTGGTCATATCTTTTGTTTTTTCCCTCAATGTTCAATAAGGCCCCGAGTAAGTTGTCACATACATTTTTTTAAATATGCATGACATCCAGCTTATGTCTTAACAAAAGCTTAGACCAATAGGGGAGTTCAAAGAAAATGTTTTTTTTGGTCTAATTGATAGTACGCTTTCTTTTCTTATTTTGTTTGGATGGATGTGTACTTAACAATGGAAATTGTAACACATTTACTTGTTATATGATCTCATTTCCATCCATTACAATGGGTGGAGGTCTACGCTCAAACTTCCCATCATGTTGTTTACTCCTACGCCAACTATGATTGTCGGGAAGATAACGTCGAAACCCTCGTGCGTTTTCCCATCATGTTCTTTTCAAATGAAACATGCTTGATAACCTTTTGTACTCCATCCATACAAGTCTCCATAAGCAAGGAAGTCATTGATGGTCCACAACAAACATGCATGTAACTTAAGGTATTCTCCACTCATGCAATTATAAGTGTGCACACCATTATTTAACAACTTTTTCAACTCCTCTATCAATGGTTGTAAATATACATAAATTTCTTTTCCAGGAGACTTCGGTCCAGGAATAAGAAAAAGACATGAAAAAATTAGATTCTTTCATGCACATCCAAGGTGGAAAATTGTATGGAACAAGCACCACGGGCCACATGATGTAGGCAGTACTCATATTCTCGAATGGATTAAACCCATCTGAAGCTAATGCTAACCTAACATTCCTTGAGTCTGAAGCAAAATGAGGGAACTCTCTATCAAAATGCTTCGACCTAGGTGTCGTAACACACCTTCAGCTTCAACTCGTTTGTCCTTATGTCATATCATTTCAGAAGCAATATGTTTCGAGGAAAACAATCGTTTCAACCTCGGTATTAGAGGAAAATGACGTAATATCTTATGTGGAATCTTCTTACCCTTTCCATCCTTTATTTGATATCGGGACTCACCACATATTGGACAACTTTAGCAATCAGCAAATTCTTTCCAAAATAATACACAATCGTACTAACAAGCATGAATGAGCTCATATCCTAGCCCTAAGTCACGTAGTTTCCTCTTACCTTCATAGAATGAACCAGGTATAGATGCACCAGAAGGAAATGCGTCTTTTAATAATTCTAGTAACATATCAAACAATTTATTACTCCAATTATTGAGCACCTTGATATGCATCAACTTCACCAAGAAGTTCAACAACGAAAATTTTGTACAACTAGGTACAATTGGTTACGTGCTTCAGCCAACAACTCCTCAAAAGTGTATGAAGTATCCCTTTCTTCACTGTTAGCGGGCATTTCATCCCCAAAGTCTTCTTTATCATCTACATCATCTTCTTCTTCCCCTTCTATCATCGGCCCTTGCAAATCAACTAGAAGTTCAAACATCTCGTCATCATCATTATTTATGAGCATGGACTTTTTCTCTACTTAACCCATCATCTACTAAAGAAGTCCCGTCTTTTTGAAATCGAGCCAAGTTTGGTGGTTCTCCATGATAAATCCATTGACTGTATGAAGGAGATATTCCATATGTAAATAAATGTCGTTCCAATCCATCCAATGATTGCGACATTGAATTCTGACAATCCTTACATGGGCATCTCGTTTTTCCCGCCTCATTTACATGACTTTTTGCCACTTCTAGAAATTGTACAACTCCTTCAATAAACTCTCTTGAGAATCTATCTCTAAGCTTAATCCAATCCTTATTCATCCTCGAATATACTTGGTACATAACTTTGTGAATTAGTACAAATGGACAAAGTTCAATCCTGTAGGGATTAAGACAAAAAGTTAGATTAACTTTTTTCCAGATACCTAAGGAATTTGGTTCAACAACAACTTTTAGGAACTTGTAAAGATCGACGAAAATCTAATGATCCAAAGCTTAATCCAATCAAGTGGTTCAACTATGACCTAAACAAACCGAATTGATTTTGGAGATGGAAACTTACTATAGCTATTGAGAGCTTAGCACAATTTCTCTTATCAGTGCTAATTTTCATAATATTTAAATTTTTGGAACGAAATAAATATGAAGATCTTGAAAAAATAAGTCTTTAACTTTTGAGTCTTGTAGTGAATTAACTTGCATTAAATTTTAGATAGAATTTAATGCAAGTACATATAAGGCACAAAAAAGAGGTCAAAACCAAAATCCCTAAAAAGTGTCAAACACACTCTAAATCTCATAAACTAACTAACTTATAAAGTGCCTAAGTTGAACTAAAAACATATAACTTGCCCAAACTCACTCCACATCCAACAAACTCACCCAAACACACTCTCAATTTCAAACACACCTAAACACACTTAAAATCTCACAAACTCACTCAAACTACTTAAACTCTAAAAAAATTTTCTAAAACTTACTAAAACACTCTTCAAATATCACAAACTCACCCAAACTTACTTAAAAACTAACAAAACGTATCTAACTCACTCAACCTCACTCCAAATCCAACAAACTCACCCAAGCACATTCTCAATCCCACAAACACAGCTAAACACACTTCAAATCTCACAAACTCACTCAAACTACATAAATGCTAAAACATTTGTCTAAAACTCACCAAAGCACACTCTAAATACCACAAACTCACCTAAACTTACTTAAAAGCTAACAAAACGTATCTAACTCACTCAACCTCATTCCAAATCAAACCATTATCAGGCTAATTACCATTGCATGTGTTTTCTCCTCTATTACTAGTAAGTTAATAAGTCACACAATTATCACAAATATTTTGACCTTGTGCTTCCCTAAACTCAAAATATGTGAACTAAAACATGCTAATAGCCACCATATCTATATTGTCTATTGAAAAGAAAGATCTTAAGATCAATCTATCTTGAAGTAGCCATGTCTATATTATAACAATCATATGTTTCCATAACACAAGGTAGAAGAAAAAATCATACAAAGCAAATTCAACAAGACAGTCATCGCTACTTCATAATTTGCATTAGAGAAACAAGAAATTAAAAGCATATGCTTGAAATTATGTAGTATAATAGCAGAATGCCTAATACAATATGGCCTTAATAAGATTACAAAGTTCATAATTGAGTCTCCAAAATCCTTAATCAACAAAACTTTTGGACATATTAGACATTAATATCATGTAAAACAAAATCACCTTAAGCATTTGATTACTTGAAACAATATTCTAAGAATAACACAACATACACACTCGTGGTCAATAACTCAACACTCATAAAACATCAAAGAACAGTAGAAAAATTGCAACATACAACAACAAATTGGTTTTTCAGATCAAGCGTTTCAAAGAAATACGTGAAACCTCAAAAACATATTGAACAAAACCAAAACCAAATAAAACATTTTGGAGGTTTTACTTCACTTCCTTTTAATTATATGTTGTCACACAACCTTAAGCATGAAGATAAAGTCTTCATTAACCACTCCAACTCAATAACATATATAAATAGTTTATTCAATCCAAACAACATTTTTTCGCAAATCATGCATGGATGGTGAAATTGCCACACTACAAAATAAAAGAATAGAAACCGTTCTGTAGGAAAGAGAAATTGGCTATGTGAGATATGATGACAATGATGAATATGCTATCTGCTTATGTCTTACCTCACCACAAGATATTTCAAAGAAATTGTGAACTTCAGCCTGAGATGTACCTATAAACAAAAAATAAAACAATTTTAAAATATTTGAAAACCACAATATCCATTTTAGATTCTCTTTATTTCTCTCTCTACAAAACACATAGTGGAGAAGAACTGACATGCACAAAAAGGAAGATAAAATGACTAGTGAATCTCGATATACATTATCAAATAAACACATAATGAAAGAACAAATAATTCCATATCAACATCCACATCCGCACATTCAATATACTCATCACCTCAAGCAAAGTAACGTCAAAATCAGCCAACTATGCAATCTGTGCAATTGAATTTTTGCCAAAAGTTCCAGACGGATAGCAACGCAAATTCAGCCACAAAATAAATGAAAATAGTCCAACCTACCTAATTGATAGTCAAATTAGAAAAGGAAAATCTCATAGCAAATTAATTAATACCATAGAAGATTTGGAAGGCTTTGGAAAAACAATTTATATTAACCATCAATTTGAAAAGTTTGGAAAATCCATCGGCTATATCTGACTGATTTGGTGGGTCATAGAAACTTTTTTTTGATTACTCTAAACGAACTCAAAAAAAAAAAAGATTACTCAAACCAAAATGCCTCTGTTCTAACTTTCTCGTTTACTTCAATTGCTTGTTACATTCTTTTTGTGTGGCTATATAAAATGTATTTCGTTCTCATTGATTAAGACAAGGAAATGAGACAATATTCTTTCTGATATACATTTTCTAGTTCATTCTTTGTGTATTCTTTACATTTTTTTAATATAAACAAAGTCAAGAAATAATTAATTCAAGTTCCAATTATTTTTTCATACTCAAATCCGCCAAAACGTCAATACAAATGAACAAGAGAAAAGAAATTTCACCTACCGTTCTAGCTATATCACAGAGCACCGCTGGATGAAGGAGAGGAAATCAACTCGTTGCCGTTAGAACGAGAATCAACTCACCGCTATCGCTGCCAATGCACCAAGGAGAAGAAAAAATTGGGGTTGTCGCTACTAGAACATGAAGAAGATACGTTAGGTTTGGGAGAAAAAGACGGCACAAAGAGAAAGGAATGATATAGAGAAGAGGAGAAATGAACGGCGTGAAAGAAGAAATGGAGAAAATGAAGAAGAGGAAAGGAAGTAGGGTTTTCTTGCCTTTAGCCAAAACGCTCGTCTTAGGTTAAAAAAATGTGTGTTTTAATTCATTTACCTATCCCGACGAAAGATGTGTCGGGATAACCTTTAAGTTGCATCGGCATAACTTAGAATATATCCCAACGCGCGTTGCGTCGGGATAAGCAGAATATCTCGATGAATTTATTTGCGTCAGGAAAAATATCGTCGGCAAATCCAAAAATTCTTGTAGTGCTGGGGGATCATTAGAAGGGTTTTCACTCTTGACCGAATTGGATCTAGAGTTTCTTTCTTCTCTAGGGATCACAATCTAGCTCTCGCTAAGTTCAATATCCTACATCGATGGAATGTGCTCCTTAAATAGGTGTGAAGATAGTTGGTAGGTATTGAAAATGGAGTAGGAAGCATGATTGAACTGACTTTGAGTGAGACTAGGAAGTAGGTGGCACAAAATCAGCTTAATTCTTTGACCACGAAGAATTCGCTGAATTAGTCAACTGGAACTATGGGGCTGCATGGTGTTTTTCTATGCAACCACAACTGGGCGATTCTACAGATTCTACACAAAACATACAAAAAAAACAATTAAATTTTACCAAAAATAGTTATTTTTACACCAAGTCAAGTCCATTTAGTACAACATGAATATTTGCATGTATTTTTCCTAATCTTGCTTAATTTAGCTAATTTAGGCATGATAAACATTAAAATAATTTAAAAGTCCAAGGAATAAACTTGAGTTTAGAGGTAAATAACCATGGTAAAAAAGAGATCAATATGATACCCCTCTTACATGTCTCCGTATTAAATATTTGAATCAAATCATTTGTAATTATTACAAAGTGGGTCGTATCAATAGTGTTACCAGGATAAGGCACCCAACTTTATCCATATACTATAGACTCGTTAGGTTATTTTTTGAACATGATCCTCTCATATGTCAACCACATATTATTCAAAATTACACTAATAACCTACGATTTTTACATAATGGATATTATAAATTACGAATAAAAAAGAATCACATAATTATTAAATAATCATGAAATAATAAATACTTTAATTCCGAGGCTTTAAGACATAAATTCTAACATTCTCCCACTTGCACTAAAGCTGTTGTGGCATGTATCTTAGGGGATATTCTACATCCAACATGTTTTCTCACTTGCCCTAGAGAAGATGAGACATGGCTCATAATCCTAGACATTCTAGGTGATTCTCAAATACTTTAGTCTGAAGAGTCTTTTTATATAGATGAAAACAACTATTATTAAAAGTCATTTTGGTCACTACCATGATGCTTTCTCTCTCTTAATATGATTTTCTATACATTGGTATTTTCTAATTTTCTCAATATTAGCCTTTGCACCACTGTTATCATAATAAAGAGCAATAAGTTAAATCACATCTCAAACACCTTTCAAATCTTTGAGGAACTATTTGAGTCATACAAATTTTTTTTGTTGCTTCACAAGCAAAAATATTTAACTTGTATCATACTCCACCACTTAGGGTAAATTGATCTTGACATAGATTTTCCTAAATCTTCGTAAGGACTAATGTATCTTGTAAAGATCACATTCTTAACTCTATACATAAAATTTCTCATTATCTATATATACTTTGAGGAAGTTTTTAATTTTCTATTCAATAGTCATACAGTTGGTTTAACTTATATATACTAACCAACTTTATTGTATGCTAAGTCTCATTTATACATTAGATTGTCTCCTACTTAGTCGTAGATAATCAATCTTATGCTCTCAAAATTTGACGTATCTTAGGATAGTACTCTTCCTTAGACAAAATAAACTTCATGTTAGAATGATACATCAATATTCTTTGAAGTTCTGCATTGAATACTTGACCAACAATTTTGTCAATATAAGATATCTGAGACAAAAGTTAACTATTTTGTTCTTAAAATCTTTATTTGGACAAATAGAACATACCGGGTCATTCCAAATCATTCATTTGGAATTGGTTAGGTAGTCAACTCTTTATGTTAGATAGAAATCTTACATCATTCATAATGAGTACAATGTCATCAACAAAAAATATAAGAAAACTCCACTAAGCCCGCAATTAATGATTTCTTGTCTATACAAGCTTCATTAATATTTATTCAAAGTTATTGGTTTTGATACTCTTATCAAACCTTATATTCAAAGATCTAAACGTCAAATTTATTTCATAAATGAACCTTTACAATTTGAAAATTTTTTACTTTTGATATGCAAACATTCCATAAGCCAAGAAGTAATAAATCATAAATGACTTTAATGAGGACAAGTAATTCTCTTGCAATATTATAAAACCGACATGCCTGTTTAGCTTTAATAATATGCAAGGCATTAAGACCCTTCTTTTAAAAACCACTAAAGGATCCCTAATCAATAACAAGTTAGACTACCCTTAGTCATGCAATTAAGTTTTAGTCTAAACCACCCCTAATCAAGCATGAATTTAGATCAACTCAAAAATTAATATGTGGTCAAGAGATTAAAAGCATTAACCACATAAAAGCATGAATGGAATTAAGAAAATCAATCATGAAATTCAATTAATCACATAATGTCTATATGCTACATCAATCCCTAAGATACAAAAATTTAGCCACTCATGTTCACTATTACAGAATCTAAATTCTTAAACAACTCCATAACTAAAAACTACAGGATTAAGGGAAAGAAGAATAAAAACTTATAGGGATTTATGTCCTAATGCCTCGTAATTATTGATTTAATATTTAATAATTATTTCATTATTTTTATTTTCAATTTATATTATCTATAACATAAAAATCCAAGGTTATTAGTGTAAACTTGAATATGATATGATTGACAAACGGAATGGTCATGTTCGAGAAATAACCTAAAAGGTCTATAGTATATGGATAAGGTTGAGTGCCTTACCATTAATTAAGAAGATTAATATTTCAATATGATTGTCATTTGAGACTCGATCTTAATCTTGAGTGAGTTATGAACTCCTGCTTATGAGAGGTTGTCCTTTGATTTACATGGGTGAGAGCGGCTTTTGTAGCCGATTCAATATGTCTACTATTTTGGAGACTTGACCAAATAGGGAGCTGGGAACATAAGTTTTACAAGATGGAATTCACTCATTCCCATAGAGGGAACGTAGATGAATAGTTCCTTTAAGTGTTAATTTCAGGACTTGAACAATGAGGTCTACCCTCTCATTGGCCCGAGAGGGATTTAGTTTATAATTGGATTATAAATAGATTGTTCATTAGAAGATCAGTGGTACGTAGGTGTAAAATGTTTACAAGGGTAAAACAGACATTTAATCCAGTTATAATTACGAACAACTCGTGAAGGATTGACTTGCATGTAATGGCTATATCCATGGACACAACTTGTCCTACAATGCATAAGAGTGCAACTCTAGGTTTATAGTGAAGTGACCTAGAGTTAATGAATGAAAATTAATTTATTAAAAAGTTTAATTAATTAATTTTGTATCATTGGAGCTTATAATCTGTAGGTACATAAAGTCTCCTTGCTAGCTCATAAGAACATAAAATGATCAATTTAGTTAAATATCAATTTAAATGTTTCAAATTAAATATCGATTTGAACATTTCAAATTTTTCTTTCAACTAAATTAATCCTTTAGTGTTCTGGTGAGCTAGCAAGCAGACCTTATGGACCTATAGATTATTTTTCTCCAATGATATAAAATAAATTAATTAAACTCTTTAATCAATTAATTTTCATTCATTAATTATAAGTCACTCTACTATAGACCTAGAGTTACACTCTTATGCACTGTAGAACAAGTTGTGTCTATGGATATAACCATTACATGTAAGTCAACCCTTCATGAGTTGTTTGTAATTACAGCTGAGTCAAAAGTCTATTTTACCCCTATAATTACAGATTATACCTTAAGTACCATTGATCTTCTAATGAACAATCTGTTAATGATCCAATCATAAGCAAAGTCTCTCATGGGCTAATGAGAGAGTGGGGCCCCATTGTTCAAGTCTCCAAATCAACACTAAAGGGAACTACTCATCTACTTTTCCTATATGGGAATGAATGAAATCCATCTTTTGAAACTTATGTTCCCAACTCCATTGTAACACCCGAGACGTTTTGGGTAAGTTTAAAATGTTGTTTTGGTAAAGTTTTATTAAGAATTTATTTGCTTTGAGGGTAATTTGGTGATTTTTGGAAAAGGAAAGGGTATTATGGTCATTTATAGAGAAGATATTTTTGATTTTATAATATTATTTTATTATTATTTTTAATTATTTATTATTATTTTTATTATTATTTTTATTTATTATTATTATTATTTTTTCTTTTCCTTCTTCTTCTTCCCGAAGATCCCTCCCTCACCGTGAACACACACACACACACACTCTCTCTCTCTCTCTCTCTCTCTCTCTCCCTCGACCGAACACCCATCCACTGTCTTCTTCTTCTTCTCCGACCAACTGCCGGCCAGCCACCGCCCCCATCTGTCGATCTTCTTCTCCTTCTTCCTCGTCTCTGCCGAACAGCAGCCGTCGAAACCCCCTCCGGCGTCTTCTTCTTCTTCTTCATCCCCAATCCGACCGAAGCTTCAGCTTCGTCTTCCTCTTCTTTCGTTGCCCAGCTCGCCGGAAGACGCCAAAGAAGCTCGGTTCGGCTCAGATCTACCAAAAGAAAACCGAGGACCCACGCGTTTGAAACACCTCGCCGGAGTTTATTCTCGCAGCAAGTCGCTGGTTTAAGCACGAATCTGACCGGAAGGGGTCGATTCTGTCCAAATTCGAAGTCCACGTGCTGTTTGGAAGCCCCACGCGCCGACCAGAGTCCTCACGCGCCGGCCACGAGCGCCCACGCGCCGCCGTGAAGCCCACGCGCCGTCGCCGGAGTTTCACGGGCCGCCGCTCGCCGGAGTTGGGTAAATTTTGCCATTTGGTCCGTTTCGTCAAGTTATTAATGTTAGAATGCGTTTTAGCGTAATTCGGTTGGTTTAAGACCTGTTTAGGACACTTTTTAGGTGATTTGTCGAGGACCTTGGATTGTACTTGGAGTGGGGACTCGAGAAGCTCGTTACTAGTGAAGAAAGGGTATTTTAGTAAGTAAAGATTTAAGGTAAGGGATCTCACAACGAAAGAAGTTTTCGAAACCTAGAACTAGCCCTATATTTACTTTGAAAGTTTATGTTTTTCGTGTAAGTATTTAAGAAAGAAAGTGTTTTATATGTATATTCCTTTATACGCTAGTTCCATGAGTTCTATTTGAGTTTTCATGTTAAAAAGAATGGAAATGATATGTATGTCTTTGAAATGCGATTGCCTTGAATTATGCATTCATAACTATGTTCTAAAATGAGTGGGACCTCATGCATGTGTTGTGTGCTCATGAAAAGATTTATGTAAGGCCATGACGATAATTCTCCCAAAAGTTTTATGTGGGTTATGAGGGAACCCGAATCTTCGGATTCTCTATGCTCCCGGGGTTCGAGAGTGCTCCACGATGGTAGCCTTCGGGCTGAGTCTTCGGACTCCACGATGGTAGCCTTCGGGCTGAGTCTTTGGACTCCACGATGTATGTTAGCTTTCGAGCTCAACTCTCAGAGTTAGGGGAGGACTCTATTCGATGGAAAATTATGTCTTCGGACTATTTACGAGGCCCTCGGGAGAATTTAATCGTTCACGAGAGCCGCAAGGAAAAGTACATGGTTTATAAAACGAATTTTAGGTCCCCTACTAAAGCGATGGTTTACGATGGTTTTATGATTCAAAATGACATGTTGCATGCGATTGAAACTCTTACTTTGAAACTATGAGTTACTTACTGAGTATTATTCGTTAATACTCACCCTTTTCCTTTTAAAATGTTTTCAGGTAAGGCTAAGATCGGCCCTAGCGCGTGACCGGAGATCAGCTACTCGAGTCATGGGAGCCGAGCGATCGCTATTCCGCTTCTTTTATGTTTCTGGATGTACATAGAACTCATGTCGAGTTTTTAAATGTTTAGGAGGATGTTTCAAAGTCTTTTAACCTTTCTTTGTAAATCGTGCACGTGTATTTGGCTTTCTATGTTGGAATTCACTTGGTCTCTGCTGTTTGAACCCTAGCATCACATTGAGAAGTTTGTTGGATGCTAGGAGGTTGTTTGAAAATCTTAGAAGTGTGTTTTTCTATGTCTTATCAGGTAAGGGTCCAATTTTTGGTTTTCTCGTAGTTACGTCGTTATGCTGCCGAAATTTTCGGTAATATAGCGACGTGACTTAGTAATGACTCTTAGGTAGCGTGTTGAGCCTATAGGGTCGTTACATCCATATTTGGTCAAGTCTCCAAAATAATAGGCTTATTGAATCGGTTACAAAAGACACTCTCACCCATGCAAATCAAAGGACAAGTCCTCATAGGCAGGAGTTCATAACTCACTCAAGATTAAGATCACGTCGCATATGATCATCCTGTGAAATATTAATCTTCTCAATTAACATATTTATAAAGAGATTAAATATTTTGTTGTCCAGTCTTATACAAAGTTATTGTATATGATACCCCCGCTCACATGTCTCTACATGAACGATTTAGATCAAATCATTTGTAACTACTACAACGTGGACCGTATCAATAATGTTACCAGGATAAGACACCCAACCTTATCCATATACTATAGACTTTTTAGGTTATTTCTTGAACACGATCCTCACGTATGTCAACTACATATTGTTCAAGATCATATTAATAACCTAGGATTTTTACATAATGGATATTATAAATTGCAAATAAAATAATTAAATGATTATTAAATAATCCTTAAATAATAAACACATTAATTACGAGGCTTTAGGGCATAAATCCCAACACACAACTCGTCTTTCATAGTCCTGTCTTCAATGGTGTCTTTCTGCTGCATTTGACGGATAACAACCACAAACTGCTCGTGTGAAATCGACGTCATGACCTACGAACTCAACACCCATGCCGACATCTTCCTCCTGTGAGTAATGGTCTTCTTTTGACAGTGACCCAGCGAACCTTCACAATCTAGCACCTACACAACAACTGTAGCATTGTAGAACCCAATCTGCTTTCGTTTCGGGACCTATGCATTTGTCGAACTCACTGAACACTCACACTCCGAATGACCTGAAAATGGATTACCTATAGCCATTACAGGTTAGATATGCATGTTTGAACACTTTTGAACACCAATCAGCAAAGACTCGAGTCTTTTCTATAAGATTCAGTGGGTAACAACTTGTTTTAAACCTTTTTTTTAATTCATTTTAAGTACTATTAATTAGGCTCTAACTTTTGGAGTCCTCCTATTTATAGTTTCTAATGAGTTTCGGGCTGATCTAACAAGATTTAAGGACAACTTTGGGCTAAGGACAAGTTGGTAACCTCTTAATTATCATGTAGTTTGATTAAAGTTTTAATTTTGGAATTTGATTCAAGTCGGTTGTTAGTCAAATTCGCAAGTGTACGAATCGTTACAAGTAATACAGTAATTGAATACAAAGTTCGTTCTCCACAGGGACTGAAAGCTACCAATTACCAAATTCTCTAGCTTTAATTTTATCTAAGCATTGAATTATCAAAGATGAATGGAAAATTAAACTTGCTTGATGAATAAATGTGATTAAGATCTAAAATTGACAATGAAAAACAAAGGATAAAACTTAATTTGCAAAAACTCTAGAGCAATGACTTCATCAAATACCTCCTCCTACTCTTTGTTCATTAATAGCCAATGTTTTCTTATATTTCTAGGTTGTTGACAAGCTCTACCCTATAGACTTGATATTCTTTCTCAAGCAATAATGATATTCATTGAAATGTAAATTACCTATATCTCTATGACAATTCAAACAATTCAATTATTAAAGCCTGTAGAACCTAAAATTGCCACAAAACCCACAAGGACATCTCTATCTCAAGTGTAAATTAGGGAAAACACTTTAGTTCATCAATGATTCTTGTCTCTCAACCTCAAATCATGACATAGAAATAATGTAAAGAATGGCCAAATCTAAATATGCTTTAAGTGCAAAAGAATTTTCACAACCACATATGAAACAGAAACACCATCTATTAACTAAGAAAGAGTAGGATTCGAGTATTCGATTACATCAAAACTTTAGATAGAAAAACTTAGTTCATAATGTAAAACTTAACAAAACTAATCAAAAATGTCATTTGAGTCATTACAAACAACAAAAGAGAAAGGAAAGGTGAAAAGAGAGACAAATTCAGATGATTAAACGAATAACCAAGTTTAGCTCTCACTCCTTTTGGTTGCTCTGGTCCTCCAAGGTGGCGTATTCCCTTCTCCTCTGGTCTTTCTCCCTTCTATTCTCTGTTTTTCGCCTCCAAAACTCTAATTTTCGACCCCCTCAAATGATAAAAGATGCCCATTTAAACTTAGGGCAGTTGGCGTAGTTCCTAGGGGCCATGGACAGCACTTAGGCCCTGTAAAAAAAAGCGTTAAAACATTTTCGAAGCGCCTAAGCGCTGGCAATTTATTTTTCTGTGTGGCGCCTAGGCGCCGTAATTTTTTTTTTTTTTTTTTTAGACTTCAACCTGAATATCCTCAAACTTTAACCTTCAAAATGAAATCTTTGATCACCTATAAAAAGAAAATAAATCCAAGAATTAAAAATCCAAAACTATATGAAAACTAACTAAAAACAACCTAAACAATATAGAATAAATATATATAAACTGAACTTATCAACGGTAAGAGGACTTTTTTTAGTGGAGCCACCTTAATTTTTGGATTTCTATTTGATATGAATGAACAATTCACCCTACAGCGGAAGTCTAGTTTCTAAACAATTTAGAAAATAACTTTTCAGATCGACTTTGATTTTATTTAAAATGTTAAAATACCATTTTGGTCCATGTACTTTAAGTTTTGTCCCATTTTGGTCCATGCACTTTCAAATGTCCAATTTTAGTCTATGTACTTTCAATAAAGCTTAAAATTAGTCCCTATGATAAGTTTGAAGTTAATTTTTATCGAAATTGGTTAAATAATAACAATAATTTCAACACAAGAAATGACACAATTTAAACCTATTTCCAAAATTTATAGAGGGAAAGCTAATAGAGACTAATTTTTTTTAAGAAAAAACTCACAATAAACTATGAGTAGGGACCAATTTTAAGCTTTATTGAAAGTATAGGGAATAAAATTGGACATTTGAAAGTACAGGGACCAAACTGGAACAAAAGCTAAAGTACAGGGAGCAAAATGGTATTTTAACCTATTTAAAATTAAACTGAAAAACAAGTTAAGCAATAAATACCTTGAAAACAATGAAGAATTTCTGGAAAAACTTCAAGGATTCCACAGAGTCTTCCTAGTTATGACTCGAACACAGGGCCAGGGCTTGTAGGAGCCTCTTGAAGGAAGTAATAGAGAATTGAGAAGAAAATTGTAAAGAGTTTTCTTTCTTTTTGGAGAACTTGTGTTTTGGCTCAACCCAATGACCCTATTTATATAGGAAGTTAGGATAAGATATTATCCAAAATCAAAATATCTAATATATTTGAATCTCATTCAAATATCTTAAAATCTCCTACAACATATATTATCCATTTAGATCTTATTCAAACTTAGTATATAATTTATCTAATAATGTATTATTCTCTTATAAATTTAATATATCAAATATATTAAATATTAATTTGAACATTTAAAATTTTTCTTTCAACAAAATTAATCCTTTTAGTGTTACATGAGCTAGCAAAAGGACCTTATGGACCTAAAGAGTTTAATTAATCAATTTTCATTCATTAACTCTAGGTCACTCCACTATAGACCTAGAGTTGCACCCTTATGCACTGTAGGATAGGTTGTGTCCATTGATATAACCATTACATACAAGTTGATTCTTCACGAGTTGTTCGTAATTACAGCTGAGTCAAAAGTCTCTTTTACCCATGCAATTATATCTTATACCTTAAGTATCACTGATCCTCTAATGATCAATCTGTTTATAATCCAATCATAAACTAAGTCTCTCTCGGGCTAGTTAGAAGGTGGGGCCCCATTGTTTAAGTCCCGAAATCAACACTTAAGGGAACTACTCATCTACGTATCCTATATGGGAACGTATCCTGTATGGGAAGAAGTGAATTCCATCTTGTGAAACTTATGTTCTCAACTACTTATTTGGTCAAGTCTCCAAAATGGTAGGCATATTGAATCGGCTACAAAAGCCACTCTCACCCATGCAAATCAAAGGACAAGCTCTCACAAGCAGGAGTTCATAACTCACTTGATCAGGATTAAGATCGAGTCGCATATGATCATCCTGTTGAAATATTAATCTTCTTAATTAACGGATTTATAAAGAGAGATTAAATATTTCGTGGTTCAGTTTTATACAAACTCATTGTATATGACATCCCCAATCAGATGTTTCCACATGAATGATTTGGATCAAATCATTTGTAACTATTACAAAGTGGACCGTATCAATAGTGTTACCAGGATAAGGCACCCAACAGATCCTTTTGGTTATTTCTTGAACATGATCCTCTTGTATGTCAACTACATATTGTTCAAAATTGTGATAATAACCTTGAATTTTTATAATAATTGGATAATTTTACACACACATTTTATATAAAAGTAACAATAAATTATTTTATTCGTAAATGAGAAAATGTTATTACAAAACTACGAGGCTTTAGGGCATAAATTCTAATACTATAAAGGTAAATGGCTTTACCACCAAACACCTTAGTGCTAGGTTGGGAATTGTTTGATGTTTGAGATTTTTTTTTGTGTTAAATGTATAATAGCCATGAATGATATGTAAGCTGAATGAATAATAGTTATGAATGTTATATATGCTGGAAGTTGAAGTTTATCTATGTATGAAAGATTTTCCATGGTGCATCATTATGATGCTATGACTTTTTATTTGTGGGACCTCATGCATATGTATGCTTGCATAAGATGTTTATGAAAGTTTTGTGGCAATTACCTTCTATAAGAGGTTAAAGTACATCTAAGAGGAAAATGAATGAAAAAGAGGTACCTAGTAGGCTAAGCCTCAGCCCCACTGATTGGATGCCAACTAAACATCAGCTGGGATAAAGACTCCAGAGGAGTCTACTATATCGAGAAGTTGGGAGAGGTTATGATAGGATGGTCAGTTAATTGTCTGCACATGGCCATAGAAGAAAGAAGAGGAAAAGTTTTAAAAGATGAAAAGATTTAGGCCCCACTAGTTAAAGTATCATAATTCATATTGCATGTGTTTGCATATCCTAACCCCAGTGGTGGGGTTACTTACTGAATATTTTTAATACTCAACATTTTCTTTTAATTTTTTTAAGGTAAACGTAAAGACATACAAGGCGAGTGATGGGATTGTTTGCTAGCGTGCCATGGGTTTCTAAAGCATCACGATTGTTTTTAATATGTTATTTATAGAGTTTATACTTTGAACCTATTTCAACTGATTTATCAAGTTATTTTATTTTGTACTTTACAATGTTTTCAATGGGATTCCAAACAAAGAGTTTTAATTATTTTATAGAAAATTATTTCTCTGTCTTTCTTAAATGATTTTTAAATATCATTAGCATGGATATGGTAACGTTCCTAAGTAGTGTAAGTCCAATAGAAAAAATTCGGAACGTTACACTTAATCTCCTTGTTCACTAGAGATTTCAAAAGAAATTTAATTCGTGGAATAATACTTGAATTTGTATTGATTTCTTGCATAAGTATAGTAAAATCTCTAATGTATTGTCTTTTGATTATTTCTCTCGTATATATATTTGACTATAGGGATAGAACGCTTGTGCTTGAGGTTGAATCTTCAACTTCAAGCGATTTTAAGTTATTTTAGCTTCAAGTCTTCAGAGTCGTCTCGAAGGGACTTCTAGCCTCTTCCAACCTTCCTCTCCTCTGAATGAAGGTGGCTCCTCTATTTGTAGGTGATATTGTCTACTTTAGGCATAAGTTCTCATTGTTTTACTTTTGATTTCACTCAAAAGGCTTCATACGAATGAAGATAATTGTCCTCACTTATATTTCATAGATCTCTCTCTTACCTAGCCAATGTGGGACTTTGTTTGTACTTTTAACATATCTAAGTCTATTTATTTGATAGAATAAATAATTAATACTCATTACATATACATTATAAAAAATAAATTATATAAATAAAAATAAATTCAATTTTCATTATTTTGCACTGCATAATTATCTTAAGAGTATATATATATATATATTTATGTTATATTACCAATATTATATATTAATACTTATTGTTAAAATAAAATTAATCATAACTAAAATGCCAAATATTTTAATTAATATAGTTAATAAACTTTTTTTTATAAACAAACATAAATTTTTATAAACTAGCAATTTATATATATTCAATTCCTTAATACATTTACGTTCATCACAAAATGTTTCAATTTTTTTGAATTTTCAATTTTTTCAAAAATGTTACTAAACAAGTGTTGTAAATTGTATAAAAACTTGCAACAGGTTCGTAAGCGTTATAAACTAATGGTTGCATTACACATCCCTACAACAGTTAATAAGAATGTTACAATGTAACTGCTGCAATTGTATTAATCTATTGTGATGGTTGTACAAGTATTGTAAGTTTACTATTGCAATAGACACTGCTACAACAATTAATAAAATTGTTGCAATTGCGTTAACCTATTGTAACACTTTTAGAATCGTTGCTAATAATTGCTACTATATATTTCGCTACATCTAACTGCTGCAATTGTATCTACCTATTGCAACAACTTTTAGAACCGTTGTACATTAATTGTTGCAACATTCACTCTTGCAGCAGTTAATCAAAATGTTGCAAATTAACTGTTGCAATATACACAATTGCAGAGGTTTACAAAAATGTTCTTATAAAATTTCTTGAATTGTGTAAATTGTGCAACAGTTTTGCAACTGCTGCAAATTTTATGTTGTACAATAGTTACGTTTTCTTGTAGTGGTACAACAAAACTAAATTCAAATTCTACTTAAATAGTATAAAAACAACATAACACCACTTCACAAATCAAGCACTAATTATGTATTATGTACTACCAAGGAGAAGAAAGACTAGTTTTTTTTTTTGTCTTTTTTCCTTCTTTTCTATTTTTCTAATTATGACCTCATGAATAAGGGTTTTTATCCCTATTTTCTTCTCTTTTTTTCCCCTAATTTTAGAACCCACTTTAAACTCTACTTAAACTCCAAAAAGATTCGGATAAAATCTTAGGAAAAAATTTTGGACATAAATTTGGTCTTTTCAAACGTGAACTAAAGAAAATCCAAGGAAAAGTTAAATTTCCACAATTATTAATTTGAGACTTACTAAAAAATCTCTCATCCAAAAATTTAAAATTTTAATTATCTTAATTTAATCCACTTAAATCTAATTTTTTAAATTAAATGTCAGCAAAAAGTCCAATTAATCCAATCAAAATTAAACAGATGAGATATAATCCAAAATGTGCTCTAAAAGAATAAATTAATCTTCCCTGAAAACACGAGGCATCAGAACTTAAAAACAAGTTTCAAGGTGTGTAGAGTTATTATCATAGCCAACGACATTTCTTGACCCATTCCATACCAAATCTAGAGCACGTAGCATCTGTTGAAGATACAACAATCATTAGGACAAGTTGGGTTGGCCCCAAATTCACATAGTTGAGGAATCTTTGCACCGTCAGATGAAAAGGAAGAAGCACCTCGTACATGAACATCTTCGCGTAGAAGGCAATTCACCCTCAGGAGGAAACGTGCCACATTCTCTTTGCTGAGGAACCCACAAAGTAATAACTACAAACTCTCCAACTTTTCCATGCTAACTAGAAAAGAGGGTTCATGTGCATCATGATTAGGCCGAGGAGAAACTTGTGCCTCAAAGATAGACACACAAAAACCTTCGAGGTCGTGATAGCACTAATTTAGTGCTATATTTATGCCTTAATTTAGCTAGTTTTATGCTATAAATGTGAGCTTTTACATTGATTATTTGTTAATTTTAGGAATGCTAGCAATTGGGAGCAAAAATGTGAAATTTGGAGCTTTGTGATGAAGATGGAGCTATTTTAAAGCTTTTGGAGGAGCTTAGCAGAAGAAAAGATGGTGCATAAGTGGTTGGGGCCGTGAGGACGGCATTGCAACGCCCAAATATATTGTGCGACCAAAGAGAAGTAGAGTTACAACGTTGCCCTGTGGCGTTACAATGTTAGAAACGCACGTAGAAAGAAGGCTCTGTTCGTAGCGTTGCAACACTACTTATAGCGTGGCAACACTACTCCTGTTCACATTCAAAAACGACAGCGTTTTGGGACAGCGTTGCAACGCTGTCGCGACTATAGCCTTTATATTCTTCGCTTTGTTTCTTAATCAAGTGAGGCCATTTAGGGCTTTAGACCCCCAAAATTGATTCCTACCCCTTTGGGGCCTGTAGATACGTATTGGATGTGTTCGAGATCAGATCTCAAGGCTCAGGAGCACGGATTTCAAAGCAAAAGTAGGGATTTCATCATCGACAAGTTTTGTATCAGTTTTTTTCTCTTTTTTCATGTACTTATTGGCTGTATTACAGAGGATAATTTCTTGTTATTTGATAATGTTGGGCTAAATTTGTATTTTGAGGATCAGATCACGATTAGGTTTTGGTTTTATATTGTAATCGATACTATTGTCATTTAATTTACTTGTTATATTTCATTTAATTGATTGTGCTTAATGTTCGTTATTAACTGGCCATTAATAAGCTGATTTAGTCCTAAATTGAGCTCGACAAAGGATGTTTAGGTTAAACTTAATCCAATTAACGCCCCTAGATTGCCTAAGTGACATAGAAACAACAATTGAAAGGTGAGACTTAAGATGAGTGGACTTAATGTAATTAGCTAATCAATTAACACTAAGGACATGATTAGTTAAGCATGTTCGGACGAGGCCAATAGGATAGTTCGACCGGTTTAGCTCTAGGTCTATGAAATTGACAAGGTTTAATTTAATGGCGAGTTAGATTTTCATAAAAGCAACCTAATAGTGCTTGATTTCCCTAAATTTCCCTTAACTGGTACCTCCTCCCATTTATTTCGCTCTCTAGGTTTAGATGTTTATTTTCTTGTTTGAACTTAATTTCTATTCTCTAAATAAAGTATAGTGAGAGTATTTGTGGTACTTAATTGACCTAAAAACCAATCTCTGTGGGATACAATATTTGGTACTCTTGTGTCGTTTTAATATTACTTCGATCATGTGCTCTTGATTGTACAATGATCAAGTTTTTGGCATCGTTGTTGGGGATTGGTGTCTTTTAATTCAACTAATATTGTGAGGAAATTGCTTGGTTTAATTTAGAGGTTTTTTTTTCTTTCTTGTTTTTATTTAATTTTGAATCTTTGTCTGTTGTTTCTGGCGGTGTGATTATCTGGTGTTACTAGAGAGCTTGTGATTATTTATTTGTTTTATTAGATGGCTTCTAATAAATTTGGGTGGCCCTTTAGGAAATCTTAACCCGATGAACAAACATCACCTTCTAGTTCTTTTCCTTTTAGTTATCCCTTAGTCAATTATAAGCCTTTGTGTGAGGAATATGCGTTTCATGGTTATCAATTGCCTAATTATTATCATACTGAAGAAATTCCATGTATAATAATGATGAGTGCATTTGAACCCATGAACCATATCCTAATTATTTTCAAGAAACCCACGTAGAGGAAGAATCCTCTTTAGAGAGAATGATGAGAGAGTAGATAGAGGAGACTAGACTTATGAGTTTACAATTAGATGAGTTGTTTAAGAGTCTCCAGATCCCTAGGGAGGTTAGTGAAGTTCAACCCATTTCGTTAGGGTGTCCAGTGAGTCACTTGATCATTGATTCACTGATAGCTTTACCTAAACCTAATTCTTTCGATCCTACTGAATTTGGGCAATCGAGGGGGTGGATTATAGATATTAGGGAAGAACTAGAGAATTTAGTCGCACTCTAGGATCGAGTCAGTGAGGATGAGAGAGGAGATAAGCATATTTTAGTTAAGGAGATTCAGGGGATAGAGTTTGAGGCTGTAAGGCCTTTGTCTTTTTTATCTTTTGATTCATCTCTTATTCTTGAGTGTTCTTATTCTTATTCTCACGAATTCGTGTCTGAGTCTTTTTATTTTGATCTTTCTTTTTTTATGCTTTTATTATTCAAAAATACAAAAAATAGTTTTGCTTCAGGGTCCCATGAGAAGCTAGTGTTTCTACTAGCTCTGGCTTACTTTGTTGATTCGAGAAAGAGGGGCCTAAAGAAATGGGAAGATTTCTACATACCTTGAGAGCCCACACGAGTAACATCGAGCTAATGACGTTAAACAAGTGCTTCTAGGGAGGCAAACCAAGGGTTATTTCAGTTGTTTAGTTTTAGTTTGCTTTTGTTTTTGTTTTTGGTTAATAAATAGCCTTTGTTTGTTATGCAGCTCTCTTGAGTGTTGGTAATTGATCATGCTCGTTATTGGAGGTCTCTTCAATTTAGGGAAGTACCATTACCCCTCTTATCTTTTATTTTTCCTTTTTGCTTGTTGAATGCTTTATTTAAACATTGAGGACAATGTTTGATTTAAGTATGGGGAGAATGGATTAGGTTGTTGTTGAGATTATGATTTAGTGTTGAAATATTTTGTCGAATATTGAGAATTTGGGGCCTAATTTGAAAATTTTTATCAGTTGATAATGCTATAGAGTTGTTCTAGGATGTTGCATGCTGAAATGATGATGAAATTCAATGATTTGAGCTCTTTAGTGGATTATTTCTGCATATGTCTTATAAAATTTTATCATGCTGAAATCTGAGTTAATTTAAAAAAAATTCTTTGCATTCTTTGCAAATGTTGAGCATGTAGCCTAGTATTGATTAGTTGAATATTTAGAGGAGTATTATGTTTTCTAAAAGTTTGTTGTCACTATGACAAGCATAAGGCTTGGTTTGTAAGTGAACTTGCAAGATAGTTTGTAATGTTAAGCTTAGGGGTGAGAAAAAGCATATAATTTGGTTGTAAAAAAAAGAGAAAATTTTGAGCTCAGAAAAAAAAAAGTGAAGAAATAAAGAAAAAGATAAAAATATTGAGTGTTCGGAGGTAAAAAGAGTTACCTCTATCGTGATCAGTTAGGCCATCCATCGAGGGAGTGATATGGATAAAGGTCTCTGCAATAGTTGTATGAAAGCTAGTGCCCCTAATTGTGGCAAAAAGCAAGTGTGAGGGAGTATTATCCTGATGTAGGGAATAATCGAATTAAACCCATAGCAGAAGCGTTGGAATCGACTTTGATTTTATTTTAGAATTAAACAAAAGAACATTTTAGACTAAGAAAAACATACCTTTGACATAAATATGGAGATATTTATGGCGGATCTTTATGTCCTCCATAAAATCTTTCTGGCTATGACTGGAACACAAGACCAAGGCTTGTGGGTGCCTCTTGAAAGTCCACAAGGATTTGGAGAGGAAGAGGTCTAGAGAGATGTGTGTTATGTCAATTGAGGAGATGTGTGTTATGTCAATTGAGGAGATGTGTGTTATGTCTAATAGTTCAATCCAAGGGTCTTATTTATAGAGACCAATGACAATTCTTTGCCATAATCAAAATATTATATTTTAATATCTAATATATTAAAATATATCTTATACTTATTTGAATCTCATTCAAATCTCCTACGATATTTATTTATTTGAATCTTATTCAAATTTTATAAATATCTTTTATTTAATGTATATAATATACATTAATTATTTTATTATTTAATGTATCAAATACAATAATATATTTTCCTCTTTTATAATAAATATAACTAATATATTAAATATTAATTTGAACACTTCAAATTAAATATTAGTTTGAACATTTCAAATTTTAATATTTAATGTATCAAATACAATAAATATATTTTCCTCTTTTATATTTAATATATCTAATATATTAAATATTAATTTGAACATTTTAAAGTTTCTTTCAACTAAATTGATCTTTTAGTGTTACTATGAGCTAGCAAGGGAACCTTATGAACCTACAGATTATAAGCTCCAATGATACAAAATCAATTAATTAAACTCTTTAATTAATTAATTTCCTATCATTAACTATATGTCACTCCACTATAGACCTAGAGTTACACTCTTATCCATTGTAGGACAAATTGTGTCCATAGATATAATCACTACATGCAAGTCGATCATTTACGAGTTGTTCGTAATTACAGTTGGGTCAAAAGTTCATTTTACCCCTATAATTACATTTTGCACCTTAAGTACCACTGATCCTCTAATAAACAATTTGTTTATAATCTAATTATAAACTAAGTTCCTCTCTGGCTAGTGAGAGGGTGGGGCCTATTGTTCAAGTCTCGAAATTAGCACTTAAGGGAACTAGTCATCTACTTACCCTATATTGGAAGGAATGTATTTAATCTTGTGAGATTATGTTCCCAGCTCCCTATTTGGTCAAGTCCCCAAAATGGTAGTCATATTAAATCGACTACAAGTCCTCACAAGCAAGAGTTCATAACTCACTCAAGATTAAGATCGAGTCGCATATGATCACCCTAATGAAACATTAATGTTCTCAATTAAAAGATTTATAAAGAGAGATTAAATATTTCGTGGTCCAGTCTTGTACAAACTCATTGTATAAGATACCCCCACTCACATGTCTCCACATGAACAATTTGGATCAAATCATTTGTAACTATTACAAAGTGGGTCGTATCAATAGTATTACCAGGATAAGACATCCAACCTTATCCATATACTATTTCTTGAACATGATCCTCTTGTATGTCAACCACATACTAATCAAGATTACACTAATAACCTTGGATTTTTCATATAATGGATAATATTATATTGTAAATAAAATAATCAAAATTATTATTAATAATTAAATAAATCATTAATTACGAGGCTTTAGGGCATAAATCCCAACACCCGAGAGTTCAGGCACCTAGCTTATTATTACTTTCTTGGTTGTGAAGGAGCTAAATTGGGTCTTTAGAGTCGGTGTAGGGGGATGATGAATGGAGGAAAGCATAATAGTACTTTGAGTTAGTAAACGAGTCGATACTTAGGCTTTGTACACACACACGCAAAGAGTTCAGAGTTTCTTTTAATTTACTTACGATTTAGGCATGTTCTCATTCCATTGTTCTTGTTCTCTAATTCCACTATTGAGACCATTGAGAGTTAAGTTACTTACGCATCCAATTTTCCAAAACATTTATCTTTTTAGTGAGAGTTTTATTTTGTTTTCCTCTGGACTAGCAAAGGTTTAAGTGTGGGGGTATTTGATAACACTAATTTAGTGCTATACTTATGCCTTAATTTAGCTAGTTTTATGCTATAAATGTGAGCTTTTACGTTGATTATTTGTTAATTTTAGGAATCCGAGCAATTGGGAGTGAACATGTGAAATTTGGAGCTTTGTGATAAAGATGGAATTATTTTAGAGCTTTTGGAGGAGCTTAGGAGAAGAAGAGATGGTGCACAAGTTGTTGGGGCCGTGAGGACTGCTTTACAACGCTTGAAAGGACGTTGCAACACCCAAATATATTGTGCAAACCCGAAAGCTAGCGTTGTAACACTGCCATGTGGCGTTGCAATGTTGGAAATTCTTATAAAAGGAAGGCTTTGTCCGTAGTGTTGCAATGCTACTCCTATGCACATATGAAAACGACAACGTTTTGGGACAACGTTGCAACACTATCGTGACTGCAACCTTTATATTCTTCACTTTGTTTTCGAATTAAGTGAGGCCATTTAGGGTTTTAGACCTCCAAAATTGATTCCTACCCTTTTGAAACCTGTAGATACGGAATGGAGGTGTTCGAGAGCTGATTTCAAGACTCGAGAGCACGAATTTCAAGCGAAAGTATGGATTTTGACGACGATGGGTTTCGTATCAATTTTCTTCTCTGTTTTCATATATCTATTAATTGTATTATAGAGGATAATGTATTGTTATTTGATAATGTTGGGCTAAATTTGTATTGAGGGGATTATAGCACAATTAGGTTTAGGTTTTATGTTGTGATTGATACTATTGCCATTTAATTTACTTGTTATATTTTCATTTAGTTGGGTTATGCTTAATGCTTGTTATTAACTGGCCATTAATAAGCTAATTTAGTCCTAAATTGAGCTTGACAGATGATGTTTAGGTTAGACTTAATCCAATTAACGCCTCTAGATTGCCTAAGTAACATAGGAACAACAATTGAAGGGTGAGGCTTAAGATGAGTGAACTTAATCTAATTAGCTAATCACTTAACTCTAAGGACACTTAGGTAAGCGATTAATTAAGCGTGTTCAAACGAGGTTAATAAGATAGTTCAACTTGTTTAGCTCTAAGTCTATGAAATCGACAAGGTCTAGTTTAATGGCGGGTTAGATTCTCATAAAAGCAACCTAAGAGTGCTCGGTTTCCCTAAATTCTCCTTAATTGGTACCTCCTCCCATTTATTTTTCTTTCTAGGTTTAGATGTTTATTTTCCTATTTGCTCTTAATTTCTGTTCTCTAAATAAGGTAAAGTAAGAGTATTCGTGGTACTTAATTGAATTAAAACCAATCTCTGTGGGATACGATACTTGGTACACTTATGCCATTTTATTATTACTTCGATCACATGTGCTTGTGTGTATACCAGGCCCCTAGGTTGAACCTTGTCTCAAACTGTTCATTGATCAACACGAACTTGAGGAAGCATCCCCCCTCCTAAGCTTGACTTAAAACTACTAGACATAATGGCAAAAGAACTTAGAGAAACTAGTTGATAAAGAAGAGTCGCGCAAGGATGACTGATCTGAACTCTTAACATTAGGAGTAAGAAGCTAGGATGCAGAGTGCTCGAACACAGGGTGGGAGAAAAACCAAAATTAGACTATGACTTCTGAGGTAACATGCTCATTTATACTCGCCTCACAGCTAGTGTCGTCATTGGATATGGGGCACATGGAAAGAAAGCTAATATTGAAGCTAGAGACAGGCCCCCAAATGCGAAGCGTTGTGATGGTCTAACAAAAAGTGACATGCCCAAGCACCCTCTGAGGAGTGTGGCCTCGAGTAGAGAAACTGGCGGGAGACTCCATAAATGTATTAGATGAAAAAAGGGTACTCCTAAAGCTAGACCTACTACGCAAACACACCCCTTAGGAATCATGGGGTATGGTGGGACTTGAAGGGAATAATCGAATTAAACCCATAGCGGAAGCATATGAATCGTCTTTGATTTATTTAGAATTAAACTAAAATACAAGGGTTAAGCAATAAATACCTTGAAAATAATATTATGGAGAATATTCTGGCGGATCTTTATCTCTTCCACAAAGTCTTCCTGGCTATGACTCGAACACAGGACCAAGGCTTGTGGGAGCCTCTTGAAAGAAAATCCCCAAGGGATTGGAGAGGAAGAGGTCTAGAGAGAATTCTCTAATTCTCTCTATTGAGAAGATGTGTGTTGTGAAGAATGCTTCAACCCAAGGGTTCTATTTATAGAGACCAAGGGAAGATCTTTTCCATTATTAAAATATTATATTTTGATATCTAATATATTAAAATATATCTTTTATTTATTTAAATCTCATTCAAGTCTCCTACGATATTTATTTACTTGAATCTTATTCAAATTATATAAATATCTTTTATTTAATATATCAAATATACATTAATTATTTTAATATTTAATGTATCAAATACAATAAATATATTTTCCTCTTTTATATTTAATATATCTAATATATTAAATATTAATTTGAACACTTCAAATTAAATATTAAATTTGAATATTTTAAAATTTTCTTTCAACTAAATTGATCTTTTAGTGTTACTATGAGCTAACAAGGGGACCTTATGGACCTACAGATTATAAGCTCCAATGATACAAAATTAATTAATTAAACTCTTTAATTAATTAATTTTCATTCATTAACTATAGGTCACTCCACTATAGACCTAGAGTTGCACTCTTATGCACTGTAGGACAAGTTGTGTCCATAGATATAATCATTACATGCAAGTCGATCATTCACGAGTTGTTCGTAATTACAGCTGGATCAAAAGTCCGTTTTACCCCTATAATTACATCTTGAACCTTAAGTACCGCTGATCCTCTAATGAACAATATGTTTATAATCTAATTATAAACTAAGTCCCTCTCGGGCCAATGAGAGGGTGGGGTCCCATTGTTCAAGTCTCGAAATCACCACTTAAGGGAACGACTCATCTACTTACCCTATATGGGAAGGAGTGAATTCCATCTTGTGAGATTATGTTCCCAGCTCCCTATTTGGTCAAGTCCCCAAAATGGTAGGCATATTGAATCGACTACAAAAGCCACTCTCACCCATGCTAATCAAAGGACAAGCCCTCATAGGCAGGAGTTTATAACTCACTCAGGATTAAGATCGAGTCGCATATGATCATCCTGATGAAATATTAATCTTCTCAATTAACGGATTTATAAAGAGAGATTAAATATTTCGTGGTCCAGTCTTATACAAACTCATTGTATAAGATACCCCCACTCACATGTCTCCACATGAATGATTTGGATCAAATCATTTGTAACTATTACAAAGTGGGCCGTATCAATAGTGTTACAAGGATAAGGCACCCAACCTTATACATATACTATGACCCTTTAGGTTATTTCTTGAACATGATCCTCTCGTATGTCAACCACATAGTGTTCAAGATTACACTAATAACCTTGGATTTTTCATATAATGGATAATATTATATTGCAAATAAAATAATCAAAATTATTATTCATTATTAAATAAATTATTAATTACGAGGCTTTAGGGCATAAATCCCAACAATCTCCAACTTGCACTAAAGCCGGCGAGACATGTATCATAGGGCATACTCTATACTCAACATGTTCTCTCACTTGCCCTAGCAAAGATGAGACATGTCTCGTAATCCTAGACATTCTAGGTGGCCCTCAAACACTTTAGCCTAGAGAGTCTCTTTATATAGATCCAAAGACCTGCCATTAAAAGCCATCTTGGTCACTCCCATGATGCTTTCTCTCTCTCGATATGATTCCCTATACATTGGTGTTTTCTAATTTCCTTAATATTAGTCTTTGCACGAGTATTATCATAATAAAGAGGATGGACTAAATCATATATGAAACACCTTTCAGATCTTTAAGGAACTATTTGAGTCATACAAGTCCTTTTTTTTTTGTTTTTTGCTTCACAAGCAAAACAATTTAACTTATATACCATACTCCACCACCTAGGGTAAAATTTATTTTTATATAGATTTCCTAAATCTTTGCAAGAACCAGTGTATCTTGTAAATATCAAATCTTTAACTCCATACACAAATATTTCTCATCATTCATAGATAATTTGAGAAAGTTTTTAATTTTCTACTCAATGGTCATACCATTCGTTTAACTGATATATGCTAACCAATTGTATATTAAATGTTCAGTCTCATTTATGCATATCAGATACTCTCAACATTTGAGCTGTCTTAAGATACACTTTCTTAGACATAAAAATCAAATATTTGACAACAATTTTGTCAATATAAGATGTTTGAAACAAAGTTAACATTTTGTCCTTAAAATCTTCATTTTGGACATTTAAAATATACTGAGTCATTCCAAATCACTTATTTGGAATTGGTTACTTAATCAACGTTTTATGTTAGACATCTTACATCATTCATAATGGGTAAAAATATCACCAACATAAAACATGAGAAAAATCCACTAAACAATTAATGATTTTCTTGTCTATACAAGCTTCATTAATATTTATCCAAAGTCATATATTTTGATACTTTTATCAAATCTTATATTCACAGATCTAATTGTAAAATTCATTTCATAAATAAACCTTTACTATTTCGCAAACCTTTTGCTTTTGATCTTTGAAAATAAACATATCTGATTGATTTGTGTAGATGCATTATCTAAGATTTCTTTTCATAAAAGAATTCTAAACATTCATTTTCATATCCCATATGCAACAATGAATTAAATAATACTTACAGACTTTAGTATGACAACAAGTGAGAAAGTTTACTCTTAGTCTACTTTCTCCTATTAGGTCTAACCCTTTGCCATTAGTCTCACTTTGAGAGTAATAAACCTTCAACTTTGTCATCTAACATGACAGTTTGGGCTTCAATTAAGCCCTTGTAAAGATTAAATCATCTCATAACTCTCCCACTACGATGAGGGTTATCCAATTCATGACTAGGATCTATTTGACTTTCAAATATAATTAAATTGTTAACAACTTTTGTTAACTATTTAGTGGCTTCACTTGGAACCAATTTATTAACACTATCTCACCTTATTAAATGTTTGTAGTCTTTTATTTGACATTTCTTATAAAATTGGTATTTGTCATACAAATACCTTATTCGTTTTAGAACTACATAAAAGACCACTTTATACTCCTTAGGGGTGGCCTACACTTAGGCTTATCTTTGAACATATACAAGCTTTTTAGGCTTGTTTCAACACGTGAGCTTAACATTCTCAAATGGTGAAGTGTTGTAAACCAGCTTTACTACTCTTCTATAATCTTTAAAATTGTCTCGTAGACACTTTTAGAGGGAATCATGTTCACCATGCAATCTCTATTGCATTTCCTAACTGGAGTATGGTAATGGTGTGTAACTCATTACTAATGTGACCATGTCTAACAAGGTCCTGTTTCTCCTCTTGTAACACAATTTCACAAAATTGTACTTGGTATTAAGATAATTGTGATAAAAACCAAGTTTCTATCAATTAGTTTTAGTACATAAGGTTCCTGTACTTTTTATTATGATCTAATCATAATATCTTGATAGATTTAATTACCTAATCGATTTTTAAACTTTAACTTTAGTCTTAATTTTCTTGAACTTTTCAAAAATTTAGACTTATGTTGTATTAGGTAAAGATACTTATCCCTTGAATGATCATCAACTAGAGTGATGAAATCTTCATGACTTTATTTGACTTTTACATTCACCAGACCATTTGAGTCAGAATGTGTAAGCCCAAAATATTCTTTGGTGTTCTAGCCCTATCTCATAAAGGCTCAATGATTATCTTGCATGAAAGGCAAGATATACAGACAGGTAAAGTAATTAACTAACTTTTTAGAGAATTACCTCTTACTAGTTTTTTCATTCTATTCAAGTTGATGTTAATCAACCTTAACAGCCAAGGTCAAATATCATATTTTAGGAGAAAATAATGTCTTTCTATTTTGGATTCTATAATCCTGAAAATCTCAGTATTTTGTAGTATAGTATATGTCAACATTTTTAACATATACAAATTGTTCTTATTTTCAGCTGAATGTATTTTCAAACTATTTTGAAAATATAAACTTTCATACTTCAAAGTAATTCATACTATATGAACATTTTTGTAACAAAGTTCGAGAAATTGAATTTCTCTTATGGTTACTAAAAACACCATATTCAGCATTATGTAACAATTTTTACTTACTTAATGACATCTTAATGTCTCCCACTACACTAAATGAGATAGGCTTCCTGGTGCTAACTTGTAGAAATTATTCTACATGTTAAGTATTTTCCAAGAATTACATATTAAATGTAATGAAGAATAAATCTTGATAGTAGATCTTATATCGACTATCTATGTGACATTTATATTCCACCAAAAATCTAGTAAATCAAATTTACTTTCATTTATATTTTTCTTCCTAGAGGCATTTCAAAAATTCCTCTTATTATGACTGTCCTAGCTAATTTAGGAACTATTTCCTTTTATATAGCTTCAATCGTTTGGTTTCTTTACTTGGATTTTTGTAATACTTAATTTTGAGATCATTTAGACAATTTTCTAAATTTAGCTTATGTTGACTTCAACATCTCATATGTTGTTGTCATTTTATTTATCTTCTAAACTTGACATCTAACATGTCAACTAAGAGAATACGTACATGCTATCTCGTTTACTTTTGATTCATTAATCATGTGCTTCACGAACAATTCGAATAGCATTAGCAACAGGTTTTGAGAACATTTCTCAATAAAGACAAATTCAAAATTTTACACTACCATTATAGTGTTAATGTTACTTTTCCAAGTAATAAAATTTCTCAATTTTAACTTATCAGTAATAAAATTAAACATTATGAGAGAAACTGACATAATATTGAAATATATAAAATATATAATTTAACATCATGCAAATAATTATCCATTCAATTTTAGCATAGAAATCAAACAATTTGAAAAAAATGAACCCTATAAATCATTTCTAATGCTATGGTACTTTAGTGAGTTAGAACAAGTGCCGCCGTAGGGTAGGTCAAGTATTCCTTCACTAAACTGAGACAATTTCAACCAAATATTATACCAGAATAACTCTTATTCCTATAATATTTAGTTACCATTAGTTTGGTCAAAGACATCATTAACAACTTTAATGAGCCCTTTGTAAGTGTGACCCATAATTTTAGATCTCGTAGTTTTATCCCAACAAGTGCCGCCGTAGGGTAGGTCAAGTATTGGAAACAAAAGTACAATCCTATCCTTCTCAAGAGTTCACCATGATATTGACTCATGCAAACACCTTCCATAGGGGGACGGTCCAAAAGCTGCCACGAGGCCCCACATGAATCTCACGATGTAAACTAATGATGGAGACCGTAGGATATGTTGACACATTTCCTTCTCCCACTTACTATAATACTTTCTCAAAAGATTCACCCTGATATTGATCCATGCAAACACCTTCCGTAGGGAGGACGGTCCAAAAGCCTCCACGAGGCCCCACATGAATCTCACGTTGTGAATCAATAATCAAGACCGTTGGATTTTTGACATGTGTCCTTCTCCCACTAAGTATTTTGAAATAGGGTTTTCTATTACTTAGACAAATTAGGCTAATCTCATTTATCTAAGTTTCTCAATCTACCTTTCATAACTCTTATGTTGTTAGATTGATTTTAATGTGAATTACTAAGTTTTTAAACTATTTAAAAAAACTAATAATGACATTATGAGCATGCTTAGTGAAAATAAATAAATTTGACTAATTCAACTCCCAGGTCGGTTCCCAGTTAGAGGTGTTCCCTTTCGATCAGCTTAAATAACTCAGTCTAGACAGAACCTTCCATAGACAGAGTTCCCTTATAGTCAATTTTTATTTCAAATTCATTAATCTTTAATTAACTATTAATTATTAGATTAATGAACATAAGTGAATTTATAAATAAATATTTTTAATCCTATTAAAAATTAATTCATTTGGATAATCTTAAAATTCTACCATTTTAAACCCTTTTAAAACAAAAATAAAAGATTATTCTAAATTATAATCCAATTAGAAACAAAAGAAGATAAACTAAATTTAAACTATTTTAAACTAGAATCCATAATATCTTTAATAAAAGGAAACCCCAATCTCATTAGGAAATATCCTAATCTTATTAGGAAACATGGATTCTAATTATTAAAGGAAATATCCTAATTTAATTTTCCAAATATAACAATTATCTTCAAAGATATGGAAAATATAAACTAATTAGGAAAGAATCTTAATTCTATTAGGAAATATCCTAAACAAAATTTTCAAATATAACAATTATATTCAAAAATAGATAAAATGCATGATCATGCTTAACCTATGGTGGCATTTTAAATTTAAATGGCATACTTTATGCAACAATCAAACAATTTAAAACATACATTTCATGCATTATTAAATTAAAAATAGCAAAATTGACCGGTATATTTGGCATCTCCTAAAAATTAAAGATTAAATTCAAAATTTCACCATTTGAATTTTCAAGACATATCTTGATCTTCAATATATATATATATTTTAAATCACCATCTTCCAAGCACCAGTCGACATTAGCACTCACCTCTTCTATAGAAACTATAATCGCCTTTTGCATACTAACTCACAACCGATAGTGAGTGACTCGCTGCAACTGATTGCTGAAATTCATCAGTGACTGCAACATGCTTTATTAAGATAAAAGACCCACCTCCGCATGCGTCAAGTCCCAATATCAATTGAACTCACACACACTGCTTGACTTTGAAGGATTTAATTGTCAAGATTTCAATTTGTGAATTATGGCTGGTCAAGATTTCAAACTTCCACCAAAATTGGTGCTTGTGTTCACACATAATAAAGACAAAATAACTTTGTGTTTTGGCTTACTGGAAGTATTATCTCCATCATTTACTACTTGTAGGTTTGAAATATATATATATATATATATATATATATATATATATATATGCAACTCTTTGCACAAAAGAGATTCACTGTCCTTAATAAAATTAAAAAATATATAAATAACCCTAACCCTTCTGGGTTTTACATTTGATTTAATCAAAACAGTAAAATTAATGCACAAATAGCCTAAATATTTCATTTGCAAATCACATATATCATATATATATTAAAATACCCACCATACAAAACTTTAATTCTAAATAAAACTCAAAGATTGCTCTGATACCAATTGAAGGGAATAATCGAATTAAACCCATAGCGGAAGCATAGGAATCGTCTTTGATTTATTTAGAATTAAACTAAAATACAAGGGTTAAGCAATAAATACCTTGAAAATAATATTATGAAGAATATTCTGGCGGATCTTTATCTCTTCCACAAAGTCTTCCTTGCTATGACTCGAACACAGGACCAAGGCTTGTGGGAGCCTCTTGAAAGAAAATCCCCAAGGGATTGGAGAGGAAGAGGTCTAGAGAGAATTCTCTAATTCTCTCTATTGAGGAGATGTGTGTTGTGAAGAATGCTTCAACCCAAGGGTTCTATTTATAGAGACCAAGGGAAGATCTTTTCCATTATTAAAATATTATATTTTAATATCTAATATATTAAAATATATCTTTTATTTATTTGAATCTCATTCAAATCTCCTACGATATTTATTTACTTGAATCTTATTCAAATTCTATAAATATCTTTTATTTAATATATCAAATATACATTAATTATTTTAATATTTAATGTATCAAATACAATAAATATATTTTCCTCTTTTATATTTAATATATCTAATATATTAAATATTAATTTGAACACTTCAAATTAAATATTAAATTTGAATATTTTAAAATTTTCTTTCAACTAAATTGATCTTTTAGTGTTACTATGAGCTAACAAGGGGACCTTATGGACCTACAGATTATAAGCTCCAATGATACAAAATTAATTAATTAAACTCTTTAATTAATTAATTTTCATTCATTAACTATAGGTCACTCCACTATAGACCTAGAGTTGCACTCTTATGCACTGTAGGACAAGTTGTGTCCATAGATATAATCATTACATGCAAGTCGATCATTCACGAGTTGTTCGTAATTACAGCTGGATCAAAAGTCCGTTTTACCCCTATAATTACATCTTGCACCTTAAGTACCACTGATCCTCTAATGAACAATATGTTTATAATCTAATTATAAACTAAGTCCCTCTCGAGCCAATGAGAGGGTGGGACCCCATTGTTCAAGTCCCGAAATCAACACTTAAGGGAACTACTCATCTACTTACCCTATATGGGAAGGAGTGAATTCCATCTTGTGAGATTATGTTCCCAGCTCCCTATTTGGTCAAGTCCCCAAAATGGTAGGCATATTGAATCGGCTACAAAATCCACTCTCACCCATGCAAATCAAAGGACAAGCCCTCACAGGCAGGAGTTCATAACTCACTCAGGATTAAGATCGAGTCGCATATGATCATCCTGATGAAATATTAATCTTATCAATTAACGGATTTATAAAGAGAGATTAAATATTTCGTGGTCCAGTCTTATACAAACTCATTGTATAAGATACCCCCACTCACATGTCTCCACATGAATGATTTGGATCAAATCATTTGTAACTATTATAAAGTGGGCCGTATCAATAGTGTTACCAGGATAAGGCACCCAACCTTATCCATATACTATGACCCTTTAGGTTATTTCTTGAACATGATCCTCTTGTACGTCAGCCACATACTGTTCAAGATTACACTAATAACCTTGGATTTTTCATCTAATGGATAATATTATATTGCAAATAAAATAATCAAAATTATTATTCATTATTAAATAAATTATTAATTACGAGGCTTTAGGGCATAAATCCCAACAATTTACACCAACCTAACTCAATAGTGGAGGGGCAATAATATGGGTAGAGCTACGAATTGCACCATGTGCCAATATGCCTACCTAGCGATTGGGAGTCAGCATGAGATTAATTATTTCCCCAATCTGTCGGGATAGGAGAAGGTCAAATCGCCGCTTAACTAATGTCAAGAAACCCAACTGAGGGCTAGGTTAGCTCGGTGTGTGGCGAGTTGGGGTAAGTGACAATGAGCTGAAAGACTTACAATAGTCTCCATTGCATATCCTATTAACATCGTAGAAGAAGCATGTAAAGTAAACTAGGAAATTCTTAATCTCAAATTACCAAGCAGCTGATTAGATAAGATAAGGTAATCACTTCCCAATGGTCATCATTAGAGCCCCTCACATAAATATCTGAGAGTTCCCATGACAGAGGTAATTAATCTACAATCTTGTTTAACTTAATACTACTCTATAACTAACTTGAGCATCAAAGTCTATTGGGTAAGGACCGCATCTATGAGCAGGAAACTCTTTGAATGCAAAATGTAGTGTCAGAGAAGCCTACGCAAACCCTTGATCCTAGAATTTTCATTAATAAGTTCTTATTATGATTCTAGACAATTTCAATAAACAGCATCAAAGGAATAACATTCTCAATCAAATAATTTCTAATAGGTAGTCTCAAAGGAATAACATTCTTACTACCATTGACTTAATTTCTATTGATTTTCATTATGATTCCTCATCATTTTAATTCCTAATAAGTAAACATGACCAAATTAGTGTTCTAATCAAATATTTAAGAACAGCCGTAAAATATCATTTCTAAGTGTAACCCATCATTTTTAGTTTAATAGACTAACCTAATAAGTGTCACCTTAGGGGCGATCAATTATCTAAAATACATCTAAAAGCTCTATTTCAAAAAGAAGTTCACCTTGTATGATCTTGTTTTGCAAAAAATATCTTCTTTATGCGGATGATATCAAAGTTGTTGATGGATGTTGAAATGAACATATGGTTGCAAGAAATTATTTAAAAAATATTTTTAGCCCTAGGGTAAGTATACGTTGTCCACAAGTAGTATAAAATGGATTAAGTCCAAGTATCGACCTCACAAAGACTGTTGACAAAATTTCAAGTTATAAAGTGCTTTTTTAATGCAACCAAAGATTTCAAGCAATCAAGAAAGTAATAGGTTACTAGGCACCTAAAAACAATCTTGAGCTAAACTTGCATCACTTTAACTCAAAGGCACTAGCTTTCACGCTACTATTGTAGGGACTCTTATCTAGAGCACTCGCTCGATGAGTGGCCTAACTGATCACAACAGAGGCAACTCTTTTTACCCTCGATCACTTTTACACATTACAAACTTATTTTCTTTTTTATTTATTGTTGGGATTTATGACCTAATGCCTCGTAATTAATGATTTATTTAATAATTGATAATAATTTTTATTATTTTATTTGCAATACAATATTACCCATTATATGAAAAATCGAAGGTTATTAGTGCAATCTTGAACAGTATATGGTTGACATACAGAAAGATCGTGTTCAAGAAATAACCTAAAAGGTCATAGTATATCGATAAGGTTAGGTGTCTTATCCTAGTAACACTATTTGATACGGCCCACTTTCTAATAGTTACAAATGATTTGATCAAAATTGTTCATGTGGAGACATGTGAGTGGGGTTATCTTATATAATGAGTTTGTATAAGACTGGACCACGAAATATTTAATCTCTCTTTATAAATCTGTTAATTAAGAATATTAATATTTCATTAGGATGATCATACGTGACTTGATCTTAATCCTGAGTGACTTATGAACTCCTACCTATGAGGCTTGTCCTTTGATTTGTACGGGTGAGAGTGGCTTTTGTAGCCAATTCAATAAGCCTACCATTTTGGTTACTTGACCAAATAGGTAGCTGGGAACATAATATCATAAGATGGAATTCACTTCTTCCCATATAGGATAAGTAGATGAGTAGTTCCCTTAAGTACTGATTTCGGGACTTTAACAATGGGGCCTCACCCTCTCACTGACCCAAGAGGGACTTAGTTTATGGTTGGATCATAAACAAATTGTTCATTAGGGGATCAGTGGTACAAGGTGTAATTACAGGGGTAAAATGGACTTTTGACCCAATTGTAATTGCGAACAAGTCGTAAATGATCGACTTGCATGTAGTGATTATATCCATGGACACAACTTGTCCTACAGTGCATAAGAGTGCAACTCTAGGTCTATAGTGGAGTGACCTTAGAGTTAATGAATGAAAATTGATTAATTAAAGAGTTAAATTAAATAATTCTATATCATTAGAGCTTATAATCTATAGGTTCATAAGGTCCCCTTGCTAGCTCATACGAATAATTATGGATCAACTTTGTTGAAAGAAATTTTGAAATTTTGAAATTAATATTTAATATATTTGATATATTAAAGAAGGGAAAACTTATTTATTGTATTTGATATATTAAATATAAAATATAATTATTAATGTATTAAGATACAAATATATATAAAATTTGAATGAGATTCAAATAAGAAAATATATATTAGGAGAATTAAAAATATTTGAATGAAATTCAAATAGTTTAAATATATATTTTAATATTAGATATTAAAATATATATTATTTAATCATGGCAAAGTTTTGCCCTAAGTGGTCATTATAAATAGGACCTTTATGGGTTAAGCAAATGAGTGTCTCCTTCCTTGAGAGAAAAAGGTTCTCTTAGTTATCCCATCCATTCCCTCTCTCTTTCAAAGAGGTTCCCATAAGCCTTGGTCCTGTGTTCGAGTCATAGCGAGGAAGGCTTTGTGGAGATCGAGAATCAACCTCGTTGGAGTTGGGTGCATATGAAGTAAAGATCCGCCAGACAATTCTCTATTATGTTATAGGTATGTAAGTTTGCTTAGCCTAAATATTCTTTATTTAATTCTAAAATAAAATCAAAGTCGATTTCAACGCTTCCACTATTGGTTTAATGTGATTATTCCCTTCATTTCTTTCTTCTTTTCTTCTCTTCAAAATTTTCTTTTCATTTCTTTCTTTTGCAGGCAAATAATCATTCTTTTATTCCGACTAAACAACTCATTACAAACTATCAAGCAAGTCCACTACCCTACTAGCCCTTACGTCTATCGTTGTGACAACAGACATATTAGCCTCATAAATCTAACCTAAGACTTCAAGATTACAAAAGGTAAACTAAATTACTCAAAATTTACAGGAAAGTCAAGAAAGTTTGAAAAATTGGCTAAAAAAGGCTCAAATTGGGATAACATTCTCATACTTCAACAAATATAATCAAAATATAAGCATGTCATTGACTGTCCTAATCACAAAGCATGCAGCCAAATCATCAAAGAATTCAAGCTACAAAAATTTTAAACAGTTTGACGCTCAGGTGCTCAGGACTTAACAACATACATTACCCACCCCCAACCTAAAACACTATGTTTGCTCAATGATGCTTAAATTAAAGGCAAGGACAAATGAAAAGAGAAACAATAATACTCCCCTGAATTTGTTCGTGCAAAGGTGGTGGTGAGGCCTCTTCTAAGATTATTTCTCATCAAGGTCAACATTTCCTACCAAAATAGTAAACAACAAGACTAAGCCACGAAAAGAAAAAAAAAAAGACTAAAAGCAATAAAGGAAAGCAATTAAAAATTTAGTCGCCTGGCTACCTCTAAGAAGAGCAAATTTTTAATGTCGACCACTCGACGAAGTCCTTTCTCTCAATCATCTTGGATCCAATTTCCTCCAAACCATGGCACCCTTCTTCTTAGACTTCTTCCTTGTTGGCAAATCCTGCAAACTAAACACGTCAATCTTGCACAAGGAGTGCACAACATTAGAATTGTCTATATCTTTAAAAACATGAAATTCAAGCACTTCTCCTTCAAATTCAACAGAAAGAATGCCCCCATCTACATTGATATTCGTTTTAGCAGTTTTCATATAGTGCTTACCTAACTAGATTGATGTTGATGTGAGTGTAGGTTTATCGCTCAAGTATAAGACATAAAAATCTGCTGGGAATATCCAATCTTTAACTTTTACCAAAACATCTTCAACAATGCCCAAGGGATGCACAAAAGAACGACAAGCTAATTGTATGACTACACCAGTCTCATGCAAGTCATTCAGTCTTAGCTCCTTAAAAATGAAAAATGATATGACTTTATTGATGCACCTAAATCTAGCATTGCATGCTTGATTTTCTTGTTTTCAATAGTGCAAGGTGAAGAAATGAACGTTTCACTCTGTAGCAGAAGTATTGGATCGTCTTTGATTTTATTTAAAATTAAACTAAAAAAAAAGATTAAGCGAACTTACTTCGAATAAATATGGAGATATTTCTAGTTGGTTTTTATCTCCTCCACAAAATCTTCCTAGCTATGACTCAAACACATGACCAAGGCTTATGGAAGCCTCTTGAAAGAAAATCCACAAGGGATTGAAGAGGAAGAGTTCTAGAGACAATTCTTTAATTCTCTATTGAGGAGATGTGTGTTATGTTTAATGGCTCAACTCAAGGGTTTTATTTATAGAGATCAAGAGCAAATCTTTGCCATAATTAAAATATTATATTTTAATATCTAATATAATAAAATATATCTTATACTTATTTGAATCTCATTCAAATCTCCTACGATATTTATTTATTTGAATCTTATTCAAATTTTATAAATATCTTTTATTTAATGTATCTAATATATATTAATTATTTTAATATTTAATGTATAAAATATAATAAATATATTTTTCTCTTTTATATTTAATATATCTAATATATTAAATATTAATTTGAACATTTCAAATTTTAATATTTAATGTATCAAAGACAATAAATATTTTTTCCTTTTTTATATTTAATATATCAAATATATTAAATATTAATTTGAACACTTCAAATTAAATATAAATTTGAACATTTCAAATATAAATTTGAACATTTCAAATATTAATTTGAACATTTCAAATTAAATATTAAATATTAATTTGAATACTCCAAAATGGTAGGCTTATTGAATCGGCTACAAAAGTCACTCTCACCCATGCAAATCAAAGGACAAGCCCTTACAGGCAGGAGTTCATAACTCACTCAGAATTAAGATCGAGTCGCATATGATCATCTTGATAAAATATTAATCATCTCAATTAACAGATTTATGAAAAAAGGTTAAATATTTCATGGTCCAGTCTTATACAAACTCATTGTATAAGATACTCTCACTTACACGTCTCCACATGAACTATTTGGATCAAATCATTTGTAACTATTACAGAGTAGGGCGTATCAATAGTGATACCAGGATAAGGCACCCAACCTTATCCATATACTATGACCCTTTAGGTTATTTCTTGAACATGATTCTCTTGTATGTCAACCACATACTGTTCAAGATCACACTAATAACCTTGGATTTTTCATATAATGGATAATATTATATTAAAAATAAAATAATCAAATAATCGAATTTATTATTAATTATTAAATAAATCATTAATTACGAAGCTTTAGGGCATAAATCTCAGCACAAGGTAAAGTAAACATACCAGGAACCTTACACTTTTTTGGCATAGACTTTTGAGACACGACTGACACATTTTCACTTCATATCTTCATACCATAACAAACTATGTGGAACTCCTTAAGTTGCTTATGCGAATCTTCACTTGTGCTACCACGAAAGATAGGTAGTAAGTGAATTAAACTGGGTTGTAGTTTTAAGTCACCTTAAGTTTCAAGGTACATGATACAGAGGGGCTGTTGAGTCAAATCAGGGACCACCAATTGCTTTAACGTGCGCTCGACCATATTTTCTTCATTTATGAGCGTTATTTGGCTCTAAAAACTAAGCTATTTGCTTAGAAAGTGAATGTTTAATGTTATAAGTCATGTCATTTAGAGTAAATTTAAGTAAAAATAAGTTTTGCATGTGTTTGAAGACTTGATTTTATAAAAATAACTTTTTAGGTGTATTTAGAGTCATTTTTGTTAAGAAAGTGTTAATTTTTGTTGGTTTTGTGTAGAGGCTGAAAAAGGACCCAAATGCACCCACATTCTGTTCTGGCCGCAACAGAGGCAAGTGAAAGATGATCCAAGAGATATGCGACCAAGATGCGCGAGCAATTGAGAGCAGAAGGCAAATTCCAACTATTGTAGAAAGAACTCAAAAAGCACCCAACTATGCAGTCGCATTTAGGCCATTACAACTATAGCACAATTGCGCTCACTATGCGGCCTCATCTGGACCTTTTCGACAGATTCTCCCAAATTCACAAGATTTGCAAATAAAATTAGATAAAATCCATTATTCTCCATCAAATCTTCGAGGATCAAGGGATATGAACGGCCAAGCCTCTCCACACTGATCTCTACAGCAAACCCTGGGCCTTAAGGTCTATAAAAGGTGGCTCAAGCTTCAGTTTCAAGGGAGCTCAGAGTTGGAAATTCTTTTCATCCCTAAATTCTGTCATTTTCTTTTTAGTTTTAGTCGTCACTCCTAGTCTCCCCTAAGCTCTGTTCATATTTCATTCAGACTCCAACTTCGAAAGAAGAATGAGTAAGTACTTGATTCTCCTTGAACATCTTAGGCTTCTTTTTGCTCTTAGTTTTTCTATTCAATTATGTAAGTTTTTAGGAGTTGTACTTATTATTTTATCTTTAATTTCCAACTTGTAATTTTTTATTTTTCCTTTGAATTCAAGTAGTAGTTCCTTTTTATTTAATTTCATTTAGTTCTTCCTTTGTTTTCATACTTCAAAGTGTATTCAATTTCATTATTTCAATGAAGTGTGTTATTTCTTATTCTCGTTTCTTCTTTATTTTCTACACTTTAGTTTTCTTTTCAATGAGTAGCTAAACTCCTAGGAGGGGATTCAATGAAGTGAATACCCTAAAAAGGAGATAAGCCCCACCATGTGATTCTAGCAACTTTGCTTAACATTTAGCACTGTTTGCTTTTATTGAGTTTAAGTTCCATTGTTAGCTTAAACTGATCACTTAAGTTAGCATAGTTTGTGTGAAATTCAATATTGAAAGGGTTGGATCGAGCACGCATTTTCATAAAAGCAATCTAGGAGAAGAGTCTAGACATAGAACTTTGCTTTTTGTACCTAGACACAGGATAAAAACCTTTAGAATCATTGAATTGCGTTCAATATTTATCTAAGTTCAAATTAGTCGCAGACATATGTGTTTAATTGCTTAGTCTCCTAAAAGAACTTAGAAAAGGGTTGAATAGGTGTTGAACTAGATTCATGGTGGAAAGTATCGGTTAGGGTAGGTTGCGGGCGCATTTCAGTAGCATTTTGTCTGAATAGCACAGAACTCGAAAGAGTTAGTATGTGGCTGCAGAGGCAAAATCTCTGAAATAGCCAAACCTAGTTAAGCAAGTTTGCGGGAGCATGGTGGGCGCATTTCCTTAGGGTTAAAACATATTTGAACCCCCTGCTTCTCATTACTGTTTTCTTATCTTTTCTTTAGTTCCCTTTATTTTTATTGCACAAAACCCCCAAATCATTTTATTTATTTGGTTACCTTCGGTTGCAACTTGAAAGTACTTGTGTTGTTAACTTAAAAGCTTTTTGTTAACCATTCTCTTGGGTTCGATACTTGGAATACTTCCATATATTACTTGTGAACAACGTGCACTTGCACTTGCTTTTGGCGTATAGTAGCGCGCTTGCTTTTGGAGTATATTAACCCCTTGCATGCACTTTCTAAGTGCTTATCTCCTTGTTGGACAGCGTACACTTGCGCTTGCTTTTGGCGTATAGCACTTGCGCTTGCACTTGAAAGTACTTGATAGGGCATCTGCTATACTCCAAAAGCAAAGTGTATCGAATTCTAATTGATAGAGCTTGAGAAGCATGGCATTCACCAGAAGACTATGAAATATAGGTTAGTAACTCAATCCCAAGAATAGAGTTTACAGAGTTTGAAGAACAAAATCTTTATCAGTCTCATAATGATGCCTTGGTAGTGGCATTAATTATAGCCAATGTCAAACTGTATCGAATTCTGATTGATGGAGGAAGCTTAGCAGATGTTCTATCTCTTGCTGCTTTCATTGCATTGAAACTGAGCAGGGAACAATTGAGAAGTAGTCTAACACCTTTGGTTAGATTTAAAGGAAAAAGGGTTAACCCTGAAGGGAGCATTGTACCTGTAACCTTTAAAGAAAATCCTAAATCAGTAACAAAAATTGTGAACTTCTTAGTTGTAAACTGTTCTTCTACATACAATCTCATCATAGGAAAACCGACCTTGCATGAGTTGAAAGCAGTGTCGTCAACCTATCACCAAACCATGAAATTTCCAACAGTAAATGGAGTTGGAATAGTCAAAGAGGAGCAGAAAACATCCAGAGAATGTATTGCACAGCTTTGAATGAAGTAAAACAAGGGTGAATTTTTTCAAAAACAACATGATAAAGGAAAATATATGCTAGTTCAAGATTGAGCCAAAGTCGAGTCGAGGCCGAGGCCACCTCATCCTTTATGATTTCTTTTTTATGTTTTCATGCTTTTCTTTGTAAATATGCTCTACTGAGCCACTAAGAGTTTGTTGCATAGGCTAGAAATTTGTTATTTGGTAGGATAGATTTACTTTTTCTTGGATATTTGTCAAAATTGTTGTTCAACTCTCATTAATGAAGCATAGCTTTTATTTTGGCACATCCATTGGTACTCAAGCAAGATCTTCCTCGAAGCAACATCCTCCTTGAGTAGGGTGCTTAATAAGGGATATACCTCCCTATCAAACAAAAAACAAACAAAAAAGGATATGCCTCCCTATCAAACAAAAAGGTATATGTCTCCCTATCAAACAAATAGCAACAAAAGGAGATATGTCTCCCGATTAAATAAAAAGCAAGATTTTATCCAGAATAAGATTTCAAGCAATGAAAACAAAAATATAGAAGATTGATGTTGAACAAGGATAAAGTTGGGGGCTTGCCGAGCCCAGGTTAGCTTAGCCGAGCCAAGGCAAGAGTATTTTGCAACGTTATGCCTCAGACAGAAGCAGTTCAAAGGTTCAAATTGCACAAACCAGGTATTCCACAAATATATTCAGTTTCATTTAACCATTGAATCTTAATACAAAGTGCTAGAAGCTTTTTTGGAATGTTGAAAATGCATTGCAAAGTTGGAAAAGTCATAAAAGTATAACAAAAGCAGAGAAAAACATAGGAAGTGAGGCAAGGAGATCATTCGTCATCTTGACCACAATCAGTCTCCATATTGTCATGACCTCCAATACTGGCAGCTCTAGAAGGCTTAGCATCGGGATTCTCAGAAAATGCATCAGGATTATCACGGACAAAGATAAAACGAGTATGTAGGAACCCGTAATCCTAACCAAGATATCGTTTGGAAACTTCCTCAGCTGACCAGGTAACTCCATATTCCATAGCCTCGTTATGCACGTCAAAATATTATTGAGCACGCTTGAAAGCGTCAACCAAGTATTTAGCATTATTAAGATGCCCTTCAGCTGTAGCCAAACGACCTTTCAAGTCATAAATTTCAACCTCTGAGTTTACTTTAATTATTGACAGTTCAGCTCGAACCCATGTAAAAAGTTGATTGGCATGGTTCAAATTAGCTTGAGCTTGTGTCAACTCAGCTCAAGGAACAAAATTTTGTTGAAGGTAGGTGATATGATTAGCCATACTCAAGCTAGAGATATAGACTTTCGATTGATTGAAACGTGTGAACTTAGATAAAAGACTTTTAGTTTTAAAAGAAGCTCCAGTTTAATGCAAATGCACACTGTCGATGCAAGTAATAAATTGGAAGTACTCCAAAGTATCGATCCTATAGGGAACAGATATAATAAAATTAAAAAAGATAGCAAAAATTGTTCTCAAATTGCAATTAAGGTAATCAAAGTAATCAAAGATTGTAATGAGTTTTTATAGAAAAACATAATAATAAAAGGAAGGGATCGAAGCACATTCATACCCCTTTGATTGGAATTGCGGCCTAATTACAATTGCAATCCTTGACTCTACTCTTAAGCAATGTAAACTGGATTCGACACCTATTCGACCTTCTATAAAGTATCTTTAGGAGATTAAGTGATTAAACCAATATTTCTATGGCTAATATGAACTTAGTTGATTTTGAAACACAATCCTTTTTGTTTTAAAGGTTCTGTCATGTGTCTAAGGTGAAAAAAATTCCTATATCTAGGCTTTTTCCTTTATTGCTTTTATGAAATCCCAACTTTATCTAATCTTTTCAGAATTAGATTCAATTGATGTACGTTAACCTAGATGATCAGTCTAGACTAATAATGAGAATTAAAAATCAATAAAAGCAAACAAGTTATAGAGTAAGCAAGTTACTCTTATAATTAGGCCTTTACTCCTTTCTCTAGATCATTCACATGCTTGAATCCCAAAGATAGGATTAGTTCATAATTAAAGAAGAAAATAAATACACTTGAACAAAATAAACTCTATAGCTTGAATAGAAAAAAAAAACTTGCAGTAGTAAGGAGAAAATAAAACTCAAAACAAAAAAGGGTTCAACACTGACTTGAAATCAAACTTTATTGAAATAACCTTGCAATAATCAGATGTAAAGTCACAAACTGAAGTTACCAAACTGACTTAAAGGACTGGAATAAAAATGAAAGAAGTTCAGCACTTTAACATAGAAAATACAACAACTAAACAGAATTTAAACTTAATAGAAAGCTGGAACGAAATCTGGAACTTTAAAGAATTGTAGGACTTGACACTCTCTAACGCCCTTTCTTTCAATCGAATTCACTCCAACCTCTTTCAAGGTGAAATGGGTCTTCACAATCTAAGGTTTTCACCTAGATTGGATAAAGTTTAAGGGGTTGTAGAAGATGAAGAGGGACGATCAACACAATAAAAGAAGAAGAAACGGCAGAATGCAACGTGAACAATCAACATTTTTTGAGTGTGTTAGCCGCTTTTTATTGCCTCCAAAAGCTAAGGTTTTTGTCAACTTTAGTATATGGAAAGATTCGTGCCATTAATGTTGAGAATCAGGGAAGGTATCTCGGAATATCCATAAAATTGAGCAAAATCTGAAATTTTCACTTTTATTCCCATTTTTCTATATTTTCTCAGATTGCAATTGCAATTTTCCATAGTTGCCCACACCTGCACAAAAAACAGAAAAATAACCAATTTTATGACTTTTGCAAACTTCTCTTGCTATTTTGACATATTCCTAACATTTTGGGAGATTCCTAGCATGCCCAAGTATTTTAATGCAAACTTACTCCAATTTAGTGAATTTTGTGGTTTTATAAAGAAGAATTTTCAAGAGTAACTTGAATTTGGAAACTAAATAATTCTAAAAAATGAGAATTATCAACTTTCATGAAAGCCTGAAAAATAAAATCAGGAAGTTAGTAAGATAGAGAGTAATCAATGCCTTACTAATTCTTACTTTAGTCTCATTTATGTGCATAGTAGGCCATAAGATAAGTTACCTCATGAATATGATAGAGAGCTTGAGTAACGCCTTCGGAAGGATAAGAGGCACCAAACTCCCCTCCAACAGGATAATCACCAACACCCTGCCCCAAGCAAAAGCTCTGGCTCAAGAGCTCAACCTCATTGTTAGATTCTGGATAATCTTCTAATAGTACAAAAGCTCTAGCTCAAGAGCTCAACCTCATTGTTAGATTCTGGATAATCTTCTAATAGTACAAAAGCACATATTCAAGTGGAATAATTTGAGTGGACGAAAGCACGGCTTGGTCTGAGTCCGGGTAGGCTGGCAATTACCCCGAGGTGGTATGGGAGGCCTTGAAGGAACAACTTTATCCTCAGTAAAGTCAGTTAAATCAGCATCAACACTACAGCACGGGAAGATCGACACCCAGACATTTCTAAAGGAAGGAAAGAAAAGATTAAAAAAGCAGGCCGAGCCAACCCAACCCAAGGCCGATTTGAAAAGACAATGAAGTGAGCACCATGGAGCTGGCTACCTGGAAAGAGAATGGGAGATGCAAGTCCAAGGGAGATAAGATTGCCTTGAGTGACGAATTTCAGACCAAAGCAAAGTTTCAGATCCAATCTCCCAACGGCCCTTACAAACCTGTTAGCGGCTCTAGTTCGATCAAAGTGAAGGGGAACAGAAATAGACAAAAATAAGAAGAAATTAGCAAACACATAAGCTAAGAGCGGTCCCAAACAAGAAAAAGGAAAAAAATACCAACCATATTCCCTATAACTCAGACGAACTGCATAAGAATGACTAGTAGAATTAAGAGGCAACCAATTTTCACTAATAAAAAACCATTATTTTTTTCATTTTTTGCATGAGAAAGGACTACCAACAAGTATTCGATCTTTATCCATGAGGTAATAAAAAAATCACAATAAGAAGGATAGGGAGTTATTTGGTGAAGTGATAAAAAAGTTTGAATGTCCATAGGTGATCCATTCCCATATTCTCTCCAAAGGGAATATCAAGCAATGAGATGACTCCATCCATTTGGGAGAATTTGAGCTGCCGCAAGTTGGATCAAAGACAAAAAGATTTGAAGAAATGGGGAAAGAGAAAGACGAACACGAAAACGGAACATGCTTAAATAGAAAGAAACTTCGCCAAAGGGAGGGTTGTTAATGTTATCATTAGGATCAGGAACCCTCATGTGAACACTCTCGGGGATGCCATACTCGTACTGTGGATGATCAAGTTGAGCTTCGGTCACTGAGGATGGTAAGCCCCTATCAAGAACACTGGGTTTTTCATCAGAATTGTATGAATAAGAGTGTGGCTCATAGAAAGAAGTGCTAGTCTTCACTTGAAGAAAATTCTTCTTCCTCAAATGTAGTTTTATAAGAGTCATAATTTTCTTCACTAGACATAATGGAATGAGAAAAAAAAGAACAAAAATCTCACCCATAGAAAATTTGAGAATGAGAAGAATGGGTTGTGAGAAAAGACTCAAACACAAGTATTCTATTTATAGTCAGAAATTTGAATTTCAAATTTTCAAATTTCAAATTCAAATTAAAAACAAAAAGACTGATTGGCCGAGTCGACCTACATGTGTAGAGATGTCCATTTAACTAGCGGGACTGGGGCCTTGAGGGGACCCGCCCCGAACGGAGCGGGGAATCCCCGATTACACTGGGAATGGGGGAGGGAGCTGGGAAATTTTTCTCCCCGTTGGCTAAATGGGGACAGGGACGGGGAATATATTCCCCGTTCCCGTCCCCGACCCCTACCCTGCCTCGCCCCGATTAGTATATATATATATATATATATATATTATTACTTATAAATAGAATTTTTTTTAAAAAAAAATAAAACTATAGTAGGAATTAGTTTAAGACTATTTCATTATAAAAAAAATTAAAGACTATGTTGTAATATTGAAATTTGAATTTTTAGAAATTAAGTTGTTTCGACATTATAGTATTTTTACTTACGGTATATTATTGTTTTTATTAAGAAATTTTATAACATTTTCTTTAAATAGAATTATATTAAAAATTATTCATTTAGAAATAAATTCTATTATGGTTGAGAATAAATTTTAAAAAAAAAGGATAAAAAAAAAAAAGAACGAGAAAAAATTCCCCGCAGGGAACCTGATCCCCCTAAATTCCCTATTGGGAATCCCCGCCCCGATCCCCGCGAAATTAAATGGGAAATTTTGCGGGGACAGTGAATGAAATGGGGGGCTGGGAGAGGGAATGGGATCCATTCCCTCGCCCCGCCCCTTGGACATCTCTATGCACGTGGCAAGTACAGCTCGGTGTGTCTGCAGGTGGTAGGCGCTGCCACGACAGGGCAGCAGCCCTTTGAATGAGGCTGGCCTCTCTGGTTGGCCTCCACGTGTCCTAAACGCTGGTGTGTACCAGCTTATGTCACACACACGCCTTCTGTATCGACCTGACATTTCCTATTAAACTTTCTAGGGATGCTACTACATGCATGCTAATGTAATTTAAAAGTCTTTAATAATAGACAAAAAGAATTAAACTTTTTGTTAAACAATCAAAATCTTTTGGTTCGGGATCCCTTAAAAATCATTTCAAAACATAATGTGAATTAAAACGTTAAATCAACTGAAATAATTTCATAACATATCATTTACTAACAAAATATTTTTAAATAATACACAATATAAATGCGGAAATCATGCTCCTCTAAGTCACCCATGACCCTTTCAGCAAACTGCTCTATCAATCGCCTAGGATATGTCTTTACTTTTACCTAAAAAGAAAAACATTTTTGAAAAGGGATGAGTATTTAAAATACTCAGTAAGTGACTCCACTACCGGAGCGGGATATGCAAACACATACAGAATGATTTTTAAAACTTTTCCTCTAGTGGGACCTAAAACCTTTTTCATAGTGGAAATGTTTCTCTTTAACTTTTCTCTTCGGCTTAATGTGAACAAGTAACCCAACCTAACCTTGCCTTTTCATGTAACCTTTTAAGGTTCCTTTTTATTTAACCTTTTCATATTCCTTTTCATTTAGATGTACATCTATAATTTTAGGATGGTAATTGTCACAGCCTTCGAAATCATTTTGTCATGAAGACACACATGAGGTCCCAAACCATTTTCAATTTTCATTCAGTGATGCAACATAAAGCAACATTCTCGCATTATTCATCATAAATTATAAATCATGCATCACATTCATAAGAATATTTGGCAATCATACATGTAAAAATTCATTTTCATATAAAATATAACATTTTAAAATTCATCAAAAATCATATATTATGCGTCGCAATCATAAATGAAACATTCATGAAAGCTTTTCATTTCAATGTAGCTTTTCAATTCAGTTCTCAATTTTCATTTAAGCATACCGGCATAAAGTCTCTTACCTTGGCTATAACTCAACAAATGAATTTGTTATCTCCTATTAAGAAGATCTTTTGCCCAACCTATAATTAATAAAGAAGTTAACGCGTGCAAAACCAACCTTGAACTCAAATTTCGAAACAACTTGGAACTTATTTCTAATAACTTAGCTTACCCAAAAACTTAGAGGAGAATTGCCCAGAATCTCTCTAACTCCAAGTTGCATCCGAACCTCAATTGACCACTTCAACCTACAAATAAGAGCAATCCAAAAACTAGTTTGGCTTGATTCAAAGGTCCTCGGGTCAACCTGAGTATGCTTCCCGAGTTAATAGCTTAATCAATCTGATCTTGAAACTAAATTTTAAGGATTAATAACTTACACAACCTAGTCCATACCAAATTTCATCCTTAAACTTGTTCGATCTATCCAAAACTAGTCTAAAACTCTAATCAAAGGAATTCCAAATGTTAAAGTCTAATTTACAACATTTAAAACCAATTCGAAAAGGGTTCAAACTGAGTGTTACCCACTAAATCTTGTCAAAAAGGCTCAGGCCTTAATTGGTTGCAATTCAATGTGATCATTCTTGCAGATCTGAACTTGATGAGCCATGGATAATCAGATCTAAGGTCGTTTAGAGCATGGATCACAACTGAAACACAAAAACTCACCCCGAAAACTTAACTGAACAAGAACCCATTGTCGCTAGAAAGCAAGACCTCACCAAAAACACAAAAGAGAGAGAATCAAGCTGCCACAAACTGGAAAACGTGTGGGCTTTTCTGATCTACCAAAATTGCGTGGGTCATACTAGAAGGGAGTGTCTTCCGTGATGGATTGCTAAAACCACCAAGAAGTTGACATAGATATGGTTCGTTTGAACATTGTAGGCGTGGGTTTACAGATCTAGGTCGCTGGAGTTCGTCAAGACATCGGCTTCACAAGTCCTCTAATCTCGCCATTCACCGAGGAAGAAGCACACTCGTGCTTACTGTTGATTGGTCGTGAATTGCACGAGTAGTTGCCACAAATCATCACGCGTCTGAAGGGAATAATCTAATTAAACCCAAGCAGAAGCGTAGGAATCGATTTGAGTTTATTTAGAATTAAATAATAATATTATGGTTAAGCATAACATACCTTGAAAATATGGAGATTCTTCTGACAGATCTTTATCTCTTCCACAAAGTCTTCCTGGCTATGACTCGAACACAGGACCAAGGCTTATGGGAGCTTCTTGAAAGAAAATCCACAAGCGATTGGAGAGGAAGAGGTCTAGAGAGAATTCTCTAATTCTCTCTATTGAGGAGATGTGTGTTGTGTAGAATGGCTTAACCCAAGGGTCCTATTTATAGTGACCAAGGGAAAATCTTTGTCATAATTAAAATATTATATTTTAATATCTAATATATTAAAATATATCTGGTATTTATTTGAATCTCATTCAAATCTCCTACGATATTTATTTGAATCTTATTCAATTTCTATAAATATCGTTTATTTAATATATCAAATATGCATTAATTATTTTAATATTCAATGTATCAAATACAATAAATATATTTTCCTCTTTTATATTTAATATATCTAATATATTAAATATTAATTTGAACACTTCAAATTAAATATTAAATTTGAACATTTCAAATTTTAATATTTAATGTATCAAATACAATAAATATATTTTCCTCTTTTATATTAAATATTAATTTGAACACTTCAAATTAATATTAATTTGAACATTTCAAAATTTTCTTTCAACTAAATTGATCTTTTAGTGTTACTATGAGCTAGCAAGGGGACCTTATGAACCTATAGATTATAAGCTCCAATGATACAAAATTAATTAATTAAACTCTTTAATTAATTAATTTTTATTCATTAACTATAGGTCACTCTACTATAGACTTAGAGTTGCACTCTTATGCACTGTAGGACAAGTTGTGTCCATAGATATAATCATTACATGCAAGTCGATCATTCACGAGTTGTTCGTAATTACAGCTGGGTCAAAGTCCGTTTTACCCCTATAATTACATCTTGCACCTTAAGTACCATTGATCCTCTAATGAACAATATGTTTATAATCTAATTATAAACTAAATCCCTCTCGGGCTAGTGAGAGGGTGTGGCCCCATTATTCAAGTCCCGAAATCAGCACTTAAGGGAACTACTCATCTACTTATCCTATATGGGAAGGAGTGAATTCCATCTTGTGAGATTATGTTCCCAGCTCCTTATTTGGTCAAGTCCCCAAAATGGTAGGCATATTGAATCGACTAAAAAAGCCACTCTCACCCATGCAAATCAAAGGAAAAGCCCTCACAAGCAGGAGTTCATAACTCACTCAAGATTAAGATCGAGTCGCATATGATCATCCTGATGAAATATTAATCTTCTCAATTAACGGATTTATAAAGAGACATTAAATATTTCGTGGTCCAGTCTTATACAAACTCATTGTATAAGATACCTTCACTTACATGTCTCCATATGAATGATTTGGATCATATCATTTGTAACTATTACAAAGTGGGTCGTATCAATAGTGTTACCAGGATAAGGCACCCAACCTTATCCATATATTATGACTCTTTAGGTTATTTCTTGAACACAATCCTCATGTATGTCAACCACATACTGTTCAAGATTACACTAATAACCTTGGATTTTTCATATAATGGATAATATTATATTGCAAATAAAATAATCAAAATTATTATTAATTATTAAATAATTAATTAATTGCGAGGCTTTAGGGCATAAATCCCAACAATCTCCCACTTGCACTAAAGCCGGCGAGACATGTATCCTAGGGCATACTCTATACCGAACATGTTCTCCCACTTGCCCTAGCAAAGACGAGACATGTCTCGTAATCCTAGACATTCTAGGTGACCCTTAAACACTTTAGCCTAGAGAGTCTCTTTATATAGATTCAAAGGACTACCATTAGAAGCCATCTTAGTCACTACCATGATGCTTTCTTTCTCTCGATATGATTCCCTATACATTGGTGTTTTCTAATTTCCTTAATATTAGTCTTTGCACCACTATTATCCTAATAAAGAGAATAGACTAAATCATATCTGAAACATCTTTCAAATCTTCAAGGAACTATTTGAGTCATATAAGTCTTTTTGTTGCTTCATACGCAAAACAACTTAACTTGTATATCATACTTCACCACCTAGGGTAAAATTTATCTTTACATAGATTTCTTAAATCTTGTAAGAACCAATGTATCTTGTAAAGATCAAATCTTTAACTCCATACACAAAAATTTCTCATCATCGATAGATAATTTGAGAAAGTTTTTAATTTTCTACTCAATGGTCATACCATTCGTTTAATTGATATATGTTAACTAATTGTATATTAAATGTTCAGTCTCATTTATGCATATCATATACTCTCAACATTTGAGATGTCTTAGGATACACTTCCTCAAACATAAATATCAAATATTTGACAACAATTTTGTCAATATAAGATGTTTGAGACAAAGTTAACATTTTGTCCTTAAAATCTACATTTTGGACATGTAAAATATATTGAGTCATTCCAAATCACTTATTTGAAATTGGTTACTTAATCAATGTTTTATGTTAGACATCTTACATCATTCATAATGGGTAAAAATATCACCAACATAAAACATGAGAAAAATCCACTAAGCAATTAATGATTTTCTTGTCTATACAAGCTTCATTAATATTTATCCAAAGTCATAGATTTTGATACTTTTATCAAACCTTATATTCACAAATCTAATGGTAAAATTCATTTCATAAATGAACCTTTACTATTTCGCAAACCTTTTGCTTTTGATCTTTGAAAATAAACATCTCTGATTGATTTGTGTAGATTCATTATCTAAGATTTCTTTTCATAAAAGAATTCTAAACATTCATTTTTCATATCTCATATGCAACAATGAATTAAATAATGGTTACAGACTTCAATATGGCAACAAGTGAGAAAGTTTACTCACAGTCTACTTTCTCCTATTAGGTTTAACTCTTTGCCATTAGTCTCACTTTGAGGGTAACAAGCCTTCAATTTTGTCATCTAATATGACAATTTTGGTCTTCAATTAAGTCCTTGTAAAGGTTGAGTTATCTCATAACTCTCTCACTACGATGAGGCTTATCCAATTCATGACTAGGGTTCATTTGACTTTCAAATATAATTAAACTGTTAACAACTTTTGTTAACTATTTAGTGGCTTCACTTGGAACCAATTTATTAACACTATTTCACCTTATTAAAGGTTTGTGGTCTTTTATTTGACATTTCTTATAAAAATGATATTTGTCATACAAATACCTTATTCATTTTATGACTATATAAAAGACCACTTTATACTCCTTAGGGGTGACCTACATTTAGGCTTATCTTTGAACATATACAAGCTTTTAGGCATGTGTTCAACATGTGAGCTTAACATTCCCAAATGGTGAAGTGTTGTATTACTACTCTTCTATAATCTTTAAAATTGTCTCGTAGACACTTTTATAGGGAATCATGTTCACCATGCAATCTCTATTGCATTTTCTAACCGGAGTATGGTAATGGTGTGTAACTCATTACTTATGTGACCACATCTAACAAGGTTCTGTTTCTTCTCTTGCAACACAATTTCACAAAATTGCACTTGGTATTAAGATAATTGGGATAAAAACACATTTCTATCAATTAGTTTTAGTATATAAGGTTCTTGTACTATGTATTATGATCTGATCATAATATCTTGATAGATTTAATTACCTAATCGAATTTTAAACTTTAGTCTTAATTTTCTTGAACATTTCAAAAATTTAGACTTAGGTTGTATTAGGTAAACACACTGGTACCTTGAATGATCATCAACTAGAGTGACGAAATATTCATGACTTTATTTGACCTTTATATTCACCAGACCACTTGGGTCAGAATGTGTAAGCCCAAAGTATTCTTTGGTGTTCTAGCCCTATCTAATAAAGGTCCAATGATTATATTGTATGAAAGGCAAGATCTACAGACATGTAAAGTAATTAACTAACTTTTTAGAGAATTACCTCTTACTAGTCTTTTCATTCTATTCAAGTTGATGTTAATCAACCATAACAGCCAAAGTCAAGTATCATCTTTTAGGAGAAAACAATGTCTTTCTATTTTGGATTCTATAATCCTGAATATCTCAGTATTTTGTAGTATAGTATATGCCAACATTTTTAACATATACAAATTGTTCTTATTTTTAGCTGAATGTATTTTCAAACAATTTTGAAAATATAAACTTTTATACTTTAAAGTAATTCATACTATATGAACATTTTTTTTAATAAAGTTCGAGAAATTGAATTTCTTTTATAGTTACTAAAAATACCATATTCAGCATTATGTAACAATTTTTACTTAATGACATCTTAATGTCTCCCACTACACTAACTGAGATAGGCTTCCTGGTGCTAACTTGTAGAAACTATTCTACATGTTAAGTATTTTCCAAGAATTACATATTAAATGTAATGAAGAATAAATCTTGATAGTAGATCTTATATCAACTATCTATGTAGCATTATTTATATTCCACAAAAATCTAGTAAATCAAATTTACTTTCATTTATATTTTTCTTCTTAGAGGTATTTCAAAAATTCCTCTTATTATGTTTGTCCAAGCTAATTTAGGAACTATTTCCTTTTATATAGCTTCAATCATTTGGTTTCTTTTCTTGGAATTTTGTAATACTTAAATTCGAGATCATTTAGACAATTTTCTAAATTTAACTTATGTTAACTTCAACATCTCATATGTTGTTGTCATTTTCTTTATCTTCTAAACTTGACATCTAAAATGTCAACTAGGAGAATACGTACAAGCTATTTCGTTTACTTTTGATTCATTAATCATGTGCTTCACGAACAATTCAAATAGCATTAGCAACAGGTTTTGAAAACATTTCTCAATAAAGACAAATTCAAAATTTTACACTACTATTATAGTGTTAACGTTATTTTTCCAAATAATAAAATTTCTCAATTTTGACTTATCAGTAATAAAATTAAAAATTATGAGAGAAACTGACATAATATTGAAATATATATATATATATATAATTTAACATCATGCAAACAATTATCCATTCAATTTTAGAATAGAAATCAACAAATTTGAAAAATGAACCCTATAAATCATTTCTAATGTTATGGCACTTTAGTGAGTTAGAACAAGTGTCGTCGTAGGGTAGGTCAAGTATTTCTTCACTAAACTGAGACAATCTCAACCAAGTATTATACCAGAATAACTCTTATTCCTATAATATTTAGTTACCATTAGTTTGGTCAATGATATCATTAACAACTTTAATGAGTCATTTGTAAGTGTGACCCATAATTTTAGATCTCGTAGTTTTATCCCAACAAGTGCCGTCGTAGGGTAGGTCAAGTATTAGAAACAAAACTACAATCCTATCCTTCTCAGGAGTTCACCCTGATATTAACCCATGCAAACACCTTTCGTAGGGGGACTGTCCAAAAGCCGCCACGAGGCCCCCGCATAAATCTCACGATGTGAACCAATGATGGAGACCGTAGGATATGTTGATAGATTTCCTTCTCCCACTTACTATTTTGAAACAAGGTTTTCTCTTAGAAAAATTAGGCTAATCTCATTTATCTAAGTTTCTCAATCTACCTTTTCATAACATTTATGTTGTTAGACTGGTTTTAATGTAAATTACTAAGTTTTAAAACTATTTAAAAAATTAATCACATTATGAGCATGCTTAGTGAAATTAAATAAAATTTGACTAATTCAACTCCCAGGTCGGTTCCCAATTAGAGGTGTTCCCTTTCGATCAACTTAAATACCTCAGTCTAGACAGAACCTTCCATAGACAGAGTTCCCTTATAGTCAATTTTTATTTCAAATTCATTAATCTTTAATTAACTATTAATTATTAGATTAATGAACATAATTTTTTTTTCAATCCTATTAAAAAATAATTCACTTGGATAGTCTTAAAAATCCAGCATTTTAAACCCTTTAAAAAAAATTAAAAGATAATCCTAGATATTTTATTCTAATTCTATTAGAAAATAGAAGATAAATTAAATTCAAAACTTAAACTATGGATAATCTTGAAATTCTACCATTTTAAACCATTTAAAACTAAATTAAAATATTATCCGAAATTCTAACAAATAAAGATATATTAAATTCAAATTTTAAACTATTTAAAGCATGAATTCGAAATATCTTTATTTTAATAAAAACCTACTCTCATTAGGATATATCCTAATCCTATTAGGAAAACATGAATTTCATTTATGAAAGAAAATTTCCTAATTTAATTTTCCAAATATAACAATTATATTCAAAGATATGGAAAATATAAGTATATTAAGAAAATATCTCAATTCTATTAGGAAACATTCTAATCAAATTTTCCAATATAACAATTATATTAAAAAATTAATCTTAATTCTATTAGGAAACAACCTAATCAAAATTTTCAAATATACCAATTATATTAAAAATAGCAAAATTAACCGGCATATTTGGCATATCCTAATAAATTGAAAATAATTTAAATTACAATAATTTAAATCCAAGAAATATCTTGTTCTTCAATATCTTCCTTGTTTGGACCATTCCAAATTTAGGATTTAGAAATCCTAAATTTTCAATTGCAGAGGCTGACTTCAATTCACGTTTTTTTTTTTCCGCAAACGTTTTTTGATGTCGACTTCTTCAGCCCATAAAATCGAAATTTGCAGCTATCGTAGTCATTCAAGTAAAATACATGAAATCCTAACCCTTATGGGTTTTACAACGATCTAATCAAAGCAATAAATCTAATGCCAAATAACCTAAACAATCAATTTGCAAACCACAATATATCAAATATATGATAAATTAAAATACCCACCATCACAAAACTTTAATTCTAAATAAAACTCAAAAATTGCTCTGATTCCAATTGAATGGAATAATCTAATTAAACCCAAGCGGAAGCGTAGGAATCGATTTGAGTTTATTTAGAATTAAATGATAATATTATGGTTAAGCATAACATACCTTGAAAATATAGAGATTCTTCTGGCGGATCTTTATCTCTTCCACAAAGTCTTCCTAGCTATGACTCGAACACAGAACCAAGGCTTGTGGGAGCCTCTTGAAAGAAAATCCACAAGGGAATGGAGAGGAAGAGGTCTAGAGAGAATTCTCTAATTCTCTCTATTGAGGAGATGTGTGTTGTGTAGAATGGCTTAACCCAAGGGTCCTATTTATAGTGACCAAGGGAAAATCTTTGTCATAATTAAAATATTATATTTTAATATCTAATATATTAAAATATATCTGGTATTTATTTGAATCTCATTCAAATCTCCTACTATATTTATTTGAATCTTATTCAAATTCTATAAATATCTTTTATTTAATATATCAAATATGCATTAATTATTTTAATATTCAATGTATCAAATACAATAAATATATTTTCCTCTTTTATATTTAATATATCTAATATATTAAATATTAATTTAAACACTTCAAATTAAATATTAAATTTGAACATTTCAAATTTTAATATTTAATGTATCAAATACAATAAATATATTTTCCTCTTTTATATTAAATATTAATTTGAACACTTCAAATTAATATTAATTTGAACATTTCAAAATTTTCTTTCAACTAAATTGATCTTTTAGTGTTACTATGAGCTAGCAAGGAGACCTTATGGACCTATAGATTATAAGCTCCAATGATACAAAATTAATTAATTAAACTCTTTAATTAATTAATTTTCATTCATTAATTATAGGTCACTCCACTATAGACTTAGAGTTGCACTCTTATGCACTGTAGGACAAGTTGTGTCCATAGATATAATCATTACATGCAAGTCGATCATTCACGAGTTGTTCGTAATTACAGCTGGGTCAAAAGTCCGTTTTACCCCTATAATTACATCTTGCACCTTAAGTACCATTGATCCTCTAATGAACAATATGTTTATAATCTAATTATAAACTAAATCTCTCTCGGGCCAGTGAGAGGGTGTGGCCCCATTATTCAAGTCCCGAAATCAGCACTTAAGGGAACTACTCATCTACTTATCTTATATGGGAAGGAGTGAATTCCATCTTCTGAGATTATGTTCCCAGCTCCCTATTTGGTCAAGTCCCCAAAATGGTAGGCATATTGAATCGGCTATAAAAGCCACTCTCACCCATGCAAATCAAAGGACAAGCACTCACAGGCAGAAGTTCATAACTCATTCAGGATTACGATCGAGTCGCATATGATCATCTTGATGAAATATTAATCTTCTCAATTAATGGATTTATAAAAAAGAAATTAAATATTTCGTGGTTCAGTCTTATGCAAACTCATTGTATAAGATACCCCCACTTACATGTCTTCACATGAATGATTTGGATCAAATCATTTGTAACTATTACAAAGTGGGTCGTATCAATAATGCTACTAGGATAAGGCACCCAACCTTATCCATATACTATGACTCTTTAGGTTATTTCTTGAACACGATCCTCATGTATGTCAACCACATATTGTTCAAGATTACACTAATAACCTTTAATTTTTCATATAATGGATAATATTATATTGCAAATAAAATATCAAAACTATTATTAATTATTAAATAATTAATTAATTACGAGGCTTTAGGGCATAAATTCCAACAGCATCGGTGCTGAAGAAGAACAAAAATCGTCGTCGCCGGAGGGAGCTACTCTCACCGATCGATCTCCAGAGAAGCCGTTGCGGTCGCCAGTGATGAAGATGGAAAATGAAGAAGAAGAAGGGGTGGAGCGGCTGTTTTGTTTTCACGAAGATGAAGAGGAAAAAAAAGATGGAGAAAGAATGAGGATTAAGGTTTTGGGATATTATTATTATTATTATTATTATTTAATAACCAACCCCCACAATTTTCCTTTTTCTCAAATCTACCCCTCTTCTATTCTTTTCTTTTCCTATTTCATTTCCAATTTAAACTTTTGGAAATTCTAATCAAGCCTTGAAAAGAAGAATATATATAAAATTGATAAAAACTTGGGAACGACTTGAGAGACTAAAATGAGGCTATCTCAAACTTAATTAAAATCCAAGGAATGATTAAATTCTCAAAACTATGAATTTGAAACTTAACTAAAAATCTCTCATCCTAAACTCGAAAATTAATTATCTTATTTTAATTTACATAAATCTAATTTTCTTAAATTAGAAACCAAACAAATTTTCAAATAATGGAAATAAATCTCCAAAAGAATAAAATTAGCCACGCCTGAAACGCGGGGCCGTTACACCTTCTCCCAATCCGATCTAGCCACGTGTCTTAAAAAGGTTTTTTTTAAGATATTTTGGTGAGATTCCCTCTTTTCTATCTAGTTATTGATTAAACCTAGAATGGTTGATCAGTTAAAATACTGAAATTTGGAATTTATTCTAGAGAAGGTTTGGAGCCAAAAATCTAAGAGTTTGAGCTAAGATAGGGTTGAATATGTCGTGCATTTAAAGCACGAAACACACAAAACTCTAGAGCACTTAGGTGACAGAGGAAACGACAAGAGGGTTGATTGGACCCCAAAAGGGTTTGATTGACTGATCTTGGCAATATGAAAATCTGAGGTACGCCTCATGATGGGTCCCGATTGGGCAGGACTATGCAAGTTTGATTAAACTTTGCAAATCATGATGTGTAAAACTCTACTTAATTGTAGAGAAAAGTAAAAACTTGGAGGTAATTAATTGGGTCCTCAAAAGGGGCTTGGTTAATTGGTCCACGCACGACCCAAAAATTCGAGATGGATCTCACGATGGGTTATTCCAAAGCTAAATCTGAGGCCAACCCCAAAGCTTTTTATTTAAAATCTTGGAAAGCTAAAAAATCAGCCCAATAGGGTATGATAGGTCATTCCAAAACTAAATTTGGGACCAACCCCAAAGTTTTCATCTAGAATCTCGGAAACCAAAAAATATGCCTAAGAGGGTTTGATAAGTCATTCCAGAACAAAATTTGGTGCTAACCCTAAAGTTTTTATATAAAATCTCGGAAGCCAACAGATCAATCTAAGAGGTTTTGATAGGTTATTCTAAACAAAATTTGGGGCCAACCCCAAAAGTTTATTTTTAAAGCTTAGGAAAGCCAAAAAAATCAACTCAATGAGCTTAATGGGTCCATTCCAAAGCCAAAACTCAGAAAAATACAAGGAACACCTTGTATTTGGGTTAAATATTATTCCTCGATGACAAATTTACAAATATGTACTCCCAAATTGGACTTTGGGTGTCTAACCCAAAAAGAGTTGAACCACAAATCTCAACTTGAGACTGGGGGCTTTCTATTATTGATAAATTTGGACAATTGGATCAAACCAAGAGATAGAAGACAATTGGGCCAAATAGGGCATAATCAAAGGCCTAGGGTAAAATTGGGCATAGAAGAAGGAGCAAAAGGGCCAAAAAGCTTGGAAGATCGGCTCGGCCCGACCCGATTTGAGCACGTGTGGACGTGCTCCGTGTACGCTCACAACCCAATGAACTCTAAGGGCACCACCTTTGATCCTTAACCTAATTCTATTAGGGAGAAGAGAAAAACCCTAGGTCAAGGCAATATATATACATCATTATAACTCTATTAGAGGTAACTAAAACTTCATCCTCACTCTAAAACTCTTAGCTTGCTACACTTCTCTAAACTCTCTGACTTAAGCATCGTAGTGTGTGTGGCAAGCACCACATCGATGTGCAGGTTTTCTTTGTTTTGCAGGCCACCTCTTTCCCTCACAAAATAAAAATTCACTGTTGGATTCACGAGCAAATCAGATGTGTTCTTTTTGCCCAAATTTATACATCAACACACATCTAACGTGATTGTGGAATCCACTTTAACATGAAGCAGTTTTTGTTCCTTATCAATCGTCAAACATTAAAAAAACATTAGAGAAACAAATTCCATTCACTTAGGAGAAGGTAAATGAATGTCTTCAAAAAAAAAATGGGGAGAAGGTAAATGCACCACGTGAGCTACATTCACTAATCTCACTACTTCAACTCCAAAGACAATCCAGTTAGAAAAATACCCCTTCCAAACAGGTGTGTTTATGGACAATGCAAAAGAACTCAAAGAATGGGTGAGTTCATCGCTTTCCGATTTTCATAACTGAAGGAGAAAGGAAACCCTTCTTGTAGATCTCTCCTTGTTCATCAGACGTTAACAACTTTAGCATCAACAATTCTATTAAAATTTAAAATAGAAATTTAATAACATTGGACTTTTTTTATTATTATTATTAGTTCAACAAATGTAGGATGGGGATTTAAATCACTCACCACAAGAAAATTGGTAGATGTCTTAACTACTAAACTATGTTCATGTTAATAATTAAAATGTTAAAATATCATTTTACTCCATGTACTTTCAAATATCCAAATTTAGTCTTTGTATTTTCAATAAAGGTTAAAATTGGTTCCTATTGTTAGTGTATTGTTAACTTTTGTAAAAAAAAAAATTAGTCTCTATTAGCTTTTCCTTTATAATTTTTGTAAAGATGTTTACATTGTATCTTTTCTTGCATGAAAATTATTATTATTAGTTAACCAATTTCGATAAAAATTAACTTTAAACTAATAGCATGGATCAATTTTAAGCTTTATTGAAATTACATGGACTCAATTTGAACATTTGAAAATACAAAGACTAAAATTGAATGAAGCTCAAAGTACATAGACCAAAATGGTATTCTAACCTAATTAAAAATTGGTTTCAATGTAAGCTTTTTTTTTTTTTTTTTCGAATATTACATCATATAGGGTAAAAAAATGGTTAAAATACCATTTTGGTTCATGTACTTTGAGTTTTGTTCTATTTTGGTCCTTGTACTTTCAAATGTCCAATTTTAATCTCTATACTTTCAATAAAGCTTAAAATTGGTCCATATGATAGGTTTGAAGTTGATTTTTATCAAAATTGGTTAAATAATATAATAATTTTAATGCAAGAAAAGACACAATGTGAACATACTTCCAAAATTTATAGAGGAAAAGTTAATAGAGACTATTTTTTTTTAAGAAAAATTAACAATAAACTAATAGTCATGACTAATTTTAAGCTTTATTAAGTATAGGGACTAAAATTAGACATTAAAAATAAATTGACCAAAATATAATAAAGCTCAAAGTACAAAAGCTAAAATGGTATTTTAACTCAAAGAAATTCTAACTTACAACTTTTTAGAAGGAGTAGAAATGATATGGAAGAAAAGTTGTCAGGAGAACTATTGCAATTGGTGATATGGATGAGGGATGAAAACTTTAGAGAAACAGTAAAGAGAAAAGACCAAAAGAAATATTATATACATAACAAAAAGCTAAATTATAAAAAATACCTCTGAACTTTGTACTTTGTTTCAAAAATAACCCTAAACTTTCAAAAGTTTCAAAAATATCTTTGAACTTTCAAAAAAAGTTCAAAAATACCCTTATCGTTAGTTTTGGATGGAAACTGTTAGTACTTTGTTTCAAAAATACCCCTACACTTTGTACTTTGTTTCAAAAATACCCTTAAACTTTCAAAAGTTTCATTAATACCCTTAAACTTTTAAAAAAAATTCAAAAATACCCTTAAACTTTTTTAAAATGTCAAAAATACCCAGTATATTAACAAAAATTGTTAGTACCTCGTTTTAACATACTCTTGAATTTTTAAAAATTGTATTAATACCCTTAACCTTAAAAAAATGTTAAAAAATACTTTTATCGTTAGTATATAGACGAAAAACATTTATCTACACCACATTCCCTCCTTATTCAATTTCTTCTCTCTCTTGGTTTGCTTCAATCTATGGCCTAACACTTCTCTATTTTTCCTCTTGATTTTCCCTTTCTTTTTCAATACCATTTTTACTCTCTTCTTCCATTTTCCAATCTTTAAAACTACCCACTTCAATCAAGATATATAGACTATAGCAAGAAAAATGAGAATAATGGAACCACCCAAGCAAACTTAGGACTTAAATGATTTAACAAAATTGTATGTTAGTAATTTGTGTTAGTATGTTTGGGTTTAATACACAAAGAGAGACACATGTTGAGAATTTGGGTCATAATTTTGAGGACATCTAGTGGGAGGGAAAAGAAATAAAACATATGCATTACTAAATTTGTAGTGGAGGAAGATTTTATTAATTGTTTTTGCAATTCAAATTAGTCTATTTGTTGTTGTCAGTTAAGAATGTTCCTCATGATTGAGAATTAGACAAATGGAGAAAAATGAGAGTATTTATATGAAAAAAAATGAGGGTATCTATATGAGTTGTTTTCAAATTAGTTCTTTCCAACTCAAAATAACTTCAAAGACATTGACTGTTTGGGTGTTGAAATTTCTTACATTTATGTTTGAGCATGCTTAGAAATGAGAGATAACTCTTCATGTTAATTTAAAGTTCTAATATTTAAGAATATAGGAGAAATGAGAGAAGTTTTAGAGAAAAATGGAAGAAAAGAGAAGAGGGTATTGAAAAAGAAAGGGAAAAAAAAGAGGAAAAATAGATAAATATTAAGCCATAGATTAAAGCAAATCAGGAGAAAGACGAAATAGAAGAGATAGGTAATTAGGTGTAGATAAACAATTTTCGTCCATATACTAATGGTAAGAACATTTTTTTTAAACTTTTTTTAAGGTTAAGGGTATTAATGTGAAAGTTCAAAGATATTTTTAAAATAAAGTACTTACAATTTATATACATATATTAACGGTAAGAGTATTTTTAAACTTTTTTTAAAAGTTTAAGGATATTAATGAAACTTTTGAAAGTTTAAGGGTATTTTTGAAATAAAGTACAAAGTTTAGGGGTATTTTTGAAACAAAGTACTAATGGTTTCTATCCAAAACTAACGGTAAGGGTATTTTTGAAATTTTTTTGAGAGTTCAAGAGTCTTTTTGAAACTTTTGAAAGTTCAGGATATTTTTGAAACAAAGTACAAAGTTCAAAGATAATTTTTATAAATTAGCCTAATAAAAATAGGAAAAATGGGGAAAAGAGAAGTGCCTGAGATTACTTTGGGTAGTTCGAGAGAAGTTTCTGTGTGCCGCACAATCTCCGCGTGCTGCGCGTAGTCGGACCCATTGGCCGATCCATTTACGGCCGAAATTGTGGAAATTTCAAACCCCCAACTGTCACAGACTCACAACTTGGCGGTCTTCCTTAAATACTTCACTCTTATCTTTCTTTTTCCTTTTTTGTTTTTTTTCCTGAGAATTACTTCACACTTATCTTCTTCTTATTTTCATTTTTAAACAAAATTTCTTACATTTTGAACAATAACGGATATTGACGTCTCATTTTTTATGTTAAATGTCAATTTTATTCATTGTTTATCTTTTCAAGGAAACTTAATCAATTCATTATTTAATTTGTACTATTTTCTCAATAAGATTAGTAAAAATTAATAATAAACAAAATAGACTTTTTACTCTACAATATAATAAAGGTTAAATTACAAGTTTAGTCCTTAAATTTTTAAGTTTGTACCAATTTGATTCTTAAACTTTAAAATGTGTTTGATACGTCCTTGATCTTTTTAATTTGTGTCTATTTAGTCTTTGAACTTTAAAAAGTGTCTAATAGATTCTTAAACTTTCAATTTTGTATGCAATAGGTTCCTGAATTTTAATTTTTGTGTCTAATAGATCCTTGACATTTTTTAAAAATTCATGACCTACTGACACGAAATTGAAAGTTTAAGGTCTTGTTAGACATAAAAATCAATTTTATATCTAATAGATTAGTTAATTTTAAAAAAAAATTGAATATATCAGGACCTATTAGACAAAGGATTGAAAGTTCAAATAATCTATTAGACACTTTTTAAAATTTAGGGACCAAATAGACACAAACCTAAAAATTTATGGACTAAACTTGTAACTTTAACTTATAATAAAATATCAAAATTTTCAATAAAATCCTTGTTCGACAATAAAATTAATGACAACATAGTGATTCAATATTTAAAATATGTGCATTCGTGTGTGTTTAGCCTTAAATATATTCACTTCATCCTACTTGCCCACTCAATAGCTAAAGGGGAAGAAATAAGTGTATGTTGATTTTTAGAATGGCCATAATTTCTAAACATTTAAAATGTCAATACAAAGATAACAATATCTTTAGATGTCATGTCGTTATTTTATATTCAATTAATAGTGTTATTAATTTTATAATGACCATAATTTCTAAACATTTAAAATATCAATTCAAAGATAACCATATCTTTAGATGTCATGTCATTAATTTATATTCAATTAATAGTGTTATTAAGTAAAAATTTAATAATTCCTAAGAAAAAAAAAAAACTTAATTGAAAACTCTTACTATATTGAAGGTAAAATTATAAATTCTAAAACCACTAGCGTAAAATTGAGAAATAATCACAATCTAAAAGTATATATCTAGCCTTTTAAATATATCAATACTCTAATGAAATGTCCATTTCCGGTCAATAAACACAAATTATTCTTTCTCAACACAATTGTACTGAAAACAATCAGCTAGAATGATTTTATTCTAAATATTTTGGCATGGTCTATTGGAAGGAATATTTCTAGAGAATTTGTTATATTTTTTAATTAATAAAATTTTAGAATTTCACTATTTTTTTTTCTTCTTATTGTTTTAATGAAAAAGAAAGAGTGTTTGCTGTCAATTAAAAAGATCCAAATTCAATGTGCTGAAGAGAACAGTTATCTACCAAAGATTTTCTATTTAGTTATTTAATGTTTTGTATATTTCAAAAACTCAGACAATGATTGGATATGATTAGATGATCAAATGTTCTCATTGCCCATTCCGCGTCGATGGCGTGTGCCGGCCACTGATTAAAGTTCTACAATACTGAAATTCTAATTTTCATAAGATAATAAAAAAATGCTAAATTATAAAAAATACCCTCAAACTTTTGTACTTCATTTAAAAAAAAAATCCTATTTTTTTTAAAATTACAATATTATTCTTAGAATGTTGAATGAAAAGTCAACGTGTTTGAATGTCGTTCTTTCAAACTTAATCTAGGCAAGCATCTTGGTCATCGCCACGTCGATCCACATCATTGCCACGTCGATTTTTCATCAAACATTCTAACGGATTTCTACTCTATTTTGAAACAATTATGAAAGGTCAAAGGTAATATTGCAACTTTTGAAAGAATGAGAGTATTTTTTAAAGAATTCAAAGTTCAAGGATATTTTTTATAATTTAACCTTAAAAAAATCAATTTTTACTCTAAAAGTTATATCAATTTTTGTCTTAAATTTTTAATTTCATCAAAATTGACCCTAGATGAAAAGAAGTGTTGAAATTTTTATTCTAAGTTTAATTTTTGCTAAATCACCTATTAATTTTAACAAAAAGCAAAAGAATTTCAAAAGCTCACTTATTTCAAAAAAAGATCAAGTTTTGCACAAAATACTGTTTGATAAATGTACTAAATAGATCATTAAATAATGTTACTAAGACTTACAAATTGCAACACTTCTTCAACTTTAAAGCAAATATTGCAAAGCTTATCTAAGTTTAAGGTCAATTTTATGAAATTGAAAATTTAGAGTAAAAGTTGATCCATTTTACTGAATTCATGGTAAATTATGATTTTTTTTAAAATAATAAAGAGAAATTTTATTATATAGCATAAAATTATGTATTCTAAAAAATGTCACAACTTTACATTTTTTTTCAAATATAGTGTTTTTTTTAGTTCAAGGAATAAGAAATTGTGGCCAATCAAATATTTTCATGTCTATATGATGATACAAGTTAATCCAATCAAACTACGTCATGTGTATTTGATGATATAAATTGGCCCAATCAGATTGTGTCATGTGACAACAGGCTCACAATTAGAGAGGCCCAAGCCCATTTGACCTCCTTCAAATTGAGGAGGTCACCATTCATTCAAAGATATCGAGAATTCAGAGAATTTACAGTAGACTCCCAAAAGATCGAAGACTCTAAAGATTGATATTATAAAGATCAAAAGACTTCAAGACTTTGATTGATTCTTCAAAATCAACAAGTCAGAGGTCAATCATCTAAGAAGATCAACAAGGTAGAGGCTGATCGTCCAAGAAGATCAACAAGCTAAAGGTCAATCATCTAACAATCAACAAGCCAGAAATTGATCATCCAAGCAGATCAACAAGCTAGAGGCCAATCATCCAACAATCAACAAGCCAAGGATCGATCCAAAGATCAACAAGCTAAAGGTCTATCCAACGATCAACAAGAGAAGGGTCGATCCAACAAGATCAACAAGTCAGAAGACCGATCAGAAAAAACCAACAAACGTGCTCGAGAACAAGTTGCCATCCCTCGAGACATTTGTGCATGAGAGAGAAAGAATTAGATGATAAACTTAGAGATTGTACTACACCCACATAAATCAATAAAAATCAAGTTTATTTACATGTACTAAATTTCTATTTTGAAATCTTATGTGAACAAATTGGCACAACTAATTAGAGATGTCCATTTAACCCGCGGGGAATCCCTAATTACATGGGGAATGGGGGAGTGAGCAGGAAAAGATTTCTCCCCATTGGCTAATCAGGGACAGGGACGGGGATTATAATCCCCATCCTCGTCCCCGGCCCTGCCCCGATTCCCTACCTCCCCCAGTATATATATATATATATATATATATATATATATACACACACACATTTTGTTTTAACCTACTCTCTAAGCCAGACCAATCGCAACAGTCCTCACGAGTCATGAACACTACATGATTCCTTCCTTCCTTCTCTCTCAATCTCAGCTCAGATCCGACTTGCATCTCATCTCTCTCAGATCTATTCCAGTCGGTCGTCGCAACCCTACATCTGTCCGACTCGCTTCCCATCTCTCTCTCAAATCAATTCCAGCCGTCGCGACTCGCAACCCTGCATCTGTCCGACTTGCTTTCCATCTCTCTCTCAGATCGATTCCGGCCGTCGCAACCATGCATCTGTCCAACTAGCTTCCCAAATCTCTTAGATCGATTTCGTCCATCGCAACCTTCGTCCGACAGCCTCAACCTCCGTCTGTCCATCGCCACCTCCAGCAGGTTCGTTTCGTTTCTTCCCTAAATCGTTTAAGAGAATAGTAATTTTGGTCAAAATAGTGGGGATTTGGCCTATTTCAATATTGTTTTAGTTAAAATAGTGGAGATTTGGCCTATTTAAGTTCTATTTAGTTAAACACTAACAAATTTCTCTATTTGTTTTGATCTAATTTTGAAATCAATAACTTCTAGCTAATCTGTTTCATGTTTAATGTTTATTTTATATGTGCTAAATAAAGTTAGTATATTAATTTTACAATTAATTTATTATTGTAGGTTAAAATGACTTGATCAACAAATAATGAGTCACAGCAAGTTGATTCAACTCCAACTCCAACTTCTTATAACTTGAGTGAACCAACACCGATCAATAGTTGTGATAGTCATAATACACCTATTACCTTAAATAGTGATGACAATAATGATGATGAAGGAAAATGTAGGTTAACATCAGTTGTGTGGAATCATTACAAAAGACAAAAAAAATAAATGATACTATTGAAGCCATTTGTAACTACTGTGGAAAAATGTTAGGAAGGGAATCAAAAAATGGGAGTACATGATCATTTCAAAATATGTCCTTTGAGGAAACAAAGAGACATTAGGCAATCATGTTTGACACCACAAAAAAACTAGTGATGGAAAGGTAATGCTAAATTCATACTCTTATGATTATGAAGCTTCCAGAAGAGACCTTGCTTGTGCGATAATTTTACATGAATATCCTATTAACATGGTTGAACACAGAGGATTTAGAAAGTTTATGAGTGGTGTTCAATCTATGTTTAAGATGGTTTCAAGAACCACAATGAGGAGAGATATTCTAAAAATTTACATGGAAGAGAGACTTAAAACAATGAAATTTCTAGAAAACAATCAAAGTAGAGTTGCCATTACTACTGATATGTGGACAGCTAATAACCAAAAGAAGGGATACATGGAAATCACTGCACATTTCATTGATGATTCTTGGGTCCTACAGAGCAGGCTTTTGAGGTAATTTAAATGTCCTATTTATTTGTTTATTATAATTTGTTTGACATATAGGTTCAATCTTAACATGTTATTATCATTGCTTAATATTAGGTTTGTATATGTTCCAAATCCACACAGTGGAAGATTACTTTCTGATGCATTGTTAGAGTGTTTATTGGATTGGAACATATATCGTAAATTATCTACTTTAACAGTAGATAATTGTTCGACAAATGATTCAATGGTTGAGATTCTGTTGGATAAGTTAGAGTTGAGGACATTGTTGTTGCATGGAAGTTTGTTTCACAAGCATTGTTGTGCACATATTTTAAATTTGATAGTGAAGGATGGGTTGGCTGTGATTGCTGATGGTATAGAGAGAATTAGAGATACTATACATTTTTGGACTTCGTCTGCAAAAAGGAAGGAAAATTTTGAAGAAGTTGCTCGTCAATTGCAAATTCCATGCACTAAAAAGCTTGGTTTTGATTGTGTGACAAGATGGAATTCAACATTTTTTATGCTCAAAACTGCTTTGGTATACAAAAATGTTTTTCCTCGTTTAAAACAACGTGAACCACAATTCAAATGTCTTCCTTCAGATAGTGATTGGACTTTTGCAAAAGAAATGTGTGATAAATTAGAACCCTTCTACAATATGACTGAGTTATTTTCTGGGTCTAGTTATCCAACTTCCAATGTGTTTTTTTCCAGAAATTTGTGATATTAGGTTGGAACTTTCTAAGTGGCTTGATTCTGAAATTGGGGAGATAAAAGTGATGGCTTCAAGAATGATTTCTAAGTCTGAAAAATATTGGAGTGTGATTCACGGTGTCTTGGCAATAGCTACAGTATTAGATCCTAGATTTAAGATGAGATTGATCGAGTTTTACTTTCCCCAAATCTATGGACCTAATCACTATATTGCTGAAATGCAACATGTTCAAGATATGTGCAAAGATTTAATGAAGTATTATATGTCAACTTCAAGTACAGAAGCAAAATCTTCATGTTCTACCATTACTTCAAGGTAATGTGTGAGCAGTCTAGTTCTCTTGGTCAGAAGAAAGATCGATTTCTCAAGTTTGATGAGGTTGTTAACAATGTTGCTAATGTTGATAATGTCAAATCAAAGTTAGATCTGTATTTAGAGGAAAGTCTTTTACCAAGATATGATGACTTTGATATTTTGAGTTGGTGGAAGTTAAATGGGGTAAAGTACCCTCTTTTGTATCAAATTGTCAGAGATATTTTAGTTGTTCCTATCACTACTGTTACTTTAGAGTATGCATTTAGTATTGGAGGTAGACATGTAGGTCCACATCGTTCTCAAATTCATGCTACCCTACTGGAAGCTTTGATGTGTGCTCAAGATTGGCTATGGGCTGAAGGTATGAGTAATTTATTTAAACAATTTTGTTATTTCCATCTAAGATGTTTTTTTATTTTTATCATTTAAGAAGTTTTATTTGTACTTGAAATAGATAAAAAAATACTCCAATAGATGGCAAAGTGTTGTATAGAAGTTTTATTAGTTTGTGCCTTCTAATTAACTTTTAATTATTAAATTTATAATAACATTTTTCAATATTTGTTTTTCAGAAATCATGTGTTATAAACTTGAATGGTTGAAGAAGGAAATTGATAGCTATGTTGCTGTTGTAATATTGTTGTTTTGATTATTAAGACTAGTGTAATATTTATTTTAAGATTTGAAGACTATGTTGTAATGTTGAAAATTGTTTAGAATTATGTTGGTTGAACGTTTTATTTTTAGTACAATGTTGGTTGAACATTATAGCTATATATATTTTTGCTTATGGGATAGTTTTTATTATGACATTAATTATATATATTTTTATGACATTTTATATTCTCTTCTTTAAATATAAATTTATTGGAAATGATCTATTTAAAATGTATTTAAAAACAATATATTTAAAAGTTTTTTCTTAAAAAAATTATTATTTAGAATAAATTAAAACAAACGGGAAAAAATTCCCCGCGGGGAATTCGATCCCCGCGAGTTCCCCGCAGGGAATCCCCGCCCCGTACCCGGGAAAATAAATGGGGGATTTCGCGGGGACGAAGATTAATATAGGTGGCGGGGATGGGGACAGGAAAGGCTTCCCCGTCCCCCCCCCCCCCCCCCCCCCCGGCCTCATGGACATCTCTACACCCAATGGGATCATCTCTACTTCTCATCTTTTTCTCAAGACTTAAATTTTTTCCAAAATCATTTTCTCTCTTTAATTGCATCAAACCTTCAACTACTCAACCTTCAGTCTTTTAAAGGATGAATATGGTCGCGACAAAAGCAGAAAACCAATGCTTAACTTCTATCTTCACTCGACCTTCACCTTTCCAAAGACTAAGCATCTATACATCGAAGAAAACTACAATTCAATATCAACTTTTGATCGTCTCAAAGAAACAAGCGATCAAAATATATAAATTAAAAAAAAAAAGATGAAGACTTGGGAGAAAAACTGTTCGGTATAATAAATGAAGACAAAAAGATTCATAGTATGATAAAGAAACTTTTTGTTCTCATAAATACAAAAGGTTTATTGAAAGTGAGTCAAAATATCATCATTTTAATCAATTCTACAAATAAAGGATACGATCACGATATTGGGATTTGTGCCCTAAAGCCTCGTAATTAATAATTTATATTAATATTTATTATTTTATTTGTAATATAATATTATCCATTATATGAAAAATCCAAGATTATTAGTGTAATCTTAAACAGTATATAGTTGACATACGGGAGGATCATGTTCAAAAAATAACCTAAATTATCATAATATATGAATAAGGTTGGGTCCATTATCCTGGTAACACTATTGATACAACCCACTTTGTAATAATTACAAATGATTTGATCCAAATTGTTCATGTGGAGACATGTGAGTGGGGGTATCTTATACAATGAGTTTGTATAAGACTAGACCACGAAATATTTAATCTCTCTTTATAAATCCGTTAATTGAGAAGATTAATATTTCATCAGGATGATCATATGCGACTCGATCTTAATCCTGAGTGAGTTATGAACTTCTGCCTATGAGGGCTTGTCCTTTGATTTGCATGGGTGAGAGTGGCTTTTGTAGCCAATTCAATAAGCTTACCATTTTGGGGACTTGACCAAATAGGGAGCTGGGAACATATTCTCACAAGATAGAATTCATTTCCTCCCATATAAGGTAAGTATACGAGTAGTTCCCTTAAGTGCTGATTTCGGGACTTGAACAATGGGGCCCCACCCTCTCACAGACCCGAGAGGGACTTAGTTTATGGTTGGATCATAAACAAATTGTTCATTAGAGGATCAGTGGTACTTAAGGTGCAAGATGTAATTACAGGGGTAAAACAGACTTTTGACCCAGCTATAATTATGAACAACTCGTGAAGGATCAACTTGCATGTAGTGATTATATCAATGGACACAACTTGTCCTACAGTACATAAGAGTGCAACTCTAAGTCTATAATGGAGTGACCCTAGAGTTAATGAATGAAAATTAATTAATTAAATAGTTTAATTAATTAATTTTGTATCATTTGAGCTTATAATCTATAGGTCCATGAGGTCCCATTGCTAGCTCATAGTAACACTAAAAGATCAATTTAGTTGAAAGAAAAATTTGAAATGTTCAAATTGATATTTAATTTGAAGTGTTCAAATTAATATTTAATATATTATATATATTAAATATAAAAGAGGAAAATATATTTATTGTATTTGATACATTAAATATTAAAATAATTAATGTATATTAGATACATTAAATAAAAGATATTTATAAATTTGAATAAGATTCAAATAAATAAATATCGTAGGAGATTTGAATGAGATGCAAATAAGTATAAGATATATTTTAATATATTAGATATTTAAATATAATATTTTAATTATGGAAAATATTTTCCCTTAGTGTCTATAAATAGGACTCTTGGATTGAGCCATTAGACACAACACACATCTCCTCAATAGAGAATTAAAAAACTCTCTATAGATCTCTTCCTCTCCAATTCCTTGTGGATTTTCTTTCAAGAGGCTCCCACTAGCCTTGGTCATGTGTTCGAGTCATAGCCAGGAAGATTTTGTGGAGGAGATAAAGATCTTCCCTTGCCAGAAATATCTCCATATTTATTCCAAGTAAGTTTGCTTAATTTTTTTATTTTTTTTAGTTTAATATTAAATAAAATCAAAGATGATCTAATGCTTCTGTTGTGGAGTGAGACGTTCATTCCTTCAGATGAAGATAAGGACATTTAAAATCTAAAAGCTCTTTGTCACAAAAACTTAAACTGCATGATGATCCTAGCCCACATGAGCTTATAAGTGAGCAGCAAAAAGACTAATAAAAAAATCATGAACTATGATATGATTTGATCCCTCTCATCCAAAGGATACGTAGACAACTTTTAAAAAAAAAACTTTAAGTTCAGTCTCTAAAAAAAATCCATAACAAAAAAATTGGGTAGACTCCAAATTCTACTCCAAATTCAAATAAAAAAATATTGTTGGTTGCAAAAATTCAAATAAGAGTTGGTTGCAAAAAAAAAAAAAATTCAAAATTTAGACCAAAATTTGAAAATTTACTAAAATTCAAATAAGAGTTGGTTGCAAAAAAAATCAAAATCAAAATTTAGACCAAAATTTATATTTTGATTAATTGATAGAAACAGTGTGTCAAATAAAAAGAAATAAAAATTTTGAACTAAATTCATATTTTGATTAAATTGACATATCAAAATGAGTCACAATCAAGAACAAATATCTTGCATTTCGATTCCAAATTATGTTTTTCGAAACTCACCTGGTCGGCCTCGACCTGTAGCTAAGGTCGACTCCATGCTCAGCCTCATGAGGGGCATGCGCCTGGCTCAAGGTTTCTAGGTCCAACCCAGCTCGGTTTGCCCTCTTCCGAATTTGCCAAGGAACAGACAAAAACTCTAAGAGGGTCATATAAATACCCTTCTTCAACTTGAAGAAGATAAGTCTTAAGCTCTTCCTAATCCCTAAACTCTTGCTACACTCAAAAAGACTCCTAGCTAATTTACGCATTTGATCCTATGTGGCAAAACCACACCGATGCCCAGGTTTTACTTGTTTTGTCGGCCACATTCTTCCCCCATCATACAAATTTTATCGTTGTTGTCACGTGAAGGTTAGTTGTGTTACCCTGTTCGAATTTTGGCAACAACTCATAAGTCATAAAATTCTACTTTTTAATCTAAAAAAATAATTTAAAAAATCACTTTCAAATTAAGAGATTATTACAATGGCACTTTTAACCTTTTAATTTGAACAATTATTCTCCAAAATCATGAAATAATTTAAATTAAACCTTTCCATTATTTAATAATTTACTAAAAAGAAAACTCCATCAATTTGGAAAAAAAAAATGTGCATAAGAGTTGTTAAAATTAATTATTGCATTTATAACCTAAAACTTCTAAATGGTTGCAATTAGACCCAACTATGAACTACTAATAGAGTTATAATGGCAAAATTTAATTGAGTTATAATAACAAGATTTAATTGTAATTATTTTGTAAGTTTAAAAGATAATTGCATAATTGAATGTTTAAGAGTAGAGTCGGAACAATTCTTATAGTTTATGGACAGTTGTTGCAATTTTTCTTTAATATTTGGCATCATTCCAAAGACTAAATACAATGAAAAATAATTAAAAACATGATGTGATATTCTAAATGCTAAAATTACCATTTACTTTCTTTTAAAATTAAATGACTTGTAGCTCTAAAGACCGAGTTTTTTTTTAATTTTATTTTTTAAAACTTATTATTAAAATATATTGATTTTGAAACTATTTATTAAAATATTGTAGTTTTAAATATATGGATGAAGTTCTCCATCACAAGGCTGAATGTCGTCTCTTGAAGAGACGATATGTGTGCTATTTGGATGAGGCCATCTCTGTAAAAAAAGTTATAAATATTTGTGTTGGAAGGGCTAGTTTTTGGCGCCATTGTCGAGGATTGACGTATTTTAATTCAATTAATATTGTGAAGAAATTGTTTGCTTTAATTTAGAGGTTTTTATTTGCTTTATTTTGTTTTTCCTTGCTTTTGTTTTGCTTTGAGTCTTGGTTCATTGTTTTTAGTTGTGTTTTATCCGGTGTGCATATTTGAGCCTGTTTTTAGTTGTTTTATTATTTTTAGATGGCTTCTAATGGATTTGGGTTGCCCTTTATGGAATTTGAGCCCGAAGAACCAACACCACATTTTAGTTCCTTCCCTGTTAATTATCCCTCTATTAGCATTAGTGAGGAGAGGCTTCCCTTAAAGAACTTAGTGTCAAATTGTATTTCTGAATCTAGAGCTATAAGCTTGAGCTTAGATGAATTAGTGGTGAGACCTCAGGCAGCCCAATTAGATGACGAATCCCCTTTAGAGAGAATGTTGAGATAGTATACAGAGGAGACTAGAGTTGGGAGTTTGGGATTAAATGATTTGCTTAAGAATCTCTAGATCTAAGGGGAGGTTAGTGAAGTGTAACCCACTTCCATAGGATGCCCAGTGTGTCAACTGATTCACTGATAGCCTATCATGAGCATGTTTCCTTCGATTTTACTGAGGTTGGGTACTTAGAGGTGAGATTTATAGAGAATAGGGAGGAATTAGAGAGTTTAGATGCACACTAGGATCGAGTTAGTGAGGAAGAAAAAAAGATGAGCATTTTGTTTTAGAAGAGGTTGTTTAGAAGGTTGAGTTTGAGGCTGAAAATCCTTTATCTATTCTATCGTTTGAATTTTCTCTTGATTATGTTTGTTCTATCTCATTTGAGTCTGAGGCTGAGTTTTTTTATTTCGATCTTTCTCTTTTTTTGCTTTTTATATTTAAAAATACCAAAAAAATATTTGTATCCAGGGCCCATGAGAAGCTTGTGTTCTTCCTAGCTTTGGCATGCTTCATTGATTCTAAAAAGAGGGGCTCAAAGAAATGGGAGAATTTTTATGTGCCTTGAAAGCTCACACGAGCCCAGTCTAACTAAAGACTTTAAATAAGCGTTTCTTGGGAGGCAACCCAAACTTTCTTTCCTTTAGTTTCCTATTTTCTTACTTTTGTTTGTCTTTTCTTTTTTTTTTTTGGGTTGATCTCATGTTCCCGTTGGTTGATTATTCTAGGAGCTCGAGATTCAAATTATCTCTTCCATCATGCACCCTAGTTAAATCGAGGATTCTCTCGCACTCCAGGGCAATAGCATTCCTTTTACCATTTTTAATTGTCCCTTTGCATGCTTTATTTTGTCTGGATAGTTTTTACATTGAGGATAATGTATGCTTTAAGTTTGGGGGGGGGGGGGGGGGGTAGTTCGTTGTTCTGATCTGAGTTAATTGAAATTTTTTTATGAATATGATGATTCTGTTGCATTGCGTGTGATGAGGACAACCTGTGATGTGCTCTTAATAGTGTATTATTTGCAATTTTTGTGAAATATGAGAGTATGTCTAGAATTCAAGTGAATTTAAAATTTTCTTGGAATTCCTTGCACTTGTGGAGCACTTAGCCTACTTATTAATGGTTTTGAACACCTAGAACAGATTTATTTTATCTAGATGTCTGTTGTCACCCTGATAGGCTTAAGTTCTAGTTTGAAGGTTATCTTGCATGATAGTTCGTAATATTAATTTGAACATTTCAAATTATTCTTTCAACTAAATTGATTTTTTAGTGTTACTATGAGCTAGCAAGGGGACCTTATGGACTTCCATATTATAAGCTCCAATGATACAAAATTAATTAATTAAACTCTTTAATTAATTAATTTTCATTCATTAACTCTAGGGTCACTCCACTATAGACCTAAAGTTGCATTCTTATGCACTGTAGGACAAGTTATGTCCATAGATATCGATCATTCACAAGTTGTTCGTAAGTAGTTGGGTCAAAAGTCCGTTTTACCTCTGTAATTACATCTTGCACCTTAAGTACCACTGACCCTCTAATGAACAATTTGTTTATGATCCAACTATAAACTAAGTCCCTCTAGGGCTAGTGAGAGGGCGAGACCCCATTTTTCAAGTCCTGAAATCAGCACTTAAGGGAACTACTCATCTACTTATCCTATATGGGAAGAATTAAATTCAATCTAGTGAGATTATGTTCCCAGCTCCCTATTTGGTCAAGTCCCCAAAATGGTAGGCTTATTAAATCGGCTACAAAAGCCACTCTCACCCATGTAAATCAAAGGACAAGCCCTCACAAGCAAGAGTTCATAACTAACTCAGGATTAAGATCGAGTCGCATATGATCATTCTGATGAAATATTAATCATCTCAATTAACGGATTTGTAAAGAAAGATTAAATATTTTATGATCCAGTCTTATACAAACTCACCACTCACATGTCTCCACATGAACGATTTGGATCAAATCATTTGTAACTATTACAAAGTGGGTCGTATCAATAGTGTTGCCAAGATAACGCACCCAACCGTATCCATATACTATGACCCTTTATGTTATTTCTTGAACATGATCCTCTTGTAAGTCAACCACATGCTGTTCAAGATTACACTAATAACCTTAGATTTTTCATATAATAGATAATATTATATTGCAAATAAAATAATCAAAATTATTATTAATTATTAAATAAATTATTATTTATGAGGCTTTAGGGCATAAATCCCAACATCTGTTGCATTGCGTGTGATGAGGACAACCTGTGATGTGCTCTGAATAGTGTATTATTTGCAATTTTTGTGAAATATGAGAGTGTGTCTAGGATTCAAGTAAATTTAAATTTTTCTTGGAATTCCTTGCACTTGTGGAGCACTTAGCCTACTTATTAATGGTTTTGAACGCCTAGAACATGTTTATTTTATCTAGATGTTCGTTGTCATCCTGATACGCTTAAGTTCTAGTTTGAAGGTTATGTTGCATGACAGTTCGTAATGTTGAGCTTAAGAGAAAAAATCATGTCTATTTGCTTGCGAAAAGAAAAAGGGAGAAAAGAAAGAAAGAAAATGAAAGAGAAAAAGGAAAGGAAAGAGAAAAAGGAAAGGAAAGAAAAAGAATGAAAAAAAAGTGAATAAAATAACTTGTTGTGCTTATTGATCAAGGGAAAAAAGAGTTGCATCTGTTATGATCAGTTAGGCCACTCATTAAGCCAGTGCTCTAGGTAAGGATCCCTGGAACAGTTGTGTGAAAGCTAGTTCCTTGAGTGTTTAAAGAAAAATGTAAGTTTGGGGGAGCATTGCCCGATATTGTTTAGGCATATATTACTTTCTTGAAGGATCTTAGGGCCAATGTAGGGAGAAGATGAACGGATGATTCTATAAATCTTTCTAGGTTGGTAAAGATCGAAATAGGGAAGGCCAGTCACGCACTTATTTTATCTCTGCTCTGGACTAACAAAGGTTTGAGTTTGGAGGTATTTGATAGCATGCAATTATGTTATCTTATAACCTATGATTTATGCTAGTTTTGGTATGAAAATGTGAGCTTTTATGCCTATTTCTCTTGATTTTATATAAACCAAGCTTAAGGAGCAAAACCGAGTGTTCGAGAGTTGTTTTGGTGGTTTTGGGCCTTAATTGAACCATCTTGAAGATCCAAGAAGAGAAAAATGGTGTTTTGGAAAAAGAACCCGAGGGGAGAGCGTCTAAACCCTGATAATGGCATCTAGACACCACATTTGAAGTGTCAAACCTGAGAGCAAACGTCGAGATGTTGTCCTGTGGCATCTCGATGCTCAAAACGTGTGCAGCTGAGCATTTCCATCCAGAGTGTCGAGACGCTCCTTATAGTGTCGAGACACTGGAGGCGCACGCAAGTGAAGAATGATGTCGTTTGAGTGCAGCGTCGAAACATTGTCCCTAGCATCGCGGCACTTAGTTGATTGAATGTATAAATTGATCTTTTTCTCTTCGTGCAAAGGGAGGTCAAATCGAGGGCAAAAGCTCTAATGTCTATTCTAAGCTGGGTTTGGAGGTTTTGGGGGCAATTATGGAGCGAAATTGAGCAGAATTGACAATCCAGAGCTCAAGAGACGTGGAGATTGAAGGGAATAATCGAATTAAACCCACAACTGAAGCATTAGATCACATTTGATTTATTTATAATTAAACTAAAATACAATTTTAGACTAAGCAAAACATACCTTTAAAATAATATGGAGATATTTCAGGTGGGTCTTTATCTCCTCCACAAAGTCTTCCTGGCTATGACTCAAACACAAAATCAAAGCTTGTGGGAGTCTCTTGAAAGAAAATCCACAAGGGATTGGAGAGGAAAAAATCTAGAGAGAATTCTCTAATTCTCTATTGAGGAGATATGTGTTATAATAGCTTAACCAAAATGTCTTATTTATTATGGGGAAAATTGTTGCCATAATTAAATAATATATATTTGAATATCTAATATATTAAAATACATATATTTAATCTATTTAAATCTTATTCAAATCTTTTAAATTCTCCTATGATATTTATTTCTTTATTTGAATCTTATTCAAATTTTATAAATATATTTTCTTTAATGTATCTAATATACATTAATTATTTTAATATTTAATGTATCAAATACGATAAATATATATTTTTTCTCTATTATATTTAATATATCTAACATATTAAATATTAATTTGAACATTTCAAACTTTTCTTTCAACTAAATTGATCTTTTCGTGTTATTATGAGCTAGCAAGGAAACCTTATGGACCTATAAATTATAAGCTCCAATGATACAAAATTAATTAATTAAACTCTTTAATTAATCAATTTTCCTTCATTAACTCTAATGTCACTCCACTATAGACATGGAGTTGCACTCTTATGCACTGTAGGACAAGTTGTGTACGTGGATATAATCACTATATGCAAGTCGATCCTTCACAAGTTGTTCGTAATTACACTGGTTAAAAAGTCTGTTTTACCCCTATAATTACATTTTGCACCTTAAGTACCACTGATCCTCTAATGAACAATTTGTTTATGATCCAACCATAAGCTAAGTCCCTCTTGGGCTAGTGAGAGGGTGGGCCCCATTGTTCAAGTCCTGAAATCAACATTTAAATGAACTACTCATCTACTTATCTTATATGGGAATCAGTGAATTCCATCTTATGAGATTATGCTCCCAACTCCCTATTTGGTCAAGTCCACAAAATTGTAGGCATATTGAATTGGCTACAAAAACCACTCTCACCCATGCAAATAAAAGGACAAGCCCTCACAGGCAAGAGTTCATAACTCACTCAGGATTAAGATCGAGTCGCATATGATCATTCTGATGAAATATTAATCTTCTCAATTAACGGTTTTATAAAGAGAGATTAAATATTTCGTGGTCCATTCTTACAAACTCATTGTAGAAGATACCCCCACTCACATGTCTCCACATGAACGATTTGGATCAAATCATTTATAACTAGTACAAAGTGGGTCATATCAATAGTGTTACTATGATAAGGCACCCAACCTTATCCATATACTATGACCCTTTAGATTATTTCTTGAACATGATCCTCCCATATGTCAACCACATACTGTTCAAGATTACACTAATAACCTTGGATTTTTCATATAATAGATAATATTATATTACAAATAAAATAATCAAAATTATTATTAATTACGAGGCTTTAGAGCATAAATCCCAACAGAGATCACAACTAGAACACGAGATCGACCTACGTTTACCAATTTCTTCCCTTTTCCTTTATTTTCAGTATTGTAGTGGTTGTAATTAGGGACTTAGGGGTTGTATTGAGTGATTTAGAGTAGCTTAGTCCTTAATTTCTTGGGATTATTTGTGTTGTATTAAATTTAATGCTTAATTGAAGATTGTTTGGATTAATTGCTTGTTTAATAGATGTTTGGTGATTATTTAGGCTTTAAATCATTCATGCATTTAGGGCTTATGACTTTTAAATAGTGTTCTTTAATTAATATAGGTAGATCTAAGTTGAGCTCGATAAAGGAAACTTCGTTTAACTTAATGCACAATTGATTAGCTTTGAGAGACAACGGGATAAAGAGCTAATTAATTGTAGTTGGTGTTGAAAGTTAATTATGTGAACATTGTTTAATCGATTTGTTTTCTAAGTGAAAACTCGACGGAGAGAAGCTTAGAAAAGAACCGAATGCATGACTAGTGTTTAGTTACCTGAGTGACAACGGAGTTAATAAATAGACATTAAAGGTCTGAAATGAAGAGTCTTAATGTCTTATATGAATTAGCTAGCGCTAGGGACACCTAAGTTAGTTAACTAATACTTGAGATGGGAGGATACCGTCAGGAGAGTCCATGCCTTTAGAGCTTCTAGACTTATGAGTTTACTGTCGATTTAGTTGTAATTGTCTGTTTAATTGAGTCTCCTATTTATTTTTTTGCATTTATTTTCCGTTACTTAGGTTAGTTTATCTTCTTTTGGTTGTGTTCTCTAAATAAAGCTAACTGAGAATATTTAAGATACGTAATCGAATTAAAACCAATCTCTGTGGATTCAATACTCGGTAGGACTAATGTTTTATATTATTTGACATGTGCGCTTGCAAAAACGTAATTTGTACGCATCAAAGAGTAGTCATGAGCCACCCCTCACTATCAAAAGTGCCTAAGTTAGAATCTAAAAGGCGTAAAATTGTCTTGGTTTAAATAAGATTCGAACCCATAAGCTTTTGGTAGAGAGGGTGCACGCGTGACCACCCTACCAACACAAACATTTGTAACTTTTTGCAGAGTTCATTTTTTGAAGGGATGATTTCGTCCAAATGGTACACATATCGCCTTTTCAAGAGATGAATTTCATCTACCTGTTTAAAACTACAATATTTTAATAAATAGTTTCAAAATTAATATATTTTAATAATAAGTTTAAAAAAAAAAAACTCCACTAAAGACCGGCCAAGTTTGTTCCAAAGTTAATGTTAATCAGTTTAGCCGACCTGCTAATCCATAATACGGATCTTCTCTTTTGAATTTGGTTAAAACTTAAAGATCATGTGGATCATATTTAAAATGTGCCCATTGAATTAGACATGAGGGCTAATGTGTAACTCACTTTTACAGAAATTGTCAATTGTCGATAATATTTTATTGAGAAAATGTTTGGTTTTAAATTTTATTATTTTATACTTTTTTCTAATTGGTATGTTGATGATTTTGGATGGTGTTGTGCTGACATGGTGTTGGAGGTGGTTCTCACCGATCTGGATAATGACCTGCAAACGAAATGTCACACTGGTGTGCTGCTTGGTCTCATATACTCCGAAGCTTAAATCAGTATTAAGTTTGAACTGGTGTTGAGGCGAGCTAGGATTAGATTGTGTACCTTTATGAAGAAATAGTATCTGCCTTTTATAGGGGAGCACGTGTCAAAGCATTTCTCCAACTTTCTTTTACATTTAAGCCAATGGTAACCATTATTTTTCACATTCTTACATTCTTTTCATTCTATTTTTCAATCCACCTTTTACTTTTCTTCTTTCATCTCATTTTTTCCTTTTTTCTGGTTTAAATTATATAAAATGTCCCTTAAGTTTGGCATAGGTTTCACTAATTATTTGTTCAAGAGCATTTATATAATTTTTTTTTTTTGTTGTAATTATATATGTTTTATTGATATTTTATATTCAAGTGAAAAATCTCACAACGGAGATTAAAGTGTAAGAATAAAAGATGGGATTGATTTTTTAAATATATATTCTCCAACATTTCTTTTAATATATATTTTTTCATAAGAAGATTGATTTAAATGAAAGGATCTAGATCTTTAGTCCAACAATATTACCCAATATATTTTTTTAAAAAAAAATTGTTACTCGCTTTTGTAATGCAACAAAATATAAATTAAAATCTTAATTCAAAACAGTGCATTGTATAAATTTCTAATTCTATATATCATTGAACTCAAATACAAATCAAATAAGTAACAAAAGATAATATTAAGATAATCAAATAAGTAACAAAAGATAATATTAAGATGGTAAATACATAGATTAATTATACATGACTTATTAAATGCACATGTTGAGTTGAGAAATTAGTGAAAGATACAGGAAAAATAATCTCTCCCGAATCCAAATAAAATAGTGTCAAGGGACAGAGAATGAAGAATCTATGATTTACATATCTTAAAGAATCGTAGGAGAGCCCAATAGTGGGTTGCCACTTGTACCAATCCTTGGAAAGAATCTTCTCTTTTAAATAATTGAGATCTATTTATTTAATTTGATTCGTACAAAAGATGAACATCTTTGTCATTACAAAGCCACTTTCTTGTAATGATTTTTATTTTTTTCACATGGATGGCAACCCTACACTATATTGCACTAATCTCCTCTCCTTTTATGTTATTTTCCTTTCTTTTTTTTTTCTTTTTTGGTGCACAAAGGCACCTGTATGGCTGTATGTTCTTACCCAATTAGGATTTTGAAATGGGTTATTTTTCTATACCCTTTTTTTAAAATGTAGCATTACAAGTGAGAATGCAAATTTTGAACCTTCTGCGACTTATGAAAAATTAGATTACTGATGTTTTGTTTTAATTAGTTGAACTATACGTATAACTATGTTGGCTTTTTTTCTATACAATCAAATCTTCTACATGTTTATGTCAATATGAACATAACTCAATACTTAAAAAAAAAAAAAAAAAAACATAGCTCAATGGATAAGACATCGTTACCTTCTATAAAATTGAATGTTTGATCCCACCTAAATAAGAAAAAAAAAACACTTCCATTTTTACACATGAATAGTTATAATTTTGAAATAACAAAATTTATCCTTTTTTTTCTTTGTGAATTATTATCAAAACACATTTCATTTGAGGAAAATTTGTTGGAAGTGCAACTAAAGTTCCCTATCGACTAGACAGAGAAAATCCTATGCACATAAGTAAGGACAACATTTTCATTAATATAAGGTTTTTTGGAGTGAAACCAAAAGCAAAGCTACGAGAACTTAAGTCCAACGTGAACTATATCTTACTAAAAATATGGAGAGGTCGGTTGTCCCTAACAGAAATTATAGTAGGTTATTTTGAAGATATAAATCAACCTCTATCTCTTAGGTCTATTTTAAAGATTTTATCACTGAACTTCATAGTATTTATATGTAGTCCTAAAAATTTCCGTTGTGATACATTAAAATGACTTGGACATGTATTTATTAATTTTGTCGAAGTTTGATTAGATTGTCTCTCTAGGATTGTCTCTCTATTTTTTTTATAAAAAATATTTTGATTACTCAATGTATTTTTGTTTATTTTAAATCCCATAAATGAAAAAATATATACACATGTTTATATTTATAAAACATGGGTAATTCTATTTTCAAAATGAAGCAAAGAATTTAAAAATATTCTTGACAAACATTTATTATCAAACAAAATTATTATTTTTTTTAATTTTGTTCTAAACCCTTACATATTTGCATTCAATTCTCAAAACTTAAAAAGGTATTTGCAAATTACACCTCTAAGATTTGTGCTGGTTATAAATTCAATTCAATATTTAAAAATGGTTTTACACGCCCATATGATTTGTCTTTCATTAATCTAGCCCTATTTTGCCTTTAATTTGTTACATTGGGTCATTGATGCCAATTTTGTTAAATATAATAACAAAATTGAATAGGAGAATAAAATGGATATAATGGAAAGTTATTTTTAAAAAATTTTAAAGAGAAAAATGAAAGAGTTTTTTTTTTTCATGTATATATGAGTATATGTACGTAGATTTATCCATCTAAACAAATGATTGTTTATATGTGGAGCTACACATTGAGTTCTTGTGAAGGGTAGTGAGAATTTCACCCTAATTCCACGGATGAAAAGACTACTACATGATTAGGAAGATTTATGACAGGAAAAATTAAATTTAGGAAATATCAAAAGGGCAAAACGCATGTTTTTTATTTTTATTTTTATTTTCTTTGAGTTCAACAATAAGGGGTCGAGAATTTGAATCCATGATCTTCTAGGCAAAGGCGTGTTGTGTGCATAGGTTTAGGAATACTCAATCACAAGATCGTGTACAATGTGGTGTGCCTATGCATTTGATGTTACTTGTTAGACACCAAAGACTAAATTGATGATATAGAACTTGACATATGAGATGATTTGAAGGAAAACTTAATGATGACTAAATGACTATATGAGAAAACTAAGTTAACTTGGGATAACTATGATAACACACATTCAAACTAGATATAGATGGTACACAACTGGCCAGAATCCAAGATAAAAACTTGCTTGTATATATAGCACATAGTAACTAGATAACATATAAAATAATAAATAATAAAATATATATCTATGTGGTATTTTTCCGTTGGGTCAAGCAGTCAAAAAGACGAGTAATAAAAATGAAATGTACTATCCATGTTTCACCAGCGAGAAATGTCATTTTTAATCATAAACCCAATACCAAACAAATTTATGCTTTAAATTATATTTAAAACATTCCATTCATAAATTTTAAGAGGAAGTTAGACTTGAGTCTCTATAATTTAAAAAATTAAAATTATTTTTATAATTTGATGAAATCTCATGAATAGTCCTATCGTTAGAAACTGCTGATGGATTGTGTACGTAACGGTTAGTTGTCCATATATTAATGAGGTGATCTTTTGAATTTAGTTGATTGTATGGTAACATAGCTAAGGGGATAGAAAAAAACAAGTTAGAAATTGGCAATTTAATGCAGCTTCTTTGAGAATTAACAACTCGCTTTTTATCCAGTCAACTATTTAACGTTAACCTACAATATTAGTTAAATACAAAAAATTACATCATTGACACATGAATAGCTAACTACCACGGTCAATCTATTAGTAACTTCTAACCGTTGATTATTTGTGAAGTTTTATTAAACATTTTATTAAAACTATATGACTAAACCTCAACTTTCTATAAATCATAGAAACCAAATTTGTAATTTAACGTATATATATTGAAAGAGCATAACCGTTTCTTCCCACCAAATAATAAAAGAGAAAATTGAGAAAGGAAAAAAAGAAAAAGTCTAGAAAGGAAGTTTCCGGGAAGTTGCATATGGAGGTACAATCTGAGAGTTCTCTCCCACCATTTAACCCCCTCACCTTCTTCACACTAATTGCTCAAATCAAATCAATTCCCCACATTCCTCATTTCCCCTCTCTTTCCTTTTCTTCCTTTTTTCAGCGCATTCTCAAATGAAGCTCAAAATCAACTCCAAAGCCTTCAGCCCCAAGCGGCTCTTCGGTTCCAAAAAGGACCGCTCCAAAGTCTCCCGATCCGAACCGCCCTCCTTCGGCTCCGGTTCATCCGAGGAGTCCAGCACGCCGACAAGCGTGTTGCCGCGGCCGCCGCAGCTCTCCGGCGACTGGTCCGACTTCTCCGACGCCAACATCGACGGCAAAGTGTCTCGCAAAGGGCTGGAGGCTCTACTGGGGCTGTTCGGCGCCGAGCCGCCGAGCGAGGAGGAGCTCAAGATGGTGCTGGGCGAAGTGGACCGCGACGGAGGCGGAATCGCGAGCGTGGAGAGCCTGATGAGCCGAGTGGGGCCGGCGGCTTGCGACAGGGAGCTGCGAGACACGTTCGATATCTTCGACGCGGACCACGACGGCAGAATTACGGCGGAGGAGCTTTTGAGTGTGTTCACGAGAATTGAGGAGCAGTGCACGTTAGAGGATTGTCGGCGCATGATAGCTGGAGTGAACAAGAATGGGGATGGGTTCGTCTGCTTCGGCGACTTTGCGCGTATGATGGACTGCCAGAGATGAACGAACGAAACCAACCCCTCTGATTTTTTGTTTTTTTTAAAAAAATTGTATTAATAAAAAGTAAAAATATGATCTCTGTGAAGAAGAGGGTGTTTTTTTTCTTAAGTTGATTTGGAATTTGGATGATGTCTCGGAGAAATGGCGATGGGGATCGGACGCTTAAGTTTCGTCCATCCTCTCTCTATCTCTCTCCTTAGTTGTCGTTGCAAAGTATATAAAACGTACTAAGTCGTCGGATCGGACAACATTGGTCAATCCTCCCTTGTGAAATTTTTTTTTTTTTATTTCCTTGTTTTTCATGTCTTATTTATGGTTAAAACAACACTATTCTCATTCAATTAACAATTTAGACCTAAACTTAGATTATTTAATTTTTATAGTTCCAATTTTTATAACAATTTAACCTTTATTGTAAAAAATATTTAATAGAATTTCTTATAATTGTACTTTGATAAACTATTTAGATGACTAAATTGGTTTATAAACGGCAAAAACTAAGTCGTTACATGATAAAAATTGACACTTAATTTTTATTGAATTTTTCACAATAGAGATCAAATTGTCACAATATAGACTTAATGGTTACGTACTAAAGTTCTAAAACTAAATTGTTACAAATTAAATTTTATGGATTAAATTATTACTTTTGTGAAAGTTTAGAGACAAACGGTGTTTTATAACTAATATTTATTTAGTTATATTAAAATTAGCTTAAAATACTATTTTGATTCTTATACTTTGGAACTTATTCTATTTTAGTTTCTATATTTTTAGATGTTCAAATTTAGTCTTTATACTTTCAATAAATCTTAAAATTAGTTCTCATAAATATAAATATAAAAAAAAAATTATCGATCTTGGTAAAATAATAATAATAATTTCTCTCCAGGAAAAGACTAAATTTTTTATAAAAAATGTTAACCATAAACTAAACAATTGAGATTAATTTTAAGATTTATTGAAAGTACAAAGACTAAATTTAGACATTTTAAAGTATAGAAACTAAAATATAAAAAGTCTCCAAGTATGGGACTAAAAATAGTATTTTAACTTTATTATTATTAGATTCAATTTTTTTATTATTAGTTTTTTAGAATACCCCAAGCAATGGGAATTGCGATAAAATTTCTAGTACTAATCTACCCATTCCATTCATAATTTGACACATCATTAAATGATATATTAATTTATTTTAGGGTCCACTACTCTTAAATGCTAATGTTATGACAAACAATGAATGAATGTAGTATGAAAAATTTTGTACACCACCGAACCACTAGAATTTTTCTCAAGGATTGCGGAGAAAATGGCATAAATGTAGAGATATTCATACTTTTTTTTTTTGGGAAACAAAATTAGAGACTTCTATTTTATTTTTTTTTCTTAGAACATAAACTTTTATCCCTAGATTTTGGGAAGTGTGTCCATTTGTAATCTAAAATTTTAATTTCATTAAATTAGACCTTAATTTTAAGATGACCGTGGGTAATTTTTACCTTTAATTTATATGAGTTGCAATTTTTATCCAAGTTTTCATTTAAAAATTTATTAAAACATATTTCTTCATATATATTTAATTGCATTATAAAACAACATTCATGTACAAAAGGGGAGAGTTTCCAAAGAAAAATAATATAGTTGAATTTTTGTCCTAATTTATGAATTTTAAAAGATTTTTTTCGATGGTTGATCTTGTATATTAGTTTCGAACTTAATATTGCGTATTTATTTGTTTGGACTTAATTTTGTGGAAAGGAGTACGTTTTGAGAGATTCTATCAATTTTTTAAGGTCATGGATATAGTAAGAAAAGTTGAATAAAATGTAAAAATTGCAACACACAACTAAGTTTAAGGTTTAATTTGATGAACAAACTTAAGTATATAACTCAACTGGTTAAGATATATGTATGTCTACGATCAAGAGGTTAAAAGTTTTGAATTCCTCTACTCCAACATATGTTGAACTAACAAAAGAAAAGGTTTAATTTGATAAAATTAAAAATTTAAAGTAAAAATTGATTGATGTTGCCAAGTTTGGGTTTCAAAAAATTATTGTTATTTTTGAAAAGTATAAAATAAAATTAAAAAATGAGAACAAAGGCCAATGTTATTATTGCACTATCGTTTTTGGTTGAGTTACAAATTTGGTTCCTATGGTTTGAAGAAAGTTAGAATTTAGTCCCTATGGTTTCAAAAGTTAGAATTTCATCCCTATGGTTTAATAAAACTTCACAAATAATCTCCCTATTGTTGGAAGCCACTTACAGATTGAGTACGTGGCAGTTAGCTATCCATGTGACAATGAAGTGGTCTTTTGTATGTAGTTTGTGTGAGTTAAGTAGTTAACATGATAAAAAATGAGTTGTCAATTTCCAAAGAAACTGCATTAAATTACCAATTTCTAACCCTTTTTTATCCAATCAACTACTTTAACATACATGATCAGCTAAATACAAAAGATTGTCTCACTGACAAGTGACACATAGATAGCTAACCACTATGTACTCAATCCGTAAGTGGTTTCTAATGACAAGACTATTTAGGAGGTTTTATTAGACAAGACTATTTAGGAGGTTTTATTAGATTATGAAGCAAAATTCTAACTTTAAAAATCAAATAATTAAAATTTGAATTTTCACCCGACTGTAGAGACTAAATTTGTAGTTTAGGGTTCTTTTTTTCCTAGAAGTTTTTTCTTATAATCGGGCACTTTTTCGCCTAGGCATTTTTAAAGCGGATTTGGAATGCTTTTTCTCGGTAATGATTATAAATGAATCATTTTTTATTCAAGTATTTTTTAAGAAATAGTAATTAAATATTGATTCTAAAAACACTTGAAACTATTTTAATTTTGTGTGATTTAAAAATTTCAAAATCACAAGGACAATCTATGAATCCATATTTCCACAATATGATATTGTTTGCTTTGAGTATCATTACTTTTGGTAATACCTCATATAAATTAATTTGTTATATTTTACTTATATACCCATAATTTTTCCTTTATCTAAAGGATATGAGGCTTTGGTTGTATTTTCAATATTTCTCTCATTGAACAAAGTACCATATAATCTTCCCTCTAGTAGCCATCTACTAGACTGACTATCCATTCTTAGTCCTGTTGAGAAATTGCTTCTTATTCAGGCCAACAACTCATTTCCTTTTTGGAGCACATTTTTTTTTTATCATAATAGAGCACAATGTAGGGTATACATGGTGTCAACCACTTATTCCCGCACCCTTAACTATTCTCTCCTCGAACAAAGATCCATTGAGCCTCTGTCTTTCTATTAGACTGCTCTTGCCTAATAAAACTCTACTACTTGCTACTTTTTTGTTTAACATATGAGGATTCATCAACAATTTTGCATATGACTATATTTTGGAGGCTCATAACTTCTTTGTTCCATACTCTAGAATTTTATGAATATGGATAAGTTTGGAGCATGACTCTAATATCACTTGTTAAGGACAATGGACGCTCTTCATATTTCACCAATGATATGATATTGTTCACTTTGAACATAAGCCCTCATGGCTTTACTTTTGGTTTTAATCAAAATGTCTCATACCAATAAAGATGTATTGTCCTTTATTTACATGGACTTACGATCGTCTTCTTGTCTAGTCAATGAGAGACTTTTAAAATGTTTGAAGAACTTTTGTTTTCATTACCATTATAGTATTATTATTTATTTTTACTCTATTTTGATTATTAAACTTTCGTATTTATTTCATTTTGGTTTTTCATATTTTCAATCACACGTGTTGTTTTTCTCAAGCCTATCCATAAAAATCCAATTTCTTTACTGTAATTAATTTTGTTAATTGGATTATTAAAACTCTCTGCATGGCATCACATAAACTTTGGATCTTAAATTTTAGGATAAATTAGACTTTGAAGTTTGAATATGATTTTTATTTGGTTCATCAAATTCTAAATTAATACTTTGGTCTAGGAAGTTTTGAATTTAGTTTTAATTTGATCCTTCAAATTTTAAAAATGATACTTTTTGTCCTTGAAGTTTGGATTTAATTGTCTTCTATTTGGTTCTTCAAATTTCAAAAATGATACTTTGGTTTTTGATGTTTGGATTTTGTTTCTATTTCGTTCTCGAAGATTCAAAAACAACTTTTTTTCAAAACTTGAAGGACCAAATTAAAACCAAATTATATATATTTTTTTAGTTAAATTGATAAAAATCGTCTATATAAAAGTGTATGAGATAAATTTTATATCAATTTAAATAAAAAGAAAATTAATGATACAAACCAAAATGAGTATTTATGAAAGTTGAAGAGAACAAAAAGGTGTGAGAACCAAATTTTAGAGTTTAAGATAAGTTTTAGATAATAATATTATTATTAAAGTTATTTTAAAAAAATATAGACGATTACACTTTAGCTTTTAACATTTGATTACCATTTGAAAACATCCTACAGGAAAAGAAAAAAAGTAGAATACTAAAAAAGAAACTAGGAATGAAGTTTTTTTTTTAAAAAAAAACATTTTTCAGTAAAAATAAAGCTAAAAACAAATTGATCATCAAACAATCTCTCAACTATAAAACTGTACGAACAAACTCTAAAATTTGAAACTGAAAAATTATCCTAAATTTTCTTTATAAACTATACTAATTACTACACATTTAAACTTTCTCAATTTGATGGATGTGATTTTCATAATTTATACAGGAACAGAAAATAAATTACTGTACTTTAAGAAAGAAAAGACATGACAACTATAATCTTCCCAAACAATTTAATTTGTTTATGTGTCAGTAATGAATCAGACATCCAAAACATTGAAAAAAAAATCTACAATGGTTTATTAATTCTCCATTTCAACATCAGATTTTCTCAACTCTATAAAAGTCAAATAACTTTGGATTAGTTGTTGAGAACACACATTCAAAAGAAACTTTGGCTTAGTACATTACTTAATGAAAGACGACAAAAGATCAACCTTTCAAGTTTTAAAGTCTAAAGTTATTCACCATTTATTTTAGTCTTTACTATTTTGTTAAATTACCATTCAATCTATTTAATTGATATTCTTGCACATGTAAAATTATTAGCGGGCCACAAAATTATTCCTTCAAGAGACGAAGTCGTCAGTCTTAGAAAAACCTCATCTCTACTTTTTTTTTTTTTTGAGTTCAACAACATTTAAGGGTAGGAGATTCGAATCTCTAACCTCTTGATCGATGGTACATATCAATTACCGTTGAGCTATCATCACTTTAATAACATCTCTATTTTTTTTTATAAGAAACATTCAATTTATTACAAAGAAGCCAACTTGGCTACATTCATCATTTGCCATACAATAGTTCCTTCTCGAGAATGTTCTCAATCCATATTCGGAAAGATGATAATCATAAAGCAGATTTAGAATTCAAACCTATCCTAGCCAACTCATGAGCTAACACATTGAAATTTCTGTTAACATGTAAAAAAATCAATGCCTTGAAAATTCTCTTTCAAGTTCAGGCAAATTCTTTACCTGATTTTTCCACTTAGTGAGGTAATGATTTATTTAGCATGTCTTTTCAAAGATAGAATTAATGAGGGGGAAGAATAAAATTTTGGGGGCAGGTGGAAGGATATATAGAAAAATTGATGAGAGATTCTATCTCGAAGACTCTCTCCCTCTCATTAATTTTCATTCGTCTCTTCACATTCCTCCTCCCAATATTGTTAAAGAGAGAATTTCGAAAACATGTGTGTGAGAAATCATGTACCTTGACTAGTTGACAAAAACTGCACTATTTTGCAAATGAGTTACAAAAGTTACCTATTTTAATTTTTTTTAACTTGTTATCCTTACGATTTTTGTGTCAACTTGAACATAACTCAAATGATTAAAACATTATAAATTTCTTCTAAAAAATATCTTCATAATTCTTGGTGCATTAAAACATGGTTGACAACATGATTAACACTACTCTAATTCTAATATTGCATATTTAACTCTATTCATTAACATTAGGATTAATAAGATTGATAATTAGAAAACAACATACAAAAGATTGAAACTTAGAAATGATCTGAAAGTAAAAAAGTAGAAAAAGAAAAGTTAGAATTGAGGAGGAATGTGAATCACCCTTAAACTATTAATTTAAAAGTTTAAATAATTACCCCTAAGCATATGAAATCGCTATAATTTCATTTAATTACTGTTTCAAAATGGTACAAGCACCTCTAACCTTCAAAATTGTTGCAATATTGTGTATGGGTAAATTTGGACAACCGAGTTAAATCCAAGAAACATAAGACTATTAGGCCAAATATAGGTTCATATTCGAGATCCATAGTAGAACCGGGATGGAGAAAACGAGGAAACGGGCAAGAAGGCCCAAATTCCCGACTCGACCCAGACCGTGACGAGCCGACCAGGCCAAGCAGAACCGGTTCGACTGGTTTAGTCCCATTGCGCTTGCTCCCACATGCCCGCACATTGGACCTCATCTCCCTCCTACAAACCTAATCCAATTAGGTTGAGAAAAAGTCCCATCATATAAATACCCTGTTATAATTCCAAGAGAGGTAACTCATTCTCAGTCTTCACTCTAAAAAAATACAGCTTTCTACACTTTTCCTCTCTAACTTAAGCATCGGAGTGGTTGTGGCAAGCACCAAACCAGTGTGCAGGTTTTCTTTCTTTGTTTTGTAGGCCACCTCGCTCCCCTGAAAATACAAATTCACTGTTGGCTTCACGTGCGAATTAAGTGTGTCCCCTTTGCCCGACATTAACAGTTGGTACTGTCTGTGGGGATTGAGAGAGTTTTACCAAAGAAACTTGCATACCAACATCGAGAATGAACAAGAAGTCCAGGGATCTGAATCATGCCATGGAGGAAGAGAATTGGAGTTTTTGTACGGATGACTCGTTTTCCAGCGCTTTCATGATTGATGACATGCGTTCTGAAAATAATGAAATATGACTCATTCTAACGTGGCATAGTGCGCAAAATTACACATGAGGGCAATATGAGGCGGTCTTGCTTGTTCACGCTCTTGTACGTTGAAACGCTATCACTCTAGCTCTCTCGCTCTCACTCAAATGAGTGGTTGAAAATATGGAGAAAAAAAGACAAGAAAAAATTACGTCAGAGAAAAGATAGAGCAACAGAACTAGAGCGAGAGCGAGAATGAGCTAGAGTAATAAAGAGCTTGTCGAAGGCTTTATCAAATGTAATTATTAACCAGATCTCTACAGTTTGCAGTAGTAATGGCCAGGGTCGATCTCAGGGATTGGATTTTTTAGCTTAATTAAATACTATAATTACTAATGCTCAAATTTTATCTAGAGAACCAACAATAGAAGAAAAATCAAATTAAAACCTAAATAACTATTTACATGGTTGGAGACACTTAGAGGGAACCTTCTTGAAACAATGATTTAATTTCATAAACCCAATTTGGCCCTATGGAAGAGATAATTTACATAAATAAAAGTTATAAGCCAGGAAATTATCCAATTTATTAGTTGACTTTTTCCAGCCCAACTAACCCTCATATTTAGTGATAAATCAACATTCCAGTCTATTTTTATAACTAAACATGGTATTGAATAAAAATCTATTGTGATTTCTATTAGCAAAACTTCGATTCCCATGCAAACATTTACTAATAGTTATACATTCAGATCTAAGTTCGAATTCATCTTTTTCAAGCAAAAACCCAATTTTATCAGAAATAAACGTTGGCCAAACGGTTAAGCAATAATTTCTAGAATGCATAAATAACTTGCTACAATATAAATGTCTCTAAAATTAAGCCAAATAAGTGAAAATAAACCAAGTTCAAGACATTTGATCTCTACGAAAACTTAAGCAACATCCAAAACCAACGACTACAAAATAAATAAGGAAGAAGGAAAGAACTCTCTGACGCATGCCACACTCGTTCCCGTCGTGAAACACCGCGATCTCAAGCCTTGAATGTCTTCCTCAGCTCTCAAAAGTGCTCCCTTGGTCCCAAATATGATGTAGAAATCGATTCTAGACTTGTCCCTCTCCAAATGGTCTCCCTTCAAATGGTCTCCACAATGTTCTTTTTATAATTCTCGGGACAGCGTCGAGACGCTGTACCCTAATTCACAGAATAAAGACGGTAAAACGGGGTAGCGTTGAGACTCTGTACGCAACGTCTCAACGCTACGGACGAAAATCTTTGAGCGTGCGCGTTTCTGGCGTTGAGACACTATAAAGTAGCGTCTCGATGCTGCTTCTGCGGGAAATTGGATTTGAATGGCTGCAATTATAGCGTTGAGACACTATGGACAGCGTCTCAACGCTATCCTCTCGGGTCTTCTCACTTGTAATGCTTCTTCTACTTATCTTCTTTGCTCCAAAGTGTGTCTTTAAGCTCAAATAGCTTCAAAAGTCCAGTTTAGCTCCAATTGCTCGAAATCTACAATATAGATAAATAAATGCTCGAAAACTCACTATAAACAACCAAAACCAACACAAATGTAAGCCTAAAAATAGCATACATTTGAGTGCTATCATAGAGCAAGAGAGAAAATGAGCTAGAGCGAGAGTGAAAACGGCTAGAGCGAGAGTGAGAATGACCGAGAATAAGAACGAGAACTAGAGCGAGAGCTAGAGCGAGAATTAGAGAGCGATTATCATTGTCTCTTTCTTTTCTCTAGAATTTTGACCACTCATTACTATCACGAGCAAGAGCGAGAGAGTTGGAGCAAGAACTAGAGAGCGATTTTCCTTGTCATTTTCTTTTCTCCATATTTTCAACCACTCATTACTATCATGAGCGAGAGAGCAAGATCGAGAACTAGAGAGCTAGAGTTAAAACAAGAATGAGAGTACGATGCCCTCATGGTAATTTGGACATGATGCAAAGTACGGAAAGGGTCATATGTCATTAATTTCAAAACACAAGTCAAATGGCATCGATGCGCGTAAAAATGAGTCTTATGTGCAAATTTTTCAAGAGAATTCCAATCAAGAACGCCACTCAAAGAAGAAAATGAGGGCACTTCCCAAAATATAACAAATATGCAGTTGGAAAAGAGCCCACCTTATCCTCGAATTGGGAAAACCTCACCTCGACCTCATACTGGGGAGAGCCAACCATAAGTGTTCGAGACACTGAAGAAGAAGATCGTCATGCTTCATTCACTTGAGATGAGCTCGCCTTGGCCTCTTCTAAAGGAGGGAGACTCGAGGCCAACCCAACCATCTTGATTGAGAAGCGACATAAGTCAGATCAGATCTTCGATCACCATCAAGAAAAATTCATTTGCGATCCCACCAAAGGAGGAAGTTAATTCCAGATAGGAACGAACGAAAAAAGCTGCAAGGAGGCCATAGTAGTCATACCAGTCAAGGTCAAAGTAAAACCCAATACTCGATGGGAAGACCGAGGCCGAGTCGACCTGAGGCCAACCCCATCATTTGCTTGATCGAGCATGCCTTGGTCGAGGCTAAGGCTAATCTCCTTCAAAATCGGTTCCATCAACCTATTACCAGACCATGAAGTTTCCAACACTAGTCAGAATTTGAATAGTTAAAAGGGAGCAGAAAACATCCAAAGAATGCCATTGCACAGCTCTGAAGGGTGAATTTTTCTAGAAGTAACATGATGAAGGAAAAGAGAAGCTGGATCGAGCCAAGAATGAGGCTGAGGTCAAGGTCAACCCCAAGAAACCTACACTGGAGGCTTGAATGCAAAGTGTGATAGAGAAGAAGAAAAACAGAAAATACGGTAGAGTTGAGCCCACCATGGTCGAGCCGAGCCCAATTGGCCTAGCCAAGGTTTGAAGTCAAGTTAGATAAATGCAATTCAACTAGATCAAAAAATTTCAGTAACGACACAAATGAGGTATTCTGCAAAACACGTAGCTCCTTTAATTATTGATATAAGTGAACAATACATGAAGTTCGATTGTGAGAATACATAAAACTGGATAGGTTTGAGCTCATCCTCAAATAGGTTTGAGTTCACCCCATCCTCAAACAGGTTTGAGCTTACCTCATCCTCAAAATAGTTTTGAGCTCACTTCATCCTTAAAATAGTTTGAGTTCACATCATCCTCAAAAGGGTTTGAGCTCACGCCATTCTCAAACAAGTTTGAGCTCACCTCATTAGTTTGAGCTTACCTCATCCTCAAAAGAATTTGAGTTCACCTCATCCTCAAATAGGTTTGAGCTCACCATATCCTCAAAAGGGTTTGAGCTCGCCTCATCCTCAAACAGGTTAGAGCTCACCTCATCCTCAAAAAGGTTTGAGCTCGCCTCATCCTCAATCATGTTAGAGCTCACCTCATCTTCAAAAGAGTTCGAGTTCACCTCATCCTCAAAAGGGCTTGAGCTCAACTCATCCTTAAATAGGTTTGAGCTTACCTCCTCCTCATGCGGAGAAAAGACGTCCAACAGGTCTCAAGTCTCAAATGGAAAAGATTCAACAAATTTGAATCTACAACAGCTTAGGCCACACAAATCAGATAAAGAGGAGAGATCAATGTTCATCTTGGGTCTCTATTTTATCACCACCACCAGTTCCTAGAGTCTTAGAAGGATCTCCAAGGAAAACATTCAAGTCATCTCAAATGGTTGCAAAACAGCAACAATCAAGTTTAGCATTGAGAATTGGTCAAGCCACCGTGGCCGAGCCGAGGCCACAGAAGCCGAGCCGATGACAAGATGGCCAAGCCGAGGAAACGAGCAAGAAGGCCCAAATGCTAGGCTCGACCGATCGGGTCAAGCCGACCAGGCTGAGTCGAATCGATTCAACCAGTTTGGTCCCTCTACACTTACACATGCCTCGAACGTTGGACCTCATCTCCCTCCTAAAAACCTAATCCAATTAGGTTTAGAAAAAATCTCATCATATAAATACCATGTTATAATTCTAAGAGAGGTAACTCATTCTCAATCTTCACTCTAAAAAAATACTGTTTGCTACATTTTTCCTCTCTAACTTAGCATCGGAGTGGTTGTGGCAAGTACTACACCGGTGTGTAGGTTTTCTTTCTTTATTTTGTAGGCCACCTCACTCTCCTGAAAATATAAATTCACTGTTGGCTTCACGTGCGAATTAGGTGTGTTCCCTTTGTCCGGATTTGTGCATCAACAGTTGATATAATTACACCTTTCATCATAACAATTAGTAATTAAATTCAACTACTAACAAATTCATAACAATAAGTACTCAAATTGAAAGTTGGTAGATAAACCAATTAATCTCATTCGTGGACGAATGATTTCTTTGTGGATAATATTCCCTATAATTAAATATAAGAAAAACTTCATGGAAATAGAATGAGCTCAACATCCCCATGATTCGCAAGTATGGGGTGAAAAGGAAAAGTAATACATAGGAAGTTTCGAGGAAATTTAAGGTTGCGGAAAATGGGTGGGCGAAGGCGTGGAGTAAAGGAAAAAACGTGATTCCAACCAAACTTCGATTCTAATTCTTTTCTAACCAAAACAACCCAACGGAAAACGGTGACTGTATGTTGATTTGGAATGTTTAATGGAATATGAAAATTTCCTTCTCTTTTCTTCTCCCAACTCCAAATTAACCTTTTCTTTTCTTTTTTTAATTTATTGCTTTGGAAGCTATCGTACGCCGTAGACTCAATGTTATTCCAATGGAAAATATATACACACACATATTTCCTATCTTAAAACGAAAAAAGAAAGTTAAATATATAATTTAGTGGTTAAATTATAAATTTAGTCCTTCAACAACTTTGAGTTTTATGTCTATTTGGAGTCCTTTAACTTTCAAAATCATAAATTTAATCCCAAAACTTTTTAATTTTTTTAAATTCACAGATCTATCAGACACAAAATTAAAAAATGATCAAAATATTAAAGTTGAAATTATACAATAAAAAAACAAAGAAAAAGGTGATATGTCCAATGTTATCACGCTGCACCTTTTATTTATATTTATTTATTTAATTTTTTGAGAATTTCTTGTTGCACGATTTGTGAGTGGCCTTTTCTTAACTTTCTCGGAAACTTCCTTGGCTCTTGGGTCGGCAAAGACAAAAATCATCGGTTGTATATTTCTGCTTACGACTAAGACAAGACGAAGGGCCTCCCTCTCTTATCATTTCTTTTTTCGTTTTTTTTTTTGAAACCGGTGGATTCAGTGCTTTTCATTTCTTAATTAGTTGATGGGTCCTGATCTTGTGTTGTTTATGAAAGAGTATTCACTTTATCGTTTTCTGAGTTCCAATTGCAAAGGAATATGATTTATTAGCATTGTTTTTTTAGCAAAAATACTTAAGAGGCATTTGGCCCACTGTTTCAGAATCAAAACTCTTGAATTCGTAACTCTGAGGGGGCGTTTGAAGTACCGTTTCGGAATCAGAACCCTAGGGGGTTTGTTCTAGGGGGTTTGAAAGCCTATGAATCAGAAAACAGTGTTTAGGGTGCAGTGTTTTGAACCCTAGGAATCAGAAAATGGAGTGCAGTGTTCTGAACCCTAAGGATGTGCAATTTTTCTTTTTTCTTTTTTCCTTTGCTACTTTGGTCTTTTTTTTTTCCTTTCCTTATTTTCTAGTGGCAATCTTTGGTTAGTTGTAGACTATTTCGTTTAATTTAAGACTATTTCGTTATTAAAAAAAAAATATTAAAGTCTATGTTGTAGACTATAGTAGGAATTAGTTTAAGACTATTTCGTTATAAAAAAAAAATTAAAGTCTATGTTGTAATATTGAAATTTAAATTTTTAGAAATTAAGTTGTTTCAACATTATAGTATTTTTACTTATGGTATATTATTGTTTTTATTAGGAAATTTTATAACATTTACTTTAAATAGAATTATATTGAAAATTATTCATTTAGAAATAATTTTTATTATGGTTGAGAATAAATTTTAAAAAAATAAAAATGATAAAAAAAAAAAAAGAACGGGGAAAAATATCAAATTTGGTTAGGTTTATGGCAAGTAGAAAAAAACAAAATATTTGTAATAATTTATTGTTTTTCAAAAAAAAAAAAAGAGTTTCCAATGAAAAATAATTACTTTGTCAAATACGAAAATTGGTTAAGTTATGGCATGTATAAAACAAACATTTGTAATAATTTATTGTTTGTTACAAAAAAAATGTGAGATACCAATTAAAAAAAACAATGGAAGAGACAGGAGAGAGATAAGAAAACTTGATAAAGAAAACATGTGCCAAATGAGAAGCAAACCGGTGTGTTGGAAATCAACCCCCCCCCTCCCAAATTTCACTATGCAAAACCATGGGGTTGTGTTTCAAAACCATTGGGTTTTGAACACAGTGGCCCAAACAAGAGTTTGAGTTTGGATTCCAAAACAACCCAACCCAACCCATTGCTCTAAACACCCCCTGAGAGGTTTGTTCGGGAGTGTTTAATTTGAAAGTTTGAGAATTAGAAAATAGTGTTTGAGGTGTACTGTTTGAAAGTCTGAAAATCATAAAGCTGTGTTTGGAGTGCAATGTTCTGAACCCGGGGTTGTACAATTTTTTGGATCTCTCGTTAGTTGTAGGACTTCTTGTATAAGTTGAGTCATTTTTTAAAGGACTTTTGATGGAACCTTTCAATTAGTATAAGAATGAGAAAAGGGAAATTGATTTGATTTGAATCCTTTGTTGCTTGCGGATTTCGAGCATTATATAGTAAAATCTTTTACTTTTCATTATGATTCATTGTTTCTTTTCAGATCTAGGAATCAAAGTGATAATTCTTCTAAATCAATATGATGGTTTTGTTATAATTTGTGAGATAGCAAAATTCTAGCAATGGAATTGGAGTTGGGTTTTTGCTCATTGTTTGGGTTGGATTTTAAAAAGCATCAAGACTTCAGAAATGAATCACTACTTCATCTTAGGCGATTACGGCTTTCTCAAGCGAATTGGAGGTTCTGACCCAGATTCTTCCAAATCCATATGTATTTTCAATATTATGTATGTTTTTTTCGATAATTTTAAGGTAAATGTTATGTGATTTTCAACTTAGATAGATTTTTAATTATTATGTTTGTGGAGAATTTGTTTTGTTTTGATTTGAATTTTAGATTGGATATAATGTATTTTGGTCAGATATTTTGTTATGGGCATTTTTTTAATCTTTTGAGGTAAATGTTATGTGATTTTCAACTTAGATAGATTTTTAATTATTATGTTTGTGGAGAATTTGTTTTGTTTTGATTTGAATTTTAGATTGGATATAATGTATTTTGGTTAGATATTTTGTTATGGCCATTTTTTTAATCTTTTGAGGTAAATGTGATGTTATTTTCAATTTAGGTTGATTTTTAATTATTATGTAATTTTAATTTTTTGTTGACCAACGATTTCTTGATTTAAGGATTTGTGAATAATCGATTTGTTTTGATTTGAATTTTAGATTAAATGTAATTATAGGATAATTTTAGTATCTAGGATACAAATTTTGTTAAGGGGTATTTGTGTCATTTAAAAATTCTATTTAAAAATTAGAAAAAATCGTTTGGCCATTTTTTCAAAAAAAAATTCTATGGCATTTTTCAAAGTGCGCATTTAAACATGGCCATTTTTGTCGTGACCCCATGAGAAAATGGAGCAAAACCGCATGTTGGAAGGAAAAACTATCGGGTTGCACGGTTCAAAACCACCAAATTGTACTGTTCAAAACTATTAGGTTGTATTTCAAAAACTATGGGTTTTGAACACAGTGGCCCAAACACCATTTTGGGTTTGAATTCTAAAACTAGCCAAACCCAAAATGGTGGGCCAAACACCCTCTTAAAAGTTTCCTTTATTCATTTTTTAAATTATATTGTATTTGAATTTGTACTTGTATTTGAACTCTTTGATGTCTATCCAATTACCTTATCAAATTGTCTCTTGTGTATGCGTCGAACGACTATATTCTCAATTTGAAACTTTTTTACTAATTTATTCTTCCATTTCAAATTGAGGGAATTGGATTTGACCTTTCTTCTCGTATCAATCAACTTCTTTTGATTTGGTAGCCCTGGAGCATAGTAAAGAATGATCAGTGGAGTCAAAATTCATATTTACTTTCAATTGTTCTAGCAATGTTCATGGTATAATATTTTAGTTGAGAGAAATTTATATGTAATTGTGAACGAGTAAATCTTGATAGGAACCTGTTGGAATTGAAGCTAGCAACCGTAGGAAAGTTCTCATAGACATCTAGCTTGAAAACTAAAAAACTTAATACCAAATTGGATTCAATTCAAGGTGAGAGTTACACTAGAAGCAGCCTTTAATGTCGGTCATTGCCGGACATTAAAAGAAAAGGATGTCGGACGTACATCCATTATTAAATGTGCGTCCTTCATTAAAAATCAATGTATATCATTAAATGTCCGTCATTATATATTCATTTTGAATATTTTAATGACAGACAATGCTCGTCATCATTTTATTCATAATTTAATAAAAAAAATTGTTGGTCGCACACGTGGCTAACCAACAATATTTTCTATCTTTGTCAACCTATGCACAAAATAAAATCTCAATTGTATTGTATAACTCAACAAATAACATAACTTTCAACAAACACAACAATTAACTAATTAACTACAAAGTTTTTATAGTAGTATTCACCATAACTAAATAAACAAAAAAAAAGGGTAAAATGGAACATGAGTTGATTTTTGCTAAAACTTAACAAAACTAACCTAAAATGCAATAATAACACTATAATTACTTATAAACAAAAAAATAATACAATTACTTATTTAAAATAAATTAGACCACTCATCCCTCTCTAAGCAAAAACTAACTTAATTCACTATAAAGATTCTATACACTCATTTGCAAAAACTAAATAAAACATAAAAAGTGAAAATTTAGGCATGATCTCTGCTACAATAGCCCAAAACTAACCTGAAATGCACATATATCACACTGTTATATTATACACGTAATATGTATGAGACCTCTACAAACTACATCCAACAATATTTAGAAGAAGTTTCAGAATAATCCATGTACATATATAAACAATAATCCATGTACATATAGAACCTTAGTTGATCTTTACTAAAACTTAACCAAACTAACCTAAAATGCAACAATAACACTATAATTACTTATAAACAAGAAAAAATACAATTGTTTATTCAAATCTGTGAGTAGGACCACCCATCATTCTCTAAGATAAAACCAACAATGTACCTAACTCACTACAAATATTCTACATTCATTCACCAAAACTAAATCAAACAAAAAAAGTGAAAATTTCAGCATGATCTGTGTTGAAATAACCTAAAATCACATTAACACACTTCTATATCATACACATAATATGTATGGGACCACATGTGTCCCTCGACAAAGTATATCCAACAATATTCAAAAGAAATTTCAAAAGAATGTATATGTACATATAAAAAACAATTTTCTTTACACATGCCACTACAAGAATTTTGAGTATTTCCGACGCCAAAAACCATTGGAAAAAGTAAAAAAAGCATGAGCAAAAGTTTTTTGATGAAAAAAATAGTGTCAACAATGTCGTCGAAAAATCCTCATCAGGCTAGCTTTTGCTGATGCTTAATATTAAGCGTCGGCAAAAACTGGAAAGGTCGACGGTATACCTTTGGTCAGCCTTTCCAGGAATTTCCTTCCAAATGCATTTTGGTTGACATTTCCTAGAAAGGCCAACTAAATGCATACTATTGGCCTTTCGAAAAAATGTCGACCAAAATGTGTTTGGTCGGCATTTCCTGAAACTCTCGACGTAACTTTTTGGTCGGTCTTTCCATGAAAATGCCGACGCCACCACTTAAAGCATCAGAAAAACTTTGTGTTGGCTATTTGATTCATTTCAATAGTTTTTTTTTATTATTATTAATGAACCATAATTTAAAATTTGTTGTACTTAAAATAAAATTGTACACAAAATAATAAATCGAATAAAACTGTTAATGTAATTTATGCTTTAAATCAGGCATAATTAGGCTAGCCTTTCTTTATTTAGTTTAATTCTTGTGTATAAGTGATGTATTCCTCCTTGTACAGTATACATAAAATATTAATAAAATATAGAAGAGAATATAGTATTAGAGCCCTACTACTTTTAGGGTTTTGTATTATAAGGAATGGATGTTACACTCCGCAGCAGAAACATTGGATCGTCTTTGATTTTATTTCAAATTAAACTAAAAAATAAGATTAAGCAAACTTACATGGAGTAAATATGTAGATATTTCTAGCGGGTCTTTATCTCCTCCACAAAGTCTTCCTCGCTATGACTCGAACACAGGACCAAAGCTGGTGGGAGCCTCTTGAAAGAAAATCCATAAGAGATTGGAGAGGAAGAGGTTTAGAGAGAATTCTCTAATTCTCTATTCAGGAGATGTGTGTTATGTCTAATGGCTCAACCCAATGGTCCTATTTATAAAGACCAAGGACAAATCTTTGTCATAATTAAAATATTATATTTTAATATCTAATATATTAAAATATATCTTATATTTATTTGAATCTCATTCAAATCTCCCACGATATTTATTTATTTGAATTTTATTCAAATTTTATAAATATATTTTATTTAATGTATCTAATATACATTAATTATTTTAATATTAAATACATCAAATACAATAAATATATTTTCCTCTTTTATATTTAATATATCTAATATATTAAACATTAATTTGAACACTTCAAATTAAATATTAATTTGAACATTTCAAATTTTAATATTTAATGTATCAAATACAATAAATATATTTTCCTCTTTTATATTTAACATATCTAATATATTAAATATTAATTTGAACACTTCAAATTAAATATTAATTTGAATATTTAAAAAATAATTAACTAAATTGACCTTTTAGTATTACTAGGTGCTAGCAATGTGACCTTATGAACCTATAAATTATAAGCTCCAATGATACAAAATTAATTAATTTTAATTCATTAATGCTAGGGTCACTCCACTATAGACCTAGAGTTGTACTCTTATACACTGTAGGACAAGTTGTGTCCATGGATATAATCATTACATGTAAGTCAATCATTCACGAGTTGTTCGTAATTACAGCTAGGTCAAAAGTCTGTTTTACCCTTGTAATTACATTTTGCATCTCAAGTACTAATGATCCTCTAATGAACAATTTGTTTATGATCCAACCATAAACTAAGTCTCTCTCGAGCTAGTGAGAGGGTGGGGTCCCATTGTTCAAGTACCGAAATCAGCACTTAAGGGAGCTACTCATCTACTTACCCTATATGGGAATGAGTGAATTCCATCTTGTGAGATTATGTTCCCAGCTCCCTATTTGGTCAAGTCTCCGAAATGGTAGGCATATTGAATCGACTACAAAAACCACTCTCACCCATGCAAATCAAAGGACAAGCCTTCCCAGATAGGAGTTCATAACTCACTCAAGATTAAGATCAAGTCACATATGATCATTCTGATGAAATATTAATCTTCTTAATTAACAGATTTATAAAGAAAGATTAAATATTTCGTGGTCTAGTCTTATACAAACTCATTGTATAAGATATCCCCACTCACATGTCTCCACATGAACGATTTGGATCAAATCATTTGTAACATTACAAAGTGAGCTGTATCAATAGTGTTATTAGGATAAGGCACCCAACCGTATCCATATACTATGACCCTTTAGATTATTTCTTGAACATGATCCTCCTATATGTCAACTACATATTGTTCAAAATTACATTAATAACCTTGGATTTTTCATATAATGAATAATATTATATTGTAAATAAAATAATCAAAATTATTATTAATTATTAAATAATTAATTAATTACAAGGCTTTAGGGCATAAATCCCAACATGTATTACCTTCCTCTGTCGTCGCCTGTCAACTCTTACCACCACCTCAGAACTTCATTGCCACCCATGTCCAAGTTCGCATTGCCTCAAATATCCCACATACACGCTTTAGACATCTCTCGCCGTTCAGATCTGACATTCGTGCCGCTCGTTTGTGCATCCTCCTCTCGTCGATCAGATCTGCCATTTGTGTCGCTTGTTTGTGCCTCCTCCTCTCACCGTTCAATTTGTGGTTTAGATCTGAGGTTCAGTTTGCTTCGCCGCTCAATTTTCCTCAGATCCAAGATTCATACCGCCTAGATTTGTCATTTGTCCAACCCAAATCCATGTCGTTCTCCTCAGTTTGCTTCAGATTTTCGCCGTTCACCCAGCCCAATTTGTGAGGAAGAAAAACATTCGGTTTGCTTCAGAAAAGACGCTTGAAGAAGAAAAGCATTCGATCTAAGTTCACTCAAATCGGTTCGGTACACACAAGATCGGTTTGTTTCGCTCTCTTGGTTTAGTTCGATTCATTTTTAACATAACTCTTCGTCATAATGGAGAAAAGTGATGTTTTTCGACCCATTAGTACAATTCTCAATGATACGAATTATATCACTTTGGCACACCAAATGGAGAGTTTTTTTATTGGTCGAAAGTTATGGAGAATTGTCATCGGTGATATTTCCAAACCTGTAAAGAACAAGGATACAACTAAGGAAGATGCCAAATTTATTGAATGATTAGAGGGACAACAAAAAAAATATCGAATAATGACTTAGATTGGTAACATTTCTATCCTTGCCATTCACGTTCAATTTGATACTTTTGATAATGCCAAAGAACTTTGGGATTTCTTGTCTATGCGTTTTCAAACTGTTGGACTTGCTCATTATTATCAATTGCATAATACTCTTGTTAGTCTCAATCAAGATATTGATCAATCTGTAAAGGAGTATCTTGCTGTGCTTCAACCTATTTGGACCCAATTGGATCGGGCTAAAATCAGTCATGAGCATATGCGTCTCATTAAGGTACGCATAGGTCTTCGTCCAAAATATGAGTCGCTTTGTGCTGCTCTACTACATCGCAATCATTTACCTTCTTTAGATGCAACAATTTAGGAAATATTGTTTGAGGAGAAATCGCTTGGCATTGTCTACTCTCTGCCATCTGATACTACTCTTGCAACCATCATCCACACACTGCTTCTGGGTCTCTCTTTTGCAAAAACTGTAAGCTCTAGGGTCACAAATTACCTGACTGTCCTAAACTTGAGTGCAGGTATTGTCACAAACGTGGTCACAATCTGGACAATTGTCCTTCTCGACCACTTCGCTCTCCAAGTTACTCCACAAAACCAAGGAACTCTTCTAGAGCGGATTCCTCATCCATTTTTTGTTGCTACTCCCTCTAATGACCCCATTCCTCCTAGTTTTCAACTTAGTGATCTTCAGGACCTATTGAAATAGGTGACCTCCTCCAATTCCTCTGCTCTAGCTATCACATCAGGTAAATCTTGGCTACTTGATTCAGCTTGTTGCAACCATGTGACATCTGATTTTTCTCTTATGGCTTCCTCCACCCTTGCAAATTCACTCCCCTCCATTCATGCTGCTGATGGAAATTGTATGTCTATTACTCATATTAGCACTATTGTTACACCCACATTACATCTTCCCAACACCTATTGCATTCCAAATTTGACCTTTAATCTCGCTTATGTGGGGCAATTATGTGACCTTAGCCTAATTGTTTGTTTCTCTCCTAATGGTTGTCAGGTTCAGGATCTGCACACGAGATAGACGATTGGAACGAGTCGTAAAGTAAGAAGATTGTTTGAGCTCACATCCCTTTAGCTCTCTGTCAGTCCTTTTATCTCTATCTCTGTCACTAACTATGCATTCTATCAATGGCACCTTCGACTTGGTCATGCTTCCTTTGAGAAACTTCAAAATTTAGTGTCTATTGGTAACTTACATAATGTTTCATTAGATAGTTTGAATTGTAAACTTGTAAAACAACCTACATTATCCTTTTCTACGCCATCCTTTATATGTGATACACAATTTGGCTTGATTCATTATGATGTTTGGAGACCTGCTCCCACTACTACTATTAATGGTTATCGTTACTTTGTGTTATTTATGACTACTCTCAATTGGATATATTTTCTTAAGAATCGCTCTACACTATCTCAAGTTTACATTGCATTTTTTAATATAATTCAAACACAGTTTTCTCGAACCATTAAAATTCTTTGCACAGACAATGCCATGGAGTATAAAGACTTTAATCTCCTTTCCTTTCTCATTCAACAGGGCACTTTGGTTCAACGCTCATGTCCTCATACATCTCACAAAATGGACGAGCAGAACAAAACACCATCATATTTTGGATTTTGTTCATGCCCAACTTCTCTCTGTGTTCTGTTTGGAGAAGTTTTGTGGGGAGGCTACCCTTACCGTAATCTATGTTATCAATCGCCTTCTGACACGCTTGCTAAAGTGATATGAATGAGTCGGCAATATTAGGATGTCAATGCGCAAGTGTACACATTCATTTGTAGCAAGTGGTAAGTAAACTATCGTATCCACAGAGACTAGTAATTCTCTAATTTACCACAAATTAATTCTCAGTGAACTCAATTTGTAACCGTTTAAACTCATCATGGAAACAAAATAAAATAATTCGAAATTTGCTGGAACAAAATAAATGCTAAAACAGAGATAACAGAGTAAGAATGCAGAAAACAGAGAATGGCTAAACTTGTACTTTGAGTTGAATGGAAGGCTCGGATTAGGGGTAATTGTCCATTTTAATCTATTCTACAGCTTAGATACATGATCAAATAGCTCAATCCACTACAGCTCACATGGTATTCTCCCGAATGACCAAAATTTTGCTGTTTCATTTCCATTACTCCAGCATTAACTATCCTGCTATATTTGTGTGTATTAGGCAAGTGATTATCCCTAATCCCCTTACTTAGCTAGCTACTAACCCTAACATTGGGGCTAATGTGGTTCTTAAGCAATCAGCTCCTTCTATTCTTTCCAGAAATCGAAGAAACACTACACAAAATGGTTGGCCAAACGAAATTGTGCTTAAAAAGTAAAAACTCTTAACAACCAGATTGAGTTAAAGACAATGTATTAAGCTGCAAGAATAATCAAAACATCCAACCCCTAATCCTCACCTCAAAGGTGATCAGTTCATATTACAGGATGAACATAAAAGAATTCGGAATGTAGTCATAACAGAAATATTGCAGAGAAAAAACTAAAGGAAAGAAGAAACTGCAGAAGAAGAAGACGGAATGTTGCCCCAAAACGTTCGACTCAGCATCGACGTTGATCTCCTGGAGAAACCTTCCTTTTATGAAAAACTTCCGTCCATGGCCTCCAAAATCGGAGCTCTCCTCCTTTTTCTCTCTGTTTTTCGTGATTCTTCAGCCTTCTCTTTTCTCCTTTTCTATAAAATGGCTGCCCAACCCTAAATATCTCATAGTTTGTGCAAATAAGGGCTGATTAGACATGACCCATGAAATGGCCAGCTCCCATTGGCTGAAATAGGCTGAGTCATCTGACATTTGCCAACTCATTTAATGAATTAATCTTCTCACGTGCGAAAGTTGTATTGGCCCGAATTGCAAGGTTTGCTCCAGCAAACTGTTATAAAACTGCTGCTCAAAATCTTCAAAAGTCCTTCTTAAATTAAACCCTAAATAAATCACATAAAACTCGTTAATTATGATAATCTTGCTCTAATAAGAATTTTACAACATCAAAGTTAAACTTAGAGCAAAAAAAATGAAAGCTAGGGTATTTATAAGATAATTTGAGATAAAATATGACAATTCAATCCAAAAATGATATCCTATAACTCTTATTTTAAGGGTTATCACCTTCCTTCCTCAATTCTTTAGAATATCTCTTCCTTTGAACGTTTATGCGATACTCCTCCTTCCTACTCTCATCTCAAAGTCTTTGGTTGTGCATGTTTTGTTCACCTTCATCCCCATGAGCATACTAAACTTGAAAACAATATGGAGAATATGTTGGAGGGTCTTTTTCTCCTTGTGCTCCAACTTCAATGAGGTTGAATTCCAAGACTTCCACAAAGTCTTCCTTGCTATTACTCGAACAAAGGACCAAAGAGGTTTGTGGGAACCTTCTAGAAAATAAAATGAGAGAATGAGAGGAGAATTCTTTAGAGTTGCTTTCTCTTATTTGGAATGCACACAAATGGCTCACTTCTAGGGCCTTATTTATGGTGCCCTAGGGAAAATAATTAAATAATATATTCTAATATCTAATATATTAAAATATATTTATCTAACCAATTTGAATCAAATTTGTAAATTTCTGTATATTCTTGATATGTGTTCATACTTTACAAGAAAGACTATTCCTAACTTATACACAAAAGATAAATAAGGAAAGTAGTGATTTATGCCTAATTTTCGGCATATTACAAAATTACATTAACACCCTCCCTCAAACTCAAGGTGGTAGAGTAGCAACCACCTTGAGTTTGCGAAGTAGCTGAGCAAAATGAATGGGTGGCAATGCTTTGGTGAAGATGTCAGCTGGTTGATTCGCAGTGGAGATGGATCGTAAAAGAACAGTGTTGCCCTGGAGATGATGGTGAACAAAGTGACAGTCATTCTCAATGTGTTTGGTGTGTTCATGAAAAACATCATTGTGAGCAATCTGGATGGAACTGTGATTGTCACAATGAAGTATCGTAGCAAACGGTTGAGGAACACCCATATCAGCAAGAAGCCAACGAAGCCATAGTAACTCAGAAGTAGGCATCAGCAAGGGCACGATATTCAGATTCTGTACTGGAACGTGAGACAACAGATTGTTTCTTGCTTCGCCAAGAGATGAGAGAATCACCCAAGTAGAAGCAGTAACCTGTGGTGGAACGTCGATCAGTGGGATCACCAACCCAATCAGCATCAGAATAACCAGATAACACCAAGGATGACTGAGAAGAGAACTGAAGTCCATGACCAAGAGTGCCTTTGACATATCTTAGAATGCAGAGTACAGTAGTGAAATGAATGGTCCGGGAGCAGCCATAAATTGACTAACAATGTGCACAACATATGCAATATCTGGGCGAGTCACGGTCAGATAAATAAGGCTGCCAACAAGTTGTTGATACAACGTAGCATCTTCAAGAGGAACACCATCGAAAGGAGTTAGGCGAACATTTGAATCTAGTGGTGTTGATGATGTGATAGAGTCAGTAATACCCGATCGAGCCAGAAGATCTGAAGCATATTTTGCTTGAGATAGATAATACCCATCGGAGTGAGATGACACCTCAAGGCCAAGGAAGTAACTGAGTGATCCCAAGTCTTTCATCTCAAAATGTTTTCCAAGGTAGCATTTCAAATCAGAGATAGCCTGAGGATCATCTCCTGTAATAATCATGTCATCAACATAAAGAAGAAGAAGGACCATACCCTGAGAAGTCTTACGAGTAAACAGTGCTGTATCGTGAGGACTAGAAGTAAACCCAAGTTGAGTTATGGTGGAACTGAATGTGGCAAACCAAGCTCGTGGAGCTTGCTTCAGACCATACAAAGCTCGACGAAGGAGACAGACTTTCTGAGGTGGAGGAGAAGTATTAGGTGGGGGTTTTATATAAACCTCCTCAGAGAGAGTACCATTGAGGAACGCATTTTTTAACATCCATCTGAAGAAGGGGCCACTGTTTGGCATCTGCAACAGCTAACAGGCTACAAATAGATGGCATTCGAGCAACTGGGGCAAATGTTTCTTCATAGTCAATACCATACTTCTGAGAATAACCTTTTGCAACAAGACGAGCTTTATTCCATTCAATAGAACCATCAGAGTGGGTTTTGATTTTGTAAATCCACTTACAGCCAATAGGTCGTTTGCCAGGGGGTAGATCTACGTAATCCCAAGTATGAGTCTTTTCTAAAGCCTGTAGTTCCTCATTCATTGCTTGTTGTCAAAGAGGGTTAGTACTGGCCTCATGATAAGATGAAGGTTCAACTAGAGACATGATGGTAGAAAAACAATGATAATCCTTGAGGTGATGGTGAGTTTCTCTTACCCGAGTGGAGCGACGAACGGAGGTGACAGGTGCAGGTTCAGGTTCCGCCAAGACTACAGATGTCTGATCTGGGACAGCAGAGACAGGAGCAGATTGATCAAGCCCAGGGTTATGTGAAGGATCAAGATTTATACCTGAATCATTTGAAGCCAATACTGGATTCAAAGGTGCAGAGTCAGGGGTTAGGTGATGAAGGTGGGGAGCACATGGAGGATTAGACGAGGGAAAAAGGTCACTGGAGAGATCAGTAAAAAATGGTTGGGGACTAGAGAGAGAATCATGGAAAGAGGAGAGACTGGAGAACATACTATGTTCCCAAAAGGTTACATGTCGAGAGATACGTAACCTTTTGGAGATAGGATCCCAACAACGAAAACCTTTGTGCTCTGTGCCATAGCCAAAAAAGCAACATAGGCGAGCACGTGATTCAAGTTTGGTATGTTCATGAGGTTGAAGGAGGACAAAACATGCACAACCAAAAATTTTAAGATGATCGTAAGAAGGAGGAGTACCATATAAGCGTTCAAAAGGAGAGATATTCTAGAAGAACAGAAGATGGAAGACGATTGATGACATAGACAGATGTGAGAGCAGCCTCCACCCAAAATTTCTCAAGGCAGGATGCAGAGAGAAGTTGGGCACGAACAGAGTCCAAGATATGGCGATGTTTGCGTTCTGCTCGTCCATTTTGTTGGGATGTGTGTGGGCATGAGCGATGAATCAGTGTGCCCTGTTGGGTAAGAAAAGAGATAAGGTTCGAATCCTTATACTCCATGGCATTGTCTGTGCAAAAGATTTTAATGGTTCGAGAAAATTGCGTTTGGATCATATTGGCAAACGCAATATAAATTTGAGATAAAGCAGAGCGATTTTTCAGAAAATATATCCAAGTAAAGCGAGAATAGTCATCAATAAATATAACAAAATAACGATAGCCACTGACAGTAGGAGTAGGAGTAGGACCTCAAATATCAGAGTGAATCAGCCCAAAGGGAGTATCACATGAAGATGATGAAATAGGGAATGACAGATCAGGTTGTTTCGCAAGCTTACAATTTAAACATTCAAAAGGAGTAAATTTTGAAACATTATTTAAATTGCCAACTAACTTGTGAAGTTTGTCAGAGGATGCATGACCAAGGCGAAGGTGCCATTGATACATGGTAGAATCAGTGGCAGATGCAGAGATCGAAGGATAAACATGGAGCTGAAGAGATGTGAGCTCAAACAATCTTCCCACTTTGGGTCCTGTACCAACTATCTGTCCTATTTGTGGATCCTGAACCTGACAACCATGAGAAGAAAAACAAACAGTGAGACCAAGATCACAGAATTGACCGATAGAGACAAGATTAAAGGTCAGATTAGGGACATGGTAGGTATGGGGAAGTGTTAAAGTGGGAGTGGCAACAGTACCAATGTGTGTAATAGACATACTATTTCCATCAGCAGCATGAATGGGAGGAAGAGAGGGAGCAGGAGTTGAGGAAGACAAAAGCGAGATATTAGAGGTCATATGATTGCAACAAGCAGAGTCAAGAAGCCAAGAGTTACCTGAGACTGTGAATATCACTTATCGAAAACCTAAGAAGAGGGGGGTCTGGAGAGGAAGAAGCAGCAGCAACAATAGCTGAGGAATAGGTTTTAGATAAGTTCTTTGGTTTGGTGGATCTACTTGTAGGACGAGGTGGTCGAATAGGACAATTGTCTAAAATGTGAGCCCGTTTGTGACAATACCTGCACTCAATTATAGGACAAGAAATTTATGACCATATAATTTACAATTCGTGTAGAAGAGAGAGCCATAAGCTTTCGCCATGAAGAAAATACCAAATCAAAAAAACAAGTGAACCGAAATTGAACTGAACTGCACTCAATTGAACTGAACTGATCTGGTTTGAATGACTGAACCGGTTTGATCTGAATGACTAAACCGGTCTGGTCTGACTGAACTGGTTTGGTCTTTAGTGAACCGGTTAAGTGATAAAACTTATCTTCTTCATGCGTTTTAAGGAGAAACTCACAGTGACCTCAACTTCCAACACGCGCGGCTGCCTCCTCTGGCGTTTTTTGACTGGTCCGGCTGCGATCATGAGCAAACTGCAGAGGCGAGCGGCGGCGACGCAGTCTGGTGTGTTTTTGGGGGAGTTTGGGTTGTCATTCTTCACGAGCAAGAATGAGGAGCTGATTGCTAGGGTGTTCACGAACTAGATCGACGAACGGAGGCAGATCTGGGTGTTCACGAACTAGATCAAAGGCAGATTTGGGTATTCACGAACTAGATCGGCGAGGCTGGATGCAGTGTGAACGGAGGCGGATCTGGCGGATTTGGTGGGTGTTGACTAAAGATTCAAATCGAATATGGTCTAAATCTGGGTTGGCGGATCGGAGGCGGATTTGGTGGGTACTTGCGAATATGGTCTGAATCGCTTGCCGTCGTTGGGTCTTTGCCGGAGATGAAGACAACTATGGGCAGAAGGATATCTGAGGTGGCGGGATGGCAAGGATACGACGGCGGCGGAACCCTAAGTTTGGTATGGCTCTGATACAATATAAATTTCTGTATATTCTTGATCTGTGTTCATACTTTACAAGAAAGACTATCCCTAACTTATACACAAAAGATAAATAAGGAAAGTAGTGATTTAAGCCTAATTTTCGGCATATTACAAAATTACACTAACAAAATTCAAACATTTCCAAATTCTCCTACGACATCTATTTCCTTATTTGAATCTAATTCAAATTTAATAAATATCTTTTCTTTAATATATCTTAATTCATTAATAATTTCTTTAATATTTAATGCATCATATACAATTAATATGTTTTTCCTCATTTAATATATCAAATATATTAAATTTTAATTCGAACATTTCAAAATGCCTCTCAAGGAAATTGATCATTATTTGTTTATATGAGCTAGCAATGAGACCCTATGGACCTACAGATTATAAGCTCAAATAATACAAAATAAATTAATTAAGCTCTTTAATTAATTAATTTTCGTTCATTAACTATAGGTCATTCCACTATAGATCTAGAGTTGCACTCTTATGCACTGTAGGACAAGTTGTGTCCATGGATATAATCACTATATGCAAGTCGATCCTTCACGAGTTCGTAATTACAACTGGGTCAAAAGTCCGTTTTACCTCTATAATTATATCTTGCATCTTAAGTACCATTGATCCTCTAATGAACAGTTTGTTTATGATCTAATCATAAACTAAGTCATTCTCAGGCCAGTGAGAGGGTGGGGCCCCATTGTTTAAGTCCCGAAATCACCACTTAAGGGAACTACTCATCTACTTACCCTATATGGGAATAAGTGAATTCCATCTTGTGAGATTATGTTCCCAGCTCCCTATTTGGTCAAGTCCCCAAAATGGTAGACATGTTGAATCGGCTACAAAAGTCACTCTCACCCATGCAAATCAAAGGACTCACAGGCAGGAGTTCATAACTCACTCAGGATTTAGATCGGGTCGCATATGATCATCCTGATGAAATATTAATCTTCCCAATTAACGAATTTATAAAGAGAGATTAAATATTCTGTGGTCCAGTCTTACACAAATTCATTGTATAAGATACCTCCACTCACATGTCTCCACATTAACAATTTGGATCAAATTATTTGTAATTGTTCAAAGTTAGTCGTATCAATAATGTTACCAAGATAAGACACCCAACCTTATCCATATACTATGACCCTTTAGGTTATTTCTTGAACATGATCCTCCTGTATGTCAACCACATACTGTTTAAGATTACACTAATAACCTTGGATTTTTCATATAATGGATAATATTATATTGCAAATAAAATAATCAAAATTATTATTAATTATTAAATAAATCATTAATTACGAGGCTTTAGGGCATAAATCCCAACATTCTCACCACTGAATTCATTGCCTACTCCTAAGGTTGATCAATTTGCTCATGTCTCTACTCTCCCGTATCCACCTTCTGTCATGGTTGCTGAATCTAAACCTGCTCTTGTGATCTCCGTCCATCGCTCCACTCGAGTAAGAGAAATCCCCATCATCTTCAAGATTATCATTATTTTTTTGCTATTATGTCCTTAGTTGAACCATCCTCTTAGCATGAGGCTAGCTCTAACCCTATCTAGCAACAAGCAATGAATGAGAAACTCCAAGCTCTAGAAAAGAAGCACAGTTAAAAGTATGTGGATCTACCTCCTGGCAAAAGACCCATTGGTTGTAAGTGGATTTATAAAATCACGACTCATTCTGATGGATCTATTGAGAGATATAAAGCTTGTCTTGTTGCAAAAGGCTACTCTCAGGAATATGACATTGATTATGAAGAAACCTTTGCTCCCTGTTGCGTGTATTTTAGTGCTCGCAAATAATCGCAAGTTTACAGTGTCAAGTGTACGGTGTTAAGTTTTAATATAGTAGTAAGTATAGAGTATTGTCTCCATAGGGATTAGTTTTCTTTAGACCTTAATTAAGTACCGTAGTTAATTTTACCTAATTTTATTTAGAGAACCAAACTTTATAATCAAAGAAAAATAAAATCTAACACTAATATATATATGCTTTGGAGTTCAATTTTGAGAAACATACATGGTTGATTACATTAAGCCCAACTTGAATTGATAAATAAACTGATTTTATACTAACAATCTTAAGATAAGAATTTATAAATAATCAATTGACTCTCTCAAGCCCAATTGAACTCATGCATAGCAACAAATCAACCTCTCGGTCTATTTCTATTATTAAACATGACATTAAGTTATTCTCTTTAGACTTCTAGAATTAATCTACTCCCTCTCATGTAATAGATTAAACCTAGTCATGCATCTAGTGTTTTATAGCTAAATTTACTTTCTCAAGCTAAATTTAGTTAAACATGCAAAACCACGACCAAAGGTTAAGACAATTGAAAGAGATGCATGACGTTAATATCTAATCACTTAAAACCAATCAAGTGTTCAACAAATACAACCATAAAAAGTATCTTAACACATATTTACAACATCTAAACATTCAACAAAAATTCCTAAATTCAAAAGAAAAGGAAAGGAAATAGAGAATAAACTTAGGTTGTTGATCGGTTTTTTGCTACACACAAGTGCACATGATCGAAGTAATAAGAAACTAGAAGTATTCCAGAGTATTGTATGCAAGGGAACAGGTTTTAATAAAACTTTTTAAAATGGCACACAATCGTTTACAAATTGCAACTAAAGGTAACCGTGGCTGAAAATGATTTGTGAGGTGTTTTGACTAAAAGAAAAATTGTTGAAAATATCAATGGAAATAAAAGAGGGATTCAAATATGCTTTTGCTATATTGAAAGAAATTGTGGCCTAATTTCAATTACAATCCTTTGACTCAACACTTAAGCTTTGTAAACCGAATTCAACACCTATTCAACCTTGTATGAAGTATCTTTAGGAGGCTAAGCAATTAAACCGATATTTCTATGGCTAATACGAACTTAGTTAATTTTGGAGCACAATTCTTTTGGTTTTAAAGGTTTTTCCCTATGTCTAGGGTCAAAAACAAATTTCTATGTTCAGGCTATTTTCCTTTATTGCTTTTATGAAAACTCAAGTTTTATCTAACATTTTCAGAATTAGACTCAAATTGTTGTATACTAATCTAGGTGATCAATCTAAACTAGTAATGAAAATTTCAATCAATAAAAGCAAACAATGCTATAAGATTATGCAAGGTTGCTTTTACATATTAGGCCTCTATTTCTTTCTCTAGAGCATTCACATGCTTGAATCCCAAAGAAAGACTTAGCTCATAATTAAATAAAAGAAAAATAATGATTTAAAAGAATCAAAGTGCATAACTAAAATAGAATTAATAAATACTTGAATAACAACTCAATAATAATGAAAGAACAACCAAACTTCTATTAATCAAAATAAATTCAGCAACTAATTAATTTAAAGAACAAAAGGGAAGAATAAAACAGTAGCTAAAAACTCAAAATTACAGCAACAATTAAGTTTCGATAATAGAAGCAAATAACTTAAATAAAACAGAAAATAAATTCTAAGAACGGGAAGAACACAGCGCCTTTTTCACTTCTTATTCAATCGACTCAACTCCACTTTTTTCAAAGGAAATTGAGCCTTCACTTCCTTCAATTTTCGTTGAGGAATGATTGAATTTTAAAGTTGAAAGGGTTTGGAAAACAGTAGCAAACAAAAATAAAAACAACCGAAAATTAACAACAGAAAATTTGACAGCAGAAAATCGTGGAACAGCAGCAACCGTGGCTGAAACCGCAGAAAACTGATCTGGTTCTTGAGGCTTCTTCTCCAATATTTATAGAGGAATTGGGCTAGGGTTTCCTTCTTGAATGATGCACAAATATGGCTAAAATCCCAGTTGAAATCGTGGAGACAATATCGCACAAAATTCCTAGATTTTAGGAGATTTGCATATTTTCCTTTAATTTCCATATATGTCGAGATTTCTATTGCATTCTTCAAATTCCTGCACAAAAACATTAAGTAAGTGTGGTTTTCATTTTCTGTTGCTTTCTTTTCTCCATTTAATTAATTTAAAAGGCTTCCAACAATAATTCAATTCAAACCAACTATTTGCTAGCCTTTTTATCTAATAACGCACATAAAATAACAAGAATAACTAAGTATAAAGGCCAAATAATTCTCATAAATGAGAATTATCAGTTGCATGCCAACACTTGTTCCTGATGTGATGTCCACGATCTTGAGCTTTGAGTCTCTTTCTTAGACAGTGTTTGAATCGAGTTTAGGGTTTTTGGTATCTCAAAACAGCTCCCTTTGGACGAAGAAAAAGTTTTCTTATATAGAGTCAAGACAACGTTGTAACGTTAGGGGTAGCGTTGCAATGTTATCCCTCGAATTTTATAAAAAAATGCAAATTTCAATTTGGGTCATTGCCAAACAGTGGCCTCTTCTTCAGATGGATGTCAAAAATGTCTTCTTTAATGGCACTTTATTTGAGGAGGTGTAACGACCCTATAGGCTCAACACGCTACCTAAGAGTCATTACTAAGTCACGTCGCTATATTACCAAGAATTTCGGCAACATAACGGCGTAACTACACGAAAACCAAAATCTGACCCTTCCTGATAAGACATAGAAAACACACTTCTAAGATTTTCAAACAACCTCCTAGCATCCAACAAACTTCTCAATATGATGCTAGGGTTCAAACAGCAGAAATCAAATACACGTGCACGATTTACAAGAAAGGTTTAAAAGATTTTGAAACATTCTCCTAAACATAAAAAAAAAAAACTTAACATGAGTTCTATATACATCTAGAAACATAAAAGAAGCGGAATAGCGATCGGTCGACTCCCATGACTCGAGTAGCTGATCTCCGGTCACGCGCTAGGGCCGATCTTAGCCTTACCTGAAAACATTTTAAAAAGGAAAAGGGTGAGTATTAACGAATAATACTCAGTAAGTCCATCATAGTTTTAAAATAAGAATTTCAATCACATGCAACATGTCATTTTAAATCATAAATCCATCGTAAACCATCGCTTTAGTAGGGGACCTAAAATTCCTTTTATAAACCATGTACTTTTCCTCGCGGCTCTTGTGAACGATTAAATTCTCCCGAGGGCCTCTGAATAGTCCGAAGACATAGTTTTTCTGTCGAATAGAGTCCTCCCTACCTCTGAGAGTTAAGCTCGAAAGCTAACATATATCATGGAGTCCGAAGACTCAGCCCGAAGGCTACCATCGTGGAGTCCGAAGACTCAAGCCCGTCGGCTACAGTCGTGGGGGCACTCTCGAACCCCGGGAGCATATAGAGTCCGAAGACTCGGGTTCCCTCAAAACCCACATAAAACTTTTGGGAGAATTATCGTCACAGCCTATATAAATCTTTTCATGAGCACACAACACATGCATGAGGTCCCATTCGTTTTAGAACATAGTTATGAATGCATAAATCATAGCAATCGCATTTCAAAGACATACATATAATACACTTTCTTTCTTAAATACTTAACATGAAAACATAAACTTTCAAAGTAATCATAGAGCTAGCTCAAGTTTTGAAAACTTCTTTCGTTGTGAGATCCCTTACCTTAAGTCTTTACTTACTAAAATACCCTTTCTTCACTTAGTAATGAGCTTCTCGAGTTCCCACTCCAAGTACGATCCTAGGTCCTCGACAATTCACCTAAAAAGTGTTCTAAACGTGTCTTAAACCATCCGAATTACGCTAAAACACATTCTATCATTAATAACTCGACGAAACGGACCAAATGGCAATTTTTACCCAACTCCGGCGAACGGCGGCGCGTGACCGGAGCACGGCGGCGCGTGCAGCGGCGGACGGCGGCGCGTGGCCGGCGCGTGGAGCTTCCAATCGGCGCGTGAGAGCGCGTGAAGCCTCGTTTTCGTGCGAGACTCACGGATCTGGGCTTTCCGGTCGGATCTGAGCTTCGTGCAGTGTTTGTTGATCGTGTGGCCGGCGATTCCCTGAAACAAACAAGCTCCGGCGAGGCTACTGTCGTCCGGCGAAGAAACTCACGGCGAGGCTACTCGCGAGCAGCGGCGGACGGCGGTTGTGCCGCGGGATTCGTGGCTGTCGGCGACAGCGTGCGGCGGCGGCGTGCGGCGGAGCTGGAGCTTCGGCGATCGGAGCCTTCGCGCGAGCTAATCGGAGAGGGAGCTGCTCGTTTGCCGGCGGGGAAGAAAAGAGAGAGACGATCGAGAGACGAAGAGACGGAGGATCGGAGAGAGACGAAGATCGCCGGCGAGATTCGTGGCTGGAGTCTCTCGGCAGCCGGCGTTCGGTAGAGAGAGAGAGAGAGAGAGAGAGAGAGTAAAATCGGGGGGGAGAGGGCTGTCTCGAGGAAGAAGAAAGGAAAAAAAAAGAAAAAAAATAAAAAATCAAAATCAAAATAATAAATAATTAAAATCAAAATAAAATAATAAAATAATATTATATAAAAAAATCAAAATATCTTCTCTAAAAGACCAAAATGCCCTTTTCTTTTCCAAAAATCACCAAATTACCCTCAAAATAATTAAATTCATAATAAAACTTTACCAAAACAACATTTTAAACTTACCCAAAGAATCTCGGGTGTTACAGGAGGTATGCATGAAACCTCCACCTGGTACTTCTCCTCCACCTCAAAAAGTGTGTCTTCTCTGTCGTGCTTTATATGGTCTGAAACAAGCTTTACGAGCCTGAATTGCCACATTCAGCTCTACCATAACCCAACTGGGTTTTACTTTCAGTCTATACGATACAATATTGTTCACTCGTCGGACTACACATGGTATAGTTCTTCTCCTTCTTTATGTTGATGACATGATTATTACGGATGATGATCCACATGCCATCTCCGACTTGCAACGATATCTTGGGGAACACTTTGAGATGAAAGATCTGGGTCCACTCAGTTATTTTCTTGGTCTTGAAGTCTCATCTTGCTCTGATGGGTACTATCTATCTCAAGCTAAATATGTTTCTGATCTCCGGGCTCATTCTGGTATTACTTGACTCTGTCACTTCAACCCCACTGCATTCGAATGTCCGCTTAACTCCATTTGATGGAGTTCCTCCGTCAGATCTCACTCTCTACAGGCAACTTGTGGGCAGTCTCATTTACTTGACTGTGACATGCCCAGACATTGCTTACGCAGTTTATATTGTCAGCCAGTTCATGGTTACTCATCGAACCATACATTTTACTGATGTTCTCATAATTTGATACATGATAAAATTATAACTTTAACACAAATAAAATCAAATATAGAAGTGAAATGATCTTCTGAAGTTCCCAACATCTTCATGTAATCGCTAGCCTACTTTCAGAATAATATCGACTCAACCCACCTAAGAAAAACAAATACAATAATGAATGATCAAAACTATAAACATGTAACAATCGAATTAAACTAATATATATATATATATATATATATTTCAAAAGTAATCAACAATAATATCAAATTTTAATTAATTAAGTTACTAACGTTGGTGGTTTAATTACTCCAAACAATAACTTAGAGCATATAATTTCCGCAATTACTCCAAACAATAGCTCAAGAGACTATCCTATTAGCTGTACAAAACAAGAAAATTAAAAATCAACAATGAAGGAAGATATTTTTAAAGCACAAATAGATGGTGGTTTCACTAACAAATCGAGTTAAATAGAAAAACCATATCAGCAAATATGATGACTTAATCGATGGGGTTTCTTACATCTTTGTAAATATCTCGAAGACTTTGACTGCAAAAGAAGTTATATTGAGGCCATTAAAGGACCCATTATTGGATATAATTAAAAGAACACACAGTCATATAAAAGTGCTTACTTGACGTATAGCAACTCCATGTGTAAACTCATTACAACTGGGATTAAAATTTAAACCTTATATGAATTCAAAACATAAAAATCCCACTACCTTATATCAGAAAAGAATAACTTATTAGTACTGATTTGCTAAAGATGATCTCATCACATAAATTGGGATTCATGTCATCAGTAATTTACATCAAATTCAAAATGAAATGATAAAATGTTAAGCATATGTCATCAGAATTAAAAACACATGTAAATGCATGTCTGGTAAATCAATTAATTGACCAAATCTGCACAATGAAACCAAGAATAACAATGGAAGGTTCACAACAAACTTGGTCCAACGGAGGGTTCACTCTCTTTTCCTCAGTTTTTCTGCGACGCCATTTCACTCATTGCTTCCCCTTCAATTTTCATTATTGAAAACAATTCTTTATATGATTCCAATATTACATTTAACAATGATTTTATCAAGCAACAATTCCTTTAAACAGCACAATTTCATAATCCAACGAAATTGAAATTATTACCCTATCGAGATGACTTAATTTCAACCTACCACTACTCATCGAATCGAATCAACATAAATTTGTTATAACTAAACAACCTTAAGGGGTTGATCACGACTTGTCGATGGTCGATCAAAATGATATTTATAGTACCAATCTAAATTAAAAATTTGTAGTATTCAATAGTTGACCGAGTCGAACCATAGGGAATTGTGATTACTCTTTCTTATTGCTACAGGTTATCGAACATAATGGGGGATTTGTTGCGTAAAAGTAAATTGCACGTAATTAAACTGCATGAAAATAACGAAAAGCAAGGGAGTAAAGTTTAGATCTCACCAGTCATCGTTTCAGAGTTACGTCGGGTTCACTTAGGTAATGTCGATCATAGATTAACTAAGAGTTAATTTTAGTTGCATGCACCTAACCAACTTTATCGAAAAAGCCGGTGAAGCTCCTAACGGTCCCTTAATTAAACTAAAATCAACCTAGCATCAATTTTAGTCCTAAACTAACCCGATACTAGCTGGACACGATAGCCACTACAAAAATTTGACCTTTATTGTCGATGCGAAAAAACGTCAGGAGAAGCTACAACAACGTTGGCAACGCTTCTGCCGACACAGTTTTCTATGTCGGCTACCGCGTCAGCAGACCTTTTGCTGTCGCATATATTTTCTGGCATCAGCAAAAGTTGGCTTTACCGATGCCTCAATTTTTGTATCGACAGACTTTCTACCAACGTAGATATTTTTGCATCGGCAGAAAGGAGCTATGTCAGCACACATTTACACGTGTCGACATGGCTTTAGCAAACCGGCTTTGGCGTCGACAAAGCCAGCTTCTGTCGACATCTATTTTATCTGGCATCGACAGAACCTCTGTTGCTATAATTTTTTTTAGCTTATTTTTTTTCAATTGCTTCCTGTTTTTTGAATCATGTTGTACAATATAAATGTATACAAAAAAAAAAAACATATTCTAAATTGCATTTGAAATATCATTTAAATTAAACAAACCGAAATATATTATTACACATGTCTTATATATAAAATGATCCTAAATATTTTGTATTCAAAGTTGGAGATAAAAAATAAAATTACATAACCATTTAAGGAAAAAAAGCACTCATAGATCCAGCTTGAAATTCCGCCCGCATACTCTTGCTCGCCCTTAAAGTACCTAAAAAACAAAAATAAACTTATTAAAACTTCAGTAACATACTCTAACTTAGCCAAATATATTAAAGAATTTGAAACTTCAAAATGTCATCAAATGAGCACTTAGTGACCAAAAATCCTAACAAAAGCCAAAGTAGAACATTACAAATTCAAAATGATCCTACATTATGTTCCATAAACAATTTATCAAAGCATGCAAATTCAAAATGGTCCCTAAATTCTAATTCCCACCAAACATGTAAACATTACAAACAAAAAAACGCACAAACTCCACCAAGAACTAAACACCAAAAAACCCTATGTTCTCAAGCTCCAACCCACATAACTAAACCAAGCAACTAATTAAACATATGAACTTAAACTCAACCTATGCTTAACAAGTATATCTCAACAAACAAACATCAAAACCAAACACCCCCTCCCCCCTCCCTCCCCCCCACCCCCCCCCCCCCCCCCCCAAGGCACACGAACTCTACCAAAAACTTAAGACCACAACCTATATGCTTAACACATGCACTGAAACAAAGAAAGTTGAAATGAATTAAAACAAACTCCCACCAAGCAACCTCAAAATGAACTAAAATTATAAACTCCCACCGAAGCAACTAATTAAACATATGAAGAAACATAATAAAATGAACTAGCCCAAAAGCATGCAAACTTCTTAACACATGAACTAAAACAAAGAAAGTCGAAAGGAACTAAAACAAACTCCCACCAAGCAAACTCAAAATGAACTAAAATTACAAATTCCCACACAATCAACTAATTAAACATATGAAGAAACAAAACAAAGAAACATATCAAACTAAATCAAACATCTCATACATTGTTGGATAGCAAACAAGGCGCACGAACTCCACTAACAACTAAAGACCACAACCTATGCTTAAATATGTATATCTCAAGCATGTTGCTACCATCACTGCAGGATAGCAAACAAGGCATACAAACTTCACTAAAATGAATTAGCCCAAAAACATGCAAAAGAACTAAACGACTCTCCCACCAAGCAACCAATTAAACATATTAATAAACAAAACAAACAAACATATCAAAACTAATCTAAACCCCACCCTCCAACACTGCAGAATAGCAAACAAAGCGCACAAACTCCACCAATAACTAATGACCACTATGTTGCTACTATTACTGCAGGATAGCAAACAATGAACATAAACTCCACCAAGAATTAAACTTATTATGAGAGAATATAGTTCATACCTATTTTGATGGTCCTTCTTGTGATTCCATGAACTTTTTAAAAATTTCCTGCATTTCTACTCGATGTTGCTGCTCCAGTTGAGCATTGAGAATTGTCATCATCTCTGCTCTTGTTTCTTCTCTTGTTGCCTCAATTCTTTCTTTGATCCTTTCTTCAACCCTTGCCAACTTGTCGTTTGCTTTTGCCAGTTGCGCCTTTAGGGCAATTATCTCCATTATTGTTTCAACTTCTCGTTGTGAAGAGGACGCACTTGATGAAGAGCTAGATGATCTCCTGCTTGATTTAGGCGGCTTTGGTCCCCAACTAAGGCCTTTAATGTGGCCTTGTCATCTACTTAACACCGTCTTGCATATTTCTACTCCCGAGAGTTGTTTGAACACAGTTTGTTGAGTGGAGGCCTTTTGCAATTGTACCATTTTAGTCTGCAATTATAATTGAAATAAGCAAATGTGGCCCTTAAATCCAGAAACCAAAATCTCCTCTAGAGAGGAAAAAAAAAAAACTTACATGTGCATCTTCGACAGCCTGATTGACCCATTTTCCATCTTTGACATGTGTTAGCTCTAATAGGTCAACAAGTCCTATATCCCGACCTTTTTTCTCTTTCTGTAACTCAAATCACAAGAAAATGTATTACTAAGATTTATAAACATATGAAAGAAAGAATATTTTTTGTATTTCACCCTACCACATCGTATTGTATAGAGATGAATGTCTTTGACCCATAACTCTGGTTGAACGCTTGAGCCGATCGACTCTTTTGAATGCTCTTCAATTTTTGCTAACGAAATAAAAGATTAGTTAAAAACTGGAGGTAGCGTAAAATGATATTATTGTGAAACATAAGTAGCATACTTGCCTCCCAGGGTTCTCGAACCTAATGCATAGGTGATACCAGTCTTCAATGGCATTCTTCAACTGACTAGGTGGGTTTGCACATGCCATTTCAGGAGTGCCTTGTTTCTTGTAACGCCTGTGTAACTCTGCCCTATACTCTTTAAAGGTTGTCTGCATATGTCGTTCGATAAATTTAACAAACATTTCGTGGGTCTAAAGCAAACTGAGGAAACACAGGATCAAAATGCATCATTCTTCAACGTCAGCCGGATGTCGTAACACATCTTCCGTTTCAACACGCTTCTCTTTATGCCAACGCATTTTAGAAACAATATGTTTCAATGCAAACAACCTCTTTAACCTCGGTATCAATGGAAAATTATGTAAAATCCTATGTGGAATCTTTTTACCCTTTATCGTTAACTTTCTACTGAGCCTCACCACATATTGGACACTGTTGGCAATCGGCAAATTCTTTCTAATATAATATGCAATCGTACTTGCAAGCATGGATAGAGTCATAACCTAACCCTAAGTCACTGAAGCGAGCTTGTCGAGGGCTCGTCAAATTAAAATTTATAAACCGATCCTAAGCTACTTGTAGCATTGAGTGGACCGGGTCGATCTCAGGGAACCGAATATTAATTTCTCAAATTAAATTTGCCAAGGAGAAAACAATTAAAAAGGGGGGGGTTTTGTGTTTTTTTTTTTATTAATAAAATAAAACATAAGCAAATAAAAGAAAGATAAATCAAATCTTACCAAATTCCAATCCAAAGGTGCGGTTCTACTCAATTGCAAAAATTGATCATAGACACTCGAAATATTTAAACTTAACAATGCAAGCACTTGGTCAACTTATTAGGAAACCCCAAAAAGTGCAAATTCCCTAAAGTCATTAACTCTAACGAACGTCAAGTTAACGCTAATTACCTAAACAATTTTTTACGAAACCGCTCCAAATTATTTAGATAAAGGCATTACGTGCTTTGGAAGGACCAAGACAACTAATTAGATGAAATAACTTTAATCTAATTAAGATGCTTCTTTAATTCCTAGAATTAAACATGCAAGCCATGCAATATGGAAACCCACAAAACATACACATGTGATAATCCTAATGCTACCGGTTCATTCAACATGACAATTACGGATCATGATCATGATTAGCAATAAAATATGTAGAGTGATTAAGGCGTCAATTTAATCAAAATACATACTTATAAAATTAACACGGGAATTAAAGAATACTTGCAATTGAAAGAAAACTAAGTTAAGGTTCAAACCTCACAATATTGCAATTGATTACAACCAACCTCTGAATTGGGAACGCGAAGTTTAGCCGAGCATCGTGATAAAATTTGATATCATTATTGTCTAAGGAGAAAAGAGAAAAGGAGTCTAAAAACTCTCTAAAAACTTCTAGGCCAAGAGGCCAAAAAAGAGCTCCCCCTTGCTGTCCATAAGAAGGCTTAAATAGCCTTCAAGTAGACAATTTACACAAGTAAGAAACCCTAAATTCTAGAAAGATATTTTCCCAAAACAATTAGGGAATAATATTTAAAATAAAATAAAATAAAGTAAATAATGTTCTCTCTTGTAAAATGCTGGAAAATACATCTAAAACTCGAAAATCCTTCCCTAAATTCTTAAAACAAACATAGAATGTTGCAAATAAGGAAAGTTTCTGGATTGCGCAGTCTTCATTATTTTGCCCATAACTTCTTCTACAGACCTTGGATCAACGTGATCTTTATATGGTTGGAAAGATCATTCCGAGATATTTAAAATGATATCTAATTTGAATATATTCCAAAACGTGAGCAGAAAGATAATGGGAACGGAAGTTGGCACAAAATATTCTCGGGTACAGCAGTTTTCCAGCAGGAGCAGTAATCACTCAAAATGTCATAACTTTCATAATACTTATTGGAATTGAATGAGTCTTATACCGTTGGAAAGATAATTCAATAAGCTTCGATTTGATACCAAATTTGAATATATTTCCATCTCGAAATATCATGATATGACCGGTCAAATTTGGTATAGAAATTCAGTTGCTCGAATCACCTCCAATTTGGTCCGAATTAATTCTGCAATGGTGCAAACTCTTCAAAACACGTGAATTGCTCGAATCCCTAAAAAATAATAATAAAACACATAAAATCCTTCTAATTAACAAGAAATAAGTGTAATTAAATAGGACTTTATAGGTCCTATCAGTCACACAACTTTCTTTTAGTTTCATAAAATGAACTAGGTATGGATGCACCGGTTGAAAATACTACCTTAACAATTCTAGTAACATATCAAATGACTTGTTACTCTAACCGCTAAGGACCTTAATATGCATCAATCTCACCAAAAAATGTAATGAAGAAAATTGTGTACAACTAGGGTACAATTCATTACGTGCTTCAACCATTAAATCCTCAAGTATGTTTGAAGTATCCCTCTCATGGACATTAGTGGGCATCTCATTCTCAAGATCTTCTTCATCTACATCTACATCAATAATAAGGACTTGTAGATCATATAGAAGATTCAATCTCTCATTTTCTTCATTCACCACATTACACTATGTAGTACTTGATTGACTTGTGTGGCCTTCAAATCCTCTAGATAATTAAGTCGACTGGTTCTCCATGATATACCCAATAACTATAGGAGGAAGACATTTCATGTGTGAAAATATGTTGTTCCACCCCATCCAATGACTATCACATCACATTCATACACTTCTTGCATTGACATCTCATTTTTCTCAAACCATTAACATGATACTTTGCCATTTCTAAGAATCGGGCCACTCCTTCCTTGTACTCAGTTGAAAACTTATCCCTAAGTTTAACCCACTCTTTATTCATTCTTAATTGTATACCAATCAAACCAACTCCTAATTCGTGAAAAGCCAAAACATATATAATTAGACAATAATTGAAAACCTTAGTGCACCAGACTTTTTTATTGGTCAAATCTAAACAAAGGTGTAATTTAGATATAGCTAGTTTTCACTTCCCAAAATTAGAAGTTTAGTTCTCTTAAACTTTCAAGGTTATGTTCGATAGGGCTTTAATTTCACTTTGTGTCTAATAACTATCAATTAAGTTTAATGTGGATATAGCTAGTTTTCACTTCCTCAAAATTACAAGTTTAGTTTTTAAACTTTCAAGGTTATGTTTAATAGGTCCTTAACTTTCAACTTTGTGTCTAATTAACTATTAAATAAGTTTAATTTGGATTGTTTTCACTTCCCTGAAATTACTTGTTTAGTTCTTAAACTTTGAAGGTTATGTTTAATAGGTCATTAACTTTAAATAATCTCAAAACCAAGCTCCAAGTAAATCTCAATTTAAAGTTAACATCTTCATGTTAAGATATTAAAATTTTCCACTTTTCTAAAAACTAATACAAATAAAAAGTCTACTTTGCATTTTGTTGACAAATTCCAAAATGCCAAAGTAGTAAACATACTTTCAAGAAAAGAGTAACTACTCACCATTACAAAGGTTAACTTATAAAGAAAGAAAAAAAAAAAGGAAAAAAATCATATCTCAAACTCCAACAAATAACTAAACTCAAACTCAAAACTCCAACAAACAACATAACTCCAACTCAAATCTCCAAAGTAAAATAAAAAGAAAAAAGAAAGAAAGCGCAAAGTAAAAAGTTGAACTTTAGAAAAGAAAAGAAAGCCAAAAAGAAATTAAATGCCAAAATGAAAGAAAGGATCCTATGGACCTTCAAAAAGGAAAGTGGGTAGAGGAAGTCTAATTTCAATTAAAAGTTTAAACTAGCCTCTCAAGCATCCCGTGAAGGTTAAGTTTAATAAACTAATTCAAATAGTGAAGGTCTTTGTTACAAAAAAAATTTAGAGCTCTTGACTTGAATTAGGAAAATCACTATATTGATCTCTCTCACATCTTTATGCATACTAATTTTGCACCAAACAATTCTTTATTTTGCACAATTTTATTTCACACAAACAAAGCAACAAAGTTTAAGCCTACTAAAGCAACAACAACTTGATTTTGCAAAAAATTATTCACTAAAGCACAAAATTATTTCCTACAAACAACAACTTAATTTTACACAAAATTATTCCCTACAAACAACATCTTGATCCACAAAGAAATTTAACATATCAATCAAACCACAAACTCTTATTTCATAGTAACAATGCATTTATAATTATCTAAAAGGAAAAAAAAGTAATATTGTTCAAATTGAAGACAACAGACAGAGATCCTTATCAGCGGTGGCAACAACAACAGGTAGTGACAGCGACAACAACTGACGACAAAAGATCTGGTGGCAACGACAAGGGCTGGTACCGAATGCAGCAACGATAGCCGAAGGAAGAGCGATGAATAACGCAGAACCTAGGGGAGAAACGGCTATCACGGCGAGACTAGTCACGGCTATCCACGGACAGACGAGGTGGCAGCAGGTTCCTTAGGTGGAGGTGGCAGCTGGGCGAATGAAGGAATAAGAAAATGAAAGGCTTTCGCGAAACCCTATGGGGTTTTTTATCAGGCCTTTCCCGACGCGCTAATAAAGCGCATTGAGAAAGGATACTTATGCCGACGCGCTTAGAGCGCGTTAGCATATCTTATATCTACTGACACGATATTCTAGTGCATCAACATCTCTCCTTCTCTTTCATTGCATTCGTTTCGATGTTGGGAGAGGTGGTCTCTCCCGACACGCTATAATCCTCGCGTCGGGAGAGACCCTGTGTAGGATCTCTAGACGCCGTCAAGACGGTGTCAGAAAGCCACATACCCGACTTATATTGGTGCATTGGGATTTTCCATGTCAGAAAAACATAATTTTCATGTAGTGAGCGTTCCATAATAATCGAGCTAGTTGCATTACGAGCTAGGGATTGGCTAAGACAAGTTAATTAGACTAAATTGGCCACGTCTCTAATCTAATTAAGCCACTCCTTAATTCCTTGGACCTAAACATGCAAATTCTAAAGCTAAGGATAGCCCTTAACTTACATTCATGCTCAACCCATTCACTACTCAAATTAAACATGCATTCTTGACGATTACGGATCTTGAATAACACGTATAGCATGGATGAACACGGTCGGCGCGAATAAATTACCAAATTATTCTATGAACATGCTCATGAATTAAAGCAAAGAATTAAAAGATGCATTAACTAAAATTGAGTTCAATACAATCAAAATTTCACGACATTACAAGTGGTGAACCTGACAAACCTCCAAATTGATTCAAACCGAACTAATGCAAAAATGTACCCTTTGCTTGATTACCTACAAAATAACCAATAAAGCTCATAAAATCTATCAAACTAACACAAAATTGGGTTGTTTGGTTTAAAGTTTGTGCAGATGACCATGGATAATAGATGCTTGGGAATAAAAAGTATGGAAATATGATGTCTGGAAATTTTAAAAAAAAAAAAAAAAAAAAAAAAACTGTGTTTGGTATTACATGAAAATGTAATTTGAATTTTTTGAAAATAAATCATATTTTTATTTGTTTAGTGAAATTAATTCTAGAAACATTATATAATAGGAAATATTAACTAAATGAACTAATCAAAGTTAATTATAAATAATTAATAAATTGATTTAAAACAATTCTCGAATAGTTCTAATCACACAATTAACTATAATTATTTTTAAAGATAAAGATTTCTGTTAAATTATTTATTGAAATAATTTTAGCATGTTCGATTATTAGTTAATTAACTAATAATTTTAACAACTAATTTTTAAATTAGTTCCAATGAATAATTAATTTCATTGATTTAATATATCTACTTAACATATTCGTGAACCACTTAATATTTATTACAATTGAATAATTAATTATATTAATATTTGATCGGTGTAGACGCAAGCACACGTGATCGAAGTAATAATAAAACGGTAAGAATCACCGAGTATCGAATCCTTAGGGAATTGTGAAGGTTTAATCAATTAATAACCGGTCTTACTTGCACTCAATTTTATTTGGAAAACAAAACGCTAAAAGAACATGTAATGAATTAACAAAATAAAAGCAACAAAAGAATGAAACGAATAGGAGGGAAATTTAAATGGGGACGAGTTTAGGACATTAATCTCGCCAATTGGACCTTTCATTGAGTTTAACGGGTGCTTGTAACTAATTAATCAATTCATTTGGGTCTAAAGGTAATTTATGAAGGAATCCTCCGTCAAGCTCATCAAATTCTTGAATATAATTAATTAATTCACGGGTCCATCTCATTAATTAATTAAATCTGGCATTAACGAACCTTATCAATGACCCTAATTGATGTTCTTATCACTGTCGTGTCCAAACACCAACTATCAGGCAACTAAACTCTAATTTATCCATTCTTTGTCAAGCAATAACATAAATCAACAGAACATTCAATCCTTGATCAAGGGATTCAAAGTATTAAATTCATTGCATAAAAATAAATGTGTAAAATTAACTACACATGCCCAATAAATCTCAATTACAAGGTCCAAAGGCTTGATCGAACCCTAAACTCCACAATTTAATTAAAAAAAATATATGTAATTCAGTTCTTTACAGCCATAATCCATCTAAAACTACTCAAGAACAGCAGAGAAATTAAGGAAAAAATAGATGAAACTCGTTACACGTCAATCCATGCTTTTGCTACAAACTTCGCAAACCTCGGGCATCGAATCTTCAATCTATGCACTCTTATTCAGCCCCAAACCTCTCTAATCTCTCTCAAATCAGGGATTAAGGTGTAATGAATCATTCTAATTTAAGTTTGAAAAATCGACACAGCGTCTCGACGCTGTCCAAAATGTCATTGTTCTCTAGTGCGCGCGTAGGTAATGTCTTGACGCTACGGGCGGAAAACAGCACCTCAGTGTTTTTGCAGTATCGAGACGCCACAGGGTAGTGTCTCAATGCTATCTCTCGAATTGGACACTAAATTCTTATAGACTAGACGCCATTTTCAGGGTCTAGACTCTATCCTCTTGGAAATGCTTGCCCAATTTGAGTCTATTTCCATCCTTAGCCTCAATACGCACCACTCTTTGCTCCAAACTCAATATGTTTGCTTCAAGATTGTAACATTCTTTCCATTTGCTCTGTTTCCTAAAATATAAGAAAAATCTACATAAAAGCTCACATTTAGCCACAAAACTAGCTAATAACTAGGCAATAATATAGCATTAAATTAGTGCTATCAAAACATCATTATATATAGAAATTAATTATTTAATATATTATTGTTTTTAATTAATTTTAATGTAATTTTATTAATTATTAATTAATGTAAATATATTTTACAAAATTAATTAATTAGATAACATAAACAATTATAATAGATATATAAAATATGAAGAAAGTAATAAATATGAGAGAAGAACAAGAGAAACCTATGGAAATGGGAGAAAACCCACACATTTGTGAGGGTAAAAGATACCCTCTTTCATGGGCATATGGGATTCTCAAGGATGGGTTATCCGATTTCCATAGTAACAAACCTTGTAACAAGCAAGGTGATAATAACCACATTCTCATTCCCACCCTCTTATTCCCATGAACCAAACGTCACCTAAAATCTAAAAAATCCATGACTAAGAATTACAATTCAGCTCCAATGATTCATTTTCTGCCCATATAAATTTGTTGCATTATGTTACAACTTATGAAATGTAAACCAAAGTACTGGCAGATGGCTATAAATGCACGGGTCAACTTATGAAATGTAAACCAAAGTACCGAAAAAAAAATTAACAACGAAGAATGAAAGGGAAAAAAGAAAAAAAAAAACAAGAATGAAGATAATAAGAGTACCCATTACCATAAAAATACCAAGGTCAAAAATCTGCAAACCCTATACAAAGCTTAAGAAAGAACAAGAATCAACTCAATACACAAATCAAATCACACATAGCAAATGAAAGAACGAAATCAAACAATGAAAGATCAACTTAAACCAAAAACACAATCAAATCGAAGAGGGGAGAAGATTAAAAATTCCAAGAAAAACCCAAACACGTGAAATAAAGAAATAGAAAAAAGAAATCCAAAATTGGCATAAGATTCAAGAAATGAGGTTAAAGGAAAGAATACCTATACGATAACTTTGTGATTAATTTTGAGCCGCGAACACACAACGCCTTTTCGGTTTTTGGAAGCGAGAATTTGAGCTTTGAAATGGTGGCAGCGAATTGTGCGGCACAATGAAATGTGTGGCGACGAGATCTATGGTTGGATGTGAACGAGACCTACAGCTAGGTGGTGGTAGGCAGATGGCGACAGGTGAAAAACAATGACGAATGACTGTGGCGAAATTGAAGAACAAACCAGGGGTGGCTCGCGAATGGGAGAAGTGTATGAGAGAAGAAAGAGCTTTTTTTAAGGTTAAAACGAGAGTTTTTGCCAACTTTTTTTTTAAAACAGTCGGGAAAACCAATACCATTCCTGACCGATTTTTTCATGGTGGGAAAAAACATGGCTTTTTCAGACCGTTTTTAAAAACAGTTGGGAAATTAAGACTTTTCCCGACCGTTTTAAAAACCATTGGGAAAACTAAGACTTTTCTCGACTATTTTTAAAAATGGTTGGAAAACTCAAGACTTGTCCTGACCGTTTTAAAAACCGTTAGGAGAACCAAGACTTTTCTCGACCATTTTTAATATCGTTGGAAAAATCAACAACTTTCTCGACCATTTTAAAAATCGTCAAAAAAAGTTGAGCACTGTCGATGCTAGGGAAAAAGCGTCAGCATTAGCCTTTTTTCCAACGATATTTATGTCGTCGGGAAAAGAAACGTTGGGAGAAGTCGAAATTCTCATTGTGTGCATTTACACAACAAAAAATGGGATCACCAGTCCCTCCACAAACTACATTCAGCAACATCCAACTGTACACACTTCCAATATATTTATAAACTAATAATTCCATTCTACTAACAAGATAGAAAGTAAACTAAGTACTTACATCAAATATACAAAATTAACAAATTCACAAATAGCCCTACACAAATCTTCCAACAACATTTGCTTGTTCAACGAAAACCTCATCCATTACTATAAAGCTCTTGAATTAATATGTCAAGCACTCCATGCAAGAGGAGGATATGATTCAAATCAATTTGAGTGAGCACAAAACGTGCATATAACGTGCATATTAATTCAAGAGCTTTATAGTAACGTTGACATGCATTTGGAAGATTGTGTTATAGTCATAGGTTTGGCTATAGAAGGAACCTATCACAAACAAAATTATAAAAAGAATTTGTAAAAAAAGAATTAAAAAAACTCATTTAAGTTGAAAAGAGACATACCATTTTCTCATTATTCAGAATTACAAGTTTGCAAGGTCATACCACAAAATTACCCTTTGTTTGATGTAGAGTCTCTATTTCTCCCTTCACATGAATTGCTATATGGCAACATCTCCATCCATGATTATATCTACCACCACCCTTATATTGTCGGCTCCTAGTGGAACTTCATGAATGGTTGGACATTGAACATCAAACTCATACATTGTGCCTATAGCAATAATGTTATCCATTGATCCTATAGCCAGATGGCATAGTGTTCCCTTTAGAAATTTAAAAGAAACAAACTAAGTGTCATGCCCTATGGCTAAGTTCCAAAATCAAAATAAATTGATTACCTTCAAAATTTCTTCTGGCTCATTGGTTACCTCTTTTCCTTTTGGCTTCTTCTTTGAGACATAACTTTCTTCATTTGTAGATTTCTTTGGTTGTTAGCCTTGAGTCTTACCTTTGTTTTGAGATTGTAGACCCAATTTTGACTTCTTTCTAGAAACTTTAATGTATAGGGATGGTGAAACAAACTCACCCACTCCCCTTACACATCCTGATGTGCCGCAACTAACTCATCCTGTCACAAACATTTCAATTAGCACATTTAAGTCATTAAAGTATCACATCATTATAAGAAATTTAATTTAAGTATCACATCATCTAAATCTTATTAAAACAAAAATATATAAACTTACAATTCGATTAGCACATTCTCTAATAGCATCATCAAAGTATTCATTATTCTTTCTTTTTTGTGTTTCCTTTCATAAAGTTGCACAATTGGAAAGATCGTCCAACAATTCTTATATGAACATACACATTATTAATTAGCATAAATATATTATCATAAGATATTTAATTTATTTAGCATTGCTTACTAATTTCTGGGCAAGATTTGCATCTTTTACGAGAGATATGATGAATTATACATGCATTTTGTCCTTTCTCTCTAGGCACAATTAAGCACATGTATAACATAAGATGTTTAATCTAAATTACCAAAACAATTTCACTAATATTTAGAAACATATTAGTCGAATACATTAACCTCCCACTTTTCACTTAATCTAACATTAACAAATGACTCTCATTGTTCTTGATCAATATGTGAATACTTTGCGAGAGGAGTCTCCAAGCACAATAGTTTGACTTTAAATGGAAGCATCTACTTCTGAGTAAATGTAGACTTAAAGGTCTGAAATTTTTTTGATGCAGATTAAAGAATATTATGTTTGGGCCTAGGGCCCACCATAGACGACACTTGTATAGACAAAATCACAAAATAATTAGAAATTAAATAAACTACATTAGTTTATTACCTTAATATTATAAAATTCATACCTCTATACAATAAAAAAAATTTATCTTTAAGTTCTTTTGGAACTTCTTTATAATGGTTGTAAGTCACCGAAATTTGTTGCCTAATGCAAATGCTAATGAAGCTTTGCATTTTCTCCAATAAGCTGACCTTGATTATTGTATTCAATCGTTTTTCATTTTCCAGAATTTCTTATGAGTGCCAAATCATGCATAGTGTGGCCCAATTAAGCAGCCTTCTTGGCTCATTATGAATAGCAATGTTTCCTTCATCTTGACTGTTGCTACTCGAATCACCTTTTGTAATAATTTGCAATAAAAATACAAAATATACAATCCTAAGATATATTAATTTATAAGATACATTTGAAGGAATGAACGTTTCACTCCGCAGCAAAAGTATTGGATCCTCTTTAATTTTATTTAAAATTACACTAAAAATTAAGGTTAAGCAAACTTACTAATATGGAAATATTTTTGGCTGATCTTTATCTCCTCCATAAAATCTTCCTAGCTATAACTCGAACACAGGACCAAGGCTTGTGGGAGTCTCTTAAAAGAAATTCACAAGGGATTGGAGAGGAAGAGGTCTAGAGAGAATTCTCTAATTCTTTATTGAGGACATATGTGTTGTGTCTAATGGCTCAACCCAATGATCCTATTTATAGAGATCATGGGTAAATCTTTGCCATAATTAAAATATTATATTTTAATATTTAATATATTAAAATATATCTTATACTTATTTGAATCTCATTCAAATCTCCTACAATATTTATTTATTTGAATCTTATTCAAATTATATAAATATCTTTTATTGAATGTATCAAATATACATTAATTATTTTAATATTTAATGTATCAAATACAATAAATATATTTTTCTCTTTTATATTTAATATATCTAATATATTAAATATTAATTTGAACTCTTCAAATTAATATTAATTTGAACATTTCAAAAATTTTCTTTCAACTAAATTGATCTTTTAGTGTTACTATGAGCTGGCAAGGGGACCTTATAGACCTACATATTATAAGCTCCAATGATACAAAATTAATTAATTAAACTCTTTAATTAATTAATTTTCATTCATTAACTATAAGTCACTCCACTATAGACCTAGAGTTGCACTCTTATGTACTGTAGGACAAGTTGTGTCCATAGATATAATCATTACATGCAAGTCGATCTTTCACGAGTTGTTCGTAATTACAGCTGGGTCAAAAGTCTGTTTTACCCCTATAATTACATCTTGCACCTTAAGTACCATTGATCCTCTAATGAACAATCTGTTTATAATCTAATTATAAACTAAGTCCCTCTCGAGCCAGTGAGAGAGTGGGGCCCCATTGTTCAAGTCCCGAAATCAGCTCTTAAGGGAACTACTCATCTACTTACCCTATATGGGAAAGAGTGAATTCCATCTTGTGAGATTATGTTCCCAGCTCCCTATTTGGTCAAGTCCCCAAAATGTAGGCATATTGAATCGACTACAAAAGCCACTCTCACCCATGCAAATCAAAGGACAAGCCCTCACAGGCAGCAGTTCATAACTCACTCAGGATTAAGATCGAGTCGCATATGATTATCCTTATGAAATATTAATCTTCTAAATTAAAGGATTTATAAAGAGAGATTAAATATTTTGTGGTCCAGTCTTATACAAAATCATTGTATAAAATACTCACACTCACATGTCTCCACATGAACGATTTGGATCAAATCATTTGTAACTATTATAAAGTGGGTCGTATTAATAGTGTTACTAGGATAAGGCACCCAACCTTATCCATATACTATGACCCTTTAGGTTATTTCTTGAACACGATCCTCCCGTATGTCAACCACATACTGTTCAAGATTACACTAATAACCTTGAATTTTTCATATAATGGATAATATTATATTACAAATAAAATAATAAAAATTATTATTAATTATTAAATAAATCATTAATTACGAAGCTTTATGGCATAAATCCCAACAACATTAACTCATAAAAACATAGTAAATAAATGACTAAATGACATATCATATTAATTACACTACTTATCAATCCATATACTCTCACAATCATTTCTAACATACGTGGATGACATTTCATCGATTTCATGAAATATGTCAATATTAGGCATTCTTTTTAAGACCCCATAACCACAATCTTGGACAATATCTCCTACTTCATTTTCATAGAAATCTTCTTAAACTATTCTCTGAGGAGGTGTTAAAACCATTGACCAATGAGGATTAAGAGGATCTTTGACGTAGAATATTTGTTTGACTTGAGATACTAAAATAAATAAGTTTGATTTATGTCCAATGTGATTAATGTCCACAGTAGTAAAGCTAAACTTGGCTATTTTAAGTCCATTCTTGCTCTCAACTAAGTTACATTTGAATAAAATACAAGTTAAATTATGATAATCAAGCTCCCATATTTCTTATATTAAACCATAAAAGGTCATGTTCGACATTATAGGACTTTTATCTATAGCACTTGAAACTTGCATTGTATTAGTTGTTATAATAACTCTACTATTTTGGACATTCCAAATATCATTGCATTTCTTTGTATGATAGTGAATACCACTAACTACGTAACCACAATATGTGGCTACGACTACATCTGGACAATATGAAGTTGTTTGGCACCTTGAGAGCAAGTTCGATCTGAGATTTATTTTTAAATTAATTAGTAATTAATATTTAATTATACCTTAAAGAATATGACTCTAGAGATTATGTAAACATGCAACCAACTATTGAATGTGTGATTATGCTTATCTTGAAAGCCACTTTTTGTTTTTAGATTTACTGGGATTGAATTTAGACAAAGTTTCTATGTGTTGCCTATTGGATTCATATAACATATGTAAATGACATAGTTATTAGATCATCGCATAATTAGAAAACTATGTAAAAGGATTGAGATTTTCATACCCTACATATGGAAGCACATCATTTACATTTTGAAGGACATAAAGATGAACTTGATTCAACTGATCTTTACTCGGTCTGATATAAGAAGTAACAGACAATTGGTCTATCAATGTCTGATTCTCTTTCCTTATTGATAAGCGTAACCCAATAGAATCAATTGTAGAGAGAAATTCATAACAAAACTCTACAGTTTCCTCTACAATATGCATCATTTTGGTTAATTTGTATTTCGTACATAACTTTTAAGTACTTTCATATATTATTCAAAAGGATGCATCCACCTCAATTAAACTGGTTCACAAAATTTCCACTTCTCGTATAAGATGTAGCATAAGGTGTACCATTATTGTGAAGAATGTAGGTGAAAAATACTTCTTTAACAAGTATAACCTGACCACTATAGCCTCTTGCAGCCTTTTCAACTTAGATGAATCAATCGCCTTACTACATATAGCTTTGAAGAAGAAACATAAGCGAATACGTGCAAATCTAACATGTTTGGGTAAAATATCACAAATTGCCATAAGTAACAGTTGCATAAGAACATGATGGTTATGAGATCTGAGTCAATAAAGTTTCAAATTTGTGAGCAACGCTAGACTTTGTATGTTGGATGAATAGCCTTTAGGTACTTTAATTTCTAATAATGTTTTATTCAAATTTAATTTCTCTATCTGCAATAATGTACAACATTGTAAAGGTAAGAAGGTTTTTTTTCCTCTCCCAATTGAGGGACCAATTCTGATTTAATGTTCAGTTTAACCATATCTAAATGAGCTTTTAATCAATCTTTTGTTTTGCCAAGAACATCAAGTAACATGCTAATAATATTTGCACACACATTCTTTTCAATTTGCATTAAATCTAAATAATGTCACATGTGAAAATATTTCCAGTATTCTGACTAAAAAATATAGACTTCTTCTTCCAATAAGTGTTTGAAAGACCTCAATTGTATTTTTTCTTTCTTGCCTTTTTACAAAATGAATATTAAAGTCTACTTGTTTTTGTATTTCCTCTCTATATAATGGTTTAGGAGCGAATTTCAATTCTTGTTCACCAATAAAAGCTTTCTTCTGCTTTCTATATGGATGATTACAAGATAAAAAAATGTATGAGATACGCCATCTTTTTTCTTTTGGCAAACAAGTAGATGAAATATTTCTCCCCACAAATTAAACATGTATGATATCCTTTTATCAAACAACCACACAAATTATCATATGCAAGAAAATCTTTAATAGTCTACTATAAAATAGCTTTGAGTGTGAAAGGTCGTTCTTGATGTACATCATGACATTCAACCCTATCATTCCAAAGCTTTTTCAAATCATCAACTAACGAAGCTAAATAAACATCTATGTCATTCTCTGGTTATTTAGGAACAGATATTAATGCAGTCAACATCAGAAAATTTTGCTTCATGCATAACTATGAGGGTAGATTATTGTTGTGATTGTGATTTGTAATGATATGAATATGAAGAACTCTATGATGGTTATAATGAAAATGAGCTGGGTATGAAATAATAACATAAATATGCGCTAATTTCACAGGATCACCACCACTCAAGGAGCTAGGCAAGTGCACACTAGACCTTGATAAGTAATACAAGGAGAGTACTCGAGGATTGTATCCATAGGGAAAGTGTTGTTTAGCCAAATAAAATGCAAGTAAGTGGTACATGGTCATAACCAATAACAAAAATTTTGGTTTGTTGTGTGTGCAAAAAGCTAAATGAAAGTAATTAAGAAAAGCGATAAAGCAAAAAACTCAGGGGAATTCTTAAAAGTAGACAACAATAGAGAATCACCAAAGGGAGAAGATATACTCAACTTACGACATCCCTAACTATGCAATTACCCTCTTATACTAACGTAAGTTTACCCCAAATGAATATTGAAAGAAGGCAAGTTTCACTAAAATAGGCTACACTCTATCGACCTACTTCTTTGAGGACTGTCATATCCCCTAAATATATGTCTATACTGGAAGATTTTACAAAAATGAAGCCTCAAAACCCTTTTTGATCCTTTTGAGAGATCTCTTTATGTCTAAGGTGGATCTAGAATGGTATTCCCTCACTCTGATTTGGTCTTTCCACACACCCTTATCCTGTCAGTATCAGGATGAGCTAATGTCCTTATCGGATGGCCAATTGGAAAAACAACTAAGAAATAAAAACATCCAAACAGATGACCAACACTTGAATGAAAATAACCTTGCTTCAATATAAGGAAGGAAATACATATGTAGTTCGTCATGAGCCTTTCCTAAGACATTTAGTCCATTATGGGTTGAGTACATACATCACAGCAGAAGAAAACATGATGGAAATGATAAAAGCTTAGAAGAAAAGAGTAGACTCTATGTGTTGCCGACTGGGGCGCTCTTCTTGGTTTTCTTCTTCCTTCTATTGTTCTTATTCTTCCTCAGCTTCAATAGCCTTTCGACTCCTACAACTAGTGAGTGCTTACTTCGTGTGGATGGGAAACTAACAATGTCTTGCTCAGCTCATTCTCCTTTAAATGCAATTCGATGCTTTTCTGCTGCTAAATAAGCCACCGACAATTGCTCTGGTGAGCCCTCTCTTCTAAGGAATTCTCTATGGGTAAGAAAATGAACGAAAAGCTCCAAAAAGCCCCATCTCACTTGGTCCCTTGCCCTTTTTATATCCAAATACCAGCCAATGAGAAATCATCATGTACCCTCTGTCATTATATTAGAAAATATTCCCTTACCATGTTTGGGTGATTCGTGTTGATTTGGGAGGACCACTGTTGTGCGTTGGTACTTGACGCAATAGATGTTCACTTTGTCGTGCTGAAATTTAGGCTTTGTGTAAGTAAGCAGACATGATCAAATCTCATACAAAATAAATTATATGAGCTTGAAATTTTGACTTTGTTACAAAAGTGTTGCTACTTCAAGAAGTTACATATCTTGCACATAATTTCGTTAGAAAACCTTTAATGACTATTACTTGAAAGCAAGAATAAGTTATTTTAAGGCTAGAATAACTCATATTCTACGAGTTATCACACTTCCAAACTTAGCTCATTGCTTGTCCTCAAGCAATATTGGTGCATGGAAAGATAAAAATTTCCATCTTGCCTCACTTTACTTAGAACCTCATCTCCCACATTTTCTTTAACACTAATGTTCCTTTCAGTGAACTTTGTGTGCCCAAATTTTCTTCTACTAAGATTAGGTCTTATTTTTTACCAACATTCTATTACTCACTGGTCTTAGCTCTATCTTAACGTTTCCCTATTCTATCAATACCCTTTAAACTAGCTTAAGACTCAACCTGGTGCTTATCCTAGCCCCCTTCTCACTCTTGTGACCCTCCTTCTTTTGAGCTACTAGCTTTTCAAAGTTAGAGAATACTGCCATTCAATTTTTTCTTTCTTCCTTTCTTTTTTTGCAGAGTATCATGTTGTTGTTTTTTCTTTTTAATTATTTTAAGGAAATTGCAATGTTCTCTATTACAATAATATTAACTCCAACTATAAACACAACATGTTTCCCACCCCCAAACTTAAACTGTACAATGTCCTCATTGTACCCCCAAACTTAAAGTTTGCTAATAAAGAAAGTGATAGGAATGACCACTTCACCACGAGCGGAAGACTATGATTTCTAAATAATTTAAAATTCAATTTAACGATCGACTTTGATTTATGTTGGTTACCAAGGTTGCTTTGTGTGAACATATTTGCCACTATTTTAAATTTTATTGTATTCGTTCATTGTGGGATCGATACTTTGAAATGTTTCCATTATATTTCTTGTGTTGGCAGTGTGCACTTGCACTAGACTAAGAGATTTTTCTATTCAAAATTTTTCTTCTAAAGCCCACACGTTTTCAGTCGATCAAGTTTTTGGCTCCATTGCTGGGGAACGACATTACTAACAAAATTCAATTTTGCAGCACAAATTGTGAACAGATTGCAAGTGCAATTCTTTTCTACTGTAAGAAAAGTTTAATCTCAATTGCAACTTGCAGGATAGGTTTGGTGTATACAAAGGGGGCATGAAATAGAAAGAACTTTCCACCAACGTCGTAGATAGCAAAGGCATAAACAAAAGGAGCAACAATAGTCGAATACACAGGAGAATCTTTCGATAACTATTTTGCAGGAACTGCTTTCTACCTGTAGTTGACCCTCAAGTTAATCTAGGAGGAAGCAATCATCTAAACAATGTAGGGCAAAACAATAGGCAGAATAATAAGTATCCACAACAAGCAATCCCTCCACAAAATCTCATCTTCATTGCAAAAGAAAGGAATAGAGCGATCAGAGACTATGCACCTGTTACTTCCCAGGATTTGAATACAAGAATTATGGAACCTAACATTGAGGCCACTCACTTCAAGTTAAAGTCAACAATGTTTCAAATGCTCCAGACAATGGACCAATTTGCAGGATTTCCAAATGAAGATCCCCACAAGCACATAAAGCTATTCTTATGGTTGCAATTCATTTAAATTGACTGGAATCTCGAACAAAACATTGCGTTTAAAATCATTTCCCTTCTCTTTACAGGGAAATGTAAAAGCTTGGTTGGACTCTTTTCCTCCAGACACTATCACACCATGGGATGACATAGTGGAAAAGTTTATCTTGAAGTATTTTCCTCCTACAAAAAATACTTGTGAAAGTAGATAAATTTATCTTCCCTGCAAACTTCATAATCCTAGACTGTGAAGCTAATCAAGATGTTCCAATCATCCTAGGAAGACAATTCCTAGCTACCGACAGAACTTTGATTGATGTCTTAAAAAGAGAACTCACGATGCGAAGTGAATGACCAACATATCAAGTTTAATGTAATGAACACATTGAGATACCCAAGGAAAAATTGGAAGAGTGCTAAAGGATTGAGATTGTGGAGTCTTGGCAACTGCAATCAGATGAGGAAAAAGACTCTGACGAAGAAAATGATATAGAGAACAACCAATGGGAAAAACTACATACATTAATCCTTTAAGGATGACAGAAGAAAAAATGGCACCCATTCAGCCATCTATAGTGGAACCACCTGAGCTAGAACTGAAGCCCTTATCATCCCACTTAAAACACATCTTTCTTAGGAAGGAGTAGACCCTATTTGTCATCATATCAGCTAAGCTTACTAATCCAGATGAATCTTCTTTGTTGCAGGTACTTGCAAGGCATAAAAGAGCAATTAGCTGGACAATCGTGGATATTAAAGGAATCAACCCATCGTTCTGCATGCATAAGATCAACTTAGAAGAATGAGCAAAGAATTCAGTAAAAAATCAAAGGAGGTTGAACTCCATGATGAAAGAGATAGTGAGAAAAGAGATCATTAAGTGGATCGATGCATGGGTGATCTATCCAATTGCAGACAGTAGATGTGTGAGTTCGATACAATGTGTACCAAAGAAAGGCGGAATGACGGTGGTGACAAACGAGAAGAATGAATTAATTCCAAACAGTCACAAGATGGAGATTCTATATGGACTACAGACAATTGAACAAGGTAACCAAAGAGGATCACTTCCCTCTACCATTTATATATCAAATACTTGGTCAACTTGCAAGAAAGGAGTATTATTGTTTTCTGGATGGCCACTTAGATTACAACCAAATTACAATTACTCCAGATGATCAGGACAAGACAACATTCACATGTCCTTATGGAACCTTTGCATTTAGGAAGATGTCATTTCCAAAGGTGTATGATGGCGATCTTCTCAAACATGGTAGAGAGGATGGTAGAGATCTTCATGGATGATTTCTCAGTCTTTGGAGAAACATATCAACATTGTCGAGAGAATCTTGAACATGTCCTAAGACAATGTGAAGAGACTAACCTAGTGCTCAATTGGGAGAAATGTCATTTCATGGTACAAGAAGGAATAGTACTCGGACATCAAATCTCTAAGAATGGTTTTGAAGTTGATAAAGCCAAGGTGGAATTAATTTCCAAATTACCTCCACCAACATCTGTTAAGGAGGTTCAAAGCTTCCTAGGACATGTAGGATTATATTGAAGGTTCATCGAAAATTTTTCAAAGATCTCCAAGCCATTATGCACGTTGTTGGAAAAGGACAAACCCTTCATCTTCGACCATGATTGCTTAACTACATTCAAGTCATTAAAAGAAGCACTAACCCTGCGTGATAGGAATAAACATTTCACTCTGCAGTGGAAACATTGGATCCTCTTTGATTTTATTTAAAACTAAACTAAAAAAAATAAGATTAAGCAAACTTACTTGGAGTAAATATGGTTAATTCTCTAGCGGGTCTTTTACTCAACACTAATTCCACAAAGCCTACTTGCTATGACTCAAACATAGGACCAAGGCTTGTGAGAGCCTTTTGAAAGAAAATCCTCAAGGGATAAGGAGAATAAGAGGTTTGAAGATAATTCTCTAATTCTCTATAGAGGAGATGATGTCTTATTATGGATCAACCCAAGAGTCCTATTTATAGAGACCTAGGGAAAATATTTTTTATAATTAAAATATTATATTATGCCCTAAAGCCTCGTAATTAATGATTTATTTAATAATTAATAATAATTTTTATTATTTTATTTGTAATATAATATTATAAAATATATGAAAAATCCAAGGTTAATAGTGTAATCTTGAACAGTATGTGATTGACATACGGGAGGATTGTTTTCAAGAAATAACCTAAAGGGTCATAGTATATGGATAAAGTTGGGTGCCTTATCCTGGTAACACTATTGATACGACCCACTTTGTAATAGTTACAAATGATTTGATCTAAATCATTCAGGTGGAGACATGATAGTGCGGGTATCTTATACAATGAGTTTGTATAAGACTAGACCACGAAATATTTAATCTCTCTTTATACATCCATTAATTGGGAAGATTAATATTTTATCAAGATGATCATAGGCGGCTCGATCTTAATCTTAAGTGAGTTATGAACTCCTTCCTGTGAGGGCTTGTCCTTTGATTTGCATGGGTGAGAGTGGCTTTTGTAGCCGATTCAATATGCCTACCATTTGGGGACGTAACCAAATAGGGAGCTGTGAACATAATTTCACAAGATGGAATTCACTCCTTCTCATATAGGGTAAGTAGATGAGTAATTCCCTTAAGTACTGATTTGAGACTTGAATAATGGGGCCCCACCCTCTCACTAGCCCGAGAGGGACTTAGTTTAATTAGATTATAAACATATTGTTCATTAGAGGATCATTGATATTTAAGGTGCAAGATGTAATTATAGGGTTATAATGGACTTTTGACCCAGCTGTAATTACGAACAACTCGTGAAAGATCGACTTGCATGTAATGATTATATCTATGGACACAACTTATCCTAAAGTGCATAAGAGTGCAACCCTAGGTCTATAGTGGAGTGTCCTATAATTAATGAATGAAAATTAATTAATTAAAGAGTTTACTTAATTGATTTTATATCATTTGAGCTTATAATTTGTAGGTCCGTAAGGTCCCCTTGCTAGCTCATAGTAACACTAAAAGATCAATTTAGTTTAAAGAAAAAATTGAAATGTTTAAATTAATATTTAATATATTAGATATATTAAATATATAAGAGGAAAATATATTTATTGTATTTGATACATTAAATATTAAAATAAGTAATGTATATTAGATACATTAAATAAAAGATATTTATAGAATTTGAATAAGCTTCAAATAAATAAATATCGTAGGAGATTTGAATGGGATTCAAATAAATATAAGACATATTTTAATATATTAGATATTAAAATATAATATTTTAATTATGACAAAGATTTTTCATTGGTCTCTATAAATATGACTTTTGGGTTGGGCCATTAGAAATAACACACATCTCCTCAATAGAGAGAATTAGAGAAAATAATTCTCTCTAGACATTTTTCTCTCCAATCCCTTGTGGATTTTCTTTCAAGAGGCTCCCACAAGCCTTAGTCCTGTGTTCGAGTCATAGCCATGAAGACTTTGTGGAAAAGATAAATATCTGCCATAAATATTCTCCATAATATTTATGTCAAGGTATTTATTGCTTAACCTTAGTTTTTTGTTTAATTCTAAATAAAATCAAAGACGATCCAGTGCTTTCATTGTAGGATGAAGTGTTCATTCCTATCAATTGATATCAAAGCATAATTTGATTTTTATTTAGAATTAAAATTGTGTATGGTGGGTATTTTAATTTGTTCATATATGTGATATATGTTGGTTTGCAAATTGACTGTTTAGGCGTATTTGACATTAGATTTAATTACTTTTGATTAAATCATTTGTAAAATCCATAAGGATTAAGATTTTTTACTTGAATCAACTTCAAGAATGAGATAATCAAGGTATGTGGGGCCACCTACTGCTGTCGCTGGCATTGGTCAAGAATTGCCAATGAAGGTAATTTATACAGTGAAGTCCAATCGGTTGAGAGTGTTTATAAATAATAATAATATTATTATTATTAATTAATTAATTAATGGGCAAATGTCTGGAGTTTTTTCTCACATTGAATGTGCAATTGGGAGTCAAATATTGCAACTGGAACATGAAAAATTCGCGAACTCCTTCAATTTCTTGGTCAAACCTCTCTCTTGGTCAAACCTTGACACTTGGTGCTTTATTCAAGATATTCAAGCATCTTGCACAAAGCTTGAAATTAACTCATTATTAGGCTTGGGCCCATGCAAGTCTATTGCAAATAATTCAAGTTGCTTTCCATGGATCTAAAAGATTTTGCAGGCAATATTTTGATGGATGAGTTTAGTATTCTGGCAGTAGTAGATCCTTGGCATAGTAATATAATTTAGAGTTTCTAAACTTTAAATTTGGAATAGTTCTAAACTTTAAAAGGAAAAGATTTGAAGACCAAGATATGCCAAATATGTCGGTCAATTATTTTTTTAATAGGGCTAAAAAACATTGTTTCAATTCACTTAGGTTCATTAATCTAGTAATTAATAGTTAATTAAAGATTAATGAATTTGAAATAAAAATTGACTATAAGGGAATTCTGTCTATGGAATGTTCTATTTAGACTAGGGTATATAAGCTAACCGAAAGGAAACACCTCTAACTGGGAACCGACCTGGGAGTTGAATTAGTCAAATTTTATTTAATTTTACGATGCATGCTCATAATGTGATTAATTTTTTAAATAATTTAAAAACTTGGTTATTAAAATCAATCTAACCAACATAAGAGTTATGAAGGGTAGATTGAATAACTTAGATAAATGAGATTAGCCTAATTTGTCTAAGTAAGAGAAAATTCTATTTCAAAATAGTAAGTGGGAGAAGGAAATGTGTCAACATATCCTACGGTCTCCATTATTAGTTCACGTCGTGAGATTCATATGGGGCCTCGTGGCGGTTTTTGGACCATCCCTCTACAAAAAGTGTTTGCATGGGTCAATATCAGGGTGAACTCTTGAGAATGATAGGATTGTAGTTTTGTTTCCAATACTTGGCCTACCCTACGGCGGTACTTGTTGGGATAAAACTACGAGATCTAAAATGATGGGTCACACTTACAAAGGGCTCATTAAGGTTGTTAATGATATCCTTGACCAAACTAATGGTAACTAAATATTATAGGAATAGGAGTTGTTCTGGTATAAAACTTGGTTGAGATTGTCTCAGTTTAGTGAAGGAACACTTAACCTACCCTACGGCGGCATTTGTTCTAACTCACTAAAGTACCATAACATTAGAAATGATTTATAGGGTTTATTTTTCAAATTGTTTGATTTCTATGCTAAAATTGAATGGATAATTGTTTGCATGATGTTAAATTATATATTTTATATATTTCAATATTATGTCAGTTTCTGTCATAATTTTTAATTTTATTATTGATATGTCAAAATTGAGAAAATTTTATTATTTGGAAAAGTAACTTAACACTATAATGGCAGTGTAAAATTTTGAATTAGTCTTTATTGAGAAATGTTCTAAAAAACTGTTGCCAATGCTAATAGAATTGTTCGAGAAACACATGATTAATGAATCAAAAGTAAATGAGATAGCTTGTATGTATCTCCTAGTTGACATGTTAGATGTAATGCTTAGAAGATAAAGAAAATGAAAACAACATATGAGATGTTGAAATCAATAAAAGCTAATTTTAGATAATTGTCTAAATGATTTCAAAATTAAGTATTACAAAAATCCAAGAAAAGAAACCAAATGATTGAAGCTATATAAAATAAAATAATTCCTAAATTAGTTAGGACAGTCATAATAAGAGGAATTTTTGAAATATCTTTAAAGGAAGAAAAATATAAATGAAAGTAAATTTGGTTTACTAGATTTTTGGTGAAACATAAATAACGCCACCTAGATAGTCGATATAAGATCTACTATCAAGATTTATTCTTCATTACATTTAATATATAATTCTTGGAAAATACTTAACATGTAGAATAATTTCTACAAGTTGGCACCAGGAAGCCTATCTCAGTTAGTGTAGTGGGAGACATTAGGATGTCATTAAGACAGTCACTTAATGTTGAATATGGTGTTTTTAGTAACCATAAGAGAAGTTCAATTTCTTGAACTTTATTACTAAAAATTCATATAGTATGAATTACTTTGAAGTATATATTTTCAAAATTGTTTGAAAATACATTCAGCTAAAAAAAAAAAGAACAATTTGTATATGTTAAAATATTGACATACACTAACTTCAAAATACTAAAATATTCAAGATTATAGAATCCATAATAGAAAGACATTGTTTTCTCCTAAAAAATGATACTTGACTTTGGCAGTTAAGGTTGATTAACATCAACTTGAATAAAATGAAAAGACTAGTAAGAGGCAACTCTCTAAAAGTTAGTTAATTACTTTATCTGTCTGTAGATCTTGCCTTTCAATCAAGATAATCATTGGGCCTTTATTGAATAAGGCTACAAGGCCAAAGAATACTTTGGGCTTACACATTTTGACCCAAGTGGTCTGATGAATGTAAATGCCAAATAAAGTCATGAATATTTCATCACTCTAATTGATGATCATTCAAGGTACAAGTATCTTTACCTAATACAACATAAGTTTTTTTTTTTTTTTTTGAAAAGTTCAAGAAAATTCATATTAAAATTGAAAATTAATTAGGTAAATCTATTAAGATATTATGATTAGATCATAATAGAAAGTACAAGAACGTTATGTACAAAGATTAATTGATAGAAAATGAGTTTTTATCCCAATTACCTTAATACCAAGTACCATTGTGTGAAATTGTGCTGCAAGGGGAGAAACATGACTTTGTTAGACTGTGTCACATCAGTAATGAGTTACACACCATTACTAAACTCTGGTTAGGAGATGCAATAGAGATTGCATGGTGAACATGTTCCCTTCAAAGGTGTCTACGAGACAATTTTAAGATAATAGAAGAGTAGTAAAGCTGGTTTACAACACTTCACCATTTGGGAATATTAAGCTCACATGCTAAAACAAGCCTAAGAAGCTTGTATATGTTCAAAGATAAGCCTAAGTGTAGGCCATCCCTAACGAGTACAAAATTATTTTTTATCTAGTCTTAAAACAAATAAGGTATTTGTATGACAAATATCATTTTTATGAGGAATGTCAAATAAAAGACCACAAACCTTTAATAAGGTGAAATAATGTTAATAAATTAGTTCCAAGTGAAGCCACTAAATAGTTAACAAAAGTTGTTAACAATTTAATTACATTTGAAAGTCAAATGGATCCTAGTCATGAATTGGATAAGCCTCATAGTAGTGGGAGAGTTATGAGATGACTCAACCTTTACAAGGACTTAATTGAAGCCCAAATTGTCATGTTAGATGACAAAGTTGAAGGCTTATTGCCCACAAAATGAGACTAATGGCAAAGGGTTAAGCCTAATAGGAGAAAGTAGACTTTGAGTAAACTTTCTCACTTGTTGTCATACTAAAGTCTGAAATCATTTTTTAATTCATTATTGCATATGGGATATGAAAAATGAATGTTTAGAATTCTTTTATGAAAAGAAATCTTAGATAATGCATTTACACAAATCAATCAAAGAGGTATATTTTCAAAGTTCAAACGAAAAAGGTTTGCGAAATAGTAAAGGTTCATTTATGAAATGAATTTTACCATTAGATCTGTGAATATAAGGTTTAATAAAAGTATCAAAGCCTATGACTTTGGATAAATATTAATGAAGTTTGTATAAATAAGAAAATCATTAATTGCCTAGTGAATTTTTCTCATGTTTTATGTTGATGATATGTTACTCATTATGAATGATGTAAGATGTCTATCTAACATAAAAAGTTGACTAAGTGATCAATTCTAAATGAGTGATTTGGAATGACTCGGTATATTTTACATGTCCAAAATGAAGATTTTAAGGACAAAATATTAACTTTGTCTCAAACATCTTATATTGACAAAATTGTTGTCAAATATTTGATATTTATGTGTAAGGAATTGTATCCTAAGACACCTCAAATGTTGAGAGTATATGATATGCATAAATGAGACTGAACATTTAATATACAATTGGTTATCATATATCAGTTAAACGAATGGTATGACCATTGAGTAGAAAATTAAAAACTTTCTCAAATTATCTATGGATAATGAGAAATTTTTGTGTATGGACTTAAAATTTTCATCTTTATAAGATACACTGGTTCTTACAAAAATTTAGGAAATCTATGTAAAGATAAATTTTAACCTAGGTGGTGGAGTATGGTATACAAGTTAAATTATTTTGCTTGTGAAGCAACAAAATGACTTGTATGACTCAAATAGTTCCTTAAAGATCTGAAAGATGTTTCAGATATGATTTAGTTTATCCTATTTATTATGATAAAAATAGTGCAAAGACTAATATTAAGGAAATTAAAAAATACCAACATATAGAGAATCATATCGAGTGAGAGAAAGCATCACGGTAGTGACCAAGATGGCTTTTAATGGCAGTCGTTTAGATCTATATAAAAAGAATCTCCAGGCTAAAGTGTTTGAGGACCTAGAATGTGTCTGAGATTACGAGACATGTCTCATCTTTGACAGGCAAGTGGGAGAACATGTTGGGTATAGAGTATTCCCTAGGATACATGTCTCGCCGACTTTAGTGCAAGTGGGAGATTGTTGGAATTTCTACCCTAAAGCTTCGTAATTGATGATTTATTTAATAATTAATAATAATTTTGATTATTTTATTTGCAATATAATATTATCCATTATATGAAAAATTCAAGTTTATTAGTGTAATCTTGAACAATATGTGGTTGACATACATGAGGATCGTGTTCAAGAAATAACCTAAAGGGTCAAGTATATGGATAAAGTTTGGTGCATTATCTTAGTAACACTATTGATACGGTCTACTTTGTGATAGTTACAAATGATTTGATCCAAATAGTTCATGTGGAGACATGTGAGTGTGAGTATCTTATAAAATGAGTTTGTATAAGAATGGACCACGAAATATTTAATCTCTCTTTATAAATCCGTTAATTGAGAAGATTAACAGTTCATCAGGATGATCTTATGCGTCTCGATCTTAATCCTGAGTGAGTTATGAACTTCTGCCTGTGAGGGCTAGTCCTTTGATTTGCATGGGTGAGAGTGGCTTTTGTAGCCGATTCAATATACCTACCATTTTGGGGACTTGACCAAATAGGGAGCTGGAAACATAATCTCACAAGATGGAATTCACTCCTTCCCATATAGGGTAAGTAGATGAGTAGTTCCCTTAAGTGCTAATTTCGGGACTTGAACAATGGGGCCACACCCTCTCACTAACCCGAGAGAGACTTAATTTAATTAGATTATAAACAGATTGTTCACTAGAGGATCAGTGGTACTTAAGGTGCAAGATGTAATTATAGGAGTAAAACGAACTTTTGACCCAATTGTAATTACGAACAACTCGTGAATGATCGACTTGCATGTAATGATTATATCTATGGACACAATTTGTCCTACAGTGCAAAAGAGTGCAACCCTAGATTTATAATGGAGTGACTTATAGTAAATGAATAAAAATTAATTAATTAAAGAGTTGAATTAATTGATTTTATATCATTGGAGCTTATAATCTGTAGGTCCATAAGGTCCTCTTGCTAGCTCATAGTAACACTAAGAGATCAATTTAGTTTAAAGAAAATATTGAAATGTTCAAATTAATATTTAATATATTATATATTTTAAATATATAAGAGGAAAATATATTTATTGTATTTGATACATTAAAATTTAAAGTAATTAATGTATATTAGATACATTAAATAAAAGATATTTATAGAATTTGAATAAGATTCAAATAAATAAATATCGTAGAAGATTTGAATGAGATTCAAATAAATATAAGATATATTTTAATATATTAGATATTAAAATATAATATTTTAATTATGGCAAAAAAATTTCTTTGGTCTCTATAAATAGGACCTTTGGGTTGAGTCATTAGAAATAACACACATCTCCTCAATAGAGAGAATTAGATAAGAGAATTCTCTCTAGATCTTTTCCTCTCTAATCCCTTGTGGATTTTCTTTCAAGAGGTTCTCACAAGCCTTGGTCCTGTGTTCAAGTCATAGCCAGGAAGACTTTGTGAAAAAGATAAAGACCCGTCAGAAATATTCTCCATAATATTTATGTCAAGGTATTTATTGCTTAACCTTAGTTTTTTGTTTAATTCTAAATAAAATCAAAGACGATCAAATGCTTCTGTTGCGAGATGAAGTGTTCATTCTATCAACCATTACATTCAAGTTGATCCTTCACGAGTTGTTCGTAATTATAGCTGGGTCAAAAGTCCATTTTACCCCTATAATTACATCTTGCACCTTAAGTACCACTGATCATCTAATGAACAATTTGTTTACAATCCAACCATAAACTAAGTCCCTCTCGGGCCAGTGAGAAGGTGGGGCCCTATTGTTCAAGTCCCGAAATCACCACTTAAGGGAACTACTCATCTAGAATGAGTGAATTCTATCTTGTGAGATTATGTTCCCAGCTCCCTATTTGGTCAAGTCCCCAAACTGGTAGGTATATTGAATTGGCTACAAAAGTCATTCTCATCCATGCAAATCAAAGGACGAGTCGTCACAAGCAGGAGTTCATAACTCACTCAGGATTAAAATCGAGTCGCATATGATCATCCTATGAAATATTAATCTTCTCAATTAATGAATTTATAAAGAGAGATTAAATATTTCATGGTCCAGTCTTATACAAACTCATTGTATAGGATACCCTCACTCACATGTCTCTACATGAACGATTTGGATCAAATCATTTGTAACAATTACAAAAGTGGGTTGCATCAATAGCGTTACCTAAGGCACCTAACCTTATCCATATACTATAGACCCTTTAGGTTATTTCTTAGACATAATTCTCTCGTATGTCAACCACATACTATTCAAGATTATACTAATAACCTTGAATTTTTCCTGTAATGGATAATATAGTATTGAAATAAAATAATTAAATAATTATTAAATAACACATTAATTACGAGGCTTTATGGCACAAATCCCAACACTGCACCCATCATTATAGAACCAAATTGGACCAAGCCATCCGAGCTTATGTGCGATGCAAGCAATTCTGTAGTGGAAGCAGTCCTAGCAGAAAGAAGAGTGATCATCCATCCTATCTACTATGCCTACAAGACAATGAATGAGGCACATGTCAACTATACCACCACAGAGGAGTTATTAGTAGTGGTCTTTACCTCAAAAATTCAGGTCTTACTCTTTCAGAACTAAAGTAATTGTCCACACAAATAATTTAGCCCTAAAATTTCTTCAATCAAAGAAAGATGCTAAGACTAGGTTAATATGATGGATACTACTTCTTTAGGAATTCGACCTAGAGATTCAAGATAGAAAGGGAACTAAGAACCAGGTTGTGAAACATATGTCCAAATTGGGGCAAGAAGCTTAGAAATAAGAAATAAAGGAAATCGAAGATGTTTTTGTAGATGAAATGATATTAGCAGTAGAGGCAGACACAACCTCGTGGTACGCAGATGTGGCAAACTACTTGGTTAGTGGATTAGCTACCCTATATGCAAATCCTCACCAATTGAAAAAATTCTTCCATGACATAAGGTATTGCTACTAGGATGAGCCTTACCTCTACAGAATTGGACCAAACCAAATATGGAAAAGGTGTGTAGCAGAAGAAAATACATGGAAAGTGTTGGAAGCATGTCATGCAACTCCCTATGGAGAACACTTCGCATGAGCTAAGACGGCTGCTAAAGTACTCCAGAACGGGTATTTTTGGCCAAGACTAATCAAAGATGCACAGGAATTTACCTGGCATTGTGACAGATGCCAAAGAATGGAGAATCTATCGGCTTGAAATGATATGCCTATGAACTACATGTTGGAAGTAGAAAATTTCGATGTCTAGGGATTGATTTCATGGGACCATTCCCCCATCACATGGAAACAGGTATATTCTACTGGCAGTGGACTATGTGTCTAAATGGATAGAGGCAGTGGCAACCACGACGAACGATGCAAAGGTAGTGAAGAGATTTCTGCTAAAGAACATCTTTGCCAAGTATGAGACTCCTAAAGTGTTAGTAAGTGATGAAAGTACGCATTTTGTCAATCGAGCAATGGCGAGCTTGCTAGCTAAGTACAACGTGAAGCACAAATTGCAATCGCATATCACCCACAAACCAATGGGCAAGTAGAGCTATCCAACAGAGAAATCAAATCAATCTTGGAGAAAATAGTGGATCCTTCAAGAAAAGACTGGTTTTTAAGATTGGATGAGGCATTATGGGCCCACGGGACTGCATTTAAAGCTTCATTAGGAATGTCCTCGTATAGAATCGTATTTGAAAAAGCATGTCACCTACCGTTGGAATTAGAACACAAAGCTTTTTGGGTTATCAAAAGGTTGAATATGGACATGAAACAAACAGGGATGAATAGGAAGCTTCAACTCAATGAGCTAGAAGAGCTTAGGTATTCTTATTATGAAAATCCTAAGCTTTACAAGGAGAAGATAAAGAAATGACATGATCAGAGAATCATAGAAAAGAACTTAATGGAAGGACAACGGGTGCTATTGTTCAACTTTTGATGGAATTCTTCCCTGGAAAACTGAAGTCGAGATGGTTAGGACCCTTTGTGATTGCAAAAGTCTATCAACATGGAGTTGTGGATTTGCAGGATGAAAAGGCAACGTTTTTAAAGTCAATGGACAAAGAGTCAAGCCTTATTAGGGAGAAAACCAAAGTAGCAAAAGAGGAGCAATCTCCCTTATTGAAATTGAGTAAGAGACACCATGTTATATGTACATACTATATATTAGGTGTTTAAAAAAGAGAGAGAGAAAAAAAAACTTTTAACTTTTAGAATTTCAATTAGGATAAGAAAGTTTGATTTAGAGAATCTCTGTCTAAAGAGAATCTTGTCTAACCTGAGGTATGAAATGATGAAAGTGGGAAATCACCTCTTGACGCGAGCTTGTCGATGGCTCGTCAAATTACAATTTATAAACCGATCCTAAGCTACTTGTAGCATTGAGTGGACCGAGTCGATCTCAGGGAACCAAATATCAATTTCTCAAATTAAATTTGCAAAGGAGAAAACAAATAAAATGGGGGATTTTGTGTTTTTCTAAATAAAATAAAACATAAGATAAAAATAAAGATAGATCAAATCTTACCAAGTTCCAATTCAAAGGCACGGTTTTATCCAATTGCAAAATTGATCATAAGCACACAAAAAGTTTAACTTAATCATACAAGCACTTAGTCAACTTATCAAGAAACCCCAAAAGTAACAAATTCCCTAAATTCATTAACTCTAACGAACGTCAAGTCAATGCTAATTACCTAAACAATTTTGATTAAACCGCTCCAAATTATTTAGATAAAGGCATTACGAACCTTGGAACGACCAAGACAACTAATCAGGTAAAACAACTTTCACCTAATTAAGAAGCTTCTTTAATTCCTAGAATTAAACATGCAAGTCATGCAATATGGAAACCCACAAAACATACACATGTGATAATCCTAATGCTACCGGTTCATTCAACATGACAATTACGGATCATGATCATGATTAGCAATAAAATATGTAGAGTGATTAAAGCGTCAATTAATCAAAATACATACTTATAAAATTAACACGGGAATTAAAGAATACTTGCAATTGAAAGAAAACTAAGTTAAGGTTCAAGCCTCACAACATTGCAATTGGTTGCAGCCGACCTCTGAACTGGAAAACGTGGAGTTTAGCCAAGCATCGTGATAGTATATCTCCCGTTAAACATGGTTCGATTTGCCCCAATAAAAGTGTAAAAATAGAAGGAGAAAAGCTCTCAAAAGCTCTCTCTAAAAGTCTAAGAAAAGGAGGCAAAAGTCCCAACCCTAGAGTGAAAAAGTGCTATAAATAAGGTTGGGGCAGCGTTGAGACGCCAAGAGTGGCGTTGAGACGCTGCTCTAGCAAATAAGGAAAGAAAAATCGCTTGTTCATGTGGCGTTGAGACGCTACTGGCGTTGAGCAAGCCAAACTGCAGTGTCGAGCAGTGTTGAGCAAAGACAGAATCTTAGCGTTGAGTGGCGTCGAGTATGGCGTTGAGACGCTACTGGCGTTGAGCATAGCATTGAGCGGCGTTGAGACGCTGCTCCCTGGACAAATTTAGTAATTTTGCTCTAACTTTTTGCTCAGGTGTCTGAATGGCCTCCGGTTTGGCTCGTTTGAATCGTTATTCGACATAGAGTCTCCAAACATGCCTTTTGCTCGAGTCCCTACAAAATAAATATGAAAACACATAAAAACTATCCAATTAACAAGAATTAAGTGTGATTAAATAAAACTTTATATGTCCTATCACCTCTACATGGGGAATCACCTAAGAGTTCGATGAATCAACTTTAAGTTCGAAATTCAAAATTCCAAAAGGTTAAGTATTATGCCTTAGGAGAAATGGTGCAAACTTTTTGATGCTCTACTTTTGAGTTTCAATTAAAAGAATAGCAAAATGAAGAGGCCAAAAGGAAATCCAAGAAGAATGAGCGAGAAAAGGAAAATACGATTGCAATTGCAATTCTTGAAAAATATGGCCAAACAGGCTGACGTCAATTAAAAAAAAAAGGGAATTGGGCTGACTTTTTCAAAACGTATAAATAGAAAATGGCCCGTTACTTTTTAGTTGACCTAAGTCAATTTTATTTCAAAAAGTTCTTTCATCTTCTTTGATTACCCTCTTCTCACACATTCAAAACCTTCACCTGCCTGACAATGGTGAGGCACCTTTCGACCACCTATAAGCATCGTTCATTCATCCTTCTACCCAACAAACCTCCGATGACTCAGGCCCTTCTTGCCCTAACATAGGCAAAAGCTCCAGAAGCAACTCACAAAGCCTCACAACCCACTACCGAGTTTGATGACGACCCCATCTTTGGCAACTTTGCACCTCTAGTTGGATCACCTAAATGGCAAGAGAATGTGAGGCGTATGATCGAGCAACGATACGAGGAACTTTGAGCCATGGAAGTTCCACTTCCTGAGTAAAGATCAATTGTGTCTTCTTCCCAATCAACAACACCAATCTCTTAACCAACTCCTTCAACTAATATGCAACAACCAAAGCCCTACATAAAGAGGTTGAAGAAGTGGTTTGAAATGATGAAAGTGTTGCATGCAGGTAGAAGAGCAACAATGGGACCCCGAGAGATTGGGAGGTACGAGACAAAGCCAAAAGCTTCAAAGAATCAACCCGAATCGACGAGTTCTTTAACTCCACTATCCCATTCGAGTACTAAACAACAAGGGGAAGGCAAGGAGGCTTCAACAATCAATTCCCATGCCCAAGAAGAGGTAAAAATTTCAAACCCCTTTGTCTCTACACTACTAAATGCAAAACTTTTGTTAGGAAGAAAATTCCAAAGAAGAATGAGCGGGATAAGGAGAAGAGAATTGAGAATGAAGAGGGAAGAAATGTGATGCCGCTCCCCAAACACAAGCAAAAATTTGATGAATGGGTGAAAAAAAAACACTAAGCTTGCCACACAATTGGCAATAGATTTCCATGTCTAACACTTGGCCACGGGCAAACCTACAAAAAGACCATCAAGATGGTCTACACAAGGGTCAATTGAATAAGGTGGCAGTAGTGAAAGATACCCAATTTCTGAATTTGTAGGGAGAAAAAAAGTTGAAGGAAGGGAAGAGAAAAGGAGAGAAGAAGACTGATGAGGAAAGAGCAGCACCAAATATGGGTGTTGGAATCAAAGCCACCACAACCACTTGTGTTATTGAGAATGAAGAAAAAAAAGAAGAAATAGTGGAGAAGCAGCCTCCTAAGCCTCAAGCACAAGAAGAACTGAGGCAAGAGGGCACCTTTGACGAGCTGTTCAATTATGAGATAAGGGGAATTTCCCCATAATGCTCCCCATCATCTGAGATGGGGAATGATTTTGTTGTTGAATAGGAACAAAGGCCTCGGGAAGAAAAAAAGATGAGACCAACATGATGAAGAGCCCACAAGGGAGGTGGAAAACAACTCAGATGATTGGAAACCATCTCCACCACCAAAGAAGAGGAAGAAAGATGGCTCAGAAAGAAGAGAAAAAAGAGAAAAAGGCCAAAAGGTCGAGAAAAGAAGAAGAATAAGCTGAAGATGAAAACAAGGCAAAATTTGATGTGGTTGCCAGGAGGAAAACCCTTGAGAATATTAAGCTCAAGGGAGAAAGGGGATTCTCCAACCATTTGGGACCTCTTGCAGAGTTTATCATAGCAAACACTCACAAGCATAACTGGGAGAAGCTCTATGAGCATCTTGAACCAGCAAGTGCCACCTTGGTCTTGATTTTTATGCTCACTTGGGAGGAGAAAATATGAATGAGATGACCCTCCACAGCCACAAAGTTCAATATTTGGCCAAGGAAATCAACCGAGTATGTGGCTTGAAATCACTTCGCAACCCACAGGGGAATGAAGCCATAGACAACCCAACTGAGGAGCAGTTGGAGGAGGCCCTAAACTTACTGGCCAAAGAAGGAGCACAATGGTAGGTGGCTTTGCATGACAAAAGGCATCTGTTGGCTGGAGACTGGAAGGATGAGCCTGAGGTGTGGCCCAACTTCATTCGAAACCGTCTCATTCCTACCACACACGACCCCACAATTTCTCAGGAGTGAATGATGCTACCGTACAACATCTACAAAAGGCTAGAGTTGAATGTGGGCAGGATCATACGGAGTGAGATCATTGCTTATGGCAAAAAGAAAGTGAGACAACTCTTTTTCTCGTCACTGATCATGAAGTTATGCAAATAAGCAAATATCCTAGCCACTGGACCCAAATTGGAGATCAAGGCCTTAGGTGCAGTGGGAGTGAAGAGCTTGATGAAACACAATGCAAGGAAGGCCACCCGATGACCAAAGCCTCTTATAGCCCAACAAGGAATTGCAACTACATCTTCCTCGCAATATGTTGTCGGCCCTTCACTTCAAGCAGAATTGGCCTTTATGATGGATCCAAATCAAGCATATTGGGAGTATGTGAAAGAGAGAGATGAGGAAATTAAGGCAGCACTCTCCACACTTGCTAAAGGCAAAGGGTCACCTCTTCCAAACTTCCCATCGATTCTTCTTCAAGACCTCAAGACCATCGAAGAGAGTAATGACAGCAATGACACCTTCTTTTTTGCATAGGGAAGTTTCTTTTTTACTTTTGTTTATTTTGATTGTTGTTTGGTTTGTTGTTTTTGGTTTAGCATAGTTAGGTTCTTTATTTCGTTCTTAGTTTATTTGCTTCTTGAGAACTCTAGATTGAACACAATCATGGATGTTATTGACTTTCTTAGATTGACAAACATATATTTTTGCATGATTTCGTTGAGATTGTTCCTTGTTGAATGCCTTTAATGATGAAAAATTGGAGTATTCTTGGTTCATTAAATACTTAGAAACACTACTTAGATGCTTCACGAACAAACACCTTCATAATTCCATGTCTTTATAAAACATCCATGCCTCCAACTCACCTAAGTTTATACACTGAATCCCCTTAGGAGAGTTTAGCTGGATGTTTTGCAAGCCACCCTTGTTTTATACCCCTTTGTTTTATTTTTAGTTAATGGGGACATTGTCCACCATTAAGTTTGGGGGATGTTATCTTTGTGAGATGAACTGTTATAATCTTTCGTTGTTGTGAAAATGGTTGTACTATCAATGCTAGGGTCATTTATTTCAAAAAAAAAAAGGAAAAAGGAAAAGAATAAGAGGGATACTCCTCCTTCCAAGAGTTAAATGAGTAACTAGGGGAGGTCATGATATCCATGATTTCTTTTGCATGAAAGGTTAACTTAAGAAATGAGTATGCAAAATGGCCATGATGTGATGACAAAAAGGTTCCATCCTGAAAAGAAAAGCAAAGAAAAGAAGAAGTATGTATCCTAGAAGTGAAAAATAAGTTTGGAGAGGGGGGGAATAGTGTTAGTTGAGAAAATCTTGTAAAGTTAGCACGTGTTAGTAAACAAGTGAAACTTGACTAAAGGTAATGTAGAAATGCCTTTAATCTGTTATCTAGTGCTCTGAATGACCAAGTATGGGGGTCTCACTACCCGGTTAGCGAGTCGGGGTCTAAGGCCGAAGGCCCTAGTGGGGGTTCAGGGGTGTTGCCCCCGAAACCTAAGTGATATGGAGATTAGTTTATTTTTTCATAATTTTGGGCTTTTTGGGTCTATTCTGTATTAAGGTTAGATGGGTGCCATATATTGTTAGCTTTACGAGCTTCAATCATACGACTATATATTTTGATGATAACAAACCTATGAATTACTAATGATTTTAGTGTTTTAAAGTATCCACAGCGTAGAGCTCGAAAAGACGATTCCAATGCATTTTGAATAGCTCAAATCGACTTCAAACGAGAAAGTTATGACCAAAAGAAGATTGAGAAAAACTGCTATTTAACAATGACGTGGACGAATAATATTGCGACACGTGGCATTTTTAAATAGCCGTTAGAGGCATTTTAAAATTATTTTTTAATCATTCTTTTGTCATTTTCCTCCCAAACTTCCTCCACCCTTGATCCATCTTAACCTAGATCTAATGGATCAAACTTATTCTTTACAACTCCATTTAAACATCATTTTCTTTCTCATTTCATAACAATCATCCCCAAAAATTTCTAAAATTTTCTCTCAAACATTCTCCATTGTTGACCATTCTTCAAAGCTTCATCATTTTCTATTTTTCTTGTGAGAGAATTTTATATGAGAGATTAGATTGTTCCTTTTGAGGTAAAACTTGTAAACCTACTCCTTGTGAGAGTTTCTTTGTGGGTCTTTAAATTATTTCACTATTTCAATTGGGTTTTGTATTAAGGTGTGGGTACACCTTAGGATTTTGAGTGAGCGGTTTAATCCTGAACCTGAAGAAGGATTTGTAGTGGTTTGATCCTGAACCCGTTAAAAGGATCTATATAGTTTGGATCCTGAACCTGCAAAATGATCGGTTGGGGGTTGACTCTTGAACCCTTAAAAAGAGTGCCAATCGATTTGGTTCTCACCCGTAAGAGAATCAATGCAATAAAAATACCCAAGAAGGAGTCTTGGGGAGTGGAGTAGGGATTTTCGAACCACTATAAAAAATTTCGGTGTTATTTCTTCCTCTCTATTCTTTTAAATTTTCGTTGCTTAATATTTTTGTGAGTATAGATTGCATGCTTAGAAATTTTTTTTTATATTTATAGAATTTTTTTTAGGGTGTTTATTTTGATTAGTTTGGATTACATTATTTTAGTTTAATTCTTTAAAAAAGATTTAATTTTTTTAAGCAACCCTATTCACCCCCCTCTAGTGTTGCCATACGATCTTACATATATAAACCCTCTAAACTCCTATCTGATATCTCTCTTTGTATTCTATACTCAGTTTCTCCTCAAGATAATAAAATTCTCTCTCCCTTTGCCCTTGGACGTAGCTAACACACTGTTAGTGAACCACGTAAATTTGTGTGTCATTTTATTCTCTCTATGTTTCTTGTTTGCCGTCTGCTTCTGTTTTAACAAGTAATAGGTAGTATGAGCCCAGGGTAAGGTTGTGGAATGAAAGTGTTTTTTTTTAGATAAGGGAGGTATGAAAGTTGCATGTAGCAGAAGCATCAGAGTAGAGTTAAAGTGTTATGAGCATGAGACCTCTCTTGAGAGGTGTATTTTTCAATGAATTACTCTTAGAATCTGATGTGGCTTGTGTTTATGTGTTGATATTTTTTATGCAATTGCTTGAGGACAAGCAATGACTTAAGTTTGGGAATGTGATGATTCTCATATTTTACACATTTTTAGCTCTCTAAACTTAAGTTAGTTGCAAGTATTCATGCTTATAAATCCATAATTGTTAGCAAATTGATATGAGATTAGTTCAAATCAAGAAAAGTGTTGTTTGGGGTGAGAAATCTAAAATGAGAGAAAAAGAGTTGAATAATACTTTTTTTTCGTGTTCTTATGCGGAAAACTGTCAAATGCCTAGAATTGCAAAATCGAATTACAATTGTAATTTTCCCATCATACAGAATTTTAAGAAATCGAGGAGCTCAATTTTCAAATGATATTCTGAAGATATTCTCTACGATTCAAGGCCATGAAGATTTGATTCTTTCCTTAGACAAGTTTCATGTAAACCCTAGCCTTTGTAGGCTATAAACAAAGGAGAATCAAGCCATGAAGGAGGGGAATCATCCTCCACGTTCCCCATCCAACTTTTTGCACTTTTTCAGTTTTTATTTGTCAATTCAAGAGAAGAAGAACGACTGCACCTAAATCGATCCAATCCAATCAAATGTCTTAGATTGTTAATACCCAACTCTCCTTGACAAAGGTTGAGTTGGGTTAGATTGAGATTGGTCCAAAGTTGTCTCTTCAGTCTCAATTTTCAAGCTTGTTTTTTATTCTAGTTTTTAGCTTTATTATTCTCCAGTTATAGTTCTCTATTTCAATGTAGTTTGTTCTTTAAGTTTTCGTTTTTCCCTTCTGTCTTTGTAATTCAATTCTTACATTACAGCAAGTTAGTTTAATAAAAGTTTGATTATTTATTTATTTTCCAACAAGTTCTTTACTTCCTTTAAGTTGTGTTTTTATTTCTTTTGTTAAGTGGTTAGATTTTTCTGCAAGTTTATTATGAAGTCTTCTTTACTTAAAGCTTTGTCATTTTCTTATTTCATTATGGGCTAAACCAATCTTTGGGATTCAAATATGTGGATGTCCTAAAGATAGGAAGCTAGGCCTAATATGTAAAAGTAACTTTGCTCAGTTCTATAACATTGTTTGCTTTTATTGATTTAATTTCTTATTGTGAGTCTAGCTTGATCACCTAGGTGAGCATACAAAAATTGAGTTTAATACTAAAAGGGTTAGACGAGATTCTATTTTCATAAAAGTAATAGAGGAAAAAAGTTTAGACATAGGCCCTTGTTTTTTACTCTAGACATAGGGCAAAGCCTCTAAGACCAAAGGGTTGTGTTTTTATTAAGCTAAGTTCATATTAGCCATAGACATATCGGTTTAATCGCTTAGGCTTCTAAAGATCTTTCCATTTAGTTTGAATAGGAGTTGAACCCGGTTTACACTACTTTGGTGTTTGAGTATCTTAGGCCGCAATTCCTTTCAAGGGGCAAAAGCATGTTTGAATCCCATTTTTTCTTATTGATTTTTAGTACGCATACAACCTTCCCAATCTATTTATATTGGTTACCAAGGTTGCTTTATGTGAACATCTTTACCACTATTTTAAATTTTGTTTTATCCGTTCTCTGTGGGATCGATACTTTGGAATATTTCCATTATATTGCTTGTTTGACAATGTACACTTATACTAGACTAAGAGCTTTTTCTATTCAAAAGTTTTCTTCTAAAGCCCACACATTTTTAGTCGATCAAGGCACTAATTGAGCATATTGATCCTCCATTTTTAGATGAAATCATGGAATTCAAGGTCCCTGCAAAATTCAAGGTACCTACTGATCAATTGAAACGTGTGGGCTTTGGTAAGAAACTTTTGGGGTTAAGAAAAGCTCCAGTCCAGTGCAAGTGCACACTGTTAAGCAAGTGGTAAGTTGGAAGTATTCCGGATATCATGTCCCAAAGGAACGGATACAGTAAAATTCAAGAAATAGGAAGATGGTGTTCACAATGCAACCTTAGTAACAAATATTAAAGAATTGGAAAGGTTGTTTTGCTAGAAAGTAAAAATGAAGTAACCAAGATAATGAAAAGAGAGATTCAAGTATGATTATGCCCTTGGGATTGGAATTGTGGCCTAATTGTAATTGCAATTGTTGACTTAACACATAAAAGATGTAAACTGGATTCAACTTCTATTCGACCTTGATCACAAGTATCTTTGAGAGACTAAGCGATTGAACCTATATTTCTATGGCTAATTCGAACTTAGATAAATTGAAAACACAATCTTATTGGTTTTGGAGTCTTGCCCTATGTCTAAGGTCAAAGTTAAAGTCTTATTTCTAAGATTTTTCCTCCATTGCTTTTATGAAAACCACTTTCATCTAACCCTTTAGTATTAGATTCAAGTATTATATGCAAAACTAGGTGACCAATATAGACTTACAATGAACATTTTAATCAATAAAAGCAAACAAGCTATAGAGTTAAGCAAGATTTCTATTACACTTAGGCCTCCATTTCTTTCTCTATGGCATTCACATTATTGAATCCCAAAAAAGAGATTAACTCATGATAAAACAAGAAATTAAACGAGATTGGATTAAATTAAACTCCATAACATAGCAAAATAAGGGTGCAAAACCGAAATGTTCAGATTAATGCTCAAAACAGAAAACTCAAACTCAAATGTTGGAAATTAATTTGACTTTATTAAAGATCTTGCAACAATGAATAAGTTCAAACTTTCATTACAAAACTGACTCGAACAAGAGGAATAAGAAGGGAACTTAAACAAAACTAATTGAATGATAAAATGATACTAAAATACTAAGAGAACGGTAGCTAATCAATACCCAATCGTAAAAGAAAATTAAAATAGAATTCGAAATTACAAGCAAAAACATAATCTTTGATAACCTTTGTTCCTTCCTTTTAACCGAACTCAATTCAAGCCTTTCTCAATGTGAACTGGGTCTTTACAAGCCAAGGTTTTCGCCTTGGTTGGATCGAGCATAAAGGAGTACAGAGGATGAAAAAGACTTTGACAGCACGAAGAATAAGTAAAAACGACAGGAACTAGGGCTAAAGAAAAATCGATGGCTCCTCTTTGTGTTTCCTGTCTTCTTATAGCCGTGAGCAACTAGGGTTTCCTTCTCCTTCCATATATGAATTGTTGCATGACATCCTTGCTTGAAATTAGGAGAAATCTTGCCGGAATCTTCTAATTTGCGTAAAATTTGGGTTTTCCATTTTTCTGCTTTTGTTCCAAAATTGCAACTGCAATTGTGTTGCAATTTTCACATTTTTCTCAAATCTGCATCAACAACAAGGAAATCAACCAAAATTTTATACTTTAAGCCATTTCCTAACATTTTGAGAGATTCCCAGCATGTCCAAGTATTTTTATTCAAACTTTCTTCATTTTACTAAACTTCGTGGTTCTACATAAATGATTTTTCTAGAGTAACTTGCATTTGGGAGCTAAATAATTCTAAAAAATTAAAATTATCAACTACAATAAAAATTTATGACGGTAAGAGTGATCAAATGGAACACCTGGATACTTATCGATCATGGATGAAACTCCATGGGGTTTTAGATGCGATACGAAGTCGTGTCTTCTCTTCTACTCTTACAATACCGACTAAAGAATGATTCAGAAAGTTGAAAAGGAAATCCATCGGTTCCTTCAAAGAGCTAGCCCGAGCTTTTGTAATGCAGTTATTGGGGGTTAAGGACCAGCATAAGCCTAAAATGTACTTGCTTACAATCAAGTAGGAGCCAAGAGAGAGCTTAAGAGAATATGTTGCATGCTTCAATAACGAAGCTCTCAGGGTCTAAGGATATACTAATGGAGTTGCCTTGATTGTCATAGCAGTTGGACTGCACGATAAGAGGTTTCTCAGATCCATTGGCAAAAGAGAACCCACTTCATATGTGGAATTCATATCTCAAGCACAAAAATATTTGAATGTTGAACAGTTGCTAAAATCAAAGGACCACTAAGAAGAAAGGAAGAATTGACAGGTCTCGTGACTAGGACAGATTGAGAGAGAGCTCAAATTCCAACAACAGAAAGTGGGGGGAGGACCGAGATCGAGGTCGAGATGACCCTAGGGTCGGCCACCCCGTCAAATTTGGCAGGTACACCCCGACATCTATTCCTCCATAAAAATCCTCATGGAAATCTAAAACGCCAACTTGGTCAAATATCCGAAGAAGATGAGGACGCTCTTTGAAAAGAGAGACAAAACCAAGTACTATATTTCCCATTGAGACCACAAACACGCAACTATTGATTGCTTCCAGCTAAAAGATGAGATAGAAACATTGATCATGGAAGAATATCTAAAAGACTTAATAACAACGATGACTAGAGGAGGCCGAGGCTGACCAAATGAGAAGCCCTCACGGGAAAGCCAAACCATCTTTGGAGGACTTGCAGGAGCATAATTGAACAGAAAAGGAAAGCGATGGCTAGGGAAGCTCGATTTGAACCTGAACATAAAGGTATGTATTCTATTCACCCAGAAGAAGTGAATCAAACTTTGAAGTTTCTGAGGTTGAAGCAACAAATATACTCCAACCCCATAATGATGCCTTGGTGGTTACCTTACCTATTGCTAATATTAAAGTACACAGAATCCACATTGATGGCGGAAGTTCAACTGATGTCTTATGCCTAGCAGCATTCAATGTCATGAAGCTAGTGAGAGAATTGATGAAGCCTAGCTCAACACCATTAGTAGGATTCGATGGAGAAAAGGTAGCCCCGAAGGTTGCATGGAACTTCTAGTCACTTTTGGTAGTGGACAAAATACAGTGACCACAATGATCAATTACTTGGTTGTGGATTGCAGGTCAGCATACAATGTGATCCTAAGAAGACCAACTACATGAGCTCAAAGCAATGACTTCCACTTACCATCAGTTATTAAAGTTTTCAACTTCAAATGGAACGGAAACAGTGAAAGGGGAGCATAAGATTTCGAGAGAATTTTACTTCACAACGCTAAAAGAGGCCAAATAGATGAAATAAATTCACCATGGTGAGGCCAAGGGCAACCCTACATAGCCAAGGCCGACCACACCCCCATGGAATTTTGAGAGCTTTCTCCTTGTTTCAACACTCATTTTTCTTTGACAATAGATAAGATCATTTACTTTTATTTCTTTTTTAAGCAAATGTACAAATTCATTAGAATAAGTTAATAAAAGTTATTTCCTTTTGAGTTATGAAAGCATTTGTACTTAAGCATAAACTTGTCTCAACAACCTCTTTCTTGAGTAGGGGCTACAAAGGGGTATGCTTCCCTATTAAACAAAAGCAATAAAAGGGGATATGTCTCCCTGTTAAACAAAAAGCAAACAGAGAAATAGATCACAGGTGAAGCTGAGGCCGAGCCTAGCCTGTGAAGTTGAGGGTGACCACAACAAGATGGTTTCCTCATTTGTTAACCAAAAGTATGTAGATTGGAGGCTACTAAGAGGTCAGAAGTCCACAACTAAGTCTCTGTAAGACTCTAATTATTGGAAATCACTCTTTTGAATTTAATTTCATAATTGAAGCAAGTCAACAGAGATAAGTGAAAATCAAGAAAAGATAGACAACTTCATTCACTTCAAAGAAATTTTTTTACATTGGTTATGAAAAGGAAAGCGAATACAAAGTACTCAGAGCAATAAATGAAAAGAATCAACCTCCCCCGCTCTCAGTATCCCTTTCATCCCCTCTGTCATTGTCTAAGAAGTCTTCTGGAAAAGCCTCTTGGCTTTTACTAAAAGTAGCAAAATCTTGTTCGAGAAAGTTGAAGTCCACTTGAGGATGACGATGAGAAGTGCGCCGCTTGGACCAAATTACACCCCCTTCCATCACAGTGTTCTGCATAACGATGTACTCGTTAGTCTTTTGGAATTCCTCAGCAAGGAACTCAGCATTCTCCAAATTTGCTTTAGCCTCATCTAACTGTGAGTGAAGCCTCCCAACGTCATGTTGAGAAGACTCAAGTTCAGTCTTGGTTTGAGCTAAGAGACGATTGGCCTGAACCTGAGCAAGCTCAGTGCGAGGAAAATTATTTATTTGAAAAGAATTGATGTTTCCAGCCATATTGATAGAAAATGTAGAGATTTGCCCAAAAGTCTGAAAGAAGAGATAACGAGTGTAAGCCCTAAACTCTCTTTTGATCATATTGTGCTCATATATGATGTTTTGACATATGCAAATTGATATAGGTTGCACTAAAAGATGTCGTGATGGGATTTGAGAATCTTTTGGATTGTGAACTATAATGTGTATAAAGCTTCATAAGGAGATAGGTAAGCCATTGAATAAGCATATTAAGAGTTGAATTGAAGTAAGTTAAGGTCATTAACAAGTTGGGTAAATTTTAGGTGCATTATGTATTGAATGAAAGTTCTTATTTCTCACAAACTTAAGTAAAGTTGGCTAAATGTGTTAGGTGAATTTATTGGCTTGTTTTGGTGTTGTAAAAAAAGGGGATTAAGATGTAAATGAGGAAGTAGGAGCTGGCAAAAATTTGTGGAGCCACGGATTTGTCTTTGGCAAGTAGGTGCTGTCCAGCTGGAAGCTTTTGGAAGAGGATCAACTTCAAACAGCCATATCTCTTAATTTACTGCACCAAATTCGATGATTTTTGAGTCAAAATCTCATAAATTGAGTGTAGAATACGACAGTGGGTGGCTGTTTTGAAAATACGAAGAGGAAGGAGGTGAAAATTGCAGAAAACCGAGAGGTGTTCACTGTTCTCGGGTAGCAGAACAATGTGAAGAAATCAGTTTCTTTTGAGCTCTTGAGGAGGAATTAGAAGCTGAAACTTTGAGGTAAGTAAGTTAAGATGTTGTACTTGAGGTTTATCAAAAAATATTAGGTGGTTGTTTTGCTAAATTTTGAGGAACCCAAGCTGAAATTTGAACCTGGAATTTTAGGTGCAAGAAAAAAAAAACTGCTAGCAAGAGATTGAAGGAGATGTGTTTCCATTTCTATATACCTTACACCCAAGTGCGTATGGTTATTATGAATTGAGTTATGGGACTGAATTAGATATGTTTTTAAGGTGTATAAGGAAAGGAATTAATGTTATTAATTTCTTTTTCAGGGCAAACGGAGATAGGAATAGTTTATAATCCTTGGAACCCTTTTGGTGATTGTGAGTGACTCTATTTTAGAACTATGCTTGACCTTTATTTTTCTTCAAAAGCATAAATGTTGATCATTGAAACATGCTTGACTTACTTTTGTATATTTTTCATGGAGCTTTTCATAGAATGTCATTGATGAAACTTAAGCATGATTTGAATTAGTTTGTAACTACACATTCAAGCATGGAAACTAAATTATGGAAGTATGACTTCCTTTAGAAAATGCCTTGTGTAAATCCACTTGGAAACATGTTTAGAAAGGAAAAGTGCAAATGTTGAGAATTTGTTGTTTGTGTTATCAAAACATGATTTCCAAGGTAATCAAAGTATGCCTTGGTATGTTGTTAACCCCCAGTACTGAAGGAAATTGAGAAGGTACTTGGGAGGAAGGAATCATGATTTCCGATACTGAAGGACAAATAGAAGGTATTCGGGTAGTAACTGGTCTAACCCCAATACTGAAGGACATAGAGAATGTATTAGGGAAGACCAGTGTGTTCAATGGCATTCCACGTGCACGTGAGAGAGGTATGAACGTTGTTGGTATAGAGATGACTCTACCACAGCTAAGGTTCGAAAGTGGTATCATGTTATGAGTTTTATTGTTATGAGCTTCTACGCTTTTGAAATGTCTATTCTTCAGTATGGTACTACATTATGAGTTTCTATGCTATACATAATGTGGTGACTTAAACCTGTAAATGGGTAGCATGGTTTGATTATGTTTACAAATAAGTGATAAGTTATCTCTAACTTGTAGCTTGTCCATCATTATGCTTCACCTTTGAGCTTATAATGTTTTTAAGATAGACACTCACTGGGCTTCCCAGCTCACGTTTTCATTATGTTTTCTCTTTCCAGGTAGCAGACGAGTTCCCGGTGCTTAGCCTTGACAAGACCTGTTTGCCACCACGCCGTTTTAGCTCCTTGTATATACACTTTCTTATGTATATAGTTTGCAGTAAAAGCATTTTAGCGAGGTTGTAATAACTATAAAATGTTATGACTTGTTAAAGAACATAGTACTGAAAGTGAATGTGTCTTGCTCATATGTGTATTTGAGCGTTTCAAACTTACGTGTTCAAACGTGTTGTGTTGCCTTCATTTTCAGGTATATGTTGGGATGGTCAGGGAGAGCTAGTAAGAGGGTTGATTGTCTCTGTCTTTACATCTCTTCCTAGGTTAGGCAAGTAAGCTGGGAAGGGGTGTGACAACGAGTTAGTAAAAAATATTCAAGCAAAGAATGTAGTAATAAATTAAAGGTAAAAGAGGAACTCACATGGCAAATCTCATAAAGAGCCTGGGTGATAGCTTCCGACAGGTCATGGGCTCTAATCTCATCGGTTGGTTGACTAGGAGCAACCCTTGCTAAAGGTTAAGACTTTAGCTAAAAATATCCACCTCATGGCTCACCCTAGAGTAGTCTTCAAGAAGGATGAAATCTTGTATCCTAGTTGGGGACTCATCTCGAGAGGAAGAAAATTCTTGGGTTCTTTGAGTATTAGAAACATAAAAGTGAGGATGAGCTAGTGGAACTTGAGAGCTAGGATTATCATCCTCGATGAGCTTAGTAATATTGACCCCAAAACCTCCCTTGAAGGTCCCTGCTTCCTCGTATTTTTCCTTTTTCGATTTGCTACTCATGAAACCAAATAGATTAACGGGTTGAAGTGGCATACCTGCAAAACAACACGAAAGTAAAAGCAGTGAAAAGTAGAAAATTGAGGTCGAGGCCAACCCTACCCTATGAGGTCGAGGCCAACCAACACAAAATAAAAGGAATAGAAAAGTACTCACCCCTTTGAGGAGGAGGTGGAGCAAGACCAACGGAGATTAAATTACTCTGAGAAATAAGGATAAGAGACCAACACAGATTATATCCTCGAGCCTTCAAAAAGATTTGGAGAATTATTTGGCAGCAGAGGAGTGACGGATCTCACGAGGATCTAAGAGAACTAAAAGAGAAATGGTTAAGCAACATAAAGAATGCAACAGTTCCAAATAAGAAAAGGAGAATAAAGGAATTCTCATTTTATTTCCTGCCAAGTCGGGCCCACATGTCATTTCCCTCCTTATTCTGCCACATGTCCTGATTCGTGTCTTCATTTTTCGGCCAATGAGAGATTGCCACGTGTCAAAGGGCATACTTGCAAGTAAAGGGCAATAATAAAACACCACTTGATGGTAAAAAAATGACCTCCCAATAAATTGATTTTCATCTTTCTAAGAGGAGAGTCGCTAAATAAGAAATCACTTCCCAAGGAATTGATTCTTATCTTCCTAAGAAAAGAGCTGAACTTGACATTTTCTCCAGGAAATCAATATTCATCTTTCCAGAGGAGAATCTTAGACTTATAGAAGACTGAGTCATCCCCGCGAGGTTTGACCTGTAAATCCTAAGGATAATCTAAAGCGTGACTTTGGAGCGCTTAGACTTAAAAAGTGTAATAATCTTAGACCTATAGAAGACTGAGTCATCTTCATGAGGTTTGACCTGCAAATCCTAAGAATAATCTGAAGCCTGATTTTGGAGCGCTTAGATTTAAAAAGGGTGATAATCTTAGACCTATGGAAGACTGAGTCATCCCCACAAGGCTTGACCGACAAATCCTAAGGATAATCCGAAGCTTGACTTTAGAGCGCTTAGACTTAAAAAGTGTAATACTCAGAATTAAAGGGTTATACTCCCACATTGGGCTCCATACTTTAGGCCCATAATAACAAGTCACACCATAAATCCCAATTAGGGAGTGGGGGCTAATGTTATAGGTGAAATTAGACCAAGGGGATAAACTCGAATTACAAGAAAAATCAAAAGAAAAATGGCTCAACAAGAGACGAAAATGGGCCCGAGCACCAAACGAACCGGACCACCAAGGAAGAAGGAAAGGTGAGTTTGGGTTGAAGCCTAAACTCACCTGGTCAGCCTTGGCGTGGGCCCATAAGGGGCAAAACATGCCCCCCAGCTTGATTTGCTCTAGTCTAGCTCGCTTCGGTTCACTTTCTTTCCAATCCATGAAGGAACATACGAAAAACCCTAATGAGAGGTCATATAAATACCCTTCTTCAACCTTGAAGGAGGTAAGCTATTCCTAACCCTAAAACACTTACGACACTTATCCAACTCCTAGCTAACTTAAGCATTGGAGCCTGTGTGGCAAGTACCACACTCATACTCATTAGGATTTATGTCCTAAAACCTTGTAATTAATATTTTAATATTTAATAATCATTTGATAATTATGTTATTATTTTTATTTGCAATTTATAATATCTATTATATATAAAAATCTAAGGTTATTAGTGTAATCTTAAACAGTATGTGGTTGACATATAGGACGATCATGCTTAAGAAATAACCTAAAGGGTCTATAGTATATGGATAAGGTTGGATGTCTTATCCTGGTAACACTATTGATACGACTCACTTTGTAATAGTTACAAATGATTTGATCCAAATCGTTCATGTGGAAACATGCGAGTGGGGATATCATATGCAATGAGTTTACATAAGACTGAACCACGAAATATTTAATTTCTCTTTATAAATCTATTAATTGAGAAGATTAATATTTCAACAGGATAATCATATGCGACTCGATCTTAATCTTGAGTGAATTATGAACTTTTGCATGTGAGGGCTTATCCTTTGATTTGCATGGGTGAGAGTGAATTTTGTAGCCTATTTAATAAGCCTACCAAGTTGGGGACTTGACCAAATAAGGAGCTGGGAACATAAGTTTCACAAATGAAATTCACTCTTTCTCATATAGGGAAAGCAGATGGGTAGTTCTCTTAAGTACTAATTTCGGGACTTGAACAATGGGGTCTCACCCTCTCACTGGCCTTAGAGGGACTTAGTTTAAATTGTTCATTAGAAGATCAGTGGTACTTAAGGTATAAATGTAATTATAAGGGTAAAATGAATTTTTGACCTAGCTGTAATTATGAACAACTCGTGAAAGATTGACTTACATGTAATGGTTATATCCATGGGCACAACTTATCTTACAATGCATAAGAGTGCAACTCTAGGTCTATAGTGAGGAGACCTAGAGTTAATGAATGAAAATTAATTAATTAAACTACATTAATTGATTAAAGAGTTTAATTGATTAATTTTGTATCATTGGAGCTTATAATTTATAGGTCCATAAGGTCCCCTTGCTAGCTCATAGTAACACTAAAATCATTTTAGTTGAAAGAATAATTTGAAATGTTCAAATTAATGTTTAATATATTTGATATATTAAATTACAAGAGAATAATATATTATTAGATAAATTATATATTAAATTTGAATAAGATTCAAATGGACAATATATGTTGTAGGAGATATTTGAATGAGGTTCAAATATATTAGATATTATAATGTTTTGGCAAATATCTTATCCTAAGTTCCTATATAAATAGAGCCAAAGTACAAGTTCTCTACACATAAAATTCTCTACGACTTTCTTTCAAGAGGTTCCCACAAGCCTTGGTCATGTGTTCGAGTCATAGCAAGTATGATCTTGTGGAGATTCGAGACTCGCTAGAATTGGAGCACAAGAAGTAAAGACCTGTCAATATATTCTCCATATGTTATAAAGGTATATTTGCTTAACCTATAATTTTAGTTTAATTCTAAATAAATCAAAGATGATCTAATGCTTACGTTGCAAGGTGAAGTGTTCACTCATTTCAGTACCCAGGTTTCACTTGTTTTGTGGGTCACGTTCTTTCCCTGAATTACAAATCTTACAGTTGATGTCACGTGAAGGTCAGCTGCATTATCATGTCCAAATTTTTTCAACAACAATCTAAAATCTAAGGCACAAAAATTTAGGGCATGTTTGGTATGCAATATGTCTTTAGATATACTAAATTCAATGGATTCAACGAATATGTGTTTGGTAGATTTGTTTCTGAAAAACTATTTTTGGATTTTGTGATCCAAAATAATGGAAATTTTTTAAGGAAAAAAAAATCTTTTTGGTCTTTGAGTTTTCAGAAATAGGTGTGTTTGGTCCATGAGTTTTCAAAATGTACCATTTTAGTCCATGAGTTTTGAGAAATAGGTTTAAAAGGTCCCTCATGTTTTTAAAATTTTTTTATATAAAATTAATATTTTTTAATATTGAATGATTTTTTAAATTAAAAAAATAAAAAAATTACTTTCTCTCTCCCCTCTCTCCTCTCTCCTCCTTCCACCTTCATTGCCTCTTCTTCTTCTTTGCCCCTTATCCCCTTCTCCCCTCTCCCACAACATCTTCTTATTCCTCCATTTTTTGAAGAATTTTAGTGAGAACCTTCCCCATGTTTTGTCAACAAATTTCCTCCTCGTCGAAAAAGTTTCCTTCAACAGCATCGGGAGAGGAAAGTGCAAAGAACTCAACGATTCCAACTCTATAAAAGGACTTAGAAGTGAGATCCTTCAGCTCAAAGAATGGCGCCACACGGGGGCTCCTTGTAATCCTTGACATCGTCCTGGCTTTACGCTGCTATGCCGATGCGTTGCCTCTCGGTGAACCTGTTGGCTCCCAATCAGACATCTTCCTCCTTTCCCTCCATTATTGTTACTTTTGTTGCTCTCTGTTCCTTTTCTTCTACTATCAAAAAAGAAAATGGTGGTTAAAAGAAGATGTTGTGAGAGAAGGAAGAAGGGGAGAAGAAGAAGAAGAGAGAAGGAATGTGGAGGGAGGGGAGAGGAAAGAGAATGTGGTGAGAGAGGGGAGAGAGAAAATAATTTTTTAATTTAAAAAATCATTCAATATTAAAATTTAATAAAAATAATTTAAAAATAATAAAAAATGGAAAAAAATAACATGAATGATCTTTTAAACCTATTTCTCAAAACTCAGGGACTAAAATGATCAATTTTGAAAACTTATGGACCAAACATGCCTATTCCTAAAAACTCAAGGACAAAAAAGGTAAAAACTTTGATAAATATAGTATATCCATATTTTAAAAATGAAAATTTAAAATGCAAAATTATATTTAAAAAGGTAAAACCTTTGATAAAAATAGTATTTCATGTTATAAAATCATTTCATTTTTGTTAAATTAAAATATGTATAATATATTATAAATTATATGATAATTGTAAAATAAAAGTTTTACAACATTTAAAACTTAAAACATGTTCATAAATTAATTAATAATAGTTGAGGTTCAACCTAATATTTAGTTGGTAACTATAACTATTTTTATGGTTCATAAATATATTATCAAATACATTTTAAAAATTTGTTAAATTGAGATCTAGTTTCTAAATTTGCTACCAAACATAGATTTGAAACCATTAAAAACAAGAAATACAAATCTGATTTTCATTGAATCCCTTGTGTTTCAAATTTTTGTTTTTTTTTCGGATCACCAACCAAATGCACGCTAAAAGTTTTGTTGTTTAACAAGACCATAGAAATATTTCATAGAAAAGATGAAAATATATATCATATGAAATAGAAATGTAAAACCATTCAATAAAAAGTACATCAAAGTCTTTTTTTTAGTTTAACAATTGCGGGGTGGGAGATCGAATCATTGACCTTTGAGATGGTAAATGGTGCCTTGTCACTGAGCTATGCTTGGATTGACAGTACATCAAAGTCTATGAAAATCTAAAATTCGCTTTATCTTCTACCAACAATAATCCATATATTTTTTAATTACTTATTATTATAGTTTCAAAATCATATTTATTTTGTTATATTTTGATTAAATGAGTTTTTGGCTTTACCATTCTATTTTTTTTTAGGATTTACCATCCATAATTATTCCTAAAATTCCAAAAATAGAAAACCAACCCACGTAGTTAATTAGTAATTAAAAAAGTAACATGAAACCTAACTCAACAATTTAAACTTGCCGCCAACATAAGCATAGCTCAATTAAGATCAAGAATGTACGATCAACCAAGAGGTCAAAGATTCGAATTTCCCACCCCACATATTGTCAAAGGAAAAAAGTAATTTAAGCTTAAAAAAGTAAACAACAACCAACTACTTGACCAAGCAATAGCTCAGCATGAACAAAATAATCCTGAATTTTGTACCTCGTTTCAATAATACCTTATCCTTAAGTTTATAAAGGCTATGTGCAACAGAATCATATGAAAACAGAGTCTGAAATTGAAATTGAACTTTCTCTCCTTTGCTTATAAAGGCTATATGCAATAAAATTTATCCTTGATAATCCTGTCGATGATATACCCTCATCTTATCCATAGAAATAATAATAATAATAATAAAAATAAAAAAACAAACAAACAAACAAACACAATTTGTTTACTCAAAACTCAAAAAACAAAACATCTAAAAATGGTAGAAAAAATTTTCAACTCCCATCCATCTCTATTGATGAAAAAGAACGATATGATTTACTATATAGTTGATTGACATCTATAGCTATAGTTGATGACATTATAGACGGTATATATTGTCCACCTTAAAAGTTGAAAATAAATAAAGTTAAAATGTGTATAATAAAGACATGATTGTCACAAAATTTTGTTAAAGTGGTTAATGACATGGATCTTAAAAGTTAAAAACTAAGGCTGGTTTGATAATCATTTGGTTTTTGAAATTTATGCTTATTTTCTTATAATTTCTTTATTTGGTTTTCACCTTTCTTAAACAAACATCTGAATTCTTAGTCAAATTCCAAAAACAAAAACAAGTTTTTAAAAACTACTTTTTTTAGTTTTCAAAACTTGACTTGGTTTTTGAAAACTTGGGTAGAAAGTAGATAACAAAACAAAGAATTTCATAAGTAAAAAGATATTCATAAGTAAATATATAGTATTTTGAACAAAAGTACGTATGATATTCATTTTGAATGGTGTTAAAAAATATATATTCATTTTGAACTTAATTATTTTAAAATAGCATAAATACTTGATATTTTATTTTTCACTTAGTTATTTTAAAACTTCAAAGAATATATTATTTTCAAATTAATCAAACTTTAGATAGTTCATTACATTGATTAGTTAGAAAAATAAAATCTTAAATTATGCAAAAAAAATTATAACTTTATTAAGTTTGGAAAACAAATCTTAAATTAAAATTTAAAATCGACAAAAACAAGTCTTTAACAAAATTGTAAAATATTCATAAAATAATATTTTTTAAAATCTTAATTTTATGATTGACATTAACAAATCTATATTATTTCTAGAATTGAGAGAATAAAAACATAAAAATTTTGAATTTTTATTTGAATCTCTTTAAATTAATAGATTGAAATCTTTCCAAATCACATATAATATTTAAAAAATTATTGTAAGACTTTTTTTATTTGAAAAATATCCAAGATAAATGAATAATTAATGTGAGCAATATTGAAAAAAAGAATGTGAGGTATTTTGTTCAATTTTTTTTCTTGAAAGAAATTTGTAAAATATACATAAATTAATAAATTTTAGAATTCATGAGAACAGATATTTAATAATGAAATTGTAGAAAAACTGTAAAAAAAAACTAAAATCAACTCAAACTTCAGTACTCTAGATTTAACAAATCTGCACCCCAAACATAAATTTCAGAACTTCAGACTAAACAACTCATTACTCTGAATACAGACTTTCTAACTCTTCAGACTTATTAACTCCTATTTTTGATAATTTTTTACTTCAAACAGTTCCTAAGAGTGTTTTTAAAGGTTAGAGTATTAATAAAACTTTTTAAAGATGAAGGGTATTTTAAAAGATGACTGAGTATTTTCTCTAATTTAACCAATTAAAAAAGTTGTGGTGAAACTCTTTTTCCCCTTATTAAAAAATGGTATTATTTTTGGCAATTTTCCCCCATAAGCATAACAAACCCTACCCCTTCTCCCTTCTCTCTCTGTGTCCCTCCCCTGGCTCCTCGTGCACATTCTATTAATCCTCTGGCTCGCCGCCGAGGTCCAAACGTTCCTCCTTCTGGCTCGACTCCCTCTCATCTTCCCCATCGACAGAACAATCGGCCCGCCCCTCGCTCCTCCATCTCTCACTCAAACTGCTTCAATTACTCCCCCCCTGAGGTTAGTCTTCGATTTTCACACATTCAAAGCTATGTAATGTAAATTGTAATGTAGTCTTCATATCACTCCAATTCCAATAATCCCACCTGATTTTTATTCTGTTTTTTTTCTTCTACTTTTGGGAGTTTTTCACTATATTCAAAGTGCTCTTGAGAATGGCGCTGCTTGTTCTACTTCTTTATTGATTCCAATTCTTTTCTCTCTATTTTTCTTTTCTGTTTTGACTATCTTGAGTTTCTGTTCTCAGGCTCTTTTCTATTGGGTATTTTAGCCACTGTCTCATAATTGTATTGGAGGTTCTTAAAGTCTGTAAATGGGAAAAAAGTTCCCGGCGGGAGTCCGTCCTATCATATATTCCTGTCTCGTAACACTCTAATAAACTCAGCCAACTTAGTTTCAATGGCAGTTTTGAAATAATTTTGAAACTTCTGTTTTAGCCTCTTATGAAGAAAACAAACTTAATTACGTCTTACCTACCTCACCTCTCAGCCGCCTCTGTTTACAGGTCTTATGCCCTAGCTCTTTTTTGCTCTTCAGGTCTCATCTGCTCTCTTTTCGGGTCACCATCTAAACCCTAAATGTTTCTGCACTGCTCCTTTCTTTGATTTTGTGAATCTCATTCGATAGGAAAGTATTAATCCACAAAAAGGAAAGTTGAATGTGTTTTATTAATTTATTCGACAGAGGACTGAGAGGAGAGGGATCGCTGTAAAAAGGATATTGCTGAAGAGAGTTACTAAGTTAGAGTTTGGCTTCCAAATCCCAAATCTTCCTTTTTTTATTGTTTTTTTTATTGTGTTCTTCTTTTTGTCGATTGCTAACAATAGCATTAGAATTTAGAGGTTAGCAGAATCTTTACCTTACCTATATTTAAATTGAAAATTTGTGGATACGTAGAGAATTTTTGGACATCAGAACAAGTAATACCATTAGTTTCTTTTAACTAAACAAAATTTCCTCAAAACTTGAATCATGCTTCAAGGAAGAGGAGAAGGGAGATTGGTTTGTTGCTTTAAATTTTTACTTCATCGAGGAAATATAAATCTGCATCCAATTTTACATACATACGATACCAATTAGATTGTGTTAATTATTGTTTTCTAAGAAAAAAATTATGTGCAGAGTTGCAGGGACTAAATCTTAATGGCTGGCAGAAAGTTGGTTCGGGATTTGTTTCTCTCTAGGCGTAGCATTTTTTATCAGCTTACTTCCCATGAGGTTTTTTCTTCTCTATGCTTTCACCTAAACCCATCTTTCTCCACTGCAGTCTTCATAGGATGGATTTCTGTGGAGTAACGTTATTCAATGTCAAGTTTTTTTAATTCATGGGTTGGGATTTGTTTTGGTAGAGCTCCTGTGCGAGATCAAAATTGCTCTTACCAAATGGTTACTCCATCAATCGTAGATTCAGTGTATTCAATGAGTTCTCAAAGAAAGTGAAAGGAGAAGCTAACAAGTATCTTCCCTCGTCTTTATAATTATAATATTCATGTGTGTATATGTGTTTTAGCTTTTCTGCAAGTGTTTCCTTATTTAACAAATCAAGTGCAAATGCACGTGAATTTTTTTCCATTTTGTACATAATTTATTAATGCTGCATGAATTTGATTGAAGGAAGATTCCTGAAGAGATAATTCTATTGATGTATGTCTCAGTATAAGTGCAACTGTGACCAAGTTTAAGTACGGCTCTAGTATTCTGCCTGCTCATCAAGCTAAAACCAAGCAGCTTAGACTAACTAGAGCAATGCAACTAACCGTTTGGTTGAGTGAAACATAAATATCTACTATTTCCCCTTACCAGGCATGATGAGTATATATATATTTTTAACAAGAAACTGGAATTTCGTTAATTTCTTTTTTGATAGGAAAAAAGAAATATAATGGTATTGATAAAGATAGGTAATACAAAATGAGAGGGGAGATGAGATCTCCTCACCACATCAAGGGATTACAAAGAAGGCTCCCAATTGGCGTAAATTTGAACTAGAATATAATTACAATAGACCTTGGAGTGAATACACCAAGAAGCATAAAATCTAACTCAATCCCCAAGAATAGCCCAGCTTGATTCTTGCCCTCTAAAGATCCCACAATAAGCTTTGTAAGGCTAACATTTCATTGTTTAAATGAAATGTGCAAAAAGGAAGGATAGGGGCTTCCAACCCCAAAAGATAGATTACAAAAAACTTATCCATCGAGCAATAAGGTTGCTATAAGGAAAGGGTTTCTATTGATGCATGAAATTTACAAAAGAAGGGAGAAAATCCGAAGCCAAAGGAGTTACAATGTACTTCCCCAATTGGACAAAAGAGTAGAGTAGCTATAAGAACTGAAATGAGATTATTATTTACACCAAGCTATATCTAAAAAAAACTACATAATCAAAAAAATTATCAAAATAGCTTTCCTTTTCCTTGAAAACCCTTTGGTTTTGCTTGATCCAAGTAGCCCAAAAAAAAGCTCGATCTAGGTGCATCTGAACTTTTTTCCTATCCAAGAAAAGGTGGCTGGTTAGAGTGCAGGGAAGGAGACTATTTGGATCACATGGGAGAGCCATGGACCGTTTGAAAGAGGAGAAAATCCTCTTCCAAAACTTGTCAGCAGACGAGCATGTGAGGAAAATATGCTTCTGTGTTTCGGCATCATTTTTGCAAAATGGGCAGCAGTGAGAGGACAGGGATATGTGTGGCAATTGGTGCTGAAGTTTATCAAAAGTGTTAATGGCCCTGTGATTAAGTTCCCATAAGAAAATTATGATCTTTTTAGGGCATTGGTCCTTCCATATCGATCCATATAAGAGGGCTGAGGGTATCCCAGCTTACTGTCAAGGTCATTTGTAAGGGATTTTGTTATGACGGATCCTCTGCTTTCCAACTTTTATAGCCAAAGGTCTCTAGTGTGAGACAAGTGTATGATAATAGGTTAGAGAGGCCAGCATTTTGTTTTCTCCTTGGTCTATGGTTCCAATTTTCATAATAGGCAATCCATGAGCCTTGAACAGAGACATTTTTCTGCAATGATAGGGAGTATAAAGGGGTACCGAGAAGCCAAGGGAATATCCAATAGCCAACTATCATGCCAAAAGGAGGTGTTTGCCCCATTGCCAAGTTTGTTGATAACTCTGTCTTGGATAAGACTTTGATGTTTCAGAATCATTTTCCGAGGGCATTTTGCAGAGGTTTAAGTTTTGTTTAGGGGCCAAGAGTTGAGAGATGATTTGCCATATTTTGCACCAATAATTTGTCTCCAAAGGGCATTTTCTTCCTTTTGATACCACCAAACCCATTTAGCCAATAATGCTTTGCTTTTGTCTCTCATACTTAGTAGACCAAGACCTCTAATATCTGTTGGGTGGAGGATCTCCCATCCAATGAGATGCAAGTTTCTGTATTGCTTTTCTGTGACCAAACCAACTTGGAGGGCAATTGGAAGAGTGACAAAAAAATAGGTGGGGAGGTTTGATAGGGTAGCTTGGATAAGTGTAAGCCTATCATCTTTGGAGATGTGCGAGCGATTCCATGAATGGAGCCTCCTTTCAATTTTCTCAACGATTTGTGCCCTAAAGGATGTTGATCGGGGGTTCCATTCAAGGGGAGGCCAAAGCTATGAGTTTGGCCATAGACCTACCAAGCTCACACTATTAGAATGGGGCATTTAAGGGTGCCAAAAAAAAGATTGTGGCATTTAATGTTGGATTAGACTCATCATCAATGATGAAACAACTCAAAGATAGCACTGAAGAATGCAATTGCAATTGTTCTCGAGCTTTCATGCCATATGAACTCTGATTAAGAAAAAAGAATTAGGCAATGGATAACAGGAAAGATAGAGGTAAAGGGCTGAAGAAAAGAGGTCAAGCTCTGATACCATATTCAATTGAATGAAGATTGTCCAAGCAATGGTATTATTGATGTAGGTGACAATGAACAGTCCAACTAATTATGATAGATCTTAAATTTTCTGCTTTCTCATCAAGCTAAAACCAAGCAGCTAAGACTAAGTATTTAAACTAACCGCTTGTTTAGTAAAAGTGCAAAACACATGCAACTGTTTTTCTTGAATGTGTCTTTCCTAATAATGGTTGACTATTATATATTAGAAACCAGATGTATGACTTCTTAGCTTCCAGTTGCTTCTTGTATTGACTGTTTCACTGTTTTTTCTTCATGATTTGTTGCCATAGTTCTGTAATGAGTGTTCTGGGAAACATTGCAGAAACCCAGAATTTCAACAATCTGTCAAAGAGTGGAAGGAGAAGGCAGAAGAACTTAAAGGTGTGAAAGAAGACCTAAAAGTTAGGTAATCTTTTGAGAACTTTGTTCTTTGTCTTGCATTGTTTTAGTGGTATTTGTTAACAGGCTGAGACATACCCTTGTATGTCAAGGCTGGGTGGGCACTTCAATGGATGGCCTGAGATGGTGAAATGGCGAATGCAGAACAAAGCAGACAACTGAGCAGCTTTACAAGCAGGTGGATGGCGTGTGGTCTGAGGCGGAGTCTACAGCTAGGAAGGTGAATTATTTTACTTTTTACTTTTCAATTTACTTGCTATCTGTCTTTATAATTGTTGCTTCTAAGTTCTACCATTTATGGGTGATGTTGGACTAATATTTTAAGTAGTTTGTACAGCATGCTTGGGTAAGTACATTTCCCTCTCGCACTAATTTTAAAAATGTTATTTAGTTATTTTATCCTTTTGGTTATGGGCAGGCAATTGTGGTTTGGGATTTTCAGTTTTATTTCCTCACTCTTGGTGGGGAAAAATCGGTTTCTTTCATGAGATGTTGAATATTATGGTGTCTCTGGCAGATGTTCCTGCTATTTATTTGAGGCTATTATTCAATATCAAAGAAGGTTATTTTTCATCGAACCTAATCATCATTTTGATTTTAATTTTTGCAGGTTTCTGCAGATGTCAGAGAGAAAATATCTGCTGCTACAGAGGAGGTTTGTGTGCTTTATGTGATACACAAGTCCAACATATATAACCGTACCCATGGAATTAATATTTCATCACTATTGGACCCAGGTGAAAGAAGCTTTTGGATTCAGTCATAAAACATCTTCAGGATCTACATGTACCTCAACTGATCATGATGCTGATACAAAAAAAGATAAAAGTGAGGCCACTTCTGAAGAAGCCAAAGACCAACATCCTGGTTCTAGTGGGTCCTTCGAAACAGTATTTGGAAAATTTAAGTCCAGCATTCCTTCACCAGGCATTTCCTCTGCATTTGAGCAGTTGAAAAACACAAAGTTAATTGATTTAACTAAGAAGGGATATGAAATTGTAAAGGATGAGTTAAGTGGAAAGCCACATAAGAAAAAACATTTAGAATATGAGCCTTCAGCCTCACCAAAAGTTGAAAGAAGTACAAGAACCGATGTTGTTATTTTGCCATCGAAGCAGTCTCGATGGAGTAAGAAGTGGGAGGCATTCAAGGAGAAGGTAAATGGTATTAATTGCCAATGTCTTTATGGATTATCATAGAGCTATTTAAGCATTATTTTCTTTTTAATCAAATCAGTCATTTTCCCTTTTTTTTTTCTTCCTAAGATGCAAGGTCATCCAATATTCAAGCGTGTTACTGGGTATAGTGAACCTGTAGTGTCAAAGGGTCAGGAGGTATGTATTTCCAATTTTTTAATGCTATTTTCTAATTTCTTCTATAAAATTCCGTATCTACTGCTAAGTTTCTTTTATTGTCCTCTACAGCTAGAGAGAGGGTGATGGATCCTTGTATATGTAATAACATTAGTGACTTGGGAGTTGAGATCAAGTCTGAGGAAACTGACTAGGATGTCTTCTTGACAAGTTGATAGTTGAATTTGTCAAGTTGCTTGCTTCTATAACAGTGTGTGCATGTGTTGTGTAGGCAATTATGGAGTTTGTTTATGAATATTGCATTTAAAAATCCAATATTAGTTGGGATGAAGTCTGTGATAGCTTGACACGGACACAAATTTCACTAGTATCTTGATATTTACTTGGGGAAAATTGCACAAATTAACCCCCTTGAATCATAGGGGTTGTAACAATCATACTCTTGAATTTTTAATTTGAACAATTACCTCCCAGATTCTAGGAAGTGTGAAAATTGAACCTAAGTGTTACATCTCATGGGAGTTTTGTTAAACTCATCTTTATCTCTCTCATTTACTTTGATTCTTAAAAAATTGTTCTCCCATATTGGGATGGAAAAAAAATTCTTGTGGGATTGTGAGTCGTTGGGTTGGACCTCCTGGATGTGGTTGGAAACCCCTTTGAGAATGAGATCGTTTTTGAAGTTAGAGGACAGATTTTATTTACTTTTTTTTACAATATATATTTAAAGATTAGATTTTGTGCATCTCGATTTGAAACCCATCCCGTCTTAAACCTATCCCTCCCTGAGTTCCCAACCCCAAAATTTTAAAATCATCATTATTATTGTTATTAGGCATTTTCTAATCTTAGACGCCAACCCGGATCCTAAATTTTTTTTATCTATTATTATTTATTCTACATTCTTGTTTCAATCTTGTCCTAGATTGTTGTCTTTGGTTCCAAATATTTTTAGAAATAATAGTTGATGTATTATTATGTATTTCACATCGTCATCCCCCGATTCAGGCATTTTAAAATTTTCTTTTTAGGATAATAAAAATACTTGATAATTAAGAAAATTTGAGGTTAGGGTTGAGATTGGGATTGGAATGCGAAACACAAAATATATATGTAATAATTAGAAGGTTTAAGGCTGGGGTTTGCAATTGAGGAATGGAGATGTGGAATAATAATAATAATTTTAAAAAAATTTGGGGTGAGGTTAGGTAGAGGCAAGGTTGGGGTCAAGATGGAGATTTGGATGGAGGTATGGAATACATAATAAATTAATAATAACGAAAACAAGTTGAGGTTGGGGTTGGGGTTGGGGCTAGCATTGAGATAGGAACATGGATGGAATATATAATTACATTATAAATATTCATAATAGTAATTTTAAAAATTCAGGATTAGTATTAGGATTGAAACCGGAAGAAGAAAATACATAATAAATATACATCATAATTGAAAAAAGTTGGGGCTGAGCTTTGGATCGAGTTTAGAGTTAGGATCATGTTGGGGGATATGGAATGCGTAATTTAAAATTTTGGGGTTGAGGTCAAGATGGGGGTTGGGGTTTTTTTGGATAATTTAATATATTTTGAGGTTGGGGATTGGGACATAGAAAACATTATAATTAACAAAACAAAACTTTGGACTCGAGTTGTGTCATGGTCCAATTTTATCATTGTTTCGTGTTAGATAGGGTAATTCAGTGGCAGCTGAAAACTTATATTTTTAGCTATTTTTTAATGTTAAATATAATATGTAATAATATTTTCTTATATTGGAATTGGCAGATAGCTGAGGACATTCGTGAAAGGTGGGAGACAAGTGATAACCCTATCGTTCAAAAAATTCAGGAGTAAGTATTTATCCTATCACATTTGTTTGACAAATAGAGAAACTTGAGTCCTTTGTGTTCATTCAATTTGGCCTTTCCATTATTCATCTTATTTCTCACAGCATAAATGAAAACGTGTTCCAAGAATCAGATGCTGCTACATCATTCAAGGAAATTCGTCATAGAGATCCGTAAGAATTTTCCTTTGGAGTTATGATACCTATCTGTTTGAATTTGGCTGATTTGATTTTTTCCTCTTTAACTCTGTGGATTAGGTATTTCTCTTTACCAGATTTCGTAGCTGAAGTTCAAGAAGCAATCAAACCAGTGTTAACTTCTTACATAAAGGTTAGTGCTAAGCTTATTTTTAAGCTTAAAGATACTTTTCTCCCCTACCAAAGAATATCATTACTATTTATGTTGTATTTCTTCTAATTAATTCTTGCATAGCATCTGGTTTGATGATTAAACTGAATAAAATTTTCTGACATTGAGGTTTTCAAGTCATAACAAATACTAATGTTTCAGGGAGATTCTGAAACTTTGAAGAAATACTGTAGTGCTGAGGTGATAGAACGTTGTAAAGCAGAGCATAGGGCTTACGAGAGCCAAGGTATCTTCTTCGATAACAAGGTAAGGATATATTGTCAGAACACTACTATTTTTTTATTGAAATCTATTGATTCCTGTTTTGTGGGGCTTGGTGGTGGTGCATTTATATTGTACTTCTGTTAATTATAGACCTTGTTCTCTTGTATTAGAGTAATTATCATCTACCATTTTCTCAGCATGGATTTTACGTAAATTTAGTTTGTAGTGCTGCTTCATCATGATGATTATTGTGATTTCAGTTTCTGATACACTAAAATACAAATGATTATATTTTAATTTTAACCTTCAATACTCCAAATGAATGCTGGATCAATTTGGAAACATTCCTGGGCAGAAAGTGAAATGGATGAGAGAGAGAAACTGTTTACTTGGAGAGTGAGATGGAGAGAGAGAGAGAGAGAGCGCTTGAAAGCCATCTTTCTCCAAAAAAAATAGTTAAAACTGATACTTTTCTACTTTTTCTCATTTTCTTTTTATTCCCTTTACTTTCTTCTTGTGCCTTTCTCCAAACTAGCAAAATAACAACTCCCTAATAATATGCAACCTCGCTTCTTACATTTGCCAAAGCTAATTTACTCTCACTGCCTTTCTTTCTCAAATGATTGCAAGTATATAAGTGCCTAGCTTATCAGCAATGTTTTAAAAGGCTTTAAGGCGGCCTTGAGACTTTTCTCAAATTGAGGCAGAGGCGTAAGCCTCATTTTAAAAGCAATGTTTTAAACGGCTTTAAGGCGGCGAGGCGAGGCGTAAGCCTCATTTTAAATAGGAAAAAAAATAAAAATCATGAAAATGTAAAATATTATATTCCTAATATTGTAGTATTCATATAAAAGTTTAAAATACATCATTTTTTTAATTGGAACTAAACAAGATATCTAAAAAACTAGAGAAATAAAAAAAAAAAGAATAAAGAAAAAATCAAGGAGAAAACTTAAAAATTTAGAAAAAAAAAATACTGGAAAAACACATTAATTTTTTTAATTAGAAGTTAGATCTAAAAAAATATTTAACAAAATTAAGAAACTTGTAAACTAAGAAGGATATGAATACGAGACACGGATACGACACAAACACGGTGACACATCATTTTGTAAAAATCTAGGACACGAACACTACAAAGACACGTTTATTAAAATATATATTTTTTTAAAATATGTCATTTTTATACAAGATGGAAATTCAAAGTTGATAAGTTTATGCATTTATATGCTTAAAAAAATGAGTTTGGTGTATTTCACTCTCAAAATTTATTATTTGTCTTATATTATTATGTGTCTATTTATTATACTTAACAAGTGTTCGATGCATGTCTAACAAATGTTGGACCTATATTAACTTTGTACAACTAGTATTTTTTAACACACATCTATTGTGGTAACAAGTGTCCGATACGTGTCCAACAAGTGTCGAAGTGTTCAAGTGTCCGATATGTGTCGGACATGGACACGTTAGCCAATCTAAGTGTCTGCTTCTTAGCTTGTAAAATACATTTTTTTTTTTTTTTTGTAAATTTGTAAACCACAAAACAGTAGTATAAGGGTAGGTTGAGGTGGCGATGGTAGTGGCGTGGCATCTCAGAAAAGACAAAAGAGAGAAAAACTGAAAAGAAACCAGTGCAGTAAATAATAAACAAAATAAAAGAAGGTCGAACTCATTAAATAACCCACCACCGATTGGAATTTGCAGTGGAAACCTCAAAGCGTAAGCAAAAAGGCTTAAGCCTCTTTGTTCGGAGGCGTAAGCCTCTTTTTATTTGACATTGGCGTAAGCCTTGAGGCACCTAGGCTTACGACTTAAAACGATTTTTAAAACATTTATTAGTTGTATCCATCCTTTTCTTCTAATGTCACACTTTTTCTGTATCTTCCTTCAAAAAAATATGCTGAAGTATTTGGTTCATTCGAAGAATAATAATACAATATATTTTTTGGGTTGGGGTAGTTCACCCTTACCGCGGGAGATTTTGGCATTGAGATAGATAGAGAAACCACGGGGAGGAAAGGGAGTGGTTAAGGATGAAACTGGATTTTGAGGTCTGCGCATGTCTTGATAGATGGACTGGATACTGATAGGGAGGCGATCGACATGGTGGGTATCCTTTATATATATCCTTTGTGATCAATGTATTTTCCCTAGGAGTAGGGATGTCAAGGTTTGGACTCCTAACCGCTCTAGGGGTTTCTCCTGCCATTCCTATTTTCATTCTTTGTCTTTTCCTCCTGCTTCAGTAGTAATAGGAATGCCATTAGAAGAGAATTAGGGATATTTTAAGGGTATGTTAGTAATTAGTTAAGGGAGTTGTTATGGTGAATTGTTATAAATAGAGGAGGTGAGCAAGGATGAAGACAAACAATTGTTTAATGACTTAGGCTTGAGTGATTAAGTGAGAGTGCTCAAGGAAGGGGAGGTTCTAAGTACCTCGAATACTTGGGTTATCTTGTAGTTCAGTTATCTTTTATATTGCAATACATTTGGGTTCTATCCGGTAGCTGCTCCTGAGGCTTTTGTTTTTTCTTCACTCTGGAAGGTTAAAATTATTAAGAAGGTGACGATTTTTGCGTGGCAATTTTTACTTGGGAGGTGTCAACACTAAGGGGTTGTTTGGCCTCCTATTTGGGAATCAGAACCTTGGGAGGTTTGTTTTGGGGATTTTTGAAGCCTGGGCATTAGAAAGCTTTGTTTGGGGTGCAATGTTCTAAAGCCTGAGAATTAGAAAACAATGTTTGGGGTGCTGTGTTCTGAATCTTGGGTTTGTGTTGATTTTTTTTCCCATTTTTCCTTTAGCTGTTTTGTTCTCTTATTTTCCTCTTATGTTTTAGTGGATCTTTTTTGAATTGTAGAAGCCCTTGTATGACATAAATGAGTTACAAAATTGGAACTTTATTTTAGAAATTAAAAAAGTGGAAGTCTATTTAAGAAATTAGTGAATTTGACACTCTATTTCACAAAGTATTTAGAAAAGTATTTTTGGAACTCTATTTTAGAAATTAAAAAATTGGAAGTCTATTTAAGAAATTAGGAAATTTAAAACTCTATCTTACAAAGTATTCAAAAAAGTATTTTTGGAACTCTATTTTAGAAAGTAAAAAATTGGAAGTCTATTTAAGAAATTAGGGAATTTAAAACTCTATTTCAGAAAGTATTCATAAAATTATTTTTATAACTCTATTTTAGAAATTAAAAAATTAGAAGTCTATTTAAGAAATTAGAGAATTTAAAACTCTATTTCACAAAGTATTTAGAAAACTATTTTTGGAACTCTATTTCAGAAATTAAAAAATTGGAAGTCCATTTAAGAAATTAGGGAATTTAAAACTCTATAGCACAAAGTATTTGAAAACCTATTTTTGGAACTCTATTTTAGAAATTAAAAAATTAGAAGTCTATTTAAGAAATTAGAGAATTTAAAACTCTATTTCACAAAATATTGAGAAAACTATTTTTGGAACTCTATTTTAGAAATTAAAAAATTGGAAGTCTATTTAAGAAATTAGAAAATTTAAAACTTTATTTCACAAAATATTCAAAAACCTATTTTTGGAACTCTATTTTAGAAATTAAAAATTGGAAGTCTATTTAAGAAATTAGGGAATTTAAAACTGTATTTCACAAAGTATTCAAAAAACTATTTTTGGAACTCTATTTTAGAAATTAAAAGATTGGAAGTCTATTTAAGAAATTAGAGAATTTAAAACTCTATTTCACAAAGTATGTAGAAAACTATTTTTGAAACTCTATTTTAGAAATTAAAATATTGGAAGTCTATTTAAGAAATTAGAGAATTTAAAACTTCATTTCACAAAGTATTCAAAGACCTATTTTTGGAACTCTATTTTAGAAATTAAAAAATTGGATGTCTATTTAAGAAATTAGAGAATTTAAAATTCTATTTCACAAAGTATTTAGAAAACTATTTTTGGAACTCTATTTTAGAAATTAAAAATTGGAAATCTATCTAATAAATTAGGAAATCTAAAACTATATTTCACAAAGTATTAAACCTTTTTTTGGAATTCTATTTTAGAAATTAAAAAATAGGAAGTCTATTTAAGAAATTAGGAAATTTAAAATTCTATTTCACAAAGCATTCAAAAACCTATTTTTGGTACTCTATTTTAGAAATTAAAAATTTTGTTTAGTAGCCTTTTTTAGTTTAATTTTAACCTTTTAAAAAATTAACTAGGTGGTCGGGTTGTCGGGGTGTCGAGTTGCTGGGGTGGTTGGGTCTCTAGGGTGGTTTTTGGCAGTGGTTGTAAGGTAGTTGGGTTGCTAGAGTGGACACTGGGTGGTCAGATTGCTAGAGTGGTTGCGGGGTGTTCACTGGAGTGGTCATCAAGGTAGTCAGGTTGCTGGATGGTTGGGTCACCAACATGGTCGCTAGAGTGGCCACTGGGTGGTCGTCGGCGATGGTTGCTAGGTGGTCAGGTTGCCGAGGTGGTCGGCAGTAGTGGTTGCTGGGTGGTCGGGTCACCAAGGTGGTTGTCGGGTGGTCGGGTCCTTGGGGTGATCATCGAAGTGGACATTAGAGTGGTCGGGTCGTTGGAGTGGTCACCAAGTGCTCATTGGCGGTGATTGTCAGGTGGTTGAGTTGTCGGGGTGGTCGTCAGTGGTAGTTGCCGGGTAGTTGGGTCGCTAGGGTGTTCGGGTCGTCGGAGTGGTTGATGTGTGATTGTTGGCGGTGGTTGCGAGCAAGTTGGGTCGTTAGATCGTCGGGGTGTTCGAGTTGCTCGGGTGGTCGTCAAATTGGTCTCTTGAGTGGTCGTCAGAGGTAGTCGTCAGCAGTGGTCGAGTCGCCAGTGTGGTCGTCAGAGTTTTCGCCAGTGGTGGTCGCTCGAGTTGTCACCGGAGTTGTCACCGGAGTTGTTGAAGTGGCTACCAAAAATGGAAGTAGGAAAATGAAAGAAGAAAACGTGGCACAAATCCCATGGGGTTGCACTGTTGTAACCCATGGGGTTGTGTTTCAAAGCCAAGAGTTTTGAACACATTGGGCCAAACATGGTTTTGGGTTTCGAATCCAAAACCATCCAAACCCAAAATAGGGGGCCAAACAGCACCTAAAGGTTTGAGAGAATTAGAATTCCTCTATTCCATTCACTAAAAAGACATATATACAAGTGTACAAGGTTAACCTAAGTAGGAGAAAGTAAAAAGACAATAATGGACAATACAACTATTACAAAAACATAAACTATTAATACAAGAACTATAACTATAACACTCCCCCTCAAGTTGGAGCATATATGTTAATCATGCCCAACTTGTTAGAGAGAATCTATTCGTGCTTCATTTTATGCTTTTGTAAAGATATCTCCTAATTGCTCTCCAGTCTTAACATATCCTGTGGATACCAAACCTTGTTGTATTTTTTCATGTACAAAATGACAGTCGACCTCAATGTGTTTAGTCTACTCATGAAATACTGGATTAGATGCGATATGAAGAGCTGCTTGATTATCACACCACAATCTGGTTGGTGTTGATACCAAATCCCAATTCAATAAGAAGTTGACGTATCCAGACTAATTGACATAAGATTGTGCCGTTACTGCTCTATATTCTAATTCAACACTTGAACGTGACAACACATTTTGTTTCTTACTCTTCTAAGAAACCAAATTACAACCAACAAATACACAATATCCTGAAGTTGATCTTCTATCTTTCTTAGACCTTGCTCAATCAGCATTGGAGAAACATTCAATTTTAGTATTATCACAATTCTTGGATAATAAACCACACTCGAGAGTTGCCTTCAAATAACACAAAATCTGTTCCAATGCAACCCAATGGTCAATAGAAGTTATATACTGGCTCACAATATTCACTGAATAAGCGTTTGGTTGAGTCATTGTAAGATAATTGAGTTTTCCTACTAACCTCCTATATCTTTTAGGATATTTCAATAATTCCTCTTCTTTTGTAAGCTGTAAATTGGGCATATCATTGGGGTACTACATGGCTTAGCCCCTAACTTCCTTTTTTCAGTCAACAAGTCAAGTACATATGTTCTCTATGATAACAGAATTCCCTTCTTGCTTCTTATTACCTCGATTCCTAGAAAGTATTTTAATATTTCCAAATCTTTTGTATGGAATGACTATGGAGAAAGGTCTTGAGTGGTTGGATGCCTAATGTGTCATCACTAGTAATAACAATATCATCAACATAAACAACCAACATGATGACACCACTCTCAGATCGTTTATAAAAGACAAAATGATTTGACTTGCTTTTCCTCATTCCAAAGTTTTCAATCACTTGATTGAGTTTTCAATCACTTGACTAAAATGATTTGACTTGCTTTTCCTACAATATTCAAGTATAAGCATCTTCCAACTATGAGAGGTTTGAGCTACAAAGAACTTGATCTTTGGCTATATCATATTTAGGTGCAAGGCCAAATAAAAAACTCATAATAAACAATTGTTCATGTTGGGCTGTATGAACTTTTACATCAGTACTAACGGGCAGCAAAGCATCAAATTCTGTATGTGTTCTTTTGCACTCCATAAAATAACTCGTTAGGGGCTGTTTGGGGCACTGAGTGGGTTATAATAACATGGGTTATAATAGTCTGTGGGTTATAATAATCTGTGAAATAATATAATATTGTTTAAAATGCAGAGTTGTTTAGTTTGGGGTTATAATTGTCTACGTTTGGGGTGCAGAGTATTCCACGAGTTATTATAACACAGGTTATTATAACCCTTGCCCCAAACAGCCCCTTAAAGATTTCTCGCCTTGATCAAATTGAAAGAGTCTTACACACATCGAACACTCTACTGGTGTTTCTTTTTCTAGAGTATAGAAATTCCAAGTATTCCAATAGCTCTTTGACAGACACACAGTGATTAACTAGCCCAACTATCTCGCTCTCAATTGAATTCTTTATCTGTAGACTCATCCTTGAATCATCCCGTAACCAAGCCTTTTTGAGTATCATCTGTCGTTGGTGATTTTGTAGTCAAATGATCATCCATATCAATGCTCCGAATATAAGGCTTATGTTTTGTAATTTTTGACACCATTGGAATCATCTCGGACATCACTACTTTCTTCTTAGCCCTAACCTCAAAAACAGACAAATTTATGGCTGAATAGAAAAAAAATAATCTGTATCACAAGAAACCCTAATATTTCTAAACGAGTTTGCTTTTGAACAACTACAATCTGAACAAGGTATGACCAAAACCAACACACCAATAGAGAACAATGCAACGAACATACCCACAAAAGACGAAGCAAAAAATCGGTGACGCGCCCATATGCGCTGATGCGTGGTGGTTGCTGCCGAAGATGACGGTGGCACGTGAGCTTCACGTGCTGCTTAGATCCAGATCAAAATTTGGGGATTGACTAATCGACGACTGGGCTCCCTATTGGTGGTGACGGTGACAAAAAACAACCAAAAAAAAATGCCAAACTTGTGATAGTGGCAGACACTGGCGGTAGCGGCGGAAGTAGGGGTAGGCTGGAAAACCAAGTTCACAAAACCCAAAAGCAAAAGGGTTCTAAACTCGAAACCTAAATGTTCTCAAAACCCTAGGTTAACAAAAAAAAACCACCTAAAGCTCTAACAACATGATAATACTAATGGTTTGAGAGAATCATAATTCCTCTATTCCATTCACTAAAGAGATACATATACAAGTGAACAAGATTAACTTACAAAAATATAAACTATATTAATATAAGAACTATATTAGGAGGGTTAACATTTTGGATCGTGTTCAAAGATACTCTTCTTTAGTTTTGTATCCTCAATGGTGCATTCTTTGGAGGAGGCATGAGGACCTGAATCATTTGCTATGGGAGTGTCAGTTTGTAGACTACCTTTGGGGTCGTTGGAGGAACTCGTTTGATGTCAGTGGGGTGCACAATAGAGATGGGTGGTCTTTGTTGGAGCAGGTGTCCCTAATCCTCCTTTTAGGGAGAGAGGCAAAGTGGTGTGGTGGGCTAGCTTATTTGCTGTCTTGTGGAGTATTTCGCCTCAGAGAAATAATAGGATGTTTAGGGAGAATGAGAAGTCAGGTGAGGAGGTTTGGGAGGTTGTTAGGTTAATGCTTCCTTGTGGGCATCGGTCACTAGGCTTTTTTGTAATTATGGTTTTTGTCTTGTTCTTTTGGATTGGAGTTTCTTTTTGTAGTTAGTGTTGAACTTTCGTTTCTTTCAGACTTGTTTTTTGTATGCCCTTATATTCTTTCATTTTTTTCAAAAAAAGTGGACTGGATTATAATTGAGGTAAAGTTTTCTTGTACGAGTACTAATTTCTTGTCTGAAAAACAGATTCTGCATATTTCAGAGGTTGAAGTACGGGAGACCAAGATGATGGGAAGCAGTCCCATCATCATTGTAGCTGTACGCTCTGACAGTCTTTATTTTTCTGTTCTGGATTTTGTTTTTGTTGGACGAAATGCAGCTAACAGTTCCTTTTTATTTAATTTCACAGTTTCAAACGCAGCAGGTCTACTGTGTACGTGATGCACATGGATCAATTAAAGAAGGTGGTAAGGTGAGTGGTGTTTTTTCTGTTTCTAACTCTGCTTACATTAATACACCTTAGGTAATGATAATAATTGAATAGGAGAGAAAATTGGAGAAAAAATAGAGTGCGGAGGATGAATTGATGTTTATAGACGCTTGAAATTATAATCAAAGTAATTTGATGTATGAGACCGATAAAGAAAACTGGAGAGAAAATAAACAATAGGACCCAGCGAGGGAAGAAGATGGGTATTCTTTCTACATTCTATGTGGGGGCGTTCTCTCTCCCAAAACCTAAGTACCAGATAAGGTTCACTTTTTGTGGACTTCCAATCTTCCAGATTAAATTAGAGAGGCGATTACGGATGAGGATTCTGGCCAAGGATTTCACTTAAATCTGCATTTAGTCTTCTAACTGTGCCTGACTTTTGCACCTGTTCCCCATGGAAAAGTTCCAAGAGAGCTTTGAGATCCTCCGATTCCTTTTCATCCAAATTTCTTCAGCTGCATAACAGATTTACTTTGGAAGTCCCGATTGTGTTACTAATTGCAAACATTGAATTTGAATTTGAAAAGCCAAAGGAAGATTGCAGTCACTCCTTTAGAGGAAAATAAGAAATTTCCTGTGGGAATCAAGGGAGTTTCATTGATTGATGTACCCTTTATACTTGATACTTGACTTATGTTCATATTTTTTTGTATCAAATTCTGAGATGGATAAATGGAATGTTATTGTTATGGCAGGATACTATCCACACTGTATATTATGCATGGGCTATGCAAATGTTGGATCCTGAAGAAGTTGGAGAGGGAGCTCCTCATGCTATTTGGAGGGTTAGGGAAATGCAGCAGTTTGGTGTTCAAGCACTCATCTAGTTGCCTGCTTTATTTTCTCATCAACCTTATTTCTTATTTATTTATTTGGTCTGTATGCTTCCTCTGATTTTTGTTAGTTTCCAGAGAAACCTATTCTATATATCAATTTTGATTCATAAAATTGGGGAATTAATCAAATTTTCTAAAGGAAACGAAGCAAACCATTCCCAATTCTACAACAAATTCTCATTTCTAAATGCTATTGCCACTTCTGGATTGTGAACCATCAAATAATCTTTTATGGTTCCATGGAAGTGAACATCTTAAAACTCTTGCCCAAGCATGCTTAAAATAATAACATTAAAATTATGAGTCTACTCCAATGATAATAGATTTGGATTTGATTCCCAAAGTAGGTGAATTCGAGCATTAAGGGTGCGATGAAATCATTTTTGTTGATATTAATTTCAAAATCCTTCGATTTGAGCAAAGTTGCGATTTCAGCATTGAAAAAGAATTAAATTAAAAAGAGATATGTTGACCATAATTTTTGAATCAACAAAGGAATATCTAAAAAATAAAAGGTACAGCTGCTAAAAGCATTAGTTAAACTGCTGAAACGATGGTCATGTTTATGTTTGTTCTTTAGGTTGAATTATGAATTTGATCTTTATCAAGTTTAATTACAATTTGATTCTTATAATTTTAAAAGTTTTACTTTAGCCTTCATGAATTAAGCTTAGATTCAATTTGTCACTAGTTTTAAAAGTTTTAATTGAGTTATTATAGTCTTTGAAAAGTCTCAATTTAGCCTCCAGTTGTAAAAGATTTAATTTGGTTCTTATAGTTTGGTTAGACTTTATCAAGTCTTTAAATAGTAAAATTCCCAAATAAGGTGGAGAAGCAAAAAATATATCTTTTCTTAAGTTCACAACAATATATATATATATATATATATGAAAGCAATGGCGGATCTAGGATTTTATGTTGGGGGTTTGATATATTTTGATAGTATTGATTCATAATTTTATATCGAACTTATATTTTGAAATTAGTTTGTTCAATCAAGAATATAACTAATATTTTTTTATATAAATATATAAAAAATATGGAACTTGAAATAATAATTATAGTTTTTTTTTATAATAATTATAAACTTTTTTTAAAATAATAATTATAGTTTCTCATAGAATGATTTATTAAAAAATAATTTACTTTACATTTAAGAATATTTTTACTCAATTTTTTTTTATTCATTTTCATTTATATTTGATATAAAAAAATCAAATTTAAAGAAGATATTAATACAAAAAAATATAATATTGTATATTTGTTATTATTTTATATCTGTAGGTTAAATTATAAATTTAGTCCCTAAACTTTGAAGTTTGTGTCTATTTGATCCCTGATTCATTGAACTTTCAGTTTTTTTTAAATTTCACAGATCTACTAGACACAAAATAAAAATTTTAGCGTTACATTAGACATAAAATTCAAATTTAAAAAACGTGAGCAATTGTTTTTTAAAAAAATGGTGACTTTTGACATAATTATTAAATGATCAATTTTGTGTAGGATTAAGTTTAATTTCATGAAAAACTTGATTTTTAATTGAAATTGGTGAGTTTTTTTTGTTAAAATTAATAGATGAATAAATGAAAATTGAAAAGTATTGTAAATATGGCACATGTAAATGCCCATTCCACATGCCCACTTAATATCCATGCCAAGTGGCATTTTCTCCATAGCCAAAGTGTCTTCTATGTGTCCAACAAAGGCCATAGATTGGTGTCCATATGTACCACATCATGCTCTCCAAATTGCCTATAAATAGTGGTTTTTGGTGGATAAATAAAGATATAGATTTTTGGAAAATAAACCTCTCTAATTTTATTTGCTTTTAATTTGCCATATTTTATTTGCTTTTAAATTGCCATAAATCCCTATTATTTGTTTATATTATATATATATACTCCACTTGTATTATTTGTTTATATTATATATATATACTCCACTTGTATTATTATTATTATTATTATTATTATTATTATTATTATTATATGTTTTGGTAAAGTTTTGGTGCCCGGTTTCGCCTCTCAATTTTACAACAAAAAGAGGTAAAAATTGCAATATTTATCAAAGTTAAGGATCCAATTGAATTACATTGTGTGTGACGTTCTGAGCTCAGATATACTGGGCATTTTTAATACTCAACTTTTTCTTTTATTATTTTTTTAGATAATGGCAGAGGTGTGTAGAGTAGGTGATGAGATGGCTTGCCGTTTGTGCCACGAGAGACCTAAGGACCATGATTTCTGCACATTAAATAATTTACATTGTTTTGATAGTTTTGTTTAAGACCTTCTTAGTTTTGGATTTTACTGTGGTTCCTTTGTTTTGACAGCAAAACTTGAGTTTTGTTTTCTTTTCTCGGGATCTTGAACCAAACAGTGTGTCTATTTTTCTTCTCTTAAAAAGATTCAATTTTATGAAATTTTATTTCATTCATGAAATTGTTTTGAAACTTACAAGGCCTCCATAACATGCATGTACAATAATGATGTTAGTCAGTCTACTTTTCAAAAGTTTGGGTGGTTACATTGAAAGTGATTTTGAATTAGTGATTTTATTTATTTGTGTTTTAATTTTGAGTTTCCTTTTATGTGGATGTGGGGATAATGTTTGTTTGCTAATTTGTTTGCTTTAGAAAAGTAGTTTCTTCCACTTTTTAGAATAGAATGACCTGCACTGCAATTGGTTCAATGAATTTCCTATAGTCTTAGAGAGAGCCCACACTCCTTTTACTTTGATGATTCTCATCTGGCGAGAAAAGAAGAAACAAAGATGGATTCATAATTGTTGTTGCTAAAATGCGGATAGGGTAATGCACTTGGCCTTTACGTAACAACAACGGTAAAATTTGTTTGAGAGGAGAAGAACATGGCCAGCAAAACAAGGAAAACCTACACACTGGTGTGGCACTTTGCCACACAGACTCCGATGCTTAATTAAGTTAGCTAAGAGAAATTTGATATAGAAACAGTTTAGAGAAGGAGGAATAACTTACTTGAACTACCATTCTTCAGGTTGTAGAAAGGTATTATACATTACCTTTAGGGTTTTCGTTTATTCCTTTTCGAATTAGGTCAAAAGGAGACCAGACCGAGATCAAACTAAGATCATGCCAAATCGGGGGGACGCTGGGCGCGTGCCCCTTAAGGGTCAACCTCGACTTGACCAATGGCCCAAACTCCCTTCCTCTCTTTTACTCGGTGATTGGGTCTTTTTGTGTTTTGGTCCATTTTTGTTTCATATTGGGCCTTTTGGCCTTATTGGACTTTTGAATTCCCTAGCAATTTGAGTTTGTACTTGTAGTCCAATTTTACCCATAACAATAATAATATCGTTTTCCTTTCTCTGATTTGTAATGTGGAGAAATTTCAAACATTCTTTCGAGCAAGCCTTGATGCCGTAAGGGGGCAAATCAAGGTTCAATTTTCTTATCCCCTTCCTTTACTTTTAATAAAAATATTCTTAGCTTATTTCTAATGGCCTCTTGCTTCGGTCCACAGTGAGTTTGGGATGCATTACGAAACAGCAAACATCATTTAATTTTTTTAACTATGATGGGTTGACTTAGTAGCCAATAAATATGGCTATATAAATGGTCTACAGAGAATTAGTTTATTCACCTCCCTAAATTAAGATCTTGTTCGTCTGACTGCTTGTTTGTATTTAAAAGTAATTAAGATCATTTATTCACCTTTTCTTTGATTCTTCAATGAAATTTTGTTAAAATTTCAAAAATAATTTTATAAATAATTTATAAAATGGCTGGGAAAGGGAGAAAATTTAAAAGGACAGGCTTTGCGGACAGAGTTGTAGTGCGGAGGCCAACTTGCACTTTATAACCTACATTATCATTAATTCTAGATTTTTTTAGTTCAACAATATGCAGAGTGAGGAATTCAAACCTCTGACCTTTTTGATCGAAAGTAAATACTTTATACCAGTTGAGCTATGCTCATGTTGGCATTAATGCTAGAATTATAGGATGCGGAAATAGAAGATTAGGAGAAATAACTATTGGAATATATTAAAAAAATAAAATTCATGATTATTCAAGAATAAAGGCATACAATTCAAGAACAATCATGACAAGATTTATAAAAGGAACTAAGCATGGAAGAAAACTAAAACTAAAAGAGATTAGAATTACCTGGAACCATTAGACAGATTGAACTTATAAGAATTTGTGATTTGTGATCTTCCTCAACTATGCAACTTAGACCAGGATGGGCAATCCTCTCTATCATTGAGAATAAGAGGCTAAAGAGGCATAGTATACTGGAGACTATAACTTGTTATTTATAAGTTGATCTTATGGTTTACCATAATCCCTTAAGATCAATGAGTTGGTTTCTGCTCAACAGGCCTCACCACTATATGAGAAGTCTTTGGCCCATAATCAAGATCACTCAATACGCCCATTAAATAACCCAAATATAATTGCCATTTAATTTGTTACTCACATATGAATTAAATATTCAATTAATTCCAACAATCTCCAACTTGGGCAACAACAAAATTCCTTATTAGCAATTACTAATTTATTCTTTAGTGCACAACTTAATGCTATTTTAAAAGAAACTTCCCTTTAATCACAATCTAATCCATTTTATATACCAATGAGAAGCCAAGGCGGCTTTTGTCACATGTGTAGTCACAACTCAGCCATCAATGATCACCACACTAAATATACTCAATGACATGGATCAAGTGTGGAAGAGCAACACGAAAATTACATGTAATGCGATCTAAACATGCTATTCCCAATTGGTCCATCTTTATTCTTCAGAGAGATCAAATTGTATTCTTTCTAGCCTTATGTTGAACTACAATTAGAAAGAAGATTATTCAGAGTAATAAAAGATAATTCATCTTCCTTATTCTACAGAAAATAAAACTTCGAGTTTACTTTATGAAAGCACAAACTCCCACTCAATTAGCATACCATATTTTTCACACCTGTATGAGCATTATGCTCCTAAAATTTTGTGTTAAAGTCCTTAATGAACGGATTCGCAATGATGGAGCTGTATTTCTGTAGACACAATCAAAATTCTGAATTTTCTTTATCAACTAAAGTTTATAATTCTCATATAAAAGCTTTTGTTACTGTAATATGGAAAAACAAATTCTTGTCAAGACAACTTAATGACCAGGTTAAAAAATTAATGAGTTTGTTGCCACACAAAATGCTATGAACACAAACTTCAATTGTAAAAACCATTATAAGTGACTATGTGTCACAATTATGACAATAGTACCTTTTAACCAATTAGTGAACATAGCCTCAAGAATGGATCTGGTTGGCAACTCATATTATCAAAATCAAGTTGCCTTATGATCTCTACTTTATCTGATTTTGATAAGTGAGTATGTATCTTTTGTTAAGTACCTTAAAACTGTTTAGATCCCATTAAGAGTTATCAAAATAATTGTCTTTTATTCTTGATATTAATAGTGAAGTGGAAGCATCTAAACTTTTATCATAAAATTCTTCATTTTTTTATTCAAGGGATTTTTATTGAGACTGAACTTGTCTTCTTTAATGATTTTCCTAGTGCATAAATCTTTATGCTAGAAAACTTGAAAGATTTTCTGACATAACCCTTTTGTGAAATTTCAATATTACTTAAGACTGATCTCACAATATCATTTCACAATATAAAAGAGATGTCTATATAAATTTTCATCTTGTATCATAACCTTACTATGTCATAGACATACCGCACTAGTTACTCCCCATAATCTATAATTCATCATTATCACTGTTCGCATGTAAATTTCAGTAAAGAAATAAGAACACGCGCAAATGAAACTTTTGTATTTGTATAACTTTGAATGTAGTGGAATACAATCTCTAGTACTTGATTATCTGATTCTCTCTCTTGCTTGTATATTTCACTCGAGGGCTGTAGAGCTTATTCTCGAGATTGAATCTTCGATGGATTCTTGGAGTCTCGAAGAAGTGTTCTTGATCTTCGAGGAAGTGTTCTTTATTCAGGAGGTGTTTGATCTTCAAGAGCTCAAGAAGTCTTGTGGCATTTGTTTCTGAATTCTCTCTGAGATCTCAAATTTCTGAACCCCCAAAATGGAGGAGGGAGCTCTCTATTTATAGAGTTCTCTAGGGCCCTTAGGTGGTCTTGGGCCTTACTGTTGGACTGGATCTGGTGGACCTTGGGGCTAGGTCCTTTGGACTAGGCCTAGTTGACTTTGGGTTTGACCTTTGGACTGAGCTTGATTGGTCTTGGACCTAGACTTTACTGGATTAGGGCATTCCATTTGGGCTTTGTCTAAAATTGACCCCAAATTTCATATAACCCAATTGCATATTTGGATTCGCCTTAATTTAATTTAGGGATACTTGCAAATTTAAATAATCCCTAATTAAATAAATAATTTTGTCACTAATTTTAATTAATGACATGGAAATTTCTGATTGGCCAAAATTTCTATTCCAACAATCACTCTTATCTACCTCAAGACTTTAAATGTGATAATTATTTGATGAAACTTATGAAATTACAGATAAAAAACTCCTTATTGAAATCACAAATGAATTTTAATGTTTGATATTTTGTGTTACTGAATCAAAAGTTTCAAAATTTATAAGTTTTGACTTCATAGAGCATACAATTGAGAAATCAATTCTTATATTCATCTAACATAACTCTAAGAAAAATGATATTTAATGACACTAATAATAATTGAAACCATAAAAACTGGACAAACCTTATATCTCTCAACATTTTCTTTTGAAGGCAATATGACAAGTTACCAAATATCATTGTTGTCCACTGTTTCACCTAATTCTTTATGACATTAATTCTCCTTTTTAAGAGATAAGTCTTTGTTTGACTTTAGGGGAAGTTAATTGAATCCTTTTCATTTCACTTTTAAGTCAAACTTACAACCTTATAAATATACTTTTCCTATCCTTTGTGATTACTTTAATAACACTTTTAATACTGTTGAGTTTGTTTTACTTAAATGAGGAGAACCTTTACTAATGTTATCACAAAGAGAAAACAACTCAATTTCTCTTTTCTTAAAGACAACATTCCTCATTTTATCTTCCCCTTCAAACTCAACATTCTTAAGAAACTTTAAGATCTCATGCAAATGAATTTTCAAGTGGGAATTAATTTTAGAAATCATGAAAATAATCAATGTACCTAGAGTGACAACTAATAATCTTTAAGTCCACGTTTTCTTTATTGACCTTCAAGACCAAATATTAGTCGGACATCCCTAAATACAAAATCTAATGTTAAGTTTTTGCTTAACCTTGAATTGCAAGAGATTTAGTTGTTGCTTTATTGGTACACTACTTAGCTTTATGCTGCAATCTTGAGTACTTTTCTTAAAGAAACTGAGTGCAAAGAAGAATGATATTTGTCATACTTCTTACCACATCTTTATGAGCTTTGAATCATTCTATAAGCAACACACTTCTCATGTTTGTCTGAAAATACATATTACTTACTATTTTATAAATGCTCAAATGAGTTAACAAAATGCCCTAGACCTTTTCTACCTTATCCATCGTATTTTCATAGTGTTTCACCACTACAAACCGAGCTTACGGTTTTTAAGATGTTCAGAACTAAAGACTCTTCTATAGAAAATATGTGTGCCTTTAATGGGAGTTTATTTCTTAGAACATTATACAATGTTGTTAAACATTCCAAGAAGCCATAGGGAATAGGCCACGAAAAATAGTTCCATGATGTTGAAGCTCTCAATGGCACCTAATTTGACTATTTCATTATTGCCCATTTGATTATTATACCTAAGAATCAATCATCGATGAATAAAAGTATCGGAGTTTATTCAACACACGTAAGTCTTGACCTATAAGCCAAACTAACTTTGTTCAAATCCAAAGTGAGAAGTCATATTTTTTATATACATCATCTAATGATGTACTAGGAAGGTATTTTTCTTCATGTCCAAACTTTCTGAACAGTATTAGGGGACACATGGATTCTAATTCTTAGTGATTTGATCTAATATGTTCCAAATACAGCTTTGTGTCAACTATAATTTCTCCCTTTAAGGAAATAGTTAATTGAGTACTTTTTGTCTTTCATGTCATTCTTCTTTGAACATACTGTAAAAGTTTGGCTCAATAAAACTTTATCTAGACTTATGAGTGTCATAACTCATCATAGATTGACTATACAATGTTTAACATGAGCATCAAATGCACAAGTCAATCCTCGAATATTTTAAATTTAGTGCATTTCATCCTTTAGTGTACTCTCTTATGTTCCTTTGTTCTTCATATTCAACCAAAAGTTTAAATGTATCTTCCTTTATGTTCTATTCAGAACAATTCATATCTTCTAAAGGAACTTCCTAATTATTTCCTCATCAAACATGATTCCCTTGAATATTGCAATTCATCATCATAAAACTTATGCAATTAAGATTATTCTATTTTTCAAAGTCCCACTTAATCTTAAAGGGATGTTGCTAGGTGAAAAATAGAAGTGTTTCTTTCTTTATCACAAGTTTAAAATGATGCAACTTAAAAATAAACAAATCTTAAATCAAGAATATGACAATGAAATAATATTTAACAATAATTCAATCAATAATAAAACATGCTTAGAATAACATTAGTATTTATAAAAAAAAATACATTGGGAATAAACTTTATGAGGACAATCAAGATACCAAACACAACATTGATAGGCTTCCTTTGGGCTGACTATCAACTTGTAAATGATACTCTCAATGTGATGATGAAACATTGATAACCAATCCTGTCAAGCGAAAGCCTTCCTTTGGGCCGACAATCACTCACATGACATAACTTTATATTATCCATGTTCATCAGCAGCTAGTCACAAGTGTACATGTTATTTGGCTAGACTGATGCCTTCCTTGGGGCTGACAATCAGAATGCATAAACAACAGGCCCACAAACATCTAATTATTTTTGAAGAGGTCAATATCAGAAATCCGAGGCTACTTTGTCAGCATGATCCATCAAACCAACACCAACAAAGAGAATCAGATTATTATGCAAAACATTTATCTTTCATTGCTATTAGTTTTATCTTCATGAAAATGAAATTACCAAAATCATTTTCAAAATTAAGAATTATATCTTTACCTGCATAATTTAATAATGAAAAAAAATCCTCAAAAATAAAAACTGGACTGCTCCAAAAGAAACTTTAGAATCCAACATAGGCATGGGGCAACAAAATTTAGAATCTAATAATCAAATATTATAACTTATCATTTTTAGATGATAGTCTTCTTTTGGGCCGACTAACAACCTCAAGGGCACATCATTGTGTTATTCACACTTATTAATGCATATGTGTATGTTGTTTGGCCAAATTGTAACCCTCCTTTGGACTGATCACAATCCTTATAAGCAACAAATACACTACATCTAATTACTTTAAATGCTTCAATTTATAAAAATTCAAAAGAAATTAGACAAATTGTACTAAGTACTTCTAAATTTTCAATTGATTCACCATAATACTATTCTTTAATAAGCACAACATCAAAGAAAAATTTAAATAGTCCTTCTTACCTTTTTTTTTAACGTAAAAGAAAAACAAACTTATAAACATAACTATGTATATAAATATATAAAATACTTATATATATGAAATGCAGCGGCTTGCCACTGCTACCTCTCGAATGCTAGGGCACCAGCCCTTGCACATCCATGTGCGCCATCCCTCCAAGCTAATGGACTGCCGCAACCTGCAAGCTTCCATTTTTTTTTAATCTTCTTCAAAGCCGGCAATTATTTTTCCACATAGTCAGAGATTTAATTTCTAAATTTTATACACTCCATCTTTAATCTTTAATGATATTACCCAATCATGCAAAATCAATCGAATTAAATTTGACTATTTAAAAGTCCAAACAATTCACAAAACCTATAAATTGATTATGAAATCCTATTGAATTGAAATCTCATGAATCAAAAGGAAAGACAATATGTTTGACAAAAATTGACTAAATTTAGTAATTTACCATGCATAAATCGATATGATATCACTTTTGGAATATATTAAGAAACTCAATTCATGATTATTCAAGAATAAATGCATACAATTCAAGAACAACCATGACAAGATTTATATTGAAGAAAACTAAAACTAAAAGATATTAGAATTACCTGGAACCATTAGACATATTGAACACATAAGAATTTGTGATTTGTGGTCTTCCTCAACTATGCAACTTAGACCATGATGGGCAGTCATCTCTATCAGATGGAGAATAGGAGGCTAGAGAGACATAGTATATTGAGGATCATAACCTTGTTATTTATAAGTTGATCCTAGGGTTTTCCATAATCCCCTAGAATCAAAGAACTGGTTTTTGCTCAGTAGACCTCACCACTATACGTGAAGTCTTGAGCTCATAATCAAGATCACTCAATATGCTCATTAAATAGCTCAAATAAAATTACTATTTAATTTGTTATCCACATATGAATTAATTATTAAATTAATTCTAACAAGAACATCTATGATTTCCAATAAGGGTACCTTGGAAATTTTTTTAGTCTAAGCAGTTTTTCTAAAATACTTTTAATAAAAATACGACTGATTTAACATTTTCTTTAAAAGTGCTTTTAATAATAACTTGTTTAATTGTACTATATCAAAAGTGATTTCAATAGTTATAAATATGTTTTTTTTTTCTTATTACCTATTTTTGAAGTTTTTCGGTCATTTACTTTAAAATCATTTTTGGATAATTATCTCTCAAGTTTTTCTTTTAAAAGAGCTTTAAAATTAAATCAATTTTTTAAAACTGCTTTTTGTCTTATTATTTAAAAAAAAACATATTTAGTCATTTAAAATCATTTAAGAAGCTACGCTAAACACACTTAAAAATTAGAGTCTGTTTGGAATATTTCTTCTAATTTAAACACTTTTGAAAAAAATATTTTCAATAAAAATGTTATTATATTTTACATTTTTTTCAAAAGTATTTTAAATACCAAATTTGTTTGGTTGCACTATATTTAAAAGTGATTATATTAATTATAAATTTATTTTTATCTTTTATTACATATTTTAAGGATTTTCAATTAATCACTTTAAAGTCATTTTTGGATGATCCATCTATCAAATATTTTTTTTTTCTAAAAATGTTTTTAAATTAATCCAATTGTTTTGAAGCACTTTTTATTTATTAAGATTTTTTTCAAAAATCACTTTCGATCACCTAAAATCACTTAATAAGCATTAAACACACTTTAAATTATTAATTTTTTCAAAAGTGCTTATAGAAAAAAATTGAATTTTTGAAATTGACTAAGGGCACGTTTGAGAGTGATTTTGAAATGGTTAAAATCACTTTTTTCGTATTCAAAATCACTCCCAAACATGCTTTTAATTAATCAAAATCAATTTTTATGGTATGAAAACCGCCTTTAAAAGTGTAAAATCAAACATTAAGTTGATTTTGAATGATTAAAAGCATGCTTTGGAGTAATTTTAAACATAACAAAAATGATTTTAACTATTTCAAAATCACTCCTAAACATGCCCCAAGAATTTAAATGTTTCTTTAAGAAATGGAAAAATCATGATAAAGAAATTATAGAAAAACAAGTATAAATTTCAAAAACCAAAAATAAAAAATCAAATGATTACCGAAGAGTCTTGGAAGTTCATTTTGAATTTGTATCACTTTATTCTAAATGTCTATTTTTTTTTTGAAAAGTTATTCTAAATGTCTATGTCATCTTGTTGTCAGGAGCGGAGATGATATTTTGAACAAATGGGAATATCATCGTGAAAAGAATATGTGAGATTTCAAAACACTTGTATCGTAGAGCAAAAAAGAAACATTAAAAAAAAAAGAAAAATAAACCTTAGGAAAATAAACCAAGGAAAATAAACTTCCCTATCATGGAATAACATGAAGTAAAGGCACATTTAGACTTTATGGTCTTAAAATATAATTTACGTACCAAAAGATGTTCATTCCGGATAAAGTTGGAAATATTCATCTAATTTTGATGATCCTATATTTTTTATTCTTTGATATCAGTGAGTGTTCGAGTTGACTTGCATGCATCTCAACTATTATCACAAGACAATAGTATGATTATACAACATTTGGTTGTCAAGGTAACTCGTAGGATATTAAATCTTATGTAAGTGGGGCTACCATAACTTGAACTCATTCCCTCTAACTCCTTTACTATTTACATGCATGAAATCTTATTGACCACTGGCCCAACCCACGGTGATTTATTATACTCGATAAGGATGAACCATCATTATTTCATCTCCCTATTTAGAAGAATAAGAAGGTGATCCATTTTGATTTTGTCCAATCTAGAAACTTGGTTGCTAGCAAATTTAGAACGAGTCACAACATATCTATTAATGTGGAAAAGAATAAGAAGGTGATCCATTTTGATTTTGTCCAATCTAGAAACTTGGTTGCTAGCAAATTTAGAATAACTTTGAGTCACAAGATATCTATTAATGTGGAAAAGAATAGGATTACTCTTATGTTTGACTAAGTGAATGCTAAAATGAGCATAACTCAACGGTAATTGACATATACACTTTCCTTTGAGGTTGGAGATTCAAATCTCCATACCCCACATTTATTTTACCAAAAAAAAAATATGTTGGACTAAGTGAAATTGACATTATTGAGAAGAAAGTATAATTAACAAGACAGTCTTTAAAGAACATGTTAAAAAGTTTTATACTTCCTAGTTGGGGCTGAAGGAGTGACCACCTAACCACATTATATTGAAGTCACCTTTCGATACCATGAATGAAAAAATAGGACCCAAAGTTTTTGGGACTCCTTTCAAAATAACTTAATTGGGTTGAGCAAGGGGAGTGGCTTGTGTGCATGTGAACCAAAAGAAAGAACAATCAACAAACATTAAGGGAATCCCTGGTCATCCTCATATGAATAGATTATGAAGACTCCATTGAAAGTAATTCAATCCCCACTCTCAAACTCTTAAGTTTGCTACACTTTTAACCCTTTGACTTAAGCATTGGAATGTGTGTGGCAATCACCACACCAGTGTGTAGTTCTTTTTGTCTTGCAGGTCACCTATTTCCCCTCAAAATACAAATTTTACTATTGAATCACGTGCATATTAGGTGCATTCCCTTTGTCCGAATTTGTGCATCAACAATTGGCGCTGTTTGTGGGAAACGAGAGTATTCTACCAGGAAATTTGCACACCAACATTGAGAATGAGCAAGAAGGTGATGGATCCTAACTATGCGCTGGATGAAGATAGTTCCGATCAAGAACACCGCCTATAAAAAAGGAGGGAGGATATTTCTAGTAATGGTAAATTCACCATTGGAGAAGAGCCCACCTTTGCCTTAGCCTCGAGATAGCTGACCCGAGGAGTTCAAAGTGTTGAAGAAGAAGGCCGATGGACTGGATCAAAACTTGACGTGTATTCTAAAAATACTAGATGGACATGATCTAGAAGTTTGACGAAAGCAAAAGAAGCTGGAGCAATTAGGCTTTGTTCAAGATCCCGCCAAGGGAAAAGCCTTAATGGATGAGAATATGAGTGATACCGATACCCAAACCCTTAACCTAAAAACAAAAGAAAGGCTAAACCTTAGAAGCAATGAATGATAACACTCAAATAGTGCTATTTTAGGGCCTATTATTTAGCTAGTTTTGTACTTAATTGATTTGCTTTGATGCCATTTTATACTTATTTTTGTAGAAACCGAGCTTATGGAGCAAAACTAGAGTGTTTGAGGGTTTTTGGATGAATTTGGAGCCTTTTAGAGCCATTTTGTTGATGCAAGAAGAGAAGAGATGTATTTTTGTCATAAGAACTCGAGAGGAGGGCGTCTCAATGCTATTTGGGGTGTCAAAATGCCATATTTGGTGTTGCAACCCGAGAGCAAGTGTCGAAATGTTGCCCTATGGCGTCTCGACGCCCAAAATGAGCGTCAATGTGTAGTTTCATTTAGCGCGTCAAGACGCTGCCTTCAGCGTCTCGATGTTGGAGGCGTGTGCGCATAAGCAAAACAGGTATTTTGACAGCGTTGAGACGTTATGTCTCGATAAAGCATGCAAAGGAAGGCCATTTCGAGAGTTTTTACCTTAATCTCAATAACAGAGCCAATTTGAGAGATTTTGGAAGATTTTTGAAGTGAAATTGAAGATCATGGAGCTCGGTTTCGTTGTAGATCGCTACGAGAACGCGGGGTCGACAATCATCTAAGTGTTTCTTCCCTTTTTCCTTTATTTTTAGTATTTACATTCAGATGTAATTAGGGATTTATGGTTGTATTTAGCAATTATGAGTAGTAAATCCCTAAATTCTATGAGTTTGTTGTAATTAGTTGGACCTTACTTAATTAATGTGATATTGTCGTTTAATTGTCATTTATGTTCATTTATGCATTTTGCTTATTAATCAACTGATCACTGATTAATTATTATGCTTTCTAATGGAAACTCGACAGAGAGAAATTAGATGAGCGCCCGAATGCATGACTGTTAATTAATTACCTGAGTGGTAGCGAATTAATAATTAATTAATAAAGGTTGTTAATGAAGGTTCTTAATACCATGTTTTAGTTAATTAAAGTTATGAACACGTAGATTAATTAACTTAGCATGAGATTTGGAGGAGACTAATAGGAGATTTATGAGACCTAATTTGAACATGCCCATTCGTGCCTAAATTATGATTTTTCTCTCCTTTTTATGGAATTAATTGAATATTTTATAGGAAATTAGGAACAAGGCTTATGTTTGGAAAGTATGCGACATCAGGGTGAAAACAATCCAGATCGGAGGTCAATTGGACACCGGAGCAAAAATATATAAAGGATTGATGATTATGCCCCTGAGGAGTGTCGATACGCCAGACGGAGGTCTCGCTCGATGCTGCAAGACAGTAGCCTCGAACGCAGGACAACATCGAGATGCTGCCCAGTGGTGTTGAGACGCTATTGCAAGTCTCGAGCGCGCAAGCCTCACTCGACGTTGCGACAAGCCTTGCTCAACACTACCAGCATTGAGATGCTATTAGCAATGTCTCGACGCTCTTGCGAATTCTATAAAATCATTTTTCGTTAGAGTTTTTCGAATCCCAGCCCGATTCTTGATTTCTCCTACCCTGTAGTCAGTTTTAATACACTTTGCTTCATATATTGAGTATTTTGGACTTGTATTTTGACCTTGGAATTGATGGAAATGCTTTCTGGCTAAGAGTTCTCGACTAGTTCGAGGTAATTAAGGAGAAATTTTGCAACATTTATGAGAATTTTGTAATTATTTTCAGTATTAATGCATAACTTTTATGGTTTATTAGCTCTTGGGTATAAGTATTAGCATGCTCTTTATTAATGGAATTGATGACTTGTATTAATTTAGAGTTTTGCTTTGCTATGCTAGTATTTCACAAGAAACTTCAATTTTTAGCTTAATTTTAGTAGTAAAGGGGCCGATAGCTATCGTCAGTCAAGTTAAGTAGGACTACTTAATTGCGAGAACGAGGTAGGCTCTAGAGTTTGTATGCATGTGGTAGTTTAATTCGAAGGGCCCGTCGTGTTAACCTATTGCATTATGACATTTCTTGTGTCTTAGAACTCCAGTTCTTTGGGGAGCTCCTTTGAGGCTTCAGAGAGCCGGTCGGTCTCAAAATCATGCGTTAATTTACATTTTGAGTAATTTTGTGATTAATGTTGCAAAACGGATCCCGATTTACCTTGAGCTAACATTCTCTTTAATTTGTGCGTTTTCATTGCATTTCCTCTGCCCCTAATTTTGATTGCATGTTTATTTTAAACCAGTTTAATTTTTACTCATGTTTTATTTAATTTCCTTGCAATTTTCTTTTCCTTGCATGAAAACCCCATTCTTGGTTCTCAAAATCAAAGAAAGAAAGCAAAATAACCAAAGTTCTGCCTCTCTGTGTTCGACTCGACCACTTTTTACTACAAATTGTGGTTGGTTTATAAATGTATTTGACTGTGCCTTCGACAGCACCTTCAAATTGGCACCGTTGCCGATGAAGCAACTTTTGGTTATTTCTTTCTTTCTTTCTTTCTTTGATTTGTGTGTTTGATTGATCCCTTTCTTATTGTGCATGTTTACTCACTCCTCGAGGGAGGTTGGGCTTCAATTTTTTGCAGATATTGAGCGTGAAGAGCGACGGATTATAAGGGAAACAAGAGAGACAAAGAAAGAAGTTGGCGGTGATTTTTCATTGTTCTAGAAGAGCTTTCAAATTTGGAAGGATTGTCTGAAGAAGAAGAGATGGTGGAACAGACGCTTAAGTAGTTAGCCACCCCGAACCTAGACCAGTAGCCTTTATGTATCACATATCCAGAGACTCATACTCCTTACTTTTAAATTTGGAGATTTCGAGCTGAAACCTTACCTTATACACTTACTCCCTACTTTTCATGGTAGTGTAGGTGAAGACCCACACATACATCTTAAGGAGTTCTACATAGAGTGCTTGGGGATGAAGTCGAACGGAGTCACTGATGAGCATATCAATATGAGAGTGTTCAATTTCTCCTTGAAGGATTAGGCAAAAGACTGGCTCTATTTCCTCTGTTGGGTTCGATCACAATGTGGAACGAGCTGAAGAAACTTTTCCTGGAAAATTTATTCCCAACATCCTGAGCCACCCGCTTAAGGAAGGAGATTTATGGGATAACTTAGATGACAGGAGAGACGGTGTATGAGTATTGGGAGCGGTTTAAAAGGTTACGTTCTAATTTTCCTAACCATTAAATTTCTAATTATTTGCTAATCACCTATTTCTATGAAGGTCTACTTCCCACAGACAGGTCTACGATCGATGCCGCTTTTGGTGGAGCTTTGATGAATAAGACACCACAGAGGCCCAACAATTGATAGCGAATATGGAGGAGAGTGGCTAGAAATTTGGGACTCGAGGCCCTGCACCTACATCCCTTGCCAAGATGAAAGAGGTTAGTGATCTCAAATCACAAATGTCTAAACTTACTAACCTAGTTAAACAGATTATTGTAGGTCAGTCAAGGGCAGTGAAGGCGTGCGACCTTTGCTCTACAGTAGGCCATACTACAAACACTTGTCTCTGGTTTTAGAATGGAGGATCCCATGAGGTGAATGCTGTTGGAGGGTATGCGAGCAACCCTTAGCATAGATATGACCCATACAACAACACCTATAACCCAAGCTAGTGGGATCATCCCAACTTTTCCTACAACCAGAACCAGAATTAGAATTTTCAAAGACCCCCACAACAATCTAATTCAAACCAGGCTTCGAGCTCAAGTATGTCTCTTGAAGACATAGTCAAGAGTTTAGCTGACAGTATGCATAAGCTTTCACAGGATACAGTTCAATTCCAAAAGGAGACGCGTGTTGAGATGCAGAACCTTGGCAACTAGATTACCCAGTTAGTCACCACGGTGAGTAGACTAGAGGCGAGCCAGAGCTCTGGTAAGTTGCCTGCGCAACCAAAAGTTTAGAGGAAGGAAAATGTGAGCGCTGTGTGCTGCGAAGTGGCAAGTTGGTTGTTGGACCACCTAATCTCGAGATTAAGAAAAATGTTGAGAAGAAGATTGAGGAAACCACCCCTGAAACAATGATAGGTAATGTATATGACCCCTTGTTGATTTGCTTATTGACTCACCTCGTGCGCCATTTCCTTATAGATTAGATTTTTCAAGAGAAGAGAAAATTTTGGGAGAAAATGAGCAAGATAAGGAGGTGCTCAAGCTTTTCAGTAAGGTGGAGCTAAACATACCACTTCTAGAGGCAGTAAAGGAGATACCGAAGAAGTGGTGTATGACCAAGAGGATTCAGAGGTAAGAAGAAAGAAGTTAGTAAAAACGTTTCAGCTATAGCTTTAGAATCAATGCTTGAGAAATGTCCTGACCCTGGAATGTTCACTTTACCGTTTATGATCAGAGGAAAAGAGATTAAGCATGCCATGTTAGACTTAGGTGTGTCTATTAATGTTATGCCTTTGTCTGTATATCGAGAATTGGGATTGAATGGTTTGCATGACTCATGCATTATTATTTAATTAGCTGATCGTTCTACTGTTTGACCTCTAGGCACAGTCGAGAATTTTCTTGTTGAGGTTAATGATTTTCTGTTTCCTGTTGATTTTTATGTCATAGACATGGGCAATAGCCCTAAGCATGCATCGACTTCCATCTTATTAAGTAGGCCTTTTATGAAAACAACAAAAATTAACATTGATGTTGATAATGGGACTGTGTTTGTTGGATTCAATGACAGGGTGATTGAATTTAAAGTCGTTAATTTGGTGGAAAGTTTTGATTATGTTGATTTTTTATGTGGAAAATATGATGAGATGTAGGAAGAGTTGTCTGCGATGTCTAGAATAGAGGATGGCCCAAGATCAAGTCTGGAGGATCCTGCTTGAGAGGAGAGCCGCAAGGCCCATCGAACAATCAAAGTTAAAAATTTGCGCTTCTTGGAGGTAGCCAGGTGTACAAATTTTTACTTGCTTTCTTTTGCTTTGCATTTTCTTGTTTAGTTAGTCGGTTTCTTTAAGTTTTTGGTTGAATTTTGTAGATGATGTGCTTGGAACCCTAAAAACGTGGAAATAATTTTTTCTTGAGAGGAGGAGTCGCGTACCACTACCCCGCCTACATGTTTGGAATGTTTGGGGAGTATATTTATTCCCTTAATTGTCTTTATTCCTCAGTTTTTCATACATTGGGGACAATGTACGAATTAGGTTGGGGGTGGAAGTTAGTTGATTGAGCTGTGAATGAAGAATTGTTTAGCATAGTTGATTGAGTCCTTGAGCATTTGAGCTCGAACTTATCTTTAGGGTTAATAATTGTGCGCTATTGTGTTGTCCTTGAGCACCTAAGCTCGACTCTTGATCGACTGTGCTAAGCATGATCTTGTTGATTTGATGTTTTCTGTCCTTGTTGCAAATCTGTTGAAAATTTTTGGAAAAGTTTGTGCTTTAGTGTGGGATGATGTGGGAGCTTCTTGCTTGACCATGATGTCTTAGGATGTGCTTGTTTTGCTTGCTAGTTGCATGTTTCGAGGAGTTGAGCTTGTTTCCTAACTTGAGCTTCTTAAAAAAATTTATTCCAATTTTTGAATTCCTTGAGCACGTGTTAGCCTTTCTAGCATGTTTTCGAAGGCCTAAGATAGCTTTATAAAGGCTAAATGTCTATTGTCACTTCGATAGGCCTAGGCTAGCTTTATGGTAGTTTTTGCAATAGAACTTGTGATGTTTTGCTTAGGAGAAGAAAAAAAATGTTTATTTTCCTAGAAAAAAGAAGAAGCGAGAAAAGGAAAAGGATTAAAAGAAAAATCTTGTAAAAAAAAACTTATTGTGTGCTTATGGATCCTTGGTGAAAAGAGCTACCATTGTCGTGATCAGTTAGGCCATTCATTGAGCAAGAGCTCTAGATAAGGGTCCTGTTGGGATTTATGCCCTAAAGCCTCGTAATTAATAATTAATAATAATTTTGATTATTTTATTTGTAATATAATATTATCCATTATATGAAAAATTCAAGGTTATTAGTGTAATCTTGAACAGTCCGTGGTTGACATACGGGAGGATCATGTTCAAGAAATAACCTAAAGGGTCATAATATATGGATAAGGTTGGGTGCCTTATCCTAACAACATTATTGATACGACTCACTTTGTAATAGTTACAAATGATTTGATCTAAATCGTTCATGTGGAGACATATGAGTGGGGGTATCTTATATAATGAGTTTGTATAAGATTGGACCACGAAATATTTAATCTCTCTTTATAAATCTGTTAATTGAGAAGATTAATATTTCATTAGGATGATCATATGCGACTCAATCTTAATCCTGAGTGAGTTATGAACTCCTGTCTGTGAGGGCTTGTCCTTTGATTTGCATCGGTGAGAGTGGCTTTTGTAGCCGATTCAATATGCCTACCATTTTGGGGACTTGACCAAATAGGGAGCTGGGAACATAATCTCACAAGATGGAATTCAATCATTCCCATATAGGGTAAGTAGATGAGTAGTTCCCTTAAATGCTGATTTCGGGACTTGAATAATGGGGCCCACCCTCTCACTGGCTCGAGAGGAACTTAGTTTATGGTTGGATCATAAACAAATTGTTCATTAGAGGATCGATGGTACGTAAGGTGCAAGATGTAATTACAGGGATAAAACAGACTTGTGACCCAGCTATAATTACGAACAACTCGTGAAAGATCGACTTGCATGTAATGGTTATCCATGGACACAACTTTTCCTTTAGTGTATAAGAGTGCAACTCTAGGTCTATAGTGGAGTGACCTAAGGTTAATGAATAAAAATTGATTAATTAAAGAGTTTAATTAATTGATTAAATATCATTAGAGTATGTAATCTATAGGTCCATAAGGTCCCATTGCTAGCTCATAGTAACACAAAAACATCAATTTAGTTGAAAGAAAAATTTGAAATGTTCAAATTAATATTTAATTTGAAGTGTTCAGATTAATATTTAATATATTAGATATATTAAATATAAAAGAAGAAAATATATTTATTATATTTGATACATTAAATATTAAAATAATTAATGTATATGAGATATATTAAAGAAAATATATTTATAAAATTTGAATAAGATTCAAATAAATAAATATCGTAGGAGATTTGAATGAGATTCAAATGAGTATAAGATATATTTTAATATATTAGATGTTAAAATATAATATTTTAATTATGGCAAAGATTTGCCCTTGGTCTCTATAAATAGAACCTTTGAGTTGAGCTATTAGATATAACACACATCTCCTTAATAGAGAATTAGAGAATTCTCTCTAGACCTCTTCCTCTCCAAGCCCTTTATGGATTTTCTTTCAAGAGGCTCCCATAAGCCTTGGTCCTGTGTTCGAGTCATAACCAGGAAGACTTTGTGAAGGAAATAAAGACCCGCTAGAAATATCTCCATATTTAGTCCAAGTAAGTTTGCTTAATCTTGTTTTTTTAGTTTAATTTTAAATAAAATCAAACTCGATCCAATACTTCCACTACGGAGTGAAATGTTCATTCCTTTAGATCCCTGCGATAGATGTGTTAAAGCTAACACTTTTGAATTTTAGGCTCCTAAGCTTTACATTATTTTTTTGGTTATTCTATGCCCTTTATGTTAGTTCTTTGGCTAGTGTAGAGGGAAGATATATTTGAGGTCCTTATAAACCTGTCCCGCGCTTGTAGGAAGCATGTTAAGTTGGTTAATTGCACACACTCACTCAAGAATTGCCAAGAATTGCTTTTAAGTTTGCTCGTGGATGGATAGTGCATTGTTCAGTGCTCCTCACTTATGCATTCTTAGTTAGTTTAACAAGCATTGAAGATTGAGTTGTGTATGATGTTTCCACTAAGTCTTAATTATTGTATATGTGCATTTTTGCCTTTCTCGTGGGCTAGCAAGGTTTAGATTGAGGGTATTTTGATGAGACCTAATTTGAACATGCTCATTAATGCCTAAATTATGCTTTTTCCTCTCATTTTCATGGAATTAATTGAATATTTTGTAGGAAATTGGGAGCAAGGCTTATTTTTGGAAAGTACGCAAAATTAGGGTGAAAACAAGCCAAACTGGAGGTCAATTGGACACTCGAGCGAAATGATATGAAGGATTGACGATTATGCACCTGAGGAATGTCGAGACGTCGGACAGAGGCCTCGCTTGACGTTACAAGATAGTAGCCTAGAATGCAGGACAACGTTGAGACGCTACCTAGCGGCGTCGAGACGCTGTCGCAAGTCCTGCGTGTGCAAACCTCGCTCGACACTGCGGCGAGCCCTGCTCAACGATGGCAGTGTCTCGATGCTCTAGCGTATTCTATAAATGCATTTCAAATCCCAACCCCCATTCTCGATTTCTCCTCCTCCGTAGTTAGTTTTGAGACACTTTGCTTCATATATTGAGTATTTTGGACTTGTATTTTGGCCTCGAGATTGATGGAAGCACTTTCTGGCTAGGAGTTATCGACTAGTTCAAGGTAATTAGGGAGAAGTCTTGCAACATTTATGAGGATTTTGTAATTATTTTCAATATTAATGCATGACTTTTATGGTTTATTAGCTTTTGGGTAAAAGTCTTAGCATGCTCTTTATTAATGAAATTGACGACTAGTATTAATTTAGAGTTTTGCTTTTTTATGCTAGTATTTTGCAAGAAACTTCAATTTCTAGTTTAATTTTAGTAGTAAAGGGGTCGGCAGCTGTCGTAGTTAAGTTAAGTAGGACTACTTAATTACGAGAACGAGGTAGACTCTAGAGTTAGTATGCATGTGGTAGTTTAATTCGAAGGGCTGGTCGTGTTAACCTATTGCAATATGACCTTTCTTGTGTCTTAGAACTCCGGTTCTTTGGGGAGCTCCTTCGAGGCTTCGGAGAGCCGGTCGGTTTAAAATCATGCATTAATTTACATTTTGAGTAATCTTGTGATTAATGTTGCAAAACGAATCCCGATTTACCTTAAGCTAGCATTCTCTTTAATTTGTGAGTTTTCATTGCATTTCCTTTGCCCCTAATTTTGACTGCATGTTTAGTTTAAACCAGTTTAATTTTCACTCATGGTTTATTTAATTTCCTGGCAATTTACTTTTCCTTTCGAAAACCCCCTTCTTGGTTCTCAAAATCAAAGAAAGAAAGCAAAATAACCAAAGTTTCGCCTCCCTGTGTTCGAATCGACCGATTTTTACTACAAATTGTGGTTGGTTTATAAATGTATTTGTCTGTGCCTTCGACAAACACTTTTAGAGATTCCATGAAATTAGGCTTCTAGACTTATCAATTAAATGTCTAATTACTCATAATATCTAATTGATTAATTAATTAAGGTCCAATTAATGAAATTATTACCCTAGAATTATCCCTTGTGATTGCGTCTTTATTTATCTTTGCTTTCTAGGTTAATTTTTTAGTTTTCCTTGCCTACTTTAGATTTTGTTCTCTAAATAAAACATAAGAGTATTCATAGTAATTAAGCAAACTAATAATTCCAATCCCCATGGAGACGATACTCAATATACTCAAAATCACTGTATTACTTGATCCGTTACTTGCAGTAATGTAAATGGTATGCATCAACGAACGAAGGAAGCGACAGGACGAACAATAAAGAAAAATCAGCCGAATCGACAAGACAATCTGTCACCCTTACAGTAGCAAAATGCCATGGTCAGGGATGCCAGAGCTAAAGCCGAGGTTGACACCACCAGAGCTGAGCTAGGGATAAAACCCTAATTATTTATCAATACACTGGGGCAAAGTGTTATTGAGAAAAAGAAGCAGCAGAAGGCCTTGGTCGAGGCCGAGGTGAAAAGTTCACCATGGAAGGTCGACTTACTGAAGTTGCAGAGCAAGCTGGGTCGAAACATGAAAAAGGTACATGATACTAATTTTGATCTTGATGCCTTGTCGGAACAGGTAGATTCTCCTTTTACTGACAACATTATGAAAGTGCAACTCTCCCCAAAATTCAAAGTGCTGACAATCAAACCCTATGATGGTAAAAGAGACCCTATAGAACATCTGGACATGTGTCGATCATGGATGGAACTCCATGGTGTACAAGTTTCAATCAAATGTAGAGCTTTCTTTTTTACCTTGATAACTGCAACAATGGGTTTTGGAAGATTAGAAGAAAGTCAATAGGCTTCTTAAAAGAGTTAGCACAGTCGTTCGTAACACAGTTCTTGGGAGGAAGAAACTAGAAGAAGCCAACATCTCATTTTCTCACTATTAAACAGGGGGTCAAGAGAGACTCTACGAGGATACATAACTTGTTTTAATAGCGAAGCTCTACAAGTTGAAGGCTACAATGATGGAGCTTATTTGATGGTTGTAGTTAATGGACTCAAAGATCGAGGGCTCATAAGATCTTTGGAAAAGAAAGAACCAACATCATATGTGAAATTCATCAACCGAACACATAAATAAATGAATGCAGAATAGCTATGGTCAGGTTGTCGAGGCCCACCAAAATTAAACTGTCTTCCTACTCGAACTTATACAAATAGTGGACTACGTCAATTTCCCATAGGAACTAGAAAATTCAATTTTTCAGAGTTAAATTTCAACAAAAAGGTAAAACAGGAGAGTTTTTATTTTTGCTAAGAGAAAATAAATAAATAACAAGTAAATGCGAGAGGAAAATAAAATCTTACCAATATCCAATCTAAAGGTACGGTCTCATTCAATTGCAATATCGATCATGGGCTTACACAAACAAATTACTCTTTTCTATCTAAGCGCTTAATCAACTTATGTGGAAAAGCCACAATAAGTGTTAACTCCCCTAATTCAATTGACTCCAACCAAGCACAACCAAAACTTGTTACTTAACTAATTGGGTCTCATAGCATTCCATATTAATGAGGCAATAGTATTAAGACCGGTGGGAAGACTAAGATCAACTAACTAGTCGAGATAGCTACGATCTAATTAATTGACTTCTTTATTCCTTAGAGCTAATCATGCAAGCTATGCGATTATGGAAAAGCCATAAAAACACACACATGAAATAACCATATTCCTACTAATCGATCATTCAATTACGACATTACGGATCGTAAAATCATGCATAGTAATTAAGCACACAAATACAACTAAAGCATCAATTCAATTGAGGAAGCATGCTCAAGAATAAGAACAAGAAATAAGAACACTTAAATTGAAAAGAGATCACAAAAGTATTAAAGGCCTCACAATATTCCAACTGAAATTAAGCTGACCTCTGAATTGGAAACTTGAAGCCTAGCAGTTCATTGTGACGATATAGCTAAGATTTGACATATGTTTAATCAATTACAAAGAAATTGAATGAAAAGAGGAGGAAAAACTCTCAACAAGTCTCTATGAAAAATTTCACAATGAGTCACAGATGGCCTTAGGAGAAAAGAAAGTATTTATAGTATGCGAGGAAGCCTCAAGACGCCAAGGGTAGTGTCAAGATGCTTCCCTCGAAAATAAAGCACAAATTCCCAAAATAAGTGTAGTGCTCGTCGCTATTAGTGTTTAGCTAGCCTCCTCGCAACGCCGATCTTCGCTTCTTTTGCACAATTAGTCAGCGTCTTGACGCCAATTGTAGCGTCTAGATGCTATCTCCATAGGTCTTTTGGCCTGAAAAGTATATGCAACAGTGTTGTGATGCTCAAAATAGTGTCTTGATGTTATGTGATAGCACTCATATAGTGCTATATTTATTATGATTATTTAGCTAGTTTTGTATAAAAAATGTGAGCTTTGACGTTAATTTGTGTGTAATTTCAGAACTGAGCAATTTGAGAGGATTTGGTGAATTTGAGAGAGAATTGGTGTTTTAGAGCTAGAAAGAAGTCAAAATTCTGGCTAAGGATGGAATCAAAGATATTTGGGAAAGTTGAACCCGAGGCTAGAGCGTTTATGTAACAGCCCGTATTTTCGAATATGGTCATTCTAATGATAAATGCGGAAGCGATTAAACAGATATAAAAAAAAAAGGAAATCAAACGTAAAATACTTTCACTTAACTGAAAAACAAGGCTTTAAAAAGAATAAAGCCAAATCCAATACTTAGAAAAAGAAACCAACTAGAAGTACTTTGAACATACGGCTAGTCCACAGAAAACCTAAATGCTAAAAACCTAAAGACAAAAATAACTCCTCAACAGTTCTGCCAGAACGTTAGACCTCAATCACTATCAGAATTATCACCTGCTCCTTCATCTGAAAACATTTTAGGAAAACAAAAATGAGTACAAAAATACTCAATAAGCAATCTCAACATCAAGTTCAAAAATTCATTTTCTTCAAAACAAAACATAGAAATTCAGTTTAACAAATCATTTCAATAGTTGAATCAAAAATCAAATATTCATTCGGTCATTTTCTTTTAAAACAATCATAAACAAAATACAAATATCCTTGCAAAACTTTTAATACAACTATTAAAATGTTCAGTCAAAGCTTTGAAAAACAAAAATCTTTCAATTGAACAAAACTTTCATTTAACCAAACTTTCAAATATCGAAACTTTCAATTCAAACAGTACTTTCAATCAATCATTACTTTCAAATATCAGAGTGGAAATATGCATTATTTGGGTAGCCTTCATAACATATATGATGGTTACCCGTCGGTAATATCAATCAATCAATTAGAACATTCAATTAGAGTTGTCGATAAAAATCGACCAGAACATTCAAATCAATTACGTAAGTGTGAGGCCATGTGAGTGAAACACACACATGAATCTTCATTCCAAATGAATGCCAAATCACAAACTGTGTCTTCACACAAATAAGCTTCAATCAGTCAGAGATGTCGATGAAATCGACCAGAACAATCAATATAATTACTTAAGTGTGAGGCCATGTGAGTGAATAACACACACATGAATCTTCATTCCAAAGGAATGCCAAACCACAAATGTGTCTTCTCACAAATAAGCCAGAACAATTCCATCAATTCCAATTTAGGCTACTACCACAAATAAGCAAAGTATTCCTAAAACAGAAAATTGGCATATCCGAAAAGCCCTAATCAAATCGATCAAAAATTCCTTCGTAAACATTTGAAACAAAACATGTAGTTTCAAATAACAATTTCAATAAAGATTCATCAAATCAACCATTCCAACTCAAAACCAAAACAAACTTACTTTCAATTCAAAATCAATCAAAACACATTTATTTTAAATTATCCAAAACGGCAAATATACTTTTAAATAGCAAAACACTTTAAAGCATACAAAACAATTTTGATCAATTTCAAATCATACAAAACATACTTTCAAACATTTGTCAAATAAACAATATTCAAAACATAATTGTACCACAATTACTATTTTGGAAGGGATGTGGAAACTACTTACCTCGATCGATAATTCTACAATTCTCAATCTCAATTTCAATTTTTCACAATACCAACTCCTTGAACTAAGGTCAATCTTCTAGAAGCCTAAACATATCCAATATTTCATTGATCAGAAACCAAAATTCTATCTTAAAGGCCCAAAAGCTTATCTAAAATATAGGCAATCTTATCTACCCAATTTTTCCCATTCAAACAATTTTCTGCATAAAAAGTTAGGAAAAATAGGGTTCTTGGACTAAAAAAAACAGCATTGAAAACTGGGTTAAAAAACACTTTAAAATCCAATTAAAAATGTATTACAAACGATAAAATCAATACTTTTCAATACCAAATAAATACCAAACAAATTTTCAATCCTACAACTTTTAAAACCTTCAAAACTATCATGAATTATAGACAAATAACCTAGAAAATTTTATGTTTCATAAAACAAAATTCTTCAAGATTTTAACATTAAAAGAATCAAGATTTGCCACTTTTTAACACCAAAATTAGATCTGAAAAATATGGATAAAACTGTTGTAAAAACCTTTAAAACATACTCTTTTCATGTAGAAATCAAAGGTATAAATTACACTTCAAAAACAAACATTTGGTAAACTTTCTTGTCCTAAAAGAACCCAAAAAATACTAAAAAACAGTCCCAAATTTAGAAGAAAATAAAAGCTGAAAAATTCTGAAAAATTTTCCTTTATCAAAACTTTCAATTTAATCCAAAATCCATAGGATGAAAAACTTTGATAAAGAATTAAGCAAACCAAAAACCTAACAACTTTTTAGGGCAAAAGATTTCAAGAATCTTTTGATTCTAAACATTCATGAATTGAAAACAAAAACCCAAAATTTTCCAAGAAAGATTCAATCAATCAAAAAAAGAAAACAAACTTCAAAATAAAAGAGAAGAAAACTTACTGTTTTTTCCTTAGAGAGGAAACTGCAGAATGACTTCTTCTTTTCTCTCTTTTTTCTGTCAAAACTTTTGATAAAAAATGTTAGGGCTTAAAAGACCATTTTTAAAAGAACTCTAATCAAAACCCTTAAAAAATTATCTTCTTTTTTTTTTCTTTTTTTTAAAAGAAAATAAAAATTTATCTCCTAATTTAAAAAGAAGATAAAATCCTAATTCAAAAAGGTTTTAGAAAAAAAAAACAATAAAACCAATAAAATAATATTTTTTTTCCGGTTGTTACAGTTTAGATTTTATTTTAGGAATCTAAATGCCTTTATTTTGGAGTTAGACCCGAGAGCAAGCATCGAGTGATGTCTCATTGCAAGAAAAACACGGAGAGGTGTCATTTGGTGCAGAGTGTTGAGATTTTGTCCTTAGCGTTTTGACACTACCCTCGCGTGCTTAAGTAGAACGACACCCTTTTAGGCCTATCGTTTCGACCTTGTGTCAATGAGGAGTATATATTATTCTCATTCTTGCTAAAAAAGGGAGACACAATTAGGGTTCTCAAATCCCTTTTACATTTTGGACTACTTTGGGAGCCTTTGGAGATCATTTTTGGTGCCTTGGAACGGTGGATCGAGGTTTGAGAAGCACGAAAATTGATGCAGAAGTTGAGATTTTGAGTTTCTACGGTCTCTTTCCTCTTTATTTCTATCTTAGTTTATGTATTAGGGTTGTTTTAATGAGTTTTGGGACTGGAATAATGTTAATTAGTGGCTAAACTCTTAGTTTAGGGTGTTAGTGGATCTATTTGGACCATGGTTATTGACTAATTGAAGTTATTGATATGGTCACTCATTTTAGTTATTTTATGCATGAGTGTGCTTAATGTCCTTAAACTACCAGCCATAGTTTAATTCATACTTAGCTTAAATTGAGCTTGAAAGAGAGTGTTTAAGTTTAGAAATACCTTGCATAACCTTTAATTTTCACCTAGGTGACATAAGATTAGTGGGAATTAATTGAGGCTAATAATGAAGGTTCGTAATTTTTTTTATTAATTAATTGACGCCAGGGACACCTAGGTTAGTTGATTAATCTAAGAAAATTGGAGGAACTTGATGGAGAAATTCATGACAATAGACTTCTAGACTTAAAAATTAAGGGGAGGTTTGGCGCGCAGAGTTGAGTTGAGTTGGGCAGAATTGAGTTGAGTTGGGCATAGTTAGTTTGTCAGTGAGTTCAAAAGTCTGTGTTTGGGGTGCAAAGTTGGGTTGAGTTGAGTCAAAAAGTCTTTGTTTGGGGTGTAGAGTTGAGTTTGGTTGTCAAGGGTATTTGGAGTAGTTTTTTTTATAACCCGAAGTAGACTGATTTTTAGCTGACTGTTTTTGCTTCCTTTATTTTTATTTTTTTTAATGATAATCTAGAAACATATTTTCTTAACTTTCCAACACCGAATTCAAATGTCCACTTCAAAAAAACAATATATTTCAACATTGATCTTTTTTTTTTAGAAAACATCATTCTTTATCTTTTTTTTTTTAGAAATTGACTTCTTCCAAACTATAGGCAATGTAGCATTGTTTTCTCTTTTTGCTACACATTGAACTTATTTCAATTTATAGAAATCAAATATCTGAATTACACATTGAACTCATTTGAATTCATAGAAATCAAATGTTGCATTCTTTATAACAACAAATAGCAATTGATGAATGGAAAAAAAAGCAATGTACCTGTATTTTTTTTTCTTTAAACACAAATTGAACTTCTATCAAAATATAGAAATCTAAGATTTCATTTTCTAAACACACATTAAACTTTTTTTAACCTTACAAATGAGGACCTTAGTATGACCTTTTTCAATTACTAATAGGGTCTTCATTATGATGGAGCTTTTTTTATTATTATTTTATTATTTTTTTTTTTAAAAAAAAACACACATTGACCATTACGTATCCTTTGTTTTTTCTTCAAAAGAACATTGTTTGTTTACATTTGTTTAAATACGTGTACTAAATTGAACATCTTTGAAAAAGAGAATGCCAGTATTTTAGTTTTTCAAGATGACAAGAAAGCGACAATATATTTCAACATTGGTATCATGTAGGAGTGGAATATTCACAAAATATTAGTAGGTCATCAAGGGCCTATTTACATGATTCACAAAACATAATTATGGTTCACAAAATATAAGTAATGGCCAACAATGGGTCCAGTTCGTAAGTCCAAAGAAAGATTATTGGAGTAGAGAGTCAGACCAACTAAGTACATGTGCATTTCATATTATTTTGAACCATGTGTTGGGATTTATGCCCTAAAGCCTCGTAATTAATAATCTATTTAATAATGAATAATAATTTTGATTATTTTATTTGCAATATAATATTATCCATTATATGAAAAATTCAAGGTTATTAGTGTAATCTTAAACAATGTGTGGTTGACATACGAGAGGATCACGTTCAAGAAATAACCTAAAGGGTCATAGTATATGGATAAGGTTGGGTGCCTTATCCTAGTAACACTTTGTAATAGTTACAAATGATTTGATCCAAATCATTCATGTGGAGACATGTGAGTGGGGGTATCTTATACAATGAGTTTGTATAAGACTGGACCACAAAATATTTAATCTCTCTTTATAAATCTATTAATTGAGAAGATTAATATTTCATCAGGATGATCATATGCGACTCGATCTTAATTCTGAGTGAGTTATGAACTCCTGCCTGTGAGGGCTTGTCCTTTGATTTGCATGGGTGAGAGTGGCTTTTGTAGCCGATTCAATATGCCTACCATTTTGGGGACTTGACCAAATAGGGATCTGGGAACATAATTTCACAAGATAGAATTCACTCCTTCCCATATAGGATAAGTAGATGAGTAGTTCCCTAAAGTGCTGATTTCAGAACTTGAACAATGGGGCCCCACCCTCTTATTGGCCCGAGAGGGACTTAGTTTATAATTAGATTATAAACATATTGTTCATTAGAGAATCAGTGGTACTTAAGGTGCAAGATGTAATTATAGGGGTAAAACGGACTTTTGACCCAGCTGTAATTACAAACAACTCGTGAAGGATCAACTTGCATGTAATGATTATATTTATGGACACAACTTGTCCTACAGTACATAAGAGTACAACTCTAGGTCTATAGTGGAGTGACCTATAATCATTGGAGCTTATAATCTGTAGGTCCATAAGGTCCCTTTGCTAGCCCATAGTAACACTAAAAGATCAATTTAGTTGAAAGAAAATTTTGAAATGTTCAAATTAATATTAATTTGAAGTGTTCAAATTAATATTTAATATAAAAGAGGAAAATATATTTATTGTATTTGATACATTAAATATTAAAATTTGAAATGTTCAAATTTAATATTTAATTTGAAGTGTTCAAATTAATATTTAATATATTAGATATATTAAATATAAAAGAGGAAAATATATTTATTGTATTTGATACATTAAATATTAAAATAATTAATGTATATTTGATATATTAAATAAAAGATATTTATAGAATTTGAATAAGATTCAAATAAATAAATATCGTAGGAGATTTGAATGAGATTCAAATAAATACAAGAAATATTTTAATATATTAGATATTAAAATATAATATTTTAATTATGGCAAAGATTTTCCCTTGGTCACTATAAATAGGACCCTTGGGTTGAGCCATTCTTCACAACACACATCTCCTCAATAGAGATAATTAGAGAATTCTCTCTAGACCTCTTTCTCTTCAATCCCTTGGAGATTTTCTTTCAAGAGGCTCCCACAAGCCTTGGTCCTGTGTTCGAGTCATAGCGAGATAAAGATCCACCAGAATATTCTCCATCATATTATTTTCAAGGTATTTATTGCTTAACCCTTGTATTTTAGTTTAATTCTAAATAAATCAAAGACGATTCCTATGCTTCCGCTGTGGGTTTAATTTGATTATTCCCTTCACCATGGGAGTGCCGTAAGTCGTTGAAAATTGTTGTCGGCGATAGTCGTCGGAGATGGTACTGCTGGTTGCTAGATATGGTCACGAACGATTGTTGTCAATCATCGGAGAAGGTAGTCAGTAGTGGTCGTCAGTTGCCGCATATGGCCGTTGGTTGTTGATAGTGGGCATAAGTGGGCTATTTCTAGGCTTAGTTTTATGCCAGTTTTGCTATATTGTGTGTACTTTCATGTATTTTTATGTATAATTTATAGAAATCGAGCAATTGGAGTAAAATCGGAGTTTTGAGAAGTATTTGGTTGAATTTGGAGCAAATTGGAGCTATAATTGAAGATCCAAGTGTTGAAGAAAAGGAAACAAGCTTGTGAACCCAAGAGTATAGCGTTGCAACGCCATTTGTAGCGTTGCAATGCCACTTCAGCCTTTCAGACTTGGAGACCAACAGACATAGCGTTGCAACGTTACTTACAGCGTTGCAACGCCATCCAAATTTATTTTTCACTTTTTTATAAAATTCGAAGGGACAGCGTTGCAACGCTGTCTCGAGATAAAAGGAAACTTCCTCATTCGACCTAGGGGAGCTATTTTTGAGAGACCAAACCCTAAAATCGATTCATACATTGTCTAAGGGCTTAGAGGAGACCTTTGGAGAGCTAAGGAGGAGACTCAAGGCTTAAGATCGTGGACTTCATGTAAGGGACGAGTGTGGCACGCTACCTTAGTTTATTCACTTTTCCCTTTACTTTTTCTTTTGGTTTTTAGGAGTTTTCTTATGGACTATAATGTTGTTTATGTCTGTATTTAAACAAGAATGGTTGTATGTTTTAGACTTTTGTTGATTTTGTAATTGAATGTTTGTATTTACATCTTTTATGCATCTCGATTTTTATTGCCTAAACCTTTGGCCATGGTTTTGCATGTTACGCTAGATTTAGCTCGAGAGAGTAAATTTATCCATAGAACAATAGATGCATGACTAGATTAAGTTTATTGCACGAGAGTGAGTAAATTAATTCTAGAAGCCTTAAGAGAATTGCCTAATGCCATGTTTAGTAATAGAAATAGATCAAGAGGTTGATTTACTTTATACCCTAAAATACGTTATATGTAAGGAAAATTGGGTAGCGTCGAGACGCTATAGACAACGTCTCAACGCTGTCCTCATAGATTGACTGGCTGCATCATGGCAGTGTTGAGACATCGTTGGACAGTGTCTCAACGATGCCCCCTTGAGTCCCAATGCTCAATTTTCTTCCTCATTTTCCTTAAATCTCCAATTCTTTCCCAAATTTCCTTGTTTTTGCATTGTAATTATCCCGTTCTCTGATTCCTCATTCAAATGCTTGATTCCTACAAAATAAATAGATAGTGTATGAAAATATCCAATAAGGCATCAAAACTAGCAATAATTAGGCCATAAAAATAGCTCACAAAAGTGCGTTATCAAGGATTGATAGAAGTATCAAAATCTATAACTTTGAATAACTATTAATGAAATTTGTATAGACAAGAAAATCATTAATAGCTTAGTGAATTTTTCTCATATTTTGTGTTGATAATATTTTACTCATTAAAAATGATGTAAAAAAAAATCTGTAAGCCCTAAACTCTCTTTTGTTCATATTGTGCTCATATATGATGTTTTGACATATGCAAATTGATATAGGTTGCACTAAACGATGTCGTGGTAGAATTTGGAAATCTCCTAAGTTGTGGATATTAACGTACACAAAGCTTCATAAGGAGACAGGTTACGCATTGGGATAAGCATATTAAAAGTTGAGTTGAAGTAAGTTAAGGTCATGAGCAAGTTGGGTACACATTAGGTGTATGTTGTGTTGAATACAAAAGCTGTAATTTCTAATTAATTTAGTTAAAATTTCTTTACAATTTAGGTGGATTGAAAGGGGCTTAAAGTCTAAAGAGAGAAGGAGGAGCTGACCATTTTAGTTACATTTTCGTTGGAGATTTTTTTGTTATAGTGGAAGGATGAGCTGTCCAACACTTGTGACTGCAGTAGACAGCTGGAAGCTCTAGGAAGTGGGTAAACTTAAAACAGTCATATCTCTCAATCCACTTGAGCAAATTCGATGATTCTTGAGCCAAAATCTCAGAAATTGAATGAATATTAGGTCTGGAAAATTTTGTGAGAAAATATGAAGAATAAGGTCATGAAAATGTAAGAAAACCGAGAGGTGTTCCCAGTTTTTCGGCCAGCAGAACAGTGTGAAGAAATCAGTTTCTTTTGAACTCTTGAGGAGGAATTAGAAGCTGAAACTCTGAGGTAAGTAAGCTAAGATGTTTTACTTGAGGTTTATCAAAAAATATTAGGTGGTTGTTTTGCTAAATTTTGAGGAACCCAAGCTGAAAGTTGAACCTGGAATTTAACAGTTTTCGGGTAGCAGAACAGTGTGAAGAAATCAGTTTCTTTTCAACTTTTGAGGAGGAATTAGAAGCTGAAACCTTGAGGTAAGTAAGCTAAGATGTTGTACTTGAGGTTTATCAAATAAAATTTGGTGGTTGTTTTGCTAAATTTTGAGAAACTCATGCTGGAAGTCAAATCTGTAATTTTTGGCTCAAAACAGAGGGGTCTAGAGAGCTTAAGGAAGTTGTGTTCCAATTTGTTATACACTATTGCCAAGTGTGTGCAATTACTATCCTATGAGTTATGTGACTGAGTTAGATCAATTTTTGGGCCAAGTAGCAAAAGGGATTAATGTTATGGAATTCATTTTCAGGGCAAACGAAGATAGGAGAAGCTTATAAGCCTTGGGAGCCTTCCGGTGTTCGTGAGTAATTTTGTTTGAAAACCTATGCGTTGATCTTTATTTATTCAAAAGCTTACTAGTGATGGATATTGAAGCATGCTTAAACTAAGTTATATTCATTTTTCATTGAATTCCTACTAATAAATGTCGGTGTTGAAAGTTAAGCATAATTGTAACTAGTTTGTTACTCCGCGTTCAAGCATGAAACCTAAGTTTGGAAGTAGGGTTTTTCTTGGAAGTACCATGCATTAATCCACTCTAAAACATGTTTGAATTGCTTGAAACTTAAAGTATGATGGTTTGGCTATGTTAAAGAATTTATGCGTTGAGAACACGAAAAATGAGTTTGGTTAATGAGTTCTCTTTTAATCATACGATGAACTACACTTGAAGTTGGAAGCTTGTTTAATGATGAAAGTTTGTGTTTATGTTGAGAACTTGCTGAATGTGATTCCAAAACATGTTTCCTAACTATTTAAAGCATGCCCTCGTATATTATTAACCCCCGGTACTGAAGGACACGGAGAAGGTACTTGGGAGGGAGAAAACTTGACCCCCGATACTGAAGGACAGTGAGAAGGTATTCGGGTGGTAGTTGGTCTGACCCCAATACTGAAGGACATGGAGAAGGTATTAGGGGAGACCAGTGAGCCTAAATGGCATACCACGTGCACGAGAGAGAGGTATTGAAGTTGTTGGTTAGAGAGGACTCTACCATAGCTAGGGTATCATGCTACAAGTTTTCTTTATCATGAGTTTTGATGCATTGATTATCGTGGTGCTTAAAGCCTATAATTTGGCGACATTGTTTAATTACTTTTGATACTTTATCTATGAACGCATAACTTATTAAATAGTCACTCACTGGGCTTCCCAGCTCACGTTTTCAACATGTTTTCTCTCCCCAGGTAGCAAACGAGTTCCCGGTGCTTAGCCTCGACAAGACCTGTTTGCCACCACGCCACTTAGCTCCTTGTATATATACTTCCACCTGTATATAGTTTTGAAATAAAAGCATTCTAGTCGGGGTGTAATACTTAAGTATGTTATGACTTGTTATGAAAACCTAGTATGGAAAAATGATTGCATCTTATTCAGGTGTGCAACTGTGCGCTCAATTTTACTAGTTCATATATGCTTCGTTGTATACAATTTCAGGTTAATGTTAGGTTGGGCAGGGAGTGGCAGTAAGAGGGCTGCTATTCTCTGTCTTCGCATTCCTTCCTAGGATTAGGCAAGTGAGCTGGGAGGGGGTGTGACAACTTGGTATCAGAGCAAAAAGGTTTTGGGAAGGGAACTAGGTTCATGCATTAAACTAGGAGCTTGTTGTCTTAATTATTTTAACAAGATTGTATAATTTAGGACCATGGCTCGAGGTGGCAAACGAGGCAGGCAAGTGGAGGCCGGAACTCAAGAAGCTACTGGTAATAGAGGAAGAGAGGTATCAGAGGGAGAGTCTAGTCATCCTCAGCAAGAGGTGAACCTGGAGGAACAGATCTTTGCAAGGATTACTCAAAGGTTAGCCGAAAGTGTTGGATCGGCACATGCAGACCCAGAAAAGAAGTATGGTATTGAAAGGCTAAAGGCCTTAGGTGCAACGACATTCGAAGGCACCACAGACCCTGCTGATGCCGAGGTTTGGTTAAATCTAATTGAGAAGTGTTTCAGAGTTATGCGATGCCCTGAAGACAGGAAGGTTGATTTAGCAGCATTCTTGCTCCAGAAAGGAGCAGATGATTGGTGGAAGATAACAGAGAGCAGAAAAGGGGAAGCATGGAGTTGGAAAGAGTTTCGAAAGGCATTTGAAGATAAGTATTATCCGAGTTCTTACCGTGATGCGAAGAGGAACGAGTTTCTGGGGCTCGTTCAGGGATCGATGACAATAGCAGAATATGAGAAGAAGTTCACAGAGTTATCAAAGTATGCTAGCACTATTGTTGCAAGCGAGATAGATCGATGCAAAAGGTTCGAGGATGGTCTACGAACAGAGATCCGAACGCCTGTGACAGCAAGTTCAGAGTGGGTTGAGTTTTCCAAACTAGTGGAGACAGCGCTAAGGGTGGAGCGAAGCCTAGTAGAGGAAAGAATGGGAAGAGGAGTTGTAGGTGATGGACGTACCAGTTATTCGGTTAGTTCATCACGAGATCGGCTCCAACCAGGAGATAGTGGGAGATTCACCCCAAGAATTTCTGGAAAAGGGAGCTTCAAACCTCATCGTGGTGGGCAGTATACTTCCAAGACTGGTACGAGTGGAGGTAGGGAGAGACAGAGGCAGCAGAGATCGAGTTTTTCGACAGGGTCAGCAAGAGACTCTCGTACAGGACAACCCGGTGAGTCGGTAGCTAGTTCAGCTAGGAAACCATTATGCAACACTTGTGGAAAGTATCATTGGGGTCGATGTTTGAGTGGGAGTAATGTATGTTTTAATTGTGGGCAAGAAGGTCATTTTAAGATGGAATGCCCCCAGCTAATGCAGGAGAACAAGGTAGGACAGAGAACTGCGTCGCAGACTGTGAACCAGCAGCAAACGTTTGGTGTAGCTGGAGGAGAAGGCACTAGTAGGGCTATGCAGAAGGGACCTGTAGGCCGACCCCGACAGCAGGGGAAGATCTATGCCATGACACAGCAGGAGGCAGATGATGCACCAGAAGTTGTTTCTGGTATACTTTCTATTTGTAGTAAACCTGCGCATGTGTTATTAGATCCAGGAGCTACACATTCTTTTATCTCTTGTATGTTTGCTACTAATATTGAGGGGGAATTAGAACCTCTATCTGAAGAACTGTGCATATATACTCCAATTGGTGCTATGTCGATAGTCCGTAGCTTCTATAGGAATTGTATGGTAGAAGTAGATGGTATGACTATGACAGCCAAACTGATTCCCTTAGATCTTCAAGAGTTCGATGTTATCTTGGGGATGGATTTCTTGTCTAGGTATCATGCCTCTATGGATTGTCATAGGAAGGAAGTTGTGTTGAGGAAGCCAGGCGACATTGAGGTCATGTTTAAGGGGTATAGGAAGATATTGCCTACTTGTATAATATCAACTATTAAAGCTAGAAAATTATTGAATAAAGGTTGTACAGCATATCTCGCATATGTAGTTTGTGCACCGGCGAGTAAATTGATACCTGAGGACATTCTAGTAGTATGTGAGTATTTAGATGTTTTCCCAGAGGAGCTATCAGGGTTGCCACCTGATAGAGAGGTGGAGTTTACCATAGACTTGATTCCAGGAACGGCGCCAATATCTCAAGCACCGTACAGGATGGCACCAAAGGAATTGAAGGAGTTGAAAACTCAGTTGCAGGAGTTGGTGGATAAGGGTTATATCCGACCAAGCGTATCTCCTTGGGGAGCACTTGTGTTATTTGTGAAAAATAAAGATGGGACATTACGATTATGTATTGATTACCGACAGTTAAATAAAGTAACAATACGTAATAAGTATCCCTTGCCCCGTATAGATGACTTGTTCGACCAACTAAAGGGTGCCTCGGTGTTTTCCAAAATTGATTTGCGATCGGGGTACCATCAATTGAAGATTAAGGACTTTGATGTACCAAAGACAGCTTTCAGGACAATGTATGGGCATTACGAGTTCTTGGTAATGCCATTCGGGTTAACAAATGCCCCAGCAGCATTCATGGATCTCATGAATCGAGTTTTCCATCCTTACCTTGATCAGTTCGTGATAGTATTTATTGATGACATCTTAGTGTATTCAGAAAGTAAGGAGAAGCATGCGGAACATCTCAAAATAGTGCTACAGACATTACGAGATCGGAAGCTGTATGCTAAACTTAGTAAGTGTGAGTTTTGGCTGGAGCAAGTTGTGTTTTTGGGACACGTAGTGTCAGCAGCCGGAGTTCAAGTGGATCCTCAGAAGACAGAAGCAATAGTCAAGTGGGAACGACCCACTTCAGTATCGGAAGTCCGTAGTTTTCTAGGACTTGCAGGATACTACCGACGTTTTATCGAGGGGTTTTCAAAGATAGCTCTTCCATTAACCAGTTTGACAAAGAAGAACACGAAGTTCGAGTGGGGTGAAGAGTGTGAAAAAAGTTTTCAAGAGTTAAAGAACAGACTTGTGACAGCACCGGTATTAACTCTACCTACCACGGGAAAAGAGTTTGAGGTTTACTGTGATGCATCACATCAGGGCCTTGGATGTGTTCTTATGCAGGATGGGAAAGTGATCGCTTATGCTTCAAGACAACTGAAAAAGCATGAGTGTAACTATCCTACTCATGATCTGGAACTCGCAGCAGTTGTGTTAGCTTTAAAAATTTGGAGGCATTATCTGTTTGGTGAGAAATGTCATATCTACACAGATCATAAAAGTTTAAAATATATCTTTGAGCAGAAGGAGTTGAATTTGAGGCAGCGGAGGTGGCTCGAATTGATAAAAGACTATGACTGTACCATCGAGTATCACCCAGGGAAGGCTAATGTTGTAGCTGATGCACTCAGTAGGAAGTCGAAGCAACCTAAGAGTTCACTTAATGCTGTTAGAGTGGCTCTGTTTGAGGAACTCAAGAGTTCTAATGCAGAAGTGTCAGTGGGTGAAAAAGGAAATCTGTTAGCTCATTTTCAGATAAGACCAACTTTAATTAATGAGGTTATCTCAAGTCAAGCTAGAGACCCTGTCCTCAAGAAATTGATGGAAGAGGTGAACTTGAAGCAGAGAGCAGATTACGAAATAAGACGTGATGGGGCGTTGATGAAGTGCGGTAGGTTTTGTGTACCTAAAGATGAAGCTTTGAGAAACACAATACTGGAGGAAGCACATAGTTCAGCTTATGTGATGCATCCGGGAGGGACAAAGATGTACCGGACATTGAAGAGCCATTATTGGTGGCCAGGAATGAAACGAGAGATAGCAGAGTATGTCTCTAAATGTCTTATCTGTCAGCAGGTGAAGCCTGAACGACAGAAACTAGGAGGACTTCTAAACCCACTCCCAGTACCTGAATGGAAGTGGGAGCATGTAACCATGGATTTCCTTTTTGGACTTCCTCGGACACCGAGCGGTTATGATGGGATTTGGGTGATAGTTGATAGACTTACCAAGACTGCTCGATTTTTACCAGTTAAGGTAACTTTCACCTTGGATAAACTGGCTAAATTGTATGTTGACAGGATTGTATGCCAATACGGAGCCCCAATATCAATTGTGTCAGATAGGGACTCGAGGTTCACTTCCAAGTTTTGGCCGAGCCTTCAAGAGGCCTTAGGAACTAAACTGCACTTCAGTACAGCATTTCATCCACAGACTGATGGTCAGTCAGAAAGGACCATCCAAACCCTCGAAGACATGCTTCGAGCATGCGTGTTGCAGTATAAAGGAAGTTGGGAAACTCATCTATCATTGATGGAGTTTGCATACAATAACAACTATCATTCTAGCATTGGAATGGCACCGTACGAAGCATTGTATGGAAGAAGATGTAGAACCCCTATATGTTGGGGTGAGGTAGGGGAAAGAAAGCTAATAGGGCCAGAGTTAGTCCAAATTACTTCAGAAAATGTTAAATTTATCAGGGAAAGGCTAAAGACAGCACAAGATAGACAAAAGAGTTACGCTGACAAGCGAATGAGAGATTTAGAATTCGAAATCAGAGACAAAGTTTTCTTGAGATTGTCCCCGTGGAAGGGTATTTTACGGTTCGGAAGGAAAGGGAAGCTGAGCCCGAGATATATAGGTCCTTACGAGATTCTGGAACGTGTAGGGCCATCAGCTTACAGATTAGCTTTACCTATAGAGTTGTCTCGGGTACATAATGTTTTCCATGTATCAATGTTGAGGAAATACATTTCTGACCCATCACATGTGCTCAAGGCGGAACCAGTGCAACTTAAGGAGAATCTATCTTATGAGGAAGAACCTCTACAAGTACTGGATCGGAAGGAACAAGTACTTAGGAACAAGACAATACCGTTGGTAAAAGTATTGTGGAGAAATCACGATGTCGAGGAAGCAACCTGGGAGAGCGAAGATCAAATGAAAGAAAAGTACCCACAACTTTTCTCGTACAAATGATGTTGCTGAATTTCGAGGGCGAAATTCCTCTTAAGGGGGTAGTAAATTGTAAGCCCTAAACTCTCTTTTGTTCATATTGTGCTCATATATGATGTTTTGACATATGCAAATTGATATAGGTTGCACTAAACGATGTCGTGGTAGAATTTGGGAATCTCCTAAGTTGTGGATATTAACGTACACAAAGCTTCATAAGGAGACAGGTTACGCATTGGGATAAGCATATTAAAAGTTGAGTTGAAGTAAGTTAAGGTCATGAGCAAGTTGGGTACACATTAGGTGTATGTTGTGTTGAATACAAAAGCTGTAATTTCTAATTAATTTAGTTAAAATTTCTTTACAATTTAGGTGGATTGAAAGGGGCTTAAAGTCTAAAGAGAGAAGGAGGAGCTGACCATTTTAGTTACATTTTCGTTGGAGATTTTTTTGTTATAGTGGAAGGATGAGCTGTCCAACACTTGTGACTGCAGTAGACAGCTGGAAGCTCTAGGAAGTGGATAAACTTAAAACAGTCATATCTCTCAATCCACTTGAGCAAATTCGATGATTCTTGAGCCAAAATCTCAGAAATTGAATGAATATTAGGTCTGGAAAATTTTGTGAGAAAATATGAAGAATAAGGTCATGAAAATGTAAGAAAACCGAGAGGTGTTCCCAGTTTTTCGGCCAGCAGAACAGTGTGAAGAAATCAGTTTCTTTTGAACTCTTGAGGAGGAATTAGAAGCTGAAACTCTGAGGTAAGTAAGCTAAGATGTTGTACTTGAGGTTTATCAAAAAATATTAGGTGGTTGTTTTGCTAAATTTTGAGGAACCCAAGCTGAAAGTTGAACCTGGAATTTAACAGTTTTCGGGTAGCAGAACAGTGTGAAGAAATCAGTTTCTTTTCAACTTTTGAGGAGGAATTAGAAGCTGAAACCTTGAGGTAAGTAAGCTAAGATGTTGTACTTGAGGTTTATCAAATAAAATTTGGTGGTTGTTTTGCTAAATTTTGAGAAACTCATGCTGGAAGTCAAATCTGTAATTTTTGGCTCAAAACAGAGGGGTCTAGAGAGCTTAAGGAAGTTGTGTTCCAATTTGTTATACACTATTGCCAAGTGTGTGCAATTACTATCCTATGAGTTATGTGACTGAGTTAGATCAATTTTTGGGCCAAGTAGCAAAAGGGATTAATGTTATGGAATTCATTTTCAGGGCAAACGAAGATAGGAGAAGCTTATAAGCCTTGGGAGCCTTCCGGTGTTCGTGAGTAATTTTGTTTGAAAACCTATGCGTTGATCTTTATTTATTCAAAAGCTTACTAGTGATGGATATTGAAGCATGCTTAAACTAAGTTATATTCATTTTTCATTGAATTCCTACTAATAAATGTCGGTGTTGAAAGTTAAGCATAATTGTAACTAGTTTGTTACTCCGCGTTCAAGCATGAAACCTAAGTTTGGAAGTAGGGTTTTTCTTGGAAGTACCATGCATTAATCCACTCTAAAACATGTTTGAATTTCTTGAAACTTAAAGTATGATGGTTTGGCTATGTTAAAGAATTTATGCGTTGAGAACACGAAAAATGAGTTTGGTTAATGAGTTCTCTTTTAATCATACGATGAACTACACTTGAAGTTGGAAGCTTGTTTAATGATGAAAGTTTGTGTTTATGTTGAGAACTTGCTGAATGTGATTCCAAAACATGTTTCCTAACTATTTAAAGCATGCCCTCGTATATTATTAACCCCCGGTACTGAAGGACACGGAGAAGGTACTTGGGAGGGAGAAAACTTGACCCCCGATACTGAAGGACAGTGAGAAGGTATTCGGGTGGTAGTTGGTCTGACCCCAATACTGAAGGACATGGAGAAGGTATTAGGGGAGACCAGTGAGCCTAATTGGCATACCACGTGCACGAGAGAGAGGTATTGAAGTTGTTGGTTAGAGAGGACTCTACCATAGCTAGGGTATCATGCTACAAGTTTTCTTTATCATGAGTTTTGATGCATTGATTATCGTGGTGCTTAAAGCCTATAATTTGGCGACATTGTTTAATTACTTTTGATATTTTACCTATGAACGCATAACTTATTAAATAGTCACTCACTGGGCTTCCCAGCTCACGTTTTCAACATGTTTTCTCTCCCCAGGTAGCAAACGAGTTCCCGGTGCTTAGCCTCGACAAGACCTGTTTGCCACCACGCCACTTAGCTCCTTGTATATATACTTCCACCTGTATATAGTTTTGAAATAAAAGCATTCTAGTCGGGGTGTAATACTTAAGTATGTTATGACTTGTTATGAAAACCTAGTATGGAAAAATGATTGCATCTTATTCAGGTGTGCAACTGTGCGCTCAATTTTACTAGTTCATATATGCTTCGTTGTATACAATTTCAGGTTAATGTTAGGTTGGGCAGGGAGTGGCAGTAAGAGGGCTGCTATTCTCTGTCTTCGCATTCCTTCCTAGGATTAGGCAAGTGAGCTGGGAGGGGGTGTGACAAAATCTATCTGACATAAAAGGTTGACAACCTAATCAATTCTATATGAATGATTTGGAATGACTCAGTATATTTTATATGTCCAAAATGAAGATTTCAAGGATAAAATGTTAACTCTATCTCATACATCTCATATTGACAAAATTGTTGTAAGATATTTGATGCATAATTTCTAAGAATGATAATGTATCATTCAAACATGAAGATGTTTTTGTTTAAGAAAGAGTATCCTAAGACACCTCAAATGTTAAGGACAGATGATTAATTATCTATCCTGAGTGAGAGACAATTAATGTATAAATAAGACTTAACATTTAATATATAGTTGGTTAGTATATATCAATTAAACAAATGGTATGACCATTGAGTAGAAAAATAAAAATCTTCTCAAATTATCTAGGGATAATGAGAATTTGTGTATGGAGTAAATATTTGATCTTTACAAGATACACTAGTTCTAATGAAGATTTAGGAAAATCTATGTTAAGATCAATTTTACCCTAAGTGGTGAAGTATGGTAAACAAGTTTAATGTTTTTACTTTTGAAGCAACAAAAGAACTTATATGACTATAATAGTTCCTTAAAGATCTGAAAGGTGTTTCGGATGTGATTTAGTCTATCACTCTTTATTATGATAATAGTGGTACAAAGACTAATATTAAGAAAATTATAAAACACCAATGTATAGGAAATCATATCGAGAGAGAGAAATCATCGTCGTAGTGACCAAGATGACTGTTAATGACAGTTGTTTTGATCTATATAAAAAGACTCTCCAAGCTAAAGTGTGTGAGGGTCAACTAGAATGTCTAGGATTACGAGACATGTCTCATCTTCTCTAGGTCAAGTGGGAGAACATGTTGGGTATTGATAGGACCTATTAAGTCCTATTACATCACACTCATTTCTTGTTAGTTTATTACATCATGCAAACCTTGGCTAAAGATTTACAAGCATTAAGGTATACAAGCATGAATAGTCATAACATAATCAAAATATGAATTAATAACTATAAGAATGAATTCAACGGCTACATCACTCCCCTTGAAATAAATCTAGACACTCATAATCATTAACTCTAGACTGAAATAAAAATCCATAATGTCATATACAAATTAAGAGAAAAGAGAAAACTCTAATGATGTATCCATCCTCGTTCTCAAAGTAATCTCCATGATCACGATCTTTGAATCTCAATTTCCAGCTCCCTAGAGTCTCCTTTGGTCTCCTCCTATGTGTAGAAATCGATTTAGGGTTTAATCCTCTCTAAAAACCAGCCCCCTCAATCGATAAGCAAATTTCCTCTTTATAATATTGAGACAGCGCAACACTGTCCCATAGAATCGCCTAATTTTGGTAAAAATCAAATAGCATCTCAACGCTACGTATATGAAGAAACTTCAGCGTGTGACTCTAGTGTTGCAACGCTACAATACAGCGCTGCAATGTTGTTCATGCAAGATCATGGGCTTGAGTGGCTGCACCTATAGCGTTGAGACGCTATGACTAGCGTTGGGACGCTATGCTCTCAGGTATCCTTGCACAATTCATTCCTTTGCTTCACATGGTTTCTCAATTTATGTTCCATTAGCTCCATATTTGCCATGGTATCTCCAAAATTTCTGATTTCGCTCCAATTGCTTGATAACTGAAATTTCAATAAATAAACTCGTGAAAAACACCGAATAGGCTATAAAGATTAACAAAAGTAAAGCCTAGGAATAATACATTTTGTGTGCTATCAAATACTCCCAAACTTAAGGCTTTTCTAGTCTCAAGCAAAACAGAACAAAGCCACATCCTGATTTCACTAGTGCACAATCATAACTCGACCCTCCAAGATCTAATTAACATATTCAAACAATCAAAAGAAGAAATTAAGCATAACCATTCATTAAGAGATTTAGATTTCATCATATTCATCCCTTATGTGTATGTGTGTGTAACCTTCCCTCTTTTAGTCTTTACTGGCCCAGAACAACTTTATAAAGCCCTCCGTTTGATTTCCCCTACACTAGCCCTAAGTTCCAATTATTAGACCTTTCTACATTCAAGAAAGTAATTACTCACTGAAGAACTTAAAATTTGATTGGGTAACCCCCAAACTTGGCTCTTTTATTATTTTTAAATCAAGGATCCTAACTTTCACACATTCACTATAGGGACCCTTACCTAGAGCACTCACTCAATGACTGGCCTAACTGATCACAGTGGAGGTAATTCTTTTTGTCCCTGATCTTTTTAAGTACAACTTATTGACTCAAACATGCAAAAAAAAAAAAAAAAAAAATCAATATAGGCAACATTCATGCATAAACTCTTGATACAACATTATAAACTATCATGCAGATTGACCATCAAATCAATTCTTAAGCCTATCGAGGTGACATCAAACTTTCAAACAAAATAACCTTGTTCTAAACATTCAAAACTAAAGGAAAGAAGGCTAAGTGCTCAAAAGTTGCAAGGGAATCCAATAAAATTTAAATTTAGCTCAACTCCAGGACATGCTCTCGTATTTCAAAAGATTGCAAAAGAAAATTTCTCTTAATTAGATCACGTCCTAGGCCGTCCTAATCATCAATATGCATAAGGTTCATTAGAAATTTTTTTGAACATGCTCAGGACTCAAACAGTAGTTACAAAGTACTCCCACCCCCAAACTTAAAACATGTATTGTCTTCAATGTATAAAGTATTCAACATGCATAAGGATAAAGAAAAGATGAGGGAGTGAACAATATTGTCCTGATTAAGGGAGATACAATATTTTCATCATCTTAAGGGGGCATGCTGGAAGAATTCGAGCTTTTACAACACAGAACACAGGAAACCAAGTAAAGACACATGACAGAGGACAACGAAAAAGGAAAAAAAAACTAACACAAAAATATTAGAAACTTAGGTTGCCTCATAAGAAGTGCTTTGTTTAACGTCTTTAGCTAGACAGGCTCATGTGTATGATTTAGGGTGGTTGCTTGTCCTTAAACTCACTCTCCTTCACCTTCTCTTTGTTATTTAATACTACATCTAGAGAATCACTCAACACTACCCAATTTTCACAGTAGGATACAAAGAATTTGCCAACTCAACTCTTAGACAAGTACTTACCTCTTCATTTGAACTTTGGGGTTTGAAAATTGAAATTCTACCTTTTCCTCACCCATTTGTAAGGTTAATGTACCTCTGTGCATGCTAATGTTTGCCTTACTAGTGGCTAGGAATGATATTCCCAATATGATTTGGATCTCAGCATCCTCCTCCATGTCCAGTACTATGAAGTCCACAGGGAATATGACACTAGGATGTCCTCCACAACTCCCCTACAGTATGTAATGGACCAGTCAGCTAATTGTAGTGAAATTGTTGTTGGTTTCATTTCCCCTAAACCCAGTTTTCTGAAAACAGAGAGAGGCATCAAATTAATGCTAGCACCCAAATCAGACAAAGCTTTAAAAGAAAATTTTTCAATAGTACATGGAATAGTGAAACTCCCTGGATCTTTCAGTTTCTGAGGTAACTTTCTTTGAATGATTGCACTGCACTCCACAGTAAGATTGACTATCTCATAGGCCTTCAGCTTCTTTTTGTTTGACATGATTTCCTTCATGAACTTCACATAGTTTGGTATTTGTTTCGAAGCATCTGCAAAATGAATATGGATGTGAAGCTGTTTGAAAACATCTATACATTTTTCAATTTGAGAATCAAGCTTTTTCTTTTGAAAGCGTTGTGGATATGGAATATAATTGGGAGCTATAGAGATAGGAGACTTAGCAGATTTCTTAATGATGGGTTCAGGTGCTACTTTTGAAATCTCCTGATCAGGCACTTGTACCTTTTCTGGGATGGAATCTTCAGCTGGCCTTTTCTTTGATTCAGTCAATGCCCTTCCACTTTGCAGGGTGATTGCCTTTCAATTTTCTTTTGGGTTTATCTCAATATCACTAGGAAACTAACCTTTTTGCAGATTGTTCAAGGTAGTGGCTATCTGACTGATTTGTACCTCCATGTTTTTGGTGATTGTACCATGCCCATTGACAATGTTTTCCAACTGGTTAGTTCTGCTCCTTGATTCAGTGATGAATGCCCCCAACATATCTTCAAGGGAAGACTTCTTTTCAGCTTGATAGGAGGTAGATGCATAACATGAAGGAGGCTACAGAACATTCTTATTATTAGCATAGGAAAAATTTTCATGATTTCTCAAACCTGGATGGTAGTGAGACGGAAGATTGTTCTGCATCTGATGTGCCCCATAGTTGAAATTTCTATTGTCGATGTATTGCGCTTGCTCGATGCTAGATTCCCCACTAACTTGAAAGGGTTGAGTTGCTACTATGGAGGCTATTGACTGAAGAGTGCTTGTATCTGCAAGTTTGGATAAAGCATGAGTCAGATATGCGATTTGCAATTTAAGGGTGCTTACCTCATCCAACTCATAAAGACCAGCCACTGTTCGATGATTTGAGTGCTCATTCGGCCACTGAATGACAAAACTTCAACACCTGACTCTGGCGTTGCAACGCTACAATACAACATTCCAACGCTGTTCGTGCAAGATCATGGGCTTGAGTGGCGCGCCTATAGCGTCTCATCGTTATGCTCTTGTGTATCCTTGCCCAACTCATTCCTTTGCTTCACATAGCTTCTCAATTTATGTTCCATTAGCTCCATATTTGCCATGGTATCTCCAAAATTTCTAGCTTTGCTCCAATTGCTCGATAACTAAAATTTTAATAAATAAAATCGTCAAAAACACTGAATAGGCTATCAAGAATAAGCCTAGGAATATCACATTTTGTGTGCTATCACCAACCTAGATTAGTTCAACCGTCTAGACTAATCCCTAGAACTTAATGTGGCTCATTCGAGGAATATGTAACGCTATCATGCCTAGCTCTCATCGAGTCAGTCTAGGATCTAATTGATGCTTTGTTGATTAGATTGTTTTAAGGGACCATTAGGAGCTTTTTCGGTTTTTCCATTAAATTTGGTCGATTACATGAAATTTGAAATTGTATGTGATACTTGTGATTGGCGTTGCACAATTTAATCCCGACATGACTTCCAATTGGTGTCTAGTTTGTCTGAACTTATCTCTTTCTTTCTTTTACTTTTTATGCCTTTAATTTCCTTGCAATTTACTTTAAGCATCCAACCCCATTCCCACCGTTACGTTCGATAATTCAAATCGATTAGAAATTAGTATATCGATTCCCTGTGGTACGACCCATCTAACTAATAGTACAAATATTAGGTGGTTCGGTTTTATAAATATTATTTGATAGAGTGTGATGCGCTCGTTGACCAAATTGGTACCGTTGTTGGGGAATCGTCGTATACTTTTGTTTTTTGTTTTGGGTTCCTAACCTTTCTCTCTTGTTTTTTTATGAACACTCGTTCCTCACAGGAGCAACTTGGACTTCAATATTTTCTTGAGATTTCAAGAGAAGAGAGGTGCTTGAGAATAGAATCAAGAGAGGAGGAAAGAGAGCTGAGCAAAGACATCCATCCCATCACTAAAGAGGAAGTTAGAGAAGAAGTCATGGCGGAGCACACCTTCAAGCAACTCGCCGCACTAAATCTAAAATCAATGGCCGCTGTGTATTACATATCCGGAAACACATGTCACTTTGAATTAAAACTTGGTTTAATTCTTCTTTTTCTTCTTTTTCATGGTAGCACAAGTGAAGTGAAAGAGTTAATATTAAGAATGCGGAAGCAATTTTGGATCTTAAGCACTCTAATTTGATCAATTTTATCAAACAAAAAACATGCTCAAAACTGGAAAAACAGAGAATAAGAACACAAACCTTTGTAGCTCAAAATTCTCTTAATCCGTGGGCTCTCTTTGAACACAAACCAGTTGTGGACCTCCTCTAGAGTCTTCCCTACTATCCTCAGGCCTTGGAACAGATTGTGGGATCTTTGATTGAGAGAATTTGGGAGAAGAATGAGTAAAGGTTTAAAACCAAGAGCTAGAGAATTTTCTTCAGAAATCATTCTTCTTTCCCATTGTGTTACGTCTCTATATATAGAAAACCACAAGCTTAATGAACAAGCTTCTATTTTTACTTAGTGAAGAAGCCAACACATAGAAGATAAGCTTAAACAAGAAGCTTGTTCATTAAGTAATGAATTTGGTCCATATTTCATTTCCAAATGAATTTGAATTCTCTTTTAATTTTAATTCAAAATTAATATAAAATTAACTTTAAATTAAAATCAATTTATAATTAATTAAACAATTTAATTAATTTTAAATAAATATTTAATTTAATATCAAATATCAAATTAAATAATTGGACCAATCCCAATTTCTCAAAACGAACGTTCGAACATGAATCCCTATTCATGTTTTAAACCGAACCAATATTTAAATCATATTTAAATATTTCCAACTCTTCTTTATCATAGTTTAATTCATAATTAAGCTATGAAACATTAAGTATATCGCATATAATTAACTTTTTCTCCCAAATTCGAATTTGAACAATTCAAATTCTTTTCTCTAAAATTGTTACAAGGCTTAGTCCGAGCTAGTAAGGAGAACCTAATGGACCTACAGATCATGAGCTCCAACGATACGAGATTAACCGGCCAAACTCTTTAGCCTAGCTAATCAACATTCGTTAACCACCGGGACACTCCACTAAAGCCCAGTGGCTGCACTCTCCTCACTGTAGATATATTTTTGTCCACTCGATATAACCATGATTAGTAAGTCGATCCTTCACAGGTTGTTCGTAATTATAGCTGGGTCAAATAAACCGTTTTACCCCTGTAATTACTTCTTGTTCCTTAAGTCCCACTGATCCTCTAATGAACAATTTGGTTTGTGGTCCAACCAACAAACCGTATCCCTCTCGGGCCAACGAGAGGGTGGGTCCATTGTTCAAGACCCGGAGTCAGTACTTAAGGGAATAACCTCTCTACTAAACCTTAAAGTGGGTAGGAGTGAATTCCATCTCGCATGACTATGTTCCCAACTATCTACCTGGTCTTATCCCTAAAATGGGAGGCTTATTGAGTCGGTGATCTCGGGCCACTCTCACCCATGCAAATCTAAGGATAATCCCGAATAAATAGGAGTTCATAGCACGCTCAGGATTAAGATCGAGTTACCTAGGTCATCGTATGAATATAGTCAGTTAAGACAGTAAATGGAGTTATAAAGTGTAAGTGACTATTTTGCGGTCCAGTCTTATGCAAACTCATTGCATAGGATGCCCCCACTTTCATGTCTCCACATGAACGATTCAGGATCACCACGTTAGTACTATACAAAGTGGGCCGCGTCCATAGTGTCTCCAGGATAAGGTACCCAGCCCTATCCCTATACTATAGACCGTTCTGGCTATAACTCGAACTTGATCCACTTTGATGTCATACATAAAGTTCAAGTATACATACTATAGCCAAGGGTACTTAGTTCATTGGATTTGGGTTATAGAATACACAATTCACTTTACACAATTCAATAACACATTTACTGAATAAACCTCAATAACATCTTTATAGGAAAATAGAATATACATTCAGTTTACAAAACCACGAGTTTTAGGACATAAAACCCAACATGAAGATGTTCACAAGCACCTGAAAGAATTCCATATAATTTGCTCGGGCATGAAACCGAATGGAGTAAAGAAGGAGCAGATTAACTTGAGGGAGTTTTTATTTTCTTTAAAGGATCAAACAAAGGACTATTTGTATTATTTTCTACTTGGGATGATAACAACGTAGAATGAAATGAAGAGGCTATTTCTTGAGAACTATTTTCCAGCCTCGAGAGCGATGAATTTGAGGAAAGATATTTATGGAATCATGCAGATGACTGGAGAGACACTCTATAAATATTGGGAGCGGTTCAAACAGTTGTGCGCAAGCTTGCCACATCACCATATCTCAGACCAGTTGCTGATTCAATATTTTTACGAATGACTCCAATCCACCAACCGTAGCATGGTTGACACTGCAACCAAAGGAACCTCTGTGAAAAAAACCCTAATAGAGGGAAAGTAGTTGATTTCAAATATGGCTAAGAACCCTCAACAATTTGGGACAATAGGACCTGCACCATCTGGAGGACTAGCATAATTGAAAGAGGTTAGTAATATAAAATCTTAAATTAATGAACTAACTACTCTTGTTAAACAAATGGTTGTTGGTCAAGTGAATATGATGAAGGTGTGTGGCCTGTGCTCAATTGTGGGCCATACCAATGACGCATGTCCCATATTATAAAAAAGGAGCGTTGCCTAAAGTGAATGCTATAGGAGGGTATGCAAGCAACAATCATCAAAACCAGAGGAAGTATGACCCTTATAGCAACACATACAATCCTAGATGGTGCAACCACCCAAACTTCAGCTACAATCAAAATCAAAATCATAATTTTCAGAGACCCCTGCAGCAGTCTTCAGCTCAGGCTTCCAGTTTAGGTATGCCTCTTGAGGATATTGTGAAAAGTTTGGCTGACAATACTTTTAAATTGACTAAGGACACGATCTAGTTCCAAAAGGAGACCCGTGCGAACATGCAAAATTTGGGAAACTAGATTACGCAACTTGCCACTACAGTCAGCAAGTTAGAGGCAAACCAAAGTTCGGAGAAGCTGCCTGCACAACCTGATGTGCGGAGGAAGGAGAATGTAAGCACCATTATGCTGCTTGGTGGCAAGGAGATTGGTTTTGAGAAGAATTTTGAGAAGAAGGAGAAAGATCCCACCCCCAAGCCTACGAGAGGTATTGTATTTGATCCACCTTTGGGTTTAAATACTTACGTTCCTCGAGCACCTTTTCCATCCAAATTGGTTCCTAGTAAGGAAGAGAAAGCTGAAAAAGAAGAGGAGTAGGAGAAGGACGTGCTTGAGCTCTTCACTAAGGTGGAGGTGAATATCCCACCTCTTGATGCGGTAAAGAAGATTCCAAAGTTTGCACGATTTTTGAAGAAGTGGTGCATTGTCAAAAGAGCCTTGAGAAGTAAAGGTAGGAAGAAGGTAAATGTTTATGCAATGAGTTTACATCATTGCCTGAGAAATGCTTTGACCTTTGCATGTTCACATTACCATGCATTATTGGAGATAGACAAATAAAACATACCATGTTAGACCTAGGTGCATCAATCAACGTTATGTCTTTGTCTGTCTATAAAAAGCTAAATCTGAATGAATTGCATCAAAATAGCATTTGTATTCAATTAGAAAATAGATCTATTGTGAAACCCTTGGGGATTTGTGAGAATGTTCTTGCAAAAGTGAATGATTTTTTGTTTCCTACTGATTTCTATGTTCTTGACATGGGTGATAGACTTGTTATGCATCTGCATCCATTGTTTTAGGTAGGTCTTTTATGAAAACAGCCAAAACAAAAATTAATGTTGATGGGGGAATTATCTCTATTGTTTTTAATGGGAGGATGATTGAATTTAAGGTCTATGAGGATACTGATTCTGCTGTTGTTATGAATTCTTTGTGTGATATTGATGATCTTGGTCTAGAGGATTTGTATACAGGTGAATTTAGTTTGTTGGAGATGGGAGCTGACTTGAGTTTGAAGGAGCCAAGCTAATTAAGTGCCACACGGTCCGTCAAGTAATCAAGTTAAAAATTTACACTTCTCAAGTAGTCAAGCGTTGAACAATTACTTGCTTTCTTATTTGTTTTCTGTTTTTGGTTTTTTCATTGTTTGTTAGCTTAGTCTGCTGTTGATTGTGTAGGATGTGATGAACTAATTTGGAGAAAGTTGATCATATTTTGGAGAATGTTTGACCCACACCCAACTACGTGCTAGATTTTTAGGGAAGTTTTAGTTCCCTTATTTGTCCTTGTGCTTTATAGTAGATATATATTGAGAACAATGTATGATTTAGGTTAAGGGTGGAGGTCTATGACTAATTTGAGATTTAATTGACTGTTTAGCATATTGATTGAGTTTTGAGCACCTGAGCGTCAGACTTTTGATTGAAATGTTAAGCATGATGTTCCTTATGGAATTTTTGATTGATTGTGTGAAACATGTGCTTTTACTGAAAATTTTTGAAAATTTGTTAGATTTTTTAGCTTTATTTGAATGGATGAAGTTGATGTATGTGGCATGATTAGGACAGTCTATGAGATGCTTTCCATAATTGTGTTATTTGTAAATTGATGAAGCATGAAGCATGTGGTCTTGATGTGAGCAGATTTAAAGATTTTTCCTTGATTTTGAATAAAGATGTTGATGTTTGTTTGCCTAACCGCCCTGGCTGCATGCGTACTGAGTGTGCTATTAGTGAATCTATCTTTTAAGCGAATTGATTGAGTGAGGGTGTTCAGAGAGTACTAAATATGGAGCATGTACTAGATAACTTCCTTGAGAATAGTGTTTTTTTTACCTGTCATAATGCCCTGCTTAATAATAATTTAACTTTAGACAAAAATGAATTTGGGAATTTAATTTTGAATGTTTTACCTGAGATGAGTGTTGAGCATGAATCTGTCGTGCCTCCTTGTTCGAGTTCTGTCCTGGACGGGAATCATGAGGAGATGATTGGTTTAGGTGCTTAAGATTTTTCTATCGCCTCTTCTGTTAATCATGATTCTTTTTCCCCACGTTTGAGTAATTCTTTTTCTAATTCTATGGGAGATTGCATCTCTATCCTTCAGAATGCAGGTAAGAGGAAGTATGTTAATTTCTTTATATTTGAGCCATCTTGAAAGAAGTGCATTGGAAACATCGAGCTAATGACGTTAAACAAACGCTTCTTGGAGGCAACCCAAGGGTTATTTCAGTTGTTAATTGTAGCTTTGTATTTGTTTCTATTTTTAGTTGAATAAATAACCCTTATCTATTTTGCAGCTCCCTTTAGTGTTGGATTCGATCATGCTCATCAGAGGAGGTCTCTTCAATTCAGGAAAGTATTGTTAACCCTTTATCTTTTATTTGTCATTTTTGCATGTTAATTGTTTATTTAAACATTGAGGACAATGTTTGATTTAGGTGTGGGGAGAATGGGTTAGGTTGTTATGGAGATGTTAAATTATGAGAATTTGGGCTTAAATTGAAAATTTTTGTTGTTGAGAATGTGTGTCGTAGGGTTGTTTTAAAATGTTGCATGCTGAAGTAATTATGAGATTCTATGATTTGTGCTCTTTAGTGGATTGTTTTTGCATATATATTGTGGAATCTGAAGCATGATAAAATTTGAGTAAACTTAAAATTTTTGCTTTAAATTCTTTGCATATGTTGAGCACGTAGCCTAGTTTTGATAAGTTGAGCATTTAGAGGAGCTTTATGTTTTCTAGAAGTTTTTGTCACTCCGATAGGCTTAAGGCATGGTTTGTAAGTGAACTTGCAAGTTAGTTTGTAATGTTAAGCTTACGGGTGAGGAAAAAATGTCAAATTACCTACGAAAAGAAGAAAAATTGAGCTCAGAATTTTTTTTTTTTTATAATGAGAGTGAAAAAGAAAAGTTTTTTTATGAGCTTTAAGGGGCTGTTTGGGGCAAGGGTTATAGTAACCTGTATTATAATAACCTGTGGAGTACTCTGCACCCCAAACACAGACTATTATAACCCTAGACTAAACAACTTTGCATTTTAAATAATATTATATTATTTCACAGACTATTATAACCCACAGACTATTATAATCCATGTTATTATAATCTACTCAGTGCCCCAAACAGCCCCTAAGTGTTTAGGGGTAAAAAGAGTTACCTCTATTGTGATCAGTTAGGCCATCCATCGAGCGAGTGCCCTAGATAAGGGTCCCTGCGATAGTTGTGTGAAGGCCAGTGTCCCTGATTATGGTAAAAAGAAATTGTGGGGGAGTGCTACCCCGTAGTGAGTTCAGGCACCTAGCTTTTTATTACTTTCTTGACTATGAAGGAGCTGAATTGAGTCCTTTGAGCCATTGCAGGGAGAATATGAATGGAGGAATGCATAAAATTACTCTGAATTAGTAAATGAGTCATGCTACGCACACACACAAGCAAAGAGTTAAGAGTTTCTTTTAAATTGCTTGTGATTTAGGCATGTTCTCATTCCATTGTTCTTGTTCATAATTCCACTTTTGAGTACATTGAGAATGAAGTCATCTATTGCATGAAAATTTTCGAAGCATTTATCTTCTTAGTGGGAGTTTGATTTTGTTTTGCTTGGGACCAGCAAAAGCTTAAGTGTGGGAGTATTTGATAGCACTAATTTAGTGCTATATTTATGCCTTAATTTAGCTATTTTTATGCTAGAAATGTGAGCTTCCACATTGATTATTTGTTAATTTCAGGAATCTGAGCAATTGGGAGTGAAAATGTGAATTTTGGAGCATTATGAATATGGAGCTATTTTAGAGCATTTATAGAAGCTAAGGAGAAGAAAGATGAAGTGCAAGCTATTGGGGCTGAGAGGATGGCTTTGCAACCCTTGAAATAGCGTTGCAACGCCACAAATTGGTGTGCAAACCCGAGAGCTAGCATTACAATGCTGCCCTATGGCGTTGCAGCGCTAGAAAGGCACTGGGATGTGGAGTTCTATCTGAAACATTGCAACGCTACGCTGTAGCTGTGCAATTGAAGAAACGCTGTCATTTTAGATAGGGTTGCAACGTTGTTCGTAGCATTGCAATGTTGTCGTGATGCACCCCTTTATATTCATCATTTTCTTTCAAAATTAGGAAAGACCATTTAGAGTTTTAGACCCCATTTTCGATTCCCTACCCTTTTGGGACCTGTAAATGCTGATTGGAGGTGTTTGAGAGAAAATCTCGAGGCTCGAAAGTGCGGATTTCAAGGTGAAAGTCAGAATTTCAGCGTCAACGGGTCTTGTATCAGTTTCTTTCCCTCTTTGCATATATCTATTTGATGTATTACAGAAGGTTTGCTCTATTTAAGGACAATGTTGGGCTAATTTTTATTTAGAGGATTAGAGCATGTTTAGGTTTGCTTTTATGTTGTAATTAAAACTTTAGCCGTTTAATTTACTTGTTATATTTCATTTAGTTGGATTGTGCTTAATGCTCCTTATTAATTGGCCGTCAATAAGCTGAATTAGTCCTAAATTGAGCTCGACAAAGGATGTTTAGGGTAGACTTAGTCCAATTAATGCCTCTAGATTGCCGAAGTGACATTGGAACAACAATCGAAGGGCGAGGCTTAATATGAGCGAGCTTAATCTTAATTAGCTAATCAATTAACACTAAGGACACTTACGTAAGAGATTAGTTAATCGTGTTCGAATGAGACTGACAGGAGATTTCAACCGGTTTAGCTCTAGGTCTATGAAATTGGCAAGGCGTAATTAAATGGCGAGTTAAAATTCACATAAAGGCAACCTAGGAGTTCTTGATTACCCTAAATTCCCCTCAATTGGTATCTCCCAATCTTTTAATTGCTTTATAGTTCAATTTATTTTTCCAAGCACCTTTCGTTAGCTATTTTCCCTAAATAATTCCAATTTCGAATATTCTCGGTAGTTAATTAGCTAAAAAAAACTTCAATCTTGCTTCCCTTGGGGCACGATACTCTGTACTCTTGTGCCATTTTATTATTACTTCGATCACATGCGCTTGTGTGCTTTACACCGATCAAGGACCTATTAAGTCCTATTATATCACACTTATTTCTTGATAGTTTATTAGGATTTTATGAGTTTTATTGGCTAGTTTGTAGGTTCTTGAGCAGTTGACACAATTTGGAGCGTTTACATGTGTTTAGGATTAATTTGGAGCAAACTAAAGGTCATTCGAGCGCTCAAGCAAAGTTTAGAAGCCAAATGACCAAAACTACCTCTGGGGAAGCATTTAAACTCCATAAAAATGCTGCAAAGACGCTGAAAGACAAAATGTGCAGTTTTAGGACAGCGTCGAGACGTTGTCCATAGCATCGAGCAGACCCCTGGTGATGTTGCGGAGAGCCATTGTAACAATGTGTAGCGTCGAGGTGCTACTTCGAGGACTATAAATAGAATGTTTGCCATTTTAGAGCAAGCATCTCATACAACCACCTGCCATTTTCTCTCTTTTCAAGCTCTCCATTACTGTTTTTACATATTTTAGCTATTTTAGGATAGATTTAAGACATTCTACGGGTTTGGTGTTCAAGATTTTGACGTCCGGCTTAGTAAAAATGCCAATTCAAGGAGATCGTCGGGATTTTACATTTTAATGCCACGAGGTTCTGAATATTATTGTATCAATTTTAGATTTTAATTTATCTTTTATCTCTTTGTGTTTATTCTTAAGCATGCTCGTAGGTAGATTGACAACCTATATGCGTTGAATGTGTTTAACCATGCTATGTGTGATTCTTTAGATGGTTAATTACCAAGAGAGCGCGCTTAATTTTAGTAACAAAGAGCTGAAGCATTGATGAGTTTGTGTTTACCATGGACCATATTTTGCATGTTAGGTTCTAAGAATTAAAGAACAGTAAAATTGGTTTAGGCCGACCAACCTATATCCATTCAATTATCTCGACTAATCCTTAGAACATAATGTGGCTAATTTGAGGAGTATGGAACACTATCATGCCCAACTCTCATCGGGTCAGTCTAGGATCTAATTGATGTTTGGTTGATTAGATTGTTTCAAGGGACCATTAGGGACTTTATCGGCTTTTTCGACAAAGCCGGTTGAGTACATTAAATTTGAAATTGTATGCGATACCTATGATTGACGTTACACAATTTAGCCCTGACGTGACCTCAGATTGGTGCCTGGATTGTCTGGATTTATCCCTTACTTTCATTTACTTTTATGCCTTTAGTTTCCTTTCAAATTACTTTAAGCATCAAACCCCCCCGTTACGTTCAATAACTCAAAGCGATTAGAAATTAGTATCTCTATTCCCTGTGGTACGACCCGATCACCAAATAATACTACAAATATTAGCGTGGTTCGGTTTTATAAATATTATTTAATTGAGTGTGATGAGCTCATTGACCAGGTATAGAGTATGCGCTAGGATACATGTCTCGTTGGCTTTAGTGCAAGTAGTAGATTGTTGGGATTTATACCCTAAAGTCTTGTAATTAATGATTTATTATTTAATAAATAATAGTAATTTTGATTATTTTATTTGCAATATAACATTATCCATTATTTAAAAAACTGAAGGTTATTAGTGTAATCTTGAACAGTATGTGGTTGACTTACAAGATGATCATGTTCAAGAAATAACCTAAAGTGTCTATAGTATATGGATAAGATTAAGTACCTTATCCTAGTAACAATACTGATACAACCCACTTTGTAATGGTTACAAATTATTTGATCCAAATCGTTCATGTGAATACTTGTGAGTGGGGGTATCTTATACAATGAGTTTGTATAAGACTAGACCACGAAATGTTTAATCTTTCTTTATAAATCCATTAATTGAAAAGATTTATAATTCATAGGATGATCATATGCGACTCGATCGTAATCTTAAGTGAGTTATGAACTCCTGCCTGTGAGGGTTTGTCCTTTGATTTTCATGAATGAGAGTGGCTTTTATAGTCGATTCAATTAGCCTACCATTTTAAATATTTGACCAAAAAGGGAGTTGGAGACATAATTTCACAAGATGGAATTCACCCATTCCCATATAGAGTAAGTAGATGAGTAGTTCTCTTAAGTGTTAATTTTGGGACTTGTACAATGGGGCCCCACCCTCTCACTGGCCCGAGAGAGACTTAATGTATGATTGGATCGTAAATAAATTGTTCATTAGCGGATCAGTGGTACTTAAGGTATAAGAGGTAATTACAGGGGTAAAATAGATTTTTGACCAAACTGTAACTACGAACAACTCGTGAAGGATCGACTTGCATGTAATGGTTATATCCATGGACACAACTTGTCCTACAGTGCACAAGAGTGCAACTCTAGGTCTATAGTGGATGACTTAGAGTTAATGAATGAAAATGTAATGCTCCGCATTCTCGGGTATAAGTAATTTTTGAATTTATTTTGTTCACTTTGGATTGGTTGTATTGCTTGGGTTCAATTTGGAGAATTAAAATGCAGTGGGACACTTAAGTTAATTAAAAATATGAATTATTGGATGAGAGCTGGTTTTAGTTAAATCTTAATTCCATGAATTTGGAGGTTTAATTTTCCTTTTGGTTTTTAATTTAGAAATTGAGGGCACCCTTGTCCTCTAGGAATTCTCCTAAGCTTAAAGAGATTTTCGGGATTTAGTTTAGGTTTTAGAAAGCTCTAGTTTTTTTTCCCTTTTATTTACTAGAGTTTTTTTAAGGGAGTTGAAGTAAAGTAAAAAGAAAAGCAAAAAGAGGGAAAAGCCCTAACTTTAACTTCTCATCTTTTCTCCCTCTCACGTGCATCCCAGCCAACAAAATCCTCCCCTCTTGTTTAGCCTCTGACCTCTGACGTTTCCCTTCTCCAATAATGGCACAACCACGAGCTTCCACCTCCAATGTTTGCGTTTTAGTGGCGGTGGCAGCCGACTCTTCTGGCATGGGTATTCAAACAATGATGTGAGCATCTCAAGAATTTTCTCCTTCGACGGCTTAAGTCACCCACGAACGCAGCTCCAGGCGATATGAACTTTGATTGGCAGAACACCCAAGGCGCAATTTAGGCTTGCTAATGGATATCGGAGTCTCATTCCTAACAACCCACACATTTTTTGCATGTTTCGACTGTAGCTCTTCCTTTTCCAGGACGCCAGGCCTACAATGGTGTTGTACGGGGCATTCTGACGCTGACCCACGTGTTCTCTAACCTCAAAACAGAGAACCTACGACCCTACGACTTTCGTTCTATAATTTTCGAACACAATTAACAAGGATTCGAACCCTATGGTTAAGAATTAGTGGTTTCGAATACTTTCGGCAATGTCCCACAACCCGAGTAGGCTCAAATTAGTTTACCCAAAGTCTAAAGTGTTTTGATTTGCAAAGTTGAACCTTGTCGAACATAATTCAACAAGCATTTGAGCCATTTGGTGTAGTTCGGTAAGTTTTGGCACACTTGTAGACCCTTTCAAACTTGATTAAATTAGTTTAGATTTGTCTCTAAACCTTAGATGCTCTTTGTTTGTAGCTTCAGACCCATTTGAACACCTTTGAGAAAGACCCAAGTTGTTTTGGTAAAAATTAGGTGGTAAAGCTTCGTTTAGACTCTTTCTAAATGTGTTCTAAGTGCTGTAATTTGGTTTCAAACCAATTCGAACTCAATTGACCAACTTTCCAACAAGAACTAAAGTTTTTTTCGGTGAGTTTAAGGTACTAAAGTGTTGTTCATGCCTTTGCGAACTCAAATAAAGTATCGTAGAATTGTCCTTAACACTTGGAAACTCTTATTTGTAGATTCAAACTAATTTTGGAATCCTTCGAACATTAGGTAGCAAGGTTTTTGAGTTGTGTGGTGGCGATCAGTAGGTAATAGCCTTTTTTAAAACTTGTCTAGGTTTGATTTAAGTGATTTATAATAACCTCTAATCTTGGAAACTCTCTAGTTGTAGTTCGAAAAGTGTTCAAATTAAGAGTTTAGGTTGTTCTGGATAATTTCTGAAGGAATGAACGTTTCATCCTGCAGTGGAAGCATTGGACCGCCTTTGATTTATTTAGAATTAAACAAAAAAAATTAAGCAAACTTACTTCGAGTAAATATGAAGATATTTCTGGCAGGTCTTTATCTCCTCCACAAAATCTTCCTGGCTATGACTCGAACACATGACCAAGGCTTGTGGAAGCCTCTTGAAAGAAAATCTACAAGGGATTGGAGAGGAAGAGGCGATCTAGAGAGAATTCTCTAATTCTCTATTGAAGAGATGTGTGTTATATCTAATGGCTCAACCTAAGGGTCCTATTTATAGAGACCAAGGGCCAATCTTTGTCATAATTAAAATATTATATTTTAATATATAATATATTAAAATATATCTTATACTTATTTGAATCTCATTCAAATCTCCTACGATATTTATTTATTTGAATCTTATTCAAATTTTATAAATATATTTTCTTCAATGTATCTAATATACATTAATTATTTTAATATTTAATGCATCAAATACAATAAATATATTTTTCTCTTTTATATTTAATATATATAATATATTAAATATTAATTTGAACATTTCAAAATTTTCTTTCAACTAAATTGATCATTTAGTGTTACTATGAGCTAGCAAATGGACCATATGGACCTACAAGTTATAAGCTCCAATGATACAAAATTAATTAATTAAACTCTTTAATTAATTAATTTTCATTTATTAACTATAGGTCACTCCACTATAAACCTGGAGTTGCACTCTTATGCATTGTAGGACAAGTTGTGTCCATGGATATAACCATTATATGCAAGTCGATCCTTCACGAGTTGTTCGTAATTACAGCTGGATCAAAAATTCGTTTTACCCCTGTAATTACATCTTGTACCTTAAGTACCACTGACCCTCTAATGAACAATTTGTTTATGATCCAACCATAAACTAAGTCCCTTTCGGGCCAGTTAGAGGGTGGGGCCCCATTGTTCAAGTCCCGAAATCAATACTTAAGAGAACTACTCATCTACTTACCCTATATGGGAAATAAGTGGATTTCATCTTGTGAGATTAGGTTCCAGGCTCCCTATTTGGTCAAGTCATCAAAATGGTAGGCATATTATATCGGCTACAAAAGCCACTCTCACCCATGCAAATCAAAGGACAAGCCCTCACAGGCAGGAGTTCATAACTCACTAAGGATTAAGATCGAGTAGCATATGATCATCCTGATGAAATATTAATTTTCTCAATTAATGGATTTATAAAGAGAGATTAAATATTTCGTGGTCCAGTCTTATACAAACTCATTGTATAAGATACCCCTACTCACATGTCTCCACATGAACAATTTGGATCAAATCATTTGTAACTATTACAAAGTAGGCCGTATCAATAGTGTTACCAGGATAAGGCACCAAACCTTATCCATATACTATGACTCTTTAGGTTATTTCTTGAACATGATCCTCCCATATGTCAACCACATATTGTTCAAGATTACACTAATAACCTTGGTTTTTTCATATAATGGATACTATTATATTACAAATAAATTAATAAAAATTTATTATTAGTTATTAAATAAATCATTAATTACGAGACTTTAGGACATAAATTCCAACAATATCACCCTTCCTGAACACTCTTTTGAATTTGATTAAGGATTTCGAATGAAGTTCTTACTTCTCAACCTCATCTTCCTTTTTTAGAAACCTTATTAGTTTGCCTTAGGAGCTCTTTAGGAAGTTTTGTAAGTAGAATTCTATCTGATGAGTCTGTTTGAATTTGTAAGGCATGTTTTATGTTTTCTTAGGATGCTATTATGCGATCTATGTATCTCTCCATGAGCTATTATAAGTTATATGTTCTGATATGTGCGAGTTGTTGTGATGTTAAGTTATGTACCCTTGTGGTTTGGAGAATGATGAATGTTGAGACTGCTTGTGATCGTATGATGTTATGATGTTTGTGTTGAAAGCATGATCTTGTGGATATTGGGTTGGAAGCATGGTCTAGAAAGCTTGTTTATGATTGTATTTTGGATTTTTGTGAGCCTAGTTAGTGGAGGTCAGAGGACCTTGAGTTCTTGATAAAGGAGGATGATAGGGTCTCGGGTATAAATGGTCGAGGACTAGCAATTAGATAAAAGGAAGTGAGATGGGTATTAGGCCCTCGGGTATAAATGATCGAGGGCTGGTATTGTTTAAAAAAAGTAAGTGAATATCAAGGCCTCGAGTATAAATGGTCGAGGGTGATATGTCACTATTGGGTGTCGAGGCCTCGAGTATAAAGGGTCGAGGGTTGACATGCCAATAGTGGATAAAGAGGAGCATCAAGGCCTTAGGTATAAACGGTCAAGGGTCAGAATGAGTCTTGAGGCAAGTATTGAGGCCTTGGGTATAAATAGTCGAGGGTCAATACATTGCTAGTCATTGAGGCCTTGGGTATAAATGGTAAAGGGTCGAATGTCGAGCTCTGTAAAGAAGCGTTGATGCCCTAGTATAAATTTTTAGGGGTAAATACAACTCGAAGGGTCAGTCTTGGAGAGTTTTTATAAAGGCTAAATATGAGTGTTGAGTGAGCTCGTGGAGCTTGAGTGGAATTTAGTGTGTCTTGCATGATGTGGGAATTCATGTGTTGGGCAATCCTTGTGTTTTACTTGTTTATGTATGTTGAATATGTTGCTTGCATTATTCAGAGCATGTTGGATCCGTTTTAAAAGCATGTTGTTTGCCTTGTTTGATGCTTGGTGGCCCACCATGTGTGAGCTACATATTGAGTATGTGTTATTTACTAACACACCACCAGGTTTGGTAGGTGATGGAAATCTCTTTGAGCTTGGTGATGAGCGAGAGAATGGGTGATGGAAAAGATCATTTGCTTAGATAGTTTACTTATTTTAGTAATTGGTTTTTTGTTGGTTTTAGTTGTGATCAAACTGTTGTAGATTGCTCTTGTTATCATTTGGTTTGATGTTAAGCAAAATTTAGTATTAGGTTGAAGATTACTTGCTTTAGCACATTGACATTTGAGTTATAAAATTGTTTGGAAGTCTAGCATGTTCTTAGAAGTTGTTAAAGTGAATGAGTTTTAGTTGTTCTCTTTTCTTGAATAAAGAGTAAGGTCTTAGTTTGTTTTATACATCTTTATGTTGCTATTGAGTGCATTATCAAGTAGTGCTTGATGCGAGGCCTGACTCTTTCTTGTGTTGAGAGTTTCAGAATATTATGTTGTGATCAATTGAAGTGGAGTTGAGTTGACTGGTTATATGGTTATAGAAGTATTGTTTTCTTGTCTAACAAGTGCTATGAAAATTTTTGGGTAGCTTGTAGTTAGATCGTTATGCTGCCAAAATTTTCAGAGCATAACGGTTGTGAGTTTAGTGACATTCTCTAAGTTAGGTCAAAATTTGTAGGCATGAAAGAAAATTAATTGATTAAAGATTTAATTAATTAATTTTGTATCATTGGAGCTTATATATGTAGGTCCATAAGGTCCACTTGCTAGCTTATAGTAACACTAAATGATCACTTTAGTTGAAAGAAAAATTTGAAGTGTTCAAATTAGTATTTAATATATTAGATATATTAAATATAAAAGAAGAAAATATATTTATTGTATTTGATACATTAAATATTAAAATATAATAATTTAATTATGGCCAAGATTTGCCTTAGGTCTTTATAAATTGGATCCTTGGGTTGAGCCACGAGACACATCCTCTCCTCTATAGAGAATTGAAGAAATTTCTCTAGACCTCTTTCTCTCCAATCTCTTGTGGATTTTCATTCAAAAGACTCCTACAAGCCTTGATCTTGTGTTCAAGTCATAGCAAGAAAGACTTTGTGGAAGCCTTAGAAATTCAACATCGTTGGAATTGGAGCAAGAAGATTAAATACCACAAGAAATATCTCCATATATTTCAATGTAAGTTTGCTTACCCTTGTATATTTATGTTTAATTCTAAATAAATCAAAGACGATCCAATGTTTCCACTGCGGATGAAGTGTTCATTCCTATCAACAGCTTTGAGAAAAACAATTTCTGATTATGAACATCTGGATCAATACAATGAGAACGAAACACATAATTTTCTTTCTTCAACACATTAGGGTTGCCATTTAAATGCATGATTTCTTTTGTATTTGTATTTTCAAATTAATCATAACTCTCACATGTGTTGATTGAGATTAAGGGCCAAAAAAATATATGTTGATTGAGGGTTAAGAGAAGTGAGGGATTGAAGAATTGAAGGTTGTGCAAGAGGGAAGAGGCTGGAGAATATTGCACGGTGAGAGGAAGATCGAGGGTTTGAGGGAAGTGAATGGCCGAATAAAGCAAAAGAGACGCGAGAGGTTTTCTTCCGTAACGCGTTCTAGAGATTTGCAATTTTTTTATTCAATGCTTTTTTTAAATGAGTGTGCTTTTATTTTTAATAGTAGTGACCGACATTATAGCTTTAATTTTTCTTTTTATTTTTCATGTGTTTTTCTCTCTTGTTTGTCATTATTTCTAAGCACGAATTTTTTAGACTGTCATTAAAAGTCACTTTTATTGTAGTGATCGATTTTGTTGTTGTTCTTGTTAAATAGAAAAATATGTCCTTATTTATAATAAATGAAAAGACACAAAGAAAAGATGCAACCCATGGCTATTCTAGTCTAAAATCAACCCCCACCCTTTCAAATCCATACATGAACCTTCTTAAATTTAAGTACATGAATTTAATAGATTCATAATGCATTAAAGATGTGATTGAATCTGGAATTTTAGATTTATTATGCTTATTGGATGGATGAGTGTTTTAACAAGCTTGAATGGATGCAACACTTCACCATGCGTGGACACCTTATCAATGCTTCTTGATGTCTTTTAGTTTTAGCTCTTATGATTTGACTTTGTGCGAGATTGGCTCATCATTTGTTTGAATTTGAGTTGAATATGCTAAATATATATATTAAAAGATTTGAATGAGATTCAAATATGTGTAAATATATATATTATAGTATATTAGATATTGTAATATATTATTTGATTGTAGCAAAGATTCTACCCTAAGTACCTATAAATAGGACATTTGGGTTGAGCCAAATAGAGAGATTTCTAAGGAGAAAGAAACTCTCAAAATTTTTCTCCCAAATTCTCTTTTCTTTCAACAGGTTCCTACACGCCTTGGTCTTGTGTTTGAGTCATAACGAGGAAGATCTTGTAGAGATTCAAGATTTGTTGGAACATGTGGAGATTCGCTAGAATACAAAGAAGTAAAAGACTTGCCATAAATTTTCTCCATTATTTCTTCAAGGTATTTATTGCTTAACCCTTATTTAGTTTAATTCTAAATATATCAAAGTCGATCCCTAAATTTATTTCTAAGTCTTTTAGAAATCATAGTCTTTCGTTGCGAGGTGAATCGTTAATTTCTATCAAAAATAACCTAACGAGTCTATAGTGTATGGATAAAGTTGGATGTCTTGTCCTGGTAACATCATTTATTTGACCCACTTTGTAATAGTTACAAATGATTTGATCCAAATTGTTCATGTGGAGACATGTGAGTGGGGGTATCATATACAATGAGTTTGTATAAAACTAGATCATGAAATATTTAATCTATCTTCATAAATCCGTTAATTGAGAAAATTATATTTTATAAGATAATCATATACGACTCGATCTTAATCTTGAGTGAGTTATGAACTCCTGCCTGTGAGGGCTTGTCCTTTGATTTGTATGGGTGAGAGTGACTTTTGATAACTTGTAATAACAAGTTATTTGGGTGCCTAAATTTGGCTATTGTTTACCTCAATGCTTTGAAGAATACTTAAATAGAAGAGAATTGAGCAATATTTGCATAAGTGCACAAGATAGGCGCATTACATATTAAACGGGTCAATTTTGTTGAAAACCTTTGAAATGCTTTTATGAATCTGCCATTCTTACAAGTATTTGTACTAGGTAAATTCTAGTCCACGCGCTAAAAGCTTGCTACACTGAGCAAAAAGATAGGAAAGAGATAGGCGAGAGAGGCGTGCATAGCCCTTGTATGAAATGGATAGTGGAGCAGCATAATAGTAAAACTGAAGAGGTTAAGGCCGACCAAAAAGTAGAAAAAGGATAGGGGACCACTGCTCGCTGTGCCAATTCGTACATGAGTGAGAAGGAAATCTCTAATGCATGTGGTCCCATTCAACCCTGCGAGCACCTCCCTATATAAAGGCTTCTTATCATGAAGTTTAAGAGAGAGGAGAGAGGGCATTGATAACGCTCATTTGTGAGTATTATTTGGCTCTAAAAGCAAAGCTATTTGTTTAGAAAGCGAGTGTTTAATGTTATAATTCATGTCATTTAGAGTAAATTTAAGTAAAAACAAGTTTTGCATGTGTTTGAAGTCTTGATTTTGTAAAAATAAGTTTTTAGGTGTATTTAGAGTCATTTTTGTTAAGAAAGTATTAATTTTTGTTGGTTGTGTAGAGGCTGAAAAAGACCCAAATGTGCCTATATTCTAGCTGCAACTGAGGCAAAGAAAGATGATCCAAGAGATATGTGACCAGGATGCACCAGTAATTGAGAGCAGAAGCCAAATTCCAACTATTGTAGAAAGAACTCAAAATGCACCCAACTATGCGGCCGCATTTAGGCCATTTCGACAACAGCACAATTGGCTCTCTATGCGGCCGTATCTGGACCTTTTCGGTAAAATCAATTATTCTCAATCAAATCTCCGAGGATCAAGGGATATGATTGACCAAGCCTCTCCACACTGATCTCGGCAGCAAACCAAAAGAGCTTGGAATTGGAAATTCTCTTCATCCTAAATTTCTGTCGTTTTTCCTTTAGTTTTAGACGCCACTCCAAGTCTCTCCTAAGCTCTGTTTGAAGGAATGAACGTTTCACTTCGCAACGGAAGCATTTGATCCTCTTTGATTTTATTTAAAATTAAACTAAAAATTAAGGTTATGCAAACTTACTTGGAGTAAATATTAGATATTTTTGGCGGATCTTTATCTCCTCCATAAAATCTTCTTGGCTATGACTCGAACATAAGACCAAGGATTGTGGGAGCCTCTTAAAAGAAAACCCACAAGGGATTGGAGAGGAAGAGGTCTAGAGAGAATTCTCTAATTCTCTATTGAGGAGATATGTGTTGTGTCTAATGGCTCAACCCAAGGGTTCTATTTATAGAGACCAAGGGTAAATCTTTGCCAGAATTAAAATATTATATTTTAATATCTAATATATTAAAATATATCTTATACTTATTTGAATTTCATTCAAATCTCCTACGATATTTATTTATTTGAATCTTATTAAAATTTTATAAATATCTTTTATTTAATTTATCAAATATACATTAATTATTTTAATATTTAATGTATCAAATACAATAAATATATTTTTCCTATTTTATATTTAATATATCTAATATATTAAATATTAATTTGAACACTTCAAATTAAATATTAAATTTGAACATTTCAAATTTTAATATTTAATGTATCAAATACGATAAATATATTTTCCTCTTTTATATTTAATATATCTAATATATTAAATATTAATTTGAACACTTCACATTAATATTAATTTGAATATTTCAAAAAAAAATTCAACTAAATTGATCTTTTAGTGTTACTATGAGCTAGTAAGAGGACCTTATGGACCTACAGATTATAAGCTCCAATGATACAAAATTAATTAATTAAACTCTTTAATTAATTAATTTTCATTCATTAACTATAGGTCACTCCACTATAGACCTAGAGTTGCACTCTTATGCACTGTAGGACAAGTTGTGTCCATAGATATAATCATTACATGCAAGTGGATCCTTCACGAGTTGTTCATAATTACAGCTGGATTAAAAGTCTGTTTTACCCCTATAATTATATCTTGCACCTTAAGTACCACTGATCATCTAATGAACAATTTGTTTATAATTTAATTATAAACTAAGTCCCTCTAGGGCTAGTGAGAGGGTGGGGCCCCATTGTTCAAGTCTCGAAACCAGCATTTAAGAGAACTACTCATCTACTTACCCTATATGGGAAGAAGTGAATTCTATCTTGTGAGATTATGTTCCTAGCTCTCTATTTGGTCAAGTCCCTAAAATGGTAGGCATATTGAATTGGCTACAAAAGTCACTCTTATACATGCAAATCAAAGGACAAACCCTCATAGGCAGGAGTTCATAACCCACTCAGGATTAAGATCGAGTCATATATGATCATCCTGATGAAATATTAATCTTCTCAATTAACGGATTTATAAAGAGAGATTAAATATTTCGTGGTCTAGTCTTATACAAAATCATTGTATAAAATACCCCCACTCACATGTCTCCACATGAATGATTTGGATCAAATCATTTGTAACTATTACAAAGTTGGCCGTATCAATAGTCTTACCAGGATAAGACACCCAACCTTATCCATATACTATGACCCTCTAGGTTATTTCTTGAACATGATCCTCTCGTATGTCAACCACATACTGTTCAAGATTACACTAATAACTTTGGATTTTTCATATAATGGATAATATTATATTGTAAATAAAATAATCAAAATTATTATTAGTTATTAAATAAATCATTAATTACGAGGCTTTAGGGAAAAAATCCCAACACTGTTCATATTCCATTCGAACTCCAACTTCGAAAGAATGAGGAGTAAGTCCTTGATTCTCCTTGAAAAAGGTAGAACAAGTTAGAAAGGAGGAATATCTTAGGGTTCTTTTTGTTCTTCGTTTTTCTATTCAGTTCTGTAAGTGTTTAGGAGTTGTACTTGCTATTTTATCTTCATTTTCTAGCTTTATAAGTTTTTGTTTGTCCTTTGAATTCAAGTAGTAGTTCCTTTTTAATTTAATTTCATTTAGTTCTCCCTTTGTTTTCATACTTCAAAGTGTATTCAATTTCATTATTTCAATAAAGTGTGTTATTTCTTATTCTCATTTCTTCTTTATTTTCTGTACTTTTTGAAGCTAGGAACATAATCTTATTAAAATTTTATAAACTATTTTTTGAAGTTTCTCAAAATCTGCAATTTTTTTAGAAACGTTTCTAAAAAATTTAGAAACAAGAAACAGGATCGTTTATCAAACATGTCTGTTTCTTAAAAAATGAGAAACAGGAACAAGAAACAAGAAACATGAACGTTATCAAACGAGTCCTTAGTTTTCTTTTAAATGAGTAGCTAAACTCCTTGGAGGGGATTCAATGAAGTGAATACCCTAAAAAAGAGATGAGCTCCACCATGTGATTCTAGCAACTTTGCTTAACATTTAGCACCGTTTGCTTTTCTTAAGTTTAAGTTTCTTTGTTAGTTTAAACTAATCACTTGAGTTAGCATAGTTTGTGTGGGATTCAATACTGAAAGGGTTGGATCGATCATGCGTTTTCATAAAAGCAATCTAGGAGAAGAGTCTAGACATAGAACTTTGTTTTTTGTACCTAGACATAGGACAAAAACCTTTAGAATTATCATTGAGTTGTGTTCCTTATTTATCTAAGTTAAAATTAGCAATAGACATATGTGTTTAATTGCTTAGTCTCCTAAAAGCACTTAGAAAATGGCTGAATAGGTGTCAAACTCGATTCCTGGTGTTAAGTGTCAGTTAGGGTAGGTTGCAGGCGCATTTCAGTAGCATTTTGTCTGAATCGCACAGAACTCTAAAAAGACAGTATGCGGGCACAAGAGGCAGAATCTCTAAAATAGCCGGACCTAGTTAAGCAAGTTTGCGAGCGCATGGTGGGCACATTTCCTCAGGGTTGAAACAAATTTGAACCCATGCTTCTCATTTATGTTTCTTATTTTTTCTTTCAGTTTCCTTTATTTTTATTGTACAAAACAACAAAAATATCTTATTTATTTGGTAACCTTCGGTTGCAACTTGAAAGTATTTGTGTTGTTAACTAAAAATCTTCTTGTTAACCGTTCCCTTGGGTTTGATACTTGAAATACTTCCATATATTACTTGTTTGGACAACGTGCACTTGCACTTATTTTTGGTGTATAGCAGATGCCTCGACCAGGCATCGAGGAAGAAATCACACAAACCATTCACTATTGGCAACAACTATTCTCTCCATCTTCTTATTCAACATCTGGAGGTTCACGAAGGGTGGAGTGACAACCCACCATTCGAGAGCTAAAGGAAGTAGAGAAGAAGCTCTTCTCCACTGCACCATCCATGTTCCTCTTTAGTTTTTCCACTTCTTTAGTTTATTTCCTTGCTTTTGTTGTATTTATTTTCATTATGCTTTCATCTTAAGTTATAATGTCTTTTATTTCTAGAATGATCTAATTTTATACGCAAGACTTGGCTTAGGCCCTTTTGTTGCAACTATTTCCATGAGTTAGTATATGATTTACTAAAGTATTTCTTCTAGTCTTCTTCTTGAGAGTATTTATTTAAGTTGCTTGTGTCTGTTTGGCCAACCAATAACAAGTAGTAGCATGCTTTAGGCACCGAAAGGGTCAAGATGTATGGAAAGACTCAAGAAGAGCAAGAGTGAACACAGTTTATTAAGTTTTTTTAGGGATAATCCAACCACTTGCAAGCCAAAAAGAGGGGCGGAGTTAAGAAAATGAACAAATGTAGCACGTAGGAATATAATTATGTTTGTTTGCCAGGCGTTGCACCGAAAGGGTAATCTCCGTCGGATCTCCTGCATAGATTTTCTAGGATGCTTCATTACTTTGCATGCTCAACGCATGGAAACAAGTGTAACATTAGGTAGCTGATAGTCGAGTCTTGACCTTTTTCCATTGCTATTTCTCTTCATTGCCTTGCACTTTTTTTTTCATAGCATCCTTTTACTTTTGTTTTTCAAAACCAAAAATATTTTTTTATTGACATGGTTACCTTTTAGTGCACTGTTAGTAGTTATATGATTTTGATTGCATTGTTTGTAACACACATATCCCTGAGGATTCAACCCTACAATACTTTAGGTATTACTTGTTAGCACGTTGGTTTATACTTGAGCTAGCACGTTGGTTGACAAGAAGATTTCAAGTGCACATTTCTCTTAATCGCCTCACTATTGCATCATTTCCATCCCTTTTCTATATATTTTCTTTATATTTCACACAGAGGTGCATAGCATTAAGTCACACCACATCTAACTTTTGTAGTCAATTCAATAAGCCTACCATTTAAGGACTTAACCAAATAGGGAGCTGGAAACATAAGTTTCACAAGATCGAATTCACTCCTTCCCATATAGGGAAAGTAAATGAGTAGTTTCTTTAAATGTTGATTTAGAGACTTGAACAATGGAACCCTACCCTCTTACTGGCCCAAGAGGGGCTTAGTTTATGATTGAATCATAAACAAATTGTTTATTAGAAGATCAATGGTACTTAAGGTGTAAAATGTAATTACAGGGGTAAAACAAACTTTTGACCAAATTATAATTATGAATAACTTATGAAGGATTGACTTGCAAATAGTGATTATATCCACGGACACAAATTGTCCTACAGTGCATAAAAGGGCAACTCTAGGTCTATAGTGGAGTGACCTAGAGTTAATGAATCAAATTTAATTGATTAAAGAGTTTAATTAATTAATTTTGTATTATTGGAGCTTATAATTTGTAGGTCCATAAGGTCCCACTGCTAGCTCATAAAAATATTAAGGGATCAATTTCATTGAAAGAAAATTTGAAGTGTTCAAATTAAAATTTAATATATTGGATATATCAAACAAGAGAATATATTTATTGTATTTGAGACATTGAATAGAATAATATATTAATTTATTAGATACTTTAAAAGGAAACAATATATATAAAATTTGAATGAGATTCAAATAAGTAAATTTATATTGTAGGAGATTTGAATGAGATTCAAATATGCTAGAAATATATATTTTAATATAATGATATTAAAATACATTATTTAATTTTTTGGTAAAGATTCTATCCTAAGTCCCTATAAATATTTCATTGGGTTGAACCAAAATAAGACATCTCCTACCCACATAATTCACTACGAATTTTTCCTCCTTATGGGTTTTCTTTCAAGAGGTTCAAGTCATAGCAAGAAAGACTTTGTGGAAGTCTCGTCTGAGATATTCGACTCGCTAGAACACAAAAAGTAAAGAGCCGCTAGAGTTTTCTCCATTTACTTCAATGGAAGTTTGCTTAATCTTGTTTTTTTTTATATTTTAATTCTAAATAAATTCAATGCAGATCCCAAAGTTTATTTCTAAATCATTTAGAAATCATATGCTTCAACTGCAAGATAAAGTATTCATTCCTAACAATAGCATCCAAAGAAAATGAATTCGTTTCATAGTATGATCGAGCTCCTTTTTCAACATTTTATGCATAGAAATAGTCTCTTTTATGTTTTTATATTGTTTTCTTACTCTTTTAATCTTCAACAAATTGAAACCTAGCCAAGAAAACAAACACAGAGAATTAACAAGTAGCAAATGATTGTTAATGCAACACAGGATCTTGGAAGAAATATCAAAATAAGGGATTTGATGACTCCTGATCTGTTGACTCTTAAAACCTAAGCAAAAATGTAGGAGAAGTTTAGGCCCAAGATTTTTAGATTTTTTAGCAGAAAAATATTCAACCAAATAATTCTTCTATAATATGTTTTTTTTAGTGTTTTTTAATAGATTTTTTTTTGGACAAAATACCTTTTTGGTTCCTCATGCTTGGTGATTGGGTCTATTGAGTCCCTAAGTTTCAAAATCAAACGATCAAGTTCTTGAGTTTTATAAAATAGGTCTATTGAGTCCCTTGGCTAACGGTTTTCGTTAATTATTTAACAAAGGTGCTAACGTGGCATTTTTAAAATATAATAATAATAAAATATAATAATTTTTGTAAAATAATAAAAAAAATTCTCTCTCTCCTCTCCCCCTTCTCCTCTTCTCCTACCTCTCCCTTCAACTCCTCCTTCGCCATTGCCTCTTGCCGTCGTCCGTCACCAAGCTCAACATGGCCATCTTCTTCTTCAAAACCCACCTCTTCTTCTTCTTCTTCAAAGCCCATCATTTCTAATAGGTCTCTAAACTTTAAAAATGTCTAATAGATGCTTGAACATTCAATTTTGTGTCTAACAGGTCTCTAATATATTTTAATTATTTAAAGAAAGTGCTGACGTGACATTTCTTAAATAAAATATAGTAAAAAAATTCCCACTCTTTCCTCTCCCCCTTCCCCCCTTTCTCCTACCTCTCCCTTCAACTTTTCCTCCATCGTCTTAGCCAAGCCCAAGCCCACCATGGCCTTCTTCTTCTTCAAAACCCATCCCTTCTTCTTCTTTAAAGCCCATTGTTTCTAATAGGTCCCTGAACTTTTAAAATGTCTAATAGATACCTAAATATTTAATTTTGTGTCTAATAGATCTTTGAAATATTTGCATTTTTTTATAAATTAATTGATCTATTAGATATAAAATTGAATTTTATGTCTAATAGGATCCTAAAATTTCAATTTTGTGTCTAGTATGTTTGTGAATTTTAAAAAATGTCAAATAAGTCAAGGACCAATGAGACACCAAATTGAAAGTTTAAGGACCTATTAAAAACTTTTTAAAGTTCAAGGACCAAATAAAGACAAATATAAACATTCATGGACTTATTAGACACTTTTTAAAGTTTAGGGACCAAATCAACTGAAAGTTCAGGGACTAAACTTGTAACTTAACCAAAACATTACTACCAATACACACTTTCCCAATCCAACTTAAATATGAGATATGATCAGATGCAATTACAAAATAACCTACTCATGAATCTAGGATCCAATGAATGGATCGTTCATACTATTATTTAATACTTTTTACAACTTTCAGTCATTCGAATTATGGTAAATCTTTCATCTTCCAATTTCCAGTGCTCTTCTAAGTATGTATGTTTGTGTGTGTGTGCGTGTATATATATATATATATATATATATGATAGAACAAGTCTTAAGCAAGAAGAGTCTGAAAGAGGAAAATGCAAAATGCATTTGGAAAAAAACCTAATGAATAACAAAAGCACGAGTGATATGAACCCCCAGGGAATTTAGATTTTTATTTTATAATTTTGATGTAATTTTATTGCTTTTCAACTTTATCCTTTCTAGAACGTTTTAAATAGGGGTATCTTAGTCTTTTTTCCATGATTGAGGACGTGACATATAGGGTTCCATTAGGAAGCTATCTAAAACCTTGTCATTAGGTTGTACAAGGAGATTACGATGAATTGAATTCTAGCCTCATAGAATTTTACAATTTATATCTTCAGTTGCATGTCAGGAACATTTAAGTAGGATTGAACATCTTATCTTGAGGAGTATTTGACTTTTGGGCTGAGAACATATTCTTTATCTCATAGGCTTTGTTTTTAAGGCAATCTGTGTCCAAACTAAACCTTAGGTTGAAATTGAATGGATTTGGGAGTTTTAGTGTTTGCAAATTAGGAGTTCACATACTCAAAAGTTCATAATTCTAATTTAAGGTTTTCATATTGTTTGATGAGATTTATGGAGAAATTTAATTCGTATAATTGAACTTTGAATTTGTATTAATTTCTTATAAGTGTAGTGGAGTACAACTCTATCATATAGTCCTTTAATTCTTTCTGTCACAAAGTCAACGAAATTTTAGTCATTGGAGTCTTCATGAAGTTTTGACTCCAATCTTCAAGAAGATTTAAACTCAGATCTTCAAGAAGCTTTAATCTCGGACTTTAAATCTTTGGTCTTTGGTTTCAGTCTTCGAGGAGCGTTAATTTAAATCTTCAAGAAGAGTTCGTCCTAGTTTTTAGTCTTCCAGACACTTTAATTTCAGTCTTCAACCTTCACGATGCTTTAGTTTTAGCCTTCAGTCTTTAATTTCATTGTTCAGTCTTCAAGAAAATTTAAACTCTGCCTTCAAGTCTTCAACCTTCAATCTTCAGGAAAAAAACTTCAAACTTCTGACCCCCTCAAATGAAGGAGGAGCCCTCTATTTATAGAGTTTTCCAAAAGTTGTGTGGGCTTAGGCTTGATTGCTTTTGGGTCCATCATTTATTTGGACAACACATGGCTTTGGGCTCGACTGGCTTAATGGGCTTAGATTTATTTGAGCCTAACCCAATTTAATTTGTCAAACTTCAACTAAATTGGACTTTAGGCCAAATTATCATTTGATCCCAGGCTCGATGATTGTTGGATTTGATCAGGTCTATCAGTATGATTAAATGACCGTAAGAAAGACATGTGAAATATTTGAGCTTGTCATGATTTAATTTGGGGACCCACATTAATTTATACTTGGTCCTTAATTAAATAAATAATTTTATCATTAATTTTACATAATGACGTGGCAATTCTAATTGGTTGAAATTTCTATTCCAACAAATGATCCCTTTTTCGAGATTTATGCACAAATATGTGTGTATGAATCTCAAAAAAGATGATACGAAATAAAAAATGTGAAAATTCATTCTTAATTTTGACTCCATTTAATGCGTAAATTTAATCAAAATATTAAATTTGAAACAAGATTTTCATTAATTTCGACGACGATTTGAATTTGGATTTGGATTTGTTCTAGGTAGAATTTATGCCTCATTTGAACTCCAATTTTGTCCTTGGAGTAAAGTTACTTTACCTCAATTTCCACTTGAACTTGGAGAAAATCCATAATATTTTAGGTTTCAATTTAGTTTGGACTTGGGATCAAATTATGCTCAACTTTCGATTTGAGTCAAAACTTAAATTCTACTAAGACTTTTTCTTGGATAGAATTTTTTTGACTCTACCAAATTTCTTATGACTAGCAATAAATCAACCTCTCCTCGCCGTGTGGCATTGATAAAAGAAGCTTGTCAAAGGCTCTATCAAATAATATTTATAAACCGAGCCTCTAAAAATTTGCAATAATAGTGGCTAGGGTCGATAACATGGGTTGAAGTTCTTAGATTAATTAAGTACCATAGTTAATGATGCCCAATTTTATTTAGAGAAACAAAACTTTAGAGTGATAAAAAAGACAAATAAAATCTAAACTACTATTTATAAGGTTGAATACCAATTTTTGAGAAACATTAATGGTTGATTAACTTAAGCACAACTTTGTTAGATAAAGAATTGATTTTATATAAACAATCCTAAGCCAAGAATTACTAAGTGATCAATATCCTCTCTCGAGCTCAATTGAACTCATGCCTAGCAATAAATCAACGTCTCGATCTAATTTTATTACTAAACATAGCATTAGGCGATTGATAAGTGTAATTTATGATGCATTTTAGGGATGTTTTATTGCACTTTTTAAAGACATTATCGAATAATTTCATGCAATTAAGTGTTTATTTTGTAGGAATCGAGAAATCAAGGGTAAAATTGTCTAAGGAGAATAAAAGAGGGCAAAATAGTCAATTGTAGTCTTAATTTGGCATTTGGGCGAAGAAAGGATTGAAGAACAAGTTGGCAAACCCGTGAGGGTAGCGTTGCAACGCCACCACAATTTTGTAAATAAGGAAAAGGGACAGCGTTGCAACGCTGCCCCTAGCGTTGCAACGCCATCCCCTGTGTATAAATAGCAAGTTGTACATACGAGTTAGGGGAGCCATTTTGGAGAGACCTAAACCTTATTTTCGATAGAAACACTGTTTGGAGGTCTAGAGAGCATATTGAAGAGCTAAGGACGAGACTCAAAGCTCGGGATCGTGGGACATCACGTCGAGAACGAGTGTTGGCATTCGTCGTCCAATTTTTCTCTATTCCCTTTACTTTGTGTCTTTATTTTTAGGATTTAGTGGACTGTATTTCAATGTATTTGAGTATTATAGACTCTTTGTTGATTGCATTATTGTTATAATACTATGTTTGACTTATTGAATTTGTTTGTAACGTCTTTTATGCATCTAGAATTAATCTGCTAAGCTCCCAACCATAGCTTTGTATGTTAAGTTAAATTTAGCTTGAGAAAGTAAAGTTAGCTAAGAACTTAGATGCATAACTAGGATTAATCGATTGCATGAGAATGAATAGGTTAAGACTAGAAGTTATTAAGAGAATTTCATAATGCCATGTCTAGTTGTAGAAATAGACCGAGAGGTTTATTTACTTCTTGCATGAGTTCAATTGGGCTCAAGAGAGTCAATTGGATATTTTAGTAATTCTTGGCTTAGGATTGTTGCATGTTTAATAATTTTTTAGTCAATTTCATAGTTGAGCTTCATGAATTGCAATTAACGAATGTCTCTCTAAAATTGAACTCCAACTTTGTACATAATAGGTTAGATTTTATGTTTTTGTCAAAAGAATCAAATCAAAGTTAGTTTTCTCTAAATAAAATTAGGCATAATTAATTGTTGTACTTAATTAAATCTAAGAACTCCAATCCCTATGGATGACCTTGGCTACTATTATTGCAAAATACTTAGAGGTCTGATTTTTATAAATTTAATCTTGATAGAACCTTCGACAAGTCATCTATCAAATTTGGCGCCACTGCTGGGGATTGGAGTGTTTTTAGTTTAATTAATATCATGGTAAAAGTGCTTGATCTTAATTTAGAGTGTAAAGAGTGTAAATTATGTAAATTATTTTTATATGTATATTATTTTGTTTCACTATTTCATGTGTCATATGTCTCATTCGTGCCTTGTAAATTATTTTTGTCTATATTTTTTTAAAGTAATCTCTGTAAGGTTTTCTGTAGTTAATTGTGTTTGTTCCTTTTAAATCATTCAGTAATTTTTTTTCATTTTGAATTAATTCTTCCAATTAGTTACTAATGGAAATTTCTTTTTTGAGTGGTGTATCCAAGGGAACGTGAGGAGAAAAGGATCGATGTGGATTTAAAAATTTGGTGTTGAAAAAGAAAATAAAAAAAGTCTGCAGTAGATTGGCCACAAGGACATCATTGCAATGCTGTCACGAAATTTGGAATTAAAATACCAAATTTTGCATGCAACTTTAAACACCATTTTAGCTCTAACCGAGAGCTTTTCCATCTTTTCTCATTTCCAACTCAAATCTCTTCACTTTTCTTTAATCTTTATCAAATCTATACTCATCCAACTCAATTAAACCAGACTATTTTCCATAAATTTCAGGTTTAACAACTTTTGGAAGAAGAAAACACCCAAATCTGTGGGTATTGTTGAACATTCTGTGGGTCTCTTTGCAAAAAGGAATTTGGTACCATTCTTCTTCTCTTGACTTTCTTTGTGTTTTGGAAAAATTTTAAATGAATTTGGAGTGCAAGATCTACATTATTGCTGGATTTTGTTGGTGATCTAAATTTGTGAAGAAGGAGATTGGGGATATTTGTTTATGAGTTTTTGAAGTGTTTAAGAAATAGATATCTTGTTGTGAAAGTTCTTTTGAAGTGTTTCGGTTGAATTTCTGTGCATTTGAGAAGAAGTTTGGAAGTGTTGCTGTTGAGATAAAATTTGAAGTGTTAAGACTTTTCTGCTTGTGGAAAAAAAAATTTTGAACAAGAACAGGACAATGAGCTCAAAGAGGGCAGGAGCTTCATCTTCATCATCCAATGGGGGATTTGATGCCTACAGATTTAAGAACAGAGAAGCTGCAGAAAGATATCAGGGATACGTAGTCTCACGAGCACTAGTGCTTGAACGAGGAATAGCTCCTGATGATTCTCATCATAGGCAGCTATACCAAAATATTGTGTAGAGAGGCTGGCAGTTGTTGGTACAACAGCCAGAAGCTAGGGTGGTACCGGCAGTTAGAGAGTTCTATGCGAACATGAATGAGGATGAATCTCACTCTTATGTGAGAGGACAACAGATTAATTTTGACTCCACCACCATTAATAGATACTATGGGTTGCCCAACTTTGATTGGGATGAGTACAATCAGTATGCCAGTGAGCAAGTCAACCGAGAACAAATGATTGTAGAACTAGCACAACCAGGAGCAGCCTGGGTGACTAGGAGAGGTGAGGTCATCAAATTTAAAACAGCAGACCTCAAGGTGACAAACAAGATCTGGCACAGTTTTATCTTGTGCAAAGTTGCAGCCAGTGGCCTATATGAGCGATGTCACAAAAGAGAGAGCCATCCTCCTGTTTTCTATTGCCATTGGGAGGAGTATAGACATAGGAAAAATGATTTTCCATTCCATCTGCCACATGAGGAGAGGTAATACTACATGTGGTTTGGGCCACCCTTCTCTCATCACTGTACTGTGCAGAAATGCAGGAGTCACCTAGACTCCTGAAGAGGAGTTAGTTCATCCCAAGGGAAGTATGGATAAAAACTATATCATGGGTCTCAGAGGAGGGAATGAAGAAGTTGAAGAAAGCCATGATGGGGATAAACATGAGCAGGAACATGGTGAGAAGAGACAGGAAGAACATCACCCACAACCTGTACCAATGCGCTATCAGGGCATCTATGAGGTGATGTCTGCTATGGATAAGAGGTACAGGAGGCAGGAGGAAAGATTTCAAAGGCAGGAGGAGCAATTCCAACAGCAAGAAGAGAGAACGTCGACGAGATCGACGTATGAGGCGCCACCCTCAACACAATGAAGTAGACCACTAGCATCTTTATGAGTGCATCCCTCAGATGGCTGGCATGAACATTGAGCTTCCTCAGCCTCCACAGCCTTATGCTTACTCTAAGGAGGAATGACAGCGCTACACCTGCTCAGGACAATATCATTTTTTCTTTCATTCTCAATGTATCTTTATTCACCATTCCTCTCTATTCTAATTATATTGTTATTCTCTCTTTTTATTATTTTTCTCACCCCTGTTTGCTGCTACTATTATCCCTCTATTGTCTTTCTCTGTAGTTGTATTATTATTCTCATCATCTTATTTGGCTACATTGAGGACACAGATATTTTGGCATTCTGATATCTTTAATGATGATTGATTCTCTGTGAAATTCTTCCTGTTTAAATATGTTGAAAGCAGAAATTTGAGAAAATTTTGAGCTTAAACTGTATGTTATGACTATGATAATCCTTGATGATACCTAGTTCTGAATCAGAGACAATTGCATTATTAGGATTTGTGATTAGGGAGTGGATGCAAGATAGAGATAAATTAGATCATTGACTTCCTTGAATTCTTGATGCACTTAGCTTATTCTTGGTTGGACTTGAATGCTTGGAATAAGATTATTTTGTCTAGAAATTTGTTGTCACTCCGATAGGTTTAAGATTTGATTGGGAGGTGGTCTTGCATGATTAGGAGAATAAACTGAACCTAGGAAGCCCTAGCAAAATCTTTAGAAAAAAGAAAAAAAAATGGATAAGGTAAATAAGTAAGCAATTAAGTGAGAGATACAACTACTTCTAAGAGTGGATTGAGTAACCAGGGGCTGTCATGACACCCATGATTTCCACTGCCTGAAAAATTTACTTAGGATGTGAGCATGCTTAGGCAATCTAGTCAGCTACTTTCACCACAAAGTGTTAGTATGTTGGAACGAAGGTACAAGTGACTGAAGGATCATTTCAAGAAAAAAAGTGGTAAATAGAATAAAAAGCAAGTTTGGGGGTTTGTAAACGGGTAAATATCTTGGTAAAAGTGAAGCCTTTTGATCATGACAGTAAACTGAAAGATTGAATCTTAGGACCAGTGTAGGGGGAAGATGAATGGAGGACTTAATAATACTGTTTCAAGGATTGTAAAGACTAGACCAAGAAAAGCTATCACACACTCACTCAATGAATGAATGAATTCAATTTTTAGCTTTTTGAGAATAACTTCTTATCATGAATCTTAGTTGTGTAATTCCTATATCTTCAGAATTGTTGAGAATGGAGTCAATAGCATTATATGTTGCTCTATTGTTTTTGAAGACTAGCAAATATTTAAGTTTGAGGGTATTTGATAAGTGTAATTTATGATGCATTTTAGAGATGTTCTACTGCACTTTTTAAAGACATTATTGAATACTTTCATGCAATTAAATATTTATTTTGTAGGAATAGAGAAATCAAGGGTAAAATTGTCTAAGGAGAAGAAAAAATGGCAAAATAGTCAATTGTAGGCTTAATTTGGCATTTGGGCCAAGAAAGGATTGAAGAACAAGCTGGAAAACCCGTGAGGGTAGTGTTGCAACGCCGTTGGTAGCGTTGCAACGCTACCACAATTTTGTAAATAAGGAAAAGGGACAGCGTGGCAACGCCATCCCCTGTGTATAAATAGCAAGTTGTACATACGAGTTAAGGGAGCCATTTTGGAGATACCTAAACCTTATTTTCGATAGAAACACTGTTTGGAGTCTAGAGAGCATATTGGAGAGCTAAGGAGGAGACTCAATGCTCGAAATCGTGGAACATCACATCGGGAACAAGTGTTGGCACGCGTCATCCAGTTTTTCTCTATTCCCTTTACTTTGTATCTTTAATTTTAGGATTTAGTGGACTGTATTTTAATGTATTCGAGTATTATAGACTCTTTGTTGATTGCATTATTGTTATAAAACTATGTTTGACTTATTGAGTGTGTTTGTAATGTCTTTTATGCATCTTGAATTAATTTTCTATGCTCCCGGCCATAGCTTTGTATGTTAAGTTAAACTTAGCTTGAGAAAGTAAATTTAACTAAGAACTTAGATGCATAACTAGGATTAATCGATTGCATGAGAATGAATAGGTTAAGACTAGAAGTTATTAAGAGAATTTCATAATGCCATGTCTAGTTGTAGAAATAGACTGAGAGGTTGATTTACTTCTTGCATGGGTTCAATTGGGCTCGAGAGAGTCAATTGGATATTTTAGTAATTCTTGGCTTAAGATTGTTGCATGTTTAATAATTCTTTAGTCAATTTCATAGTTGAGCTTCATGAATTGCAATTAACGAATGTCTCTCTAAAATTGGACTCCAACTTTGTACATAATAGGTTAGGTTTTATGTTTTTGTCAAAAGAATCAAATCAAAGTTAGTTTTCTCTATATAAAATTAGGCATAATTAACTGTGGTACTTAATTAAATCTAAGAACTCCAATCCTTGTGGATGAGCCTGGCCACTATTATTGCAAAATCATTAAAGGTTCGGTTTTTATAAATTTAATCTTGATAGGACCTTCGACAAGTCATCTATCAACGATTCTCTTAAGGTTTTTAGGCTTAATTTCTCACTATCGTGCAATAAACTAAATCTAGTCATGCATCTATTGTTCTATGGATAATTTACTCTCTCGAGCTAAATCTAGCCTAACATGCAAAACCATGGCCAAAGGTTTAAGCAATAAAATCGAGATGCATAAAAGATGTAAACACAATCATTCAATTACAAAATCAACAAAGTTCTAAAACATACAACCATTCTTGTCTAAATATAAAGATAAACAACAATGAAATCTAACAAAACTCCTAAAAACCAAAAGAAAAGTAAAGGGAAAGAGACGGAATAAGGTCGCGTGCCGACACTCATTTCCGACATGAAGTCCACGATCTCGAGGTTTGAGTCTCCTCCTTGGCTCTCCAAAAGTCTCATCTAGGCCATTTGATAGTGTATGAATCGATTTAGGGTTTTGATCTCTAAAAAACGGCTCATCTTTTACCAATAGAAAACTTTCCCTTTTACAGTGTCAAGACAGCGTTGCAATGCTAGGGGTAGCATTGCAACACTATCCCTTCGAATTTTATAAAGGAAAAATAACTTTGGCTAGCGTTGCAACGTTATACCCTCAGGACCAATTGCCTTGTCCTTCCTCTTCAACACTTGAATCCTCAAATATAGCCTTAAGTTGCTCAAATTTGTCAAAATATCTCACAATTCTCTGGTTTACTCCTAAATGCTCAGTTTCTGAGAAATATACATAAAAACACATGAAAGCACACATAATCATAGCAAAACTAGCATAAAACTAAGCCAAGAATTAGCACTATTTTGTCCACTATCAGGCACGCGTCAGGGCATATAAAAATTTTCTCATTTCTTCAACCCTCTCTTCCTTGAATCTACAAAGCCCACTGCATCAAGCAAGCTCTTCAACATCTGATGGGCTCTAGAAATGCAGGTCTTGTATTTTTTTAGTCTGAAAAACATAAAAACAGAAAAATCAAAGAAAACAAACTCTGAATCTAACTTGTGAAAGCAAGAAGAACATTCACATAATAAGAAAGAACTAAAGGATATAACATACATAAGCCTTTCGGCCTCAAACTCTATCACCTAGACCTCCTATGCAAACTAAAGCTCAACTTCTTTTGCCTCACACACTTGTTCCTCACATGGCAAACAAACTTCATCATTAAGCTTTAAGCCAACCAAATTATAATCTCGTACCTTAAGGATGTCGGTAGGAGGTTGTTCTTGAGGACTCTCCAGCCTTACAACGTCATCAACCATCTGATTGACTTGGTCAAGCAGCTTTCGCATCCTAGCTTCAGTATCCTCATCGAATTGGGGACTTATCTGTTGATACTGAAAAGCTCTATTAGCAATAAAATGAACTAAATTCTCCAAGGACATACCTGTGACTGAGGTCTGATGGTGGCTTGGCTGCTCCTCCTGGCATCCTTCCTTGATGTCGGGATGTGTCATAAACATATGCCGAAATCCCCTAGAATCCAATTGAGACATAATATAGGTTAGATCGATAAAATGAGAACTTGCTTCACTAACCTCTCGGTTATGCCAGTCAACTCCTTCATCAATTTTGAAATCGTTAGCCATAGAAAGAACAAGGTATAGACTCTTTTTGTATTTTTGTTTTTATTGAAATAAGAAACCCAAAAATCAAGAAATCAATTTAATTGGCAGTATCCCTGGCAATAGCGCCAATTTGAATTAGCCTCAAAATTGGTGTGAGCTAGAGAAATCAAATAAATGAAATCCTTGGCAACGATGCCAATTTGATCGTTTTTCTTATCAAGGGCTCGATCAAATACAATTTATAATACCAATCTAAAATTAAATATTTTAGTATTTAATAATGGATCAGGTTGAACCACAGGGAACTAAATAATTGATTTCTATTAATTGGTTTTCTTAATGCCAAACTGACACGAACTGCGGGGAGTTTGGAAATAAAGCATGAAAGGACAGAAGGACTGAAATCAAATAAGATAAATGATCTCACTTCGGACACCGATTTGGAATAAAACCAGGCAACAACATAATTTTCGATCATAGATAACCAATAAGAAATCTAATCAGCAATTTATCACCTAATCGACCTTGACGAAAAAGTCACCTATCTTATTTGAAACCAAGCAGCGAGTCAACAACCTAACTAACCCTAATTAGCTGGGCACGATAGCATTCCATACTAACATTGCTAGTCACTTTAAATTCTAAGGATTGATTAAGACAAACTAATTAAACTAGGTATGCATTCCTAATTTAACTGATTCGTTCTCTTGATTCTTAGGTCTTGCCGTGCAAACTACATAGGGAGGAAGCTCCCTACTATGCAAACACAAGGCAGTCCTATTGCTACCTTAAACTAGTGATTACAAGCATGTTCGACATGAATAGGTTGTCAGGCTATCTACGAACATGCTCATATTGTCACACCCCTTCCCAGCTTACTTGCCTACCCTAGGAAGAGATGTAAAGACATAGACAATCAACCCTTTTACTAGCTCTCTCTGACCATCCCAACATATATCTGAAAATGAAGGTAACACAACACGTTTGAACAAGTAAGTTTGGAACGCTCAAATACACATATGAGCAAGACCCATTAACTTTCAGTACTATGTTCTCTAACAAGTCATAACATTTTATAGTTATTACAACCCCGCTAAAATGCTTTTACTACAAACTATATACATAAGAAAGTGTATATACAAGGAGCTAAAACGGCATGGTGGCAAACAGGTCTTGTCAAGGCTAAGCACCGGGAACTCGTCTGCTACCTGGGAAGAGAAAACATAATAAAAACGTGAGCTGGGAAGCCCAGTGAGTGTCTATCTTAAAAACATTATAAGCTCAAAGATGAAACATAATGATGGACAAGCTACAAGTTAGAGATAACTTATTACTTATTTGTAAACATAATCAAACCATGCTACCCATTTACAGGTTTAAGTCACCACATTATGTATAGCATAGAAACTCATAATGTAGTATCATACTGAAGAATAGACATTTCAAAAGCGTAGAAGCTCATAACAATAAAACTCATATCATGATACCACTTTCGAACCTTAGCTGTGGTAGAGTCATCTCTATACCAACAACGTTCATACCTCTCTCTCGTGCACGTGGAATTCCATTGACACACTGGTCTTCCCTAATACATTCTCTATGTCCTTTAGTATTGGGTTAGACCAGTTACTACCCGAATACCTTCTCTTTGTCCTTCAGTATCGGGAAATCATAATTCCTCCCTCCCAAGTACCTTCTCAATGTCCTTCAGTACTGGGGGTTAACAACATACCGGGGCATACTTTGATTACCTTGGAAATCATGTTTTGATAACACAAACAACAAATTCTCAACATTTGCACTTTTCCTTTCTAAACATGTTTCCAAGTGGATTTACACAAAGCATTTTCTAAAGGAAGTCATACTTCCATAATTTAGTTTCCATGTTTGAATGTATAGTTACAAACTAATTCAAATCATGCTTAAGTTTCATCAATGACATTCTATTAAAAGCTCCATGAAAAGTATACAAAAGCAAGTCAAGCATGTTTCAATGATCAACATTTATGCTTTTGAAGAAAAACAAAGGTCAAGCATAGTTCTAAAATAGATACACTCACAATCACCAAAAGGGTTCCAAGGATTATAAGTTATTCCTATCTCCGTTTGCCCTGAAAAAAGAAATTAATAACATTAATTCCTTTCCTTATACACCTTAAAAACATATCTAATTCAGTCCCATAACTCAATTCATAATAACCATATGCACTTGGGTGTAAGGTATAAAGAAATGGAAGCACATCTCCTTCAATCTCTTGCTAGCAGTTTTTTTTGTCTTGCACCTAAAATTCCAGGTTCAACTTTCAGCTTGGGTTCCTCAAAATTTAGCAAAACAACCACCTAATATTTTTTGATAAACCTCAAGTACAACATCTTAGCTTACTTACCTCAAATTTTCAGCTTCTAATTCCTCCTCAAGAGCTCAAAAGAAACGGATTTCTTCACACTGTTCTGCTACCCGAGAACTATGTACCCTAAAATTCCAGGTTCAACTTTCAGCTTGGGTTCCTCAAAATTTAGCAAAACAACCACCTAATATTTTTTGATAAACCTCAAGTACAACATCTTAGCTTACTTACCTCAAAGTTTCAGCTTCTAATTCCTCCTCAAGAGCTCAAAAGAAACGGATTTCTTCACACTGTTCTGCTACCCGAGAACTATGTACCCTAAAATTCCAGGTTCAACTTTCAGCTTGGGTTCCTCAAAATTTAGCAAAACAACCACCTAATATTTTTTGATAAACCTCAAGTACAACATCTTAGCTTACTTACCTCAAAGTTTCAGCTTCTAATTCCTCCTCAAGAGGTCAAAAGAAACGGATTTCTTCACACTGTTCTGCTACCCGAGAACTGTGAACACCTCTCGGTTTTCTGCTATTTTCTCCTCCTTCCTCTTCCTATTTTCAAAACAGCCACCCACTTTCGTATTCTACACTCAATTTATGAGATTTTGACTCAAAAATCATCGAATTTGGTGCAGTAAATTAAGAGATATGGCTGTTTGAAGTTGATCCTCTTCCAGAAGCTTCGAGCTGGACAGCACCCACTTGTCAAAGACAAAATCGTGGCTCCACAAATTTTTGCCACCTCCTACTTCCTTATTTACATCTTAATCCCCCTTTTTTTTAAAAAAAAAAAACAAAACAAAGACAATATATTTACCTATCACATTTAGTCAACTTTACTTAAGTTTGTGAGAAATAAGAACTTTCATTCAATACATAATGCACCTAAAATTTACCCAACTTGTTAATGACCTTAACTTACTTCAATTCAACTCTTAATATGCTTATTCAATGGCTTACCTATCTCCTTATGAAGCTTTATACACATTATAGTTCACAATCCAAAAGATTCCCAAATCTCATCACGACATCTTTTAGTGCAACCAATATCAATTTGCATATGTCAAAACTTCAAATATGAGCACAATATGATCAAAAGAGAGTTTAGGGCTTACACATATCATAATCATTTAAGGAATATTCGAGCTGTTGGTTACTTTAAACTAGCTTAATGCACATTCTCTATGCGTATAGAGCATCAATCTAACTATGAGCATGCAAGTTATTAAACTAGAATAAAGAGATAAGAGGATATTGTAAAGCATGAAGAACTTAAGAATAAATCTCACAAAAATTACAATGTACCATAGTTTACATCCTGAATCGACGTCGAAAGCCTAGCAAATCATCAAATCGACGTTGCTCAATACCAAGGATCGATCTCCTACACTAATCTAACCTAAAACTAATAAAAAAGAGTAACTAATGGAGGGAGAGAAGCCCATAAAGGTAGTAAGCGGACCTCCCGACCTAAATGAGAGGAATTTTCTTTTATAGAAATCGAAGTAGTGTGGAGATGCTCCCTTTAATTAGACCAGCGTCGAGGGGGGTTCGCCGCAGCGTCATGCGATGCTCATTATTACAAGGTACAACATCTTAACACTATCTTGCATTTCACACATTATGTCTTCTTTTAGCATCTTCACGCTTCCAACTTCTTTGAGACACTCTCGTTAGGGGTAAAATGGTCATTTCACTTCTATTCTTCGCCCAGGCACTCGAATGACCACCAAATTAGCTTGTTTTAATCCCTATTGGATGGAAATGCTCCAAAATACTTCTCTTGCTCGAATTCCTACAAAATGGACTATTAAACACACAAAAACTATTGAACTAACAAGAATTAGGCACAAGAATATAAGACTATTTTGGTCCCATCAATGCTTCAAAATGCAAAAGATAGGTGTACAAAGTGTTGGTTAGGTGTGTGGAGTGTAAGAAAATGGCTTGTCAATACGATGGAATGATAAATGAAATGGGGTGCGTGAAATAGGAAATACAACTAACTCGTGTCACCTAGTGCTCTAGCATAAGTATACACTAGCACGCTGGCAAGTAATATTTGGGAGTATTCCATAGTCAAACCTACAGGGAAGGAAATATAACTCATAAGGCATGTATCAGAATAACTAATGCGTTAGTCAGTAGCCTGGGCAATAATTGGTTTGTAAATGCTTTGATGATGGGTGTGTAGAAAGTAAAGATGTGGTGAAAGTAAAAGGTGTTGTAAAGACAAAAGACTTGGAAATAATGAGGTACTCTGGATAATGAAAATATCAAGACTTGGTCACGACACCTAATGTTAACTTTGTGTTTCATGCAATGAACATGTGCGTTGGAGAAGCAACTATTGAACCTAGGTAAGGGGACCTCCAACACCTCCCTTCCGGTATCGCATTCACTCATAATAGTATTTGGATTCCTCTATGCTACTATTGTTCAATACTCACTGCTCCTTATCAAATGCCTACAAGTGGTTGAATTACCCCTAAAACAACCTAGCAAATTATGTCCACTCTTGGTCTTCTTAAATCTTTCCACATGCTTTGACCATCCCAGTGCCTAAAACATGCTACTACTTAATGTCGGTTGGCCAAACGAACTTAAGCAATTTAAATATACTCACTTAAAAAGAAGGTTCAACAATAAACTTCAACAACACTTATATCAATGCATGAAAGTTAAAGCTACAAAATGGTTGTTTGGCCAAGCCTTGAATCGGTGTTTAGCTCATGTTGGAAATGTAAAACGTAATTACAAATGAAGAGGACATAATGTAAAGAAAAATGGAACTAAGTGATAATTCTCATTTATGAGGATTATTTGACCTTAAACTAGGTTGTTCGTGTCATTTTCGTGTGTTTTGTTGTATGACGAGCAAGCTAAAAATGGTGTTTATTAGTTAAATTCATAAAAGCTCGTTGAAGTAATGAAAAAAAGGAAAGAAGTTGAAAAGAGATTGAAAATTACACTAATTTGTTGTTTTTGTGTAGGTTTGGAGCAAGTACAAAAATAGCAATTGCATTCCATTTTTGAAATGCAATTGCATTTTTTCAGGCAAACAAGTTTGTGAGCAAGCCCAAAATGCAATTGCATTCCATTTTGGAAATGCAATTGCATTCCTTCGGAAAACAAGTCTGGAAAACAAGCAAAAAATGCAATTGCATTTCTGGAAAATTTTGATAGATTTGAAATGCAACAGAAATGCAAATGAAATCCAATTGCATTTTCTGGAAAATCTGGAAACTGCGGAAATCACAGGAAAATGCCAAAATTCATGGAGTTTATTTGATTTTTCAACGCGAACTCATGCCCAAAGCTTGACCCATGATTGAAGGAGCACAAAGATGGAAACCCTAACCCTCAATGCCTATAAAAATGGGAAAAACGAAGCAAAACGTGGCTGGATCTTTTCTGCTCACCCACAGCAGTTTAGTCCTTGTTTTTCTGTCATTTTTCCAGCAATTTATCTTTGTTTTTTCTCTGTGAAAGTTCGAAATTAATCCTTCCTCAACGAAGGGTAGAGGAGGTGAAGACCCATTTACTTTTGAATGGGTATTTGGATCGATTGAAGCAAGGAACACATGAGGCCAATTTATTTTACGTTCTGTTTCTAGTTGCTATTTTTTCTTTCATTTCTTTCATATAAGTTCTTTAGAATTTTGTTTATGTTGAGGTTTATTGCTTCCTATGTTATTCACAGCAAAGACATATTGATCTCTTCAAATTTAATTCCATAATATTGTGAATTTCTCTTATGATTTGCTACTGTTTTACAATTTTCTTTTGTGAGTATTTTTGAAGTTGTTGGATTAATCTTATTCAAGCATTTTCTCAATAAAAATCAGTTGGGTTTTTTAGTTTTAAAATTTCTCCTCTTTTTAGTCATTTGTGAATTATGAGTTTTATAGCAATTAAATTGTTGTTTTTCAATTTTTCCTCAATGAGCTAAAATTCTCCTTAGGGATCCAAGTTAGTGAATGCCCTAGAGAAAGGAATAAAGGCCTAATATGTAAGAGCAACCTAATCTTATAGCATTGGTTGCTTTTATTGATTAAATTTTTCATTACTAGTTTAGATTGATCACCAAGATTAGTATACAACAATTGGAGTCTAATTTTGAAAAGGTTAGATATAAATTGGGTTTTCATAAAAGCAATAAAGAAAAATAGCCTAGATATAGGGATTTGTTTTTGACCCTAGACATAGGGAAAAACCTTTAAAACCAAAAGAATTGTGTTTCAAAATTAACTAAGTTTGTATTAGCCATAGAAATATCTGTTTAATCACTTAGCCTCCTAAAGATACTTCATAGAAGATCGAATAGGTGTTGAATTCAGTTTACAAAGCTTAAGTGTTGAGTCAAAGGATTGCAATTTCAGTTAGGCCGCAATTTCTTTCAATGAGGCAAAAACACGTTTGAATCCCTCTTTTATCATTTTTACTTCTTCTTTTCAAAAACAACAAAAACCATCCCACTTATTGTTTTACATTGGTTACTCACAATTGCAATTTGAAAAAGTCTTTGCTTATTCTCTTGAATTTTGTTGTATCCGTTCCCTGTGGGATCGATACTCTGGAATACTTCCAGTTTTATATTACTTGCATCGACAGTGTGCGCTTGCATTGAACTGGATCTTTGTTTTTAAACTAAAAATCTTTTCTTAAAGCCCCCACATTTTAGTTCGATCACTAAGCAAGTGAAATGAATAGGTAGAGAGGTTGACGCAGTGAGCTCTTCCTTTTTCAATCTTCTTCTTTGATCTTAGATGGAGGTTTATCACTCCTCCTCATGTGGGCACCCAAGGATGAAAAAGATCTCTGACAATGGAGTTTCTTTCTTGGTAATTCTCTTTTTTTTTTTTCCTTTTGCTCAATAGCTCATAGAAGATAAGTGAATAAGTAATAGAGAAGTAAGGCAAAACAACTGGGACCACATTGGCTAGAAATTTCTATGATGCGTGCAAACCCGTCTGCGTGTTAGTTGTCCCCATCTAACAATCCTATTTTCTGTCGACCTTAAGCTTGTAGCTTGTACGAATGCGATGCTCCACTATCCATTTTCTAACAATGGATATGCACATCTTTTCTTTTGTCTCTTTTCCTTCTGACGCCTTGAAGAATTGCCTTGAAGCTCAGCGTCTTGCTTCCAATTTCCTGCGAAACGCCCCTTGTGATCATTCACATAATAAAATTCAATAAATAAAGAATAAATCATGCATTTCATCTTTTAGCACGTATTCCGTTGGCTCGCCTCCCTTTATATCTTTCAGCGTGTATTAATGCCTTTAATTACCTTGATTTGCCATGCAGAGGCGTTATTAAATAAATTATTTTCACAAGTTATCATAAGGTTTTAAATATTCATGCTTCACATCGTATTGGAGTAAAAGTTGATTTATTATCAGCTTTGAATCACCAAAAACTTCCATGTATGCAATCCCAATCTCTAAAGCCATTTGAAGGCCGATGATGAGTGCTTGATACTCAGCCACATTATTTGAACATAATTCACCAAGTGTGAAGCTATATGGCAACATGTGTTTCTCAGGTGAGATGAAAACAATGTCAACCTCTACTCCACTTCGTTGTGCTATGCCATCAAAGTACATGGTCCAAGGTTCTGCGATTTCAATATAGAATACTTCCTCATCAGGAAAATCTTCACATAATTTTCAGTCTGATGGAATTGGATGATTAACCAAGAAATTTGCCAATGCTTGTCCTTTTACTGCCTTTTGGGGTACGTACACAATATCATATTATTGTAGTATGATCGCCCATTTAGCCAGGTGCTCGAAATGATAAGCCTAGATAGAATATATTTGATTGGATTAGTTTTTGTCACTAAGTGTACAGTGAAGGTTTGCATATAATGCCTTCGCTTATCAATGGAAAAGAGCAGAGCAAAACACATTTTCTTGATTGGAGAGTAATTCAGCTCTACTCCCGTTAGAGTTTTACTTAAGTAGTAGAGAGCTTGTTCCATATGCTTTTGTCTTTCTTGTGCCAATAACTCTCCAACAAATCTTTCTGCGCAGCCATGTATAATGTTATCGGTTTTCTTGGTGTTGGGGGCACCTAAGACAGAAGAGTTGAGTAGGTACTTTTTGATACTATCTAAAGCATTCTTACATGCTTGATCCCACTCAAAATTTGCATTCTTACTCATCAATCTTTAAAAAGGTTGACATCGACCAGCTAAGTTGGAAATGAATCTCCTGATGTAGGCCAAACGACCTTGAAGACTTCTCAACTCATGCAAGTTTCTAAGGCTTGGCATTTTCTGGATTGTGTCAATTTTAGATTGATTAATCTCAATTCCTCGATGCTTTACAACGAAACCAAGGAACTTTCCTGAGGTCACGCCAAATGCGCACTTAAGAGGGTTCATTCTCAATTGATATTTTGCCAAGTGATCAAAGACTACTTTTAGGTCCCACAGGTGATCTTGTCGTATTTTGGATTTAACCACGAGGTCATCAACATAACATTCAACATGTTTATTCAACATATCATAAAATGTTTTCTGCATAGCACGTTGATAAATGGCACCAATATTTTTTAATCCAAATGGCATCACTTTGTAGCAATATATCCTTTTTGGAGTTTGAAATGTTGTCTTCTTCTCATCTTCAAGATCCATTCAAATTTGATTGTATCCTGATGATCCATGCATTAAGGATAAAGCTTCGTAACCCATGGTGGCATCCACCTTGATTTCTGTAACTGGTAGTGGAAAGTCATCTTTCAGACAAGCATTGTTTAAGTCACGAAAATTGACACAAATACCAAGTTGCCCATTCTTTTTTTGACAAGGACAATATTTGTTACCCATGTCAGATATTTAACTTTGCAGATGAATCCTGCCTCGATCATCTTATTAACTTCAACTTCAATCTGAGGGCTGAGTTCTGGCCAAAAGCGTCTTTGAGCTTTCTTAGTTGATCGGTATCCTTGTTTAATCCCGAGGCAATGGACAACTTCTTTCGGGTCAAACCCTAGCATTTCCTTATACGAATAAGTGAAAATGTCCTCATATTCAGTGAGGAGGCTCATTTAATTTCCCTCTTCTTCACGAGTAAGTGATGAACTTATATAAAAGTGGGGCATGGTTTTTCCATCATGTAAAAATTCAATTCTTTAAGTTCGTCCACTGTCGACTGACTACCATCTTCAAGCGGCAATGGGGCTTCTTCCACATCTTCTTCAGCCATTTCAACTTCTGAGCCTTCCTCTATAGTGATATGGTGAACAAAAATCGTGTTTTCTTCGCACTTGGGCTTTCTTCCATAGGCCTTGTGATGATGATATTATGCCACTTTATTTTTAACGAATCCTCCGTATTTCAAGAGACAAACATCTTTCTCTTCATTCGTGAGGGAATAGCGCTATGGATTTTCTCATCATCTTTTGCCTGATTCGAAATCTTCACTGTGTCAGAGGATCGTTCTTTACTTCTTTTCATGGTCACGCTTAGTCTCTAAAAATCTGACAGCCGTGTGGCAGAGGTTGAATGTGTATTCCTTTCTTCTCTAGAAGTCATATGACAGTGCTCGTCAGACACATCAAAAGAAATTTATAACCAACCACAATTTGCAGAAAAAAGTGGCCGAGTCAACACAAGGAGGTAGAACTATGGCTATTTTAAGTTCTTTCTTTGATTCTAAGAACCGAAAGGGGAGATTTTCATGCAAGGGGAAAATAAATGGCAAGAAAATTAAATAAAATGAAAGTGAAGATTAAAATGGCTAAAACTAAACATGCAATATAAAACAGAAGTAGAGGAAATGCAAAACTCACAAATTTAAGGGAACGTTAGCTCAAGGTAAATCGGGATCCGTTTTGCAACACTAATCACAAAATTACTCAACAATGTAAATTAATGCATGGTTTTAATACCGGCCGGCTCCCCGAAGCCTTAAAGGAGCTCTCCAAAGAACTAGGGTTCTAAGATACAGGAAAGGTCAAAATACAATAGACTAACCCAATACGCCCTTCGAATTAAACTACCACATGCTTATTAACTCTAGAGCCTACCTTGTTCTAACAGTTAAGTTGTATCTACTTAAACATGACCGACGACAACTACCGACCCCTTTACTACTATAATTAAGCTAGAAAGTGAAGTTGCCCACAAAAACTAGCATAGCAAAGTAAAACTCTAAATTAATACGAGTCGTCAGTTCCATTAATAAAGACTTTGCTAAGAAATAAACCCAAGAGCTAATAAACCATAAATTCCATACATTAAAATTGAAATAATTACAAAATCCTCATAATGTTGCAAAACTTCTCCCTAATTACCTCAAACTAGCAAAGAACTCCTAGCCGAAAAAGTGCTTCCATCAACCTCAGGGCCAAAATACAAGCTCAAAATACCCAAACTATGAAGCAAAAATGTCTCAAAACTAGTAAAGGGGGGAGAAGTAGAGAATGGTGGCTGCAATTTAGAGCTCATTGACCTAAAAACGAAAAAAAATACTTATATAGAAATTGTGAGAGCGTCGAGACGTTGTACGCGTGCAGCGTTGAGCGGGCTCGTCGCAGCTTCGACAGAGGGTTTCACGCACAGGTCTTGCGACAACGTCTTGACACCTTTGGACAGCATCTCGACACTGCCCTCCATTCAAGGCTTTTGTCTTTCAGCATTGAGCGAGGCCTCTGCTTAGCATCTCAATGCTGCTTGAGGGGTAGAATGGTCAACCCTTCAAATCTTTTCGTTAGGATGTCCAATTGACCTCCAGTTTGGCTCGTTTTTACCTTGATTCCACTTACTTTTCAAAAATAGGCCTTGCTCCTAATTTCCTACAAAATATTCAATTAATTCCATAGAAAGGAGAGAAAAAAAGCACAATTTAGGCATAAAAAGGCATGTTCAAATTAGGTCTCATCATCATACTTAGCCTTTGAAAGGCTGAAAGTCGTGTAGCATTGGAAGTTGGATGCTGACTTTCATCTTCAATTGTAGTTGTACCTGGCCTTCAAAAAACGAAGGGACATGTGACCGCGGGACTGATGCAACTGAAGGCAGAAGTTCTGTGCTCTCCATTTTCCTTTCCCTCTTCAGGATCATCAATTTTCTCTTCCATGATATGAAGTGTGTTTGCAACTTTTGCTTTCCCTTTTCCAGTTATGTGAACTGGCTCTGGAGATTTATATCCAAGTAAAGTCTTTGAGATAGGTATAGCATAACCGTGTTTTTGGAGATGCTTCTGTGTTGAGGAAAGTTCGGGTCTTTCGTCAAAGATCCTTAGACTTTTAAACTCAGTATGAGTTGTGAAATCATAACCCACATTTGCCAGTAATTTGTATGCTTTAGCGTCGAATCCATCTTTTGTTCATTTATTCGACAAAGTTGACTTCATTTGTTCATGAAACAAAGTGTTCGCCATTAAGTCTCCAATGATGAGTTCTGGGCAAATTATGCCAATCGCTCATTGTCTGCCTTTGTTAAACCTCTGAACCACTAACTTACTATTTGACAATTCTTGCATCTAAATGTTCAGCTGGTTCATGGTTGAATTAGGCGGGACATAGTTTATGGTTGGATCATAAACAAATTGTTCATTAGAGGATCATTGGTATTTAAGGCACAAGATGTAATTATAGGGATAAAACAGACTTTTGACCCAACTGTAATTACAAACAACTCGTAAAAAATCGACTTTCATGTAATGGTTATATCCATGGACACAACTTGTCATATAGTGCATAAGAGTGCAACTCTAGGTCTATAGTGGAGTGACCTAGAGTTAATGAATGAAAATTAATTGATTAAAGAGTTTAATTAATTAATTTTGTATCATTGGAGCTTATAATTTGTAGGTCCATAAGGTCCCATTCCTAGCTCAAAGTAACACTAAAGGATCAATTTAGTTGAAATAAAAATTTGAAATGTTCAAATTAATATTTAATATATTAGATATATTAAATATAAAAGAGGAAAATATATTTATTGTATTTGATACATTAAATATTGAAATAATTAATGCATATTAGATACATTAAAGAAAAATATATTTTTAAAATTTGAATGAGATTCTAATAGGTTAAATATATATTGTAGTTGATTTGAATGAGATTCAAATAAGTATAATATATATTTTAATATATTAGATATTAAAATATAATATTTTAATTATGGCAAAGATTTGCCCTAGGTCTCTATAAATAGGACCCTTGCGTTGTACCATAAGACACACATCTCCTCAATAGAGAATTAGAGAATTCTCTCTAGACCTCTTCCTTTCCAATCCCTTGTGGATTTTCTTTCAAGAGGCTCCCACAAGCCTTTGGTATTGTGTTCGAGTCATAGCTAGGAAGACTTTATGGATAAGATAAAGACCCGCCAGAAATATCTCCATATTTACTCCAAGTAAGTTTGCTTAATCTCATTTTTTTAGTTTAACAAAGACAATCCAATGCTTCCGCTGAGGAGTGAAACGCTCATTCTTTCAATTGGTATCATAGCCTACTTTGATTTTTATTTAGAATTAAAAGTTCGTATGGTGGGTATTTTAATTTTGTTCATATATGTGATATGTAGTTTGCAAATTAGCTGTTTAGGCTTTTTGGCATTAGAATTTTTTTGCTTTGATTAGATCAAGTGTAAAACCCATAAGGGTTAGGCCTTGTTGTAATTTTGTTTTAAGAAAACAAAGATGTCGACGAAGAAGCAGACGGTGAGAGAATTGAAGTCACGGTCATTCCTTCACTTCGAGCAGTAGTTTTTAATTTGGCGACTAGTGTTTAGATGATAAATTTAAGGTTTCTAAACTCTAAATTTGGATGGTCCAACAAGGGAAAAAGATTTTGAAGACCAAGATATGTCTTATATTTAAATTATTGTAATTTAAATGGTTTTCAATTTCTTAGGATATGCCAAATATGCGGGTTAATTTTGCTTTGCTTTAATTTGATTATGCATGTGATGTATGTTTTAAATCAAGTATTGCAAAAAATATGTCATTTAGATTAAAATCTCATCATAGGTTAAGCATGATCATGCATCTTAATTAATTTTTTAATATAATTGTTATATTTAAAAATTTGATTAGGTTGTTTCCTAATATAATTGAGATGCTTTCCTAATAAGTTTATATTTTCCATATCTTTGAAGATAATCGTTATATTTGGAAAATTAAATTAGGATATTTCCTTTCATAATTGGAATCCATGTTTCCTAATAGGATTAGGATATTTTCTAATGAGAATAGGTTTCCTTTAATTAAAGATATTCTTGATTATTGTTTTAAATAGTTTAAAATTTGAATTTAATTTATCTCTATTGGTTTCTAATAGGATTAGGATATTTCCTAATGAGAATAGGTTTCCTTTAATTAAAGATATTATTGATTCTTGTTTTAAATAGTTTAAAATTTGAATTTAATTGATCTTTATTGGTTTCTAATGGCATTAGAATTTAGGATAATCTTTTAATTTTGTTTTAAAGGGTTTAAAATGGTAGAATTTCAAGATTATTTCTGAAGTAAATTAGTTTTTTAATAGGATTAGAAACATTGCTTAAATTCACTTAGGTTCATTAATCTAGTAATTAATAGTTAATTAAAGACTGATGAATTTAAAATAAAAATTGACTATAAGGAAACTTTGTCTATGGAAGGTTATGTTTAGACTGGGGTATTTAAGCTGACCGAAAGGGAACACCTTGAATTGGGAACTAACCTGGAAGTTGAATTAGTCAATTTTTATTTAATTTCATTAAGAATGCACATAATGTGATTATTTTTTAAATAGTTTAATAAACTTGACAATTCACATTCAAATCAATCTAACTAGCATAGGGGTTATAAAAAGGTAGATTGAGGACTTAGATGAATGAGATTAGCCCAATATGTCTAAGCAGTAGAAAATCATATTTTCAAAATACATAGTAGGAGAAGGACATATGTCAAGATATCCTATGGTGTCTATTATTGATTCATAACGTGAGATTCATGCAGGGTGATTGGATGTATAAAGTTTTATTTAATCACACTTAACTCTTGTTAGTTAGATAGTTTTATGTGTTTTTATGTTTATTTTGTAGGAATTCAAGCAAAAGACATATTTGGAGACTCTATGATGAATAACAATTCAAACGAGCCAAACCAGAGGTCATTCGGACACCTGAGCGAAAAGTTAGAGCAAAATTACCAAATCGATCCAGCGAGCAGCGTCTCAATGCCATACTTGACACTGTTCAACACTAAGCTACTGTTTTTGCTCAACGCTGCTCGACGTTGCAGTTGTGCTTGCTCAACGCTAGTAGCGTCTCGACGCCATGCTCGACGCCTCTCAACACTGCCTAAGTCCTATTTATAGCACTTTTTCACTTTAGGTCAGGGACTTTTGCCTCATTTTCTTAGACTTTTAGAGAGAGCTTTTGAGAGCTTTTCTTCTTCTACTTTTACACTTTTATTGTAGCAAATAGAACCATGTTTAACGGGAGATATACTATCACGATGCTTGGCTAAACTCCACGTTTCTAGTTCAGAGGTCGGTTGTAATCAATTGCAATGTTGTGAGGCTTGGACCTTAATGTAGTTTTCTTTCAATTGCAAGTATTCTTTGATTCCTATGTTAATTTTATAAGCATGTATTTTTTTTATTGAATCGATGTCTCGATCGCTTTACATGTTTGATTGCTAATCATGATGCATGATCTGTAATTGTCATGTTGATTGAACCGGTAGCATTACGATTATTACGTGTATATTTTGTGGGTTTCCATATTACATGGCTTGCATGTTTAATTCTAGGAATTAAAGGAGCATCTTAATTAGATTAAAGTTATTTTACCTAATTGGTTGTCTTGGTCCTTCCAAAGAACTTAATGCCTTTATCTAAATAATTTGGAGCGGTTTCGTCAAAATTGTTTAGGTAATTAGCATTAACTTAACATTTGTTAGAGTTAATAACCTTAGGGAATTTGTTACTTTTTGGGGTTTCCTAATAAGTTGACCAGATGCTTGCATTGTTAAGTTTAAATATTTTAAGTGTCTATGATCAATTTTTGTAATTGAGTAGAACCGCATCTTTGGATTGGAATTTGGTAAGATTTGATTTATCTTTATTTTATTTGCTTATGTTTATTTAATTAATAAAAATACAACCCCCCCCCCCCCCCCAAATTTTAAATTGTTTTCTCCTTTGCGAATTTAACTTCAAAAATTAATATTTTGTTCCCTGAGATCGACTCGGTCCACTCAATGCTACAAGTAGCTTAAGATCGGTTTATAAATTGTAATTTGACGAGACCTCGACAAGCTCGAGTCACAGGGCCTTGTGTCAGCTTTTGGATCATCCTCTCTACGGAAGGTGTTTGCATGGATCAATATTAGGGTGAATCTCTTGAGAAAATATTATAGTGAGTGAGAGAAGGAAATGTGTCAACATATCCTATGGTCTCCATCATTGGTTCACATCGTGTGATTCATGTAGGGCCTCGTGGCGACTTTTGGATCGTCTCCCTACGGAAGGTGTTTGCATGGGTCAATATCAAGGTGAACTCCCGAGAATGATAGGATTGTAGTTTTGTTTTCAATACTTGACCTACCCTACGACAGCACTTGTTGGGATAAAACTACGGGGTCTAAAATGATGGGTCACACTTACAAAGGGCTCATTAATGTTGTTAATGATGTCCTTAACCAAACTAATGGTAACTAAATATTATTGGAATAAGAGTTATTCTTGTATAATACTTGGTTGAGATTGTCTTAGTTCAGTGAATGAACACTTGACTTAGCATAGTGGCACTTGTTCTAACTAACTAAAGTACCATAACATTAGAAATGATTTATAGGGTTCATTTTTCAAATTGATTGCTTTCTTTGCTAAAATTAAATGGATAATTATTTGCATGATGTTAAATTATATACTTTATATATTTCAATATTATGTTAGTTTCTCTCATTATTTTTATTTTTTTTATTGATAAGTCAAAATTGAGAAACTTTTATTACTTGGAAAAGTAACATTAACACTATAATGGCACTATAAAATATTTATTTGTCTTTATTGAGAAATGCTCTCAAAACCTTTTGCCATGCAAGTCGAATAGTTTGTAAAGCACATGATTAATGAATCAAAGGTAACGAGATTGCTTATAGATATATCTTAGTTGACATGTTAGATGTCAAGCTTAGATGATAAAAAAATGACAACAACATATGAGATGTTGAAGTCAATAGAAGTTAAATTTAGATAATTGTCTAAATTATCTCAATTTAAGTATTACAAAAATCCAAGAAAAGAAACAAAATGACTGAAGTTATATAAAAGGAAATAGTTTCTAAATTACCCAGGACAGAAAATAATGAGAGAAATTTGTGAAATACCTCTATGGGAGGAAAAATATAAATGAAAGTAAATTTGATTTACTAGATTTTTGGTGGAGAATAAATAACGCCACCTAGATAGTTGATATAAGATCCATTATCAATATTTATTCTTTATTATATTAATATGTAATTCTTGAAAAATACTTAACATGTAGAATAGTTTCTACAGGTTGGCACCAGGAAGCCTATCTCAGTTAGTGTAGTGGGAGATATTAAGATGTTATGAATTATTTTGAAGTATTAAAGTTTATATTTTCAAAATTGTTTGAAAATACATTCAACTGGAAATAAAAACAATTTGTATATGTTAAAATGTTAACATGTACTATACAAAAAAATACTGAGGTATTCAGGATTATGGAATCTATAATGGAAAGACAAATTATTTTCTCCTAAAAGATACTTGACTTTGGCAATTAAGGTTGATTAATATCAAATTGAATATAATGAAAAGACAAGTAAGAGGTAATTTTCTAAAAGTTAGAGTTATTACTTTACTTGGCTGTAGATCTTGCCTTTCATGCAAAATAATCATTGGGCCTTTATTGGATAAGGCTAGAAGGCCAAAGAATACTTAGGGCTTACACATTCTGACCCAAGTGGTCTGGTGAATGTAAAGGCCAAATAAAGTTATGAATATTTCATCACTCTCATTGATGATCATTCAAGGTACAAGTATCTTTACCTAATACAACATAAGTCTAATTTTTTTGAAAAGTTCAAGACAATTAAGGCTAAAGTTGAAAATCGATTAGGTAAGTCTATTAAGACATTATGATAAGATCATAGTATAAAGTACAAGAACCTTACGTACGAAGACTAATCGATAGGAAATGAGTTTTTATCCCAATTATCTTAAATCCTAATTACATTTATATGAAATTGTATTTCAAGAGGAAAAACAAAACCTTGTTAGACATGGTCACATCAATAGTGAGTTACACGCCATTACAAGACTCTAGTTAGGATATGCAGTAGAGATTGCATAGTGAACATTATTTCCCCCAAAAGTAACTACAAGACAATTTTGAGTTTATAGAAGAATAGTAAAACTAGTTTACAACACTTTATCATTTGGAAATGTTAAGCTTACATGCTGAAACAAGCCCATAAAGGTTGTATATGTTCAAAGATATGCCAAGTGTAGGCCACCCCTAAAGAGTACAAAATATTTTTTTCTATCTAGTCCTAAAAAGAATAAGATATTTGTATGACAAACATACAAATATAATTTTTCTATAAGGAATGTTAAATAAAAGACTACAAACCTTTAATAAGGTGAGATAGTGTTAATAAATTGGTCCCAAGTGAAGCCATTAAATAATTAACAAAAGTTGTTAACAATTTAATTACATTTGAAAGTCAAATGGATCCTAGTCATGAATTGGATAAGCCTCATCATAGTAGGAGAGTAATGAGATGACTCAACCTTTACAATGACTTAATTGAAGCCCAAGTTATCATATTAGATGATAAAGTTGAAGGCTTATTGCCCTAAAAGTGAGACTAATGACAAAGGATTAAACCTAATAGGAGAAAGTTGACTGTGAGCAAACTTTCTCACTTGTTGCCATATTGGAGTCTGTAAACATTATTTAATTCATTGTTTCATATGAGATATGTAAAATGAATGTCTGGAATTTTTTGATGAAAATAATCTTAAAGAATGCATCTACATAAATAAATTAGAGGGGTTTATTTTCAAAGATCAAAAGTAAAAAGCTTGCAAAATTATAAATGTTCATTTATGAAATGAATTTTACCATTAGATCTTTGAATATAAGGTTTGATAAAAATATCAAAACCTATGATTTTGGATAAATATTAATGAAGCTTGTATAGATAAGAAAATCATTAATTGCTTAATGAATTTTCATCATGTTTTATGTTGATGATATTATACTCATTATGAATGATGTAAGGTTTCTATCTAACATAAAAGTTGACTAAGTAACCAATTCAAATGAGTAATTTTGAATGACTCGGTATATTTTATATGTCCAAAATGGAGATTTTAAGGACATCTTGTTAACTTTGTCTCAAACTTCTTATATTGACAAAATTGTTGTTAAATATTTGATATTTATGTCTAAAGAAGAGTATCCTAGAGAGCATATGATTAATTATCTACTATAAGTGAGAGACAATTAATGCATAAATGAGACTTAACGTTTAATATACAGTTGGTTAGCATATATCAGTTAAACGAATGGTATGACCATAAGTAGAAAATTAAAAACTTTCTCAAATTATCTATGGATAATGATAAATTTTTGTGTAAAGATTTGATCGTTATAAGACTCACTAGTTCTTACAAAGATTTAGGGAAATCTATGCTAAGATAAATTTTTTCCTAAGTGGTGAAGTATGGTATACAAGTTTAATATTTTTGCTTTCAAAGCAACAAAAGAACTTGTATGACTATAATAGTTCCTTAAAGATCTTAAATATGTTTTAGATATGAATTAGGGTAAGTAGATGCGTAGTTCTCTTAAGTGCTGATTTCTGGACATGAACAATGGGGCCCCACCCTCTCACTAACTCGAGAGGGACTTAGTTTATGGTTAAATCATAAACATATTGTTCATTAGAGGATCAATGGTACTTAAGGTGCAAGATGTAATAAAGGGGTAAAATGGACTTTTGACCCAACTATAATTACGAACAACTTGTGAAGAATCAACTTGTATGTAATAGTTATATCCATGGACACAACTTGTCCTAAGTGCATAAGAGTGCAACTCTAGGTCTATAGTGGAGTGACCTAGAGTTAATGGATGAAAATTAATTGATTAAAAAGTTTAATTAATTAAATTTGTATCATTGGAGCTTATAATCTATAAGTCCATAGTTGAAAAAAAATTTGAAATGTTCAAATTAATATTTAATTTGAAATGTTCAAATTAATATTTAATATATTAGATATATTAAATATAAAAGAAAAAAATATATTTATTGTATTTGATACATTAAATGTTAAAATAATTAATGTATATTAGATACATTAAAGAAAAATACATATTTAAAATTTGAATGAGATTCACATAGATTAAATATGATAGGAATAATCGAATTAAACTCACAATGGAAGCCTTAGAACACATTTAATTATTTAGAATTAAACTAAAATACAATTTTAGGCTAAGCAAAACATATCTTTGAGATAATATAGACATATTTCAAGTGGGTCTTTATCTCCTATACAAAGTCTTCCTGGCTATGACTCAAATACAGGACTAAGGCTTGTGGGAGCCTCTTGAAAGAAAATTCACAAGGGATTGACGAGGAAGATGTCTAGAGAGAATTCTTTAATTCTCTATTGAGGAGATATGTGTTATAATGGCTCAACCCAAAAGTCCTATTTATAGAGATTTGGGAAAAATCTTTTCCATAATTAAATAATATATATTTGAATACATAATATATACAAAATACATATATTTAATCTATTTGAATCTTATTCAAATCTTTTAAATTCTCCTACGATATTTATTTTTTTTATTTGAATCTTATTAAAATTTTATAAATATCTTTTCTTTAATGTATCTAATATACATTAATTATTTTAATATTTAATGTATCAAATACAATAAATATATTTTTCTCTTTTATATTTAATATATCTAATATATTAAATATTAATTTGAACACTTCAAATTAAATATTAATTTGAACATTTCAAATTTTTCTTTCAATTTAATTGATCTTTTAGTGTTACTATGAGCTAGCAACTATAGACCTGGAGTTACACTCTTATGCACTTTAGGACAAGTTGTGTCCATGGATATAATCACTACATGCAAGTCGATTATTCATAAGTTGTTTGTAATTACAGTTGGGTCAAAAGTCCATTTTACCCCTGTAATTACATCTTGCACATTAAGTACCATTTATTCTCTAATGAATAATTTGTTTATGATCCAACCATAAACTAAGTTCCTCTCGGGTCAGTGAGAGGGTGGGGCCCCATTGTTCAAGTTCCGAAATAAACATTTAAGGGAATCTACTCATCTATTACTCTATATGGGAATGAGTGAATTCCACCTTGTAAGATTATGTTCCCAGCTCTCTATTTGGTCAAGTCTCCAAAATGGTAGGCTTATTGAATCGACTACAAAAGCCACTCTCACCCATGCGAATCAAAGGACAAGCCCTCACAAGCAAGAGTTCATAACTTACTTAGGATTAAGATCAAGTTGCATATGAACATTCTGATGAAATATTAATCTTCCCAATTAATTGATTTATAAAGAGAGATTAAATATTTCGTGGTCCAGTCTTATCAAACTCATTGTATAAGATACCCCCACTCACATGTCTCCACATGAACAATTTAGATTAAATCATTTGTAACTATTACAAACTAGGTCATATCAATAGTGTTACCAAGATAAGGCACCCAACCTTATCTATATATTATGACCCTTTAGGTTATTTCTTGAACATAATCTTCTCGTATGTCAACCACATTGATGTGAAAACCCTAGAATTTTGAAAAATTAATAACCTTTTGGTTATGTGAAAGCCTAATTATAAAATTCTAAAACCCCCAAAATCAATTTGATTTCAATCTCCAAGGAAAATGACTAGATGTGGATTACCTTTTGATCTAAGACCAAGAGACATGAAAACTAGTTCCTCACTCTAGGTTTGAACACTCCACAAGCAAGATGATCAGACCTACTCAAATGTTCCTGGCTTGCAACTCTTGATTCAAGAATTGGAAAAAGATGATGATGTGGTCTAGACATCAAACGCACAAAACTTCATTCCAAAAACTGAGTTTTCATACAATTTTCCTTCAAGTTTTTAACCTAGCCATTTGGCTAATCAACTAAAAGATCAAACTGCCCCTCAACATGATTTCCTAACCAATTGAAATAAATAATAAAATAAAACCCTAACTGAAGTCATAACTTAAGCCAGGCATAAGCACCTAAAAATAATAATAATAGTAAATCTTCCTACCAAAATTAATTACAATAGTAAATTTTCTAACATAAAGCTCTATTTTCTTCGTATAGAATCATTTAGTAGAGTGTCTATACACTCTACTACTAATTGTATGTGGGAATCGAAAGCCAATTGCAATTGTTTGGCCATTGAGCGTGTGATTGGTCCTAGAGGTAAAATAAGAGCATTCTTGTTCATATCATCTTCTCTCCCTTTTGAAGGATTCGTCCTCGACTCAAATTCTTCACTTGCATCAAAAGGAGTCAAGTCAGAAACATTAAAAGTAGCACTCACACCATACTTACCTTCTAGGTCAACTTGGTAGGCATTGTCATTGACTTTCTTCAACACTTGGAAAGGGCTATTCCCCTTGAGTTTAACTCGGAATCTCGCTGATGCATAAATCTTTCCTTTCGAAGGTGGACCCAAACCCAATCTCCCTCCTTAAAGATCATAGGTTTTTGGTGTTGGTTGACTTTTGTAGCTACCTTAGTATTTTGCTTCTCAATTCTTTCTTTAACCTCTTTATGTAGCTCCCGAATGACAATCACCTTTTTGTCAGGTTGAAGATTCACAACCTTGTTAGAAGGCAAAGACAACAAATCAATAGGCACAAGTAAAATATGGACACTACAAGGACTTAAACTCTCACGTACATACCCTTGGGTAAGCAACTCATTGACTTGCCTTTGAATCTCTTTGGCCTCTTGTGGATTGGTCATATAGGCTGATCAATTTGGAATCTAAGCACTTGGAATGAAATCAATCTTGTGCTCTATGCCCCTCAAGGGTGGTAACTCCTTAGGCAACTCCTCATGAAGGACTTCTTTTAATTTCTAAAAAAGAGACACAAAAACACTAGGCAAAGAGGATTCAAGGTCCTTAATTAGTAAGTAAGCTTATTTAAATTTAACCATGAGTTTGGTTCTCTTTGAAAATATAGCTTTCCTAACCTCACAAGATTTAGCACTCCAACTTGCCAATTTTCTCTCTCTTTCCTCTATGGATTGCGATCTACTCTCTTGCTTTTCTCTTAAACTCTCTTTTTCCTTTCCTTTTTCTTTTTTGCTTTTGCTGCAACCTCTTCTTTTCTTTTTTCTAGTTTTTCTTGATCAATAAGTACTTCTTTAAGGGATAGAGGTACAAGTATAGTTTTCTTACCATTATATGTGAAAGTATAACGGTTAAGAAAACCATCATAAAGAACTTTTGATCAAACAACCAAGGTCTACCAAGAAGTATATCACCTGCATGCATTGTTGCTACATCACATAGCACTTCATCCTTATACCTACCTATGGAAAAAGGAACCTTCACCTGCTTAGTCACCTTGAGTTCTCCACGATCATTAAGCCACTGTAGTTTGTAAGGTCGTGGATGAGGTGTAGTATCTAAACTCAATCACGAGACCAAACTAGAGCTCACGATGTTTGTACAACTTCCACTATCAATTACTACGCTACAGGGTAAGGTTTGTACAAGGCAACATGTATGAAAAAGATCCTCTCTTTGATTCTCCAAGTCATCCTCCTTCATGTATGTACTCAAGGCCTTCTTAGTGACTAAGGATAAGTGGACAGTATCCTCCACTTATTTATCCCCCTCATGGTCACTAGTTTCTTCATCTCCCTCACTCACATTTGTGATTATTCTTCCTTTCCTAATTATCATTGTTCTCCTATTAGGGCACCCTCTGCTTATATGTCCCACCCCTTGGCATTTCCAACACTTAAGGTCTCTATTTCTACTTGTCGGTGCTTCAGTCTTTGGCTTTATTTTAGATGAGGTCAAAAGATTTGTGGGTTTGTCGTCCCGTTTCCAGGAAGAAGATGAGTTGGAAAAAGTTTTATTAGAAGCATACCTTGATTTGCACCTTTGAATTTGTTTTTCAATTTTCACTATAAGGTGCACCAACTCCTCCATATCCTCATAAATTTGCAACTTAACACGTTCAGCCACGTCAATGTTTAATCTATGGAGAAACTTTGTCATGGTGTTTTCTTCATCCTCGTCTATTTCCAATCTCTCCATCAACTTTTTTGCTCCCTTGATGAAGAGCTTGAAGCTTCTGTGCACAATCTCTAAGGTAATGCTTCTGTATGAATCACCTCCTCGTGAGTTTTTTCAATTCTACCCATGTTTCCACTAGTCTCTCTTGGTTTCTCCTTCGATTAAAACACAACTTATCCCACCAAGTTTGTGCATAACCCTTAAAATGTTCCCATTGGAAGTAGTCTTGAGGGTCAAACATACCATGAAACTTTGGAAATTTAACCTTAATGTTACCGAAGCCTCAATCTCCATGGTAGTTTTCTTTTCTACCAGATGGTCTTCTATTGTGAAAAATTCCTCATCCCCTCACGCCTTGGCGCTATCCTCTTCTAGGTTCATCTATAACAGGGTCATTTCCATACTCATCATGCTTTGAACCTTTTTCGTCCTCTAGGAACTCCTTAACTTGCCTCCCTACTTGAGGTCTATCCCTGGCTTAGAGCCTTTGTTCTATCGTATACAACCTCTCATTAATTATAGTTTCCACATTTCGCATGACCTGCTCAAAGAGTCATTCTTTTTGTTGATCCCTTTGTGGCACATTCCGTTGTTAGGTTGATCCCCTAGATTTGACATTGCTACAAAAGAAAAACAAGCGAAAGAAAAAAAAAAGTGGACCTCACAATTCACTCCCCCACGTGTTTCACTCGATTAATGGAGTTCACTCGTGTTTACACTCTTTAATGTAAGCTCTCCCTCACAAGGATGCAATCACTCACAAAGATAGGGTGGTAAGCCAAGACTTTGCAACCAAGATCAAAGAAGAAAACTAAAAACAAATCAAGCAAGAATGATTGTAAAGTGTCAAACTCAAGCAAAGAAAAAGTAGAATAGCAACAAAAATGAAAACTAGAAATCAAGAACCTAATGTTCAAGATCCAACAAACTAGGAAAAGAAGTAACAAAAATAAGATATCTAGAATCAAGTATTTAAGATTAAAGATTAAAGATTCAAGGAATTATGTGAGATGAACAAAAAAAGGCAAACAACTAGACAATAATGATAATTATAGGAAAACAAAGAAATAGGATTCAAGAAATAGAAAACAAAAAATTCTCCCAAGTCCAAAGTTTGACAAGATTAAAGCTTTAAAACCTTAGAAATTGAAAACTCAAGTGATTCTTAGAGCTTGATCTTGAAAAATTATAATCTTCCTTATAGTTCAAGCTGCTGAATTAAACCTATGAAAATTCAGCAGCTTAATTGACCTACTTACTTGAGCAACCTGCTTCCCGTTGGTTTCCGCGGCAACAGAAAAACAGAGAACCAAAAAAAAAAAAAAGGGAAATTGAATTTCGAAATCAAATCCAATTCTCCTACTTTCATTTCAATACCAATTCCAATACTAATTTCAAATTGAATTTTGAAATTAAGTTCAATTCTCTTGCTTCCACTTCAAACCCAATTCCAATACTAATTTCAAATTGAATTTCGAAATCAAGTTCAATTCTACGAAATCAAGTTCAATTCTCCTGCTTCCAATTCAAACCCAATTCCACTCAATTTCAATACTAATTTCGAATTGAATTTCGAAATCAAGTTCAATTCTCCTACTTTCAATTCAATCCCAATTCCAATACTAATTTCAAATTGAATTTTGAAATCAAGTTCAATTCTCTTGCTTCCAATTCAAACCCAATTCCAATACTAATTTCAAATTGAATTTCGAAATCAAGTTCAATTCTCCTGCATCCTATTCAAACCCAATTCCACTCAATTTCAATACTAATTTCGAATTGAATTTCGAAATCAAATTCAATTCTCCTACTTTCAATTCAATCCCAATTCCAATACTAATTTCAAATTGAATTTTGAAATCAAGTTCAATTCTCTTGCTTCCAATTCAAACCCAAATCCAATACTAATTTCAAATTGAATTTAGAAATCAAATCCAATTCTCCTACTTTCAATTCAATCCCAATTCCAATACTAATTTCAAATTGAATTTTGAAATCAAGTTCAATTCTCTTGCTTCCAATTCAAACCCAATTCCAATACTAATTTCAAATTGAATTTCGAAATCAAGTTCAATTCTCCCGCTTCCAATTCAAACCCAATTCCACTCAATTCCAATACTAATTTCAAATTGTATTTCAAAATCAACTTCAATTTCTCCTGTTTTCAATTCATGCTTTCAAATTAATTCAGCTTCCTCCCAATTACTTCGAATTTTTCTGACTACATGCTCCTACAATCACCACTTCGCAGGTATTTATTATTATTTTTTTCTTTAGTACTGACCGTAAAATCTATTCACCAATCCACCGCCCAATTTTTTTTTCAATCTCGACCTCAATCACCTCTTCAATTGAAAATTCAAGTCACCGCCTGATTTTTTTTCCCAATCTTACTTCATCCCTTGAGTTCAATTTTTTTTTTCAAATTTGCAGATTTAGGTTGTGAATCAAATCTTCCACCGGCCAATTTCCTTTTTTTTTTTTTCCAATTTCATTTCACCTTTTTTTCCCACTGCCTGGAGTTGATTTTTTTTTTTCTCTACACACTTTTTTTCCGTCAAACCAAATAATCGAAACCCACCTTTATTTTTCCTAATCGCATCAACTCTACTCCAATTGCTTCAACAATTTCAAACTCTCCCCGATTGCTGGTATGAGAATGAGAGAATTTTTTTTTTCCAGATCAACACAAAAAAGAAGCAAACAAGAACTCAACAACTAAGATCCTAAAAATTGAAACTCTAAATTCATTTTTTTTAATCTTCTAGAAGGAAAAAAACAAAATAATTAATTAGAACACAAAGAACCCTAATAATGGAACTAAGACTCAACAAAGAAGACAAAGAACAAAACATAAATTCAAGACGCTGATATACCTAATCTAGAGCCTAAGCTCTTGCTAATTCCATTTCTTTGAGTGTGTTCACATGCTTTGCTTGTTTAGAGGATGAAATATATTTGTTAAACAAGGGATTTTCCTTGACAACGATTCTGCCTTTGGCCATTTCTATCATCTGGGTCCATATCTTGTTTGCAATCACAGCAGCTTGCTCTTTTCCTAGTTGTTGGATTTCTTTAGATCGACCATGAGTAATCAGATCTGTGTAAGAGTCGCTTGAAGCCCCATGCAACAACTTTCTTAGATGCCATCACTCCTTTGAATAGATTTTAGAAGAGAGTAAGAGATGAAAGATAGAGCTGGCCCCATTGGGCGTGCCAAACTGTTCGATGAGATTTCAAGAGAAATTTAATTCATATAATTTAACTTTGAACTTGTATTAATTTCTTGTAAGTGTAGTGGAATACAACTGAGGTTTTTATACAGAAGACCCCATTTCCAGCGTTTTAATGCAATCTGACATGTCTTCCCAAACTAATGAAATATGACCCATTCTAACGTGGCAACGCACGCAAAATTACCCAGAAGGGCAGTATGAGGCCGACTCGCTTGTTCACGCTCTCGGATAGGGTAACGCTCTCGCTGACCATTCTCGTTCTCACTCTCGTTTGCCACGTCAACACATATTTTGGAGCAAGATTCTCGCCCTCGGAGACTCGCTCTCGCACACGTTGACTTGTTCTCACTCTCGCAGTACATGCCACTTTGAATTTTAATATGATTTGTTCTCGCTCTCACAGTACACGTTGACTCGTTCTCATTAGTCACTCGAGCGGCCTTTAACGCGCTCTCGTTCTCTTATACTCTCGCTCTCGTTCTCGCTATCGCATTGAACATTATTTATCGCCACTCGAATGTTGTACTCGTTCTCTCATACTCTCTCACTCTCGGATAGGTTCTCTCGTGCTCTCGTTGTCGTTCTTGTACACCACTCGTTCTCGTACCATACAAACACTATGTGAGACATTGTGGTTTATCTGCCGAAAATACTGACAAAGAAAAGACATCAATCAGTTCTACACCTACTCACCATCAACATTTCCCAATAAACCTTTGAAATAAATAAATTGAAGAAAATTACTAAGGTTTATGTCTAACAAACATAATTTCTTGGCTTCCTTCGTTTTCTCATTTGTTCAAACTTACTTTCAAACTTGATCTCCTTTGAATAACGTCCAAGCATCAACCAATCCACACTCAAAAGATAGGTACATTCAAATACTTGTTTTATATTTCTAGAAGACATATTTCTTCAAACATAGAACAAACCGTGTTATGTTTTAGGGTTTTGAAACCCTTTTTTCCTACTTTCTTCCTACGTTCCTATGGTATAAACGTGTTATGTTTTGAAAGTTTTTTTAGTTCTAGAATCGGGTTACTATGGCATTGGAGGATTCAGGTAGAACTAGAGCGAGAGTATTATAGCAAGTGTGAAGGCGCGAGAGCGGCGCGAGAGCGAGACTTGTTTTTAATTATAGTTGTTGACTAATACTGATACTGATACTTATTACTTATTACTTTTTTTAAGGATGGAAAAGAAATCACTATTCATTCGATACGGTGACAGTTGGGATGAGACTGAAGACTATTATATTGAAGGTTTGCTAACAGGGGTAGTCGTGTCGAGCACTGTCAGATATGATGAGTTGAAAGGTCTTATATATGTAGTTACAAACATTAGTCAGGTGATGTTTGACATTATAATGAGGGTGAAGATGCAGTTGGAAGAGCAATCCCCTCCGATGTACATAAGGAATGATTGTGATGTTGAATTTCTCCTATTTCAAGAAAATGTTTCGAAGTTGCAAGTATTTATAATAACCGTACAAAAGAATAGTGGGAACATGCTGCTGGATTAGGATGTGCAGAAAGCTTATGACGACAATTCTCATGTGATAGTGGAGAATGAGGGTATGGATGTGTATACAGAGGAAGCAGATATACCATTGTATGAGACGGGGGTGTCCCTACAAACCGACAACAATAACCCATGGGAGTCATATTATACTCACCATAGTTCTCAAGATCATCACGTGGACCGAAATGAAGCATGGGACTTACATAGAGCAATGCATGCCAGTCGAAATGAAGGAGTCCAGAGTCACTGTCCAGTTGTTGAGAATGAGATAAGGCCCACTCCAACTTCAAGTGCACATGATTGTGCCCATTCTCAAGTCAGACCAACGAGCACTTCTTTGTCCCGTCCATCTTTGTTTGGCTCTACTCATGGTGTTGATATTGAGGTTGGTGAATTGTTTGTTTGTAAGAAGGACTTGAAGAACAAACTCTCGCTGCTGGCCATGAGCAAGAATTTTGATTTTAGAGTAAAGAAATCCACAAAGGATCTGTACACCGTGGGATGCATCGACAAGGCTTGTACATGGAGGCTTCGGGCGGTCAAGTTGGAGGGAACCAAAATGTTTAAGATAAACAAGTATGCGAGTGCACACACATGCTCCATTGCACTGTTAAATCACGACCATCGGCAAACGAGTGCTGAAGTGATTGGACACATAATTAAAAATAAGTTTAAGAGAGTTGGTCTTGTGTATAAGCCAAAGCACATCATTGAGGATGTCAGGCAAGAGTATGGAGTGAATATAAGTTACGACAAAGCATGGCGTGCTAGGAAAATGACACATGCATTTGCTAAGGGGACTCTAGAAGACTCGTACACCATAATTCATGCGTACGGAGAAACACTAAAAATTGCTAACCCAGGCACCATGTTTGAGGTAGAACTTGAAGAATCCCTCTATTTCAAATATGCATTCATGGCATTGGGGCCTTGCATCAGAGGTTATGCGCGCATGCGAGATGTCATCATTGTTAATGGGTCCCATTTAAAGAGAAAGTACAAAGAATGCATGTTGGTTGGTGTAGGGAGGGATGGAAATAACCAACTTTATCCATTGGCATATGCGATCGTGGATAATGAGAATGATCGGTCATGGACATGGTTCATGACCAAATTGAAAATAGCCATTGAAGACTTCTCGAACTTGGTTATTGTTTCAGACGGTCATGCAAGTATTGCGCATACTATTCAAGATGTATTCCCTACAGCTTTTCATGAAGTGTGCACCTACCATCTAAAGTCCAATGTGTTGACCAATTTCAAGGACAAGGCGGCAACGAAATTGTTCGAGAATGCCGCTAGGGCGTTCTGCGAGTCAGAATTCAAAGTATATTGGGATCAACTTTCTGCACTTTCGTGGAGGTGTTGTAGCCCGATATTTGGAGAGTGTTGGTATTGAATGGTGGGCACGATGTTTTCAGATAAATAAACGTTATGACAATATGACTTCGAATAGTGCAGATGCTTTAATTCATTGACTGCAGAAGCACGACTGGTGCCCATCGTTCCGTTGCTCGATTATATAAGAGGGCATCTACCGAGGTGGTTTTATGAAAGGTGAAACTATTGGTTTTTGCTCACGACATTTCTGTTAGACTATGCTGAGCAACAAATGGCCAAGGATTGTGAGAAAGGTAGACGATACCGAGTCGACCCAATTGATTGTTACTCATGTCATGTAAGAGACCGTGGGTTGGATGGTATTGTTAATCTTCAAACTGACAATGCACGTGCAAACAATTCGACTCGTATGAAATACCATGTGCCCATGCTATTGTTGCTGCTAGAGAATGCAACATCACCCCCATCTAGTCTGTGTAATACGTGTTATACTGTTGAAGCTCTTCAGGCAGTATATGTTGAGCCTATATACCCAGTTGGGCATGTATCAGAATGGTTGAAACCGCCTGGATATGTGGAGGTGCAAATACTTCCACCGAAGATAGTTACTTGAGTAGGACGAAGAAGGATACAAAGAATCCCTTATGCAGGCGAACACAATCGAGCACGGAAATGTGGTAGGTGTGGGAATGTTGAACACAACTGGTAGTCATGCAATCAACCGCTGTCAACCACCATATTCAACCATCTGGATTAGTAGATATGTTTCTATCTGTATACTATATTTATGTATGTAATTGAACCAGTTGCTTTGATGTGTAATAGCACATTGTGTTTTTATCTATCTATGAAACTAATTCTCGCTTTCGTAGTCTTTCTCTCGCTCTCGTTATCGTATCCATTCTTGTTCTTGCTTTCGTTATCGTATTCGTTATCGTTCTCTGTGAAACCAATTCTGCTCCTCCTATGGCTCGCTCTCGTGGACGATTTACCTATTCGTTATAATTATATTATATTAAATTAATGGATCACATTATCATTATCGCCAACGTATGCTCTCTCTCATGCTCACTCACTCTCGTGCTTGCTCACTCGCTCTCTCTCTCGCTTGCGATTAGCATATTCGCTATCGTGTAAATAAGGCTGAATCAACATTATATTTATATCTCTCTCTGTGAGGACATTTTATATTACAGTGTTTTTGTAAAAAAACACAAATAAACTACAGTTCTGTACAAAAAATGAAAAAACCCATCGGGGACCATTAAAAAGACTCTGTGTTCGACCACAGTTGACATGCATACTGTGTCCTAAAGTCCATCATCCGCTCCTGAACAAGTGCGGTAGTATCTGCGCCTGTCACCAAGTACTCGAACCATTTAACACAAAAGATCCCGCAGTCCAATGAATCATGATGTATGTCAGGGTTATTTGCACCATAGACCGGCCACGCGGATGTTCGCATATCTGGCTTGGCACGAGAGAAATCACAAAAGTATAGCAATGAGGGTAGAGTGTGCGTGAGGGGCTCCAGGAACTACTCGACGTGCCCCATGTTGATGTACAAGGGGTATGAGTTGTACACCAACAATTGTCTCCTATTCATGTCCATGGCCAGCAAGAACCAATGCTCATTCATGTTGACGGGGCAATACACGAAGTCAACTTCCTGCCTAGCAGGCTTGTACTCATCATGAACTCCTCTCATGTACTCGATGTAAGTATCCTCTGATCCCCATATCAACGCGGCTTTGAGCAACTGCTTCTTCTTGATCTTGTGGTATATGCTCTCTTTGGTTCGCAACTTTAAATGGGCCTGAAACAGACAACACGTGCACTATGATTCGTCATGGTTCACACACTATGAGTTAGTTCGCAAGTTTAAATGAGCCTGCAAAAGACAATACATACCAGGATCCTTGTAGGCCATATGGTGAATTGATGTATGCACATATCCGGTGGAGCGGAGAGCTTCCACTTGATAAACATGAACAACATGTTTATAGTTTGAATGAACGAAGCCATTAGTCACTACATATGAATCTATACATAAATAAATACTAAACCAACTAAGGAAGAAAGGTACTTACATCGCACTCGACCCAATAGCTTGGAGTTAATAAGTCTCTAAAGAATTTCTTCCCCATGCTTGTCACCGTGGTACCGGTGCTAGGTCGAACCTCTGCATCCGTGCGTCGGATTGTAAACGATCAATGGCTTATGCAGGGTGGTAATCACACCAGGGAGGGGATATTGACTATCTTTTCGCGGTCTCGGTGGCTCCTCCTTCGGTTTCTTTGTCCTGCCTGAAGGCGTATATCGTTCCGACGCCTTCCTCTTTTGGATACCCTTCCAAGGGAGAGAGAAGATCAGGATCATATGCGATCGAGCCAGTAGGGCTTTCACTGGCAATGGGAACAGTGACATTGACATCCTCAATGGCCAGGCTCGTGGTGTCGTCGAGGGCAGTGGAGTCGGCGACGCCAGTGGGTTCGTTGTCAACAAGAACTATGTCACTGGGTTCGTAGTCGATAGAGGCGATCGACTTGAGGCTCTGTAGGGTGCCGACAATCACCGAGTCAGAGGTGTCGGATATACGTGAGGTGGAGATGATGAGGTATGTGAAGGTCGTAGTGGAAGTGGTAATGGGAAGAGAGATAGAGATGGGGATAATGGACTCAATGGTGGCGGCAGGAATGAGGATGATGGGCTCAGTAGTGGTGGAGGCAGGAATGGGGATGGTGGGCTCGGAAGTGATGGTGGGAATGAGGATGGGAGACTTGGTGATGTGGAAGGAATGAGGCGGGTGGACTCAGTGGTAGTGGTGGCGGAATGGGGATGGTGGGCTCCATCGACTGATCGACACGTATGTTGGTGACTCAACCCATTCATGGCCCTCATCCTACATTAAACAAATAACCATAGTTAGTCGAGAGCATGAGAATAATCTGAATATTCTCTAAATATTGTATCACATACCTTGCATATTCTGTGGAGTAACTCAGATATGGTGATCAAATGAGACTTCATCTCTCCCATCTCACCCATTTGCAACTTTAACTCCTCCACTTCAACTCCTCCACATACTCCTCGACTCTATAGACACGAGTATCGATCACTCTCTGTCTCGTCCCACATATGAGGATCAGTCTGACCCTCTCTAGTATCCTCCCTAATCTGAGACTCGAGTTGACGCTCCCCAGTTTGACTGTCATCGGTCTCTTTTATGATCTGAGGATCAGTTTGACCCTCTCTAGTCTGACCCTCAAAATTCATCTCAAACTCATGGTCATCGTCGTCCTCCTCGTCATGGACCCTCTGACCGACCTGAGTATCGCAGTACTGTTTCTCGACCTCTGACATGACCAGTACTGATGTGACCACCGTCTGTCACAAACAAGTAGATGTTAAGATAATAAAACTACATGAAACTTATTTATGTAATACAGAAATGAGTGCATTCTAACCTTAGGAGAATTGAATACATCTCGCTCCAACACCCTATATGGAACGGAGTGGGAGCATGACCATTGCATAATGAGAGGCATGACGCCATTATTTAGTCGGGTCGCAAGGCGAACCGCTACTAACGACAGCGTCTCATACGCTCATACCTATAAATAAATAACCATAGTTAGTTTACAATATGCGACATACAAATAACAAGCTAATTTTAATTTATTATAGAAAGTTGAGTACCTGGAAAGCATGAGGGAATTCAGGGATGTTATACTTAACAGTATAATTCTTATTCGTCCGGACCTGGAACTTATAGGTTGTAACCTTGTCCCTCAAGGCTGCCTTAAGTCCACGCAATGTCTTATCCCAAATTCTGGTCCCCCAATCCAAACTATTGAAGTATTCCAAGTCTTCAATTTCTCGATATAAGGACCTATCAATCACGGCCTTTGATTTATTCTTCCCCATCATGGCCATCTCGGTGTAGTAAATCAAAGACACCTTCACTGCATCCTTGTCTATCTCAAACTGCAACCCCTTATATGTAGCTTCATAAGTATCGAGACGGATTTCAGGCCCATGCCATCAAAGTACTTGAGTCGCAGGGCTTCATTTGATACCACTGCCTCACGTCCTCCTTCAGGTGATGGCCACAACCCAGTCATCAAGAGGAATTCGGCCTTCAAAAATTGCACAATTGTACCGTTAAGGTCAAACCTCATCGCATCATCCCGACCGTCAACAACCTCCCTAAAAGGATGTGATGCACCAACAGGCTGTTGAAAACCAAGTCCACATCCACAAACCGCCCAAAGACGGTATTTTTGAACATTTTCAGCTGCCCAAGGGTCAACTTCTCCTTGACCACTTTATTTGCACAACTTATGTGGGCAAGGCTAGAAGCTTGTCTGGGGAACCAATCCTCCTTGGGGATTCTCAAAACTGTTGCCATCTCGGTACTGTATCAATTGCATAAACAGTAAGAATAAAATAAAACAAAGGGAAAAAACAAAAACACAGCATACATAGAATGGCATATTAGAAACTCAATTTTCACTCTCGCTCTCGTAGTTTCGCTCTCGCTCTCGCTCACGTCCTTCATATCGTTCACAAAACCTAAGCTTTCATTCACAGAAACCCTAGCTCTATAACTATGGCATTCACGCTCTCGTTCCAATAACCTCCCTCTATCTCTATAGCTCTCGTTCACCAAATCTATCGATTTCGACTCAAAACCCTAATTACTCACTTTAGGTCTATCACTCTCGTCCATGCAAGCTCGCTCTAGCTCTATAGCTCTCGTCCCTGTACACTCGCTCTAGCTCTACACCTTCCTACATCAAATCCACAAACTGTCGCAAACATGCATAAAACCAGGACAACCATAACCTCGCCCTATATCGCAAACATGCACAAAACCATAACAACAATGAACGAAACCCGTTTCCTTCGAATGAATTGGTAGGTTTAGGCTTACTGTTTCAAAGAAAGAACGAGTCACTGGTGAAGATGAACGGCAGTGACAAAGTAATATGGCAGTGATGAAGCTCTATCGACGAAGAGAGAGTGAGTTTCGAATATCAGGTGAAAGAAATGACCGAAATGTTTGTTTGTCCTTTTTTAAGAAGCTTTAATCTCAGACTTCAAATCTTCGATCTTTGATTTCAGTCTTCGAGGTGCGTTAATTTTAGTCTTCAAGAAAAGTTCATCTCAATTTTCAGTCTTCTAAACGCTTTAATTTAAGGATGCTTTAGTTTCAGTCTTCAATCTTTAGGAAGAATTAGTTCCAAAAGTTGTGTGGGCTTGGGCCTGATTGCTTTTGAGTCCATCATTTGTTTGGACAAAACATGAGCTTTGGGCTCGACTAGCTTAATGGGATTGGATTTATTTGAGTCCAACTCAATTTAATTTGTCAAACTTCAACTAAATTGAGCTTTAGGTCAAATTATCATTTGATCCTAGGCTATTGTTGGATTTGATCAGGCCTATCGATATGATTGAATGACCATAAGAAAGACACGTGGCATAATGTATACTTATCCTCAAATAAATAAATGATTTTATCATTAATTTCAAATAATGAAGTAGTAAGTTTTGATTAATCGAAATTTCTATTTGAGTAAATAAATATAGTTTTATGTTATTTATTCAATAACCGTCTTTTTATTTAGTAAAATAAAAAAACTCCACACGTGTTATCAATTAGTCATTAAAATAGTTTCTTTTTGCTTTGAGGTCACCAGTACCTTCCTCGACTTCCAATGACCGGTATTCAAATTGGAAACGTGTCCGACGCGCGTCTTTATATTTCCATCGCACGTTGCTTTCTGGCGCTCCACAAAATATCGAAGCGTAGGAACGGCCACGAGAGATCGATAGCTTTGCTATGGAGATTTATCCGAGCTCTTCACTTCCAGGTCTGTTCAAAACTCATTCTCTCCTCCCTAACTTCCTAACTTGTTCTGTTTTCGGTTTGCTTCCGATGAAAAGCATGTAATTCGATAGAAGATCAATGCGATTGATTTTTTATTTGGTTATTTTTCTTAATTTTGATTTCCATTTTACTTTCAACGAGTATCTTTCTGGTTCATTGTTGCGTCTCTGGATCTAAACCAACTAGTATTTTTAAAGCATTCGAAGATGTAGGAAGCTACTGTTTTGTGCATTGACAAATGCAAAATTTTCATAGAATTGTCCACATTTTCATTGAACAGTTCAACAACGATCTAGAAAAATCATCCCAAGCTCAGTATCTTGTACGTCAAGATTTATATATTGATTTTTGCTGAGCATTTCGATTTGTTCCTTCCTCCCCTCCGTTTGAAGTTGTCTTTTCTTTTACCATACCAGATAAGACAGAAGATCCTTCTGTGATAGTTGAAAAAGAGGTTACAGAATCAGTTTCAGGGTCACCAAAAGATGTGCAAACTAACAAAGGTAGCGAAAATATAGTGAGGGCTGAACCATCTGGACAGATTGATATGGCTGGAGAGATTAGCATGGAGGCCTCCATGTCGGCTGATGATGTTTTACGGGCTGGAGGGTTTGGTGCGAGGGATGATATTGGTAGTTTTCTTCCTGTTGCAAGTGATTCTACTGACTTTGAGGCTACAATTCTCAATGCTCGAGACTATGAAGGACCACAGGGAGAAATTTCTAGACCAGGTCTTGGCTGGAAAGAAGCTACAAAAGCTGAGTAGTTCTGCTTTGAGCATTTTGTTTGAGTCCAACTTCAGTCATTTGTAAGTACGGTTTGTTTACTAGGTCTGTACGGGATCATGTTTTTGTCTCATGTCACAATTGGAAGATGTATTAGTTTGTTGTATCTTTGAATCAAGATAGACCATGACCCTTTCCAATACAATCATCAAGATAGATTTTGAAGATGACTTTCAAAATTATGCTTGGAATGCCCTTAGGAAGCGCAGGTAAGCTCATGTTGCTATGATGCATTGGACTTTTGATTGTGTTTTTAACTCTTAAACCTCTCAAAGAAAAAGAATTCAAGGCATCCACAGTCTTTGTTCTGATTAATGATATTATTATGGTAAAATACAGTTTTAATTTATTTTACCTTTATTATATCATTTTGGCATTCTGTTCCTCTTGGATGCTCTTTTTGTGGCTTGTTTTAGATACAAGATGTTGTAAAGGAGTGGCTTTCTGGAAGATTCTTTGGCCCGGAGCAAGGATTGACAATGGATCATAGGCAGATTTCCTCTCCATCAGTATCCGCCATTTGGAGCCAAAATGAGCTTGCCACTCGTCTTGGGAGCTATAATGTGGCAGATATTGCTTACATCCTGGAAGTGCCCTGGCACAGTAGTCCAGAATTATTTGGTTTTTGGCTAAAATGTGTTCTAAGCTCTCTTTTCCAGTTGAAGTTGGCAGTGCAGAAAACAAGAAACCCACTAGGTAGAAAATGTCTTCGTCTGGTGTGATCAATGATGTTTTATTGTTCCACCTGTATAACCCAAACTGATTTGTATTAGTATGGGGAAATAATGTATGTGTTAGAGTTTCTGGGACAAATCTAATGAAGCAACTACTTGGATTTGTTAACCGGGTAGATTAGGATGGGACCATTGCTAGAATCTGAAATTATGTTGCCAAACACCTCTGCAGCAAAATCATTTATTTTGCTTTTTGGGATCATTAGATTGAGCCATGGGTGAGGAATCTCCCACAATCCTTTTGCCCTGAGTTTTTTCTCAGATATGTGCACTCTATCCAGAAACTCCACGTAAGAAACTTCTGATAAAAAGAGAGTGGATGGAATGTAGCTCAATTGTGATAGCAACTTCTCAACTCTCTGCATGACCACGTAGAGCTTAGAAATGGCATTATTTGGTAAACGTTCATTTTTTTTTTTAATTTTTAAAATTACTTCTTTTTTCTGTTTGACATGAGCATGATATCTGATAATGTTTATGGCAATGCTCACCTTGTTCATAGTTTCTGTCTCTTCGGAGTTGAAGTACATGGCCATTTCTAGACAATACAGAGTTGTTCTATCTGTGACGAATTGGCTGGCTTGAACTGGGTCTTTGGGATCAAAGGAAGATCTCCAATTATTGAGAATACCAGTTCTATTTATTAGAACAAAGCCTTCGATATAATCAAAGGAGTACTTGGAGGATATCAGATGCTCCTGGTCCTTGGAGAATATGGCGAAGTCTGAGTACAAGGTTCTTATCCACTTTACCTGTCAAAAGATGGTGGATTGTGTTATACATTACAAGATAAAAAGGTTTATATATATTATACACCTATTCTGATGGAATGCAGGGTGTGTTACCATTTTTGGTGCTGATTTTAGAGAAATCCTCGCCCTTGTGATGATGCCAAACTGACCGAGGCCTCCAAGTACACTGTAAAACAGGTCTGCATTCTGCTGCTCTGAGCAGGTAATTACCTCTCCCTTTCCTGCATTCAATTGAAACTACATCGGTTTGTCTACCTTCAAGTTTTTAATATTGAAAGGAGTTAAAGCTTGGTTTCTTTTGCTTTGGTGGGCTCTGTTTTCTGTAGTTTTCTCTCTCTAACTTCCTCTGGCTTTCTCCATTTGGTGGCGCTCTTGGCCCTTGGCAGCCTCACGTCATTTTGTATTTCTTTGAGAGGTTTAGGCTATTTTCACACTGCTTCCATTTGTCTCTTTTTTGCGTCTTCACTATCGGGTTTGCATTCAGACATTATACCAACGTTTTTATTTTCCTTCCCTTTTCACCGAATGAAAGATCATTCTTCAACTTTTTGTTCTAATTGAAAGAAAAAGGTAAAAGAAAACTTGGGACAGAACCAGAAATGAAGACGAAAACAAAAGTCCTAGCGAGTTATTAGTACTTTACATTTTCCTTGTGAATAAGAGCATTTTAATTTGAAGATATTAATTTCAGAGGGGTTGAAGAGTTATTATCACTGATTTAAATGTTGTTTTTAATTATAGCCTTACGTGATTGAGATGTTGGCCGAAATGAAACAGTCTAGTGGTCAACAGTTGCCTTTGTTAAAAGGAAATTACAAAAACTCACACGTTTTAGATGATAACTTTGATGTCCTTTCTCGATTCTTAAGAAAGCTCATGCTTCTGGTGGATAAGATTCTCTATGTTTGCATAGAATTGCAAGTCTCCGTAAGACTTCATAACTTCTTCGACAATGTTATAGTTTTTTCAAAACAAAAATATCCATTAATTCAACATAAATGTTAGTCTAAATCTGTTTGATATCATTTGATTATCGAAATATTCAAGAAATAAGATTAATTATTGAAAAATTTAATAAAAGCACTTTTTCTTTTATGGTAAATTAAAGAAGTAAAATTAGGAGCTGGTGTATACCTTTTTTTAAAAAAAAAAAATTAATTAATTAATTTTTTCCATATCTAGGAATTCTGTTATTGTTTATAATTACTTGCGTTTTCTAACTTCTCCATAAACGTTTGTCAGGGGCTGCTATCCATGTTTCATCTTCGGCTAGTATCATTGTTCCTCTCAATTTTCTCATCCGTGCGTGAGCAATTTATTAAGGTTGAGTTGGGAGGTGAAGTTATTCTTCTCACCAAGGAGGAATTACAGAATCCCCACAGCCAACAGCACAGTACTATTTAAATTTTCTGCATAGTTTGTTATGAAGTTTATGGAACAAGTGTTAGCAGATAAGGATGGATTACTTATTTTTGGCCAAAGTGAAAAAACCCTCTCTAACTTATAGTGACCCTTTCTTTCATATGTGAGTATTAAATCTTCAAACTTACAAAAGTGTATAAATTGGGTTCTTTTGTTACCTTTCATTAAAACTTCCATTTGATGAAGGAGAAAAGTCTCGTTCTAAAAAATTTCTTTCTGTCTATCACACTCTACTCTGAAAAGTCTCTTCTCTCCCTACCATAGAATTATCTCAGAATCTCTTTATTTGTTCCCCTCCTTAATTTATTAGACAGGGAAGTGTGGTAGAGCCGTATATATGTGAGAGAGACATCTTTTAGAGAGAGAAGTAGTAAAGAGAATAATAGATTCTTTTGGTTTTGGCTTTTCTTTGTCATCGGATAAAATTGTTAACGGAGGGTAATAAAATGATCCAAATTTTACACTTGTAATTTTTGTAAGTAAGTTTTGGGGTCCACCCTAATTAAATTAGGGGGTTTGTACAATTTGCGTGTGGCGATGATCAAGTATCGCAGGAAGGTTCATCATCAATATCCAATATTGATAATTTTCAAATCAAACTTCCCTCTAAAAGTATCATCTTAATTGTTGTACTCTTGAAGCTACGAAGTTTATACCCAAATTATGTGATAGACGAAATAGTATAACAGAATCTGAAATCAATTGATAAACCATTACTGTAAGAATGGAAGTTAGAAAATTTATTAGTGCAATATTTAAGTATATGATCACTCTACACATGATTTATTGACAGAAATTCTAATCAATACATGCATTATAAAAAGCTTGTGAATAAAAGCCAAGAAAGAGTACCTGTGACAACTTCTAGCTGGTGGACGTTATTGATTTGAGGTCCATATCTAAAAGCTTGCCCGCTAATGCCAGCATTTGATAGAGTACCCCCCACGGAAAGATGAAGGTAGTCAGTCCAAGATTTTGGTGTTAAGCCATATTTAAGTGTTTCATGTAAGATATTTATCCACAGCTCTCCTCCGGGGACATCCACCCATGGTAGGTTGCCACTGTGAACCTGCATGGCTGGTTCCTTAAGGGACTCCATGTTGATAACGATGCCTCGTAAAGCTTGTGCCTGACCTTGAAGAGAATGGCCGTGGCCCCTTGCTGCTACTGTAAGTTCTGTTCCTGAACCCATTTGAAATATATGCTTTAATGTAATTGAAATATCACCAACAGAATGTGGATGTAGAACTGCTAAGGGTAGCATGTGATATCTATTGCCAAAATCTTTAGCTGCTTCTTGATTGTTTTTAAAGCTAAAGTATCCATCTAGGCTTAGTGGATCCAAGGATGAAAGCACGTTAGAAGAAGACTGTTTAGGAGGGTGACCAGTTGTTGGCTCCCCAAAACATTGGGTGAAACAAAGGTGGGTTCTATGAGTTGCACAGTTCATGAATATGATAATGGAAATTTTGAGGAGTAACATTTTGTTTTGGTTGAGGAAGCTAGAAAATGGTGACCTCATGTTTCTAAATATTTGAGCTTCTCTTTGTTTTTCTTTATGAGGTAAAGAGAAAAGAAGTGGCGTTGAAGAGCTTAAGGTAATTGGAGGTGGGAGAAGAGAATTTAAAGAGCTTGTTTTACTTACTGTCTTGTCTTTGGGTGGGTAGGCTTCTTTATTAGCACAACTTTTCTTGGGTTAATGTAAAGGCGGCATTTGGTTGAGAGAAAAGTTGCTGACGTCATTTAAAAAATAAATAAAATTATTGATAAAAATACGGTAGATAACTGTTGCTTATAATTGTTTTTTAAATTGTGTTTTCACGAGGGACTTATTATTTTTTTTAAAAAAATAGATGAAGTTTTTTTTTTTTGTTAAGTGGGGGTTTAGGACCTTTTGGTCAAAGATATATGTCTTCACCAGTTGGCAAGTAGATGAAGTTCATCCTTCTAGATGTGTGAACAGTGAATTTATGTCCCACAATATATAATATCAAAGATAATAAATAATTTAAAACTCAATTTTTTTAAAAAAGAAAAAAACATAGAAACCGTTTAGAAAATCATTTTTGGTTTCTTTAGGTTTTTTTTGTTCTCTATGACAGCATTAGGATATTTCAATTATCATCTTTCCGTACAATTTATGCAACATATCAGCACTGAGACTCATGCAAACATAAATAGCAAATTTTATATAGAGTTCAAAGTGCAGACTTGTTGAAAACAATATATTACGTATAAAAACATGTATTAAAAGGAGAGGAACTAGGGTCGTTGAAGATTGTGGGGTGAGGCCTATTAAAAGCAATGTAAGTTGTTGTGAATAGTATTGATTCTATTATTTTATTTGCTTTGAGAAAAGTCAGGTGACAAAGTGAAATGAAATGAAGTTAAAGGCGCAGTGGTGAGTTGAAATGGACCATCTGGAGTTCCTTGGGGATGTTGATGTATGCAAAATGGTCCAAAGTCTTAAAGTTATTTGATCATTGTAGGTAAGGTGTCATGCGGGTCCCTGAACATGTGATCTCCACGAGGAGCCACTGGTACAACAATTCTCCTCACCTTCACTCTCAAAATTAAATTTTCAAGAAAATTCCTAATTTCCATAGTCCAAAAAAGAACATGTTTATTTGTGTATTTTACATGCCTTACAATATCTTACACTCTCTCTTTCCTTGTGATACTCTTGATTAAGAAGTTTGATTCGAGAACATTAATAAGGACATTTTCGCTATGAGATCTTTCATTCTCTCTTATGTTGCAGCGTTTTGTTCTAAATAATATACCTTGTTTTGGAGAGAAAATGCTTGGGAACAGATGGGTATGTGAGGGGTGTAAATTGATGGAGCACTAACAAAACATAGTACAATTATTGTAGAAGTTGTCTCTTCTAGAGGAGGGTTGTTGCAGAAGCTTTAAAGCAAGGCATCACAAGGACCTCGTGGGAGAAAGCTACTTGGTCGCCCTACCAAGTTTTATGGGATGATGTCCATCTTTTCGCAGGCTGCATCGATGTATGTGGGCTTCGACATTTTGAATGACAATAATATGACAATATCACAATGACTTTTGAATGACAGTATTATGACAATATTGATATGTTTATTATTGCGTAGGTGATTTCATGGTATGATGTAACATACCTAAAACAGGCTTAGAAACAGAGTTTAGACAGAGGATATCTTTTTTTTTCATAAAAAAGTTTTAATTCCGTGAGGGGGGGGGGGGGGGGGGGGGGGTGTGCTTTTTAATTTTTGGACAACAGTTTTCTGCTTGCTGCTTTATTTGATATTATTTTTGTTGATTCCTTAGTCCCTACACCTTTATAGAAAAAGATTCACACATTTAATTTTTAGATTTCTCAGCCATTTGAACTCTGCCCGATAGCATGGCCCTCCCCCAATAATGCTATCTTTGTCAATGAGTATCAAATCTTATCAATGGCTAGATTCTTCTTTTGATGCCTATATTTTCTTATTTGATTTTTATGACACTATGGAGCATGCCATGGATTAGTCAAGCCAACAAAATTCTTCTAGGTTTGGTTTTACATTTTTTAAAATCAAATTTATTTATTAACATTTTCTTCCTATTATTGTCATTTTTTCTACTACCATTTCTGAAATTGTAGCCCAATTTTGAAAAGTAAAAAAAGCAAGTAATGCTTGTAAATATATTTTTTAAGTTGAATAAACCTTTTTGAAGATGTTTTTTAATAAAAACAATAGCTCAATTTTATAAAATGTTTTGGAGGGAGTTCAAAACTTTGAAAATTGTTAGTTATCAATTATAAATTCTTACAAAATAATAATAATAATAATTTTAAAAAAATCTTTTCTCAGTGGGCCCATAATTTTAACAGTTTTGGGTTTTGTTCTTATAATAAAAAATGTGTTTTAAACGTGAAATAAATTACTGAAATAAATTTAAATTTCAAATACAAAATGAAAGTTTAATTACAAATTTGGCAAGTACTTAGTCCTAAGATATCAAAATCTTCACTTACATGTGGATATTTTTTAGAAATAACAATGAACCTCTCCATAAACCCACATCTCATTAGTGTCCAAAAAATATAGATTTTTCATTTCTGTCAAACGGTTGTAAGCTTAATGACCAAAATGGGAGTCCAATTACCACTAAGCCCTTCTCTTCCACACCACCTATGAAAAAAAAAAAATAAAAGAAAGAAATTGGTTTCAAATAAGGAAAAATTATTCACATATAATTTATAAAACCCTTTCCATAAACGTATGTGGTTCCGGACGGTGGTTTGCACTTGCAGATGGAGAATTTTATGAAACCTAAGTGGGTTTTGATTCTTTAATTTTTAATGCTTTTTCTTGTGCTTTTTTTTTTTTTCATTCATATTTCATCCTCTTTATTAAGTATTTCATAACTTTTTTTTTTGGGGGGGGGGTTATATTGATATAATTTTCTTATTATATTTCTAGATTTAGCAAGAGAGTTCTCCAATTCAAGTTGTATACCAACTGTAGAAATAATTTAATCATAATGGGTAGTTTAAGCCTAAATGCTTTTGATAAACAGAAGGAACTAGAAATAGTAATTCGAGTGAGACAATACATGCAAGGGTATTTTAGTAAGAGGAAATATCCAAATAATGTGTGAAACTCCACAACTAAACTTTTTGTTTATTATAGATGTTAGTGAAAAGTGGTAAGAGAAACAACCCATACATCATAATTTCTGTATTTTTTATGGACATTTCCATATCTTTAGGTCTTACGAGTTAAATGTTACTTGTAATATACTATAAAAATATTAATGAAATATATAAAATAACTAATGTGAAAATACTAATAACAAGGATTTTCAACTAATTATATTTTATTGATGATTGAGACCTTGATATTCCTATTGACATTGATATTTAAAACTTTAGTCCTTGAATTTCAAAAAGTTTTAGTTACGTCGCTAGATTTGGAGTATATATTGGTCATTAGTCTTTGATATTTCTATTGACATTGATATTTAAAACTTTAGTCCTTGATGTTTCATTTATGTTGTTGTTACTTGACTTGAAATTCAAAGGTTTCAAAATGGTTTGAAACATCAAAATGTGTTGATGTTTCTATTACAAATTTAACTTAAAAGTTAAATTTGTGAGTTATGTTTGAATCTTTACAAGTAACTACACAATTGAGTTACTTTTTATGTATGTTTCATTTTGTTTATATTAATTTTATTTTTGGAGAGTTACTAAGTTGCTAGCCTATAAATAGCAACTTGTTTCTTCATTTGAAGCATCTCATTCCATTTTGGAGTATCTCATTCCAATTGAAGAGTTCTTCTCTCCTCTCTTTCTTTTCTTTAATCTTGAGTCAAGTTGAGAGCAAGTATCCAAGAGTTCTGCCAGATCCGAGTAGTTCAAGGTTGCTGTTCTATCGGAGTTAGTCGTTGTATCCTGCTGAGACGATCGCTGTAGCCTGCTTGCAACCCGTGCAGAGCGAATAATTGTCTTCAGGACAGCGCTTTGTAAGCGTGCCTCGACTACTTATTATCTTTTATTCTTGAGTTTTGAAATTGTTATTACATACAGTGTCTGTATTATTGTTTACACTGTAATTGTTTGTTTCCAGTTAAGTTGTAATCAAATTTGCTAGTGTTACTCAGTTCTTATACACAACGAATTATAATTTCCAATAGTTGTTAACATCAGTTGACTGTATATGTTTAGTATCATTAATTTTTGTTGTCAACCACAATTCACATAATGGTTTTTTAAATAGTAATGGGAAGAATGTTGATCTAGCAGTAACACTCCATTAGATAAAATTTGAATGAGATAGGGTAAATTTGAATGAGATAGGGTGTACGGATGAAAACCTATGAAGTAGATCACCACATTATTTCGGGCTCCACCTAGTATGTGTTAAAGTTAATTTGTAATTTTCTATGTTAAATGAATGGGAACTTGTTGTTTCCAATGAGATGACTTTGTGTCATTTTAGGAGTCTTATTGAAATATGTAAAGGCTTATTATGTTCATATATTTTCCTAGATAGCTATTTCCTAAGACATTTATGCTGGCTATCTAGAATCTTTTCTAAACACCTATGTTGTCAAGCTTTTCAAACCAAGCTCAATTTTGAAGAAAAGAAAACCAACAAATCTAATTATAAAAAATAGTGGAATCCAAAGTAAAGCAAAGAGAAGGAGAATCATGATCAAAGAGACAAGAGGAAATGGTAAAGCAAAAAATCTCATTATTATTCTATCTCTTCGTGTATTATTTGCAAAAAGTCAAACCATCAGTCTAAAGATTGTTATTTTAGATGCACTAAATGTCGGATACCAAATCATTCTAAAAAAGATTGTTGGTTTCAAAATAAAAATGAAAAAGAAGTAAATTTTACAGAAGAAAATGAAGGACAACAGTTATTTTCTTGTACAATTGACCAAAGTGAATCTCAAAGTATTTTGTATGTGGACAGTGGTTTGCAGTAATCCCATGATAGGAAATAAAGACTATTTTGTCAAGCTTGATTGTAGTTTCAGCTCTCAAGTAAAGCTTGACGATGGCAAGATTCAGAAAACTAAATGAAAATGTGTCATTGTTGTTCATATCAAGAAAGGAAATTCAAGGTATATCTCAGATGTTCTTTATGTTTTTGACATAACCCAAAATTTATTGACTATTGGTCATTGCTTCTAAAGGGATATGCAGTTAATTTTGATGATGGGAAATGTATTATTCTGGACAAGAAAAATAATCAGATAATTGCGTAAGTTGATATGTCAGTTTCAAAAGTTTTCCTCTTCTAATGCCATTGACCACATGGAATTGGAAGAATAATAATGATTCTCAACCACCAAGGAGTTCTCCATCAACTCTTGCAAGATCTCCAGTTGAAGCTTCATCAGATCAAGAAAGCTCAAAATCTCCCCTGAGAAGAATTTGGTCTTTGCAAGATATTTATGCTTCAAGTGAACACTTGTCCGTTTGCTTATGAGTCACAAAATTTTGACGATGCAACAAAAGACGAAGTTTGGATTAAAGCTATAGATGAAGAAATGGCCAACATTGAAAGAAATAATACATGGAAGCTTCAAGATTTGGCTCCAGGGAAAGATGCTATTGGCTTGAAATAGGTCTTCAAGACTAAATTTAAAGATGGTTCCATCTAGAAGTAAAAAGCTCATTTAGTAGTAAAAGGCTATTTCCAACAACTTGATGTTGACTTTAATGAGACTTTTGCACCAGTAGCATGTATGGAGACTATAAGGGATATTCTTGCTTTAGCAACCTAATTAGACTTGAACATGTTTCAACTTGACCAAAGCTGTTATAGTAGAGAAGTCCGAGAAGTTCAAAAAGTTTTTGAAAGATACAAATTAAGAAGGGGTATTAAAGTTAATTTTCAATTTCCCATGTTAAATGAATGGGAGCTTGTTGTTTCCAATGAGATGAATTAGTGTCATTTTAGGAGTCTTAGTGAAATATGTAAAGGCTCATTATGTTCATGAATGTTCCTAGATAGTTATTTTTTAGGACATTTTTGTTGGCTATCTAGAATCTTCTTTAAACACCTATAAATAGAGGTGTTCTCAACTCTTGTAAGCAATCAAGCAATCAAGCTCCAATTAAGCAAAGTGTCATAGCACCCAATCAAAAGAAGTTTCTCTCCATTTCTTCTCTGCCTTCTAAAATCTTGCCTACTTTCTTTTATTGCCACTAACAGTATGAAACTTGACACTCTTCTTTGGACAAGTCACACCTTTGAGAAACAGGAGAAGACCCCACACTTTCGCTAGTCGAGGGTTACTTTCATGCTAACAACCCTTATTTGGCACATGGCATTAGAATCTCGTCAATGCATTTCGTAGAATCATCCTTAGGAAGGAAACATAAAAGAAAAAAAAAAGACAAAATGAGAGGAAAACCAGGGAATAAGGCAAGGAGATTAGAATTTGGCATGGATCATTCTTTCTTTACAGTTCATCTCTTAAGTGTACTAAGTATGGGTCAAACTCATTTTTATTTTGCTCTTTAAAAAATTAGAATGAGCTAAACTCTTTAAAAATTGAGTCGTAACAAATCTTATATTATCGTAGCTTGAGACTGCTTGTAGCTTTTATTTAGGGGTGATCATCGATCGGTCAGAGTCAATTTTGGGCTCAAATTGATGCCGACCATTGACAAAGTCAATATCCATCAGTTAGTTTTCATTGGCTTGAGAATGTGTGATTACACCGACTGACTGACCACCTTGGCGGTTGGTTGGTTTTGGTCAGTTTCATTCAATTTTGCTCCAAAAACACTCTTAAATGCTCTCAAAACCCTCAGGATTAACTTGAAATTGAGATTAAGGTTTTTGCCCTTGGTTTGGCCTCCTTTTGGATGAAGAGAAAGTAATCATTTTATACCTTCTATCGATGCAGAGTTGGGATGCTAGGGCCAGCATCTTGACACTGCACTCAAACGACGTTGTTCTCCTTGCATTCGCATCCAGCGTCGAGACGCTCCTCCAAACGAAAAAGCTCAGTTGCGCGGGTTTTTAGCATCAAGACGCCACGAGACTGCATCTCGACGCTTGCTCTCGGGTTTGACACTTCAAATAAGGCGTCTAAACACCATTTTCAGGGTTTAGACGCTTTCTCCTAGAGTTCTTTTTCCAAAACTCCACTTCTTCTCTTGTTGGATCTTCAATATGGCTCAAATGAGGCCTAAATTCACCATATACTCTTGGGATCACAAGATTTGTTCTTCCTCTTCAGCACTTGGATCCTTAAATATAATTTCTTTTTGCTCCAAATTCGTCCAAATACTCCACAATGCTCCAATTTTGCTCCAATTGCTCGGTTTCTACAAAATATAAATAAAAACACATGACAGCACACATAATCATAACAAAACTAGTGTCAAACTAAGCCTATAAATAGCACTATTTTGTGTGCTATCAAGCGTACACAACCTGAGATTCTTGGCCTCTTGCTTGTTGATTTTAAGTAGGTTGAGTCTTGAAGCCTTCATGATCATATCATCCTTCCCTTTTGAAAAGGATTTGTTCTCAAATCAAGAGAACTTACAAAATAAATAATAAGATTAGCAATAATAAATAAAAAAAAGAGAAAAAAAATCATTTTTGACCCTAAACTTGGCATGTTGTATCAATTTTAACCCTAAACTTGAATAAATGCATCGATTTACACCCTCAGTTAAGTTTCTATTTCAATCCCCATTAAAAAAGTCTTCCACACATGTCCAAAGCCACGTGTTGCTCTATGATAGGTACTTATTTGTTATATTTAAAAAGATAAAGAAAATTAGGGTAGACTCGTCAGAGTGTTTTTCAATTTAAGGGCATAGTTTTTTTTTTCCACTTCTTATCTTTTCTGATTATGTTGCTTTTTTCATTTCATTAAGGGAGTGTTTTTCAATTTCATGATAGGATTTTGCTTGGTCAATCGGCTTTTGGTAAAAACAAAGCTTATTTAGTCTAAAATTTCTCTCAATGGAGTACTATCATTCTCGAATCGATTGTTAGTATTGGTTTGTTGTTCTTTTTATTTTTCGTCAACCTCAAGCTTGATTTGTCCTCCATCCACCGTAGCAGGTGAAGGGCTTTCGGAATCCCCCTCACCAGAATCTCTGTCCCCTTCCTTTCCGGCATCGGTGTTACCTTCATCCTCTGTAAGACCGTTGACGGGGTTGATAAGGTTAGCTACGACCAGTTCATTGTATTCATGGGCGTCGCTCTGTCCATCATCGCCTTCTTTATTCTCACTTGCATTTTAACCAAGCTCAAACTCCTCATCATCAAAGTCGTCAAAATCGCCAAGGCTACTGCTGGTTTCAATGATGTTGCTGCTTAGATCTTCCTCACATCTTGCACCTTAAGTACCACTGATCCTCTAATGAACAATTTGTTTATAATCCAACCATAAACTAAGTCCCTCTCGGGCCAGTGAGAGGGTGGGGCCCCATTATTCAAGTCTCGAAATCAACACTTAAGGGAACTACTCATCTACTTACCTTATAAGGGAATGAGTGAATTCCATCTTGTGAGATTATGTTGTCAGTTCTCTATTTGGTCAAGTCCCCAAAATGGAAGACATATTGAATCGGCTACAAAAGCCACTCTCACCCATGCAAATCAAAGGACAAGCCCTCACAGGCAAGAGTTCATAACTCACTCAGGATTAATATTGAGTCTCATATGATCATCTTGGTGAAATATTAATCTTCTCAATTAATAGATTTATAAAGAGAGATTAAATATTTCGTGATCCAGTCTTATACAAACTCATTGTATAAGATACCCTCACTCACATGTCTCCACATGAACGATTTGGATCAAATCATTTGTAACTATTACAAAGTGGGTCGTATCAATAGTGCTACTAGGATAAGGCACCAACCTTATCCATATACTATGACTCTTTAGGTAATTTCTTAAACATGATCCTCCCGTATGTCAGCCACATACTGTTCAAGATTACACTAATAACCTTGGATTTTTCATATAATGGATAATATTATATTGCAAATAAAATAATCAAAATTATTATTAATTATTATGTAAATCATTAATTACGAGGCTTTAGGGCATAAATCCCCACAATAATAAGAATACATGTCTAACTTGTCGGCTATGACCTTATTAAGGCCATCTAAGAACCTTGCCATCGTGGACATCATATCCTCCTCAATCTCCAAGCGTATTGTGAGTGTATCCATCTCTTTGTAGTAGTCCTCCACATTCTTAGACCTTTGGTAAAGCCTTTGGAGTCTTTGAGTCACCTCCCTTTAATCTAGGCACAAACCTGACACAAACCTTTTTTTCATAAGTTCCTTGAGTTCAAGCCATGACTGTAGGGATCTTCTCCTCCTGGACATAATTTCATCTCACCATTTAGTTGCATATTCTTTACAATGAGTAATGGCTAAAATAACTTTCTATTCATCACTCATATTATTTCAAGAAAAAATAAGTTCAATTGCACTTTCCCAATTTTCAAACTCATTGAGGCTGAAATTTCCATGGAACTTGGAAATTATGAGTTTGATTTTTCCAAAGCCTTTATCTTCCCTCCTATGGTAATATCCCCTTTCTTGAAATCTTCTTGGGTCTTGAAGTCTCTTTGTCCTACAAAAACATTCAAATTGTTAAAGTGATAACCTTGATGTTTGTTAGAAAAGTTGCCTTGATGTTAATTTTCTTCTTCTTGAGAGTCATAGTTCCATTTATTTCTTGGTGGCATTCTAATTCTTCTAGCTTCTTGGGATATAAGACATGAATTTTGTCTCTTAATGGATGGTGTTTGGTTAGGTCTTTTAAGGCTTTGGACCTTTGTGATCAACCTTTGCAAAAATTCAATCATGTGTTGCAAATTTTTGTTGAATGAAGTGAAAGCTTGGATTTGAGCCCTCTATTTTTAGGTTGGTCTGTTCTTCGACCCGATCAACTAGGTGAAAGAGGACAACCCAACCCAGCCCAACCCAGCCCAACCCTTATATTATTGGGTTGGGTTGAGTTGGGTCCGTCGAGTTGACGAATGGTAAGGTGGCTGTGTTGGCGCAACAATGAATGACCAAATTTTTGTGTTGAGCGGCGAGCGGTGAAGAGGACGAACTTTAACTCCAACGAGTAGCAAGTTATGAGGATGAATGACTGGAAGTGACCAGTGATGAAGACGACCGACGAGCTCCAAAACAAGACGGAGACAAACGACAAGTGGAGAGACAAGATGAAGACAAAATGATGAACAGAGACGGGTGACCAATGGCGAAGATGAATGGAGCGGCAATAAGGACAAATAGTGAGCAGCATCCGACGATGAAGGAATGAACGATGACTAACAACTAGAGACAAATGACAAGCAAGTAAAAAGTTGGTAGAGAATAAATGAGGCAGAGAGGAGAGCTTAGGCAGTGTGCTGTGGTGAGAGATTGCCAGCTGAAACAACTTAAAATGTGATTATAAAAACCCTAAAAACAAAGATATTTATATATAGCTGGTTCGGTTCAGGTTGAACCGATTTTTTTTTTCTTGAAGCCACCAATCTAATTGAACTGGTTAGTTCTTTAAAATTTAAACCCAACCCAAACAAAAAATATGTCTAACCCAACCCAACCCTTATGGTTTGACTTGGGTTGGTTGAGTTTGTCGGGCTGTCAGGTTTTCTGAACACCCCTGCTTAGGAGTAGACCTTTTTGTTCATTCTCTCACAATGTCCACACATTGCAAGCCAAGTAGTTAACTAGTTGATGCACCAATGCTGGTGGCCAAACAATACTTAAGATATCAACAAGTAAGAGTACAAGAATAGGCAAACAATTTTTTTTAATCAAATGTACAAACCTAATGCTAAATGTTTGTTAGAAACAAACAAATAATCACTTGCAAGTATTTGAAAAATAAGACAAGATATGAAACAATGATACAATCTAACACCAACATTATGCCTAATTACTTCACTTGATCATGAACAAAAGATAGGGCTAATCACAAGAGTAGGGCTTGGTGGATAGACTATCTTTGGATGGTTGGTATGAGTTGTGTGGGGCTTGGTTTTAGGTAAAATCAATGGAAAATAGGTATATGAGTCTAGAACAATTCAAGGGCTGAAACATAGTTTGGAGATGTTTAGGATAAGCTGCAAGTAAGTTAAAGCAATTGAGTTCCCTTTTTGGAGGGATTACCAACAATCTTCAAATTTGTAGATGAAAAGACCACAATATCAAATTGAAATCAACTTGAGAGCTAGATGAAAGATTATCTTATGGTAAAAAACCCAAGAGATTAGAACACTTGAACTTACCTCAAGGTTGAAACAGTTGACAAGTTTAATGACCAATGAATACCTGAATGTTTCAAACATGCCAGATTAAAACAAGGCTCGCAAAGGACATTCACTAAGGCAAAGAGATTTTCAAAATAACACACTTTGTATCAAAATTCAACTTCTCCAAAATGCAAGGAACTCTTGGTTTATATAGAACCAACAGGAAAATAATGAAGGTAAATCTAGCCTAAAACAATTAAGGGACAATAAAAGTTTTAAAATGTCTTATTCGACTTAAAAGGCAACAAAAATAAGAAAATTTAAAGATTTGATCCATACCTAGTAATAATTCCTAAAGGGTCAAATTAATTCCAAAATTACGTAAAGGAAAATATATAAAAACTCAAATAAGGAAAGTCTTGGGTAGCAGTTGAGGCAACAGGAGATGAGTGAGACTTGCCAACCTTTTGAGAGGTTCTGATGGGGTTCTTTACCATGTGCGCGCAAGGCTAATGGGTAGTGTCCTTGTGTGGCACATGCGACATAGGATTCTTGGCCTCTTGCCTAGTGATTTTAAGTAGGTTGAGTCTTGTACTTAGGAGTAGGTCTCTAACTCAAAGAAAACAAACCTGTTTGTGGTGCATTCGTTTTGCTGAGAAAGGAAAAAACGGAGTTAAAATGGAACTAATGCCTAGTTTTTGGGTTATTTAATTTTGTTTAGGTGGAACTAGTGTCTTCCTAACAGAATAAGGAATCATTTAGTCTTGCGCCAGCCTGGAAGGTAAGTAGCCTGTTGAGTTTCTTTACTAGAGTCGTATATGTAGAACTTTTTTTTCTATATATAGAGCTTACTTAGCTAGTTGTATCTTCATTGGGTTTGAGGTAACATGCGCTAAGGGCGTAATGGACGAATGGTATGTTGAGTCTGACCTCGAATCGTGTTTGCTTAAGTTGGTTGTTGCTAGGATAGGGGTCTTGGTTGTACTTTAGGTTCATGAGTTGGTATTATGGTTGAGGGTTGCTTTCCCTCTTGTACTGTGCTAGAGTTGAGAGCGATTCTCTCTTCGTGGTTGGCTGAGAGATGTTTTTCCTATCATGTCGTTCTAAGCTTAGGGGCGAATCCCCACCGTATTGAGCTTGAGGGTTGCATACCTTCGGAGTGTTGTGTTTGCCTAGGGGAAATGAAACCTCGTATGCAGGTTGCGTATCTTGTTGCTATTGTGTGATGGAGTGGGGGAGGTGAGCGGTGTTAGGCCAGATGTTGAGTTCATTAAAAGTTAAGGATGACTGGTGAGCTATATCGAGATCGTACATTTTGCGTTTTGAACTTAGGACTCTTAGTAGGTTGCTTACTGAGTTTATTTAAGCTCACTCATACTGTTTTTCTTTCATGTATTTCCAAGTGTCAGCTAGTTGTGAGGTGGGTGATTGAAGCATCGATATGGTAAGGCTATGGAGTTGTCTCTAGATTTGTGGTCTCCAGTGTTGTAATTATGTTTTGAATTCTAGCCTCATATCGTGTTGAGTTACTGAGGCCGTTTAGTTCCTATGTCTTTTTTATTTAGTAGTCTCCTGTCTGTTGAGATTTATGCCCTAAAGCCTCGTAATTAATAATTTATTTAATAATTAATAATAATTTTCTTTGAAGAGAAAAATATATTTATTGCATTTGATACATTAAATATTAAAATAATTAATGTATATTGGATACATTAAAGAAAAAATATTTATATAATTTGAATAAGATTCAAATAAATACATATCGTAGGAGATATGAATGAGGTTCAAATAAGTATAAGATATATTTTAATATATCAGATACTAAAATATAATATTTTAATTATGACAAAGATTTTCCCTTGGTTTCTATAAGTAGGACCATTGGGTTGAGCCATTAGATACGACACACATCTCCTCAATAGAGAATTAGATAATTCTCTCTAGACTTCTTCCTCTCCAATCCTTTATGGATTTTCTTTCAATAGGCTCCCACAAGCCTTAGTCCTGTGTTCGAGTTATGGAATTAGAGTTTCAACCTCGTTGGAGTTGGAGCAAGAAGATTAAAGACATGCCAAAAATAGCTCCATAATATACAAAGGTATTTATTGATTAACCTTATTTTTTGTTTGATTCTAAGTAAAATCAAAGACGATCCAATGCTTCCGTTGCAGGATGAAGTGTTCATTCCCATCAATTGGTAATATAGCTAGTTTTTTGAATTTTTATTTAGAATTAAAATTGTGTATGGTGGGTATTTTAATTTTATTTCATACATGTTATATGTCGGTTTGTAAAATTGATTGTTTAGGCACATTTGACATTAGATTATTGTTTTTGATTAGATCAATTGTAAATCCACAAGGGCTAGGATTGTTTGTAAATTTTGTTTCTTAAGTTTTACATATTCTGCCGACAAGATACTTCAATTGGTTGAGAAAATCAAAGTTACTACTTTGAGCAACACAACCATGATGGAGAACACAAGCGAGTTTCCTTATGCTTGATTTTATGCTAGTTTTGCTATGATTTCATATGCTTTCATGTATTTCTATGTTTATTTCTCATAAATCGAGCATTTGGAGCAAAACTGGGAACCGTGAGATAATTGGACAAATTTGAGCAACTTAATATAAGGCTATATTTGAAGATTCAAGTGTGGAAGAAGAAGGACAAGGCAATTGGACCCGAGAGTATAGCGTTGCAACGCCAAAGAAGAAACCTTTCAACCTTGAAGACCCGAGGCATAGCATTGCAACGCTGGCCGAAGAAGATTTTTTCCTTTTTTAAAAAATGCTATGGACAGCGTTGCAACGCTGTCTCAACTCTAAATAAGGGAATGTTATACTTTGAGCAAAGAGAGTTGTTTTGAGAGACCAAAAACCTTAAACTCGATTCAAGCACTGTCTAATGACGTAGAGGAGACCTTTGGAGATCCAAGGAGGAGACTCAAAACTCAAAAATGTGGACATCACGTCGGAGATGAGTGTTGGCATGCGACCTAAGTTTCTTCTCTATTTCTTTTACTTTTCTTTTAGATTTGGGAGTTTTTGTGGGTTGTATTTATGTTATAACTATGTGTTTAGACCCTTGCTTGGTTGTAGTTTTTGAACATTTGTTTGAGTTTTAGTTTAATTTATATATTGACGTCTTTTATTCACCTTGCTATATTGTCTTAACCTTTGGCCATGGTTTTGCATGTTTAACTAAATTTAACTTGAGAGAGTAAGTTTAGTTATAGAACATTAGATGCATGACTAGATTTAATTTATTGCATGAGAGTGAGTAGATTAATTCTAGAAGCCTTAAAAGAATAACTTAATGTCATGTTTAGTAATGAAAATAGACCGAGAGGTTGATTTGTTGCTAGGCATGAGTTCAATTGAGCTTGAGAGAGGATATTGATTATTTAGAAATTCTTGGCTTAAGATTGTTAGTATAAAATCAAGTTATTAATCAATTCAAGTTGGGCTTAATGTAATCAATCATGCATGTTTCTCAAAATTGGACTCCAAAGCATGTAAATAGTAGTTTAGATTTTATTTTTCTTTTTCATCACTCTAAAGTTTTGTTTCTCTAAAAAAAGTTGGGCAAAATTAACTATGGTACTTAATTAATCTAAGAACTCCAATTCTTGTGGATGACCATGGCCACTATTATTGCAAAATATTTAGAGGTCTGGTTTTTATAAATTTAATCTTGATAGGACCTTCGCCAAGCCTTCTATCACACAACTGCAACAACTAATAAAATCTCAATTTTGAATTTTGAATTGAGTTAGTTTATTTAGAATTGGGTTACTTCGGCAAGAATGTCAAAATTAATTTTGAATAATGTTGAAAGTGGTGGTCTTTGTTGGCATCTACACGACAAGAGAGTTGCTGGAAGTTATTCATTATTCACATGACAATAAAGAAGTGTTCTTTAATGCGCTTCTGTCCATTTTTGTCGCCGGCGTTTCCTCAGTAGGTGAACTAAAGCAGTCGGTGGTCATTCGATTGCCGACATTGATTTTCAGTCGAAGTTCTTCATATTTCAGTTGGTGGATTGATTTTTTTTTCATATGTCTGATCTTGCGGCGACAAGCACTACTTGGGGTTAAGTAGATAGTTTTACCTAATGGTTGGTGCCGGCTCATGCAACCCTAATGAGATAAATTTAGGTTTTCTAAATCCTAAATTTGGATGGCCAAACATGGAAAGAAATTGAAGACCAAGATATGTCTTGGAAATTCAAATTATGGAATTTTGAATTTAGTCTTTATTTTCTAAGATATGTCAAATATGCCGATCAATTTTGTTAGTTTTAATTTAATTATGCATGGGTTGTATGTTTTAAATTGTTTGATTGTTGCATAAAGTATGTCATTTAGATTAAAATCCCACCATAGGTTAAGCATGATCATGCATCTTAATTATTTTTTGAATATAATTGTTATATTTAAAAATTTGATTAGGGTGTTTCCTAATAGAATTAAGATATTTTCCTAATAAGTTTATATTTTCCATATCTTTGAAGATAATTGTTATATTTGGAACATTAAATTAGGATATTTCCATTAATAATTGGAATCCATGTCTCCTAATAGGATTAGGATATTTCCTAATGAGAATAGGTTTCCATTAATTAAAGATATTCTTGATTCTTGTTTTAAATAGTTTAAAATTTGAATTTAATTTATCTTTATTGGTTTCTAATGGGGTTAGAATTTAGGATAATCTTTTATTTTTATTTTTAAAGGGTTTTAAATTGTAGAATTTCAAGATTATCCATGAAGTGAATTAGTTTTTTTGTAGAATTCAAAACGTTGCTTAAATTCACATAGGTTCATTAATCTAGCAATTAATAGTTAATTAAAGATTAATGAACTTGAATTAAAAATTGACTATTGACAAAGGACTTGTCGAAGGTCCTATCAAGATTAACTTTATAAAAACCGGACCTCTAAATATTTTGCAATAATAGTGGCCAAAGTCATCCACAGGGATTAGAGTTCTTAGATTAATTAAGTACCATAGTTAATTATGCCCAATTTTATTTAGAGAAACATAACTTTAGAGTGATCAAAAAGACAAATAAAACCTAAACTACTATTTACAAGGTTGGATTCCAATTTTTGAGAAACATAATGGTTTAGTAAATTAAGCACATCTTTGCAGATAAAGAATTGATTTCATGCAATTAATCTTAAGCTAAGAATTACTAAACTATCAATATCCTCTCTTGAGCTCAATTGAACTCATGCCTAGCAATAAATCAACCTCTCGGTCTATTTCTATTACTAAACATGGCATTAGGCGATTCTCTTAAGGCTTCTAGAATTAATTTACTCACTCTTGTGCAATAAACTAAATCTAGTCATGCATCTATTGTTCTATGGGTAAATTTACTCATTCGAGCTAAATCTAGCCTAACATGCAAAATCATGGCCAAAGGTTTAAGCACTAAAAATCGAGATGCATAAAAGATGTAACTATAATCATTCAATTACGAAATCAACAAAAGTCTAAAACATACAACCATTCTTGTCTAAATACAAAGATAAACAACATTATAGTCCATAACAAAACTCCTAAAAACCAAAAGAAAAGTGCAGGAAAAAGAGAATAAACTAAGGTCGCGTGCCAACACTCGTTCCCGACGTGAAGTCCATGATCTCGAGCCTTGAGCTCCTCCATAGCTCTCCAAAGGTCTCCTCTAAGCCCTTAGACAATGTATGAATCGATTTTAGGGTTTGGTCTCTCAAAAATGGCCCCCATGCTCGAATGAATAAGTTCCCTTTTATAGAGTCGAGATAGCGTTGCAACGCTAGGGGCAGCGTTGCAACGCTGTCCCTTCAAATTTTATAAAAAAGGGAAAAATAAATTTGACTGGCATTGCAACACTGTAAGTAGTGTTGCAACGCTATGTCTGCTGGTCTCCAAGGCTGAAGGTCTGCTGAAGTGGTGTTGCAACGCTATAGAATGCGTTGCAACGCTATACTCTCAGGTTCACAAGCTTGTTTCCTTCTCTTCAATACTTGCATCTTCAATTATAGCTCCAATTTGCTCCAAATTCAACCAAATACTTCTCAAAACTTCGGTTTTGCTCCAATTGCTCGGTTTCTGTAAATTATACATAAAAATACATGAAAGTACACACAATCATAACAAAACTAGCATAAAACTAAGCCTAGAAATAGCACACTTATGCATGCTATCAACTATAAGGGAAGGTCTATGGAAGGTTTTGTCTAAGCTGACCGAAAAGGAACACCTCTAACTGGGAACTGACCTAGGAGTTGAATTAGTCAATTTTTATTAAGCATGTTCATAATGTGATTAGTTTTAAAATAGTTTAATAAACTTGATAATTCACATTAAAATAAATCCAACCAAAATAAGGGTTATAGAGGATAGATTGGGAACTTAGATAAATGAGATTAGCCTAATTTTTCTAAGTAAGAGAAAACCCTACTTCAAATTAGTAAGTGGGAGAAGGATATGTGACAACATATCCTACGATCTCCATCATTGGTTTACATCGTGAGATTCATGTGGCGTCTCGTGGTGGCTTTTGGCCTGTCCCCTTATGGAAGGTGTTTGCATGAGTGAATATTAGGGTGAACTCCTTAAAAGATAAGCTCGTAGTTCTGTTTTTAATGACCTACCCTACAACGACGCTTGTTAGGATAAAACTATGAGATTTAAAATGATGGGCCACACTTACAAATGGCTCATTAAAGTTGTTAATGATGTCCTTGACCAAACTAATAGTAACTAAATATTATAGAAATAAGAGTTATTCTGGTATAATACTTGGTTGAGGTTGTCTCAGTTTAGTGAAGGAATACTTGACCTACCCTACGGCGACACTTGTTCTAACTCACTAAAGTACCATAGCATTAGAAATGATTTATAGGGTTCATTTTTCAAATTGATTGATTTCTATGCTAAAATTGAATGGATAATTGATTGCATGATGTTAAATAATATATTTTATATGTTTCAATATTATGACTATTTCTCTCAATTTTAATTTTATTATTGATAAGTCAAATTTTGAAAAAATTTATTACTTGGAAAGTATTATTAACACTATAATGACAATGTAAAATTTTGAATTTGTCTTTATTGAGAAATGTTCTCAAAACCTGTTGCTAATGTTATTCGAATTGTTCATGAAGCACATGATTAATGAATCAAAAGTAAACGAGATAGCTTGTACATTTCTCTTAGTTGACATGTTAGATGTCAAGCTTAAAAGATAAAGAAAATGACAAAAACATATGAGATGTTGAAGTCAATAGAAGCTAAATTTAGATTGTCTAAATGATCTCGAGATTAAGTATTACAAAAATGTATGAAAAGAAACCAAATGACTGAAGCTATATAAAAGAAAATAGTTTCTAAATTAGCCAGGATAGTCATAGTGAGAGCAATTTTTGAAATACATTTATAAAAAAAATATAGATAAAAGTAAATTTGATTTACTAGATTTTTGATGAAGAATAAATAACGTTACCTGGATAGTTGACACAAAATCTACTACCAAGATTTATTCTTTATTACATTTAATATGAAATTCTTGGAAAACACTTAACATGTAGAATAGTTTCTACATGTTGGCATTAGGAAGCCCGTCTCAGTCAATGTAGTGGGAGACATTAAAATGTCATTAAAGGATAATTGTTACTTAATGCTATATGTGGTGTTTTATTACCATAAGAGAAATTCAATTTCTAAAACTTTATTACTAAAAAGTTCATATAGTATGAACTATTTTGAAGTATTAAAGTTTATATTTTTAAAATTGTTTGCCTAATACAACAATTTTACCTAATACAACATAAGTATAAATTTTTGAAAAGTTCAAGAAAATTAAGGATAAAGTTGAAAATCGATTAGATAAGTCTATCAAGACAATATGATAAGATCATAGTGGAAGGTACAAGAACCTTATGTACTAAGATTAGTTGATAGAAAGTGGGATTGTATCCCAATTCTTAATACCAAGTACAATTGTGTGAAATTCTGCTGCAAAAGGAGAAACAGGACCCTGTTAGACATGGTCACATCAATAATCTGCACACCATTACTAAACTTCAGTTAGGATATGCAATAAAGATTGTATAGTGTTTGACTGTGCTTTGCCCTTTTGCATTTAATTTACTATCTTGAACATCGAAGTTAGAGTCATGTTGCTTGCATCCATTGAATCTTTTATTCTTGAGTTTATTCTAGTCTTGCTCGAGGACTAGCAAGACTTAGGTTGGGGGTATTTGATAGGACTGAAAATTTTCTATTTTTCTATGCCTAAATCTTGTGGTATTAACTGATTTAACGTGCTTAATTCCCAATTTTGTAGGTAAATTAGTCCGAGGAGCAATTCCAAGTTTATTGGACGTTTTTAGAGCTTTTTGGAGTATTTGAGATTGATTCAAGCTTATCCAAAGGTCATGCAAACCCTAATAGAAGATTTGGAGAAGAAATGACTAAGATGCCTCTAGGAGCAGCGTCGAGAAGCTCCACGAAGCCCTTGCTTGACGGTAAAAGACAGAATTTCAAGGAGCAGGGCAACGTCGAGACGCTATCCCAAGCATTGAGACGTTGTCGCAAGTCCAGAGCGCGCAGATGCAAGGTAGCATCTTGACGCTATCCCAAGCGTCTTGATGCTTGAATAGTGAGTGCATGTCGACGCTACGGCGAGCCCCAAAGACTCTGGTCTAATTAAGGACAACGTCTTGACACTGCATGTAGCATTTCGATGATGCTTCGACTTTTATAAAATGGTATTTTCCATTTTTAGGGCAAGACCCGTAGATAGACAGCCCCCATTTCTTTGTTCTTACCCCTTTTCCTATGTATTTTCATGCCTAATCCTTGGTTTTAGTTTAGTTTAGTTTAGTTAATACAAATTATCGACGCTATATCTAGACAATTGGCTCTGGCTAAGGATGATTGCCGATTCGGAGGTGATCGTCGGGATTTACTTGTAATGCCATGAGGTTTTGTCATTAATGCAATTTAATTTCAGCATGTTTATATTTTGCCTCTTTGTTTTCATTCCTAAGCATATTCGAAGTGGGTACTGATTGGTGAGTTGCGAATTACAAGAGGCCTCAAACTTGGGTGAGGAATTGATGGCAAAGTGGTGGATTTTTTTGGGGAACAGTAAAATTCCTAACACGATTAAAATTTTCAATTGGAGAACTTTTTACAACATGATAGTATAACGTTCTTTCCCAACATATTACTGTTTAACTGGAAATTTGTTTAAACATGTACATATATATCTTTAGTTGCATCTTGACAGGTCGGTATAATGGCCATGAACGAACAATCTATGGTTTAAATCTACTATACGCACGACCACGAACAACTACCACTACCACTAATAGCACAAGAAAAGTTCTATTTTATCTTGTTTATTTCATGCTAGTTTGAGGAATTTTATGTGTTTAATTGATAATTTTACAGGAAATCGAGCAATTGGAGTGTCATGGAGCAGTTTGAGCAGTTTGGGGTTAATTTAGAGAAATTTGGAGGTCATTCGATTAACCGGAGCATGAGAAGCAAAAAAAAAGACCAAAATGCCCTAGGCCAGGCGTCTTAATGCCATAGAGAGCATCAAGATGCCGATGAAGAAAAAGCGTTGCGAATGCAGGGCAACGTCTCAATGCTGTAGAGAGAATGCACGAAAAAACCTCGCTCGACGCTGTAGAAAGGCCACTTCGACGCTACGCACAATGATAGTGGGCTTGTCAAAGGCCCTATCAAGATTAAATTTAGAAAAATTGGACCTCTAAGTATTTTGCAATAATAGTGGCTAGGGTCATCCACAGGGATTGGAGTTCTTAGATTAATTAAGTACCACACTTAATTATGCCTAATTTTATTTAGAGAAACAAACTTTGGGATTATCGAAAAGGAAAATAAAATCTAAACTAATATGTACATGCTTTGGAGTCAAAGTTTGAAAAACATGCATGATTGATTAACTTAAGCCCAACTTGAATTGATTAATAGCTTGATTTTATACGAACAATCTTAAGCCAAGAATTTCTAAACAAGCAATATCCTCTCTCAAGCTCAATTGAACTCATGCCCAGCAACAAATCAACCTCTCGATTTATTTTCATTACTAAACATGGCATTAGGTTATTCTCTTAAGGCTTCTACACTCTCGTGCAATAAATTAAATCTAGTCATGCATCTAGTGTTCTACAACTAAACTTACTCTCTCAAGCTAAATTTAGTTAAACATGAAAAACCATGGCCAAAGGTTAAGACAATATAAAGAGATGCATAAAAGACGTCAATATATAAATTAAACTAAAAATCAACCAAGTGTTCAACAACTACAACCAAGCAAGGGTCTAAACACAGATTTGCAACATGAGTACAACCCACAAAAACTCCTAAATTGAAGAGAAAGGAAAAGGAATAGAGAAGAAACTTAGGTTGTGTGCCAACACTCGTCTCCGACGTGATGTCCACGATCTCGAGCTTTAAGTTTCCTCCTTGGCTTTCCAAAGGTCTCCTCTATATCCTTAGACAGTGCTGGAATCGACTTTAGGGTTTCTGGTCTCTCAAAATGGCTCCGTTTGCTCGAAGTATAACATTCCCTTATATAGAGTCGAGATAGCGTTGCAACGCTAGGGGCAGCGCAACGTTGCAACGCTGTCCATAGCATTTTTTAAAAAGGTAAAAATCTTCTTCGGCCAGTGTTGCAACGCTATAAACATCATTGCAACGCTGTGCCTTTAGGTCTTCAAGGTTGAAAGACTTCTTCTTTGGCATTGCAACTCTATAAGGAGCATTGCAACGCTATACTCTCGGGTCCAATTGCCTTGTTCTTCTTCTTCAACACTTGAATCTTCAAATATAGCCTTAAGTTGCTCAAATTTGTCCAATTATCTCACAGTTCTCTGATTTTGCTCCAAATGCTCGGTTTATGAGAAATAAACATAGAAATACATGAAAGCATACAAAATCATAGCAAAACTAGCCTAAAACTAAGCCTAAAAATAGCACACTTATGCATGCTATCAAATACCCCCAAACTTAGATTTTTGCTAGTCCTCGAGAAAAACAAAACCAAGATAACAGTTTCATAAGATTTCTAATACAAGATTCATGACTCAAGCCTCAGTGATCTAGTTGACATGAAACAACAGAATAAAGCCATAACACATCCTTCATTAAGTAATTTAAATTCTATCTATATCATTCCTTGCGCGTGTGTGCGTTTAACTTCCTTTCTATTAGTTTCTATTGGCTTGAGACACTTTTACCAAAACTTTCCTTTGTTTTCCCTCTATACTGGCCCTAAGTTCCAATTTTCAAGCTTTCTCACACTACAGAGAGCAATCTACTTAAGCATTTTTTTTCTCATTTGACAAGGGTTACTAACCCCCAAACTTATCTTTTTCCTTATTATAGAGACCCTAGCTTTCACACTTCCACTGTAGGGACCCTTATCCAAAGCACTCGCTCGATAGATGGCCTAACTGATCACAATGGAGGTAGCTCTTTTGATCCCCACACATTAAGCACACAATATTGATGGAACATATTTTCAAATTTTTTCAAACATGCAAAAAATCAATAAAGATAAAAATTCTTTTTATTTCAATAGATTTCAATCACTAACTTTCATGCAAGTTGACTATCAATTAGTTCTTAAGCCTATCGAGGTGACAACAACCTCTAGACTCAACAAAAGCATCCTAGTATTCGAACATAATAGAAAGTCAGTTATGTGCACATGTGGTGCAAAGAAATCAAAGATATAATTCAAATATACTCAGTTCAGGGCATGCTTCAGAAGTCATTCTATTGTAGAAAAAAATCACTTAGATTACTTCCTAGGCTATCCTAATCAATCATCATGCATTACGAATCATTCAAACATGCTTAAGATCGAAAAAAATTTGTTCAAAATTTGCTCAGAATTATTAGGACTACAAAGTTTTACCCACCCCCAAACTTAAAGTTTACATTGCCTTCAATGTAACATAATCAATGAAATAAATAACAACAATCATAGAATGAGTGAATAGTACTGGCCTGAGAAGATGAGAGATGGTCCTATGGGAGTTCCTTGAATTGGCTAGGGAGCTACTCAATACGATCGAGGTCCTGCAAAAAGGGAACGAGATTTACTTGGCACTCTTTTGCTAAAACAACCTAAACTAGGAAAGAAAAACAAACAAGAAAAGTAAATAAGAGAAAGAAAAAGCTTGGGTTGCCTCCCAAGAAGCGCTTTCTTTGACGTCTTTAGCTAGACTAGATTCCTGTGGTCTCTCAAGGTACATAAAAATTCTCCCATTTCTTCATGCCCCTCTTCCTGGAATCTACAAAACAGAGCAAAGCTAGTAGAAACACTAGCTTCTCATGAGACCCTGAAGCATATATATTTTTGGTATTTTTAAATAAGAAAAGCATAAAAGGAGAAAGATCAAAACAGACTCAAACGTAGACTCGTGAGAATAAGAAGAACACTCAGGTATAAGAGTTGAATCAGAAGATAAAACAGACAAAGGCCTTATAGCCTCAAACTCTACCTGCTGAACCTCCTCAACTAAGATAGGCTTATCCTCTCTATCCTCACTGACTCAATCCTGGTGTGCATCTAAACTTTCTAATTCCTCCATATTCTCAACATCACTCTCCCTCAACTGCCCAAACTCAATAGAATCGAAAGTATATTACTCATGATAGGCTATCAGTGATCAATTGACTCACTGGACATCCTATGGAAGTGGGTTTCACTTCACTAACCTCCCTAGGGGTCTAAAAACTCTTAAAATTCTCATCAAATTGTAACCTCCTAGGTCTAGTCTCCTTTGTAAATTCTCTCAACATTCTCTCTAAGGGGGATTCTTCCTCTATTCGGGCTTCTTGAAAGAACATAAGATATGGTTCATCGGTCCAAATACATTCATCATTACCATACATGGGATTTATGTAATTCATAGATTTGGTATGATAATAACTAGGCATTTGATAACAATGAAACACATAATCTTCACTAATAGGCTCATGATCAAAAGAGGGATAACTAATAGAACTAGAAAATGGTGTTGGTTTTTCGGGCTCACATTCCCTAAAGGGCCACCCAAATCTATTAGAATCCATTAAACAAAACAACAATTAATCATAGGCTTTCAAGCAACACCAAATAATCACACAACCAGAAACAATGGACCAGGACTCAAAAGAAAAAAAAAACAAAGATAAACCTCTAAATGAAAGCAAAAACAAGGAACTACAAATATACACTATTTAAGCTCTAAATTAAGATCAAACACTTTCACCACGATATTAATTAAACTAAAATATGCCAATCCCCGACAACGACGCCAAATTTGATAGTGGGATTGTCAAAGGCCCTATCAAGATTAAATTTATAAAAATCGGACCTCTAAGTATTTTGCAATAATAGTGGCTAGGGTCATCCACAGGGATTGAAGTTCTTAGATTAATTAAGTACCACACTTAATTATGCCTAATTTTATTTAGAGAACAAACTTTGGGATGATCGAAAAGACAAATAAAATCTAAACTAATATGTACATGCTTTGGAGTCCAAGTTTGAGAAACATGCATGATTGATTAACTTAAGCCCAACTTGAATTGATTAATAGCTTGATTTTATACTAACAATCTTAAGCCAAGAATTTCTAAAGAATCAATATCCTCTCTCGAGCTCAACTGAACTCATGCCTAACAACAAATCAACCTCTCGGTCTATTTTTATTACTAAATATGGTATTAGGTTATTCTCTTAAGGCTTCTAAAATTAATCTACTCACTCTCGTGCAATAAATTAAATCTAGTCATGCATCTAGTCTTCTACAACTAAACTTACTCTCTCAAGCTAAATTTAGTTAAACATGCAAAATCATGGCCAAAGGTTAAGACAATATAAAGACAAGCATAAAAGACGTCAATATATAAATTAAACTAAAAATCAACCAAATGTTCAACAACTACAACCAAGCAAGGGTCTAAACACAGATTTACAACATGAGTACAGCCCATAAAAACTCATAAATTGAAGAGATAAGGAAAAGGAAGAGAGAAGAAACTTAGGTCATGTGTCAACACTCGTCTCCGACGTGATGTCCACGATCACGAGCTTTGAGTTTCCTCCTTGGCTCTCTAAAGGTCTCCTCTATGTCCTTAGACAGTTCTTGAATCGACTTGAGGGTTTTTAGTCTCTCAAAACGGCTCCCTTTGCTCGAAGTATAACATTCCCTTATATAGAGTCGAGACAGCGTTGCAACGCTGTCCATAACATATTTTTAAAAAGGGAAAAATCTTCTTCAACCAGCTTTGTACTTTTTTCCCTTGGGTCTTCAAGGTTGGAAGGCTTCTTCTTTGGCGTTGCAACGTTATACTCTCGGGTCCAATTGCCTTGTCCTTCTTCTTCAACACTTAAATCTTCAAATATAGCCTTAAATTGTTCAATTTTTTCCAATTATCTCACAGTTCTCCGATTTTGCTCCAAATGCTCGGTTTCTGAGAAATAAACATAGAAATACATGAAAGCAGATGAAATCATAGAAAAACTAACCAAAAACTAAGCCTAAAAATAGGACACTTATGCATGCTATCACACAACATTTAGACGCTACCTTGATTTCAATATATAGTTCTTTTTGTAATTAGGTCATTTAGCCTGGAATTAGCAGGCATTTTGAGAGCGATTAGAGAGTTTTCTTTACTATTTTAGTAGTTTAGGCTAGATTTAGGTGATTTGATCAAGCCATGGTATCGGGCTTCGCTATTTCGGTGGCTGACTAGACTATCGATGCCAATTCAGAGGTTTGTCGGGCCTTTCTTTGTAATGTTTTAAGGATTTAATGTTAATTACACCCAATTTAGTGGTTAATTGTTTTCTGATTCTTGTATGATTTATGAGCATGCTTGTTAATTAAATTGACGCCTTAATTGTAGCACGTATGTTCATTATGCTATGCAAGTTGTTCGAGATCTGTAATTGTCAATAACACCTGCATAATTTTAGTGTTTGTGCTCTTGAAGTGCACACTCCGTTCGTAGTTTTCATGATAGGCCTTAGGATTAAGAGAGCGTTTGAATTAAATAAGCCTTGTTTGAATTCAATACAACTATCTTGTTTAATTGGAGTGTCTTAATCAATCCCTAGAGCTTAATGTGATTACTCCGTTAGCATGAAACGCTATCGTGCCTAACTAGGTGGATTAATTTAAAATTAATTTGATACTAGGTTGAATTAATTTAATTAGAGGACCTTAAGGGCTTTTTCGGCTGTTTTGGTTAAGTCGATTGAGGAATTAATTAGGAAATTGAGCCTAACATTAGTTTTTAGTGACAGGCATTGCATTGTTAGCTCGGTATGCTTCGAATTGGTGCCCTTGGTACGATTTTTTATTTTCTTTTCTTTATTTTCCTTTACTTTCCTACATTTTTATTGCTTTATGCAAAACTCCCTCCCCCCTATTTGATTTTTTTAAAGAAATCTAATAAAGAGAAATTAATTTTCGGTTCCCTGTGATCGATCTGATCCACTCAATGCTACAAGTAGCTTAGGATCGGTTTATAAATCTGGCACCATTGTCGGGGAACCAATTAATTAGTTTCTCTATGTTGGATTTCTTGTTTAAAAAAAATACAAAAAGATTTTTCCTTTTGTGTCTTTTGTTGTCCCCTGATTCTTTAATGATAGATAATTATCAGTAGTATTGGACATTTAGTGGAATTGTCTTGTATGTTAATGAGGTAAGTGAGCTCAAAACTCAACTTTCTTAGTTAACATCTTTACTTCTTCAAGTAGTTGTAGGAAGAGTGCGAGTAGTGGAGGCATGCAGAGTATGCTTGCATCAAGGACACCCCTCAGAAGCATGTCCTAAGTTGAAGTGGAACTTCATGGAAAATGCCTATGCAATGGGAGAATTTAGATCAAAAAATAGGATCAACCTATCTTTGGCAATGGATACTAGGAGGATTGCAAAAGCAGTACCATCATACTTTAGACTCAGGTATGTCTCTAAAGGATTTAGTTCAAAATATTGCTAATAGTACTCTCAAGTTTCAGCAGGAAAATCTCCAATTTCAAGAGAAGACTCAAGCTGGGATGCGAAGCTTGGGTGCTTAAATCACCCAGTTGGCTGATTTAGTGATGAGATTGGAGAGTCTGCAAGGAAAAAATTTATTGAGACCACTGAGGTTGAAGTGATGATGTACATGGACGACAGTGATGAAGAGTTTGAGAATTTTCAGCCATGTCAGGATTTGGTTCGTGAGTCAAGGAAGAAAGTTAAGCTCGAAGGAGAAAAGGAGATTCGGGTGATAGAGTTTGAAGCTGAAAAGCCTGAGTTTGCTCTATCTTTGAGTCGTTCTCTAGTTATGATTTTTCTTCCCTTGTTCTCACAAGTCAGAGTCAAAGTCTTTGATTTTTTATTTTTTCTCCTTTCTTTTCATTAAATGAAAATACCAAAAATAATTTTGCTTATAATGCCCATGATAGGACAAAATAGTCCTACTTTATTCATGCTAATTCGTGCTAGTTTGTTAGCTTTTATGTACTTTATTGATCATTTTGTAGGTCTTCAAGCAAGAGAAGTATTTTTTAGCATTTGCATCAAATTGGGGTTAATTCAAATCAATTTGGAGGTCATTTAAGCAACGGAGCAAGAAGATGAAGTGAAATGACCATTTTGCCCCTAACTAGAGTGTCTCAATGCCGCTGAGAGCATTAAGAACCTAATAGAACATAGAATGCACGAGAACAGGACAACGTCTCGACGCTGTTGCAAGAAAGCATCGAGCAGATCCCTTAAGGTGCTATGGTGAGCCCCTCAAAATTGCTGGTAGCGTCTTAACGTTGCCTTTAGTGTGTCGACGCTATCGCTATTTGTATAAAAAAAAAAATCGACCTTTAGGTCATGAGTTTTGTGATTTTTCGTCGTAATGAAACCTCTTTAGCTAGTTTCTCTTTATTTTATGTAGTTTTAGGCTTAGATAGGTAGTGTTGATCAAACTTTGGTGTGGGGCTTCATCTATTTGATGTTTTGCTAGACTTTCAACGCTGATTCAGGTTGTAAACAACAACACTTTATAATTTTTGTGAGATTTATGTTGAATTTCTTGATGCATTACAATAGCTTGTTGTTCCTTTATCTTAGTTTAATTACGTGCATGCTCGTAGGTAGATTGACACTCTATACGCATGAAGTATGTTTTTTAGGCTAGTTTATAGTAACAGGTACACCGAATATCTTTCAACATGTTTACTATTTCTTAATTCTTGTTTCAAAGCATGAATTTATTCGTAGATAGCCTGACAAACTATTCGTGTCGAATAAGCTTATGTTTGCTAAAGAAGTAGCGCTAGGTTCAGGTGATGCATGCATAGTAGAGAGTTTCCTCCCCATGTAGTTGGCATGATAGGACCTTAGAATTAAGAGAGCAAGGTAGTTAAATTAGATCAACGGGTCTAGTTGAGTTAATCGTCTTAATCAATCCCTAGATTGTAATGCGGCTAGCAACGTTAGTATGAAACACATTTGTGCCCAAATAATTAGGGCTAGTTAGGTTGTTAAGTCGATGCTAGGTTGAGTTAATTGCTTTAGGGGACCTAAGGTAGCTTAGGGGCTTGACCTCCAGTTAAGTTGATTAAGTGATAAACTGTTGATTTGATGTCATGTCGATTATTTGTGATTGAAAATTACATCATTGCTGATTTTTTTCCAAATTGGTGCCCGAGGTGAGATCTTTATCTTTATTGCTTTATTCCTTCCATCTGTCTCTTTTATACTTAATCCCCCTAGTTCGTGTCAGTCCGTGCCAATCATAGCATGCACGTATGCTATATTATTTCCTATTATTTTAGCTAGTTTTGTTATGATTTCGTGTGCTTTGATGCCTGTTTGTGTTTAATTTGCAGAAATAAAGCTAAATGAGCAAACTTGGAGTGTTCATAGGGTATTTTGGACATTTTGGATCTAAATCGGGCCATTTTGGGAGCTAAAGAGAGAAAGATATGGTGCACAAGCTGTTGGGGCTTTGAGGATGGCGTTGCAACGCTTGAAATGGCATTGTAAAGCCCATTTATAATGTGTAAACCTAAAAGCTAGCGTTGCAACACTACCCCGTGGTGTTGCAATGCTAGAAACACGCTGAAATAAAAGCTTCAATTCATAGCGTTGCAACACTACCCCTACGCACAATAAGAAATGACAGCGTTTTTGGACAACATTGCAACGCTGTCACAACATACAATATAAGTTCTTCGCATTCTCTTTGTCCAAATGGAGGCGAATTTGATAGAACATACCCTAATCTCGATTTCAAAGCATCTTGGGTGGATTTTGAGAGGATTTTGGAGCTGAGTTGAAGATTTGGAGCTTGGGTTCGTGGTGGATCACCTCGGGAATGCATGGTCAACATTTACCTAAGCGTTTCTTCCATTTTTTCCTTTATTTTTCAATATCTAGGTTAGGTTGTAATTAAGAAATTTTGGTTGTAATTGCAGAATATGTGTACTTAATTTCCTACATTCTAGGTTGTTGTAATTCTTAGTCCATTGCACTTAATTTTGCTTAATTTAGTTTGTGATTGTGGTTTGATTAAGTATTTATGTTCATTTATGCATTTTAGGCTTAATGCCCTTAAATTGTGTTCGTTAATTAATTGAGGTTGGATTAGGTTGAGCTCGACGGAGGATTCCTAGTTAGCTTAATGCACAATTCGTTAGCTCTACTCGAGTGACAGCGGGATAAAGGATTAATTAATTGTAGTTGGTGCTGAAGATTAATTAATCAAGCACTGTCTAATTGATTTGTTATTAAGTGGAGGCTCGACAGAGATAATCTTAGACTAGAACTAGATGCATGACTATAGATTAATTACTTGAGTGACAACAGGAGTAATAATTAATCTATAGAGGTAAGCGATGAAGGGTCATAATGCCTCATATGACTTAGCTAGCGCTAAGGAACACCTATGTTAGTTAAATAGTACTTGAGAATTGGAGGAAACCGACAGGAGATTCCATGACCTTAGGCTTCTAGACATATGAATGGAATGCTTGATTGCACTTAACTGTTAGCTCAATTAAGTAAATTAAGGTTCAAGAATGCAATCAACAACCATAGAATTAACTAACGATTTGTGTCTCCCATTTATCTTGCTTTATAGGATTAGTTGTTATTTTCCTGTTTGCTCTTAGTTTTTGTTATCTAAATAAAGTAAAGTGAGATTATTTAAGATACTTAATTGAATTAAAAAATAATCTCTGTGAGATACGATACTCGGTACTCTTGTGTCATTTTATTATTACTTCGATCACGTACGCTTGTGTGACACACCGATCAGTCAATAAGAAATCCAATTAATAGAAATCAATTATTTGATTCCTTGTGGTTTGACCCAGTCCATTATTAATTACAAGTAGTTGATTTTATATCAGTAATTATAAATGTATTTGATGAGCCTTCGACAAGCTCCTATCAGCCCACGATATGCTAATGAGTTTGCTTGTTTTAGTGGGCTTTGTAGATTCAATGAAGAAGGGGCTGAAGAAAAATGAGAATTTTTACATGCCCTGATCCATGCCACATTGAGAGTTGAGCACCTGACTATAAAAATTTGCTCTTTCTGGAGGTAGCTAAGCGACAGATTTACTTGCTTTTCTTTATTGCTTTCTGTCTTTTACTTTTCTGTAGCTTAGTTATGTTTTTGTTTCTTTTTGTAGGTAATAATTGACCTAAGGCGAAAAGAATATCACTCTTGGAGAGAGACACACCACTACCTACACGCAAACATTATCAGGGGAGTTTTTCTATTCCCTTTCTATTTTGTCCTTGCATTTTTACTGATTCAAAGATTGAGGACAATGTATTGTTTTAAGTTGGGTCGATTTATGTATGTTGTTGAGTCCTGAGCACCTAAGCGCCAGACTATATAATTTTTTTATGTATGTTGATTAGTCTTGAGCATTTGTGCATCATTAGGACAATTGATAAAGTGCTTCTATACCATTTTATGATTATGTTGCATGCTATGTGATTAGGACAGTTGATAAAGTGCTTCTATACCTTTTTATTTGTATTTGTTAAAGTTTAAGAATGTTATCCTAATTTGAGCCTATTCAATTTTTTTTTTTTGATTTTCTTGCAAGTTTGAGCACCTAGATCACCTTTTGTAGTTTTGAAGGGTTAAAGTAGTTTTATGGGGTCTATATATTTGTGGTTATCTTGATAGGCTTAAGAGCTAGGTTGAGAGCTAATTTTGTAGGATAGTCTGTAATGTCTTACTTAGGAAAAAATAATAATTATTTGCCTGCAGTGTGATCAGTTTTTAGATTTTAAGAGAAGAAAAGAGGAAGAAAAGAAAGAAGGAAAAAAAAAACAAGCTTGTAGTGTTTAAAATGATCTGGGATAAAAAGAGTTGCCACTGTTGTGATTAGTTAGGCCACTCATTAAGTGAGTGCTCTAAGTAAGGGTCCCTACAATAGTTTTGTGAAAGGTAGTGCCCTTGAGTTAAAGTGATGCAAGTTTAGGAAATCCCTATTGTTGTTTTTTAGGTGCCTAGTAAAACATTACTTTCTTGATTGTTTTAAGGCTTGATAGCTAGTTCTTTGGGCCAGTGTAGGGGGAAGATGGATTGAGAATTTTATAAACCTACCTTGTGCTTGTAAAGACTACATTAGGAGGCCGCGAGCACACATATGAAAAATCATAGGAAATAGTTTTAAATACCTCATTGAAAGATTGTGTTTGACTATGCTTCTCTTTTGCAAATTACTTGTTATTTTAAGCATCGAGACTACAGTCATGTGATTTTAACCAAGGATTCTTTTTATTATTTTATTTATGCCTTGCTCGAGGACTAGCAAGATTAGGTTGGGAGTAATTTGATAGGACCAGAAAAGTCCTATTTTATCTTCTTAATTTCATTCTAGTTCGAGGAATTTTATGTGTGCAATTGATGATTTTACAGGAAATCGAGCAATTGGAGTGTTGTGGAGCTTTTTGAGCAATTCGGGGTTAATTTGGAACGATTTGGAGTTCATTCGATTAGCCGGAGCATGAGAAGCAAAGGAAATGACCAAAATATCCTAGGCGAGAGCGTCAAGATGTCGATGAAGACAGAATGTTGCGGATCCAAAGCAACGTCAAGATGTTGCTTGTAGCGTTTCAACGCTATCGGGAGGATGCATGAAGAAGCCTCGCTCGATACTGTAGGGAGGCCACCTCGACGTTGTCCACTGCATCTAGACTCTACCCTGATTTCTATATATAGTTCTTTTCATAATTAGGTCATTTAGCCTAGAATTCAGCAACTGTTTTGAGAGCGATTAGAGAGTTTTCTTTACTGTTTTAGTAGTTTAGGCTAGATTTAGGTGATTTGATCGAGCCATGGTGTCGAACTTGAAGGAGTTAATATTAAGAATGCAGAAGCAATTTTGGATCTTAAGCACTCTAATTTGATCAATTCTATCATACAAAAAACATGCTCAAAACTGGAAAAACTGAGAATAAGAACACATACCTTTGTAGCTCAAAATTATCTTAATCCGTGGGCTTTCTTTGAACACAAACCAGTTGTGGACCTCCTCTAGAGTCTTCCCTACTATCCTCAGGCCTTGGAACAGATTGTGGGATCTTTGATTGAGAGAATTTGGGAGAAGAATGAGTAAAGGTCTAAAACCAAGGGCTAGAGAATTTATCTTCAAAAATCTACTTACCCATTGTGTTTCTTCTCTATATATAGTAAACCACAAGCTTCTTTAATCTTTTTGAAGAAGCCAACACATGAGTAATTAAAAGAGGAGTTGGTCACAAGCTTTTTTAAGCTTCAAGAAGAAGCCAACACATGAGTGATTGCCAAGCTTCTTTAATTCAAAATTAATATAAAATTAATTTTAAATTAAAATCAATTTTTAATTAATTAAACAATTTAATTAATTTTAAAATTATTTAATTTAATATCAAATATCAAATTAAATAATTGGACCAATCCTGATTTCTTAAATCAAACGCTTGAACATGAATCCCTATTCATGTTTTAAACCGAACCAATATGTAAATCAAATTTAAATATGTCCACCTCTTCTTTATCATAGTTTAATTCATAATTAAGCTATGAAACGTTAAGTGTATCATATAATTAACATTTTCTCCCAAAATCGAATTTGAACATTTCAAATTCTTTTCTCTCAAATTGTTACAAGGCTTAGTCTAAGCTAGTAAGGGGAACCTAATGGACCTACAGATCATGAGCTCCAACGATACGAGATTTAATCGGTCAAACTCTTTAGCCTAGCTAATCAACATTCGTTAACCACCGGGACACTCCACTAAAGCCCAGTGGCTGCACTCTCCTCACTGTAGATATATTTTTGTCCACTCGATATAACCATGATTAGTAAGTCGATCCTTCACAGGTTGTTCGTAATTACAGCTGGGTCAAATAAACCGTTTTACCCTTGTAATTACTTCTTGTTCCTTAATTCCCACTGATCCTCTAATGAACAATTGGTTTGTGGTCCAACCAACGGGCCAATGAGAGGGTGGGCCCATTGTTCAAGACCTGGAGTCAGCACTTAAGGGAACAACCTCTCTACTAAACCCTAAAGCGGGTAAGAGTGAATTCCATCTCGCATGACTATGTTCCCAACTATCTACCCAATCTTATCCCCAAAATGGGAGGCTTATTGAGTTGGCGATCTCGGGCCACTCTCACCCATGCAAATCTAAGGATAATCCCGAATAAACAGGAGTTCATAGCACTCTCAGGATTAAGATTGAGTTACCTAGGTCATCGTATGAATATAGTCAGTTAAGCTAGTAAATGGAGTTATAAAGTCTACGTGACTATTTCGCCTTCCGGTCTTATACAAACTCTTTGCATAGGACGCCCCCACTCGCATGTCTCCACATGAACGATTCAGGATCACATCGTTAGTACTATACAAAGTCGGTCGCATCCATAGTGTCCCCAGAATAAGGTACCCAGCCTTATCCTCATACTATAGACCATTTTGGCTATTACTCGAACTTGATCCACTTTTATGTCATACATAAAGTTCAAGTATACATACTATAGCCAAGGATTCTTAGTTCATTGGATTTGGGTTATAGAATACATAGTTCACTTTATTCAATAACACATTTACTGAATAAACCTCAATAACATCTTTATAGTAAAATAGAATATACATTCAGTTTACAAAACCACGAGTTTTAGGACACAAAACCCAACAGGACTTCACTCTTTCGGTGGCTGACTAGACTATCAACACCAATTCGGAGATTTGCCAAGCCTTTATTAGTAATCTTTTAAGGATTTAATGTTAATTGCACTAAATTTAGTGGTTAATTGTTTCTTGATTGTTGTATGATTTATGAGCATGATTGTAGATTAAATTGATGCCTTAATGGTATCACATATGTTCATTTTTCTATGCATGTTGTTTGAGATTTGTAATTATTAAGAACACATGCTTAATTTTTGTAGCAAATAGGTTGGCTCATGTTTGAGTTCTTGCGGTGCGCACTCCATTCGTAGTTTGGATGATAGGCCTTAGAATCAAGAAAGCGTTTGAATTAAATATGATAAATGACTTGTCGAAGGTCCTATAAGATTAAATTTATAAAAATTGGACCTCTATAGTGGCCAGGGTCATCCACAGGGATTGGAGTTCTTAAAGTAATTAAGTACCACAGTTAATTATGCCTAATTTTATTTAGAGAAAACTAACTTTAATTTGCTCCTTTTGACAAAAACATAAAACCTAACCTATTATGTACAAAGTTGGAGTCCAATTTTAGAGAGACATTCGTTAATTGCAATTCATAAAGCTCAACTATGAACCCAAATCAAAGAAGGGCTAATTGCAATTAATGAATGCTCTCTTTCTGATTGTGGTCATGGTACCCAAGACTATGTGAGTAAATGATCAATACATCACATTCAATGTCATGAATTACAATTAACGAATGTCTCTCTTGAATTTGATCTTGTGCATGCAAAAAGAAGGGCTAATTCCTCGTATGTCTGCTATTGTCCATCCTAGTGCCTTCTTGTGCTTGGAGAGTATCTGCAATAAATAAAATTCATCCTCATCAATGAGGTTTGCGGTGATGATAACTGGGAGAGTTTCATCCTTCCCTAGAAATCTGTATTTCAGGTGAGATGGAATGGCTTGAGCTCCAGCACTGGTGGTTCAATCACTGAAGGTTTCAGTAGCAATGTTTTATCATTTGCTGGTCTCAAGGCACTTGATTCTTCAAATGCGGGCGCATATACAGCTGCAATCTACTGCTTCGACGCTTCTTTAAACTTGTCTGCTACAAAAATTTCTCCTATGAAGCTGTCTTCCTGCAAATCATACAATTCGAACGGATCACAGAGTTCTAAACTTGAGCATTCCTCCGATTCCCCTAGGTAGCGCATTGCCTTCATCACATTGCATGTGATGTATTGGTCATTTACTCGCATAGTCAACTCTCCTTTTTGGACATCTACGATCGTTCTTCCTGTGGCTAGAAAAGATCTTCCCAGGATGATAGGCACTTCCCTTTCTGCCTCGCAATCTAAGATTATGAAATCTTCAAGAAAAATAAATTTGTCCACCTTAACGAGGACATCTTCAATCTTCCCGATTGGCCTAACTATTGACCTGTGCGCCAACTGCAAAGTTACCGTTGTGGGTCTAGCTTCTCCAATTCCTAGCTGCTTGAAAACTGACAGAGGCATCAAGTTGATGCTGGCTCCTAAGTCACGTAATGCTCTTCCAACGTCCTACCCTCCTATCATGCATTGGATAGTAAAGTTGCCTGGATCCTGCAATTTGGGTGGCACTTTGCTTTTTATGAGAGCATTGCAATTCTCAGTGAGAGCTGCAGTCTCATATTCTCCTAGCCTTCTCTTTTTAGTCAATATGTCATTTAAGAACTTGACATAGTTGGGCATTTGCTAAAGAGCTTCCATCAACGGAATGTTGATGTGCAACTGCTTGAGTATGTCCAAGAACTTATCAAATTGCTCGTCTTGGTTCTTCTTGTGGAATCTCTGTGGGAATGGTGGTGGATGTCTGACACCTTGATATAAATTTTCCTGTTTCTTCATTGGTGTCGCCTTCTTCTTGAGTTCAACTCCCTGGTGCTTTACTGCCGCATCCTTGGCCGCATTTCCTACAAATATTTCATTCAAAGGAATGTACTTTCGTCCTTCTGGCTGCTTTGTGGTCGCAAGAGTGGCCACATCACTTGCAATTTCTTTGTTTAAGTCCTTATTTACTTTGTTGTCAGCAACACTTTCCTACAACTGTTCCTGCAAATAAGAATCAAACAGAACTTGTTGAGATTTGCACTCCACTGGCATCTCGGTCTCAGCATACTTGACTCCACTCCTAAGAGTGATCGCTTTGCAATGCTCCTTTCCTTCTCTATGCGGATTCTCTGAGAACATTCCTCAACGAAGAAAAATTCAAAATTTTATACTACCATTATAGTGTTAATGTTACTTTTTCCAAGTAATAAAACTTTCTTAATTCTGACTTATCAGTAATAAAATTAAAAAAAAAAGAGAGAAATAGTCATAATATTGAAATATATAAAACATATTATTTAACATCATGCAATCAATTATCCCTTCAGTTTTAGCATAGAAATCAAACAATTTGAAAAATGAACTCTATAAATCATTTCTAATACTTTGGTACTTTAGTGAATTAGAACAAGTGGCACCTCAGGGTAGGTCAAATGGTCTTTCACTAAACTGAGACAATCAAAAGCAAGCATTATACCAGAATAATTCTTATTCCTATAATATTTAGTTACTATTAGTTTAGTCAAGGACATCATTAACAACCTTAATAAGCTCTTTTTAAGTGTGACCCATCATTTTAGATCCCATAGGTTTATCCCAACAAGTGCCGTCGTAGGGTTGGTCAAGTATTGGAAACAAAACTACAATCCTATCATTTTTAGGTGTTCATCCTGATATTGACCCATGGAAACACCTTCCGTAGGGGGACATTCCAAAAGCTGTCATGAGGCCCCACATGAATCTCACGATATGAACCAATGATGGAGATCGAAGGATATGTTGATACATTTCCTTCTCCCAGTTACTATAATACTTTCTCAAGAAATTCACCCGATATTAACCCATGCAAACACCTTCCGTAGGAAGGACAGTCCAAAAGCTGTCATGAGACCCCGCATGAATCTCACGATGTGAATCACTAATAGAGACCGTAAGATATCATGACATATGTCTTTCTTTTACTAAGCATTTTGACATAGGGTTTTTTATTACTTAGATAAATTAGGCTAATCTCATTGATCTAAGTTCCCCAATCTACCCTTCATAACCCTTATATTAGTTAGATTGATTTTAATGTGAGTTACCAAGTTTTTAAACTATTTCAAAAAAAAAATTAATCACATTATGAGCATGCTTAGTGAAATTAAATAAAATTTGACTAATTCAACTCCCATATCAGTTTTCAGTTAGAAGTGTTCCCTTTCGGGTAGCTTAAATACCAGTATAAACATAACCTTCCATAGATAGAGTTCTCTTATAGTCAATTTTTATTTCAAATTCATTAATCTTTATTTAACTATTAATTATTAAATTAATGAACCCAATTGAATTATTAAGCCTTTTTTTTAGTCCTATTAAAAGACTAATTCACTTATTTGATAGTCTTAAAATTCTATCATTTTAAACCCTTTAAAACAAATTAAAAGATCATCATGGATACTTTATTCTAATCCTATTAGAAAAATAAAAGATAAATTAAATTTAAAACTTAAACTATTTTATCTTTGAATTAAATTATATTTATTTATGGAAGACCTAATCTTATTAGGAAATTAAAAGATCTAAACTTATTTTTAACTAATCTAATCTTATTAGGAAACAAATTAAGATAATTTAAATTTAAATTTTAAACTATTTAAAGTTTGAATCAAAATATCTTTATTTTAAGGAAACCCTAATCTCATTAGAAAATATCCTAATCCTATTAGGAAAACATGGATTTCATTTATGAAAGGAAATATCCTAATTTAATTTTCCAAATATAACAATTATATTCAAAGATATAGAAAATATAAACTTATTAGGAAACATCTTAATTCTATTAGGAAACAACCTAATCAATTTTTTTCAAATATAACAATTATATTCAAAAAATAATTAAGATGCATGATCATGCTATCTATGGTGGGATTTTAATCTAAATGACATACTTTTTGCAATAATTAATTTAAAACATACATCTTATACATAATTAAATTAAAGCAAAGTAAAATTGACTGACATATTTGACATATCCTAAGAAATTGCAAACTGATTAAATTACAATAATTTAAATCCAAGACATAAAATATGAGAAAAATTCACTAAGCTATTAATAATTTGCATGTCTATACAAGTTTCATTAATAGTTACTCAAAGTCATAGATATTAGTACTTCTATCAAACCTTATATTTGATAGCACTCAATTTGTGCTATCTTTATCCTATTAACTTAGATAGTTTTAGACTTAATTTGTGAGCTTTGATGGCGATTTGTGTTGTTTTACAGGAATTGAGCTATATAGGATGAAATGGAGAATTTAAGAGTATTTGAGTGCTTATGGAGCAAAACAGATGAGAAAATGAGGCTAAGGATGGAATAGGAGTCAAGCTTGGCAATTGGACCCGAGAGGACAACATCTAGACCCTCAAATGTCGTCTAGATGCCATACATTTAGTGCTAAACTCAAGAGCTAGCGTTGGGACGCTACCCTATGGCGTCTCAACGCTAGAAAAATATGGAGAAGTTGAGTTCCGTCCGTAGAGCCTCAACGATAGGTGCACACGCTTAATTGGAACATCATCGTTTTGGACAGCGTCTCCACATTGTCCCTACCGTGTCGACGCTGCATCGATTGAAAGTATATATTCATCTCATTCTTACTCAAAAAAGGGAGACACAATTTATGGTTTAGACCCCCCCCCCCCCCCCCCCCCCAATTTGTAAAAATTGGCTAATTTGAGAGACCTTGGGGCTATTTTGGAGCTCTTTGGTGGAGGTTTGAGGCTCAAAATCATGGAGATTGAGCATAAGTCAAAGATCGACGGTATTTTTAACTTTCTTCCCTTTTATTTCCATTTTTAGCTACTATATTTGGGTTGTAATGTTAGATTTGTGGACTTTATTGAAAATGACTAGTGGCTGAATTTCATTAGTTTAGGGTGTTAATGTAGCTAATGGACCTATACTTTTAATTAATTGAAGTTTATTGATATTGTCACTGATTTTGGTTCTTTTGTACATTGGGTTCATAATGCTTTTAGACTATTGGCCATAGTTTAGATGATTGTTAGCTTAAATTGAGCTTGAAAGAGAGGGTTTAAGCTTAGAAAGACAATGTATAATGGTTGGGTTTCACCTAAGTGACATAAGATTAACAAAGTTTAATTAAGGCTTAAAATGAAGGGTCTTAATGTCTTTAATTAATTCATTAGCGCTAAGAACACCTAGGTTAGTTAATTGGTTTAAGAAGATTGGATTAACTCGACGGACAATTCCATGAAAATAGACTTCTAGGCATAAAAATTGAATGAGGCAGCTTTATCGATTGCTTAATTAATTAATTGCATGGTGAATGTAGTGAAATTAACCCCCTAAACGTCTTTAACCCTATTGTCTCACTATTTTTGTTTCGTTGTATGTTTTCTTTATTTTTAATTGATTTTCAAAGCTTTGTTTTATTTTGTGCCCTAAATAATTTCAATTACAAGCACACTCGATAATCAAACAATCTAAAATACAATTTCCTATGGATTACAATATCTGGTAAATACTTACCATGTTATTACTTGAACATGTGCGCATGCATGGTGTGAAAAATATTAAAAAATCTAAGGGTTAAATTTATTTAATAAATGAACTTTTTCTAGTTTGCAAACCTTTTGCTTTTGATCTTTGAAAATAAATCCCTTTAATTAATTTGTGTAGATGCACTATTTATGATTTTTTTTTCATAAAAAAATTCTAAATATTCATTTGACATATCCCATATATGAAAAAATTAATTAGAGAATACTTATAGACTCTAAAATGGTAACAAGTTCGAAAGTTTACTCGCAGTCTACTTTCTCCCATTAAGTTTAACCTTTTGTCATTAGTTTTACTTTGAAGATCTATTTCTTCTTATCTACACATGTTTTTCTTTTTGTAGATCCATTCATATCCTATGAGTTTAACCTCATCAAGAAGGTCTACAAGTCCATATCGAGATGGAGTGCATGGACTCTATCTCAAGCTTCATGACTTTGACCTATTTATCCTTGTCTTCATCCCTCATTACTACTTTGAGGGCAATAAGCCTTCAACTTTGTCATCTAACATAATAACTTGGGCTTCAATTAAATCCTTGTAAAGCTTGAGTCAACTCATAACTCTCCCACTACGATGAGGCTTAGCAAATTCATGACTAGGATTCATTTGACTCAGAAATTAAATTATTAACAACTTTAGTTAACTATTTAGTGGCTTCACTTGGAACAAGCTTATTAACACTATCTCACCTTATTAAAGAGGTGTAGTCTTTTATTTGACATTCTTTATAGAAAAATGATATTTGTCATATAAATATCTTATTCTTTTTATGACTAAGAATACTATTTTGTTACTCCTTAGAGGTAGCCTACACTTAGGCACATCGTTGAACATATATATTCCAGCATTGTTTCAGCATGTAAGCTTAACATTCCCAAATGTTGAAGTGTTGTAAACTAGTTTTACTACTTTTCCATAATCCCAAAATTGTCTCGTAGACACTGTTGGAGAGAATAATGTCACTATGCAATCTCTATTGTATATCATAACCAGATTCTTGGTAATGGCATATAACTCACTATTGATGAGATCATGTCCAACAAGGTCTTGTTTCTCCTCTTGCAGCACAAGTTCACACAATTGTACTTGGTACTTAGAGTTGGGATACAATCCCATTTTCTATCAATTAATCTCAATACGTAAGGTTCATGTACTTTCCATTATGATATGATCATAGTGTCTTGATACACCTACCAACTTGATTTTCAACTTCAGTCTTAATTTTCTTGAACTTTTCAAAATTTAAGACTTATGTTGTATTAGGTAAAAATACTTGTACCTTGAATGACCATCAACTAGAGTGATTAAATATTCATGACTTTATTTGACTTTTATATTCACTAGACCACTTGGGTCAAAATGTGTAAGCCCAAAATATTCTTTGGCCTTGTAGCCTTATCCAATAAAGGTCTAATGATTATCTTTCATGAAAAGTAATTAACTCTAACTCTTAGAGAATCACCTCTTACTAGTCTTTTTCATCTTATTCAAGTGGATACGAATCAACTTTAATTGCCAAAGACAAGTATCATCATTAGGAGAAAACTTTTGTCCTTTTATTTTGAACGCTATAATCCAGAATATCTTAGTATTGTGCAGTGTTGTAAAACTTAACATTTTAACACATATTAATTGTACTTATTTTTAACTGAACATATTTTCAAACAATTTTGAAAATATAAACTTTAATACTTCAAAGTAATTCATACTATATGAACTTGCCAAAAACACCATATTCAGCATTATGGAAATCCTTACTTAATGACATTTTAATGTCTCTCACTACACTAACTGAGACAGGCTTTCTAGTGCCAACCTGTAGAAACTATTCTACATCATTAAGCATTTTTCAAAAATCATAGTGAAGTCTAAATATTGATAGTAGATCTTGTATCAACAATGATATTTATTTTCTACCAAAAATCCAGTAAATCTAATTTACTTTCATTTATTTTTTTTCTCATAGAGGTATTTCAAAAATTCCTCTCATTATGATTGCTTTGGCTAATTTAGAAACTATTTTCTTTTATAACTTCAGCCATTTGGTTTCTTTTCTTAGATTTTTCTAATACTTAATCTTGAGATTGTTTAGATAATTATCTAAATTTAGCTTCTATTGACTTCAACATCTCATATGTTGTTATCATTTTCTTTATCTTCTTAATTTGACATCTAATATGTCAACTAAGAAATATGTACAAGCTATCTCGTTACATTTGATTCATCAATCATGCGCTTTACGATCAATTTGATTAGATTGTCAACATGTTTTTGAAAACATTTTTCAATAAAGATAATAAATATTTTACACTGCCATTGTAGCATTAATGTTACTTTTCCAAGTAATAAAATTTTCTCAACTTGACAAATTAGTATTCAAAATTAAAATTATGAGAGAAATTGACATAATATTGAAATATATAAAATATATTACTTGACATCATGTAAACAACTATCCATTCAATTTTAGCATAGAAATCAAACAATTTGAAAAATGAACCCTATAAATCATTTCTAATGCTATAGTACTTTAGTGCGTTAGAACAAGAGTCATCGTAGGGTGGGTCAAGTGTGCCTTCACTAAACTGAGACAATCTCAACCAAGTATTATACCAGAATAACTCTTATTATTATAATATTTAATTACCATTAGTTTGGTCAATGACATTATTATTAACCTTAATAAGTCTTTTGTAAGTGTGACCTATCATTTTAGATCTTGTAGTTTTATCCCAACAAGTGTCGTCGTAGGGTAGGTCAAGTACTTAAAACAAAACTACACTCCTATTATTCTCAAGAGTTCACACTAATATTGACCCATGTAAACACCTTCCATAGGGAGACGATCCATGTAACGCCTAACATTCTCGGGCTTAATTAACTTTTACTTTTAAAGTTAATTTTGGACTAAAATCTTGGTTGTGTTTTGGTCATTTATGGGTTGTTATATTGGTTAGGGTTAAGTTGAAGTTTAAAGAGGTGAAAAGGGAAAAAAGGGAATGAAATAGTAGGTTTTAGGGCAATTTTGGAGTTTGGAAAAGTTTTTAATAAAAAAAAAAAGAAGAAGAAATCTTTTTCTCTCTCTCACTCTCATCTCTCTTTTAATCGAACACCTTCACCCTCACCCTCTCCTTCTTCTTCTTTTTCTTATCCTTCTCCTTCCCTGTCGACAGCCTCCACTAACCGCTGATTGGACGTCGGAGCAGCCACAACATCGAACTCTAACCGTGGATATGTCCCTGATTGGTGTACTCGCAAGCGCACCGATCAAAGTAATATAAAGTATCGAATCCCAGGGGAATTGGAAAGGGTTAATCAATTAAATACCATTCTTAATTAAATACCATTCTTAATCACATCTAATTTTATTTTGGAAAACAAATCGCCTGAAGAACATGCACTACAAAAGATTAAAAATAAGCAATAAAGGGATAAATGGAAAGAGCACAAATTTAAGGGCCGAGTTTAGGACGTTAATCTCACCAATGGACCTTTTATCGAGTTTAATGGGCATTTGTTATTAATTAAACAATTTAATGGAATCTAAGGGTAATGTATCTTGGAATCCTCTGTCGAGCTCTTCCAAATCTCAGGTGTAATTAATTAAATTACATGTCCGTTTCATTAATTAATTCTCACCCGGCATTAATGAACCCTATCATCAATCCTAATTGATGTTCTTATCACTGTCGTGTCCAAACATCAATTATCATGCAATTTACACTCTAATTTATGTACTCTTTGTCAAGCAATAGCATAAATCAGCAGTTCATTAACTCCTTGCTTAGGGGATTTAAAGCATTAAGAACATTGGATGAAATTAACAATGAATAATTAATCACAAATTCCCAATTAAGTTCAATTACATGGTCCAAAGGCTTAATTAAGGTCTAAACTCTACTATCTAGTCAAGGTACATCATACTTCAGTGCAGAACAACCAAATCCATCTTAAAACACTCAATCACAACAGAGAAATATAGGGAAAATAGAGAAATAAACCCGTTGCGTATCAATCCACCGCTGCAGCTACGATCTCCACGTACGTCTCATCGATTTTTCAAGATATCCGCTCTGAATCAGCCCCCAATCTCTCTTCCCTCTCTCCAATCGTGGATTCGGATCTAAAAACCCCCAAATTTGTTCCCCAGAAAATGATGAATAATCGAAGTATTAGAAGTTGTAATCGGGACAGCGTTGCAATGTTAGGTACAGCGTTGCAACGCTGTCCAGGGTAGCGTTGCAACGCCATTAATAGTGTTACAACGCTACGAATGGAAACTCTTCTATTAGCACATTTCTAGCGTTGCAATGCCACAGGGCAGCGTTGCAACGCTATCTCTCGGGTTTGCACACCAAATTATGGTGTTGCAATGCCATTCCAAGCGTTGCAACGCCGTCCTCTCGGCCCCCAACAACTTATGCAACATCTCCTCTTGTCCTTAGCTCCTCCAAAAGCTCTAAAATAGCTCCATCTTCACCATTTTACTCCAAATTCTTAATTTCGCTGTCAACTACTCAGATTTCGAAAATTAACAAATAATCGACATAAACCACACATTTAAAGCGTAAAAATAGCTAAAATAAGGCATAAATATAGCACTAATTTAGTGCTATCAGTCCCTCACCGTGCACTGTCAGCAACACTAGGAGCCTCGAATCGTTGCGAGCTAGCCACAAATCACCACACCAGCACTCGATCCAAGTCCTCTGCAGCGCCTAATCACCACTCCCCGGTTTGCTGAGGCCTGAACTGCCATCGGGGGTGAGTCGTGGTCGCCAGAAAACCCAACGCAAGCGCATCCCAAGTGTGTCGGTCTTGTGGTAGCGATCTATGGGCAATGTTTCTAGGTCTGCCTTGGATCATTTTTATTGTTGTTTTGGCTTTTGGAGGCTAAACCCATAATATATTGAATTTGATTTTAGGATACCCAGTGCATTTGGAGGCCGGACGGTTGAGATCAAACTAATTCGACACCAAAACTAGCAAGTTTAGGTGTTGTTTTGGTAAGTTATAATTGGTAAAATTCATCATTAATTAATTAGAACCCTTGATTAATTGTTGAAAGTTAAATGCTAATTTTGGAATGTTATTGTGAAGTTTTGGGCTCGATCAATTGAGAAATTTTAGAATTATCTCTAATTTAGGAAGTTTTTGGACAGTGGGTCGATTGAGTCCGAAGGTGGCTTTAATTTGGTGGAGCAAGAGATTTTTCTAGGAGAAGAAAATTTTAATTATTCTTGCATTAGCTCAAAAAGGTAAGTAGCCTAATTGGATAACTTCTTAATGTTTTGGATATGGAGTTCATGGATTTTGTAATGCATGTATGATTGAGTGGTTGTGAGTATGTTTCTTTTAAGTATGTGCTTAAGCATGTTAGACATTGGATGATATGCTTAATAAAGTTCTCAAGTAGGAGGTTTACTTTATGATACTTTAGCATGGTGTTAAAGGGGTTTGATGACAGATTGGTTTAGTTTGCTATATTCGTGATTCTTGGTATGGTTCAGAGGGGCTCGGTCTTACGTTATGTTCCTGTAAGTAGTTAACTTGGAACAACAGTTTAGAGCTTGGTTATGAATTTGGGTTTTGGAAGGCATGTATGAGTATGATTGTGTTTCCTCTATAATGTATGAACGTATGGATGGTGGATTTAAATGGAATGAACATAAATGTTGAGACTGTCTAAGATATTTGATTAGGTGTGGAATATAGAATGCTTGAGCTATTGGACTAAATGGGCAAGCAGTGTCTGCTTGAGAGGTTTGGATGTTTGTTTGAGTACCATATGTCTGAAATGCTTGAATGGTTGGCTAGAGTTTAGTTTCTTAAGGTGTTGGATGAATTGACAACATGCAGGATGCTTGACTCATTGGGTTGGTGGGTTGGCAATTTAGAACCACCTAAAAGAATATAATGTCCAGGTCATTATCCATGTTTCTTGTATTAGAATGGTTTAGGACGACTTGTTATATTTAACGTGTTGTAGTTGGGACTAAATGTGAATGGGAGAGTGATGACCGTTAAGGTGCCTAGCACATTTAGGGTGTTAGCTTTGGAAATAACTGCTTGGGGCTATATGTCACTAGCATGCACAGGGGCCATGGTTAAGTAAAGGTCTTGTTTAAAAATGTTGTTGAGCTTATCCATGAGTCTATGCTCAAGATTCATGATTGGTGGTTAGTGGAAAAATCACGAGTAGTGATTTTATTGTTTGTCGAGGCCCTAAGAATCTTTTGATGGTAAATGAATTTAATCGTAAGGCCTTGGTTGTCCTGATCTTGTACTCGAATCATGTTCACCTAAGTACATTTGTTGTGGAGTTCATGTTTACGGTTATGCTTAGGATCCATGGGTTGGATTTGTGGGTGAGGTTTATGATCCGTTGAGTGGCTAGGTGTAATGATATACCCTTTGACGTTCTAAGTATGTTGCGAGAGAGAAATAGACCATTAGGCTAGCATAACTTACCCTTTCCTCATATGAGCATGCTTCCTAGGATGTTGTGAGATGTGTTTAGGCATAAGGGTTGCTTTCCTTTTTTGCATTCTGCTAGTTTAGGGGGCGATTCCCCTAGTTTGTTTAGTATGAGGGTTATTTTCCCTCTTACATTCTACTAGTTTAGGGAGCGATTCCCCCAGTGTATTTAGTATGAGGGTGATTTCCTTTATGTTATGTGCTAGTTTAGGAGTGAATCCCCACTGTGTCAGGCATGAGGGTTACGTTTCTTGATTGCGTTATGCTAGCTTAGAGGGAGATGGTACGCTGCGGATAGGCTACATGACTCATGGACATAGCATGAGGAATCGAGTGAGGTGAGCAGGCATTTAGCCGAGTATAGAGAGAGTTTGAGAATGATGAGGAATCAGTGAGCTGGGGCAGGTAAGGTCAGGAAATGTTATGGTTTGTGATTTGTGTTTTGTGGTGGTGTGTGAACCTTTGGATTTGGTTTTTAAGTGTGGCTACTTATTGAGAATTTTTTATACTCACCCATGTTATTCTCTTGGTTCTTTTCCAAATGGTGCCTAGATTATGAGGCATGGCAAGGGCATCAGCTTGGCAAGGCTATGGAGATGGCGTAAAGCATTCCTAGGGTCTTAGCTTGAGTCGTATTTTAGGTTCTATTCTTATGTATTGGCTTTGTTGAACTATTTTCTTTGATTTCTTACTGAGTTCTTTTAATCTTGTGGACGATGTTAGACAAAATTTCAGCATATTTGTAGTTTGGAAGGTACTGAAGTGATTTATGAGTTATAGAAGTGCGTTTTTCTTACTTTCAGGTTTCTAGAAATTTTGATTCCTTGTAGTAGCATCGTTATGCTGCCAAATTTTTTAGAGCATAAAAGGGCTTTACTTGTAGCACCTCCTAGTTTAAGCTATCTATTTTAGGGTCGTTATAGTCCAAAAGTCATCGTGAGGCACTACATGAATCTCACGATGTGAACCAATGATGGAGACCGAGGATATATTGACACATGTCGTGATATGTTACACACATTCTTCTCCCACTTACTATTTTTTTTTAAATACTTTCTCAAGAGATTTACCTTGATATTGACCCATGCAAACACCTTCCATAGGGTGGACAGTCCAAAAGCCACCATGAGATCCCTCATCAATCTCAAGTTGGGAATCAATTATAGAGACTGTAGGATATCTTGACATATGTCCTTCTCCCACTAAGTATTTTGAAATAAGGTTTTCTATTACTTAGACAAATTAGGCTAATCTCATTTATATTAGTTCTCAATCTACCTTTCATAACCCTATGTTGGTTAGATTTATTTTAATGTGAATTACAAAGTTTTAAAACTATTTAAAAAAACACATTATGAGCATGCTTAATGAAATTAAATAAAATTTAACTAATTTAACTCCCAAGTCAATTGTTAGTTAGAAGTGTTCCCTTTCGGTCAACTTAAATACCCTAGTCCAGACAGAATCTTCTATAGACAGAGTTCCCCTATAATCAATTTTTATATCCAAATCCATTCATCTTTATTTAACTATTAATTACTAGATTAATGAACCTAAGTGAATTTAAACAATGTTTTTAATCCTATTAAAAAGCTAATGCACTTCATGGTTAATCTTAAAATTCTACCATTTCAAACTTGATAATTCTCATTTATGATAATTATTTGGCCTTTATACTTAGTTATTCTTGTTATTTTATGTGTGTTATTAGATAAAAAGGCTAGCAAATAGTTGGTTTAAATTGAATTATTGTTGGAAGCCTTTTAAATTAAGTAAATTGAGAAAATAAAGCAAAAGAAAATGAAAACACACTTACTTGATGTTTTTGTGCAGGAATTTGAAGAATGCAATAGAAATGAAATTGCATTGCAATTGCAATTTCGAGAGATCTGAAAATTAAAGAAAAATCTGCAAATCTCCTAAAATCTAGGAATTTTGTGCCATATTGTCTCCACGATTTTAGCTGGGATTATAGCCATATTTATGCATAATTCAAGAAGGAAACCCTAGCCCAAATTCCTCTATAAATATTGGAGAAGAAGCTTCAAGAAAGAGATCAGTTTTCTGCCATTTTCGGCCACAGCTGCTGCTGTCCACGATTTTCTGTTGTCAAATTTCTACTGTCAAAATTTCTGCTGTCAATTTTCTGCTGTTTTTATTTCTGTTTGCTGATGTTTTTCTTCTGTTTTCCAGCCTCTTTCAACTTCAAAATTCAATCATTCCTCAATGAAAATTGAAGCAAGTGAAGGCTCAATTCCCTTTGAAAAAAGTGGAGTTGAGTCGATTGAATAAGAAGTGGAAAATGGATTGTGTTCTTCCCGTTCTTAGAATTTATTTTCTGTTTTATTTAAGTTATTTTCTTCTATTTTTGGAACTTAATTGTTGCTGTAATTTTGAGGTTTTAGCTACTGTTTTCTTCTTCCCTTTTGTTGAAATTAATTAGTTGCTAAATTTATTTTGATTAATAGAATTTTAGTTGTTCTTTCATTATTGTTGAATTGTTATTCAAGTATTTATTAATTCTATTTTAGTTATGCCCTTTGATTCTTTTAAGTCATTATTTTTCTTTTCTTTAATTATGAGCTAAGTCTTTCTTTGGGATTCAAACATGTGAATGCCCTAAAGAAAGGAATAAAGGCCTAATATGTAAGAGCAACCTTGCTTAATCTTATAGCATTGTTTGTTTTTATTGATTGAAATTTTCATTACTAGTTTAGATTGATCACATGGATTAGTATACAACAATTTGAGTCTAATTCCGAAAAGGTTAGATAAAAATTGGGTTTTCATAAAAGCAATAAAGGAAAATAGCCTAGACATAGGAATTTGTTTTTGACCCTAGACATAAGCAAAACCTTTAAAACCAAAAGAATTGTGTTTCAAAATTAACTAAGTTTGTATTAGCCATAGAAATATCGGTTTAATCGCTTAGCCTCCTAAAGATACTTCATAGAAAGTCGAATATGTGTTGAATTCGGTTTACAAAGCTTAAGTATCGAGTCAAAGGATTGTAATTGCAATTAGGCCGCAATTTCTTTCAATAGAGCAAAAGCATATTTGAATCTCTCTTTTATCATTTTTATTTCTTCTTTTCGAAAACAACAAAAATCATCCCACTTATTTTTATAACCTTGGTTACCGAAATTGCAATTTGAAAACGTCTTTGCTATCATTTGAATTTTGTTGTATCCGTTCCCTGTGGGATTGATACTCTGGAATACTTCCAGTTTTATATTACTTGCATCGACAGTGTGCACTTGCACTGAACTGGAGCTTTGTTTTAATTTACAAATATTTTCTTTAAACCCCACGTTTCAGTTCGATCAAAACTTGTTTAAAACAAAATTAAAAGATTATCCTAAATTCTAATCTTATTAGAAACAAATAAAGATAAATTAAATACAAATTTTAAACTATTTAAATCATGAATCAAAATATCTTTATGTTAAGGAAATCCTAATCTCATTAGGAAATATCCTAATCCTATTAGGAAAACATGCATTCCAATTAAGAAAAGAAACATCCTAATTTAATTTTCCAAATATAACAATTATATTCAAAGACATGAAAAATATAAATTCATTAGCAAAGTATCTTAATTCTATTAGGAAACATCCTAATCAAAATTTTCAAATATAATAATTATATTAAAAAAAATTGAGATACATGATCATGCTTAACCTATAGTGGGATTTTAATCTAAATGACATATTGTATGCAACAATTAATTTAAAACATACATCACTGCATAATTAAATTAAAGCAAAGCAAAATTAACCAACATATTTGGCATATCCTAGAAATTAAAGACTAAATTTTAAATTATATCATTTAAATTTCCAAGACATATCTTGATCTTCAATTTTTTTCCTTTGTTGGGCCATCAAAATTAGGATTTTTAGAACCCCTAAAATTGATCTTCTTCTTCTTTATAAGCTTTAGTCACCGCAAACAGTAGTCAAATTCATCAAAAAAAAAAAAAAAACAATCACTGCCTCACAATTCTTACGTTCAGGACTGATTTATATCTAAGAATTTATATATATAAAAAAAATCATTCGTGCAACCATCAACTTGCCCTATATATGAAGTCATAAGCTTGAGTATTCATAATTTGAAAGCATCAAAAAACATGCATGATATTGTGTTGTATGACTGAAGTCTCTTCTCCGGTGAAGAATACCTTCCACGCCTCTGACTGCATGCATGCAACACACCACAATCTTTATGTTGATTGTAACTTCATGCAATATCCCAATCAGCACTCCGCCGGTAGCAGGTTTGATATGTTTCCAAGCTTGATATTACAAAGATCCCTAAACCCATTTGGGTTTTACATTTGATCTAATCAAAGCGCAAAATCTAATGACACAAAAACAGTCAATTTGCAAACCACATATGTGAAAAATTAAAATATCCACCATCACAGAACTTTAATTCTAAATAAAAATTAAAGATTACTCTAATACCAATTGATAGGAATGAGCTCTTCATCTGCAGCAGAAGCATTGGATCGTCTTTGACTTATTTGGAATTAAACTAAATACAAGGGTCAAGCATATAAATACCTTGAAATAAATGGTGATATTTCTAGTGGGTCTTTAATCTTCGTATCCTCCAACTCCAACAAAGTTGAATCTTCATCTCTACAAAGCCTTCCTCACTATGATCGAATATAGGTATAAGGCTTGTGGGAGCCATTTAAAAGAAAATCTAGAAGGGCTCAGATTGGAGAGGGAGAGACATAGAGAGAGTTCTCTGTTTCTCTAGTGAGGAGATGATCTCTAGGATCTATTTGGCTCAACCCCATGGTCCTATTTATAGGGATTTAGGGAGAATCTTTGCCAAAATTTTATAATATATTTTAATATCTAATATATTATAATATATATATTTTACTTATTTAAATCTCATTCAAATATCATAAAATCTCATAATATATATTCAATCTATTTGAATCTCATTCAAATTTCAAATATATATTTTTCTTTAATGTATCTAATATACATTAATTCTTTTAATATTTAATGTATCAAATACAATAAATATATTTTATATTAAATATTAATTTGAACACTTCAAACTAAATATATTTTTCTCCTTTACATTTAATATATCAAATATATTAAATATTGATTTGAACGTTTCAATTTTTTCTTTCAACTAAATTAATCATTTAGTGTAATTATGAGCTAGTGCGGGAACTTTATGGACCTATAGATTATAAGCTCCAATGATACAAAATTAATTAATTAAACTTTTTAATCAATTAATTTTCATTCATGAACTCTAGGTCACTCCATGACAATGTTCGTCAGACACGCCAAAATAAATTTATAACCAACCACAATTTGCAGTAAAAGTGGTCAGATTGAACACAAGGAGTCGGAACTATGGCTATTTTAATTTCTTTCTTTGATGCCAAGAACTGAGAGAGGGAATTTCATGCAAGGGGAAAATAAATGGCGAGAAAATTACATAAAATGAGAGCAAAGTTTAAAATTGCTAAAACTAACATGCAATCTAAAACAAAGGTAGAAGAAATGCAGAGGGAACTCACAAATTTAAGGGAACGCTAGCTCAAGGTAAATCGAGATTCGTTTTGTAACAGTAATCACAAAATTACTCAACTATGTAAATTAATGCATGGTTTTAAGATCGACCGACTCCTCGAAGCCTCGAAGGAGCTCCCCAAAGAACTGGGGTTCTAAGATACAGGAAAGGTCAGAATGTAATAGGCTAACTCGATGTGCCCTTCAAATTAAACTACCACATGCTTATTAACTCTAGAGCCTACATCGTTCTAGCAGTTAAGTCGTATCTACATAAACATGACTGAAGACAGCTACCAGCCCCTTTACTACTATAATTAAGCTAGAAAGTGAAGTTACCCACAAAATCTAGCATAGCAAAGAAAAACTCTAAATTAATACAAGTAGTCAATTCCATTAATAAAGATATGCTAAGAATTAAACCGAAGAGCTAATAAACCATAAATTCCATACATTAAAACTAAAATAATTACAAAATTCTCATAATGTTGCAAAACTTCCTCTAATTACCTCGAACTAGCCTAACACTCCTAGCCGAAAAGCGCTTCCATCAACCTCGAGCCCAAAATACAAGCCCAAAATACCCAAAGTAAGAAGGAAAAATGTCTTAAAACTGGTAAAAACGGGGGGAGAAATCGAGAATGGGGGCTGGAATTCGAAGCTCCCTGACCTAAAAACGAAAAAAATGCTTATATAGAAATCATGACAGCTTCGAGACGTTGCTAACAACGTTTCGATGCTTGCAGGATTGAGCAGGGCTCGCCGCAGCCTCGAGCGAGGCTTGCACCGTGGGTCTTGTGATAGCTTCTCGACACCGTTGGGCAGTGTCTTGACGTTGCCCTGCATCTGAGGCTTTTGTCTTTCAGCATCGAGCGAGACCTTTGTCTAGCGTCTCTGATAATTCTCATTCATGAGAATTATTTGGCCTTTAAACTTAGTTATGCTTGTAATTCTATTCATATTATTTGATGAAAAATAGAAAAGTGATTGAATTTAATCACATTATTGTTGGAAGACCTTTAAATTAAGTAAGTTGAGAAAAGAAAACAAAAGATGAAAAAAAATTCACACTTACTTAATGTTTTGATGCAGGATTTTTACAGAATGCAACAACATTGCAATTTGGACAGATATGGAAATTAAGGAAAAACGCAAATTTCAGGATTTTGAGCGAGAATATACCCACGATTTCAGCTAGATTATGAGTTGTAATTGTCCATCAACCAAGAGGGAAACCCTAGCATGAAGTTCCTATATATTTTGGAGAAGGCCGTAAGAGGGAGATCGATTTTGGAGAAGATTTTCACTTCAGATTTTGGGATTTATTTCGTTACAGTCTGCAGTTGTTTTTAGTTGCTGTTCTTTTGTAATTTTGTCTATATTTAGCTTCTAAACTCTCCATTAATCTCATCACAACGAAGTTGATGGTGGTGAGGAACAACTTCTTGTTCGATTAAACCGAGAGCAACGTTTTCTTTAGTGTAATTGTATTCAATTTCTCAAGCTTTGTATTTATGTTTTGTCTTTAGCCTTGAAGTAGCCACTGTTATGTAATTTATGTTTTAGCATCTTATTAAAAATATAATTTCTTTTGATTTTGAGTCCAAACATTCATTTCGGCAAGGTAATTCTATCTTTATTTTACAAGTTTAATTTGCAAGAATTCTTTAGGTTATTTTCAATTCTCTTATATACCAATGAATTCCCTTAATTTAATCTTATTATGTTTTTGTTAATTTCATTATGAAGAGCTAAATTTCCTTTGAGATTCAAGTTTGTTAATGCCCTAAAGGAAAGATGTAAGGCTCGATAGCAAAAAAAATCTAGCTAATTTTTGAACTATTGTTCGCTTTTGGTGAGTTTAATGTTAAGTAAACACTAGTTGGCCATCTAGTGTTGCTTGCCAAGCTAAACTTAATACCGAAAGGGTTAAAGGAAGCAGATGTCGCAAAAGCAATGGAGGAAAAGGCTTAGACATAAGACCTGAAACATCGACCCTTGACATAGGGCGAGACTCCAAAACCTCTATAGTTGTGCGCAAAAATATCTAAGTTAGATTAGCCATAGAAATATAGGTTTAATCACTTAGTCTCCTAAAGATACTTCATAGAAGGTCGAATAGGATTTGAATTCGGTTTACTTAGTTTTTGAGTTAGCTACGATTGCAATTGCCTTCTTGTTGCATTTTCTTTCCAAATGGGCATTAGCATCTTGAATCCCTTTTTCAATTTCATTGTTTTTCAAACAATTTTTCTTTTAGTCTAAACACCTCACAAATCATTTTCACCCACATTTACTTTTACTTGCAATTTGTCATCGATTGTGTACCATTTTTATAAATTTTATTAAAACCCATTCCCTTGGGTACGATACTCTGGAGTACTCCAGTTTCTTATTACTTCGATCACGTGCACTTGCACGTAGTAGCAAACCGGTTAGTCTCGAAGCTGCTTCAGGGGCAGAATGGTCAACCCTTCATATCTTTTCGCTCAAGTGTCTGATTGACCTCCAGTTTGGCTCATTTTCAATTTCATTTCACCTACTTTCCAAAAATAGGCCTTGATCCCAATTTCCTATAAAATATTCAATTATTTCCATAGAAAGGAGAGGAAAAAAGCATAATTTAAGCATGAATAGGCATGCTCAAATCTGGCCTCATCAAATTACCTCCAACCTAAACCTTACTTGTCCTTGAGCAAGACATAAACAAAGGCAAATAAGAATCAGTGGAAAGTAGATGCATGACTCAATCCTCAGTGCTCATTAAGCTAACTAAAATTGTATACACTAGGAGCACTGAACATCGCACTATCCACCTATGAGAAAACTTAAAAACAATTCTTGGCAATTCTTGAGTAGATGCATGACTCAATCCTCAGTACTCATTAAGCTAACTAAAATTGTATACACTAGGAGCACTGAACATCGCACTATCCACCTATGAGAAAACTTAAAAACAATTCTTGGCAATTCTTGAGTATGTGTGCAATTGGCCAACCTAACATGCTTCCTACAAGCCAAGACAGACTTATAAGGGCCTCAAATCTATCTTCCTTCTACACTAGCCAAAGAACTATCAAAAGATCGAAGAACAATCAAACAAGTAATGCAAAGCTTAGGTCCCTAAAATTCGAACAAACCTGGGCTAAACTTTCTTCCTTTTACCTCAAAGGTATTAGCTTTCACACACCTATCATAGGGACCTTTATACAGAGCACTCACTCAATGGATGGCCTGACTGATCATGATAGGGGTAGCTCTTTTTGATAGAAATGAACTCTTCATCCCGCAAGCGGAAGCGTATGAATTGGTTTGAGTTTATTTAGAATTAAATAATAATATTATGGTTAAGCATAACATACCTTGAGAATATGGATATTCTTCTGGAAGATTTTTATCTCTTCCACAAAGTCTTCCTAGCTATGACTCGAACACAGGACCAAGGCTTGTGGGAGCCTCTTGAAAGAAAATCCACAGGGGATTAAAGAGGAAGAGGTCTAGAGAGAATTCTCTAATTCTCTCTGTTGAGGAGACGTGTGTTGTGAAGAATGTACAATGGCTCATCCCTAGGGTCCTATTTATAGTGGTCTAGGGAAAATAATTAAATAATATATTTTAATATCTAATATATTAAAATATATTTATCTAACCAATTTGAATCTTATTCAAATCGTTTAAAATTCTCCTACGACATCTATTTCTTAATTTGAATCTAATTCAAATTTAATAAATATCTTTTATTTAATGTATCTAATATACATTAATTATTTTAATAGTTAATGTATCAAATACAATAAATATATTTTTCTCTTTTATATTTAATATATCTAATATATTAAATATTAATTTGAACACTTCAAATAAAATATTAAATTTCAACATTTCAAATTTTAATATTTAATGTATCAGATACAATAAATATATTTTCCTCTTTTATATTTAATATATCTAATATATTAAATATTAATTTGAACACTTCAAATTAGATATTAAATTTGAACATTTCAAAATTTTCTTTCAACTAAATTGATCTTTTAGTGTTACTATGAGCTAGCAAGGGGACCTTATGGACCTACAGATTATAAGCTCCAATGATACATAATTAATTAATTAATTTTCACTGATTAACTATAGGTTACTCCACTATAGACCTAGACTTGCACTCTTATGCATTGCAGGACAAGTTGTGTCCATAGATATAATAATTACATGCAAGTCGATTCTTCAGGAGTTGTTCGTAATTACAGTTGGGTCAAAAGTCCGTTTTACACCTATAATTACATCTTGCACCTTAAGTACCACTGATCTTCTAATGAACAATCTATTTATAATCTAATTATAAAATAAGTCCCTCTCAGGCCAATGAGAGGGTGGGGCCCCATTGTTCAAGTCTCGAAATCAGGACTTAAGGGAACTACTCATCTACTTACCCTATATGGGAAAGAGTGAATTCCATCTTGGGAGATTATGTTCCCAGCTCCCTATTTGGTCAAATCTCCAAAATCGTAGGCATATTGAATCGGCTACAAAAGCCACTCTCACCCATGGAAATCTAAGGACAAGCCCTCACAGGTAGAAGTTAAATAACTCACTCAGGATTAAGATCGAGTCGCATATGATCATCCTGATGAAATATTAATCTTCTCAATTAACAGATTTATAAAGAGAGATTAAATATTTCGTGGTCCAGTCTTATACAAACTCATTGTATAAGATACCCCCACTCACATGTCTCCACATGAATGATTTGGATCAAATCATTTGTAACTATTACAAAGTGGGTCGTATCAATAGTGTTACCAGGATAAGGCACCCAAACCTTATCCAGATACTATGACCCTTTAGGTTATTTATTGAACATGATCCTCTCATATGTCAACCACATATTGTTCAAGATTACACTAATAACCTTGGATTTTTCATATAATGGATAATATTATATTGCAAATAAAATAATCAAAATTATTAATTATGAGGCTTTAGAGCATAAATCCCAACACTTTTCACCTGTGATCTGTAAGCACACAACAAGTTTATTTTTCTCTTTTTCTTCTTTTCTCTTCTCAATAAGATTTTTTTTTAAGCCATGTTCTTTCTTTTCTCATTCATTTTTTTAGGCAAATATCCACATCTTTTCCTCCTAAGCAATGCATTACAAGTGTTAATGCAAAAACCACCCTAAAGCTAGCCTAGGCCTATTGAGGTGACAACAGACATCCAGTTCCTATAAAGTTGTCCTAGGTCTTCGAAAACATGCTAGAAAGGCTAACTCATGCTGAGGAAGTTCAAAAATTACCAGAAATTTTTTTAAGAAGCTCGAGTTAGGAAGACAAGCTCAACTCCATGAAACATGCAACTTAGCTAATAAAACGAGCAAATCCTAGGATGACATAGACATGCACAAAGCACCCACTTTATCCCACATTGAAGCACAAATTTTTCCAAAAATTTTAAAACAATATTCAATTCAAAAAGAAAATTTCAACATACTTTCAACAAGCAAATAAAACATCAAATCAACAAGATCATGCTTAGCACAGTCAATCAAGAGTCTGAGCTCAAGTGCTCAAGGACAACACAACAACGCACAACTATCAAACCTAAAGATAAGTCCGAGCAGTTGGGATTTATGCCATAAAGCCTCGTAATTAATGATTTATTAAATAATTAATAATTATTTTATTTGCAATATAATATTATCCATTATATGAAAAATCCAAGGTTATTAGTATAATCTTGAACAATATATGGTTGACATACGGGAGGATCATGTTCAAGAAATAACCTAAAGAGTCATAGTATATGGATAAGGTTGGGAACCTTATCCTGGAAACACTATTGATATAACCCACTTTGTCATAGTTACAAAAGATATGATCCAAATCGCTCATGTGAAGACATGTGAGTGAGAGTATCTTATACAATGAATTTTTATAAGACTGAACCACGAAATATTTAATCTCTCTTTATAAATCCGTTAATTAAGAAGATTAATATTTTATCAGGATGATCATATGTGACTCGATCTTAATCCTGAGTGAGTTATGAACTCCTGCCTGTGAGGGCTTGTTCTTTGATTTTCATGGGTGAAAGTGGCTTTTGTAGCTGATTCAATATGCCTACCATTTTGGGGGCTTGACTAAATAAGGAGCTGGGAACATAATCTCACAAGATGAAATTCACTTCTTCCCTTATAGGGTAGGTAGATGAGTAGTTCTCTTAAGTGTTGATTTTAAGACTTGAACAATGGGACCCCACCCTCTCATTGGCCCGAGAGGGACTTAGTTTATGGTTGGATCATAGACAAATTGTTCATTAGAGGATCAGTGGTACTTAAGGTGCAAGATGTAATTACAAGGGTAAAACAGACTTTTGATCCAACTTAATTACAAACAACTCGTGAAGGATCGACTTGCATGTAGTGACTATATCCATGGACACAACTTGTCCTACGGTTCATAAGAGTGCAACTCTAGGTCTATAGTGGGGACCCTAGAGTTAATGAATGAAAATTTATTAATTAAAGAGTTTAATTAATTAATTTTATATCATTAGAGCTTATAATCTGTAGGTCCATAAGGTCTCCTTTCTAGCTCATATGAACAACTAAGGATCAATTTCGTTGAGAGAAAATTTCGAAATGTTCAAATTAAAATTTAATATATTTTATATATTAAATGAGGAAAATCATATTTAATGTATATGATACATTAAATATTAAAGAAATTATTAATGTATTAAGATACATTAAAGAAAAGATATTTATTAAATTTGAATTAGATTCAAATTAGGAAATAGATGTCGTAGGAGAATTTAAAAAGGTTTGAATAAGATTCAAATTAGTTAGATAAATATATTTTAATATGTTAGATATTAAAATATATTATTTAATTATTTTTCCTAGGCCACTATAAATAGGACCCTAGGGGTGAGCCATTGTGTGCATTCTTCACAAGAGAAAATAACTCTTGAAATTCTCCTCTCATTCCTTCTCTATTTTCAAGAAGGTTCCCACAAACCTCTTTGGTCATTTGTTCGAGTCATAGCAAGGAAGACTTTATGGAAGTCTTAGAGTTCAACCTCATACAACATAAGTCTAAATTTTTGAAGAGTTCAAGAAAATTAAGGCTAACGTTGAAAATCGATTAGGTAAGTCTATCAAGAAATTATGATCAAATCATAGTGGAAAGTACAAGAACCTTACATACTAAGATTAGTTGATAGAAAGTGGGATTGGATCCCAACTCTTAATACCAAGTACAATTGTGTGAAGTTGTGTTGCAAGAGGAGAAACAGAACCTTGTTAGACATGGTCATATCGATAATGAGTTACACAACATTACCAAACTCTAGTTAGGATATGCAATAGAGATTGCATAGTGAACATTATTCTCTCCAAAAGTGTCTATGAGACAATTTTGAAATTATAGAAGAGTAGTAAAGCTAGTTTACAACACTTCACTATTTAGGAATGGTAAGCTTAAATGCTGAAACAAGACTAAAAAGGTTGTATATGTTCAAAGATATGCCTAAGTGTAGGTCATCCCTAAGGAATACAAAATGATCTTTTATCTAGTCCTAAAAAGAACATGGTATTTGTATGACAAATATCATTTTTTCTATAAAGAATGTCAAATAAAAGACTACATTCATTTAATAAGGTGAGATAGTGTTAATAAATTGGTCGCAAGTGAAGCCATTAAATAGTTAACAAAAGTTGTTAACAATTTAATTACATTTGAAAGTCAAATGGATCATAGTCATGAATTGGATAAGCCTCATCGTAGTGGGAGAGTTATGAGATGACTCAACCTTTACAAGGACTTAATTGAAGCCCAAGTTGTCATGTTAGATGACAAAGTAGAAAGACTTATTGCCCTCAAAGTGAGACTAATGGCAAAGGGTTAAACCCAATAAGAGAAGTGGATTGCGAGTAAACTTTCACACTTGTGGCCATACTCGAGTCTGTAAGCATTATTTAACTCATTGTTCATATGGGATACGAAAAATGAATATTTGGAATTCTTTTATGAAAATAAATCTTAGATAATGCATCTACACAAATCAATCAGAAAGGTTTATATCCAAAGATCAAAAGCAAAAAGATTTTGCAAAATAATAAAGGTTCATTTATGAAATGAATTTTACCATTAGATCTTTGGATATAAGATTTGATAAAAGTGTCAAAATCTATGACGTTGGATAAATATTAATGGCATTGCAAGATTTCTTAAACAACTCCTATTAGTAAACAATTCATTACCATGCTCACGATTACTAATAGTTATGCATGCTAATATAGATTCAAATTTTACTCTCCCAAGCTATAATTCAAATCATACATAATTAACTCCTGGCCAAAGGATTAATCAAACAACGAACATGCATAAATAAGAATTGAAATTTATAAATCTTGGAATAAAAGTAACTATCTATCACAACCAAGTTTAGACACATAAGTTCAATCCTAAAAATCCACAATTCCAATGCTAAACTCATACAAAAAGTCTAAAAATCAAAACTACAATTTAAATAGGAAGAAGAGAAAGAACACTCTGACGCTTGGCAAACTCATTCTCGTCGTTAAACACCGAGATCTCGAGCCTTGAATGTCTTCCTCGGCTCTCAAGAGTGCTTTCTTGGCCCCAAATATGAGGTAGAATTCGATTTTAGATTGGTCCCTCTCCAAATGGTCTCTCCTCAAAATCGCAGCAAAATGTTATTTTTATAATCCTCGGGACAACGTCTTGACGCTGTGACCTAATGCGCAGAATAAATACCGTAAATTGGGGTAGCGTTGAAACGCTGTATGCAGTGTCTTGACGCTACGGACGAAAATTTTCTAGTGTGCGTTTCTGGCGTCGAGACACTATAAAGTAGCGTCTTGACGCTACTTCTACGGAAAATTGAATTTGAATAGCTACACCTATAGCGTTGAGACGGTATGGACAGCGTCTCAACACTATCCTCTCAGGTCATGAAGCTTCAACTTGTTCTCTTTTCAATTCCAAGCCTCCAAATCATGCCTTTAAGCTCTAAAAACACCAATATCGTCCTCACAAGCTCTATTTCACCATGTTTGCTCGAATCCTACAAAATGAAAAGATTAAGGAGATGAAAGTACACTTTAACACCTCAAACTAGCAAGAATATACGCCTAGGGATAGTACACTTTTATATACTATCACACTCCTAACACAGTCATATAATTTGATTTGGTTATTTTTAAGGGTTTATTGGTTTTATTGATTTCATTTTTAGGATTTTAAAAAAAAAAATTCCATTGCTTGTTTGATACACGTTTTGTATTGTTAATTATTCACTTGGTTTAGTTGGAGATTGATACACGTTTGATACACGAAATATGACATGGTATGCAGTTAAGTTGGAGATTGTGTTCTTGAGTTGGCAAATCTATTAATTTAATATTATTTTTTGGGTGAGGTGGCTTCTCCTCTCTTTATTCTGCTTCTTCCCTCTCCAGCAAAGCTTCCGCTACCGCCCATCACCTTCTCGCCAGTCATTGGTTCCCCTCAATATGGTCTTCAAATCCTTCAAAGATGAAAGCAAGCGATGGAAGGGATTGAAGGATCTCCTTCATTCCGATTCTAAATTTAGAATAGAACGAAGCCAAAGCCATAACAATCCTAACGACACCATAATTCTCACCATCGCCAAATGATTTTCTTGCCAGCGATGTTCTCCATATAAACGCCATTGAATCTCGCCCCAAAATCACTATGAAGATTGGCAAGCTCGGGTGATAGGCGGCAGCAAAAAGAAATGAACTGTTTCTCAATCCCATTTCATTTTCTCACCTTCAATCCTAAAAATGCCGATTTTCTCTACAGGATAATTCTAAAAAAAAAAATTGCAGTTTCTGACTACTTTTTCTCCAAATTCAAATCAAAATTCTTTTTCGTTTCCCACCTCTTCTTTTACAATCTTTTGTTCATTTATTGGGATCTTCTTGGATTTTTCATAATTTTGGGGATCGCTTGACAAAGCTAATGAAGAGATTGCCCAAAAGGATATTGGGGGTTTTGTCTAATTTACTTTTGGCTATTAGAGAAATGTTCACCATTACTGCTTTGATGGCTCTATGTAAGGTCCATTTTTCTTGGTTATCTTATAAATGCTTTCTAATTCGATAGATGATTGATGATGCCTGTGTAGAAATTTTAGATAAGATACTACAAATTTTATTTTATATAAGATACCACAAATTTTCTTTCTTCCCAGAGCACCATTTTTTTCTTTCGTACCCAGAGCATTTGTAAAGGACTTTCCCTTTGCTAGATCAAAGGTTATTGTAATATGTCTCTACACAATCGCGTACCAATAGTCATCCAATCACAGTTGAATCAAGCATCTCACTATGTTCGAATTTTTTCCAAATCATCTTGTTTAGCTCCATCGTTGGAATCTGTTGTGTCAATTTTTTGAAATTAAGAAAAAATTAAAAATAATATTAAATTAATAGATTTGCCAACGCAGCAACATACAATCTCCAACCTTAACTGTCACATATTTTTTGTTAGTCAACTAACGGTTCAAGGACCATTTAGAACCATTTCTCAAACCTCAAGGACCAAAGTGTCTCTTTTGAAACCTCATGGACCAAATAGGCATTCCACCAAACCTTAGAGACTAAAAATGTATTTTGTCCTTATTGAATGAGAAATCTTAGCCAATCACAAATTGCCATGTCATTAATTTAAATTAATAATAAAAATATATATTGATAAATTTGTGAGATCAATTACAAATTTACACATGTCCTCAAATTAAATTAAAAGGCATGGAAAATTGGCAAATTAAATAATGTCACTTTCCAATACTAATTCATTGGGCTACTTAAGCGATTCCATTAAAATTATGCCATGTGGCAGTTGGACTCGAAGCTAATTTAGCATGAGCTCACTAAAATTGGAGTGGTCCAAATTTAAATAATCTAAGCCTATTTAAAAGAAGGATTGGATTGAACACAAACAAGCCCAAACCCAAAAGTTGGGCCCAAAGTCAACCAAGTCCAAGCCCATACAAAGTCCGTCAAACTCTATAAATAGAAGAGACCACCCTTCATTTGAGGGCATTCAGAGGAGTCAGAATCCAGAGCTAGCCAAAGAGTTCAGAGTGTCCAAAAGTTAGAATTCAAAAGCTTCAAGTTTAGTCAGATAATCTAGAAAATTCAGAAGATCCAAGATTCAGAATTCAGAAAATTCAATGACTGGAAGGCTTCGACAAATTGGTCATCTTTTCACCAGCTACAAGTTGAAGATTCAATCTCCCTCCGTCTGAGACCAAGCTTGCAAGCCCTCAGATCATAGTCTTCATTCTGAGAGAAAGCATCAGATGATTATACATTAGAGACTGTAACACTACTTCAAACTCAATAAAATCAAGTTCATTGCCACGACATCAAATTTCTCTAAAAAGATCGTGTGAACAAATTGGCATGCCCAGTGGGACCCTCTCTACCTCTCATCTCTTTCTCTCTCTCCAAGAAGTCATGATATGCAAAGAAGTTTCTTCAAAGGATGCTGCTCTAAGTAACTCCTACGTGGGGCCAATCACAAGTAGTCGCTCCAAAGAAATCCAACATGAAGAAAGTCAAACACCTGTCATTGCAAACAAAATGTTGAGATGCATGACAGAATCTACTCAAACTGATGCAGCCATTGTAGAAAATCTCGTGTTTTGCAAAATCACTTTTCCTTCTCTTTAACCAAGCGAAACATCTAATCCTGATGTGATGTCAATTATGATGATTGATGAAGGCAATGGTGAGGGAAGCATGGCTGCAGTTGAAAAGAATATCAGAATGTTACTAAAGGCAGTTGAAGAAAGAGACTATGAGATCGCTTCTCTCAAGAACCAAATTGAAAGTTGGGATGCTGTTGAATCAAGTCAGACTCCTGCCACCAAAAACAAGGGAAATACCACTGTACAAGAAGATCAGTTACAACATTCCACTTCAATTGCTTCACTATCTGTCCAACAACTTCAAGATATGATCATGAACTCTATTAGAACACAATATGGTGGACCTACTCAAAACTCCCTCCTGTATTTCAAACTGTATACTAAGAGGATCAACAACCTGAGGATGCCTAGTGGATATCAGCCACCAAAGTTTCAACAATTCGACGGAAAGGGCAATCACAAGCAACACATTACTCACTTTGTCGAGACATGTAAAAATGCCAATACCAGAGGAGATCTACTTGTCAAGCAATTCGTCCGAACAACAAATCTTAGCAACCAAATATCTTCAAGCCCACTTCATGATTTGGAAGCTAGTTTGATTCAGTTCTGGACTTTAGAACTTGTAGCAATTTGGCTTCAGCGAGAGTTTCCAAGAAATATCTCCCATGGCAAGCCTAAGTCTACTGAAAATGAAGATTATGGATGGACTTTGGTAACTCGTCGAAAGAAGCAAAAGCAACGATTGGTCCAAAAAGAGCCTCACATGTTCAGAAACTCTAGAAGAAAGAATGTGCCGAAAAATAAAAGGACCAAAGGTCTGAGGAAGCATAAGATAGTCAAGGAAAAGAACGAAGATTTCGTTCAATCTCGACAACCAATAACTCTAAAAGATTTTTTTCCAATGAACCTCCTTAATGATGATGGTGAAGACATCCATGAAGCTATCACATGTCATGTTGTTAATGCATTCGAAGAAGGAAACTCTTCCTCAAGCTTATCTCAAGTGATAACAAAGCCAGAGAACCTGCCTTCACCTAGTATAAATGATTTATTGTCACTCTCTCAAGTGGCTAAAGATACTACTATTGAAGCATCAAAAGGCTCTAATGTTTCAAACATTTCAGACTCTCAAGTACACGCATGTGCCTCCTGTTGCATGTCCATTAGCTTCACAGATGAAGATTTGATGTTAGGATCGAAGCCTCATAATAAACCTTTATTTTTCTCGAGCTACATTCGAGAACAAAAAGTAGGCCAAATTCTCATCGACTATGGTCTGCTGTCAACTTCATGCCTAAGTCAACCATGACACAGATAGGCATCTCAATGGATAAACTCTTGAACAGTAGATTGGTTATCCAAGGCTTCAACCAAGAGAGCCAACGGACAATCGACATGATCCGTTTAGAGCTTGTTATTGGAGAATTGAAGGCCAACACTTTGTTCCATATCATATATTCCAAGATCACTTACAAGCTGTTGTTGGGTCGCCTTTGGATTCATGGAAATGGAGTAATATCTTCTACACTTCATTAGTGTTTCAAATTCTATCAAAACGGCGTTAAGAAGGTCGAAGTTGATAATAATCCATTCTCAGAGGCAAAGTCCCACTTCGTGGATGCAAAATTCTATGCAGAATGGTAAAGCAGGGGAGATCGTGCCAACTAAGATTCCTTTGATTGAAAATCGCAAGGTTGAACACTAAAAGCATATGAAGAAAAAGCTGATTGAAGAGGCAGATGCTTGAAAATTTCAGACAAATGAAGCATCTACCCATTCTACAAAAGCAAAGGCTCAAAAGGAAGAAAAGCCGCCAAATGTTTTGATATTGTACTACATCCCTTTATGTTGGCATAAAAAGGAGGAATCACCCTTCACAAAATGTTTAGAAAATTTGAATGTTGGTCATGTAGAGATCATAAAAGAAAGCTTCATCATACCTCTCACAACAATTACCAAGCAGGAGATTTGAAATTCAAAGGTCGATCATACAAAGATGAATTTGCCCAAAATACGAACGCAGGATGGGTTTGACCCTAATGTATACAAATTCCTAGAAAAGGTAGATTATGACTTCACAACTCATACCGAGTTTGAAAGTCTAAAAAGTTTTGGCGAAAGGTCGGAGCTTTCTCCAACAAAAAAGAAGCTCCAGAAAGAGGGTTATGCCATACCTACCTCAAGAACCAAACTAGGATACAACCCACCAAAGCCAATTCACATCATCAGGAAGGGAAAAGAAAAAGTTACAAATGCGCGCCACATAACAGCATGAGAGGTTGTCACTCAGAAGAAGATGAGAAAGGTGATAGCCAGAGAACCTCTATCTTTAACCACGTTGAATCTCTAAGTACTTGTCTTTCAGTTTACCAGTGGTTAAATTACGCATCAATGAAAAGAAACGGTCAAGCTCATAAATTTACTCTTGCTCGACTTTTAGTGTTTCAAATGATGAGTGTGTCTACATCAAAAAAGATAGATCAACCTTTGTGATCCATTTTTTACCACCTTGAAAAGACGAATAACCAATGCAAGGGGAAGTTGAAAATCATGTATACAAAACAGTCTGATGAAATGAATGATGATAATGGATTCTGTAGTACTATTCCTTCACGGATGAAGAGAAAGCCTTTTGTTGTCATAAATATGAAAGGTTCTCTGAAAGTAAAGAAATAATTAGTCATTTTAACTAATCCTATTGAGGAAAACCAAAAGCAGAAAGAAAAATATAACACTTGTTATCATATCACTATTGAAGAAATTCTAGACACTAAAATGCCTAGAGAAGATGTTGAAGAAGCGTCAGCATCACTAGAAGATGGCAGTCAATCAACAATTGATGAACTCAAAAAGGTAAACATTGGTACAACAAAAAAACCACGTCTGACCTTCATAAGTGTGTCGCTTAGCTGTGAAGAAGAAGGAAAATATTTGAGCTTGCTCACCACATACAAAGATGTCTTCGCTTAGTCGTACAAAGAGATGTCAGGACTCGATCCAAAGATAGCAGACCACCATCTTGCGATTAAACAAGGATACTGATCGATCAAACAAGCCCAAAGACATTTTTTGCTGGATCTCATTCCTCAAATTGAAGTCGAAGTCAATAAATTGATAGAGGTAGGGTTCATTCGAGAATTAAAGTATCCAACATGGATAGCGAACATTGTTCCAGTTAAGAAAAATAATGGACAACTTCGCATGTGTATCAACTTTGGTGATTTGAATAATGCATGTCCCAAAGATGATTTTCCATTGCCCATCACTGAGCTTATGGTCGCACCATGGCACATGAAGCCTTATCTTTCATGGATGGATCATTAGGATATAATTAAATTCGGATGGTTCTTGATGATGAAGAAATGACAGCGTTTCGAACTCCAAAAGGAATATATTGTTACAAGGTGATGCCCATCGAATTAAAGAATGCTGGAGCAACTTACCTGCATGTCAGTGTTATGTTGATGACCTCGTGGTCAAGTCCAAGAATAAAAGAGATCATCTGCAAGATCTAAAAATAGTTTTTGATCGATTGCGAATGTACCAGTTGAAGATGAATCCTCTTAAATGTGCCTTTAGTGTGACATCAGGAAAGTTTCTTGGATTCGTAGTAAGGCACTGAGGGATTGAAATCGACCAATCCAAGATTGATGCCATTCAGAAAATGCTAGAGCCACAGAACTTAAGTGAGCTAAGAAGTCTCCAAGGACGTCTGGCTTATATCAGAAGGTTCATCTCCAATCTGGCAGGCCGATGCCATCCATTTCAACGAATGATTAGGAAAGACACAACCTTTGAGTGGGATAAAGCATGTCAAAATGCTTTCAATAGCATAAAGAAATATCTGCTTAACCCTCCTATTTTAAGCGCCCCCATAACCAAAAAATTGTTGATATTGTATATTGCTGTACAAGAAAGGTAGCTTGGAGCATTACTCGCACAAGAAAGTGAGAAAGGTAAATAGTTTGCCCTCTATTATCTAAGTAGAACTTTGAATGGGGCAAAACTAAACTATTCACCAATTGAAAAGATGTGTCTTTCGCTCTTCTTTTTGACAAACTGAGACATTATATGCAAGCTTTCACAGTGCACTTGGTGGCAAAGGCTGACCCGATTAAATATGTTCTATCTAGGCCAATTATCTCAGGGTCATTGGCTAAGTGGGCGAGCTTACTTCAACAATATGATATTGTTTACGTGCTACAAAAGACGATTGATGAAGGGGCAAGCCTTAACAGATTTTCTAGCAGACCATCCAGTGCTGTTAGATTGGAAGTTGTCTGAAGAATTGCCTGACGAAGAGATCTTCTACTTTGAAATTGCTGAACCTTGGGCTATGTATTTTGATGGTGTAGCTCAAAGGAATTGTGCAGGGACAAGTGTAGTATTTATCTCACCTGAAAAGCACATGTTGCCTTATAGCGTCACATTTGAAGAAGTATGTTCGAATAATGTTGCTAAATATCAAGCGCTCACTATTGGTCTTCAAATAGCCATAGAAATTGAGGTGACATATATTGAAATTTATGGAGATTCAAAATTGGTAGTTAATCAACTATTGCTCCAATACGAGGTAAAACATGAAGACCTAATACCTTACTTCAATTACGCTAGGCAACTATTGGAAAACTTTGAGCGTGTGACGATAGAGCATGTCTTGAGAGCTGAAAATACAAAGAAAGATGCTTTGGCAAACTAGCTACAGCTCTAACAATTTTAGAAAGTGAAGTTTTAAACATCCCACTTTGTCAAAGATGGATTGTACCACCAATTGAAAATGAAAGCCAAGAAACAAATGCAATATTTGCCTATGTAATTGAAGAAGAAGATTGGTGACAACCAATTATAGATTATCTACAACATAGGAAGCTTCCTATCGATATGCAATATAAAACTAAGATATGAAGAAGAGCATCGCGTTTCATTTACTACAAAGATACTCTATATCGTTGTTCATACAAAGGTCTTTTTCTTTGATGTTTAGGGAAAGAAGAATCAACAAAAGCATTAGAATAAGCTCATTCAGGCATTTGTGGAGCTCATCATTCTGAGCTAAAGCTTCACTTTCAATTGAAGAGAATGGGCTACTATTGGCCTACGATGGTTCAAGACTCGATGTAATATGCAAAGAAGTGTGAAACTTGTGAATTTCATGCCAATTTCATACATCAGTCTCTAGAGCCACTTCACCCAACTGTAGCCTCATGGTTGTTTAAAGCTTGGAGACTTGATCTTGTCAGCCCAATAACACCTAAATCATCAACAGAGCACTCATATATCCTTGCAGGGACAAATTATTTCTCAACATAGGCAGAAGTTGTTGTGTTAAAAGAAGCAAAGAAAGAAAATGTAGCGGATTTTGTTCATAACCATCTCATTTATAGTTATGGCATTCCTCATCGCATCGTAACAGATAATGAGAGACAATTTTCTAATAGTTTAATGGAAAAGTTATGTGAAAAATTTAGCTTCAGGCAATATAATTCATCCATGTACAACGTCGTGGCAAATGGCCTAACTGAAGCATTTAACAAGGCATTATGTAACTTGTTGAAGAATGTAGTCTCTAAGTTGAAAAGAGATTGGCAAGAAAGAATTGGTGAAGCATTATGGTCATACCATACCACCTATCATACTTCAATAGGAGCTACACCTTATTCTCTTGTCTACGAAGTGGAAGCTATTCTCCCTTTAGAGAGAGAAATCCCATCGTTGCAAATGATTGTTCAAAAGGGGCTAACTGTCGAAGATAATGCTAAGTTACATCTGTAAGAGTTAAAAGCATTGAATGAGAATCGACTAGATGTTCAACAAGCATTAGAATGTTATCAAGCACACATGTCTAAAGCTTTCAACAAAAAGGTACGACCTCGCTTCATATTCTTCTTCTTCTCGTAGTGTTTGTTGATGTTGTTGTAGAAGCGCATCCATCTCTACAAGTGCATGACTCACATTGTCTAATATCTTCTCCAAACTGAATCTCACCTCTTGCAATTGACAATTCTTACTTGCTGAGTTAAGTTGGGAAGAAAATGATAACTGTAGTTTGTTATACTTTTCCACCTTCTGAAGATATTCACCTACAACTTTTTGAAAAGAGAGAAGGTTACTTGCACAGGTCTCCGAAATTCCTTGGAAAAATTTACTTGTCTCTTGTTTAAGACAAGGTATTTTGTCAAAAGAGGTGCGTATGATATTTTTATGTATGTTATCCCACATGACTAGTGCAGTCTCTCGTTGAAGATTCAAAATTACACTGTCAGCACAATAAGTAAAAACCTCAGAAGCAACAACATGTGTAGTTTTCCTCACTCGTCCAGAAGCCTCATTAGTTACAGAAGGACAGACGGAATCCCAATTTTGTTCATCGGAGCCTTGAAATTTTCAACACGTGCAACTGCAGGATCAAAGATATATGGGTTCAACAAAGATTAAAGGTCGGGATGCTATACAACTTATAGAATGGGATCATCTAAAGGCGACTACACACATAAAAAATAAATATATGAAGAGATATTGCAAATATATTTAAAGAAATAAAAAACTATAAGAATTCTAATGAAGGGGTAGGGAGAGCAGGAAATTGTGAGGCACTTGCAACTCCATCAAAAAAATCATCGTCACAGACTGATGATTTATTGGATTTCTTCGATCTCTTCCAATAATGATCGCTATTACTTCTATGACTATCTTCATTATCTCTAGGGACGAACTCACTATGTTCAAACATGATAATCGTTTTACCTCAATTATTGTTGCCAACCTTTTTAGGGAACTTAGGCTTAGATGGAAGAGGAGAAGCACTAGCCACCAATTTTTGTATGCCCTCCTCAAGATAGTTCCCATTTTTTGCTGACCACCAACTTCGATAACGTTGAGTAACTTGGGTGTGTGGGTTCATTGCACGTGTAGGAAGATATACTTGGGACAATGTTCCTCCTTGAGTACATATCATCCAAAGACGTAACACATTGTCGAAATTAGCTTCAGGAGTTTTTTGGCCCAAGTCATGTTGTACGTCCTGACAAAATCCAAATTTTCGACTAAATCGACAAGGATTATAAGTTTCAATGACCATCAAAGACCCACACCATGAAGATAAAAAGCATGATCGAATACTTATGAAAAGCAAAGAAAACCAAAACGACAACTTCTCATCATCTTTCAAAAGCTTGCCCCTATTTCTAGCTTGGAGACTCGCATACCATGACACATATTTACCCTTGTGAATGTGTACACGAGCTTCAAAATCGTTGAAGTTCTTAGTCCCGCCTTTGCCAGAAAACTTGACCATCATTGACCCCCAACAGCTGTTGGGACTTTGTAATGCATATTAAAATAATGAGCAAGCCAAGCATGAACATAATACAGAGGAAAGCATGCCTTTGAAAATCTATCAAAACGGGATGCATTGTGAATCTGGCCTAGTCCACGATAGATGTTGGCCAAAACAGGAACAACAAGGCTAAAAACATAACCTTCAGCCGTAAAACTGGCAACTTTAAAAATCTCTAGACGAAGGGAAACTTGTTTGTTGGGAAATACAACAATTGGCAAGAAAGGAAAGCAGTTAGGTACATCTTATACTGCAAGTCAGCTTCTACACCCAACTCACAGAATAGATCCATTTCTTTTTTAGACCAGTAGTGGCATTTGATCGGAATCCTATTTGGGTTATTGGTCAAATGAGGATCAGAAGTTTTCTTGGTCTTTCGAGGAGGAGGCTTTGCATACTTCAAATATCCTTTAAACCAAAAAGAAATCTACAAACTGATAGGGATTTGAGAGAGATCGATTTGTTGAGATGCAATATGATAATACACAGTAAAAAGATACTCACAACTTTTTAGACAGTCTTCATCTTCTCGATTATAAGACACTAATAACTCCTTGTAACAAGGAGCAACTTCATCATAAAACCTGCCTTTAATGGAAAGGCCCTCTAATCTCCACATATCCCATAGAGAGATAGACAATTTCCTAGACAACATATGAATGGTATTTTTTGAAGGACACCACGCTTCACAGAAAGCATGAACTATACCATTGTTGCGACCATTGGTGTATAGAGAAGCTATCACATGGTCGAGCAGGCAAGCCTTCTTAAGTGGCATCTCATTTTGAGAAACTACAACCTCTAACCATTTTCAATAATGAGAGATATAAAAGAATTCTCCATGGATCTCTAAAGAAGAGCCCCAATGAACTTTTTTATCTTCAATAATTCGATGATCTAGCATGGATTTTGGATTTTCGCTCGACACTTTATTATATATTAAAGACTCTAAAAACCATGCCTTCATGAGGAATTGTGACTTAAGAGCCTCTACTTAGACCATCTGGATAAAAAGATAGAATTGTCTAAGGGTGGTTACGATTCCCTAAAATTTCCGTATATCTCCTCCCCTACAGGAAAAATGACTCGACTATCAATAAGTTGATCTCTATCTTTCAAGATGTCTAAACAGTTTTTCTTCGGATCAAGATGTTCTGTAAAATACACCATGTTGAAAATGACTCTTGTACAAAAAAAAAAGATTGAGGTTAGTCTATTTTTAAAAAAAAAATGATGAAAGAGGGATACAAATAATAAGTAAAAAAAATTTTAAAAAAAAGTTTTAAAAAATCATGGTGATTACCACTGCAGGCTACTCAAGTCACCCAATAGATTAAGTGCTCGGTCTAGCAAGAGTGACATCATTATTAGTGAAGGTGACCACCATTACACGCTACTCAGGTCACCTAATAAATTACGTGTTTGGTCTAGCAGGAGTGATATCATTGTAAATGAGGTCAATGACCACCGCTGCAGCTACTCAAGTCACTCAATAAATTAGGTGCCTAGTCTAGCAGGAGTGAAATCACTATAAGTGAAGTCGTTCACCACCGTTGCAGGCTACTCAAGTCACCCAATAAATTAGATGTCTAGTCTAGCAGAAGTGACATCACTGTAGGTGAGGCTGGTGACCACTGTTACAAGCTACTCAGGTCACCCAATAAATTAGGTGCTTGGTTTAGTAGGAGTGACATCACTGTAAGTGAGGTTGGTGACCACCGATGCATGCTACTCAAGCAACCCAATAAATTATATGCTTGGTCTAGCAAGAGTGACATCACTGTAGGTGAGGCTGGTGACCACCGCTGCAGGCTACTCAAGTCACCAAATAAATTAGGTGTCTGGTCTAGTATGAGTGACATCACTGTAAGTGAGGTCGGTGACCACTGCTGCAAGCTACTCAAGCCACCCAATAAATTAGATGCTTGATCTAACAGGAGTGACATCACTATAAGTGAAGGTGACTACCGCTGCAACTACTCAAGTCAACCAATAAATTAGGTGCCTGGTCTAGCAGGAGAGACATCACTGTAGGGGAGCATTGTGACCACCGCTGCAGGCTACTCAAGTCACCTAATAATTTAGGTGCTTGGTCTAGCAAGAGTGACATCACTGTAAGTGAGGTCGATGATCATTGTTGCAGGCTACTCAAGCCACCTAAATAAAAGTGACCATCGTTTCAGGATACTCAAGTCACCCAATAAAGTAGGTGTTTGGTCTAGCAGGAGTGACATCACTGTAAGTGTAGGTGACCATCGCTGCAGGCTACTCAAGTCACCCAATAAATTAGGTGTTTGGTCTAGCAGGAGTGACATAATTGTAAGTGTACAATTGTTGCATCATTGAACATGGGGCATCTTCACAATAATTCAAGAGCAATAATAACAGAAATTTACATATTCAAGTAAAAAGGAAACAAAGCAAGAAAAACATTGACAAACAAAAAAAAATCTATGGTGCAATAGAAGCAGTTCATATATACATCTTCAACAGGGGGCATCGCTAAAAAAAAGTGGTCAATATGTATGTACACCTTAGATGGCAAACAAAGATCAATTTCAAAGTTAAAATTTTAGCAATTTTTTCTCAAATCAAAGTTTGGGCATACTCCAAAATTTTCCAAGTCAAAATTTGAGTAAGATTCAAATTCAAATTCTATTCCAAATTCAAGTCAAGATTTGGATAGAATCTAAATTCTATTCAAAGTCAAAATTTTGGCAAAATTTTTTCAATTAAAGTTTGTTGCCAAACAAGAAAATCAAAATTTGACCAAAATTCATATTTTGATTAATTCGCATGAAAAGTGTGTCAAATAAAAAAAAATCAAAATTTCAAACTAGATTCATATTTTGATTAAATTAACACATCAAATGAAGTCAAAATCATCATACATTTTGATTCCAAACTATCTTTTTTGAGATTTACCCACAACATTACTTATGCATAAATCTTGAAAATGGAGTATTTGTTGAATGTTAAATTTTAGCCAATCACAAATTGTAACGTCATTAATTTAAATTAATGATGAAAATATATATTGATAAATTTGAGACCAATTACAAATTTATACATGTCCTCAAATTAAATTAAAAGACATGAAAAATTGGCAATTCAAATAATGCCACCTCTCCAATATTGATCCATCAAGTGACTTAAGCGAGTCTAATGAAATTATGCCATGTGGCGATTAGACTCGAAGCTAATTTAACCCGAGATCACTAAAATGGAGTGGGTCAAATTTAAATAATCTAAGCCTATTTAAAAAAAATGATTGGATTGAGCCCAAACAAACCCAAACCTAAAAGTTGGGCACAAAGTCAACCAAGCCTAAGCCCATACAAGGTCCATCAAACTCTATAAATAAAAGAGGTCACCCTGCAGTTGAGGGCATTCAGAGGAGTCGGAATCCAGAGCAGTCAGCTGGAGAGTACAGAGTCTCCAAAAGTCAGAATTCAGAAGCTTCAAGTTTAGTTAAAGAATCCAGAGAATTCAGAAGATTCAAGATTCAGAATTCAGAAATTTCAACGACTGGAAGACTTCGACAAATTGGTCGTCTTTTCACCAGCTACAAGTTTAAGATTCAATCTCCCTCAATCTGAGATCAAGCTTGCAAGCCTTCATATTAGAGTCTACATTCCGAGAGAAAACATCATATGATTATACATTAGAGACTGTAACACTACTTCAAACTCAATAAAATCAAGTTCATTTCCACGACATCAAATTTCTCCAGAAACCTCATGTGAACAGCCCTAATAATAATAATCATGGCCGACTATAAAGACTGCAACAATATTGACTATTGATTACAATACATTGACGGAACGAAAATAGTCTTCACGGAAACTTTTTAGGGGCTGTTTGGGACACTGAGTGAGTTATAATAACATGGGTTATAATAGTCTGTGGGTTATAATAGTCTGTGAAATAATATAATATTGTTTAAAATGCAGAGTTGTTTAGTCTGAGGTTATAATAGTTTGTGTTTGAGGTGCAGAGTATTACACGAATTATTATAACACAGGTTATTATAACCCTTGCCCCAAACAGCCCCTTAGTGTCCTTGAAAATGTAACTACAATACATAAAGATAAAGATAACAAAAAAAAATGAAAAACTTTACGGTGGGCTCAAAAGTGTAATAATAATAATAAAAAAATAATATTTAATCTTCTAGTCTTTAAAAATTATTAAATAATACATAAATAATAAATATGAAGGGCACATTTATAATTATAAAGTTAGAATTTCGACAAAAATAGTCTAAAAATGATTCTCTACATTAGCCACTTTTTAAAATAGTAAGATTCTTCGTTGTAAAAAAAAAAAAGTATGATTCTTCAAATATGCCGTCATAATTAATTAATATATTTTAATTTTCCATTCACTTTATCCTTTTCATTTAACTATTTATATGTGACAATTTTTTTTAATATTTTCTAAATTTTAATATCATATATTAAATTTTGATGAAATAACAAAAATTAAAGTATATTATTTATATTAAAAGTGGAAAAGATAAAGAATCATTTTTTAAAATTATTTTGTTCAAACTCCAAACTCTAATTCAACAACTCAAAATTAAAAAAAAAAAAAAAAAGTAACATCATAAATAAAAATAAATAAATTTAGCGCAAAAATTATAACTAAATAAATAAAAATATATATCAACGCATAATAATAATAATTATAATTATTATTATAAAATAATCTAAAAAATCTATGTGAGGAATCTTACCTGTGTTTTAACTTGCTAAAAGCATGTTTGCATTTGATTAGTGCTCAAGATCATGCCAACTTTGAACGATACCATGACATCCAATTATAAATAACATCTCACTTCCCAAATCTAATAAATGATTACTTGTTTACTTAAAACTATTTCACTATCGATCATGCAATGCTACTAATTCTAGTAAAAAAATTGAGAGATCGAATAGAAAATGGGACAAAGTAAGAAAAAAGCCCTTGTTGTAGAAAAAAGGTAGAAGCGAGATCATTATATACATGTAGGAAATCAAGAAGTTGTAGAACTTTTTGAATTTCCAAAACCTTTAAAATTTCATTATTAAATTTAAATTAAATGTAAGATCATAAAGTTTTCAAATTAATTTCTAGAAATAAATAAGAAAGACTTTTGATATTTAAGTTAAGTTAGTCATATTCTTATTCCTTTACATTCTTTTTTAATTAAAGGAAAAAGAAAGAAACATAAAGGAAGAGAGAGGAAGGAAATTTGGATGGGTGAAGAGATAAATATTCAAGAGAAAGAAAGAGAGAGAAAGAGATGATAGAGGGAGAGAGGGGATGGGTAGGAAGAGAGAGATGTCAAACTTAATGAGAAGATTAGTTGGAGAGAAAAGTGGAAATTTAAAGGGGTGTGAGTGAGAAAATAACATAAATTATTGATTATTAATTAATTTAATAACATATATCTTAAAAAGAAAAAAGAAAAAGAAAAATATAGAGCTTAAATAAGTAAATGAGATGGACATATTTGAAATTATATAATAAGAATTTGAATAAAATAATCTAAAGATGATTCTTTCCATTAGTTACTTTTTAAGATAATATGATAAGATAAGATGGTTAAAGTTTGAATAATGGATATCAAAGAGACTAAAAGGTGAAAAACATGATTTTATGAAAAGAGATTAATTAAATGGTAAAAGAAGTGTGTATGAAAGAGGTATTAAAAGTTGGTTGGTAAAAGATTGGTAAAAAAGTTGGTAAGAGTTTATTTTGGGTATATTTAATGAATGAGAACGAGAATGCAATTATCATGGAAAAATTATTCAATAAAGTCGCTACAATGTGACTGTCTCATAATAACTTTTGGATGCATGCCCTTAATAACTAAGGGATATAAATTTAGAGTACTTTTCTCTCTACATCTAACTATGAAAAACTGTAATTCACATTGTTACAGCCTCACCGAATAATTTTTCTTTCCACATAGCTTACGTCATGAAGTACCCAATATCTTTATTTTTAAAATTTGAGTCAAATAGCTACGGCTGAATATATTTTGGATCATCACACATTTTCTTTTTGCAATCCTTATTCCCATTATTTATCGCTTCTTTTTTTTTTAAAAAAAAAAATAATTAATTTTTTTTAAGAGACTCCACTAGGTAGCATAATATGTGCTCTAAAAAACTACACCACTTTCACTTTTTTAAATATAGACAGGACGACTAGTTATTGTTTTTTATATTACATTTGAATTAAGTCTAGTTTCTATTACCTACTTTTATAAAATTTCAAACTTTCCACTATATTTAAATTAAAAATACATACTTTATTCTATATATACATAATTATTTATTTATTCTTTTCGCTACTAGTGTACTACCAACAAATAATGACTACTAGGTCCCCTATCTATCAAGTCTCCTGTACTGCCACGTTATGTAGCATGGTCACAAGGTCCTCATTGGTAAGAGATTTAAAACAAGAATATAGAGAACAGAGTACGATATTTTATTGGTTAATTTTTATCATGTTTCCCAACTGACTTCCACTCCGTAACTTATCATGTTCCCCCATCCTTCATCATCTTTAGCATACGAATGTGATCTGTTGCCATTGTGAAAGATTTGCAGTCAAGGACAAGTGGTTGGTGTGAGTATTGTTGTAAAGAAAAGGCTATGACATAAAGACATTTCCTGTTTGTTTACCATGATCTCGTGTCTCAATGAACAGGAGTTCAAGATTTTTACTTGGATTTTGTCAGGTAATTGTACGATCATAAGATCACCTATATCTCATTATTTAAATCCCTATCAGAAATTTGAATTAGTAATTTTATTTTTTTTTAATATTTTTTAATGTATATATATACTTATGTAAGTAATTAGAAGTAGAATTTTAAATTTGCTAATATAGTATCTATGGAAAGAAAAAAAAAACCTGTTAATTATGGATTTGTGGGAGAATTCATCCTCCTGCCACGCTTCAATGTACTTGTAGGTGTCCCACTGTAATGCTCATGCATCATTATAAAGGGTCATTTTTTAAATTACATTATTTTTATATTTATTAATTCAAATTTACATTTTTTTTATGAGTTCAACTGTTGATTCAAATTCACTTAAAGCTAATCAAATAACTTATTTATGTTTGGATTAGGATTCTTTAGAAATTTTATATAAGATACTTTAGGCTTACCTTCTTATGTTTAAATGATTTAATTTAAGATATAGTCAATTTTATTTATTTATTTGTTTATTATTTAATGAAATTCATATCTAAGACTACCTTAGTAGATTCTCTCATTTATTTTTGATTGATTACATATGAGAATTGGAAAATAAATATGTGTACAGGTTCAAAATTTTATCATAAATTATAGTAAGTAAATAATAAACTTAATAAACCAACATGCATAGTTCAATTAGACATAGTACATACAACCATTCTAGGTTGATGGTTTGATATTCCAGCATATCCTTGTAATAGTTGAAAAAAAAAGTAATAAACTTAAGAAGAGTATAATTTTAATTATAGTAAAATTATGATGATTATAATAGTGTAATTATTTTGAGTAATTATAATAAATTATTGTCATTAAATTACTTAAATTTTACTACATGGTAATTTAGGAGGTAAAAACTCAAGGACTTACCTTTTAAGTCTAACTAAGTTCTTTAACCCAACTCTTTGAGCTTCCATTCAAGAGTCACATGAAGTACTTGTGAAGGGCTGTTGAAAGAAAAAAAAAATTCTCACAATTTTCATTCACTTTGTTGACCATGCAAGAGGAGAAAGAGAGAAAGTGGGTACATCTTCCAAGAGTATAGGGTTCTGGCAAAATATTAGAAGAGAGCAATCTCACATTTGAAAGGTGCAAGGAAGTAATGAGCTCCAAATACTATAAATGGAAGTGATGAGCAATCTCACATCCGCATGAATCTCACGATATGAACCAATGATTGAGACCATAAGATATGTTGACACATTTCCTTTTCCCAGTTACTATAATACTTTCTCAAGAAATTCATCATGATATTGACCCATACAAACACCTTCCATAGGGAAGACAATCCAAAAGCCGCCATGAGACCAATCTCACAATGTGAATCAATAATGTAGACCGTAGGAAATGTTGACATATGTCCTTCTCTCCAACTAAGTATTTTGAAATAAGGTTTTCTATTATTTAGACAAATTAGGCTAATCTCATTTATCTAAGTGTTCCTCAATCTACACTTCATGACCCTTATGTTGGTTAAATTGATTTGAATTATCAAGTTTTTAAACTATTTGAAAAACTTAATCACATTATGAGCATGCTTGGTGAAATTTAATAAAATTTGACTAATTCAACTCCTAGGTCAGTTCTGAGTTAGAGGCGTTTCCTTTTGGTTAGCTTAAATACTCCAATCTTAGACAGAACCTTCCATAGACAGAGTTCCCTTATAGTCAATTTTTATTTTAAATTCATTAATCTTTAATTAACTATTAATTATTAGATTAATAAACCCAAGTGAATTATTAAACCTTGTTTTTAGTTCTATTAAAAAACTAATTCACTTATTGGATAATCTTAAAATTCTATCATTTTAAACTCTTTAAAACAAATTAAAAGATTGTCCTTGATATTTTATTCTAATCCTATTAGGAAAAATAAAAGATAAATTAAATTCAAAACTTAAACTATTTTATCTTTGAATTAAATTATCTTTATTATGGAAGACATAATCCTATTAGGAAATGAAAATATCTAATCTTATTTTGAAATTAAAAGATCTAATTTTATTTCTAAAGAATATAATCTTATGATGAAACAAATAAAGATAAATTAAATTCAAAATTTAAACTATTTAAAGCATGAATCAAAATATCGTTATTTTAAGGAAACCCTAATCTCATTAGGAAATATACTAATCCTATTAAGAAAACATGGATTTTATTTATGAGATGAAATATCCTAATTTAATTTTCTAAATATAACAATTATATTCAAAGATATGGAAAATATAAACTTATTAGGAAAACATCTTAATTCTATTAGAAAACATCCTAATCGAATTTTTCAAATATAATAATTATTGTATTCAAAAGTAATTAATATGCATGATCATGCTTAACCTATGATGGGATTTTAATCTAAATGGCATACTTTATGCAACAATCAATTAATTTAAAACATACATCACATGCATAATGAAATTAAACTTAGCAAAATTGACCAGCATATTTAGCATATCCTAAGAAATTGAAAACGATTTAAATTATAATAATTTAAATCCAAGACATATCTTGGTCTTCAATATCCTTCCTTGTTTGAACCATTCCAAATTTAGGATTTAGAAATCCTAAATTCTCAATTGCAGCAACTTGGCTTTAAGAAACACATTTGAATTGAATTATCTTTTCAACAATTACAACAAATCCTAACCCTTTTGGGTTTTACAATTGATTTAATCAAAGCAATAAAGCTAGTGCCAAATAGCCTACAAATCAATTTGCAAACTACATATATCACATATATGAAATTAAAATTCCCACCATACAAAACCTTAATTATAAATAAAATTCAAAGACCGCTCTGATACCAGTTGATAGGAATGAACAAATCATCCTGCAGCGAAAGCATTGGATCGTCTTTAATTTTATTTAAAATTAAACTAAAAAAAAAGATTAAGCAAACTTACTTGAAGTAAATATGAAGATTTTCACAAAGTCTTCCTAGCTATGACTCGAACACAGGACCAAGGCTTGTGGGAGCCTTTTGAAAGAAAATCCATAAGGGATTAGAAAGGAAAAAGTCTAGAGAGAATTCTCTAATTCTCTATTGAGGAGATGTGTGTTATAATGGGTCAACCCGAAAGGTCCTATTTATAGAGATCTGGGAAAAATCTTTGCCATAATTAAATAATATATATTTGAATATCTAATATATTAAAATACATATATTTAATCTATTTGAATCTTATTCAAATCTTTTAAATTCTCCTACGATATTTATTTCTTTATTTGAATCTTATTCAAAATTTATAAATATCTTTACATTAATTATTTTAATATTTAATGTATCAAATATAATAAATATATTTTCTTCTTTTATATTTAACATATCTAATATATAAAATATTAATTTGAACACTTCAAATTAAATATTAATTTGAATATTTCAAATTTTTCTTTCAACTAATTGATCTTTTAGTGTTACTATGAGCTAGCAAGGGAACCTTATGTATCTACAGATTATAAGCTCTAATGATACCAAATTACTTAATTAAATTATTTAATTAATTAATTTTCATTCATTAACTCTAAGGTCACTCCACTATAGACCTAAAGTTGCACTCTTTTGCACTATAGGACAAGTTGTGTCCATGGATATAATCACTACATGCAAGTTGATCCTTCATGAGTTGTTCGTGATTACAGCTGGGTCAAAAGTCCGTAATTATATATTGCATCTTAAGTACTACTATTGATCCTATAATGAACAATTTGTTTATGATCCAACCATAAACTAAGCCCTTCTCGGGCCAGTGAGAGGGTGGGGCCCTATTGTTCAAGTCCCGTAATCAGCACTTAAGGAAACTGCTCATCTTCTTACCCTATAAGAGAATGAGTGAATTCGATCTTGTGAGATTATGTTCTCAGCTCCCTATTTGGTCAAGTCCTCAAAATGGTAGGCTTATTGAATCGGCAACAAAAGCCACTCTCACCCATTCAAATCAAAGGACAAGCCCTCACAGGCAGGAGTTCATAACTCACTCAGGATTAAGATCAAGTCGCATATGATCATCTTGATGAAATGTTAATCTTCTCAATTAATGGATTTATAAAGAGAGATTAAATTTTTCGTGGTCTAGTCTTACACAAACTTATTGTATACGATACCCCCACTCACATGTCTCCACATGAATGATTTTGATAAAATAATTTGTAACTATTACAAAGTTAGTCGTATCAATAGTGTTACCATGATAAGACACTCAACCTTATTCATATACTATGACCCTTTAGGTTATTTCTTGAACATGATCCACATGTATGTCAACCACATACGGTTTAAGATTACACTAATAACCTTGAATTTTTCATATAATGAATAATATTATGTTGCAAATAAAATAATCAAAATTATTATTAATTATTAAATAAATCATTAATTACGAGGCTTTAGGGCATAAATCCCAACAGATGTGCCATGATAGGAGCGTTACAATGCAGGCTGAGGATACCTCGATAGGTTAGAGGCAAAATTGAGAAAGTTTGAGCTGTATACACCCATCAATTAAATATCTTCTCGAATGGAGGACGCTGATTTCCTCCAATGACTTGAAAAGATGAGAACCGAGCACCACCAGAGAGATTGGTCAAAGTACTACCACGCCCATTATGACCCTAGTCACGAGACGACCAAGTGCTTCATACTGAAGGATCAGATCGAGTCCTTGATCTAGTGTGGCTACTTCAAAGAGTTTGTTGGGGAGTCGGGGAACATGTCTAAGCGAAAAGATAGGAGAAAGGTCTGTTGTAGGACATAGTCCCCAAGGGAGAATAAAAGGATGAAGGAAATTCACACCAATTTCAGAGGCCTAACTGGGGTTTAGTATCAGAAGAAGAAAAAACATCTCGCCCACGGTAGAGGTTTTCACGGCCCAAGTGGTTGGGCCAGCTCATGTCCCCAACTTCACCGAAGAGGAGGCGGGTGGCCACCACTAGCCCCACAATGATGCTTTAATCATAATGACGACCATTGACAATGTCACCGTTCGCTGTGTACTGATAGATGGAGGAAGCTCCATTGACATCCTCTCCCTCAGGATGTACAAAAAGTTTAGTTGACAGGGGAGGTTCCTAATGCCTTTTGTTGGCTTCTCTTTCGAAAGGGTAACGCCCAAGGAAATGGTTAAGCTGTTCATATGGGAAGGAAAATGGGCATCCAAGCAACTTGCATAGTCAAGTTCATCGTTATGAATGGCCCCACTGCCTGCAATGCCATCCTAGAACACTCGACTATACATGCCTTAAGGGCATCCCCTCCACCTACCACCAAATGATGAAGTTCTCTACCTTGGGTGGGTGGTCGTGGTCAGAGGGAAGCAAGATTTGTAGAAGTGCTATGCAACGAACCTAAAAGAGCAAAGCTTGTATGCACCATCGGTGCATAACTCGATTGATGTGAAATCAAAAGAACAAAGAAAGCTTTATACCAAATGATGTGAAATCAAATGCACCGAGAAAGCTTTGATACAAATGATATACTCAACCCTACTGATAGCACTAATTTAGTGTTATATTTATCCTCAGTTTTAGGCTAGTTTTGCAAGTAAATTGTGAGCTTTGATGCATTTTTATCTTGATTTTTAGGAATCCGAGCAATTCAAGGTGAATTGGTGAAATGGAGAGTTTAGAGCCATTTTGGAGCAAGAAAGTGACCATATTTGAAGCTAAGAATGGAATGAAGGCAAAAAGAAAGGATTTGGGCTGAGAGCAGGGCAGTGAGCACCCTAAATGGCATTGAGACACTGAATTTTAGTGTTAGATCCGATGGCAGGGCATCAAGACACTGTCATGTGGTGTCTCAATGCCACAAAAACATGGAGATCCCTCATTCCATCTGTAGCATCGAGATGCTACACATAGCGTCTCGGCGCTACCTTCGCATGCTTAAGTAGAATGACACCATTTGGTACAACTTCAAGATGATGTCCCTAGTGTCTTAACGTTATGTTGATTACAGGTATATATTTATCTCATTCTTACTCGAAAAGGAGAGACAACTTTTAGGGTATTTTGGCCAAATCTCGATTTCATACCACATTGGAACCTAGAGAGCTCACTTGGAAGTGCTTGGGAGCAGTTTTTGAGGTTTGGGATCACAAGATTTGAGGCAGAAGTCGAGGATTCGAGGTCGACGGTCTTTTTACTATTTTTCTTACTCTTTTGGATATTTCCTAGGTTGTAACTATGGGATTTATGTACTGTTTGATGGGTATGCTTGGCTGAATTTAATTGTTTAGGAGTTAAGAGCACTTTTGGACTTGTATTTATGCTTTAATTGATATTTTTGCCTATTCATTACTCTTTATGGATTCATTTGAATGAGACGTGCTTCATGCTTCTAGTTATTTGACCACTAATTAGTTGATGCTTGCCCTAAATTGATCTTGAAAGAGAGAATTTAGAATAGAAATAATTCACTCAATGCCTATAATTTGCCTAAGTGACATAGGATTAACAAATAATAGGTAAGGCTAATGATAAGTGGGCTTAGTTTAATTAATTAACTAATTATCACTAATGCACTTAGGTTATGGTTAATTAACTGCTTGAATGAGACTGACATAAGATTTCAACCATGTTAGCTCTAGGCCTATGAATTAATAAGAGTTAATTAATTGGCATAATTAGTTAAGCATTGTTACAGTCTAAAGTGTGTTTGACCCCCTAAACATCCCTAAACCTTGTTGTTTCCATCGCTTTATTTGCATGTTTTTTAGTTTATTTTCCCTTCAAATCATCTTTTGGTTATTTTTCCTAAATAATCTCAATCATCGGTATTTTTAATAATTATCCAATTCAAAAGCATTTTTACACTCCCTGAGGATTCGATACTAGGTAGGATACCATTATATACTACTTGTCACGTGCACTTGTGTGCATAGTGTAACGCCTACCACAAGTGGCTTAGGCAACCCTTGTAAGAAAAAACACCTCCTAAACACATAAGGTAACACCTAGTACACACAAAGAATCACTCTAGAGGAAGAAGAAATGACTAACCTTGATGGTCAAGCCTTTGGATAGGAAAACTAAAGTTGAAACACTCCATAAGTTTGATGACCAATCAAACTTGAAAATTTCTAAGGAACATGAAAACCTAAGCTAGGATGCAACATACTCACAATTTGGAGCAAAGAGAGGAACTCTTCCCATTTTCATTTTACCAAGATGTCTAACCTCTCAAATTTACAAATGAAAGCTTTAAATAGCCTCATGTGTTTGGTCAATTAAGGAAACAAAAAGTTACTAAAGTAAATCCTAAAATAACCTAACTATAATAGTGTATAGTTACAAGTTGAGAGTTTCTCAAATGGGCTAATTAAACACATTTGGATCCACTATTAGGCGTAATAACTATTGAATAACCTACACATTAAGTACAAACAAAGGTTGCATGAGAAATACATGAAAAACACTACTTTACGATTTTAAACCCTTAATAAAACCCCAATTATCCCTTAAATGAAGCTCTTTGGTTGGTGTCATCATGTTGTGTTAAAGTTCTTTTCTCCACTTGTTCTCTTTCCTCGTGAAACTTGACATTTCAAATGTTGAAGTGGAGATCTCTTTTTTCTAGTTGACCCATGTGGCATGATGTACCCTCTTGAAAGCATATCATACTCTCAATCTTGAAAGGAATTCAACCTTGAATCCAAACCTACATTTTAATGTAAAATAATTACATTAGTAACGTCAAGAATGAGTGAACTTTAACTTACCTTGTAGACTACTCTTGTAGTCATGAAAAGTCAAGGTTTTTGCTCTCTTAAATTTCATATTTGCAACACTCATGTAAGTGTTCATTTCTCTCCAAAGGTGTCTCCAACTTCTTGCATCTTTCTTCACTAGAAAAACATTAATTTCTTGTAAAAGCACGTAAGAAATAGTAGGCATACATGATTTAAGTCTCCCATTAGATAACACTCTTTGAATTTTAAAATTTAAAAATGTGGTGTTTCATGAGTGTCATAGCATAGACCTTAAAACACCTAACATTAAGCTCTTATTTTTCATCACTAGTCCGATTATCATGCAAGTCACATTCAAGTAATTTAATCTTGAAGTGCTTGGTACAAGATTCATTTGATGTAACACATGGATTAACACTTATTTCATCTTGACATAGAAGCACAATAGGAGAAATAATATTGGGTCATGCACTTCTAGGTTCACTATAGTGGAAATAGATTAGTGTTCATCACATGACAGTACTTAGTGATATGGTAAGGTATAGTGCAATGATTCATCAATAGGTGGCACCACATCACTATTCTCACCATTGGTTCTTTCTTGATTATCAAAATGCTTAATTGATTCAATTTCTAAGCTTTCGGTTTTATTCCTATCTTTTTCTAACATGCATGATTCCACAAATGCTTCTTTGTGAACATTATGCACAAAATAAGTAGTAGGTACAAAAGAAGTGACACTAGCAAGCAATGTTTTTCTAAGCCCTCTACTTTCTAGCCCAACAACATGATTATTAATATTAGAATTAGGAGTTGCATACCTCAAGATTTTCTTAAGTAGTCTCTCCTAAACCTTGAGAGCTAAGTGCAACATTTCTCTCAAAGTATAGCAAGGTTGAAAAACGACTCTCTTGGAAATGTCTTATCTAAGCCCCTCGAAGAACCAATTCATGAGTTCTTTATCTTCTTTATAAGCACAAAGTTCTTCCATTAAGGCTAGCAACTTGAGGTAGTAGGATTTCACATCTTGGTCTCCTTGCTTCAACCATTTCAATTTGAAGTACACCTTGGGGACAAAGTATGCATCCATGATCTTCTTGAATTCACTCCAAGTCTTAATCCTTGGCAATTGGTTCCTATGCCTATAAGATAACAAATTGTCCAACCAAGTGAGAGCATAGTCTTGAAAGTGAGATATAACAATACGTACCTTTCTTTCTTCACTCAAGTAGTTGCATTCAAAGTAGATTTTTGCTTGCTTCTTCCATTGAAGATACTCTTTCGAGTTGGTTGTGCTATGAAATGTAGGCAACTTATCGCTTCTTTCTCTCTTTTGACCTATCTTCTTTTTGTGAGGAGTTTATGGTACAATTAATGCTTGAGACCTCTTCATGGCTTCTAGCCTTTTCTTTATTCCTTGGAGGATAGTTTTGATTAGGTCTAGACTTTAATTCACACCTTCTACTTGATTACCAACCATGTTGTCACTAGTTTTTCCCTTCTTTTATCTGAACTCCTTTTGTGAATGTTGACATGGCTACGAGAAAAGGTTATAGAAAATAAATGTGGACTGTACCAATCTGCTCTGCCTCACTTGTTTACTCATCCACTAGAATTTAACACTCAGTTTGAGAAGTCTTTCAAATTACTCTCACAATGACAAAATAAATAGATGTAGAATCAATAGTGTGCAAACTAACTTAGTTAAGTGATTCTTTAGATACACCAAGCTCGCTTGCTTGTGGCGAATCAACAATTGGAATAAGCTAAAGTTAGAGTGTGAAGAAGTCAAGAAAAAAAAAGGAAAACAACATAATTAAGCAACAAACACAAACTAAAGACTGCACACAACAAACATCAGTCAAAGACTAATGTTTCCAGAATGTAGGCAAACTTTGAAGCATCAATGTGAACACTCATGCAATTTTAAATTTAAAAGATGATTTGGAAAGCTTAAAAAGTCTAGTTTAAGTGTGTAAAATTTCAAAAAGAGATCAGTTCTATGTTAGACGAATTAATGAAAGACGATAGACTACTTGGTAATTCAATGTAACAGTGAATTTCAATAGCAAACCTAGATAGACTACTTAGTAGTTCAATGTAACAGTGAATTTCAATAGCAAACCTAACTTTGAACTAATGGTGTGAGCATATGACTTGTGCCATTTTAAACCTAAAAGTATATTCATACAAGTAATTGAACTAAAAATACTTAGTAGAACTCCAATTCAATTTGGATAATTAGATTTGGATGAATATCCCTTTGAAGGTAAAAAGGTGATCCAAACGAGTAAACACTATTTACGAAAACAGTGACTGAATAGTATCTTCGTTTGATGATGGAATGAGCTGATATTAAATGGGATTGGTTCCAACCCAATTAGACAACAAACTAAACTCACAAAGAAAGATTCTTGTATGCTGCAATTGGATTTGGATAAGGGAGGATGGCTGTGTAAGGTTTGAAATGAAGACAACAGTGTTTTGGGTAGTAGTAGTAGGTTGTTTTGGATCAGCTAGACTATTACATGAATTTGAGCTATTTTCACATTGATCTTTGATCTAAATATTAGTGTGGAAGTCAATAAGATACCATAGATTAAGGAAATATCAGCCTCACTCAAGAAAACATTCAAAAAGTGGTAGATAAGGTGGCTAAAACTCAGGTACATATGTTGTAGCTAATGTGTCTCTTTTTCTGCTGCAGACCACTTTGTTTCCTTTTCGTTTTTGCTCTACCAAATTAACTTCAAATTCTTTGAATATTTTCAGATAAAATGTAGACTCATAAAAACAATAGGTGCAAAGGTTATGAAATTTGAGTTTGAAATCAATAAGGTATAAGCAAATCAATTTGGTACGGTGATGGACGTTCTACTATAGTAGAAAATGAACAAACTTAATTCCTCACCACGTTTGCTTGGTCAAATGAACTTCGAAAGCTTTGCAATTTTCCACATCATAAGTAAACTTGAAGAAATTCACATTAGATGTGAATTTGAGATCATTTGAAGCTTGGAACATGATGCTAGCACAACTATGCGTTACTGCAAGTGCACGATCCCAAGTAATAAAGTGGTATGAGTAAACCAGATATCGTATCCACAAGGAATTGTTATGGTTGGTTGAATATTGAAAATAATTGCAATTGATTGTGTTTAGAGAAATAAAGCAAGTAGCATGTGATTAAAACAAATAAAAACATGCAAGGAAAGCTAATGATCGAGAACAGTAGGGTTAAAGACGTTTAGGGAATTAATTTCACTAAATGGATCTTGCAATTAACTAATTAGGCAATTGATATTATTAACTCGTTTAATTGACTAGGCCTAAAAGTTTAAATTCAAGGAATCCTCTGTCGAGCTCATCCTAATCTCGGGTGTAATTAATTAAATCTCGTGTCCGTCTCATTAATTAATCCTCACCTAGCATTACGAACCTTCATTTTAAGCCTCAATTAATTTCTGTTGTTCATATGTCACTTAGGTAGAATTTAATTGTCATGCATTGTTTTTTTAAGTTTAATCTACTCTATTGAGCTCAATTAAACTAATGATCAATTAACCCTATTCCTTGATTTGTTAAAGGCATTAAAAACTCAATGCACAAAGCTATTAAGATGAGATACAATATCAATAAACGTCAATTAATTAACTACAAAGATCCATTAGCTACATTAATTCCCCAAACTAATGTAATTAGCCAACAAACATATTCAAAACAATCCTAAAACCAATCATTACAATCCAATTGCAGCCACTCAAATGGAAAAAGAAGGGAAGAAAGCTAAATCACGTCGATCCTGACTTTTGCCTTCCATGATCTCGAGCCTCAAACCTTCACGAATAGCCTCCAAAAGCTCTCCAACTATCCCAATTTGGTATGTTTCCGTACCCTCGAATTGGCCTCCGAATACTCCGAGTTTGCTTCTTAAGCTCGGTTTCTGCAATTTAACCACAAATAGGCATCAAAGCACACAAGATCAAAGCAAAACTAGCTAAAATAATAGGAAATAAGATAGCATAATTGCATGCTATTAAAGCACAAAGTTACAAACAATATAATTGGTAGCCGAAAAATTACAAATTTACAAAAAAAACTATTTCTTTTCTTTCTTTCTTTTTTTCGTTTTGCTTTCTCCCTTTTTTTTTTCTTTTTTTTTTACTTTTTTTTTAACAACAACAAACTTAAGCAAAAGCAAAATGCAAGAAAGCAAGTAACATAAAATCTTCAACAATCACCTTTGGGTCACAAGTAGTGGTTGGAGCTTGAAAGAAACAAGATGGAAAGCAAGTAAAGATAGATGGATAGATGGAGATATGTTCGATCTTTAGCCGAAAGTTCTGATGCCAAATGATACGAAAATCAAAAGGAACTGAGAAAGCTCTAGTACAAAATGATACGTAATCAAAGGTACTAAGAAAGCTTTGATACAAAATGATGTACACAACCCTACCACAAGTGGCTAAGGCAACCCTTGTAAGACAAGCACCTCCTAAACACACATGGTAATGCCTAGTACACACATAAAAAATCACTCAAGGGGAAAAAGAAAGGATTAACCTTGATGGTCAAGCTTTTGGACAGGAAAACTTGTTCTCAATCCAAAGTCGAAACACTCCACAAGTTTAATGACTAAACAAACATGAATGTTTCTAAGAAACATGCAAAACTAAGCTAGGCTGCAACATGCTTTCGGTTTGGAGCAAAGAGAGGAACTCTCCCTATTTTCATTTCAACAAAATGTTTAACCTCTCGAATTAATAAATGAAAGCTTTAAATAGCCTCATGTGGTTGGATAACTAAAGAAACAAAAAGTAACTAAAGTAAATCCTAAACTAACCTAACTATAATAGTATTTAGTTACAAGTTGAGAGTTTCTCAAATGCGCCAATTAAACACATTTGGCTCCACTATTGGATCTAATAACTATTAAATAAATTACACATTAAGTACAAAAGAATGTTGCATGAGAAATACATGGAAAACACTACTTTATGGTTTTAAACCCTTAATAACCCAAATTATCTCTTAAATGAAGTTCTTTGGTTTGTGTTGTCATGTTGCCTTAAAGTTCTTTTCCCCATTTATTCTCCTTCCTCATGAAGTTATTACTTCAAATGTTGAACTAGAGATCTCCTTATTTTGGTTGACCCATGTGGCATGTTGTGCCTTCTTTGAAGCATATCATCAACCCTCTCGCTCCCATGACTAATGACCATGAACTAGGCGAGCGAGTGAACTAAGAGAAAGAGGCAACTCACCCCACCAAGCCAGAGCAGCCACTCAAACCCACCTCTATTGAGAAGTTGGATCACATCTCATTAGTATTTGATAGCCAACAGGTCAGCATTGGGAACAAGCTAATGCCTCGCTAAAAGGAGAGTGCTTGGTTTATGTTCATTTGGTAGTAGAAGGGCGTATATCGAGTCTAAATGTGAAATCAATTGGAGATTCTCGATAGCATATGTGGAGAATGCAACTTAAAAGCATGTGTTGAATATTGTTGGGATTTATGCCCTAAAGCCTCGTAATTAATGATTTATTTAATAATTAATAATAATTTTGATTAATTTATTTGTAATATAATATTATCCATTATATGAAAAATTCAAAGTTATTAGTGTAATCTTGAACAGTATGTGGTTGACATACGGGACGATCATGTTCAAGAAATAACCTAAAGGGTCATAGTATATGGATAAGATTGGGTGCCTTATCCTGATAACACTATTGATACGACCCACTTTGTAATAGTTACAAATTATTTAATCCAAATCATTCATGTGGAGACATGTGAGTGAAGGTATCTTATACAATGAGTTTGTATAAGACTGGACCACGAAATATTTAATCTCTCTTTATAAATCCATTAAATGAGAAGATTAATATTTCATCACGATGATCATATGCGACTCGATCTTAATATTGAGTGAGTTATGAACTCCTGCCTATGAGGGCTTGTCCTTTGATTTACATTGGTGAGAGTGGCTTTTGTAGCCGATTCAATATGCCTACCATTTTGGGGAATTGACTAAATAGGGAGCTGGAAACATAATCTTACAAGATGGAATTCACTCCTTCCCATTTAGGGTAAGTAGATAAATAGTTCCCTTAAGCCCTGATTTTGGGACTTGAACAATAGGGCCCCACCCTCTCATTGGCCCGAGAGAGACTTCGTTTATGGTTGGATCATAAACATATTGTTCATTAAAGGATCAATGGTACTTAAACTGCAAGATGTAATTACAGGAGCAAAACGGACTTTTGACCCAGCTGTAATTACGAACAACTCGTGAATGATCGACTTGCATGTAGTGATTATATCCATGGATGTAAATTGTCCTACAGTGCATAAGAGTGCAACTCTAGATCTATAGTTGAGGGACCCAAGAGTTAATGAATGAAAATTGATTAATTAAAGAGTTTAATTAATTAATTTTGTATCATTGGAGTTTATAATCTGTAGGTCCATAAGGTCTCATTGCTAGTTCATAGTAACACTAAAAGCTCAATTTAGTTGAAAGAAAAATTTGAAATGTTCAAATTAATATTTAATATATTAGATATATTAAATATAAAAGAGAAAGATATATTTATTGTATTTGACACATTAAATATTAAAATTTGAAATGTTCAAATTAATATTTAATTTGAAGTGTTCAAATTAATATTTAATATATTAGATATATTAAATATATTAAAGAGGAAATAAATTTATTGTGCTTGATACATTAAATATTAAAAAAATTAATGTATATTAGATACATTAAATAAAATATATTCATAAAATTTGAATAAGATTAAAATAAATAAATATCGTAGGAGATTTGAATGAGATTCAAATAAATATAAGATATATTTTAATATATTAGATATTAAAATATAATATTTTAATTATGGCAAAGATTTTCCCTTAATCTCTATAAATAGAACCCTTGGGTTGAGCCATTAGACATAACACACATCTCTTCAATAGAGAATTAAAGAATTCTCTCTAGACCTCTTCCTCTACAATCCCTTGTAGATTTTCTTTCAAGAGGGTCCCACAACCCTTGGTCCTGTACTCGAGTCATAGCCAGGAAAACTTTGTGGAGGAAATAAAGACCCGCTAGAAATATCTTCATATTTACTCCAAGTAAGTTTGCTTAATCTTATTTCTTTTAGTTTAATTTTAAATAAAATCAAAGACGATCAATGATTCCATTGCGGAGTGAAACGTTCAGTTCTTCAAATATAAGATTGAAAAGCAAGAAAAACACATGCATTTACGAAGCAATCGATCAACCCTGCGTTAAGTGCAAGTGCACACTCAACGCAAGCTAGTAATACTTGGAGAATATTCCAAGGTTGAATCCTCAAGGACTTGGATATACCATAGTAATTTCTTAACAAATGCTGGTAGAGACGACGACGACCAAAAATAAAGAAACAAATAATGATGCGTTAAAATTAAAGATAACAGAAACTAACAGGCATGGTAAAGATGATGCAATGAACAGTGAATAATGAACGAAAATAGTAATAGATGAACACGAGTGTGGCTATAGATTCCCCTAGTATGCACTGTTCCTCATCTCTCACAGTTTGCTTGCCTTTTCTTCCAACAAAGCATGGATTTCTACTTACCCTAACTCTCTCGAGAAGGATGTTAAACTCATTATTTAGTCATATATCAAGACTCAAGATAGTGGTTTCTCTCCCGACCTATTTTAGCTTGCAAGTGGTTATTTTATCACTAAAATCCCTTGATGCTAAGACACTCTTGCTTTTCTTAGACGTTCCACACACTCTTACCCTCTCAGTGCTCGAATGTGTTACTACCTCACCTCGGTTGGCCAGACGGAAGAAGGTAGCGAAAGAATATTAATAGCCAAGAAAACATTGTAAGCTAAGCAAGTGTTCCATGAATGATGAAAAAGTTGCATACAAGGTTCCTCTTTAAGTCATTCCCTTTCTAACTTGCCTATGCATAAGGAAAAGAATAATCATAAAAACGTAAAGGATAGAGGATAAAACAAGAAAGTTTTATTGTTGAAAAAGCAGTACATGACAAACTAAGACAAGAAGAAAATTAATAGTAACTTGCTGTAATGTGAAAATTGTTGCTACAGGTAAACACTACTCCTAAGATGGAAAAGATAGAAAAACAAAGGCTAGTGATCAACAAGACATTCTTGCGTAAGTGGAGAGGAGAGTAACCGATCGACGATGTCATCTTCTCCAGAGAGCAACAATGCCATTGTACTGTTGGGTGCTTCAATGGAGGAGTTTTTTTTTTTATTTCGCGCGAAAGCTTCAAGTCCCAAAATCACAAAATTTGAGCTTCAACCTTCTATTTATAGAGTTTAAGAGCCGCTAAAAATTTGACACGCGCCTAGCTCACTGTAGGCGCACCACTCCGTCTGCAAGGTATGTTCTCTTGGCACCGAACAATAAACTGACAGTCTTTTCGTACCAACAGTGCCTCATTCATTGGGATCCTTGGCTACCTTGCGCAATGTTGACTTCTAGTGCAATGCAGGATTCTTTTTAGCTCGTTGCCTTTGGCTTTTCGTTGTTTGGTCTCCAACCCATCCTGCATAAAAAATTGATTAAGTTCTTTTTCTCAACGCAATGGAGCATTACTTAGTAGATTTTTGTTCTTCCAGCGCATGTCTATGTTAAAGGAGACTTTGCAAAATGGAGTGAAAACATGCTATTTGTCCATATGTCTATGGTCTCTCAGAGAACTTTTGGTCTAATTTTAAGACCTAAATAACTTGTATTCTACAAGTTATTAGAGCGCCTTATCACCTTCCACAAAAGGAACGCCGACATGTTTGCATGGTCCTACCAAAACATGCCTGCAATCAACCCAAAGGTGGCCATGCACCGCCTCAAAATGGATCTCACATTCAAGCCAGCCATGCAAAAGTGGAGGTCCATGGACTCTACCAGGAGTGGGGTCATAGTAGCCTAGGCCAAGAAATACTCCATGTTGACTTCATCTATGAGGTCCACTATCCCCAATGGCTATCTGACATTGTTCTAGTGAAGACCCAATGAGAAATGACTAGTCTACATTGACTACACCAATTTGAATAAGGCATGCCCGAAAGATTCCTTCCCAATCCCCCATATAGATCAACTCATCGACGCCATGGCCAAACACGAGCTCCTCACTTTCATGGATGCATACTCAGGGAAAACCAGATAAGGATGAATGCCCCAGACCAAGAGCATACGTCCTTCATCACCAAACAGAGCCTTTATTGTTATAAAGTAATGTCGTTCATGTTGAAGAACGCTGAGGCAACCTGCTAAAGACTGGTGAACAAACTGTTTGCTAGATACATCAGGTAAAACATGGAAGTTTACATCGACAACATGTTTGTCAAGAGTGAGCTCGTCGACCAACACGGGGTTGATCTAGATCAAACATTTTCAGGCCTTCAACAACTCTCTATGAAACTTAATCCAGCGAAAATGCACATTTGGAGTCACGTCAGGTAGGTTCATTGGCTTCATTGTGCACCTGAGGGGAATAAAAGCCAACCTCAAGAAGATTTGAGTTATCCTCGAGATGGAGCCCCAAAGACCATCAAGCAGCTTCAAAGCTTAAATGAGAAGGTCACAACGTTGAATCGTTTCGTGTCAAGAGCAACCAACAAGAGTCTCCCCTTATTCTTAACGCTGAGGAAGTAGACGAAGTTCAAATGGTTTGAAGCATGTGATAGTTTTTAGGAGTTAAAGTTATATCTTAGATCAACCCCACTTCTTGCCAAGCCAATGCCTACTAAGGAGCTAACATTATACTTGGTCGTGTTGAATAGTGCCATTGCGCTGCCTTACTAAAGACCGAAGGTGGACACCAGTCACCAGTGTACTACTGATAACTCATGGCATACGAGTTATTTTAGCCTAAAAATAGCTTATTCTTGCTTTCAAGTAATAATTATTAATAGTTTTCTAACATAAATATGCACTAGGTAAGTAACTTTCCAAAGCGACAACGATTTTGTAACAAAGTTAGATTTGAAGCTTACATCTAGTTATTTTTTATGAGATTTGATCACGTCTGTTGACTTGCACAGAGCTTAAAATTTAGTACAACAAAGTAAACATTCATTGCGTCAAGTACCAGCAAAAGCCAGCAATGGTCCCTTAAATTAGAGCGAAATCATCCACATGTATCATGAGAATATTTTCTATTATGATGACAGAGGGTGCGTGGTGACTTCTCATTGGTTGCAATTTGAATATAAAAAGGCCAAAAGGCCAAGTGAGAGAATAGTTTCGTTCATATTTTCAATCTGGAGAGAACTCTTACAAGAAGAGATGATGAATCTCATATTTAATGTATTTTTAGCCCTTTAAACTAAGGTTATTTGAAGTAATTCATCTTTATATGTCCATAAATAATAGCAGATTGATATGAGAATAGGCCAAATAAGTAAAACTGCTATTATAAACTTAGAGTTATGAAATGAGTGGAAAAGAGTTGAAATTTACTGATTTTTGGTGATTTTGTGCAGAAACTATCAAAATTCCCAGAATTGCGAAAACCAATTGCAACAGCATTGTAATTGCAATTTTACCCAACAAACAGAATTTTGAGAAATCTAGAATTTCAATTTTTCAGAGATATTTCGAAGGTTTGCACTACGAGTCTAGGCGATGAGGGCTTGATTCATTCCATAAACATATTTCGTTCAAACCCTAGCTGTTGAATAGGAGGAAAAACACATGAAGAAGAATAAGATAGTTGTTCTCCCCCATGCCAATTTTCTTCTCTTTAAAATTCGGTCAGTCAGTTCAAGGAAGAGATTAGTTATTGCACTTATACTAATCCAGTCCATTCGAAGTCTTGGACTATCACAACCTAATTCTCCTTGACAAAGGTTGAATCATATTAGAGCAAGATTGGTCAAGAGTTCTTCTTTTTCAAGTCTCAACATTCCTTCTTTGTTTTCAATTTCCAGTTTCAGTTTAATTTTGTTATTTAGTTTCAGTTATTCTTTTTCAAGACTGTTAGTTCTTTGTATTTTAGTTTTACATTACATCATTTGAATTAATAAATTCGTTATGCAGTTTACTTCCAGCCAGTTTACTTCCAGCAAGTTTCTTTACTTCTTTAAAGATGTTTTTATTTATTTTCAAGTTTATTATGAAGTCTTCTTTATTCAAAGTGTTGTTATTTTATTTTTTTAATATGACCTAAACCTATGTTTGGGATTTGAATATGTAGATGCCCTAGAGAAAGGAAGCAAGGCCTAATATGGAAAAAGTAATTTTACTAATCTATAACATTGTTTGCATTTATTGATTTAATTTCTTATTGTGAGTCTAGTTTGATCAGCTAGGTTAACATATAAAAATCAAGTCTAATACTTAAAGAGTTAGATAAGATTCGGTTTTCATAAAAGCAATGGAGGACAAAACCTTAGACATAAGACTTTGTTTTTGACCCTAGACATAGGGCAAAGCCTCTAAAATCAAAAGGGCTGCACTTTGATTTAACTAAGTTCCTATTAGCCATAGACATATCGGTTTAATTGCTTAGGCTTCTAAAGATTTTTCTATTAAGGTCGAATAAAAGTTGAATCCGGTTTACATTACTTTGGTATTGAGTCAAAATTGCAATTGTATATTAGACCTCAATTTTTTCAAAGGGGCCAGAGCATGTTTGAATCCCTCCTTTATCATTTTTATTTCTTTTTTTCAAAAACAACAACTGTTGGGATTTATGCTCCAAAGCCTCATAATTAATGATTTATTTAATAATTAATAATAATTTTGCTCATTTTATTTGCAATATAATATTTTCCATTATATGAAAAATCCAAGTTTATTAGTGTAATCTTGAACAGTATGTGATTTCATATGAGAGGATCATGTTCAAGAAATAACCTAAAGGGTCATAGTATATGGATAAGGTTGGGTGCCTTATCCTAATAACACTATTGATACGACTCACTTTGTAATAGTTACAAATTATTTGATCCAAATCATTCATGTGGAGACATGTGAGTGGGGGTATCTTATACAATGAGTTTGTATAAGACTGGACCACGAAATATTTAATCTCTCTTTATAAATCCGTTAATTGAGAAGATTAATATTTCATCACGATGATCATATGCGACTCGATCTTAATCCTCAGTAAGTTATGAACTCTTGCATGTGAGGGCTTGTCCTTTGATTTGCATTGGTGAGAGTGGCTTTTGTAGCCAATTCAATAAGCCTAACATTTTGGGGACTTGACCAAATAGGGAGCTGGGAACATAATCTCACAAGTTGAAATTCACTCCTTCCCATATAAGGTAAATAGATGAGTAGTTCCCTTAAGTGCTGATTTCGAGACTCGAACAATGGCACCCCACCCTCTCACTAACCCGAGAGGGATTTAGTTTATGGTTGGATCATAAACAAATTGTTCATTAAAGGATCAGTGGTATTTAAGGTGCAAAATGTAATTACAGAGGTAAAACAAACTTTTGACCCAACTGTAATTTCGAATAACTCGTGAAAGATCGACTTGCATGTAGTGATTATATCCATAGACACAACTTGTCCTACAGTGCATAAAAGTGCAACTCTAGGTCTATACTTGAGTGACCCTAATGAATGAAAATTGATTAATTAAAGAGTTTAATTAATTAAATTTGTATCATTGAAGTTTATAATATGTAGGTCCATAAGGCCCCCTTACTAGCTCATATGAACAAATAGGGATCAATTTCGTTGAGAGAAATTTTGAAATGTTCAAATTAAAATTTAATATATTTGATATATTAAATTAGGGAAAACATATTTAAGGTATATGATACATTAAACATCAAAGAAATTATTAATGTATTAAGATACATTAAAGAAAAGATAATTATGAAATTTGAATTAGATTCAAATTAGGAAATAGTTGCTGCAGAATAATTCAAAAAGGTTTAAATAAAATTGAAATTAGTTAGATAAATATATTTTAATATATTAGATATTAAAATATATTATTTAATTATTTTCCCTGGGCTACTATAAATATGACCCTAGGGGTAAACCATTGTGTCCATTCTTCAAAAGAGAAAAGAACTCCTGAAATTCTCCTCTCATTCTCTCTCTCCATTTTCAAAAAGGTTCTCACAAACCTCTATGGTTCTTTGTTTGAATCATAGCAAGGAAGACTTTGTAGAAGTTTTGGAGTTCAACCTCATTGGAGTTGGACTACAAGGACAAAAGACTTGTCAGAATATTCTCCATATTATTTTCAATGTATGTTATGTTTAGCCTAAATTATTTTTATTTAATTCTAAAATAAAATCAAAGTCGATTCCAATGCTTCCGTTGTGGGTTTAATTTGATTATTCCCTTTACAACTGGTTACCTAGGTTGCACTCTTGAGATTTTTTTTTTCTATTTTGAATTTTTTATATCTGTTCTCTGTGGGATCGATACTTTGGAATACTTCTAATTTATTACTTGTTAGCATTGTGCATTTGCACTAGACTGAGAGTTTTTTCTATCTAAAAGTTTTTTACTAAGTCCGCATGTTTTCAATCGATCAAGAGAGTTCACTAGAGCAATTTTCAGTGACTTAAGCAACAGTAGAAAAAGTGTTGGACTCATGTTCAACAGAGAGGAAGCTGAACAAGACATTGTCGGTTCCTACCCATACAACGAAAGCATCAACCAGCTAAAAGAATCAAAAGATTATAGAACCTGAGGAAGGAGAAGAACAGTAGAAGGAGAAATAAGATAACCAAAAGAAGTGTTGAATCCGTAAAGCTCCTGCTAGAAACGTTTAGATTTTATTCTTCTCTTCTTAGTTCTTATCATTTCAAATATGTCTTCTTCTACTATGATGTACTAGAACTAAATTTCTTAGGCTAGGGTCATGATAAACTAAATATGTATTCCATTTCTTATATTGAAGCAAGCTTACTTTCTATTTGCATGTTCGTTGTCTTTTTGGATGCTTGTATTTCTTTAGTTGCTTTATAGATTGGCCATCTGTTAAAGAACTTTAGCACATCTTGATACCGAAATGACAAGAGTGTGTAGAAAGATAAATTCAAAGTGGGCAAATACCATTTTAGATCCACCTTAGATTTAAAGGGATCTCTCACAGGGAACAAAAAGAGTTGGGGCCTAATTTATATAAAATCTTCCAGTATAGACATATATTTAGAGAGGGTGCTATAGACCTCAAAGAAATAGCTCAACGTGGTCTATTTGAGAGAAACCTGTTTTCTTCCAAGATTCATTTGGAGTAAACATGTGTTAGTATGAAAGGGTAAATGTATAGCTACGGACTTCGTGAGAGCCTGCCTTCTTCGTTTGGAAATTCTTGTTTGTTGTCTGCTTTTACGAATTCTCATGTGTTGTTTGCATTATTGCTTTTCTTTAATTACTGTCATTGATATTTGTGCACACACAACCAAATCATTTTTTTATTCAATGATTATGACCTTGTACTGCATATTTACATTCCATTTATTTAACAAAAATTTTCCTGTGGAGTCAATCTTGGAGTACTTCCTTGTATTACTTGTTAAAGACTAATGTGCACTTGCTCTAGCTCCTTAAGTGGCCTTAAGTGGTAGTTATTCTGTGAATTTAGCGCATTGTCATCATATACATCAAAGAATTTATTTTACTCATATCATCATAGTTACGAACCACAAAAACTACGTTAGCAAGGCAACAACAGGTGCCGAGAAAAGGTATCCACAAGTTAAGAAGCTAGCCTTGGCTCTCATCACCTCGACAAGGTGGCTATGGCCTTACTTTCAGGCGCACAAGATGGTCGTCCTCACCAATCACCCACTATGGCAGGTTCTTCTAAAGCCGAAAGCTTTGAGACAACTAATGAGGTAGGCCATCGAGCTCAACAAGTTTGATATTGAGTTCCAACCACAAGTTGCAATCAAAGGGCAGGCCCTTGTGAACTTCATTTGTGAGCTTACCTGGTTGTCCCAGCGAAAACAGTGGCAATTGATGCTCAACCTAAGTTGTGGACCTTGTACGTCAATGAATCATCAAATGATCGAGGAAGTAAAGCTAGCCTACTACTCATAACCCTTGACGATGAGAGACTAGAGCACGGGTTGTGGTTTATTTTTCAAGCCTCAAACAACGAAGCAGACTATGAGCCCTCATAGTCATCTTAAAGTTGGCTAGTCGGCTTAAAGTTTGCTAAGAGTGTTCAGGCCACACACCTACTCGTTCTCTATGACTCACAACTAGTAATCAACCAGGTCATGGAAGAGTACCAACACAAAGACGCTCGAACGAATGGGTATGCCTAGAAGGTGAAGACCCTCCTCGACACACTTCAGAGCTTAGAGGTTAAGTTCATACCCCAGTTGTAGAACGCTAACATGGACACCCTGGCGTAGCTAGCCTCTACTTACGAGACCAACATGGCTCAGAGCATCATAGTCGAGATCCTCTCCAAACTGAGCACATCCAAAGCCGAGTTGATGGACATCTCCAATGCACCAGTTAAATTGTGAAATGCCATAGGATTGGGTCGAGACAAAGAAGCTGAAACAGCGAGTTGTCCACACGATCTACGGGATAGTGTACTCTACAAATGAGGCTACTAGCTCCTTTTGTTGAGGTGCCTAGACCTAAGGAGATTGACTACGCCATGAGGGAAGTTCAAGAAGACGTCTGCGGTAATCACTCTGGAGGCTTAGCCCTTACATACAAGATTGTGCAGCAAGGGAAATATTGGCCGACCATAGAGGAAGACTACAAAGTTATTTCTTGAATAAGTGACAAGTGTCAATGCTTCGCCAGCATAACGAGGCAGCTGCCAAAACCCCTCTCTTATATATTCAACCCTTAATTGTTCGCCCAATGGGAGATTGACCTCATAGGGCCCTTATCGATGGGACGAGGAAAGAGGTGGTATGAAATTGTTGCGGTAGATTACTTAATGAAGTGGGCTGAAGCTAAACCCCTCGCTAGCATCACGAAAAGGGAGGTAACTACCTTCATATGGAAAAACATTCTCTACAGGTTTGACATCCCCCACGCCATCATATCTGATAATGGCTGACAATTTGACAATGCTAAATTTATGGAGTTCTACTTAGCCCATGTCATAAAGTATCTCAGCTCGTCGCCCACTCACCCATGGGCTAATGGCCAAGTCGAGACGGTCAACAAGATATTGAAGAAAAACTTGACGATGATGCCGAAGAAGCTAAATGGCCTATAGGCCGAACAGTTCTCAAGTGTGCATTAGGCTTACTGAATGACACCCCAATCGACCACCGAAAAAACCCCCTAGTCCCTCACCTTTGAAGCCAAAGCTTTCATTCCCTTGGACGTTGGCTTGCCCTCCTGACGCGAGCTTGTCGATGGCTCGCCAAATTACAATTTATAAATCGATCCTAAGCTACTTGTAGAATTGAGTGGACCGGGTCGATCTCAAGGAACCGAATATTAATTTCTCAAGTTAAATTTGCAAGGGAGAAACAAATAAAGGTTTTGAGTTTTTGCAAATAAAAAAAAGGGGTAACTACATGGATAGCCCATATAGGAAGCCCATATTTCACTAGTAGCCCATATTTATCATATTTTACAGAAGTAGCCAACAGTCCATGGGTTTTTACATAAAAGATGGGTTACAATTACTACAAAGCCCATCTTGCATTCTATTAAATATAAAAAAGCAAAAAATTAATAAAAAAAGAATTCAATTAAGGTAAGAATACGATTTTCAATTATGTTTCTAAAAAAACTCAACCGGCGTTTTTGGAAATAGGGAATTTTCAAAATCATTTTCGTGATTTTTGTTGAAACCCTTCCCTCGTCTCAAAAACACTTGACAGAAGAAGAAATAGAAGAAGAAACACTCGACGGAAGGTGAAAAAGCACGACACCATTTTGACAATCCTATCATTTGCAATTCATTTCAAAGACCTCGTGCACCTGCCTCCAACTGATGCATTTGAAATTCAAAATCAACAACATTATAAGCTTTGGCACAAGAGTAAAATATGGTATCAATAATCTTCGACTTGTATGTCGACTTCAAGTTCTTCAACAGATGCACCATGCAGAAATAATGGTAAGCATTAGGAAGTACTGTCTGAATGGTTTTACCAATGCTCTTGTGTCTATCAAATAAAATAACGAGGTCTCTCTGTTCTCCAATTATTTGTTTCAATTGATTGAAAAACCATTGCCATGCAATATCATTCTCTGAATCAACAACGCAAAAGGCCAAAGGGAAGATTTGATCATTAGCATTAGTCGTAGAAGTTATTATTAGAGTGCCAGCACATTTATTCTTCATATGTGTGCCATCAACTGAAATGACTGGACGACAATGTTTCCAACCAGAAATACAAGCAAAAAATGCTATGAAAAAATATCGAAACCTTCCATCGTCATCAACTTTAAGCTCAACAATGGAATGAGCAAAAGATGGAATTTTTTTATAAGAATCTTCTAGAGATCCTCTTATTTCATTCAGTGCAAATTCTTGTGAATGCCAAACTTTCTGATAACTTATTCTCAGGCCATGTTCAAAAAGAACATAAGACATAATCTCTTTAGGAGTGGGCAATTGACTACCATCTATGCTAGTCAATTTCTTGATACAATCCTCTATAACAGAGGATGTCGCTTGCTTATGATCCGTTAAGACTATATCGATAGAACATGTATGTTTGTGGTCAAACCTCCTAACAATCCAAGTGTCACTACCATGATCTTCAAAACGACAAGCTCGAAGAAACCATTGACAATTTTGAATGACACATTGAACAACTAAAAAATCACGATTTGATTTTACAGTTTTATACTGAAAACTGTCTTTAATGGCAATAGATAGCAAAGCATTTTGTAATACATGCTTTCCAGAAAAAACGTCATCCAACTGAATTTGAAAGTTAGATGATATCTTTGTAACATCAATAGAACAATAAAAACATCCTTCTCGTAGATTATCATTACTAGTTGAACCTATTTGGGGATATTATCCAAGACAACTGATAGGGTATTCTTTGAAACAATAATTAATGTACAGTATTGTTCAATACCAAATGACATTATGATAAACAACCACTTAACATCATTATCTTAAGTAACTTCTGCATCCTTCTTAATGAAAGTTTGGGATCCTATACAAATAAATATATCAGGTGAATCGATATTGCCTAGACTGCCCAATTTTTGCATGATAGAATGTTGTAACTCAATGAATATCATTTTATCATGCAAAGCAATTTTTGATACTTGGTAACCAACATAATTATCAGACTTGTTCCAGGATCCCTCATATAGCATTGGTATAACACATCTACCTATACATTTATATCAAAATATATTAGCTAGTATATATAAACATGATAAATAGAACATAATATTATATAGAACATATACTATGGTATATGTTTTATAATAAGAATACAATGTATATTCAATGTAGTGTATATCGAACATTATATTCATTATACAGTATAATCACTATTATGTGAATATACTTTGCTATATACGAAATTATATGAATGTACGTTCCAATATACAAAAGGAATACTTACATCATATATGTAGATATGAATGTAACTTAAGGAAAATTACACAGCATATTTAAATATCAATGTATATTATCATAACAAAAACATAGAATAGTGAATTGTTGGGGAGAAGATAGGATAACATATCAAAGAAAAATAAAAAAAAAGTTAAGATTCAGCAGTGAATCACATATAAAACACAATTTCATACCCATTGTTCGGACGTTGACAAAGATAGGAGTTGTGCGAAGGTATAATCAGCAGTATAACTTGCTGGGAAGAAGATGATGTTGACTAATGGAAAAAAATGGTGGCTGGAGGATGGGAGTCGAATTAGAAATGGGGCATAAGGAATAAAGGACTGAAAATGAGAAATGGAAAAAAAAAATGGCTCTTGAAAGTTTACAAATATGGCAATGCAAAAATCATGGTAAATTGAGGAAGACAAATCACTTTAATTATGGAATTGAGAATAAAATAAAATAAAAAATAAAAAAATACATAATTACTATAAGTTTTAATTGAAGAGAGAGAAACGAAAATAAAAAGGGTATAATAGACTGAAATTGCACATTATATCTAGATGCGAAAATATTCAAATCTTTGTACATTTATGTAAATACCTATGTTAAATCTAATTATCTGTGTAAATTTTCCTAAAATAAAATATAAGAAAATAACAATAAAGATAGATCAAATCTTATCAAATTCCAATTCAAAGGCACGGTTTTATCCAATTGCAAAATTGATCATAGGCACACAAAACGTTTTAACTTAATTATGCAAGCACTTAGTCAACTTATTAGGAAAGCCCAAAAAGTAACAAATTCTCTAAAGTCATTAACTCTAACAAACGTCAAAGTTAATGCTAATTACCTAAACAATTTTGACGAAACCATTCCAAATTATTTAGATAAAAGCATTAAGTGCTTTGGAAAGACTAAGACAACCAATTAGATAAGATAATTTTAATCTAATTAAGATGCTCCTTTAATTCCAAGAATTAAACATGCAAGCTATGCAATTATGGAAACCCATAAAACACACACATGTAATAATCCTAGCGCTACAAGGTTCAATCAACATGACAATTACAGATCATGCATTATGACTAGCAATCAAACATATTAAGCGATCGATGCATCAATTCAATCAAAAATACATGCTCATAAAATAAACACATGAATCAAAGAATACTTGCAATTATAAGACAATTACATTAAAGTTCGAACCTCACAACATTGCAATTGGCTAGACCGACCTATGAATTGGAACACTTAACTTAGCCGCTCATCGTGATGATGTAGCCAAGGTTCGTCATTGGTTCAATATAGTGCAAAAAGAAAAGTAAAGGAAAAGAGAGAAAAAAAAACTCTTAAAACTATTGTCTAGAAATATTACACTTGGAGCAAAAAAATCCTATGCAACTGCCCAAAAGAAGGCTTAAATAGGCTTGAAGTAGACAACTTGCACAAGTAAGAAACCCTAAATTCTAGAAAGATATTTTCCCAAAACAATTAGGGAATAATATTTAAAATAAAATAAAATAAAGTAAATAATTTTCTATCTTGCAAAATGCTAGAAAATACATCCAAAAATCGAAAATCCTTTCCTAAATTCTCAAAATGAACATAGAATGTTGAAAATAAGGAAAGTTTCTAGATTGCACAGTCTTTAGTATTTTGCCAATAACTTCTTCTCCAAACCTTGGATCGACGTGGTCTTTATATAACTGGAATATTTTTCAGAGAGCTTTAAAATAGTATCTAATTTGTCTATATTCATTAAAGTGATCAGTAAGATAATGAGAACGGAAATTGTCACAAAGCATTCTCAGGTACTGCAGTTTTCCAGCAGGAGCAGTAATCACTCAAAATATCATAACTTTCATAATACTTAGTGAAATACAATGAGTCTTATACCGTTGGAAAGATAATTTAATAAGCTTCGATTTGAAACCAAATTTGAATATATTTTAATCTCAAGATATCATGATATGATTGGTCAAATTTTCCATAGAAATTTTGTTGCTTGAATCATCTCCAATTTGGTCTGAATTAACTTTGAAATGTTGCAAAGTCTCCAAAACACTCGAATTGCTCGAATCCCTAAAAATAATAAGAAAACATATAAAATTATTCTAACTAACAAGAAATAAGTGTGATTAAATAGGACTTTATAGGTCCTATCACAACCCCCAACTTAAATCTTGCTCGTCCTCGAGCAAGGTAGAACGAAATAATCTTATGACTAATCAGTTGCATATCAAGGAATCTAATCTCAATGCTTTAGGCAACAAAACATTTGCAATGGAAGAAAACAATAAAACACATTCAATCAATGAGAATTTTAAAACTAATCCCTTCATCCCTTATGTGTGTGTGTGTATAGCTCCCCTTATCTAAATCTTTATAAGCTCGAGAAGGTTTTATTCGATCCTCAACTCATTTTCCCCCTACTTCTGACATTAAGATCAATTCTCATGCTTCCCTACACTCAAAACGAAAACCGGAAACTTAGGTGCCCTGGGGTAGGTCTACCCCCAAACTTAGATTTTTGCTTATTTTGATGAGCGCTAGCTTTCACACATCCATTGTAGGGACCCTTATCCAGAGCACTTGCTCGATGGATGGCCTGACTGATCACAATAGAGGTAGCTCTTTTTGCCCTTAAACTTTTAAAGACATGCATGTTGGGATTTATGGCCTAAAGCCTCGTAATTAATAATTTATTTAATAATGAATAATAATTTTGATTATTTTATTTGCAATATAATATTATCCATTATATGAAAAATCCAAGGTTATTAGTGTAATCCTGAACAGTATGTGGTTGACATACAAGAGGATCATGTTCAAGAAATAACCTAAAGGGTCATAGTATATGGTTAAGGTTGGGTGCCTTATCCTTGTAACACTATTGATACGACCCACTTTGTAATAGTTACAAATGATTTGATCCAAATCAGTCATGTGGAGACATGTGAGTGGGGGTATCTTATACAATGAGTTTGTATAAGACTGGACCACGAAATATTTAATCTCTCTTTATATTTCCGTTAATTGAGAAGATTAATATTTCATCAGGATGATCATATGCAAATCAATCTTAATCTTGAGTGAGTTATGAACTCCTGCCTGTGAGGGCTTGTCCTTTGATTTGCATGGGTGAGAGTGGCTTTTGTAGCCGATTCAATATGCCTACCATTTTGGGGACTTGACCAAATAGGGAGCTGGGAACATAATCTCACAAGATGGAATTCACTCCTTCCCATATAGGGTAAGTAGATGAGTAGTTCCCTTAAGTGCTGATTTCGGGACTTGAACAATGGGGCCCCACCCTCTCATTGGCCCGAGAGGGACTTAGTTTATAATTAGATTATAAATATATTGTTCATTAGAGGATCAGTGGTACTTAAGGTGCAAGATGTAATTATAGGGGTAAAACGGACTTTTGACCTAGCTGTAATTACGAACAACTCGTGAAGGATCGACTTGCATGTAATGATTATATCTATGGACACAACTTGTCCTACAGTGCAAAAGAGTGCAACTCTAGGTCTATAGTGGAGTGACTCTAGAGTTAATGAATGAAAATTAATTAATTAATTTTGTATCATTGGAGCTTATAATCTGTAGGTCCATAAGGTCCCCTTGCTAGCTCATAGTAACACTAAAAGATCAATTTAGTTGAGAGAAAAATTTGAAATGTTCAAATTAATATTTAATTTGAAGTGTTCAAATTAATATTTAATATATTAGATATATTAAATATAAAAGAGGAAAATATATTTATTGTATTTGATACATTGAATATTAAAATAATTAATGTATATTAGATACATTAAAGAAAAAATATTTATTAAATTTGAATTGGATTCAAATTAGGAAATAGATGTCGTAGGAGAATTTTAAAGGTTTGAATAAGATTCAAATTGGTTAGATAAATATATTTTAATATATTAGATATTAAAATATATTATTTAATTATCCTCCCTAAACCACTATAAATAGGACCCTAGGGGTGAGCCATTGTGCATTATTCACAACACACATCTCCTCAATAGAGAGAATTAGATAATTCTCTCTATTGAGGAGATGTGTGTTGTGAATAATGCACAATGGCTCACCCCTAGTCCCTTGTGGATTTTCTTTGAAGAGGCTCCCACAAGCTTTGGTCCTGTGTTCGAGTCATAGCCAGGAAGACTTTGTGGAGGAGATAAAGACCCGCCAGAATATTCTCCATATTTTGAAGGTATTTATTGCTTAACCTTTGTATTTTAGTTTAATTCTAAATAAACCAAAGACGATTCCTATGCTTCCGCTGTGGGTTTAATTCGATTATTCCTTTCAATGCAATCATTGTTTTTTTCTTTACTCGAGTTTTCATTTTATCAAAGTAATAAAGACAAATAAAACATGCAATTACTCCTAAGTTTCACGTTACTTAATATCATGCAAGTAGACTCTTAAACTAGTTCTTAAAATCTTTTGAGGTGACAACAAGAATCTATACCAAATAACCCAATCTTAAGCCTTCAAAACCGTACACAAGAGGGCTAAGTGCTCAAAAAGTATAAGGGAATCAAAATAAATTTTTTTAAAATAGGCTTAAATCAAGCAACATCTTCAAGGTTCAACCATTTCAAATGGAAAGCACCTCCTAGATTGTCATAATCACCTAATATGCAACTAACACATCATGCAATTTTAGCTCAAAAAATTTTAAAATTAACGCTCATTGCTCAACATGCTCATGATAACCCTAAACATGAAAATCTAACGTTCTCCACCACCCCCAATCTTAATTGATACATTGTCCCCAATGTATCGCTAAAAAGAGTTACACAAACAAAAAGCAAGAGGAACAGAAAAACTCCCCTAGTTTTTGGATGGTATGTAGGTGGTGGTGCATCTTTATCCTCAATTTCTCTCCCAAGTGCAACACCTACAAATGAAAAAAAAAAAACTACTAAAAGGAAAACAAATAAAACAATTAAAGCACTTGGGTTGCCTCCCAAGAAGCGCAAATTTTTAACATCGTTATGCTCAACAGGGTTCATAAATGTCAAGGTACGTAAAATTCTTCTACTTTATTCGGTCCCTTCTTGCTTGAATCAATGTAACCTTCCAAGTTTAGAAGACTTTCTTGTTTCTCCAGGGTACCGACATATCATTATTTTTGCTATTTTTTATATAAGGAATGGAAGGCAAAAAGTAAGACTCAACAAACTCAAAAGAAATAAAAGACTTTAAGAACTCATGAGAATAAAGAAAAGGCAATTCAACATGAAGAGAAATACAAGGGAATAGAACAGGTGAATGCTTTTCAGCCTCCAACTCTATCACCTGAATCTCCTCTTCAGGTGTAAGCTCAGACTCCTCCTTAGCCTCATAAATTACCTGTTCTTGGCATGGTGCGAAATTCACAACCTATTCATCACTGTCTATGTCAATCTCCTCATAAATTCTTGCCTCAGTGGTGTCTAAAGAATGTTGCTCTTATAGACTCTCCAATCTTCTCACTGAATCAGCCAACTGGGTAATTTGGTCACCCAAGCTTCCCATTCCAGCTCGAGTCTCCTTTTGAAATTGGAGATTTTCCTGCTGAAACTGAAGAGTATTATTAGCAAGTTTGTAAACTATAACCTCTAAAGATGTACCTGAGTCTGAAGTTTTAAAGTAATGGCTTGGCTGCTCCTCATGGTATTCATAGCCAAAGCTAGATTGATCTCATTCAAGATAGGGATTATAAGGTTCGTAGTTCATTTGATGATTAGGAAATCCTCCCATAGTGTAGGCGTTATGCATGAAATCCCGTTGCAACTGAGGACATGCTTCAGTGGGGTGTCCTTGAAACGAACGCATTCTACATGTCACCACTGCTTGTAGTCTCCCTACAGCCACTTGAAGAACTAAGGAGGTTAAATCAGAAATTTGAGATTTCAGTTTACAAACCTCATCAATGTTCGGGGAAAATCCACTAAACCAATACTGATAAGATTCCTTTGCCATTAAAGAATAGGTGAAAACCTAGAAAACTCAAACAAAAAGTTTTTTTTTTTGCTTTTTTTTTTGCTTTTTTTTATTTAAATCAAATTTAACATAGAGAAACTAATATTGATTCCTTGGCAACGGCGCCAAATTTGACGTGAGCTTGTTGAGGGCTCATCAAATTACAATTTATAAATCGATCCTAAGCTACTTGTAGCATTGAGTGGACCGGGTCGATCTTAGGGAACCAAATATTAATTTCTCAAGTTAAATTTGCAAGGGAGAAAACAAATAAAAAGGGGGGTTTTGAGTTTTTGAAAATAAAATAAAATATAAGAAAATAAAAATAAAGATAGATCAAATCTTACCAAATTCCAATTCAAAGGTACGATTTTATCCAATTGAAAAATTGATCATAGGCACACAAAACGTTTTAACTTAATTATGCAAGCACTTAGTCAACTTATTAGGAAACCCCAAAAAGTAACAAATTCCCTAAAGTCATTAACTCTAACAAACGTCAAAGTTAATGCTAATTACCTAAACAATTTTGACGAAAACGTTCCAAATTATTTAGATAAAAGCATTAAGTGTTTTGAAAAGACTAAGACAACCAATTAGATAAGATAACTTTAATCTAATCAAGATGATCCTTTAATTTCTAGAATTAAACATGCAAGCTATGCAATTATGGAAACCCATAAAACACACACATGTAATTATCCTAGCGCTATAAGGTTCAATCAACATGACAATTACAGATCATGCATCATGACTAGCAATCAAACATATAAAGCGATCAAGACGTCAATTCAATAAAAAATACATGCTTATAAAATAAACACAGGAATCAAAGAATACTTGCAATTATAAGAAAACTACATTAAAGTTCGAGCCTCACAACATTGCAATTGGTTACACCGACCTATGAATTGGAACACTTACCTTAGCCACTCATCGTGATGATGTAGCCAAGGTTCGTCATTGGTTCGATAAAGTGCTAAAAGAAAAGTAAAGGAAAAGAGTGAAAAAAACTCTAAAAACTATTGTCTAGAAATATTACACTCGGAGCAAAAAAAACTCCTGCAGCTGTCCAAAAGAAGGCTTAAATAGCCTTGAAGTAGACAACTGACACAAGTAAGAAACCCTAAATTCTAAAAATATATTTTCCCAAAAAATTAGGGAATAATATTCAAAATAAAATAAAATAAAGTAAATAATTTTCTATCTTGCAAAATGCTAGAAAATACATCCAAAAATCGAAAATCCTTTCCTAAATTCTCAAAACAAGCATAGAAGGTTGAAAATAAGGAAAGTGACTAGATTGCACAGTCTTCAGTATTTTGCCAATAACCGATTCTCTAAAACTTGGATCACATAATCTTTATATGTCTGCAAAGATTTCAGAGAGCTTTAAAATGGTATCTAACTTAGCTATATTCCCAAATGTGATCCGAAAGATAATGGGAATGGAAGTTGACACAAAGCATTCTCGGGTACGGCCGTTTTCAAACAGGAGTAGTAATCACTCAAAATATCCTAACTTTCATAATACTAAGTGGAATGCAATGAGTCTTATACCGTTGGAAAGATAATTCAATATAATTCGATTTGACACTAAATTTGAATATATTTGCATCTCAAAATATCATGATATGATCGGTCAAAGTTGGTATAGAAATTATGTTGCTCGAACCACCTCCGATTTGATCCGAATTAACTTTGAAATGTTGCAAAGTCTCCAAAACACGCGAATTGCTCGAATCCGTAAAACATAATAATAAAACACATAAAATCCTTCTAACTAGCAAGAAATAAGTGTGATTAAATAGGACTTTATAGGTCTTATCACCTCCTCAAGGACGTTCACAGTCTAGGAAGCAGACAGTGACGAGGCCCTCTGCCTCTCCCTAGCCTGATCAAGAAATTACGGGATGGGGCTCAGCTAAGGACAACAGAATGTTAGGATTTGTGCCCCAAAGCTTGTATTTTTCTAATTAAACATTTTCTCTTTTATTAATAAAATAATTTATTATTTTATATTGTGTATAACATTATCCAAAATTGTGTAAAATCCAAGGTTATTATTGTAATCTTGAACGATATGTAATTGACATACAAGAGGATCATTTTCAAGTAATAACATAAAGAATATAGTATAGGGATAAGATTGAGTGTCTTATCGTGGTAAAACTATTGATACGACCCACTTTGTAATTATTACAAATAATTTGACCCAAATCATCCATGTAGAGACATGTAAGTGGGAGTATCCTATAAAGTGAGTTTGTATAAGACTGGGCCACGAAATATTTAATCTCTTTTGGTAAATCTGTTAATTGAAAAGATTAATATTTCATAAGGATGATCATATGCGACTCGATCTTAATCCTGAGTGAGTTATGAATTCCTGCCTGTGAGGGCTTGTCCGTTGATTTGCATGGGTTAGAGGCTTTTATAGGTGATTCAATATGCCTACCATTTTGGGGACTTGACCAAATAGGGAGCTGAAAACATAATCTCACAAGATGAAATTCACTCATTGCTTTATTGGGTAAGTAGATGAGTAGTTTCCTAAAGTGCTGATTTTGAGACTTAAACAATGGGGCCCCACCCTCTCATTGGCTAGAGAGAGACTTAGTTTATGGTTAGATCATAAATAAATTGTTTATTATATGATCAGTGGTACTTAAGGTGAAGATGTAATTACAGAGATAAAATAGACTTTTGACCCACCTGTAATTACGAATAACTCGTGAAGGATCAACTTGTATGTAATGATTATATTCATAGGCATAATTTGTACTACAGTGCATAAGAGTGCAACTCTAGGTCTATAGTAGAGTGATCTATAGTTAATGAATGAAAATTAATTAATTAAAGAGTTTAATTAATTGATTTTGTATCATTGAAGCTTATAATCTGTAGGTTCATAAGGTCCCATTGCTAGCTCATATGAACAAATATGGACCAATTTCGTTGAGAGAAATTTTCAAATGTTCGAATTAAAATTTAATATATTTGATATATTAAATGAGGAAAAACATATTTATTGTATATGATGCATTAAACATTAAAGAAATTATTCATGTATTAAGATATATTAAAGAAAAGATAATTATTAAATTTGAATTAGTTTCAAATAAGAAAATAGATATCGTAGGAGAATTTGGAAATGTTTGAATATGATTTAAATTGGTTAGATAAATATATTTTAATATATTATATATTAAAATATATTATATAGGCCACTATAAATAGACCCTAGAGGTAACCCATTTGAGAGCATTCAAAAAAAAAAATCTAAAGAATTCTCCCCTCATTCTCTCATCCTAAGGTTCCCACAAACCTAATTGATTTTTTGTTCGAGATATAACAAGAAAGGTTTTTGTGGAAAATATCAAGAATACGAGAAAGATTTCTTCTTGTTCAAGGTATGTTTATGCTTAACCCTAAAATTATTATTTTGTTCTAAATAAACTCAAAATGATTCCGAAGCTTCTGCTAGGGTTTAATAAGATTATTTCCTTCATAGAATATAATAATTGCACCACTCGGCACTATAAACGCCCGAGTCAAGCACATAAGATTCAAGTTTGAAGACCTCTCGGTCCAATTTGGCACCTATCAATTGGAGGACTTCAGAGGCAAAGCCCTTGCCCACCTATGGAACGTGGAACACTTAAAGATGTATTTTACTTGATGTATCCTCAATTCCCCTGTATCCTATTGTCAATTGTAATTAATGGACTTACTGTTTATCCCCCACTTGTATTTAAGAACTGCTTCCTCTTTGTAGCTAGTTATATTGTAATAAGTTTGCTAGTAGTATATAGTTTCTATACATAGCGTATTTCTCCAACAATAATAAATGACAAAAATCTTATCCAAAGGGGCTCTAAGTTACATTTCCAATAATATATTGAATTATTTTTTGAGAACTCTACAAGCTTCGTATGTATAATTGTTTGCCATATCCTCGATTATAATAATTTGAGTCAAACAATCATATTTATTTTTGTAATCTCTAGTCGTCAACGTCAATGATAGATACAGACTTTGAACCCTAGATCAGACAAACTATGCCCCACAAATACAAAGTCAATAACAACGGAGTCTTTGATACATCATGAGCAAGAGAGAGGCATGAATATGTTTTAAATATGATAGCAACATGCGAGTAATTCTTTGCATGTTAGCCCACGTGAAGAAGATTGACTAACTGGCATCAAATTCAAAGCCTAGAGAAAAAGACCATATCGTAGCTACAGGAAGAAACAAGACAGCCGCCCAATGCCTAAATACTACATCTTCAGGTTTATGTCAATTCCATCTGTTTATTTCACCAACATTTGCATCTTTTTCAAGGACGTGACTTTCTCATGTCATTCATGTCTCTATTTTGTTTCTTTTTTATGATACATTCGTACTCTATCATGCTTTCAGTTAATTTTCCTTAAATATTGATTTAATTTTACCATATATATGTTTATGTTTGGTTATGTCAAGTCCATCGGTGTATTCTTAAAAAGTTTCAATGTTTATCTAATATTGATTTCAATTTTTCCTACTGTTAACGGAGATTTTAAAATGGTTAACTGCATCCATTTATATGTCATTATATATAGACATTAGTTTTTCACTTATTGTTTTTAAACTCCTCTTTAACCAAATAGACAAGAAATAAAGATTGATAAAATGATGTTTATGGACAAATTTGAAAATTTCAAAAGTATTAGAGATAGAATTGGCAGATGTATGGGACATATAATGCTTTTTATTAAATTATACAAAATGCACGATGTAGCTAAACTTTCAAAAGTTTCATTTTTATCCTAAAAACAAAAATCCTAAGCATTTGAAACTATTTCAAAACATCCATTCCATTAGCTTTCATGTTCAAATGAAGATAAAAATGTGGTGTTGGTGAGCTATAAAAAAGAAATCCAAAAGTTTTAGTCACATTTGAAATTGACACCATTTAATTTATGGAGGCGGAACATATTTGGAGGTTAGGATAAAATATTTTTTTTCCTCTTCTCTTGATTGAACGATTTGTGGAAAAGCATAAATTTTGAAGGGTAAGCAGACCATGAAGTATAGACGAATATCTGGGCCTTTATCTCGCGATCATCTAACGAAAACTAGGAATTAAGGGTTAGGACATGAACAAAGAAGAGGGAGAGACTACAAAGAAACTCAAGATAATCGAACCTAAGAACCATAATTGCTCGATAAATTTAATTTATTACCTTTTGTGGATGAAAATTGTCTACCTTCATTAGTCAATATTTTGTCCTCCTAGCTTCCATGGACTCAAGCCTTCTATGCCCCACTCTTTCACAATTTTTCTTTCATAAAAATATTCATCTTGTGAACCTTTCTCATCACACTTTCTCCTTTGACTTTTTCAATATTTTTGCTTTTCACAATTAATTATGTTGATTTTTTACTAGTGCATAGTGCATTATTTTTCTCATATTTTTGTGGAACCTCCACATCATATACTTTCAAATTTGTAACAATTTAATCTCTATCACGAAAAATTTCTATCAAAATTATGTGTCAATATTTATTATGTAGCAACTTATTGTAATTTATAAATACATTTAATTCCTAATCAATCTATTGATCTACATTTATAAGAAATCAATTAAATCCTAACAATAATTTTCATCTAGGGAGTTCTTATGTAATAACAATAATTTTCTGATAGAAACTTCCTATGTAACAAAATTATGTAACAATGAAAGTTTATGGACTAAAAATGTTTTTTTAACCTTTTCAAAATAGTTTTGGAATCAGAAATAAAAGTTTGCTTTAAAAAATAATATCCGACATGAGCCTACAATGTTTTGAACTTCTGGATAACAAATAACAATTCTATCTGTACAATTTCATCGAAACTTAAATATAGTTGAACAAATTAAGAGTCCATTTGATTTAAATTTTCAGGTGATTAATTTTGAAAAAAAAAATCACTTTTATAAAATTTGTAGGATTTGGCAACCGCTCAAAATGACTTTTTCAAAAATGAGTTTGAGAAAATAAGTCATTTTTAGAGAAACACTTGAAACCAAATTTTAGAAAAAAATGTTTTTGGTGTTTAACTTCTATTCCCTACCAAATTTTCATGATATATAAAAATGACCAAAATATCCTCACACTATTCCACTCACTACCGCCCACTGTCGGTGACCACTTCAATGACAACCACTGGTGACAACTTCAATGACCACTTTAGTGACCCCTACGATGATCTCTCATGACAACTCCAACGACCACCTGCCAACCACTGCCAGCAACAACTCTGACGACCACTCAGACGACCCGACCACCGTTGACAACTCCATAGACCACTCTAATGACCACCCTCGCGACCCGACCACATCGCAGCTACGGCCAACGACCACTACTGTCAACCACCCAAAAATCACTGCTGACAACCACCCAATGACCACTTTGACAACCACCCTAGTGACTCGACTACCTCGATGACCACTCTGATGATCACCCCGATGACCTGACCACCCTGACAACCATTTCGGTGACCCGACCACCCAACAACTATCGCCAACGACCTAATCACCAGACAACCATCGCCACCAACCACTCTGGAAACTCGACCACCTAGCAACCATTGACGATGACCATCTAATGACCACTTCGGCGGCTCGACCACCTCAGCAACCCGACCACCTGACAATCACAGCCGACGACCACCTTGGCAACTTGACCACCCGATAACCACTGCCAACAACCCCATGGTGACCATTCTAACGACTCGACCACCTCAGCAATCCCACCACCCTGTTAACTACTCCGGCGATCACCTTGACGATCCGACAACCACTGTCGATGACCACCTTGGCGACTTGACCACCGACACCATTGTCACCGACCACCCTAGCAACCACCGTCGATGACCACCTCGTGACCACTTCGACAATCTAACCTCCTCAGCAACTCAACCACTCTGATGACCACTCAAACTATCACCCCGACAACCATCGTCGATGACCACCTTGACAATCTGACCATCCGAGAACTACTACTATCGATCACTCGACAACAACTGTCAACAATCACCTGGTGACCACTCTAGTAACCCAACCACCCCAGCCACCAGATCACTTCGATGACCACTCTAGCAATCACCTTGACTACCCGACCACCAGACAACTACCTCCGACGACCACCTTGGTGATCCGAAACCTTGCAGCCACCATCTTCGACCACCTCAGCAACTCGACTACACAGCAACCACTGCTAATGACCACCTAGTGACCACGTTGATGACCCAACTGCCTTGATGACCACTCCAGCGACCCGACAACTACTCGACAACTACTGTCGATGACCACCTAGCGACCTCTCAGTCGAACACCCAGACGATCTGACCACCTGGAAACCACCACCAATGACCACTCGACAACAACTGTCGACAACTACCTGGTGACCACTCCAGTGACCCCGCTACTCTAGCAACCCAATCACCCCGAAGACCACACCATCAATCACCTCGGTGATCTGGCTGCCCGACAACCACTGCCAACGACCACCTTGATGACCCAACCATCATACAGCCATCGTCGCCGACCACCTCAGCAACCTGACCACACGACAACCACCACCAATGATGACTCGATGACCACTTCGACCCGACCACCTTGATGACCACTCCGGCGACTCGACTAGTTGACAACTGCTGCTGACGACCATCTAGCGACCAATTTGCCTAACACCCCGATGACCCGACCACCCAACAACCACCATGGACGATCACCTAGCGACTACTCTAGCGACCCAACTACCCCACAACCCAACCACCCTTAAGAGAACTCTAGCAATCACCTTGAGGACCAGACCACCTCAACGACCATTCTGACGAAAACATTGGTGACAACTTTGGCAACCGCTCTAGTGACATCCTCAGGCGGTGGTCAGCGGTAGTCATCCAATAATACTTGTGAGAATTTTAAATACAAATATGAACTTATTAGTTCATAATGTTTAATAGTCGTTATTCTTTATAGTAATTTGACATTAGTATATGTATTTTGAGTGTAGAGCAAACCAAACAAACTTGTTATAAAAATATTTTTGAAAAAAGGTAACTAAACATACGAGTGTTTTTATTTTAAATGGTTTTTATAAAAAAAAAATGTTTAAAAAAAATGCATTCTTGAATAATACTTTTTTTTTACAGGCAATTCAACCGGACCCAAAAACATTAAGGGGGTGTTTGGAGCAATGGATTGGATTGAGTTGTTTTGGAATCCAAATCCAAACCCTTGTTTGGGCCACTGTGTTCAAAACCCAATGGTTTTGAAACACAACCTCATGGTTTTGCATAGTGAAATAGGGGGGTTTGATTTCCAACACACCGATTTGCTCTTCATTTGGCACATATTTTCATTATCATGTTTTCTTATCTCTCTCCCGTCTCTTCCATTGTTTTTTTTAATTGGTATCTCACATCTTTTTTGTAACAAACAATAAATTATTACAAATGTTTGTTTTATACATGTCAAAACTTAACCAAATTTCGTATTTGACAAAATAATTACTTTTCATTGGAAACTCACTTCTTTTTTTTTTGAAAAACAATAAATTATTACAAATGTTTTATTTTTTTATACTTCTCATAAACCTAATCAAATTTGATATTTGACAAAGTAATTATTTTTCATTGGAAACTCACTTTTTTTTTTGTAAAAAACAATAAATTATTACAAATATATTTTTTTATACTTGTCATAAACCTAACCAAATTTGATATTTGACAAAGTAATTATTTTTCATTGGAAACTCACATTTTTTTTTTTGTAAAAAACAATAAACTATTATAAATGTTTTTTTCTATACTTGTCATAAACCTAACCAAATTTGATATTTGACAAAGTAATTATTTTTCATTAGAAACTCACAATTTTTTTTTGTAAAAAACAATAAACTATTATAAATGTTTTTTTTTATACTTGTCATAAACCTAATCAAATTTGATATTTGACAAAGTATGTTGATTTTTCATTGGAAACTCACATTTTTTTTTTTGTAAAAAACAATAAATTATTACAAATATTTTTTTTATACTTGTCATAAACCTAACCAAATTTGATATTTGACAAAGTATGTTGATTTTTCATTGGAAACTCACATTTTTTTGTTAAAAAATAATAAAATATTACAAATATATTTTTTAATACTTGTCATAAACCTAACCAAATTTGATATTTGACAAAGTAATTATTTTTCATTGGAAACTCACATTTTGTTTTTGTAAAAAATAATAAATTATTACAACTGTTTTTTTTATACATGCCATAAACCTAACCAAATTTCGTATTTTACGAAGTAATTATTTGCATTTCCAGTAACAAATTTCTCATTCTTATACTAATTAAAAAGTCCGTTCAAAAGTACTAAAAAAAATTACCCAACTTACACAAAGGATTCTACAACTAACCAAAGATTGCCACTAGAATATAAGGAAAAGAAAAAAAAAGAGAACAAAGTAGAAAAGGAAAAAAGGAAAAACAAAAACTGCACAACCCCAGGGTTCAGAACACTGCACTCCAAACATTGTTTTCTGATTCCCAGGGTTCAGAACACTGCACCCCAAACACTGTTTTCTGATTCCCAGGCTTTCAAACCCCCCAGAACAAACCCCCCAAGGTTCCGATTCCAAGGGTTCTGATTCCAAAACGGTGCTCCAAACGCCCCCTAATTTTCTCTTCAAAGGTCCCAAGTTTGAATTTTTCCTCCAAAAGAAATTGCAGATAGAAATTATGGCATATAAGTTGTCATTTCATTTATCTCTTTCTCTCAAAATAACACAAGTGGATTCTGTCTCACTCCTCATTAAAACCTTTCTCATCCTTTTCCTCCCCTCCTTTTTTCCCATTGAATTTTCTCTTTAGATTATACATTTTTAGGTTAAAAAATCAAAGTCAATAGAACTCATAATTAGATGCTATAGAACTTTGAGTTGTCACCTCATCACCTCCAACGTTTCTATTCTTCTATTTCTCTTCTCTCTCTCAATTAAAACCTGTCCTTTCCTCTCTCTTTCAACTCATTAAATGCTTTTCCTTTTTTGACCTATGGTAAATAAACTCACTACCATATAATTATAACTTGTCAAATTTTATCTTCTCCTCTTTTCAGAATCCAAACACTTCATTCAATATAATTGAGATGCTATCCTAATTTTTAAACTCATGAGGGTGAAGGTGAGATGCTATTTCTAATCATTCTCCTCATAAATAAAGTCTTACAGGTTTCTTCTTAAACAATTATTCTATAATTCTATGTATTTACTTTTTACTATATGATAGAGAATTTTATTTTATCTCAATAAAGTTCTTCTATCTAGAGCATGTTGCGTATTTTGTAGAACACATTATGGATAATAATTGCTAACCACTCTTTTTCATACCTAAATCATGTCATTCAATGAAGAACCACCAAGCTTCCTCTCAACCATCTTTCTTTTCACCATATAGAGAGTTTGCTTTTACTAGATCAAGTTCTTTTTAGAGCCCTGTTGCCTACTTTGTCACATTATGAGATACCAATTGCTAATCTAAATCTTCTCTTTCAATAAAGAAGTCACTAAGCAGTAGTAGATCCAGAACTTTATTTTAGGAGGACTTGATATATTTTGATATTAGTTTGTTCAATAAAAAATGTTAGATATTTTTTATAAATAAATATATAAAAAATAAAATAAAACTTGAAATAATGTTTAGTTCCATTTCATAAATAATAATAATTAGTTTCTTCCAAAATTAATTATTAAAATAGTTTACTAACATTTAAAAATATTTTTATTCATTTTCATATATACTTGATATAAAAATAAAATTTAAAGAAAAAATTAAAATAAAAAATAATATAATATAATATATTTGTTGTTATTTTATATTTTTAAATTGTAAATATTTTGTATGTAAAAAAAATTCTAAATATTTTGTAGATAGAATTCTTTAAAGAGAGTGACATTAAGCTTATTTTCAATAATCTTTATTTTCGAGCATGTCACCTTATTTATAATATTCTATTATTTACTCTATCGATCATGTTGCCTATACGATAAAGTCAAGTACACAAATAACACAACAAGAAATTGAATTTTAGCGACAAAACAAAATGTTGACAATGATACCAAAACGTTGGCATTACTTTTCCTATTGATGTTATATTCGTCGACAACATTGTCACAACAAGTTGAAACAATTGGTCAAATTACTGATTAGTTAATGGGCCTTTGTCTTTGTAAATAAGTTTTGGGCCCTCTGTATTAAAGCCCATCACTTAGTAGAGTTATTTATCTGTATTCTCTCTCTCACCGTGTTTTTTTTTTTTTTGAGTACACGCTCTCACCATATGTGTAAACCTATGTGTAAATATCTTGAACATGGTATTAAATTTCCGTTGAGATATTGACATTTCACTTGACATTTCTACTATACCGTACAAAATTGATTAAATATTAAAAAAATAGCAAGAAAATGTAACATAATGTGAATATAATATTGTAACAAGTATTTTAACTCATTTAAAAAGTTATTAATTAAATTTCTTTTTGAATTTTTTGTTTTTAAAATTTTTCCAGAAATATCCATCAACATCAATATTTTGTCGATATTTCCATCGACATTTCCATAAAATTGAGACTTTGACATTTCAATCGACGTCGACATTTTAAACCTTGATCTTGAATCGTCAAGGAAATCAATGCATCTTGGGGTTGTAGGCTATCTTGTCCTTAACCTAATTTGTTTCTTGGTATCTGAGTCCCTCTATATCCTCTATTTTGATATGTCTCGCGCTGCTCATATGTCTATTGTAGATTCCAATCTTGATGATGGGGTTCCTCCTACAACACCGACTGTACAAACCACTGTACATACGACTATTGTTATTGTGCAAACCGTAGGTGCTGATGTTCACACGCAAGCGCATGTGTCCAAATAATATAGTGACAAGCATCAAAGATTGTCTCCTTAGAAAATTGGATAAATTTAATCCAATTAATTACTGCACTTAATCACATCTAATTTTATTTAGGAAAAACAATGTCAGAAACGACTCAAGCGGTGAAGTAAAGCAATTAAGGCACTAAAATAATAACGAATGAGAGAACCATTAAATCGGGGCCTAGTTTAGGACGTCAATCTCACCAATTGGACCGATAATTGGAATGAATGAGTTTTTGCAATCAATTAAGCATATTACTTGAATTTAAAGGCGTAATATTAACGGAATTCTTTGTCGAGCTCATCCAAATCTTGAGTGCATTTAATTAAATTACATGTCCGTCTTATTAATTAAATACAGTCAACATTTATTTTCCTCATCATTGATGCTAATTGTTGTTTTTACCACTTTCCTGGCCAAACATCAATTATCATGTAATTTAAGCTCAAATTCATACATTCTTTGTCAAGTAATAGTATAAACCAGCAACACATTCAATCCTTGATCAAGTGAGTAAAAGCATTAACTACATTGCATGAAAGTAAATGCACTTAAACAATTACAAACACTCAATTAGCCTCAATTACATTGTCCAATGGCTTGATTAAGCCCTAAACTAATCAAACTAATCAATATAAACCACAAGTACAATCACAATCCACCATCAGTCTATTAAAACACAACAAGGAAATCAAAGACAATAGTGTCCACAACATCAACCATATGGAAAGTACTAACCTCATCAAGGTTTTTCAATGCCTTAAACATGTTGAACACTACATTTTCATCATTTACAAGTAAAGTCAGAGTTTCTGTGTGAAACTCGATCAGAGTACATCTTGTAGCCAAAAATCGCCTTTCCAAGATGATTGGGATCTCAGCATCTTCCTCCATGTCCAGAATAACAAAATCTACAGGGAAAATAAACTTATCAACTTTAACTAGAACATCCTCTAAAATACCTTTTGGATACGTTAGAGAACGATGCTCCAATTGAAGCACTACGCTCGTTGGTTTAAGCTCCCCTGCTCCAAGTTTCCTAAAAACACTAAGAGACATTAAATTAATACTCGCTTCTAGATCACAGAGTGTCTTTTTTATGTGAACACTACCAATAATTCAAGGGATAGTAAAACTCCCTAGGTTGTTCATTTTCTATGGTAGCCTCCGTTGAATGATAACACTTCACTCAGTGTTCATTTGCACTCTTCCATCCTATTTCAAACTTCCTCTTATTTGCTAGAATTTCCTTCATAAAATTCGCATAATTGGGTACCTATTCAAGGGCAACAGCAAAAGGTATATTTATGTGAAGTTTCTTAATATGCTTGAGAAATTTATCAAACTCATAATCTAACTTTTTCTTTCTAAATCTCTTATGATATGGGATTTCATTGGGAACAAAAGGTATAAAATTCGATAACTTCCCTGAATCAAACTTTTGAGGTGCTTATTCTTCTTCTTCTGCTACCTCTTAATAAATATCTCGCTCCTTACTTGTGCTGGACACATCTTCCTTCTTATGCTTGGGCTCCTTCATACTTCTTAAAGATATAGTTGTACATTCCACAAATGGGTCCTCTGGAATAACATGTAAATCACTCTTACCTCCTCGTAGGTTGCCCAAGAGTCTGCCATCTACTTGATTTTATTTCCCATGTCTTGGATCATAGCATCTTAGGTTTCTGTCTTAACTCACATCGACATCACTGTATCATTCATATTGTGAGAAATGCTCTTGGTCTCCTCGAATAGTCTCCCCAAAATATCTTCAAGTGGATTCCTCTTATCTTGAGATTTTGTATATGCTACTCCTGAAACAGGCTGCATCACACTTTCAATAGTAACACGAGGATTTCAATTGAGCTTTCTTACCTGCGTGGTTCTCAACATCTTCAGGCTTAGTTTTCTAAGCACAATTGCATTCAACTCTCCCTATGCTCACAACTTTAGCATGTTTGGGACTAGGCTCCTCAGAGTCTTCCAGTCCTGTCCCTGTCAATTTACTCAACGCCTTTGTTAGTGTTTCAACTTAGAATTTAAGAGCACTAACCTCTTTGACTTCACAAGCTCCATTTTGTGGTGTAAAATCCTCTGACGACCATTAGTAGCTTGTGATGGCCAACTCCTCTAACAGGGCTCGACCTTCATTCACTGACATAGCTAGAAAGTTTCCTCCATCTGCAATGTCAAGACTAATTTTGTTAGTACTAAGCAACCCATTATAGAAAAGTTTGTACCTAAATCCAATCGGGATATTCGTGTGGTGGGCACTTCCTCAACATATCTTTATAGCACTCCCACGCCTCATATAGTTGTTTCTCATCTTTTTGCTTGAACATGCAAATTTATGTTCTGAGCTTCACTAACTTTGCAAGAGGGAAGAATTTTGTGAGAAACGCTTTCATCGGCTCACTACAAGTTGAAATACCTCCAAGAGTTAAAGAATCTAACCAATCTCTCACTCTATCCTACAAAGAAAATGGAAACAAACGTAAATTAATAGCATCAGAACTAACACCATTCATTTTTACCATCCCATTAATATCCAAAAATATGCATAGATGATAGTATGGATCCTCTGATGGATGTCCCCGAAATGCACTGTCTCGAACGATCTGAATTAGACCAACCTTTAGCTCAAAACTGTCTGCAATGATGGGTGTATACATTATTCCAGAGTAGTCTACATGTAACTTCGGCAAAAAATAATTCCGAATTGCCTTATTTTCCTCATCCATGACTAAATAATTTTAGATTAAAAATGCTATGGAGCGTCCTGCAAGATTAAAAAGCAAGTAGAAAAACTCCAAAAATGCTATTAATCGCCTTATTGCTTCCCAAAAATGCCATAGATCACCTAACAAAAATAAAACAGAAAAAATAAAGAAAACTAATGAATAAAAGAATAAATCTCCTAAATTAAGATCACACACTTTCAATACAATATTAATTGAATTACATGCCAATTCTACGACAACGGAGCCAAAAACTTGATTGTAGTGCTAGAAAATGAAATTAACAACCAAATCTCACAATAAAAATGCATAATACCATATTTACAACCCTGAAACAGCGTCGAAAGTCTAACAATCCATCGGATCGACGTTGCCCAACACCAAGATTTGAACTAACACGCCTAATCTAGCCTAAAACTATGAAAAACAGAGAGAACCTAGCTAAAATAGCCCCATTTCAATGGAAAAACGAGAGCCAATTGACCTAAGGTCGAAAAATAACATTATATACTCTAGGCAACATCGTTGCAAAGCTGTGGACATCGTTGCAACGTTGCCACCATCAGGCACGCAGTTTGGGACTTGCAACGTTATATGTACTGTTGCGATGCTAGTCCCTAGACAACACTGGTCATTTTTGCTCTAACTCTTCACTCGGGTGTCTGAATGACTCCGATTTGATGCGTTGGAATCATGATTCAACGTAGAATCTCTCAAAACGTGCCTTATGCTCAAATTCCTACAACATAATCAATTAATCACATAAAAACTCCAATTCAACATATTATCTAAAAAATGTGTCTTGCACTCAATTTACCTATAAAATACGCAATATACTCATAAAATCAATGGAACAAGCATGATTTAGGCATGAAATAATAGGGACTTTTAAGGTCTCATCAAATACTCCCAACCTAAATCTTGCTAGTCCTCGAGCAAGACACAAACTAAACAATAAAGATATGAATCAATGATTGCATGCACAAGACTCTAATTTCAATACTTGGGAATATCACAATAACCACAAAAGAGAAACAAGCACAAGCTATCCATGCGTGGAGACACATTTTTAAAAACTCTTTCTATTCTTTCCCACGTGTGTGTGTGCTTAGCTTCCCTAAAGCAGTCTTTACAGGCCCCGGGGAAAGTTTATACAGTTCTCAATCCATCTTCCCCCTACACTGGCACTAGAGCTAGCTACCAAGATTCCAAACCATTAAGCAAGTAACAGGTTATTAGGTACTCAAAACAAATACTGCAATTAAACTTGCATCACTTTGAAACCAACAGGCTCAATGGATGGCCTAACTGATCACGAAAAATGCAACTCTTTTTACCTGTTGATTCATCTTTAACTATTACAAGCTTTTTTTTTTCTTTTTTTTTCTTTTCTCAAGAATGATCTTCTTTTAAAACACACTGGAAAAAAAAAGATTCCGAGCACGTCTGGTCAAAGCAATATCATGAACGTACGAGAGGAATGATCTTCTTTTAAAACACACTTTCTCTCTTTCTTTTACTTGAATGATCACATATTTTCCTCCTAAGCAACAGATTACAAGCTATCATATCTTTTCCTTCAATAACTAACCCTACACCTATCGGGGTGACAATAGACATATGAGCCCTATAATCTCACCCTAAGCGTTTAAGACTGCTAAAGGAAAGGCTAATGTGCTCAAATCGTGCAGAAAAGTCCATAAAGTTTTAAAAATTTTGGCACAAAACATGCTCAACATAGGATGACAATTACATGCTTCAACTAGAGAAATTAACATAACATTCCTAAGCATGTCATCAATCATCCTCATCAAGCACAAGGCAAACACATCATCAAACAATCATACTTAGAATTCACTCAAAAATTTTAAAAATTACATGCTAAGCTCAATCAATCAAAAGTCCGAGCTCAAGTGCTCTAGGACTCAACATCAAAGCACAACAACCAACCAAAAGATAAGCCCAAGCTCAAACGCTCAAGGACTCAACCAATCATTCTAAACATTCTATTTAAGCTCAGAATCCAATTGAACCTCCACCCCCAACCTAAATTCCACATTGTCCTAAATGTATAAATTCTAAAAAGAATTAGGACAAAAGTAAATGGAAACAGGAATACTCCCCTAATTTTCAGCACATAGGTGGGCGATAGTGCACTCAGTCTCCAAGAATGATAAAATTTTCTTCCCAAAAGGTCAATTTATTAACTACAAAAGAAACTAAACAAGCTAAGCTACAAAAAAGCAAACAACAGAAAGCAATTAAAATTTCAAGCCTGGCTGCCTCCAAGAAGCATAAAATTTTATAGTCGATTGCTCAAATTGTCGTGTGGCATGCGTTAGGACACATAAAAGTTCTCCCATTTCTTTGGCCCTTTCTTCCTCAAATCCACGAAGCTCACTACACTTAGCAAGCTCTTCAACATCGGTAGGCTCCAGAAATGCAGGTTTTTTGTATTTTCTTGCCTCTAAAAAAAAAAAAACAAGAAAAATAAAAAAGAGACTGACTCTGACTCTAACTCTTGAGACAAATAAGAGGAACATTCATAAAGCAAAGAGGACTCAAAGGATAGAATAGATGCATGTCTTTCTGCCTCTAACTCTATCACTTGGACCTCCTGTTTGAACCAAAGCTCAACTTCGTCCCTTGCCTCACATACCTGTTCCTTAAATGGCGAACAAATTTCATCATTTAGCTCTAAGCCAATAGGATCAGAATCTCGTACCTCAGGGATGTCGATAGGAGGCTACTCTTGAGGACTCTCCAGTCTCACAACTTCATCGACCAACCTTTTGACATGGTCAAGCAGCTTTTGCATCATAGCTCGAGTATCCACATCGAAATGAGGACTCATCTGCTGATACTGAATAGTTCTGTTACGAACGACGCCAATTTGAAAGTTCTCGTCACACACAATCAAATACATTTATAAACTGGACCACGAATAATTTGCAGTATTAGTGGCCAGGGTCGATCACAATAAACCAAATTAATCGATTTCAAAATTCTAGATTTCTTATTTGAAATGGAATGGGAGGGGATTTAAACATAAAACAAAGATAGAGGGACTAAAATAGAAAGCGATAAAGATAAAGATCTCACCTCGAGCACCGAATCGGGCGTAAACATGTAATTATGCAAATTATTAATCATTGAAACTATCCTAACAGGTAATTTCAAATGTTTTAAGACCGATTGAACTCCTTGAGACACTATAGGAGCCTCCCTTAATTAAACCAATTTACAAAATGCCTAATTGGCTCTAATTTAATTATTTAATTAATTAATTTGGCAAAACCAATACCAAAAGAATTAATTAAACGCATTATACCCAATGGATAAATTGAAACAAGTTAGTTAATTAAGACTGGTCAATCTAAAAGTCTTAATTAACTAAGCCCGCGCTAACAATTCTAAGGCCTACCATGTACTCGTAATTATGAAGTCTACTTAATTTAACCAACGTGGCAACCTATTGGGATTTATGCCCTAAAGCCTCATAATGAATTATATATTTAATAATTAATAATAAATTTGATTATTTTATTTACAATATAATATTATCCATTATATGAAAAATCCAAGGTTATTAGTGTAATCTTGAACAGTATGTGGTTGACATATAGGAGGATTGTGTTCAAGAAATAACCTAAAGAGTCTTAGTATATGGATAAGGTTGGGTGCCTTATCCTAATAACACTATTGATACGGCCCACTTTGTAATAGTTACAAATGATTTGATCCAAATCGTTCATGTGGAGACATGTGAGTGGGGGTATCTTATACAATGAGTTTGTATAAGACTAGACCACGAAATATTTAATATCTCTTTATAAATCCGTTAATTGAGAAGATTAATATTTCATCAAGATGATCATATGTGACTTGATCTTAATCTTAAGTGAGTTATGAACTCCTGTCTGTGATGGTTTGTCCTTTGATTTGCATGGGTGAGAGTGGCTTTTGTTGCCGATTCAATAAGCCTACCATTTTGGGGACTTGACAAAATAGGGAGCTAGGAACATAATCTCACAAGATGAGATTCACTCATTCCCTTATAGGGTAAGTAGATGAGGAGTTCCCTTAAGTGCTGATTTCGGGACTTGAACAATGGGACCCCACCTTCTCAATGGCCCGAGAGGGACTTAGTTTATGGTTGGATCATAAACAAATTGCTCATTAGAGGATTAGTGGTACTTAAGGTGCAAGATGTAATTATAGGGGTAAAATAGACTTTTGACCCAACTATAATTATGAACAACTCGTGAAGGATCAACTTGCATGTATTGATTATATTAATGGACACAACTTGTCCTACAGTGCATAAGAGTGCAACTTTAGATCTATAGTGGAGTGATCCTAGAGTTAATGAATACAAATTGATTAATTAAAGAGTTTAATTAATTAATTTTGTATTATTGGAGCTTATAATCTATAGGTTCATAAGGTCCCCTTGCTAGCTCATAGTAGCACTAAAAGATCAATTTAGTTGAAAAAAAAAATTGAAATGTTCAAATTAATATTTAATATAGTAGATATATTAAATATAAAAGAGAAAAATATATTTATTGTATTTAATACATTAAATATTAAAATAATTAATGTATATTAGATACATTAAAGAAAAGATATTTATTAAATTTGAATTGGATTCAAATTAGAAAATAGATGTTGTAGGAGAATTTTAAAAGGTTTGAATAAGATTCAAATTGGTTAGATAAATATATTTTACTATATTAGATATTAAAATATATTATTTAATTATCTTCCATAGACCCCTATAAATAGGACCCTAGGGGTAAGCCATTGGGCATTCTATATAGAACACACATCTCCTCAATAGAGAGAATTAGAGAATTCTCTCTAGACTTCTTCTTCTCCAATCCCTTGTGGATTTTCTTTCAAGAGGCTCCCACAAGCCTTGGTCCTGTGTTCGAGTCATAGCCAGGAAGACTTTGTAGAAGAGATAAAGATCTGCCATAATATTCTCCATAATATTATTTTCAAGGTATGTTTTGCTTAACCTTAATTTTTAGTTTAATTTTAAATAAAATCAAAGACGATCCAATGCTTTCACTAAGGGATGAAGAGTTCATTCCTATCACAACTGACCTATTTACTACTCAAATTAAGCTAGAAACTGAGGTCACCTACGAGTACATCTAGCATAGCCAAGAAATTTCTAAATTAACTGATTTGTCAGTTCAATCAAAGTAGAAATAATTAAGAATAAGCACAAGAATTTGCAAGCCATAAAACAGTGCCGGAAAATGAAATTAAAAACCAAATCTCACAATAAAATGCATAATACTGTATTTACAACCCCAAAACGATGTCGAAAGTCTAGTAATCCAATGCACCGACGTTGCCCGACACGAGATTTGATTTAACATGCCTAATCTAGCCTAAAACAATGAAAAACATATAGAACCTAGTTAAAACAGTAGAAAAATGAGAGTTAGTTGACCTAGGGTCAAAAAATAACATTATTTACTGCAGGCAGCAGTGTTGCAACGCTGCCAGCATCAACGCGTGGTTTGGCGCTTGCGACAGCATTGTGACGCTATTTGTATCATTGCCTGGACAACATTGGTCATTTTTGCTCTAACTCTTCTCTCGGGTGTCTGAATGACCTCTAGTTTGATGGTTGGAACCGTGATTCAATGTAGAATCTATAGGAGCATGCCTTATGCTCAAATTCCAACAAAATAATCAATTATTCACATAAAACCCTAATTTAACGTATTATCTAAAAAATGTGTCTTGCACTCAATTTACCTATAAAATATGCAATATACTCATAAAATGAATGGAACAAGCATGATTTAGGTATGAAATAATAGGAACTTTTAAGGTCTCATCATACTCACATAGTTCACACCATTTTACCTTGTACCAGCAATCATCCTATTTAGCATTTGTATTAAAGTGCCCTTAAGAGTTTAAGTAATTGCTCCTACATTTCTATGGCCAATTTATCTTAGATAATTAAGCATGTAATCGTCTTGATCCTATAGGCATTGCCCTATGTCTTGGGTCAAGCAAGGAAGTCCTATGTCTAGGCTCTTCTCCAATATCTCGTTTACAAAAACCATTTATTGCCCAACCCTTTCAATATTAGACTCAACATTGTTTGCTAACTTAAATGGCTAGTGATCTAGCTTGTTAAACCTGATCAAATAATATTTATAATCAACACCAAGCTAATATTTGTGGTATTAGTGGCAAGGTCAACATGGGGAGACAATTGATTACCTTTCTTTTTTAAATTGAACTAGTGGAACCAAACAGTAACATGGAGGGGGTTGACATAAATATAAAAATAACTAGAAATTAAAGGCATAAAAGTAAAGGAGTTGAAAAAGGGAATGAAACTATATTACCATAGCACCAAATTCAGGTGGTTGTTGGGTTTTCTTTTATACTCCGATCACAAGTTTTCACAACAATGTGCCAATTTCAGGATTTAACAACTAACCAACCCATCCAGTAAAGCGGGATGAGCCCCTAAAAGGCTCCCTAATTTAGCTATTTCAACCTAGCATCTTATTAGCCCTAAATAACTCTCCAAGCTGGGCACGATAATGTTCAATGCTCGTTAAGTTGAATGCATTAATATCGGGAGTTGATTAGACTACATTAATTAACTTGGTTAGCCTAAATTAACTAATGAATTGCCTAGCCTCTAAAGCCTTTCATCAAACTAGACGAGGAGATAGCTCCTTATTATGCAAACAGGACGCGACTTATGTACTACTAAAATTAAGCAAGGAAATTGAAATGATGGATTTTAATTACAAGCATAACGGTAAACAAATCAAGCATACAAGAGTTGTCAATTCAAATATGTATAAACATTCTAAGATTCATACAAGAGGCTAAAGCATGCTAAATACTGAAATTGAACTTTAAATTAAATACATAATCTCATAAAGTACAAGATCGACCTGACTTGGTCCCAAATCGGCTTTACAATCTAGCCGAAAATCTTGAACAATGCTCTCGACTCCATGGTTTGATTCAAATTAATTCTAATCTAAGAAAGTTTCTAAAAATGTTGTAAAACAGAAAGGGAAAGGCTAAAGGCGGTTGGAGAAGAATAATAATTGTTTGCCCTAAAATGAAAAATTCCTTATATAGTTCTCGAAGTAGTGACAGGACACTGTTGGTAGCATGCAATAATGCTATCTTAATTCCTATTATTTTAGCTAGTTTTGTATGATTTTGTGTGCTTTGATGTCTATTTGTGCTTAAATTGCAGAAACCGAGCTTAAGGAGCAAAACTGAATTTTGTTCGATTGATTATGGAGCTATTTTGGGCCATTTTCGAGAGCTAAGAAGAGAAGAGATGATGCATTAGCAATTGGGGCCAAGAGGACGGCGTTGCAATGCTTTAAAGGGCATTGCAACGCCCAATCATATGGTGCAAACTCGAGAGCTAGCATTGCATTGCTGCCCTGCGGCATTGCAATGATAGAAACACGCGCTTATTCGAAGTTCCGTCCTAAGCATTGCAACGCTACTTACAGGGTTGTAACGCTACCTCTGTGTACACACAAGAAAATGCTGTTGTTTTGGACAACGTTGCAACACTGTCCCTAGCATTGCAACGCTATCTCGATAGACAGTATTTAGCCTCTGTTTTCTCTTCATCGAAAGAGAGGTCATTTTGAAGGTTTTAGCCCTAATCTTGATTCCAAACCATAATTGAGGGTATTTAGGAGCATTTGTTAGCATTTTGGAGTGGAATTGAAGACCTTGGAGCTCGAGTTTGAGATTGATCACCTCGGGAATGCGGGATTGTCTTTCATTTGCACTTTTTTTCCCTTTTCCTTTCATTTATAGTTATTTTAGTGGTTGTAATTAGGGGCTTCTACTGTGTAAATGTGAAACATGTTTAGTTAATCCCAAAATTTCTATGGGTTTTTGTAATTCTTGGACCATTGCACTTAATTTTACTTAATTTAGTTTGTGATTGTGGTTTAATTAGTGTTTATTGATAGGACCAACATAGTTCTATATTTTCATACTTAAATCATGTTAGTTTGGAGGTTTTAATGTAATTAATTGATCATTTTGTAGGGATTTGAGCATCAGGCAAGTTTCGAGAGATTCTACGTTGAATCACGTTTCCAATGCATCATACCGGAGGTCATTCGGGCACCTGAGCAAAAAGTTAGAGCAAAAATAAGTAGTGTTGCACTGGGTAGCGTCTAGACGCTGAGCTTAGAAATTTTGTATGAATTATGAGCTTGAATGCTTGATGATGTGTTTGTTTGTTGCTTGATGAGGACAATTGATGACATGCACGATATGTTGCTTTAATTGCATTAGCTGAAGTATATGAATGTTATCCTGCTTTGAGTCTTTTTGCGCCTAACTCTCAAAATTTTCTCGTCTTTCCTGCACGATCTGAACACGTTAGCCTTTCCTTTAGTAGTCTTGAAGGCTTAGGGTGGGATTATAGAGCTTGTATGTCTATTGTCACCCCGATAGGTGTAGGGCTAGTTGTTGAGTGGAAAGATTGATAGCTTGTAATGCGTTGCTTAGGAGAAGTAAAAATGTGATTTGCCTAGAAAAAGAAAGAAAGAAAGTGTGCTTGAAAAGAAGATCATTCATGAAAAAAAAAAGAAAGAAAAAGAAGAAAATAAAATAAGCTTGTAATGAGTTTAGTGAATCAAGGGGTAAAAAGAGCTACCCCGGTTGTGATCAGTTAGGCCATCCATTGAGCGAGTGCTCTGGATACGGGTCCCTGCAACAGGTGTGTGAAAGCTAGTGCCCTTTGGTTTTTAAAGTGATACAAGTTTATCCCGCGGGTTTGAGTTCAGGCACCTAGTAACCTGTTACTTGTTTGATGGTTTGGAAGCTTGGTAGCTAGTCCTAGTGCCAGTGTAGGGGGAAGATGGATTGAGAGCCTTATAGACCTTCTCCAGGCTTGCAGAGACTACTTTACGAGGCCACACACACATGTGAGAAAGAATAGAAAGAATTTTTAAAAGTGTCTCAAAACATGGATAGTATATGTCTGCTTCTCTTTTGTAGTTATTGCAATATTCCTAAGTATTGAAATTATAGTCTCGGGCATGTAATCATTCATTCATATTTTTATTATTTTTGTTTGGGTCTTGCTCAAGGACTAGCAAGATTTAGGTTGGGGGTTATTTGATAGGACCAACATAGTTCTATATTTTCATACTTAAATCATGTTAGTTTGGAGGTTTTAATGTAATTAATTGATCATTTTGTAGGGATTTGAGCATAAGGCACGTTCCAAGAGGTTCTACGTTGAATCACGATTCCAACGCATCAAACTGGAGGTCATTCGGACACCTGAGCAAAAATAAGTAGTGTTGCGCGATGGGTAGTGTCTAGACGCTGTCCAGAGCATCTAGACGCTCCGTTGATTCTATATATAGTTTTTTTCGTCCTCTAGGTCATTTGTCTCCGATTTTCAGCCGTCATGAGACCATTTTCAGTTTTCTCCTCTCTGTTTTTCAGTACTTTAGGATAAATTAGGAGTTTTTCATCAAACTTTGGTGTCGGGCTACATCGTTTCGATGTTCTGCTAGACTTTCAACGCCGTTTCGGGGGTTGTAAATACGGTATTGTGCATTTTATTGTGAGATTTGGTTATTAATTTAATTTTCCAGCATTGTTTTATGGCTTGCAAATTCTTGTGCTTATTCCTAGTTATTTCTACTTTGATTGAACTGACAAATCAATTAATTTAGAGATTTCTTAGCTATGCTAGATGTATTCGTAGGTGTCCTCGGTCTCTAGCTTAATTTGAGTAGTAAATAGGCCGGTTGCCACGTCGGTTAAATTAAGTAGAATTACTTAATTACGAGTACATGGTAGGCCTTAGAATTGTTAGCGCGGGCTTAGTTAATTTAGATTGACCATTCTTAATTAATTAACTCGTTTTGGCTTATCCCTTGGGTGTAATGCGTTTAATTAATTCTTTTGGTATTGGTCATGCCAAATTAATTAATTAAATTAGAACCAATTAGGTGTTTGTAAATTGGTTTAATTATGGGAGGCTCCTACGGTGTCCCGAGGAGTTCGGATGGTCTTAAAACACTGGAAAATTGCCTGTTAGGTTAGTTTCAATGATAAATGAATTGCATAATTACCTGTTTACCCTCGATTCGGTGCGCAAGGTGAGATCTCTATCTTTACTGCTTTTTAGTCATTTTGTCTATCTTATGTTTTATGACTAACTCCCCTCAGTCCGTGTCAGTCTGTGTCATTAAGAAAATCAATTTATTGAAATCAATTTATTCGGTTCATTGTGGTTCAACCCGCTCCACTATTAATTACTACAAGTAGTTAATTTTAGATCGGTATTATAAATTGTATTTGATTAAGCCTTCGACAAGCTCACTTCATTTATGTTCATTTATGCATTGGGCTTTTAATGCCTTTAACAAAGTAATGAATAGGGGTTAAATGAGGATTAGTTTAATTGAGCTCGATAGAGTAAATTAAACTTAGAAAAACAATGCATGATAATTAAATTCCACCTGAGTGACATAGGAACAACGAAAATCAATTAAGGTTTAAAATTAAGGTTCGTTAATGCCAGGTGAGGATTAATGAATGAGATGGACATGAGATTTAATTAATTATAATCGAGGTTTGGAGTGAAGGAATGGATGTTTCACTCTGCAGCAGAAGCATTTGATCGTCTTTGGTTTTATTTAAAATTAAACTAAAAAAAAAAAAGATTAAGCAAACTTACTTGGAGTAAATATGGAGATATTTCTGGCGGGTCTTTATCTCCTCCACGAAGTTTTCTTGGCTATGACTCGAACACAGGACCAAGGCTTGTGTGAGCCTCTATAAATAAAATCCATAAGGGATTGGAGATGAAGAGGTCTAGAGATAATTATCTAATTCTCTATTGAGGAGATGTGTGTTATGTTTAATGGCTCAACCTAAGGGTCCTATTTATAGAGACCAAGGGAAAATATTTTTCATAATTAAAATATTATATTTTAATATCTAATATATTAAAAATATATCTTATACTTATTTGAATCTCACTCAAATCTCCTACGAGATTTATTTATTTGAATCTTATTCAAATTTTATAAATATCTTTTATTTAATATATCTAATCTACATTAATTATTTTAATATTTAATGTATCAAATAAAATAAATATATTTTCCTCTTTTATATTTAATATATCTAATATATTAAATATTAATTTGAACATTTCAATTTTTTTTTAAACTAGATTGATCTTTTAGTGTTACTAGAAGCTAGCAAAATGACCTTATGGACATACAGATTATAAGCTCCAGTGATATAAAATTAATTAATTAAACTCTTTAATTAATCAATTTTCATTATTAACTCTAAGGTCTCTCCACTATAGACCTAGAATTGCACTCTTATGCACTGTAGGACAAGTTGTGTCCATGGATATAATCACTACATGTAAGTCGATCCTTCATGAGTTGTTTGTAATTACAATTGGGTCAAAAGTCCATTTTACCCCTGTAATTACATCTTGTACCTTAGTACCACTGATCCTCTAATGAACAATTTGTTTATGATCTAACCATAAACTAAGTCCCTCTCAGGCTAGTGAGAGGGTGAGACCCCATTGTTCAAATCCCAAAATCAGCACTTAAGGGAACTACTCATCTACTTACCCCATATGAGAATGAGTGAATTCCATCTTATGAGATTGAGTGATCATCTTGATGAAATATTAATCTTCTTAATTAACGGATTTATAAAGAGAGATTAAATATTTCGTGGTTCAGTCTTATACAAACTCATTGTATAAGATACCCCTACTCACATGTCTCCACATGAACGATTTAGATCTAATCATTTGTAACTATTACAAAGTGGATCGTATCAATAGTGTTGATAGGATAAAGCACCCAACTTTATCCATAAACTATGACCCTTTAGGTTATTTCTTGAACATGATCCTCTCGTATATCAACCATATATTGTTTAAGATTACACTGATAACTTTGGATTTTTCATATAATGGATAATATTATATTACAAATAAAATAATCAAAATTATTATTAATTATTAAATAAATTATTAATTAAGAGACTTTACGACATAAATCCTAACAATCTCTCGCTTGCACTAAAGCCGGTGAGACATGTATCCTAGGGCATACCCTATACCCAACATGTTCTCCCACTTGCCCTAGCAAGGATGAGACATGTCTTGTAATCCTAGACATTCTAGATGATCGTCAAACACTTTAGCCTAGAGAGTCTCTTTATATAGTTCCAAATGGCTGTCGTTAAAAGCCATCTTGGTCACTACCATGATGCTTTCTCTCTCTCGATATGATTCCCTATACATTGGTGTTTTCTAATTTCCTTAATATTAGTGTTTGATAATAAAGATGATAGACTAAAACACGTTTCAGATTTTCAAGGAACTATTTGAGTCATATAAGTCCTTTTGTTGCTTCACAAGCAAAACAATTTAACTTTAAATACCATACTCCACCATCAAGGGCAAAATTTATCTTTACATAGATTTCCTAAATCTCTGTAAAAACCAATGTATCTTGTAAAGATCAAATCTTTAACTCCATACACAAAAATTTCTCATCATCCATAGATAATTTGAGAAAGTTTTTAATTTTCTACTCAATGGTCATACCATTTGTTTAACTGATATATGTTAACTAATTGTATATTAAATGTTTAGTCTCATTTATGCATATCATATACTCTCAACATTTGAGTTGTCTTAGGAGTTAGGATACACTTCCTTAGACATAAATATCAAATATTTTAAGCTGTTTGAGACAAAGTTAACATTTTGTCTTTAAAATCTCCATTTTGGACATGTAAAATATACCGAGTCATTCCAAATCACTCATTTGGAATTGGTTACTTAGTCAACTTTTTATGTTAGATAGACATCACATCATTCATAATGAGTAAAATATCATCAACATAAAACATGAGAAAAATATACTAGGTAATTAATGATTTTCTTGTCTATTCAAGCTTCATTAATATTTATCCAAAGTCATAGGTTTTAATACTTATATCAAACCTTATATTCATAGATCTAATGGTAAAATTAATTTCATAAATGAACTTTTATTATTTCGCAAACCTTTTGCTTTTGATCTTTGAAAATAAACATTTTTGATTGATTTGTGTAGATGCATTATCTAAGATTTCTTTTCATAAAAGAATTCTAAACATTCATTTTTTATATCACATATGCAACAATGTATTAAATAATGCTTACAGAATTCAGTATGGCAACGAGTGAGAAAATTTACTCGCAGTCTACTTTCTCTTATTAGGTTTAACCATTTGCCATTAGTCTCACTTTGCGGGCAATAAGCCTTCAACTTTATCATCTAACATGACAATTTGAGCTTCGACTAAGTCCTTGTAAAGGTTGAGTCATCTCATAACTCTCCCACTACGATGAGGCTTATCCAATTCATGACTAGGATCCATTTGGCTTTCAAATGTAATTAAATTGTTAACAACTTTTGTTAACTATGTAATGGCTTCATTTGGAACTAATTTATTAACATTATCTAACTTTATTAAAGGTTTGTAGTCTTCTATTTGACATTTCTTATAAAAATGATATTTGTCATACAAATACCTTATTCGTTTTAGGACTTATAAAAGACTATTTTGTACTCCTTAGAGGTGGCATACACTCAGGCTTATCTTTGAACATATACAAGCTTTTTAGGCTTGTTTCAGCACGTGAGCTTAACATTTCCAAATGGTGAAGTGTTGTAAACCAACTATACTACTCTTCTATAATCTTAAAATTGTCTCGTAGAAACTTTTGGAGGGAATCATGTTCACCATGCAATCTCTATTGCATTTCCTAACCGAAGTTTGGTAATGGTGTGTAACTCATTATTGTTGTGACCATGACTAAGAAGGTCATGTTTCTCCTCTTGTAGCACAATTTCACAAAATTGTACTTGGTATTAAGATAATTGGGATAAAAATCCATTTTCTATCAATTAGTTTTAGTACATAAGGTTCCTGTACTTTCTATTATGATCTGATTATAATGTCTTAATAGATTTAATTACCTAATCGATTTTTAACTTTAGTCTTAATTTTCTTGAACTTATCAAAAATTTAGACTTATGTTGTATTAGGTAAATATATTTATAACTCGAATGATCATTAACTAGAGTGACGAAATATTCATGACTTTATTTGACCTTTACATTCACCAGACCACTTGGGTCAGAATGTGTAAGCCCAAAGTATTCTTTGGCATTCTAGCCTTATCTAATAAAGACCCAATGATTATCTTGTATGAAAGGCAAGATCTACAGACAAATAAAGTAATTAACTAACTTTTTAGAGAATTACCTCTTACTAGTCTTTTCATTCTATTCAAGTTGATGTTAATCAACCTTAACAGCCAAAGTCAAGTATCATCTTTTAGGAGAAAACAATGTCTTTCTATTATGGATTCTATAATCCCGAATATCTCAGTATTTTGTACTATAGTATATGTCAACATTTTAAACATATACAAATTGTTCTTATTTTCAGCTAAATGTATTTTCAAACAAATTTGAAAATATAAACTTTCATACTTCAAAGTAATTTATACTATATGAACATTTTAGTAAAAAGTTTGAAAATTTGAATTTCTCTTATGGTTACTAAAAACACCATATTAAGCATTAAGTACCAATTTTTACTTAATGACATCTTAATGTCTTCTACTACACTAACTGAGATGGGCTTCCAGGTGCCAACCTGTAGAAACTATTCTACATGTTAAGTATTTTTTAAGAATTACATATTAAATGTAATAAAAAAAATAAATCTTGATAGTGGATATTGTATCAACTATCCAGATGTCATTATTTATTCTCTATCAAAAATCTAGCAAATCAAATTTACTTTCATTTATATTTTTTTGCCCATAGAGGTATTTCAAAAAATTCATCTCATTATGATTGTCCTGACTAATTTAGAAACTATTTCCTTTTATATAGCTTCAATCATTTGATTTCTTTCTTGGATTTTTGTAATGATTAATTTCGAGATCACTTAGACAATTATCTAAATTTAGTTTCTATTGACTTCAACATCTCATATGTGTTGTTGTCATTTTCTTTATCTTCTAAGCTTAACATCTAACATGTCAACTAGGAGATACATACAAGCTATCTCGTTTACTTTTGATTCATTAATCATGTGGTTCTTGAACAATTCGATTAGCATTGGCATCAGGTTTTGAGAAAATTTCTCAATAAAGACAAATTCAAAATTATACACTGTCATTATAGTATTAACGCTATTTTTCTAAGTAATAAAATTTTCTCAGCTTGACAAACTAGTATTCAAAATTAAAATTATGAGATATTGACATAATATTGAAATATATAAAATATATTATTTAACATCATGCAAACAATTATCCATTCAATTTTATCATAGAAATCAAACAATTTAAAAATGAACCCTATAAATAATTTCTAATGCTATGGTACTTTAGTGAGTTAGAACATGTGATGCCGTAGGGTAGGTCAAATGTTCCTTCACTAAACTGAGACAATCTCAACCAAATAAGAATAACTCTTATTCCTATAATATTTAGTTACCATTAGTTTGGTTAATGACATTATTAACAACCTTAATAAGCCATTTGTAAGTGTGACCCAATATTTTAGAACCCGTAGTTTTATCCTAACAAGCGCCACCATAGGGTAGGTCAAGTATTGGAAACAAAACTACAATCCTATCATTCTCTAGAGTTCACCTTGATATTGATCCATGCAAACACCTTCCGTAGGGGGATGGTCCAAAAGTCGCCACAATGCCCCACATGAATCTCACGATGTGAACTAATAATGGAGACCGTATGATATGTTGAGACATTTCCTTCTCCCACTTACTATAATACTTTCTCAAAATATTCACCCTAATATTGACTCATGCAAACACATTCCATAGGGAGGACGGTCCAAAAGCCACCACGAGGCCCCGCATGTATCTCACATTGTGAATCAATGATAGAGACCGTAGGATATCTTGACATATAATCTTCTCCCACTAAGTATTTTGAAAATAAAGTTTTGTACTACTTAGACAAATTAGGCTAATCTCATTTATCTAAGTTCCTCAATCTACCATTTCATAACCTTTATGTTGTTAAACTGGTTTTAATGAGAATTACCACGTTTTAAAACTATTTACAAAATTAATCACATTATGAGCATGCTTAGTGAAATTAAATAAAATTTGACTAATTCAACTCCTAGGTCTGTTCCCAGTTAGAGATGTTCCCTTTCGGCCAGTTTAAATACCCCAGTCTAGACAAAACCTTCCATAGATATAGTTCCGTTATAGTCAATTTTTATTTCAAATTCATTAGTCTTTAATTAACTATTAATTACTAGATTAATGAACCTAAGTGAATTTAAGCAATGTTTTTAGTCCTATTAAAATCTGACTCACTTATTGGATAATCTTAAAATTCTATCATTTTAGCCCTTTAAAATAAATTAAAAAATCATCATGGATATTTTATTCTAATTCTATTAGAAAAAATAAAAGATAAATTAAATTCAAAACTTAAACTATTTTATCTTTGAATTAAATTATCTTTATTTATGAAAGACCTAACTTATTAGAAAATTAAAAGATCTCATCTTATTTTGAAATTAAAACATCTAATCTTATTTTAAAAGAATCTAATCTTATTAGGAAACAAATAAAGATGAATTAAATTCAAAATTTAAATTATGGATAATCTTGAAATTCTACCATTTTAAACCCTTTAAAACAAAATTAAAAGATTATCCTAAATTCTAATCTTATTAGAAACAAATAAAGAAATATCATTAAATTTAAATTTTAAACTATTTAAAGCATGAATTAGAAATATATTTATTTTAAGGAAATCCTAATCTCATTAGGAAATATCCTAATCCTATTAGGAAAACATGAATTTCATTTATGAAAGAAAATATCCTAATTTAATTTTCCAAATATAACAATTATATTCAAAGATATGGAAAATATAAACTTATTAGGAAAATATCTCAATTCTATTAGGAAAAATCCTAATCAAAATTTTCAATATAACAATTATATAAAAAAAATCAATCTTAATTTCATTAGGAAACAACCTAATCAAATTATTATATTAAAAATTAATTAAGATGCATGATAATGCTTAACCTATGGTGGGATTTTAAACTAAATGACATACTTTATGCAATAATAAAATAATTTAAAACATACATCACATAAATAATTAAATTAAAACTAGCAAAAATTGATTGGCATATTTGGCATATCCTAAGTAATTGAAAACAATTTAAATTACAATAATTTAATTCCAAGACATATCTTGGTCTTCAATATCTTTCCTTGTTTGAACCGTTCCACATTTAAGATTTAGAAATCCTAAATTTTCAATTGCAGCAGCTAGCTTCAAGAAACACATTTGAATTAAAGGATCTTTTCAACAATTACAACAAATCCTAACTCTTTTGGGTTTTCTTTTCAACAATTACAACAAATCCTAACCTTTTTGGGTTTTACAATTGATCTAATCAAAGCAATAAAGCTAATGCCAAATAGCCTAAACAATCAATTTGCAAATCACATATATCACATATATGAAATTAAAATACCCACCATACAAAACCTTAATTCTAAATAAAATTCAAAGACCACTCTGATACCAATTGAATGAATGAAAGTTTCACTCCATAGTAGAAGCATTGGATCATCTTTGATTTTATTTAAAATTAAACTAAAAAAAGTAAGATTAAGCAAACTTACTTGGAGTAAATATGAAGATATTTCTGGCGAGTCTTTATCTCCTTCACAAAGTCTTCTTGGCTATGACTTGAGCACAGGACCAAGGCTTGCGTGAGCCTCTATAAATAAAAATCCATACTGGATTGGAGAGGAAGAGGTCTAAAGAGAATTCTCTAATTCTCTATTGAGGAGATGTGTGTTATGTCTAATGGCTCAACCTAAGGGTCCTATTTATAGAGACCAAAGGAAAATATTTTCCATTATTAAAATATTATATTTTAATATCTAACATATTAAATATATATCTTATACTTATTTGAATCTCATTCAAATCTCCTACGATATTTATTTATTTGAATCTTATTCAAATTTTATAAATATCTTTTATTTAATGTATGTAATATACATTAATTATTTTAATATTTAATGTATCAAATACAATAAATATATTCTCATCTTTTATATTAAATATATATGATATATTAAATATTAATTTGAACACTTCAAATTAAATATTAATTTGAACATCTCAAATTAATATTTAATTTAAAATTTTCAAATTTTTCTTTCAACTATATTGATCTTTTAGTGTTATTATGAGCTAGCAAGGGGACCTTATGGACCTACAAATTATAAGCTCCAATGATACAAAATTAATTAATTAATCTCGTTAATTAATCAATTTTCATTCATCAACTCTAGAGTCCCTCCACTATATACATAGAGTTGCACTCTTATGCACTGTAGGACATGTTGTGTTCATGGATATAATCACTACATGCAAGTCAATCTTTTACGAGTTGTTCATAATTACAGCTGGGTCAAAAATCCGTTTTCCCTTTGTAATTACATCTTCACCTTAAGTACCATTGATCTTCTAATGAATAATTTTTTTACGATCCAACTATAAACTAATTTCCTCTCGGGCCAGTGAGAGGGTGGAGCCCCATTGTTGAAGTCCCGAAATTAACATTTGAAGGAACTACTCATCTACTTATCCTATATGGAAATGAGTGAATTCCATCTTGTGAGATTATGTTCCCAGCTCCCTATTTGGTCAAGTCCACAAAATGGTAGCCATATTAAATCAGCTACAAAAGCCACTCTCACCCATGAAAATCAAATGACAAACCCTCACAGGCAATATCGAGTTGTATATGATCATCCTGATGAAATATTAATCTTCTCAATTAACGGATTTATAAAGAGAGATTAAATATTTCATGGTCCAGTCTTATACAAACTCATTGTAGAAGATACCCCCACTCACATGTCTCCACATGAACGATTTAGATCAAATCATTTGTAACTATTACAAAGAGGGTCATATCAATAGTGTTGCTAGGATAAGGCACCCAACCTTATCCATATACTATAACCATTTAAGTTATTTCTTGAACATGATCCTCCCATATGTCAACCACATACTGTTCCAGATTACACTAATAACCTTGGATTTTTCATATAATGGTTAATATTATATTGCAAATAAAATAATCAAAATTGTTATTAATTATTAAATAAATTATTAATTATGAGGTTTTATGGAATAAATCCCAACATGGAGGAGACCGACAGGAGATTTCATAATTTTAGGCTTCTAGATTTATGAATCGAACCCTTGGTTATGCCTAATTGCTAGCTTAATTAAGTAAATTAAGGTCCAATAATGCAATCAACACCCATAGAATTACCTATCGATTTGTGACTCCCATTTATTTTGCTTTCTAGGTATAGTTATTTAATTTTTCTATCTTCTCTTGTGTTCTATTCTCTAAATAAAGTAAAGTGAGACTATTTGTGGTAATTAATTGAATTAAAAACCAATCCCAGTGGATACGATACTCGGTAGGAATACAATTTTATTATTACTTCGATTGCGTGCACTTGCGTGTACTCCCAATCAAGTGTCATCAGGGACTCACTACAGCGTCACAGGGTGTCACCTTGATGCTCTCCTGAAATCGACCATTTTGTTTTGTAGTGTTTTTTGAGTGTCATGGTGGTGTCTAGACACTCCCCAAGGGCATTTTCGATTATTTTGCTTCTCTTATTCGCTCGAGTGCTCGAATGAACTCCGATTAGTTCTAAATCAACCCCGAACACGTCTAATGCTCCCCCAAAGCTCCTAATGCTCAATTCCCTACAAAATGGACATTAAAGACATGAAAACCATACAAACTAGCACAAAATAGATAGAGAAAGATAGGACTTTTCTAGTCCTATCAACTAGTTTAACTTAACACTTTAACTCTAAAATCAGCAAAGTGGAATCACACAAGATAAATTGGACGGACTTGCAAGTTCAACTATCAAGCTAACTCATCCTATAAGGGCTCTACCAAATTGAATCCCATAAGGAATTTAGCTCATAATGAAATGCAAAATAACAAAATGTTTCATTGAAATGAAATTCATAAGTATAGAATGAAATAATAACAATAAAGACAAAGTTGTAAACTAGTGACACTCTCCTTGAAAGAGAAATAAACACTTGAAGGGTCTCTCTCTAGCAATTCAACCTTTATGAAGCAAAATTGAGCTTTACAATCCTAACTCTCAGGTAAAGGACTAAAGTAAGGGTCTATCGACTGAAGTTCTGACTCTTCGTGGGTGTTGTACTTAATTCTTTGCAAGGGGTCGTCTCTCTCGATTTTGAGAATTAAAATGCATTTCATAGACTTCGTTTGAGTTGGTTATTGCCGAATTTGATTCACCAAGCTTGACCATAGACTCTCGTGTGAAATCAGCTCAAGCACCTTTGACTTGCGAAATCCACGTTGAAACAATCTTGGGCACTATTCGGTCATATAACTTTAATGCCTTGAAGGCTTTGCAAGCACAGCTAGAGTTTTTTCACAGATTTCTGCAAAAAAATAAAAGAGATTAATTCTCACCAAAAATAACTTTTACCATCAAATTAGTTTAGTTAGCACCAAATCACTAAACTCACGTGACTTTCTTACTTTTGCATGCTTAAGACTAATTAAGTGCAAGTATAGATTATAATATCTTGATTTTGCCAAGGAATAAGCTTGAATTTAGGGCCAAATCACCGGAGTAAACACGTTTTATCGCTTCGGTTATAAAAATGGATGATAAAAAAGATGATGCCCTAAAAATCATGGCCTTGTTCTTATATATTCTCTCTCTCATTCACTCCATTGCTACCATGTGTCCATTAGGTTAACATCCCCTTTTAGGGGCGCCCTTGTCCTTCACTTTCTACTAGCTCATTTAATTGTCGAAGGCCCCCATATGTTGGGATTCTCCGGCTCTACAATTAAATTTGATTAGCTTACATTGCAGCAAGTATTGGATAAGTGGATATTATCTTAAAACTCGCATATTTCATAAAAATTCATATCAAGCGGTAATGAATAGTGTTATTACGCTGTAATATAATCAAAATAAGCTGGAATAAAGTCTTTCTTTCTTCTTTAGAATATGAATGAGTTAGAGTTAGACCTTAATAACTCTTTAATCACGAATTATCTAGAAATGGGCTTCAGCCCTTACAAAATGGATTCCCAACAGATAAAGTTAAAAGTTAACAAGTCTTAGTTAACAAAATTACAAATGTCAACAAAAAAAAGTTCAAAACTAAAATCCATAACCATTATATTGGTCTTCAAATCAACTCATCTCCTTGGTTATTTTTATGCTATTTAGTTCATATAAGGAGGATAAAGGGATGAAGGAATCATAATTGGAAAGAAAGGAATTAACCTGAAAAAGAAAAGCTAGTTTATAGGAAAAGAAAAAAGAAATAAGAAAAGAAAGAGAAAAGACAAGGGAGTACTGTCCATCATTCGTCACAGGAGCTTTACTCTCTTTCATCGTCTTCTCACTCCACCTTCCTTTTATACTGTTACTTCAAACTATCCATTGCTTTACCATTTTGTATTAGCATTTGGTTTGTAATTATCAGCTCAAAAGTATATTAGGTAAGGATTAAGGGAGACAAATTGTTTGACTCTGTTGTGAACTTGTGATGTAAATAGAATCTACCTTTCTAAATAACGGTCGGGTTTCTTTTGATTTGGAAGGATTAAAGGAAAATGGATCCTCTTAAAGAGCATTGACATTGAGTTTCTTGTTAAATAAGTAAAGTGATAATGTTATGAGTTATTCTCACCTAATGTAGCTAATTAAAGAGGGTAAATAAAATAAATGAACCCATATGGGAGTTCATGTTAATTAATTTTGTAATTTGGAAGGATTTCTTGAAGGCACTTATAACGTGCACCATAGACATTGCTACAGTATAACTTCCCTCAACGTTAAACATTAAATTCCCTAATCCAAGCCTATTTTCGACTAAGTGAATTAGCAGTTGATTATGTATGCATTTTCATATTATTTTTATTAAAACATGCCTTAAGAAGTTAGTTTATGTTTTCCTTCCATGTTACTGCTAAGAATGAATGATTCACTCTCCAGTAGAAGCCTATGGTATCTAAGCGATTTAGAAACCGAGTTTGGATTGACTTTGATTTATTTAGCATCAAACAAATAGTTAAGACTAAGCAAACATACTTTTGAAGTATATGAAGAAAGTTATGACGAATCTTCTTGTGTTCTAGGGAGTTGAATCTCCACCATAAGATTTTTCTTGCTATGACTCGAATAGGATCAAGGCTTGTGGAAACCTCTTGAAAGAAATAGATAGGGATTTGAGAGGAAAAATTTTGACAGTTTTCTTTCTCTAGAGAGATGTGTGTTTTGGTTCAACTCAAGAGTGTTACTTATAGGAACTTAGGGCATAATCTTTTCCAAAATCAAATAAATATATTATAATATATTTGAATCTTCATTAAAATATCTCAAATCTCTTGCAATATATATTATTACCTATTTGAATCCCATTCAAATTTCATATATATTTTTTCCTTTAATGTATCTAATACATTAATATTTTATTCTATTTAACATTTAATGTATCAAATACAATAAATATATGTCCCTTCATTTAATATGTCCAATTAAATATTAATTTGATCATTTCAAATATTTTTCAACAAAATTGATCACTTAATATTCTTATGAGCTAGCAAATTAAAGCACCTTATTGACCTACAAATTATAAGCTTCAATGGTACAAAATTAATTAATTAAACTCTTTAATCAATTAATTTTCATTTATTAACTCTACTTATGAATCAGCTATGAGCTAAAGAGATAGAGAAATAATCAATCAATTAAAGGAGGGTGAAGGGGAGATTGGAGCAGCCCCTCAATCACTCCAATGATACAATATCCTTCGTGGAGCATTTTGAGCCATTCAGGGTTAATTTGGAGCAATTTGGAGGTCATTTGATTAACTGAAGCATGAAAAGCAAAAGAAATGACCAAAATGCCCAAGGCGAGAGCTTCTCAACACCACAGAGAGCATCAAGACGTCGATGAAGATGGAATGTTGTGAATGTGAGATAGTGTTGAGACGTTGTTTGTAGTGTCTCGATGTTGTCAAGAGGATGTGCGATGAAGCCTCGCTCAACGCTGCAAAGAGCCTTCCCAAGATACTGGCAGTGTCAAGATGCTACCCTTAGCGTCTCGACACTGCTTCGATTTGTATAAATAGATTGTTTTCCAAATTAGGTCAAATCCCCCTTTTGGCAACTATTTTCTGACCATTCTCTCCCCTCTTTACTGGTTTTATACTTTTTAGCTTAATTTGGAAACTTTTAGATCGATCCATGGGGTTGAGTATCGTGTTCAGCTTAGCGTTTGATGCTGATTCAAGAGGTTTGTCAGGATTCTACTTTGTAATGTCGTGAGAATCTAAACTTATTGTATTCAATTTTAGTTTTAATGCATCTTTTATTCCTTGTTTATTCATACGCATGCTTGCAGATTAAATTGACGCCTTAATCGCATTGAGCATGTTCATTTCCCCTATGCATGTTATTCAAGATTCGTAATTGTCGAGAATACATGCTTAATTTGAGTAGCAAGGGGCTGAACCATGAAATTGAATTAGGGGTTGTCCTTAACTTCATAGTTTACATGTTAGGGCCTAGAAAGAAGGTTTTAGTGAATTCTGCCAGTTCAATTACAACGTTTCAACTAATCCTTAGAGCGTAATGTAATTAGCCTGTTAGTATGGACCGCTATCATGCCCAGCAATTGCGTTAGTTTGGAATTAATTCAATGTTAGGTTGAGTTAATTTAATTAGGGGCTTTTCCAGCTTTTACAGTAGAGTCGGTTGAGTGCATATCTACTAAAATTGAGCCTAAAGGATATTTTCTATGATCGACATTACTAAAGTGAACCCGACATACTCCTAATCAGTGCTTGGTGAGATCTGATTTCTTTTCCCTTTGTATTCATTATTTTTATGCCATTTAATTACGCTATTTACAATTTAGTACACAAACCCCCCTGTTACCATTCAATAACCCATTCGACAAGAAAAAGTAATTATAAATGATTTCTTGTGTTCGACCCGATCCACTAGTTACTACAAATAACTAGGATCGAAAATTATTACTTTGACAGTTTTGATAAGCTTTCATCAATACCTGCACTCACATGTCTCTACATGAATGATTTGAATCTAATCATTTGTAACTATTACAAAGTCGGTCGTATCAATATTGTTACCAAGATAAAGCACCCAACCTTATCCATATACTATAGACCCTTTAGGTTATTTTTTAAACACAATCTTCCCATATGTCAACTACTTACTGATAAGGATTACACTAATAACTTTGAATTTTTATGTAATGGATAATATAAATTGCAAATATAAAAATCAAATAATTATTAAATAATAAAACATTAATTACAAGACTTTATGACATAAATTCCAACATTGTGAACATCAAAGTTCGCCACATTATGATTGACAGAGGTGGTTTGACTAACATCCTATCCCTCGTGGTTTTCAATTCAATGAAGCTAGGAGGGGAGAGGCAGAAGAATAGTCCCATGCCTTTGGTCGACTTCGAAGGAAAATGGACGAAACTTGAGGAAAGCCATTAAGCTCCCAGTGACCTTCGGAGAAGGCTCGAACTATGTGACTAGGATGGTAGAAATACTTGTAGAGTGTGCTTTGTTTTATATATGCGATCCTGGAAAGGTTGACCCTCCATGACTTAAGAACATTTCCTTACATTTATCACAATGGTTTGAAACAAAAAACCAAAAATCAAATGGTTATCAAACAAGCCTAAGCAATGAAGTTCTCAATGTTCCAATGCATGAGAGTGCTAAAAGGTGAGCAATGAGTATCTTGTGAATGTTAATGCATGACCTTGAAAGAGACAAAGCCTATTTAAACAATCAGCTTAACATCTCCAATGGAATATTATAAGCTAAACACCTTCGAAAAGGAAAAATTCGAGTCGATAGCTAATAGCTTCGCACCCACGATAGAAAGTGAGTTGACCATCTTCTTGTGGGGAAGAGGTTCAGCCAACGACTGCCTACTTGAGGTTGAGCACCATAGAAGTGAATGAGGCAAAGCAAAGAGGTGTTGTAGAAGACCTGGAGTCCATCCCACTTCTATCCAAAGAGTTTCGAGTCAACATCAAAACAAGATTGGAGCCCAACTAAAGAGACAGCCTCACCAATTTCTTCAAAAGGTACTTAGATGTGTTCACATGGTCACATGAGGACATGCCAAGAATTAATCGCAAAGTGATGGTGAATCAACTCAATGTTGATCGAGATTTTAAGCCGATTAGACGAAAGCCCGAGTTTGCAACTAGGTTAGGAATGTGGCCATATAGTTGACAAAGTGAAGAAGTTACTCAAGTGAAATTTCATTTGAGAAATCCATTACCCTTAAGGATTTTGAATGTGGTCCTAGTGAAGAAAGAGAACGACAGTGGAGAATGTGCATTAACTTAAGCAGCCTAAAATAGGCATGTTTGAAGGAAAGTTTTCTCCTGATGAGAATAGGTACACTTATGAGATGCTAATCTTCATGGACACCTATTTCGGCTTCCAACAAAATTAAGATGCACGTACTAATTAGGAAAATGTTCACTCCTTTGATCGGTAAGAAAATGGAGGTGTATGTAGATGATATGCTCGTGAAAATAAGAAGGCTTTCCATACCTTATCAAACTACATGATAAAGTTAAACTCGAGCAACTGCACCTTCAAAGAACCTCAAGTAAATTTGGAATCACGATTCATTTGATAGGAATTATTTAAAATTAATTTGGGATTCACTTGAAATTATTTAAAATTAAACAAGATAAAGATAATTTATCTTTTTTGCAGAACTTTCAAGACTTTCACAAGAGCTTTTGATAACTCTTAGAATAAGAGTTATTCTACACTTTCTAGTTTAATTTATATGTCCTAAGTAGTGTTAAAGCCTATTATTAGGAAATATTTGCTCCTTTTAGCACTAAGTTGTGTAAGTGAGATAACATGTGCTTGAGTGGTTAGGACTTATAATTTTCTCGAACTTTGTTGACAGCTGATATGCATTTTTGTTGAATCATAGGAATTGCTGCAGCAAAGCCTCGCTGGATAAAGCCTAATAAATGTTGTAGCAAAAGTACACTGCTTGCTATTTTTTTTTTATTTTGCTACATCAGAAGTTTGCCCCTAGAAAAAATCTAAAGCCCTCCATGTGAGTCAGCAACTCATGAATTGAGCTGGCCAAAAAGCAATTGATTTAGCTGCCTTATAACCAATCACAACATGCCTTGAGGGCAAAAAGAGACACTTCAATCCTAAAATTCCTATGCATTGAGGAATAAAAAGGGAGTAGCCGCGAAGGTGAAAAGGCAAGGGAGAGAGGAAGGGAAAAAGAATATAGCAGAAATCAAGAGAAGAACTTTGAAAAGGAAGAGAGAAAATGTAGAAAGTGAAAGAAGAACCTTCTTGAAGCTGGATTTCCTTTCATTTTCTTCACTCTTTTCTTCTGCCATTTTTCTTCCTTACTTATCTGTTGTTTAAGTTTTATTATGGCCTTTTCTTACTTTATTTTGAGCTTCATTTCTATAAGCATGAACTGAATTCCTCTAGGTAAGGATTAAGGAAACTTGTATTGACTAATATAGCTGTTGTGACAACTTGTGCAACTCGGAGCTCGTTTTAAGTATTTTTAATGCATTATATTTCAAATTAAGCTTGACCCCCTTTATCCATTACTGTTTTCTTTTATTTTGGAAAAATAAAGGCTAACCAATTTCTTAAAACAATATTAGCATTGTTTAAGAATTGTACTCTCAGTTAAGTGAGTAGATTATGGTTAATTACTCACACAATGCACTAACGGATAGGGATGTCCATTTTTTCCACAAGGATGGGGCCCGTGGGGACTCGCTTTGAATAGAGAGAGGAGCCCTCAATTAAGCAGGGAATGGGAGAGTGATCAAGGGAGAAAAAATCCTTGTTACATCAATGGTTCCCCGAACTTGTCCCCTCCCTATTTATTATTATTATTATTTTAAAATTCTCTCTCTCTCTCTCTCTCTCTGTCTCTCTCTCTCTCTCTCTCTCTCTCTCTCTCTCTCTCTCTCTCTCTCTCTCTCTCTCTCTCTCTATATATATATATATATATATATATATATATATATATATATATATATATGATAGATAGATATGTATAGATATATCTTAATACATGACATGTTTATGTTTGAATCACTTTTGATTATAAAATTGTAATTTTTAAATTTAAGGTTTTATTGTTTAATGACTTATGAAATATTGTATGGATAATTAGATAACTTATAAGAAATAATATTTTGTTTTTTTTAAGTGGTTTAAGAATTTTTTCTTTAAATGAGATTTTTTCTTGAGGAATTATTTATTTAAATGAGGATTATATTCATAGTGGATAATTGACTATGTAATTGAAATTTTCTTAGAAGAATCATTCAATTGATTTTTTTTTTTAAATAAATGGGTAATAACTCTCTGCGAGAAGCTTGACCCCACAAATTTCCCTTAGAGAATCCCCACCTTGATCCCTGCAAAATTAAGTAAGAAATTTCGAGGGGATGGTGAATCAAATGGGAGGTGGGGATGCATGTTGCATGATTTTAAGAGCATGCAAAACCGCAATTGTACGGTGTCAAGTTTTAGTATAGTGAATTGAGTGTGAGTGTTATCCTTGAGATTGGGCTTCCAATTTAATTGATTATCATAGTTACTAACATTAATTTTATCTAAAGAACCAAAAAGAAAGAATGAAATAACTAAAACTAAATTTATATATTTACAGATTGGAGACAACCAGAGGGAACATTCTTAGAACATAGATTGCATCTATTAAACTCTAGCTTAATCAACTATCCCATTCAACTTTAACATGCAACAAATTATAAGCCAAGAAGATGATTAATAATAATTAACTTTTCAAGCTCAATTAATTCTCCTACTTAATTAGAAAAGTAACATGTCTATCTAGATTTTCAAATCATGCCAAAGATTAACAAACTTCTTTTAATGGCTTCCAAGAGAATTCTTCATTGTCATGCGAGAGTTTAAAAGTGGTTATGAATTCAAATCTAGAGTTAAATTGTAATGTCTTGACTTAGGTAAATTCTAAGGGTCGATGATACATGAAAAGTGTAAAATAGCGGAAAACTCATGGATGTCAAATAAAACTTTTATTAACGAGTGGAAATAAGAATTTTGATACTTTTGAGTTTGGGATCCCAACAAAGAATTAGTAAAAGCTGAAAATGAAACAAGACCAGTGAATAAATGAAATAAGTCAAGACATAAGAAATCATTAACTAGAAATTCAATCTAAGATCCTAGAGATCCATTGCTAACTCCATAGCCTCACCAAGTTGAACGCCCTCGCCACACACCTCGTAGGTTTATGCACTATCTAAAAATAAAGTAAAGTAGCATGAGTGAGTATAAAAATACTCAGTAAGGAGCCCCACTTGAGGGCGATAGCATCAAGCACACAAACATAGTCACCGTAAAATATCACGGGGGGTCATGGCTTAACATAAAACATTATTGTCAATAAAACTTTGTCGAAAACATAACAACTTCCAGTCTAAGTGAACAATTGACCTATCCCCAAGCTAGACTAACTACGATATTGGGAGTAACAATTTATGTAAGGAAAGACACCACAATAGGGTAGTTGGCAGTCCTCTATGACGTCTAAACCTATCACAACACAATATCCATGGAAGCATACATTCTAACCATAAGGAAATACCCTCAAGTTGTAAACATGAGGGGAGTGACCCTCAAGCTAGAAACATTAGGGGAGTGACCCTCGAGTTGGAAACATGAACCTTCATAGAATCATACATGAAATCATCCTTAGAAGCATTCAAAGAATCAAACACAACATGGATAAGGATATTGACACTAGCTTACGAGATCTTTAGCTCATCACCCCTTTTACTAAGACCCACAGGAAATCATACATGGGCGTATGTACAAACATCACTTAATTGAGGCATCGAATCATGCCAGAGAGCTTACATACACGAGCAGTCTATTCCAAATAAAATCAAACCTCTCGAAAACCCCATGCTACTACTTAGGCAAAAACATGCTCAAGAAGTACCACAATGTATTCTAATCAGATCATCAAATTCCATCATGCATCACATATATAAGAAAAACTTAGAACATGATTATCCAATCAATTAATGCTCCAACATGCATGTATCCATATTCAAGACTTTTAGGGAGATTTATCGAAATTGGCTACTTACCTTTTTGAGTTGAAACTAAAATATTTAAAATTTTCGTTGTCTTAAAAAAGACACTTGCTCCACCTAAAATAATTTTCAAAAGAAAATTAATTCTTGGCATCCCAAAACCTTTGAACCAAAATCTCGAACAATCAATAAAAAAAATCCAACATTAACCCAAAAACTTAGTTCTTTAAAAAATTTTAAAAATACCCAACTAATCCAAAGATCAAAGCCCACCTCAAATCTTGAATAATCAATCCAAATCTGCAAAATAATAATCCAAAAACTTAGAGTTAAAATCTAGCAATTGAGCAAGGATAATTAAAATCTAGCATTTGACCAAGGATTCGCTTGGGTTTAGAATGAAAATTTTACGTTGATTCCTACCTAACTAGAACCAAATCTTGTTGGTTTGGTGATGAATTGATTCAATTTCGACGATCTGGCCTCCACATACAATGGGTATTCTAACATAGAGTCCAAAAATCAATGGGTTAAATTTCAAATCACCAAATCTATAAAACCAACTCCAAATTTCGAAAACCATCTCGAATAATCGTTGGAAAATTTTCCCACGGCAGAACGAAGACTATTTGCGACTGTACAATGCTGGATTCATTGGAAAACAGTCCCGAAAGTGTAGAGCAACCCGTTAGAAACCTTCATCCACTGTCTCTAACCACCTGCGCAACTTGGAGAGACCTCAAAGCTTGCTGGAACCACATGAGAGTTGCCAAAATGTCCCACTAGCGATCTACTCACCAAAAGGTGCGTGAGAGAAAGAGAAACCACCAAGGCTCACTAAAAGGTGTGTGAGGTCCAGACGAAGGTCGCTGGAGTGCTTGCCGTTGTTGGAGAGTGCCACTGGTCGGAGTTTAGGCGAGACGAAGAATAGGTTGAAGGAGATGGTGGTGAAGATGGAGTTATCGTGAAAGGGAGAGGAAGGAAGAAGAAGAAGATGACGATGCTTGGCTTTTACGGGGCTACATGTGGCTCTATATAAGACAAAAATTAGGGCTTGGCTTAGATGGCTTGGCTTGAAATAATCTTTATTACAAAAATGTCCCAAACTCATTTAATTCTCCTTTTCTCTTTCAAAACCCTATTCTCCAACATTAAGTTAATTAACCCAAACAAAAATAAAATAACAATAGCCTACAATTGATCCAACACTATATTCAAAATTGGGAATTAATTACCTGAAAGAACAGGGCGTTACAATCTCCCCACCTTAAGAACTTTCGTCCTCCAAAGTGACTAGTTTTGAAAGAGTTCTAGATAATTAGCTCGCACCTCATCCTCACACTCCTAAGTCACCTCCTCAAACCTATGATTCTGCCAAAGAACCTTGACCAGATCTAACTCTCTACTCCGTAGAGTCTTCCAGTCCCTTGCAAGAATTCGCATAGGTTTATCCTCATAACTCAAGTCCTTATTTACTCTCAAAGGCTCATAATCGATCACATGTGACTGGTCTGGCACATACGTCCGCAACATAAACACATAAAAAAACATCATGAACCACAGAGAGAGAAGGCAACAAAACCAAATGGTACGCTACAAGGACAATCCACTCTAAAACTTCAAATAGACCGATAAACTTGAGACTCAACTTTCCCTTCTTTCCAAACCTCAAAACTCCTTTCATTGGGGTTACTTTTAGGAACACAAGGTTCCCAACTGCAAATTCCAAGTCTCTTCGCCATGTGCCAGCATAACTCTTCTGCCTTCTCTGAGTTGTCTTCATTCTTGCTCTAATCCTATGGATTGCCTTGTTCGTGACTTAGACCAGTTGGGACCCTAACGACTTGAGCACACCTACCTCATTCCAATACATAGGGAACTTACACCTTCTCCTATAAAGAGCTTCGAGCGGTGCCATGCCAATAGTTGCTTGATAACTATTGTTCTAAGCAAACTCCATTAGATGCAAATGGGTATCGCAACTACCTGAAAAGTCCAATGCACAAGCTTGTAGCATATCTCCAAGGTCTGATTCAATCTCTCCATCTGGCCATCAGTCTAGGGGTGAAAGGTTGTGCTAAAATTACACTTAGTGCCTAAGGCTCTCTGAAAACTCTTCCAGAAGTTAGATATAAGACGAGGGTCCCTATCAAAGATAATCCTAACAGGAACCCTGTGTAGTCTGACTACTTCTTCCATGTACAACTGTGTCCACTTCTCTATAGAATAAGTAGGCTTGCCTGGAAGGAAATGTGCTAACTCGGTGAGTCTGTCTACAACCCATATTACTGTGAAGCCTTTAATTGTTCTGGGCAACCCTGTAATGAAGTCCATAGACACATCCTCCCATTTCCACTATGGCACTCTCAAGGGTTGCAACAAACCTACTGGTCTCTGCCTTGGAGCTTTTACCTGTTGATAGGCGAAACACCTATTAACAAAGTCTGCCACATCTCTCTTCATATTACGCCACAAGTAGTACTACTTTAAATCCTGATACATCTTGGTGCTACCGGAGTGCATTGAAAATGGAGAGTTATGAGCCTCGGCCAAGATTTCACTATTAAGCTCATCAATCTCGGGCACGTATAACCATCCTCTAACCAAAAGACGCTTATCTACTAATAACGAGAACTCACTCACTTGTCCTAACTCAACCTGGCCTTGGGAGTCAACAAGACTAGGATCTCCCTACTGGGAATCTATAATACTTTGCTTCAACGTCGGCTGGACTGTCAATTGAGCCAACTGAGCAGTAGTTTCTCCTACCATCACTGTGACCTCTGCGCGCTCTAAGTCAGTATGTATGAGGGCTTGGTTAGGAATTAAGGCTGAAGTGTGAACTATCTTCCTATTGAAGGCATTAGCAACAATATTTGCCTTCCTCGAGTGGTAAAAAATCTCCACGTCGTAATCTTTCACCACCTCGAGCCATTTTCACTGCCTCATGTTCAACTCTTCCTAAGTGAAGAAGTATTTCAAGCTCTTGTGATCTGTGAAGATTTAAATCTTCTCACCATATAGGTAGTGCCTCCAAATCTTCAAAGTAAAGACCACCGCTGCTAGCTCTAAATCTCTAGTGCGGTAATTGCGCTCATATTCATTCAAATGATGGGAGGCATACGCAATCACCCTACCATGCTGCATTAGAACACAGCCCAAGCCCTTCTTAGAAGCATCACTATAGACAACAAAATCTCCTTCGCCATCAAGCATCGCGAGCACATGTGCTGAAACCAACCTCTGCTTGAGTTTTTGGAAGTTTGCTTCACAAGCCCCACTCCAAACGAATGAATTTCCTTTACCAGTCAACTTAGTTAGTGGTGTGGCTATTTTAGAGAAATCCTAGACAAATCGTGGGTAGTAACCTGCCAAGCTTAGGAAACTTCGCACTTCTGTGACTGTAGTCGGATGATGCCACTGGGTCACCACTTCCACCTTCGCTTGGTCTACTGAAATCCCTTTCTTCGACATCACATGTCCTAGGAAGGACACCTGTTGAAGCCAAAACTCACACCTGGAGAATTTGGCGTCTAACTCGATCATCCTTGGAGTTGCCAACAATTTCCTAAGTTGTACCTTGTGCTTTTCAGCTGATTTGGAATAAACCAAGATGTCGTCAATAAACACGATCATGAAGGTGTCGAGGAGCTCTTTGAACACTTTGTTCATCAAATCCATGAAGACCACAGGCAGATTGGTCATACCTAAAGACATCACTATAAACTCATAATGCCCATACATGGATCTGAAAGCTGTCTTTGGGACATCCTCCTCTCTAATTCTCAACTGGTGGTAATCTGACCGTAAATCAATCTTTGAAAACATTGATGCTTCTTGTAACTAGTCGAAAAGATCGTCTATTCGAGGGAGTGAATACTTGTTCTTCACGGTCACCCTGTTCAACTCCCGGTAGTCTATACACAGATGTATAGACCCATCTTTCTTCTTAACAAAGAGGACTGGTGCGCCACAAGGCAAGACGCTAGGGCGTATAAAACCCTTGTCTAATAGTTCATGTATTTTCACCTTGAGTCCCTCCAACTCTACTGGAGCCATTTTGTGATTAGCCTTAGAAATGGGAGTTGTTTTTGGCTCAAGCTCAATGCTGAAATCCACCTTCCGAGCTGAAGGTAACCCTGGAAAGTCTTCAGGAAACACATCAACAAACTCACTGACCACTGGTACTAAGGCCACCTCAACCTCCACACTTTTGGTGTCCGTCACACTAGCTAAGAGAGCCCATGCTCCTTGGCCAATTCACCTTCTCGCCTTCAACACTGAGACTACCTTAGGGACCACCTCTAACTGATCCCTTGAACTTGAAGTTTGTCCTCGATGGTGGCCTGAACATTATCTCCTTGCAATGGCAATCGATGTGGGCATGATTCTTTGCTAGTCAATTCATACCAAGATTAACATCAAAATCAAACAGCTCAAGGACTATTAGTGTCATATCCAACAAACGATCTGACACCAACACTTGACAAGCCCTAATCTTCTCCCTAGTTAATAAGGCTACCCCTCTGGGGTGGAGACTGACAAGTTATGCCCTAGTGGTTCTAGTTCTAATTGGGCTAGCCTAACAAATACATAAGATATAAAAGAAAGCGTAGACCCCAAATCAAACAAAAGAAATGCACAGTGCCCAAGAATAGGCAAAATACCTATCACCATGACATTTTCATCCTGGGCCCTTCTGTTTGTAATGGCATAGGCTCTGCCCCTATGCTGGTTATGACTGCTGGCACCTGCCCGATTCGCACCCGTAGGTTGCTTTGAGTTATAGGCTCCATACTCAAGACAATTTTCTGACATGTTCCCCGCCATACCACATCTGAAGCAATCTCTAGTGTCTGATAAACAACGCCCATTATGGTTCTCCCCACACCTCGTACACATGGGCTTCTCCTGGCTAAATACTTACTGGAGACTCGCTCGTCAGCTTTTCTCGACATTTGTTGTGACCTGATAAGTCGTGTTTTTGCATCATTTTTTATCATCAGGTATTTGATTGTCGCGTGATCAGTAAACACTGTCACTTTTGAGCCAATAGCGCGAAACTTTTCAAATGTAAATACAACATATATAAGCTCATTTTCTGTGGTTGTATAATTTTGTTGTGCTTTGTTCAGGGTCTTACTTACATAATATATAGGATGGAGAATTTTTTCAATGCATTGCCCCAACATTGCTCCAATTGCAATGTCACTTGCATCACACATTAGCTCAAACAGGAGCTTCCATTTTGGAGTGGTAAGAACTATGGAAGTAATCAAGGAACTCTTCAACTTCTCAAAGGCCTCATGGCATGCAGGTGAAAATTCAACTTTTTATCTTGCTCTAACAATTCATAGAGGGGTTTTGAATCTGGGAAACATCTTTGATGAATCTGCGGTAAAATCTTGCATGCCCTAGAAAACTTCAAATGCCCTTTACTAATGTGGGGGGCGGTAGCTTCTCAATAACTTCGATCTTTGCCCAATTAACCTTTAAGCTTGCCTTAGAGACTCGATGCCCTAAGACAATGCCTTCCTCTACCATAAAGTGGCACTTCTCCCAATTCAAAACTAAGCTTGTCTGCTCACATCTTATTAACACTTCTTCCAGATTCCTTAAACATTCTTCATATGAATCACCATATAGCGAGAAATCGTCCATAAACACTTATATTGAGATTTAAAGAAAATTTGAGAAAATAACCCTCATGCACCTTTGAAATGTCCCTGGCGCATTGCATAAGCCAAACGACATCCTCCGAAAGGCAAACGTGCCGTAAGGGCATGTCAACGTTGTTTTCTCTTAATCTTCGGCGCAATGGTGATTTGATTGTATTTGGAATATCCATTTAAAAAGCAGTAATAGGCCCTTCCTGCTAAGCGATCTAGCATCTGTTCCATGAAGGGCAAAGGAAAATGGTCTTTCTTTGTTGACACGTTCAACTTTTGATAGTCCATACATACGCGCCAGCCTGTAACAGTGCATGTGTGTATTAGTTCGTTACTCTCATTCTTAATCACCATCATGCCTCCCTTTTTGGGGACGCATTGCGCCGGACTGACCCACTTGTTGTCTGTGATGGGATATGTCACACCTGCATCAATCTATTTAATGATTTCTTTCTTGACCACTTCCATCATCGCTTGGTTGAGGTGGCGCTGGCGCTTTACAAATCCCTCATGCTCCTCTTCTAAACGTATATTATGCATGCAATATGAGGGACTAATTCCTTTGATGTCTGCGATGCTCCAGCCTAATGCCTTCACATGCCTGCTTAGAACCTGCATTAACAAAGATTCTTTATCAACGTTAAGTGTAGTAGATATAATAACAGGCAAGGTTTCCCTTACGCCTAAAAATTTATATTTGAAATGAGAAGGAAGAATTTTCAATTCAAGTATAGAAGGTTCTTTGATTAATGTCCTAGGCAAGTGAAACTCCCTTTCAACAATTTGCAATGGCTTAAACTGCATTGACGCGTCATTCACTAAGGGTTTCTCTACTGTTGTCGCCTCATTCAGCTCTACTCCCGCATTGCCCTCAAGGGCTGCATCCTTTCTTTCTTCTAAAATTTGCACTAGAACGACGTTCACTTGGCAGATCACTTCATTTTCTTCAATCTCGTCAAGGTACTTCAATGCGTTGAGAACATTGAAAGATATCTCCTCATCATTGACTCTCATTTTTAGTTCTCTCTTCCTGACATTGATAAGAGTGTCTCTGGTTGCAAGGAACGGTTGCCCCAAAATGATAAGAACTTCCTTGTCTGCCTCTTAGTCTAAAATAATACAATCTACAAGGAAGATAAACTTGCCAACTTGCACTAAAACGTCTTCAACATCATCGTGGTTGGGCACGTTCCTCAATTTCTAACTTTTTGAACACAGAAAGGGGCATTAAATTGATACTTGCATCTCAATCGGGCAATACCCTTCCTAAATCAACTCCTCCAATTGAGCATGGAATGGTGAAGCTCCTAGGATCTTTTAGTTTCGGAGGAAGTTTATTCCTCACCCATGCACTGCACTCGTTGGTTAATGCAGCTGTAGCGAATTCCTTCCAAGGTCGTTTGTTAGATAAAATAGCCTTCAAGAACTTCACATAGCTACGCATCTTCTCGAGTGACTCAACTAGTGGGATGTTCATGTGTAATTCCTTCAAAACAGATAAAAACCGTTTAAATTGTTTCTCATCATTCCTTTTCTTCAGTCTTTGCAAATAAGGTGGTGGTGGCTTAAAATTCCGAGATGCCTCAACTCTATTCTATTTTTTTTCAACTATCAGATCCACTCGTGTAGCTTTTTCTTCTGGCTTCTTTTGCTTATTGTTCATCGTAACATCCTCAGGAATAACCTCTTCTTTCTCTTTTTCTCCTTTTTTTTCATCAGGACAAGGTCACAGCGTTGAATCCCTGCAAAGACTGAAGAAAGTAACGAGAAGGCAGTTTCAAATTGTTTCTCATCTTTATTTTCTTCTGGCAACTACCTTCCACTTCTTAGAGTCACAATGTTGCACCGACTCTTCACGTCTCAACGCGGTGTTGATAACTTGTAATAACAAGTTATTTGGGCACCTCAATTTGACTATTCTTGGTCTCAACGCGGTAAAAGAAAGCATAAATGGAAGAAAATAGAGCAATAATTGCATAAGTAGGTGCAATGGGCACATTACATGTCTAACGTAGTAAATTTATTGTAATCCTTCGAATTTCATCAATTATTGTGACATTCTTAACAAGTGTTTGTGCAAGTGAATTCAAATCCAAGGTGCCAAAGTTTGGATGCATTCAATGGAGGTGAATTGTGTAAAGAGCAGGCTTGATGCGCTGAAAGTGACGCAACTGAACATGACACAACTGAAAATAAGGCAGTTGAAAGTTAAGGCACTTGAAAGTGACGCAACTGAAGGTGACGCAGTCAGAACAGAGGCACCGGAAATGAGGCACCGAGAATGATAGGTGACCACGTTCGTACAACACACTGATTCAAGGCCGACAAAAACGATGCCCCAGGTGGGGGACCACCGTACCTGTCTGGCCAGCATAAAGCACTTTTGTTTGCTGGCTCATTCTGATTGGCTAGAAAATATTTTAAATAGACCCTCCCATCTCATTTTTATGGCATCTGGACTTCCATCCCCACGATCACTGCCTCCCTTCCACCATTCTTTCATCTTCATCTTCAACTTTCAGAAGCTCACATGGTGGAGTGACAGCACCATTGAAGAGTTGAAGAAGGCCACGCGACAGCTTCAGTTCTCCCACCATAGTTTTTCATATGCCTTAGTATTTTTACAGTTTTAGTTTATTTCTTTCAGCATGTTTTCATTTGTAGTTTTAGTTCCTTTACTTTCAAGCATGAGTTAGTTTTCTTGTAAGGCTTTGTTAAAAGCCCTATGTTGTAATCTCTCATTTTGACTAAAATTTCCATGAAACTTCTTGGTATTCTTCTACTTGACAGTTCTTTTGTTGAAATTGCTCTTGTCTGCCTGATCAACCGACGTAGAGTAGTAGCATGTTTTAGGCATCGAAAGGGTCAAGGCAAGTCGAAAAACTCATGTAGAGCAAGAGTGAACATATTTTGCTAGGTTGTTTTAGGGATAACTCAACCACTTGTAGGCTAAAAAGGAGCGATGGTAATTGTTTAATGAGGGCACCAAGGAATCTAACCCAAGTTAACTGGGAATGTGATACCGAGAGGGAGGCATTCAAAGGTTCCCCTACCAAGGATCACCAAGTTTGGGAGTATAAAGGGAGGTAAAACAATTAGAGGGAGGTTCAATATAGGGCAGTCGAACAACCAAGCCTTGCATTCTTTATGTTCACCTGCCTTAGTTTATTTTATGTTCTTTACTTTCAAAGCATCAACCATCCATCTCTTATTTGTGTATCTTGTGACCGTGTAGCCCGCATTCTACTTGCATAATTTCTCTTGCATCTCAATTATTAACCTGATCCATTCCCTGAGGATTTGACCCTAGAATGCTCCCAAGTATTACTTACTGGCGTGTTTGCTTATACTTGGGCAAGTGCGCTGGGTGACAAATGTCTGTGTGCTGTTCTTAATTTTCACCGCGTCATTTTCATCTTCCTATATTTTTCACTGATGTCGCTCACGACATCACACACAACATCATATTTCTCACCTACATTAGGTGCCTCTGTATTACTAGGCAATGAACCACCTGGCCTATTTTTTAGTTTGCTTCCTAATTGCCCCATTTGCACCTCCAAATTACTCAAGGCCGCAGTTTGACTCTGTATGAATTCGTTGCTTTTTGCATTGTCCTTCTTTTGGCTCACCATATATTCATTCATAATTGCCTCAACGGAAGATGCATTTGACGCGTTGGCTGCATTGCTCTGATTGTATCTTGCATTATAGGGAGTAGAAAAAATCTGATTAGGATTATTAAATCCAGGAGGATGGTAAGGCTTACTTCCCGAGGTCGTCGCATTCATCCCCTTCTAGTTGCCTCTCCAAAAGAATTTTGGATAGTTGCGCCATCTCGGGTTATAGGTATTTGAGAAAGGATCGTTACAACTGCTTTGTTGACCAACATAATACAACGATTCGGGGTTTATTAGACATTGATCTACGCGATGAACTTCTCCACATGCTTCTCAAGATGCTTTATTAATTTGGCTCACCGCAGTGGACGTGCTCTGTGTCGACATTATCTTCACTATGTTTGTCAGTGCGGTGAGTTATGCTTGCATGGAAGTCATTTGGTAGGATCCTAAAGTTGTCTTAACTGCCGTGTGTTTCTTCTGATCTGCTGATCCCCATTCATAATTTTTTTTATACATGTGGTCCAATATCTCATGTCTCATTACACGTTTTCCTCAGCAAAGCTCCCCCAGCAAACATGTCTGTTAATACTTGCACATTCTTGTTTAATCCGCTGTAAAAATTCTCCAATTGGACACAATGGAGCAAACTATGGTGTGGGTATCGCAAGAATAATTGTTTAAATCACTCCCATGCATCACATAACGCCTCATCTTCCATCTGTGTGAAAGTCATTATGTCCAATGTGAGTTTAAAATGAGCCATAGAAGAGAAATGCTTCTCTAGGAACTTCTCAGCAAGGTCATTCCATGAGTGGATTGACCCTGCTGGCTACTGATTGAACCAGATCTTGGTCCCATCTCTCAATGAATATGGAGACAACAGTACTTGAAGATGTTCTATCGTGACTCCTGGTTGCTTAAATTTGTTGCAAATGTCTAAGAAAGATTTCAAATGTGAGTTAGGGTCTTCTGTAGTGCTTCCACCAAACTGTCTAGTCGCAATCAGCATTTGGAACATAACAGGTCTTAGTTCAAATTTCTCTGTTGCAATTTCAGGCCTAACAATGTCTGGATTAAAATTGCATAATCTCAGTGCTATGTAGTCTCTGATTTCATGTTACAGTCATCTGCTAATAAAATAGGATTAACAACTTCTTCCTCTTATCTAAGTTGTGGATTAGGCGAGACAACACGTTCTTGGTTGCTTTGATAGTCTCCTTGCTCTGCCTTATCTCTTTATTTTGTGCTCTAGGCTCTCATTCTTTGATAGAAGGTGTGGTCTATCTCTGGGTTTAATGGCACTTGAACGTGTCGGTTTGCACCACGCATACACTAAAGTACCTGAAAGAGCCAACTAAAAATCAGGTTTTCCAAAGATAGAGAAACCAACTTGCTCTGAATATACTACTAAAATGAAAGTTGTGCAAAAATTTAATGGTGCAGTTGCCTTCCTCGAAAACGGCGCCAAAATCTTTGTGTTGAGTGAACCACTATGTAAAATAAATGCTAGCAGGAGATATAAATGGTGGATCATGCGGTGAGATGAGGTGTAGTGAATGAATAATGGCCTCTTCTAACTTTTTGTCACTCAATGCGCTAGCACAAGCATACACAAGACACACTTACAAGAAGTATCTGGAGCATTCAAGGGTCGAGATCCACAGGGAAGGCAAATCAAATTAAAATGCACAAGCAAACTTAGTAACGCGCTCTCAACGAGAGGTACGGTAATTGGTTATAGGAATGATAGATTGGATTGGGGTGCGTGAACATAACACTGCAAAAATGTAAAGAGGCGTTGAGGGTGATAAATTTTGGAAAAAAAACAATGCAAGTAGCGTAAAATGCGTCGAATGATTAAGAAGACAAGACCTAACCGAGAATACCTAATGTTTACGTCGTTTCCATGCACCTACGTGAGAAATGATGAAGCTACTTATGAACCTAGGCAAGGGAACCTACAAATACCTCCCTCCCAGTATCGCATTCCCACTTAACTTTGGTTGGATTCCTTTGTGCCCTTGTTAAACAAACATTCACCGCCCCTTTTCCTATAAGTGGTTGACATATTCCTAAAACAACCTAGTAAACTATGTCCACTCTTATTCTCCTTAAGCCTTTCCACATGCCTTGACCCTTTTGGTGCCTAAAACATGCTACTACTTAAAGTCGGATGGCCAATAGGACCTAAGCAATTGAAATAAGCTCCTTTAAGGAGAAGGTTCATGAATAAAATTCATCAATTAAACATTTAGTGTATGAGAAACATTGTCAGCAAAAGGGCCATAGGCCAAGTCTTGATGGTGAACTTAGCTCATAATGAAAACAAAAGACATGAATACAATAGAAAAAAACATAAGGCAAATGAAAATAAAACTAAGGTAGGATGGAGCGTTGGCGTGGAGAGATCCTTCGCGGGGCTGTCACTTCTCGTCTCTAGACTTCACCAGAAAGCTTCTCTCAGATCATCTTCTCCAGCCACTCTCCTCTTCACCTATTTCTCTCTCTATTCTTTATTGTATGTTTTTTCTTCTTTTTCTCCCCCCCCCTCCCTTTTCAAATGGACAAGAGGTGCTATTTATATGAGAGAACACCAAGTAGATGGGTGGGACCACAACCGTCAAAATATCTTCTACAATATGTAGACAAATGCATGTCAGTCAGTGGTCCGCCCTTGACATTCTACTTTTCTGTCAGTTACGTGCTTGAGCATTGTATGAATGTGCCGCTCCACTATCTGTGCTCTAACAACTCCAGGAAGGCATCCATTGATCCCATTTTCTGTTACTTTCAAACTCGGTGCCTCAAATATTATATCACTTCAACATGGCGCTTTCATCTGCTTGCCTCACTTCCAGCTTGTCTGCGTACATGACACTAGAAAAGAGATCAACGCATCACTTATACAAAAATTGAATGCTTTTGATCTACGTTGATGACATGTACGTTCAAAATGGGGTGCCTCTCTATTTAACTACGTTTCCATGCAAATTTGCCTTCTTTTTGTACTTTTCTAGCGCGTCGGGGCATTCGATGGCCAATTTTAGTTGCCAAATTAACTTGTATTCACAAGTTATCAGTGGTAGGATGTTGATATCCTATGCTTCACATTATATTTTGCTAATAAGTTTCCAAGCATCTTGTTAACAAAATGAGACCCTTCATCGTTAATTAAAACTCTAGGTGTGCCAAACCGTGTAAAAATGTGCTTATGCATGAATTTCAAGACAGTTTTAACATCACTTATAGGGCAAGCCACAGCCTCAATCCACTTCGATTAATACTCAACAACCATTAAATTGTAGATATTGCCAAAATAAAAAAGGAATGGTCCCATGAAGTCTATACCCCAAACATCAAACAGTTCAATCTCTAAAATGTAAGTTAAGGGCATTTCATCTCTTTTTCCTATCATCCCTCTCCTTTGACAAGTATCACACGTCTTATTAAAAAAAATGTGCATCTATAAAAATAGTGGATCAATAGAACCTGATTGGAAGACTTTTGCTATCGTGCGTTGCCCTCCAAAATACCCACCATATGGAGAAGCATGACAATGCTCAAAAATTGGTTGAATTTCTCTTCCAAAAACACACCTTCGATAAATATTGTCAGCGCAATGTCTAAGCAAATATAGATCATCCCAAAAGTAAAATTTTACCTCATGGAGAAATTTTTTCAATTGTTGTTTAGATAGTTCAGAAGGTAAAATGTTAGCAGCTAAATAATTAGCGAAATTAGCATACCAAGGGGTTTCATCATCCACCACCTCTGAGATTACCAATAATTGCTCATCTGGAAATGCATATGTTATCTCAGGTTGCTAGATCAAATCCTTGTGCTGCTCCACTCCAGAGAGATGATCGGCTACTTGGTTCTTTGATCCTTTCTTATCTCTCATCTCTAAGTCGAACTCCTGTGAAAGCAACACCCATCTTATTAGTCGTGGTTTTGCATCTTTCTTTGCCAATAAGTATTTTAGTGCAGCATGATCGGTGGCTTTGGTCCCAATTAGATATGCTTTGAATTTTTTCAAGGGAAAACACCATAGCTAAGAGCTCTTTCTCAGTAGTTGTATAATTCAGTTAAGCCTCACTCAAAGTTTTGCTGGCATAATAAATTGGATGGATGATTCTACCACTTCTTTGCCCTAGCATAGCTCCTACCGCATAGTCGCTTGCATCGCACATCACTTCAAATGGCATGCTCCAATTTGGTGCAACAATGATTGGTGCAGTAACTAATGTGTCTTCAAGGTGTTAAATACCTTTACACAATCTTCAGACAATTAAAATGTTCGCTTCACTTCCAGCAAGGCACAAAGTGGCTTGGATATTTTTTAGAAGTCTTTTATGAATCTTCGATAAAATCATGCGTGCCCGAGGAACATTCGTACTCCCTTGACTGATGATGGTAGCTCCAATTTTTTAATGATCTCCACTTTTGCTCTATCAACTTCTATTCCTACCTTAGAAATTTTGTGCCCAAGGATATTTCCTTCTTTAACCATGAAGTGACACTTCTCTCAATTTAACACCAGGTTAGTCTCTTCACATCTCTTCAATACTTTATCCAAATTCTCTAAACGGGATTGGAAGGATTCTCCAAATACTGAAAAATCATCCATAAATACCTCCATTATGGACTCCATTATATCTAAAAATATTGCCATCATACAGCGCTGAAATGTTGTTGGGGCATTGCACAACCCGAAAGGCATTCTTCTAGAAGAAAACAATGGTAATCTGATTATGTCCCAAATACCCGTCAAGAAAACAATAATAAGTTTTCCTTGCCAATCTATCCAACATCTAATCAATAAACAACAGTGGAAAATAGTCTTTCTCGGTGGCTTTGTTCAATCTTCGATAATCCATACAAACCCGCCACCCTGTTACCGTTCTAGTTGGAATCAACTCATTTGCTCCATTCACAGTTATAGTCGTACCTCCCTTTTTAGGAACACACTGCACAAGCCTTACCCAATTGCTATCAACAATTGGATAAATGATTCCTACATCTAGCCACTTGATCACTTCCTTTTTAACCACTTCTTTCATTGTAGGATTAAGCCTTCTCTAATTCTTAATGGTTCTGAAATTGTCATCATCCAAGTTGATTTTATGCATACAGAAGGAATGACTATACCTTGTATATCCCTCTAATGTCCACCCAATTGCCTTCTTATATTGCTTTAGAAACTCTAATAGCAGTAGCTCATCCTCAGGTGAAAAATTTGCTGATATAATGATTGGCAATGTTTCTTCTTCTCCCAAATAGGCATACTTTAGATGTGTAGGTAGTGGTTTCAATTCCAACTTGGGAGGCACCTTGATCGATGGTTGAATTGGTAGAGATTTTCTGTCAGCCAATTTCAAAGATTCAAAAAGTTTTCTATAACCTAAACAGTCTTTCACACTATTCACCTCAGATCTTTCGTTGCAACTTTCTAAGTATTCTTGTGAAATCTCTCAAAACATCTGATCGTGTTGCTCTAACAATCCTTGCTCTAAATTCTCTTCTATCAAGTCATCAATTATGTGAATAGTTGAACATCATCTGATCGTGCTGCTCTAACAATTCTAGCTCAAAATTCTCTTCTATTTCCCACCAACAATGTGAATAGCTGAACATCGTTCTCACTCAGCTGGACATTTGATAGCAACCAACACACTAAATTTCACATCCTGTTCATCTACAGTTAGTGTAATTGTTCCCTTTCCCACATCAACTATTGTACCACCAGTCACCAAGAAAGGTCTCCCCAATATTATTGGTACATCCTTGTTCTCTTCATAATCCAAAATGATCATATCAGCTAGAAAAATAAATTTATCTACTTGTACCAAAATATCTTCAATCTTTCCTTCAGAATATGTGATTGATCTGTCAGCTAATTGTAATGTCACGATGGTAAGCCTTGCCTCTACAATACCTAATTTTTTTAAAAATAGACAATGACATAAGATTTATGTTGGCACCTAGATCACAAAGGGCTCTCCCTAATTCCCCTCCTCTTATTGATATTGGAATTGTGAATGATCCAGAATCTCGAAGCTTGGGAGGAATGGGATGGGCAAAAGTAGCACTACATTCTCCTGACAAAGGTACAACCTCAAATTTTGTTGGTCTCTTATTCTTGGTTATGATATCCTTAAGAAACTTCACATAGTTGGGCATTTGTTCCAAAGCATCAACTAATGGAATGTATATGTGAAGATGCTTGAAGATATCAAAGAACTTCTTGAACTGTTGATCTTGATTTTTCATCTTTAATCACTGAGAAAATGGTGGTGGCGGTGGCACAAATGCTAGACTCATAGCAGATGTCTTATGTGTTGATGTTGGAGGTTTTGCTCTAGCTATTTCTTCTACTTCAGCATTCTCAGCATCCCCAGTATTTTCAACATTCTCTCATTCTTGTGAAACTGGAGTCTCTAGTTCAATTGTTATCCTTTCATCTGTTTGCACAGCAGACTCTGTAAACTTCTATTTTTGCTTGCTCAATTTTTTTTGCTGGAACAAGAGGTTTCCCACTTCTTAATTCAATAGCTTGAACCTGCTCCTTACCTTCTCTTTTGAAGCTTTGTATCCAAAGGTAGCTTGCCTTGAGGTCTAGTCTTCAGTTCACTTGCTAGCTGCCCAACTTGTATTTCTAAATTCCTTAGAGATGCTTGATGACTTTGGATCACTGCGTCGTTCTTGGCCATATATTCCTTTATAAGACTCTCGAGAGATGTTCCTGGTATTTTCTGGTTCATTGGCTTCTGTTGCGACATATTATGTTGATTCTGCCAAAAACTAAGTTGAAAATTCATTTTGTTTTACCCTTGATTTCCTTGTGCATTGTTCTCTTGTCCACTCCATGAGAAATTTGGATGGTTTCTCTACCCTGGATTGTATGTATTAGAAAAGGAATTGTTCTACTGCATATTCTGATGTCATATGTAATAGACTAATGCAGGGTTTGCTGCACAAAACTCATATGTATGCCCTTCTCTACAATATACACAAGATTCTGCTATCACCTAATTAATTGTTGCCACATTCTAATTTTTATTTCTCAGTTGCAAGTTTTTCAGAAGATTTTCCATTCACAACATCTTAACACTGAGAGAAGTTAATGCGCTGACTTCAAGCATTCCTCTGTTCTTTTTTCCTGGATTGTTTTTGACATCAGACCATTGGGAACTATTTGCCGAGATCCTCTCTAGAATCTCAAATGCTTCATTAAAAGTTTTTGCTAGGAGGGCTCCACTTGCTGATGCATTTACCATATTTTGCATTTCTAAATTCAAGTCGTTATATAACGTTTCCATCTGAATTTAGTGGAGCATACCATGATGAGGGCACTTCCTGAGTAACTCTTTGAATCTTTCCCACGTCTCACTAAAAGTCTCGTTGTCAAACTTCTTGTAGGCCACTATCTCTCCTCTAAGTTTTACATTATTGGTAAGTGGAAAATACTTCATCAAAAACTTTTATGGCAAATCATTCCGCGAAGTTATATTTCCAGGTCCAAAGGAATTCAATCATGATTTTGCTTGATCTCGCAAAGAATACGAGAACAAAATTAATCTTCTAGCATCCTTTGAGACACCCTGCTTCTTGAAAAAATCACTCACGCTTAAGAAATTTTGTAAGTGCAAGTGAGGATCTTCTGAAAGAAGTCCATGAAACTGTCAATAGACTGCAACATCTGAAGCATAACATGTTTTTACTCAAACTCTACTGCTTCCAAATCAGGTCTAATAATTCCGGACACATCAAAAGGATGGGGTTATTAGCATCATTCTGTTGACCAACTGCTTTGCTCCAGCTTCAAGTGGATCTCCACAATTTTTCAATTAATTTTTCTGGTAAATCTGCTTGGTTTACAGGCCTCACTCAAGGATCACCACGTTTCATCGTGCATTTTCTTGCTTGTTGTTCCCTTCTACACACGTGAAATGTCCTTTTAATCTCTGGATCGAAATATTGAGGATGAAGAAATTTTGTCATGCACTAACTCAAACCACATGAATTAAGACCAAAGAAAATAGCAATCTCAGAATTCAATAAGCTCCGGTTATTAAAAACTAATTTAGGCAAAGGAAAAATTAAACTAATCCCTAGCAACGGCACCAAAAACTTGATACATTTTGCTAATGTACACTACTTATTTTAGCAATTATGAGGTTCTAATATGCATAAGTGTACATACAAGCTATAGCAAGTGATAAGTAAATTATTGTATCCACGAAGATTACGAATCTTTCCTAAGGAAAAAATTAACTTCCAGCAACTCAATAAGGTAACCACAATAATTTTGGGGTAATTAATAACTATGACAACAAAAATAAAAATAAATAAGCAAGAATAAACAGAGCGCTAAAATAGAAATTATGCTTAAATAGAGCATTAAATGAGACTGACTTGTAATTGCTAGTAAATAGGCTCAGATTGGGGTAAATCATTCATTAACAAAGAATGATGCTGACTCAATAATTTTGCTAACTCTACCCATTAACAGTCTTCTAGGAAAGTCTCCCAAAGTTCCTAAGATAAGTGATTAATTCCCATTAATCCCTCTTATTTTAGGCCCGTTGTTTCGATAGTGCATTAGGCAAGTGGTTAATCCCTAACCCACTTGTTTAGATAGCTTCTAACTCTAATAAAATGAGCTAACGTGGTTCTTAAGAATCAGCCTTCGCTATTTCTCCCGAAAATCAAGAAGACACTGCAAAAGTTGAGCTAGCCAAACAGAACTTTTCTTTAGCAATAAACACACTTAAAATCAAATTAAGATTAACAAAATACGAATCAACAGAAGTTCAAGCTAATACAATCATTCCCCAATCCTCACCTTGTGAGTTTCTAGATCATAGTGAAAGTTACAACAAACAAAAATCGAAACTAACATCCATAACTAATGTTGTAAGAAAACTAAAGAAAGAGGAAAGAGAAGAACGGAAAGTTGCCCAGAATGGAACGAAATGCTACTGCGAATCTCTCCATAATGACTCCTTTCCTTCCCCAGAAAATCGGCTTCAGCAGCTCCAAGTTTATTCTTCTTGCCTTTCTCGATTCGCTCCCTCAAGAAAATGGTTACAACCTCTTAAATATCACTCTTCTAGTGCAAATAAGGGCGGATTAGACCCAACCTCTAGCTAGTAGTCTTCAAATGGGTAAGCGCATAACTTATCTGAAAAATCTCTAGCTCATAAATGAGACATGTTTCCCACATATGAAACTCGTGCAATCTTCTACTCTTCGAAATGCTCTAGAATCGCAATGCTTTCTCCATCTTCCAAAATTGGCCAACATCAAAGCTTACTCAATTTCTTGCCTTGGTTACAAATTCACTCAATTAGAGCCATAATTACTATAATATAATCTTTGCAACCGCTCAAAGTACTACTAAAGCAGTTAGAAATAAACCATGGCTTCAATGAGAAAGTTCAAGCAAAACAAGATATTTAGGGAAAAATAGGTACTAGAAATACTATAGATAACTCTTTTTCTAAGAGTTATCAAGGTTCCTCATATTCAAGAAAGTGCCACTAAGATACTTCACATAACCCCTAAACTTGAATTTTAATTAATTAATTAATTAATTAAGACACTAGCTTTCACACATCTACTGCAAGGACCCTTACCCATCAACTCACAGGTGGCCCTAACTGATAACAACAAATGTAGCTCTTTTTGTCTCATTTTAAACACAACTTTTTTTCTTCTCTCTTTTGATTTACTTTTTTTCTCTGATGAGCACAAAATTAAAAAGCAATAAGGCATGCATTTTCTCTCAAGTGTAATATTACAACCTATTATGCTATTTTACCATCTAGTTAGATCCTTAACCTTTTAAGGTGAGAACAAGAAAAATGTCAAATAATTCTATTCTAAACCTTCAAAACCAAAATAGGTAGCTACGTGCTCAAAAGATCCAAGAGATACAAAGAAAAAATTTTAAAATTTACTCAAATTCAAGCTATATTCTCATATTTTAGCAATTGTATACAAACAAGCAATGCACCAAAGAATCATCCATATCATGCTCAAAATTTTAAAATATATGCTCAAAATCAGGACTTGCTATAGTACTGCCCACCCCTAAACTTTAAACTCACATTGTCCTCAATATAATAATAAAGCTTAAGGTATGCAAAAACAATTATAAAAGAAGGAAGGGTGATTACTACTGCCCTAATATGCAAGAGGGAATCTCCAAAGAATCCTCAATGTATGGGGAAGAGAGAACACCTGAATGATTGAGGTCCTACACAAGTTGGAACATGATTAATTGGCATTCAAAACAACCTAATCTAGAAAAGACAACTAAATGAAAAGATAAAGGATAGAAATTTTGGGTTGTCTCCCAAGAAGCACTTTCTTTAACGTCTTTAGCTAGAATAGGCTCAAGAGATGGATCAATTGTTGTAAGAATCGTCGTCGTCATAATTAAGAACTAACTCTAGGGGATCCTTATTCAACACAAACTTTTGAAACTCATCAGTCAACTAGTCAACACAGCATCCACAAGCATAAAAATAAACAAAAAAATTAAATAAGCAACTAAAAAAAATAAAAGAAACTATAAAAGAAAAAATTATACACAGAACAAACAACTAAAATAAAGGGTTTATACAAATATACACTATTTATATTCTAAATTAAGACCAAATGCTTTCTCCATAATGTCAATCAAACTAAATAATTGCCAATCTCTAGCAACAGTGCCAAAAACTTGTGTGATTTTAAGTGCTTGCAAAACTGCAAGTGTACAATGTCAAGTTTTAGTATAGTGAATTGAGTGTGAGTGTCATCCTCAGGATTAGATTTCCAAATAATTGATTACCATAGTTACTAACATTTAATTTTATCTAGAGAACCAAAAAGAAATAATGAAATATTTTATATGTTTACAGATTGGAGACAACCAAATGGAGCATTCTTAGAACATAGATTGCATCTATTAAACTCTAGCTTAATCAAATACACATTTCAACTTTAACATGCAACAAATTACAAGCCATGAAGATGATTAACAATAATTGACTTTTTCAAGTTCAATTAATTCTCCTACTTAATTAGAAAACTAAGATGTCTGTCTAGATTTCAAATCAAGCAAAAGATTAACAAACTTCTTTTATTGACTTCCAAGAGAATTCTTCACTGTCATGTAAGAATTTACAAGTGGTCATGCATTCAGACCTAGACTTAAATCTTACTTTTTCAAGCTAAAACTTAAACCATTCAAAACTACAACTTGGCCAAAAGCATAGAATTACGCACAAGAACACATGAATAGCCTTGTTACAATATAAAGGATAACTACTCATTAAATCAAACATTCAAGAGTTCAATAAATAACAACCCTAAGAACATAGTTTAGTCACTCAACATTCACAAATAAAACCTAAACTCGTCTAAAAAGTCCACAAAAGAAACTTACAAAGAAAAGGAAAAAGATTAAAACTCTCTGATACATGTCAATCCTCATTCCCGTCATGATGTGCCGCGATCCAGAGCCTTGAATTCCTTCCTTGGCTCTCAAGAGTGTCCTCTAAGTCCCAAAACTTAAGTAGAAATCAAAATCTAGTTTTTTCCCTTCCAATTGGCCTCCCCTTTTCTGCAGCCAAAATGCTCCTTTATAATAATCAAAATAGCGTGAAGACGCTAGGGACATCGTCGAGACACTGTACCCTAGTTCTTGTATTAAATAAGGAAAATCGAGTAGCGTTGAGACGCTAGGAGCAACATCGAGACGTTGTCCCCAAAATTTACCAAACTTCCCTTAGAATTGCATAACGCACCTTTTTTTCTTCAATTTTCATCAAAGTACCTAGCATCGAGATGCTACTAATAATGTCTCAATGTTGTGGCCTCGAGTCACATGGCTTGGAGCTGCTGCAAAACTTCTTTTTGGCCCGTTTTCTTCTTTTCTCTTCAATTCTTCTTCTTTTATCATGGGCTCTTCAACTCTCGACCATTTAAGCACATTTTTCTTGAGAAATCCTCTAAAAACTTGGTTTAACTCCAAATGCTCAAAATCTACAAAATGATCAAATACATACATGAATGCACCGAAATAAAGCCACAAGACTAGCATAAACTAAGGCCTAAGGATAACACATTTTGTGTCTTATCAATGAGGATGGATAAGCTATTCTCGTCCCTACCTCACCCCGTGTGTTAGGAAAATTGGAGCCCAAACAATAACCCACTAAAGCCCATATATGTATCTTGGCCCACTTTAGGATTCATTAACCTAGTTTTTTAATAATGAATTATGGTGGTTGTGTGTCTCTTACGGCAGTAGAAGAAATTAGGCGTGGGTGTTATTTTGTGGAACACATAACGCAAGAAAAAAAATATATCAGTGGCTGCGGGTGTGCTTTTACGAAAACAAGAAAGAAGAAGAAAAATAGAGAGCTTTTCTTCGGATTGTTTTGCAAGAGCGTTTTTTCTCCATTGAAGAGTTTTGAGAGCTTATTGTAGAGTGATTCGTGAGCCTTTTCCTTGAGAGAAAAGTGAGAGAAATCATTCTAGAGAGCGTTGTAAACTCTTGTATTTTCTCCCTGACATTTTAGTGGAACCTATATCGGTAGTAGAGAACTGGACGTAGCCAACATTGGGTGAACCAGTATAAATTCGGTGTCAATTTCTTTTCCCTTAAACTTGATTTAATTATCGTTCTTATTGCTTAGAAGTTTAGGTTGGTTTATCTACTCTTTTAAGCTTGTGAGTTCCAATTGTTTATTCCGCGATAATTCGAACCAGAACCTGATCTGGGATTTTTAGATAAAATATATATTGTCTGAATCTGGTTGAGTGAATTTAGATTGATTATATTTTATCGGCCCCTAACAAGTGCCATTAGAGAATTCGGGTTGTAGAACGATGTTAGGAGGAGATGAGAAATTGGTTACTTTTAATGGATCAGATTTTTCGTTTTGGAAGTGTTAGATATTGGATTATTTGCATTCCAAAGAATTGGATTTGCCATTAGAAGGAAAGCCTGAAGGTATGGGAGAAGCTGAATGGAAAAAATTAAACAGAAAGGTGCTGGGGACTGTTCACTTAACTTTGACAAAGAATGTGCAAAGCAGTGTAGTGAAGGCAACGACCACAACCGAGCTAATGGAAGCTTTGTCTAACATGTATGAAAAACCCTCTATAAACAACAAGATATATCTCGCAACCAAATTTTTTAATTTGAAAATGGCTGAAGGTGCATCTGTTACTGCCCATATAAATGAATTTGATTTGTTGATGAACAAATTGGCTGCTGTTGAGTTAGAATTTACTGATGAAGTAAATGCGATTTTGTTGTTGAGATCTTTGCCTGATAGTTGGGAAACCATGAAGGCCGCACTTTCTAATTCATGTGGAAAAGAGATATTGCAGTTTTCACAAGTTAGAGATTCTGCCATTGCAGAAGAGTTTTGCAGAAAGGACTCAGGTATTGTTTCTACTTCTGGTTCAGCGTTGAATGTGGACAGAGGGAGGAGTAATAACAGAAGTCATGGGAATCGAGGTAAATCAAAAAACAACATAAGCAAGTCTAGAAACGGCAGATTAGAGTGTTGGAATTGTGGTAAGATTGGACACCTGAAAAGGAACTGCAAAGCCCCTAAGCGAACTGAGGGGAATGAACCCGGTGCAAATGTTGCTGTTAATGAGGTGCATAATGCTTTGGATATGGCAGTGGAAAGTGCTCAAGACCCATGGGTGATAGATTCAGGTGCGTCATTCCATACTACAGGACAACGTGGCATTCTTGAAAATTATGTTGCAGGAAATCATGGAAAGGTGTATCTAGCTGATGGAGAGCCTTTGGACATCATTGGAACTGGTGACGTGAAACTAAAAATGGCGAATGGTTCAGTCTGGAAAATTCGCAAGGTACGTCACGTTCAAAATATGATGAAGAATTTGATTTTTGTAGGGCAGTTAGACAGTGAAGGATATGAGATTTGTTTTGGGCAAGGAAACTGGAAGGTTACAAAAAGTGCCATGGTAGTTGATCGAGGAAGAAAATCAGGGACTTTGTATATCAACAGTAATGACAAAGACATGGTGGCTGTTGTCGATTATTCGAGTCAAACTGATTTGTGGCACAACAGATTGGGACATATGAGTGAAAAGGGTATGAAAATTCTTCACTCTGCAGGGAAGTTATAGGGACTCAAGGCAATTGAACACAAGTTGTGTGAGGGCTGTGTATTTGAGAAACAGAAGCGTGTCAGTTTTTCAAAGACAGAAGCAAAGCTAAAACCTGCGAAGTTAGAGTTAGTTCACACTGATGTGTGGGGGCCTTCATAAGTATCTTCTCTCTGTGGTTCCAGATACTATGTGACCTTCATAGATGACTCAAGCAGGAAGGTATGGACTTATTTTCTCAAACATAAATCTGATGTATTTTCTGTTTTCTAAACCTGGAAGGCTATGGTTGAAAATGAGACAAGTCTAAAAGTTAAAAGCTTGAGGTCAGACAACGGCGGTGAATATGTTGATGGGGAATTTAAAAGATATTGTGCAGACAATGGAATTGTGATGGTAAAGACTATTCCAGGGACACCGCAGCAGAATGGTGTGGCTGAGAGAATGAACAGGACGCTGAATGAGCGTGCTAGGAGCATGAGATTACATGCAGGATTGCCTAAGATGTTCTGGGCAGAGGCAATCAATACGACGACCTATCTGATCAATAGGAGCCCGACCACATCACTAGACTTCAAGTTGCCTGAAGAAGTCTGGAGCGGTAAACAGGTAAACCTTTGTCATCTAAAGGTTTTTGGTTGTGTGTCTTACATTCACATTGATGCTGCAAACAGGAGTAAATTAGATGCCAAATCCAAGAAATGTTATTTTCTTGGGTATGGTGGAGCTGAGATTGGCTACAGGTTTTGGGATGACCAAAATAGGAAGATTCTCATAAGCAAGAACATGATCTTCAATGAGGAAGTTCTGTCCAAAAACAGAACAACAGTTGATTCAGAGTCAAATGAAAGTACAAAAGAGAAGACTCATTATATAAGTCTTCCTAAGGTTGAGACCAGGACAATGAGATTTGAAGATCATAATGCAGTTACTCCTGAGGAAACAGTTGTGGAAACTGAGGAACTAGTTGTGAAACCTGATGAGCAGACTGTGGAACTTGATGAAGTTCAGATAACGCCACCTACAGCAGTTAGGAGGTCTAGCAGGACTATCATACCACCATAGAGGTATTCCCCTAGTTTGAATTACATTTTATTGACTGATAGAGGTGAACCTGAATGTTATGATGAGGCAGTTCAACTGGAAGATTCTGTCAAGTGGGAGTTGGCCATGAAGGATGAGATGGATTCTCTTATGACGAATCAGACATGGCAACTGGCTGAGTTACCAAGAGGTAAGAAAGCTTTGTAGAAAAATGGGTTTATAGAATCAAGCAAGAGCCTGATGGTAGCAAGAGGTACAAAGCAAGGCTTGTAGTCAAAGGCTTTCAACAGAAGGAAGACTTTAATGAGATATTTTCTCCGGTAGTCAAACTTACTACTATTAGAACTGTATTATTGATAGTGGCAGAAGAGGATTTGTTTCTAGAACAGATGGATGTAAAGACCGCTTTTCTTCATGGTTATTTAGAAGAAGAAATTTACATGGTACAGCCATAGGGTTTCACAGTACAGGGATAGGAGAAAATGGTTTGCAAACTTCAGAGAAGCCTGTATGGTCTCAAACTGGCTCCCAGACAGTGGTATAAGTAGTTTGATAGTTTTATGTGCAACAGTGGATTTCAGATGTGTCAAGTAGATCATTGTTGCTACATAAGGTCTCAAGGTAACTCATATAATATTTTACTGCTATATGTTGATGATATGTTGATAGCAAGTGCTAACAAACAGGAAATTCTGAAGATAAAGGCTGAATTATCTAAAGAATTTGATATGAAAGATTTGGGAGCTGCCAAACAAATTTTAGGAATGAGAATTGAGAGGAAAGATGGTACATTGACATTGTCGCAGGAAGAGTATGTGAAAAAGGTGTTGAACAGATTTCACATGGAAGATGCAAAACCTGTGAGTACTCCTTTAGCTTGTCATTTTAGATTATCTAAAGAGCACTCACCCACTACTGAGCAGGAAAGAGATCATATGGCTAAAGTGCCATATGCTTCAGCTATAGGTAGCCTGATGTACGCCATGGTTTGCACAAGACCAGACATTGCACATGCAGTGAGAGTTGTTAGTAGGTATATGAGTAATCCAGGGAAACAGCACTAGGAGGTTGTGAAGCGGATTTTTAGATATTTGAGAGGGACAACTGATTATGCTTTGCATTTTAAGAAGTCAAATTTTAAACTGCAGAGTTATGTGGATGTAGATATGGCAGGTAATACAGATGGCAAGAAAAGTACTACCGGGTATGTTTTTACTTTTGGTGATACTGCAATTAGGTGGGTTTCTAGACTGCAGAAGATAGTAGCTCTTTCTACTACAGAGGCTGAGTATGTTGCAGTTACTGAGGCAAGTAAGGAGATGATATGGCTTCAATCCTTTTTAGAAGAACTTGGCTTGAAATTGGAAAAAGGGACTTTGCATTGTGACAGTCAGAGTGCTATTCATTTAGCAAAGAATCCAGTGTTCCATTCGAGAACGAAACACATACAGGTGAGGTACCATTTTATCATATCAGTTTTGGAAGATGGAGTGCTGGTGCTTGAAAAGATTCCAGGAAGTCAGAATCCAGCCGATATGTTTACCAAGACAGTTCCTGTTGACAAACTGAAGTTGTGTGCAACTTCAGTTGGACTTCTCCATGAGTATAGAGGAGTCGCTATCGTTGCAAGGGAGACATGTTTCTTGTTTTGTCTCCAAGTGGGAGATTGTTAGGAAAATTGGAGCCCAAACAATAACCCACTAAAGCCCATATATGTATCTTGGCCCACTGTAGGATTCATTAACCTAGTTTTTTAATAATGAATTATGGTGGCTGTGTGTCTCTTACGGAAGTAGAAGAAATTAGGCGTGGGTGTTATTTTGTGGAACACAGAACGCAAGAAAAAAAAATATCAGTGGCTGCGTGTGTGCTTTTACGAAAACAAAAAAGAAGAAGAAAAATAGAGAGCTTTTCTTCGGGGTTGTTTTGCAAGAGCGTTTTTCTCCATTGAAGAGTTTTGAGAGCTTATTGTAGAGTGATTCGTGAGCCTTTTCCTTGAGAGAAAAGTGAGAGAAATCATTCTAGAGAGCGTTGTAAACTCTTGTATTTTCTCCCTGACATTTTCGTGGAACCTGCATCGGTAGCAGAGAACTGAACGTAGCCAACAATGGGTGAACCAGTATAAATTCGGTGTCAATTTCTTTTCCCTTAAACTTGATTTAATTATCGTTCTTGTTGCTTAGAAGTTTAGGTTGGTTTATATACTCTTGTAAGCTTGTGAGTTCCAATTGTTTATTCCGCAGTAATTCGAACCAGAACCTGATCTGGGATTTTTAGATAAAATATATTTTGTCTGAATCTGGTTGAGTGAATTTAGATTGATTATATTTTATCGGCCCCTAACACCATGAACATCCCTGCTAATAGATGTGTTAAAGGCATGCTGTAGTTGTAAATGGACATATGGAAAACTTATTTAAATGTTTTGGAAAGGCACCGTGTTACATCTAGTTGCTTAGGACAATATACGTTTTCCTACGACATAACTGCATCAAAGAAGTACAATAGCCCCTAATTCAAGCCTTCTTTTTTTGCTAAATTAGTACATTGTACTTTCTCTCTTATTTATATTGATTTTCTATTTAAGACCAATTCACATATTTATTTTTATGCACAATCCTTAGGATTAATACACAAATTAACTTTGTTCCCTACTGATCACTTAGAATTAGCTTAAACATTAATTTAACTCACTAATTTCTATGGAGACAATCTTACATATTACTTGTTGCATGGTGACCTACGTACACTTGCATATGTGTGTGTCTGACTCACACTATTGTTGAGTGAGTTTGCATCAACTTCCTCACTATGACTCGAACATAGGATCGAACTTTGATGGAGCCTCTTAAAAGAAACCAAACGGGGATTTGAGAGGAAAATTTCAAAGAGTATTATGATTTTTCTCTGGAGGGATACCCTTTTTGGCTTAATCCAAGGGTCGTATTTACTACCTAGACTAACTAGTGGTGATCTAAGTAAGGGGAAAACAATAGAGTTGATGATCGACTAGCTCAATTCTTCCTTTGTCAAGGAGCATTGAGCTTTCACATAGTCCTAGACTCTTGATTAGAAGGCTTGAATAATTATGGGCAAACAACAGAGGAGCTTTCTCTCTGAAAGTGTGTCTAAGGTTTCTTTCTTCCTCATGGCTATCTCCACAAATTTAAAATATATCCATTAGTTATTTTTTTTAAAGGTAAATATATTCACTGCAAAAAGGGGAACTTCATAGGCCGAGGTCAACGTATAGAGAAACTAGATCATATAAAAAGAATGAAAGGAAACAACTCAATCAAATAAAACAACAAGTCAACCACAAAACAAACTAAAGTAAGCAATCCAAAAATCAACAGAACTAGAGCTACGGAGAGTTAGATGGGACAACCAAGTGTCTCCCCAACCAAGAGGAACAACAAGTAGCCACATTCGCATGAATAGAAAAAATGACAGACTGGGGAGACCGTTCAACCTACCCATGAAGTCGAAAGTTGCGCTCCCTCCAAATATGATAAATGGATGAACGCAAAACAAGCTGCCAAGCACAGCATTATCAACATCTTCCATGACCCTCCTGACAAACCCATACTAACTCATTGGCCCATGAAGAGAATCGATGAGTAGAGCCTCTCCAAGAAAGCACACTACACCAAATTGCTCTACTGAAAGGGCGTTCAAAGAATAAATGACCTCGAGATTCCACAGAAGACAAGCAAAGTAAACAATCAGTCAGAATTGAAACATCTCAGCTATGAAGATGATCCCTCGTTAACAACCTATCACACACTGCCAACGAAGAGATAAAAGAATGCTTTGGAATATTCCCTCAAAACTAGAGGAGCCTACCCCAAGGCATTGTCGGCTAATAAGGTCTAATAGCCTCCCAAGCACTATCCATAGAAAACTTGCTAGAGTGATCAAGAAACTATACAAGCTTATCCTTGCGAGACATTCAAGGCTAAATAGAGTGAACCAAAGACAAAAGATCATACAAAACACACGACCAACCCAAGACCCATCAAGAAGCAAAAAAACAGCAATTGGCGCAAAAAGGGCCTACAACAAAAATTACACAATTACTATACTAGGGCAGAATACATCCAACGAGCAACTATGGATCCAACCAAATACGACATATCTGACCATTACCAATAGAAAATTAGACCAATGGCCGAAACTGATCATAAAGATTAAGAATCAACTTCCAACACCAAGAACCCTTCGTAGAATGCCTAACTATCCAAATGGAATGTAGCTATTGTCGTATAACTAATATATCCATTAGTTAGAAGACAATAGATATGTTCTTTTTTAATAAATAACATTTCAAATATTTCGAGAGTTTTTATATTTAATATTAAATATATGATTTATTGCAGATGTCATTGGAGTTGTGAGTTTCGTGAAGCCAATTATTAATATCAAGAGTAAAAAATAATGATGCTCGAACCATAAAAAGAGATATTATTTTGATCAACTCAAGGTATGAATTTTTATTTTTTAATTAATTTTTATAGTGCCAAATCTTGATATTTGCAAAAAAAAAAAAAAATCATGGTGTTTTTTTCATGTCGTATGTTATCTTAGAGGGAAAAATAATTTTGAACATATAATAAATTGCTATGTGATACACGTGTTGTTTGTGTTGTTTATGTAGAGAGGCTTCACACTTTTATTAATTTTCTTCTATTTTTTTGTTCTGATTTGTTGGCTTTTAGTTTAGTTTATTACTGCTGGAAGAAGAAAAAAAATACATGTGTTCTTTATTTAATGCCTGTAAATTTAGTGATACTAATTTGACTCCAATGTAACATTACACTATGTGTTTTTTTTTCAATTTGAAATAGGTTTGAAAGCATGAAGATAGGTTTATGGGGTGATTTGGAAGAAAATGAAGGCAAAATTACTTGAAGAGGAAGTTGTCAAAAAACATGTTGCAGTTTTCCTCCATGTAAAGGAGGACTTGTATAAAGATATTATAAAAGTGGTTATTATATATATAATATTGTTTTAATTATTATTATTTTCATGTTTGTAGTTGAATTCAAGTTTAGCAATCACAATGAATAGTACCATCCAAATAAATCCTTAAATTCATGAGGTTGATGAATTACATACCTGATATATTATGTAGCTTTTGTAAATGTAATATTTAAGACTATTTTATTTAATTATAATTCAAATTGTATGTATTTTGCAAAGGTGTAAATCATCACTATGTGGAAAAAGTATTCACCACATTCTCCTTGCATCAAAGAGACTAAAAAAAAGTTCTGATGGTTTATTTGAAAGGTATAATTGGAGGATCAATTGATCACAATTTCATTGTTCATTCAAAGCGTCAATGGTCAAAGTTCTCAGCAAATACTAAATATTTGAAGAATATATACACATAATAATCTAGGATTAACACTATATGTGAAGTAAAATTATATAATAGTATAATTATTAGCCAAATATAATTTAAAATTGTTTAATTAAATTTATATTTCAAAAGAAAATAATCACGTGCATTGCACGTGAAAAAATATAGTTAATTAAAAAGAGAGATAAACCTACAAATGCTAGTTATATCCCTTCAAGCACATATGCGGGTGATAGCACTCATTAGTGCTATCTTATTTCTTGTTTTTATGCTAGTTTTGTTATGAAATTGTGAGCTTTTAAGTATTTTTATGTTTATTTTGTAGAAATCGAGCAATTGAGGCAAAATCGGAGTGTTCGAGAGTTTTGGAGCACATTTGGAGCTAAATCGAGCTAATTTGAAGATCCAATGAAGAAGAGAAGAAAATTAAAAGAAGAAGCCCGAGGGGTTGGCAATGCCATAGAAATGTTATAACAATACTATAGCATTACCATAGCATTCCATAATGTTGCACCTATGCCATAACATTGCATAATGCTATAGCATTGTTGTATTGGGCAATTTTCCAACAAGGGTAGCGTCGAGACGCTACAAAAATCACAAAAACACTGTTTTCGCTAAAAAACATTTGCACAACACTTTTCTTGTAGCGTCGAGTCACTACTTACAACTTCTCTACGCTGCCTCCTGATTTCCTATATAAACATCATTTTGGGGCATCGTTTTAGGGGCCAAACAAAGGGCAAAAGCCCTAATCTCGATTCCATTCTATTTCTAGGTTTTAGGAGTAATTGTGAGCATTTTGGGAGCATAATTGAAAATCTTAGAGCTCGGGTTTGTGGGAGATTGCTTCAAGAATGCGAGATATATCGACCTTGGTTTGCAATTTCTTCCATTTTCTTTCCATTTATAGTTATTGTAGTGGTTGTAATTAGGGATTTAGAGGCTGTAATTGATTGATTTTAGGTATTATTTTCCTTAATTACTTGGGAATTATTGTATTCATTTGGATTAAATGCTTAATTATTGGATTTTTGGATTAATTGTTAGTTAATTGATGATTATGACTATAGAGGCTTTGAATCATTCATGTATTTAGGGTTTAATGCAATTAAATGGTGTTCTTTAATTAATTGAGGTAGATCTAAGTTGAGCTCGACAGAGGAAACTTAGTTTAGCTTAATACTAGATTAATTAGCTACTTGAGTGACAGTGGGATTAAAGATTAATTAATTGTAGTTGGTGTTGAGGATTAATTAATTGAACATTGTTTAATTGATGTGTTTCTAAGTAGAAACTCAACAGAGAGAAACTTAGGCTAGAATCGAATGTATGACTGTTGGTTAATTACCAAAGTGACAACATATCTAATAATTAATCAATAGAGGTCCATAATGAAGAGTCTTAATGCCTTGTATGAGTTAGTTAGAGCTAGGGACACCTAGGTTAGTTAATTAGTACTTGAGATTGGAGGAGACCGACAAGAGATTCCATGCTTGTAGAGCGTCTAGACTTATGAGTTCACTGTCGAGTTAGTAATTTTTATCTGTTTAATTCAGTAATTAATCCTTTACCCAAGTCTATTCCTTAGGTTTATGTCTCCCATTTATTTTCTTGCTTTTGTTTTCTGTTCTTAGCTTAGTTTATCTTCTTCTGTTCTCTAAATAAAGTAAAGTGAGGGTAATTACGATAATTAATTGAATTAAAACCAATCCCTGTGGATTCGATACTCAGTATTTACTTACTGTTTTATATTACTTGATCACGTGCGCTTGCATGTACCCTAAACAACGAACGTGATTGACATGTGCCTGCCTTTTCATGTCTAGCCATACGCATTGCAGCGTTGTTTAGCCTTGGGTAAAGGATTTTCTTTCATCTTTTATCCATTAAATCTCCACCATTGGGTTTTTTAACCCAGATCTCATGCCCAATTTAAACCTAGCTTCAAACTCATTTTGAACCAAAATTCTATCTCATTTTCAAAACCCTTCTCTCCCAAAAATAAATAAATAAATTTGCTCAAAATTTCTCTGTAAAATGTTCCATTATTGATCTTGTCAAAGTTTCATCTTGTTCCATTTTTCTTGTTAGAGAAAATTTTATTTGAGAGATTAGATTGTCTCTTAAGTGCTCAAACTTGTAAATATACTTTTGTGAGAGTTTCTTTGTGGTGTAATTTATTTTCTTTTATTAGAATTTGTTATAAGGTGTGAGCGCTCCTTGGGATTGAGAGAGTGGTTTAATCTTGAACCTAAAAGAGGTTGGGGAATTGGACCATATGGCCAAAATAAAAACTCTATTTTGAAAAACATCAAAAAACAAAAACCCTCTGATTTATGGCCACATGTGAGAAAAACATGCCAAATACTTTTTTGTTTTTCCCATAATACCCCTATGGGTGTGATTTGAGTTGTATACTATTTTGGGATGAGAGATGTTGTATTTAAACTATCAATCCTATTACAAATCTCTTTCTATTTCAAATTTTAATCTAAATCTTGAAGTTGTTATCTAATATAAATCTAAATTTCATATATCTTGTTGTTTATGAATCTTAACTTATTTTTGTCTATTTAAATTTTTAGATTTTATCTTTCAAAGTTTTAAACTGCATATTCATAATATTTATATATATTTTTTTTTATTATTTTTCACATTTTTATATGGTTCATTGGGTAACTAACAAGCATTTTTTTTGCCAATTGATGACGACTCACGAACGTTTGCATTGTGCATTGAATTTTTTAGGACTTGCATGAATCTCCCTTCAGAAATTGTCCTGGCTACCTTGAAGAAACAAGCCAAGCTAGTTGGTCGACTATTTGGTGGCCCATCTGGAGACTGCCCACGTGATCCATCACGATTTGATGGTGGTGATCGAGATGGCTTCCGTGGAGGTCCTCGTCAACCTAGTGGTAATTTTGGTGATAAGGGTGGAGCCCCTGTTGATTACAAACCATATCATTCGAGGGCCTGCCTTTGGGCGTAAATCTGGTGGCATACAAGATATCTAGGATCTTTCGTTTTATAAGTAGGTTTTTAAAGGTATCTCAAGGTTGAAGAGTGTTAAAAATGGAAGGGCATTTGTTTGAAAAAATTATTAAACATCTTCAAAGACAAGTTATTTGCGTGTTTAAAACTCCAAAATTTTTAGTTTATATTATCTATTTTTATTTTTTATTTTCAAAAAAGTAAAAATTATGTAATTTTGGTTTCAAACTTGAGATTTAGTAAGTCTTTTAATAATTTAAGATTAGATTATTTTAGCAACTTAGATTTTATATTTTTTTCCAATTCAGTTATTTTTTTTTGTGATTTAGTTGTTTTCATTCTATTTTTTTATTTCTTTTTAATTTTTAATTACATTATATTTTTAGAATTTTTGTTAATCAATTAGATAGATTTTTAATTATCCTATAATTTTTATTTTATGTTTTTCAATGATCCCTTGATTTACGGAATTTTGGTTGTTTTGATTTGAATTTGAGATTTGTTTTAATTACTCCATAATTCATGATTTCAATCCCCATTTTTTCTATCTTTTGGAATGGTATGCAACTTTCATGCAATTCTTCGTGAATGTTAGGCGTGTGTGTTTGTTTTTAAGTAATTTGGTATTTATGAATCTAAGAATATATGATCAAATTATCCTTCTAATTATATTGATTAATTAATTAGATAGAATTTTAATTATGATGTATTTTCTATTTTTAAATACCGGATTGGTTTGTTTTGATTTGAATTCTAGATTGGATATAATTATAAGATAATTTTAGTATCTTAGATTCACATTGTATAAAAGGGTATTTTTTTCATTTAGAAATTCTATGTAAAAATTCAAAAAAATCGTTTGGCCATTTTCCAAAAAAAAAAAGGTCCTACAACTGTTTTCAAAACACGCATTTAAATATGGTTGTTCTTGTTGTTATCCCAAAAAGTTTTTCTAGTAGTTTGATCTTGAAGCAATTACAAGGATTGTAGTAGTATGATCTTGAACTTTGTAAAAAGATCTATACATAAGGTTGGATCCTAAATTTGAAAAAGGATCGATAGGGGGTTTATTCTTGAGCTCAGAAAAGAAGTGGTCGATTAGTTTGGTTCCCATCTATAAGAGGTTCAGTGAAGTAAAATACTCAAGGTGTCTTGGAGAGTGGAGTAGGGGTTTTTGAACCACCATAAAATTTTCGGTGTCATCTCTTTCTCTCTAGACTTTAAATTACCACTGATTAAATATTTATCTAATCAGATTTCATGCTTAGAAAAATGTTTAGATATTTCTAGTAAATTTTAGGGTGCTTACTTGCTTAATTTACATTGAATTAATTGCGTTTAAATTTTTTTAAAAGTTTTAATTTTATTAAGCAACCATATCCATCATCTCTAGTGTTGTCATATGATCCTACAAACGTCAATTTAGCTGAGATGCAATATTTCCAACCACGAAGTGTAGACCATCGTTGGTCCCTTTACATGGACAGATACTCAAACGTTAAAGTGTGGGGACCAAGGTTGCTGCTTATTTCTCTTGATGGAAAGTGCTTTGAGTATGCACTATGATTTAGCTTCTAAGCACTAAATAACAAGGCGGAGTACAAAGCCCTATTGGTGAGTCTAAGGGTGGCCAAATAGATTAGGGTCACCAACCCTCTCGTTCTGAGTGACTCATGGTTGATCATTAACCAAGTCACAAAATAATTTCATGCTAAGAAACAATGAATGACAACTAGAGATGTTCACGAGGTGGGGCGCAGCTGGGGATGGCTTCATTGTTTCTGTCTCCGTCTCTGCCCCCCATTTTATTCCCTATCCCTGCAAAATTCTCCATTTAATTTTGCGGGGATTGGGGAGGGAATTTTTTGCGGGAAATTCGCGAGGATCGAGTTCCACGCGAGAAATTATTCTCCGTTTATGATTTTTATTATTTTTTAATTTTGATTAAATAAAATATATTTTTTAGAAGATTTCTTTTTAAATTGTTAATTCCTAATGATATTTTCTATTTGAAGATTATATTTTTTAATTTCTTTAGAAAAATAAAATAATATATCATAAAAGTTTAAATTTAGGATTTATTATATATATATATTAAAAAAATAAAGTAATTGGGGCAGGACAAGGAACGAGGTAGGGACGAGGTTAGGGACGAGGTCAGAGATGAGGACAAGGAATACACTCTCCATCCTCGTCCCCTTTTAGCTAACGGTAAAAAAATTTCTCCCACTCTCTTCTCCATTCCCTGCCTAAACGGGGATTCTTCGCCCCGTTAGGGGCGAGTCCCCGTGGAGCCTCGTCCCTACAAAGAAAATGAACATCTCGAATAACAACATACCTAGACAAAGTCAAAGAGTTGTTTGGCTTGTTTCAAAAATACAAGGTAAAATAAATCTTGTGATCTAAAACAACAATGCCAGATCCTTAGCCTGCCTATTTGCAACTTACGAGACAACTTTAAGTAGGATCTTCCTTGTTGAAATTCATTCTGAGCGAGCATATTTGGGAAAAAATCATGGTTGTTGATGTGCCGAATCGATGAACCAAGCCCACTTGGATGGACTTGATCGGTGCTTTTCGCTACACGCAAGTGCACGTGATCGAAGTAATAAAGAAACTTGAAATATTCCAGAGTATCGTACCCAAGGGAACGGGGTTTAATAAAATGAATTTTAGTTGGCACAAAATCGTTGACAAATTGCAAGTTAAAGTAACCGTGGGTGAAAAGTTTTGTGAGGTGTTTTCACTAAAAGAAAATTATTTGAAAATTCAATGGAAATGAAAAAGGGATTTCAAGTTGCTAATGCCCCTTTGGAAAGAAAATGCAACAAGAAAGCAATTGCAATCGTAGCTAACTCAAGAACTAAGTAAACCGAATTCAACTCCTATTTGACCTTCTATGAAGTATCTTTAGGAGACTAAGTGATTAAACCTATATTTCTATGGCTAATCTAACTTAGATATTTTTGCGCACAATTCTAGTGGTTTTGGAGTCTCACCCTATGTCTAGGGTCGATGTTACAGACTTATGTCTAAGCCTTTTCCTCCATTGCTTTTGCGACATCCGCTTCCCTTAACCCTTTCAGTATTAAGTTATAGCTTGGCAAGCAACACTAGATGGCCAACTAGGTTTACCCAACAATTAACTCACCAAAAGCAAACTAGAGTTCAAGAATTTGCTAGATTGTTTTTACTTTCGAGTTTTACATCTTTCCTATAAGGCATTCACAAACTTGAATCCCAAAGGAAATTTAGCTCTTCATGATGGAATAAATTGAAAATAGTAAATGAAAATTAGAAAAATTCATTGGTACAATCAAGGTAAACAATGCAATCAAATTGCAAATACAAAGCAAATCAGTAGCTTAAAGAAATAAGTTCAAATTTTCAAGATATAAAATTACTTTAAAGAAACTTGTATATATGTATGCATAATTCAAAATACAGTAGCTTTCCAAAATTTAAATAGCAGAAATTACAATTGCTAAAATTGAAAATGACAAGCTATAATCAAAATTCAAATAACAGAACTTAAAATTGTTGAAATTGAAAAGACAACCCAGTAGCTATTTTAACACAAATACAGAAATTCAAGAACAAAAGTGCAGAAATCGAAGAACTTCAACCATCCTAAAAACCCATCTTTCTTCGGCTCAATCGAACAAAATTGCCCTTAACCACTACCAACTTTCGTTGTGGGATTGAAGAGAATTTAGAGATGGAGATGTAGAAGAAAATACAATAAAAACAGCAACAAAAAGCATAAAAAAAATTCCGCTGCAGTAGGTGAAGAAACCCAAAAAAACGTGAACGAAAATCTTCTCCAATCGAGCTCTCTTTGTTCGGCTTCTTTGTTCAATATTTATAGGGATCTCATGCTAGGGTTTCCCTCTTGGTTGATGGACAATCATGGCTAATCATCTTGCTGAATTCGTGGGTCAATTTTCCTTCAAAATCCCAAAATTCTCGTTTTTTACTTAAATTCCAGATCTGCCAGATTGCAATTGCATAGCAATTGCACTGCAGTTGCATTCCACAAAAATCCTGCATCAAAACATTAAGTAAGTGTGAATTTTTTTTCTTCTTTTGTTTTCTTTTCTCAACTTACTTAATTTAAAGGTCTTCCATCAATCATGTGATTAAATTCAAGCATGTTTTTATTTTTCATCAAATAATATGAATAAAAATCACAAATATAACTAAGTTTAAAGGCCAAATAATCCTCATGAATGAGAATTATCAGGACTCATTAGTGAAATATCTAAAAGGTTGCTCACATCTATAATAAGTTACACATACGCCATTACTAGACTCTAGTTGAGATATGCAATAGAAATTACATAGTTGCTGACATGATAACCTCCAAAAGTGGCTCTAAGACAATTTTGGGATTATAGAAGAGTAGTAAATCTAGTTTACAATACTTCAGGATTTGGGAATGTTAAGCGTAGATGCTGAAACAAACCTAAAAAGACTGGAATATGTCCAAAGATATGCCTACATGTAGGCTACCCATAAGGAGAAATAAAATAGTCTTTTGAACGATTCTAAAAAAATATGGTGTTCTTATGACAAATGTCAGTTTTCTATAAGGAGAAACAAGTAAAAGATCACAAAACTTGAATAAGGTAGGATAGTGTTGATAAGTTGGTTCCAAGTGAAGCGAAATCATTAAAAAAAAGCTATTAAAAGTCTTATTATATTTGAGAGTCAAATGAATCATAGTCATGAATTGGATGAGCCTCATCATAGCGAGAGAGTTATAAGATGACTAAACCATGAAATGGGCTTAATTGAAGCCAAAGTTTCCATATTAGATGACAGTGAGGGCTTATTGTCCTCAAAGTAACAACGAGGGATATTGACAAAGATCAATAAGTCAAAGTTATGAATCTCAAGATAGAGTCCATGTACTCTATCTCTATCTGGAACTTGTAGATCTTCTTAGGTCAAACTCATAGGCCATGGATGGATCTAACACAGAAAAAGATGTGTAGATAAAAAGGTACAGACGTTCAAAGTAAGACTAATGGCAAAGGATTAAACATAACAGAAGAATGTAGATGTAACAGCCCGAATTTTCCAATACGGTCATACTAACAATAATGTGGAAGTGTAACAATCAAAACTAAAATAGACTTAAACAATTCAACTGAAGTAATTTCTTACAAAGGATTTCTAAAAGAAACTATTGAATCCATAACAACAACTTTCTAAGTCTTGTGCCAGAGTGCTAAACCTCACTTCTTTCGAGATTATCACTTGATCCTTCGTCTGAAAACCTTTTGGAAAAACAAAAATGAGTACAGAAATACTCAATAAGCAATTTCAACATCAAGTTCAGAAATTCATTTTCTTCAAAACAAAACATAGAAATTCAGTTTAACAAATCATTTCAATAGTTGAATCAAAAGTCAAATATTCATTCGGTCATTTTCTTTTAAAACAATCATAATCAAAAAAAGTATATCCTTGCAAAACTTTTAATACAACTATTAAAACATTCAGTCAAAACTTTCAGAAAAACAAAAATCTTTCAATTGAACCAAACTTTCAAATATCGAAACTTTTAATTCAAACAGTACTTTCAATCAATCATTACTTTCAAATATCAGAGTGGGAATATGCATTATTTGGGTAGCCTTCAGAACATACATGATGGTTACCCGTCGGTAACACCAATCAATCAATCAGAACATTCAATCAGAGTTGTCTATAAAAATCAACCAGAACATTCAATTCAATTACTTAAGTGTGAGGCCATATGAGTGAAACAAACACATGATTCTTCATTCCAAAGGAATGCCAAACCACAAACTTTGCCTTCCCACAAATAAGCTTCAATCAGTCAGAGATGTCGAATAAAATCGACCAGAACAATCAATATAATTACTTAAGTGTGAGGCCATGTGAGTGAAACACACACATGAATCTTCATTCCAAAGGAATGCCAAACCACAAATGTGCATTCCCACAAATGTGTCTTCTCACAAATAAGCCAGAATAATTCCATCAATTCCAATTTAGGCTACTACCACAAATAAGCAAAAACATTCCCAAAACAGAAAATTGGCATATCCATATTGCCCTTATCAAAACGATCAAAAATTCTTTCGTAAACATTTGAAACAAAACATGTAGTTTCAAATAAGAATTTCAATAAAGATTCATCAAATCAACCATTCAAACTCAAAACCAAAACTAACTTACTTTCAATTCAAAATCAATCAAAACAAATTTATTTCAAATTATCCAAAACGACAAACATACTTTTAAATAGCAAAACACTTTAAAGCATACAAAACAATTTTGATCAATTTCAAAACATACTTTCAAACATTTGTGAAATAAATAATATTCAAAATTTAATTGTGCCAAAATTTCTATTTTGGAAAGGATGTGGAAACTACTTACCTCGATCGATAATCCTACAATTCTTAATCTCAATCTCAATTCCAAATCTAATCCACTTTCTTGAACAATCATCAACTTTTCCTAAAAGTCCAAACATATCCAATACTTCATTGATCAGAAACCAAAAATTCTATCTTAAAGGTCCAAAAGCTTATCTAAAATATAGACAATCATATCTACCCAATTTTTCCCATTCAAAACAATTTTCTGCATAAAAAATTAGGGAAAATAGGGTTCTTGGACCAAAAAACAGCACTGAAAAAAAAACTGGATTAAAATCACTTTAAAACCCAATTAAAAACGTATTAAAATCAATAAATCAATGCTTTTTAATACGTAATACAATACCAAACAATTCTTCCATTCTACAATTTTTAAAACCTTTAAAACTATCATAAATTATGGATAAATAACCCAAAAAAAATTTCTGCTCATAAAAAAAACATTTCAAGGTTTTAACATTAAAAGAATCAAGATTTGTCACTTTTTAACCTAAAAACTAGATCTGAAAAGCTTGATAAAACTGCTGTAAAAATCATATAAATATACTATTTTCATATGGAAATCAAAGTTATACATTATACTTTAAAGTGCAATCATTTGGTAAACTTTTGGTGCAAAAAAAATCCAAAATACACTTAAAACAGCCCCAATTTTAAAGAAATTCAAAGCTGGAAAATTCTGGAAAATTTTCCTTTATCAAAACCTTCAATTTAATCCAAAATCCATAAGATGAAAAACTTTGATAAAGAATTAAGCAAACCAAAAGCCTAAAAACTTTTTAGGGAAAAATATTTCAAGAATCTTTTCATTCTAAACATTCATGAATTGAAAACAAAAACCCAGAATTTTCCAAGAAAGATTCAATCAATCAAAAAAAAAAAAGAAAACAAATTTCAAAATAGAAGGAAATAAAACTTACTACTTTTTCTTTAGAGAGGAAACTGCAGAACAACTTCTTCTTTTCTCTCTTTTCGCCGTCAAAACTTTTGATCAAAAAGGTTAGGGATTAAAAAACCCTTTTTAAAAGAACTCTAATCAAAACCCTTAAAAGACTATCTTCTTTTTTTCTTTTAAAAAAAAAGAAAATAAAGATTTATCTCCTAATTTAAAAAGAAGAAAAAATCCTAATTCAAAAAGGTTTTAGAAAAATCAATTAAACAAATAAAATAAAATAAAAATTCTTTTTTTTTTGGTTGTTACAATAGACTATGAGTAAAATTTTTCACTTGTTGTCATATTAATGCTTAAAAATCTTTTCTCAAAAAAAATCTTAAAGAGTGCATCCACATAAATCAATTAGAGGGGTTCATTTTCTAAGATCAAAAGAAAAAGTTTTCAAATTATAAAGATTCGCTTATGAAATGAATTTGACTTTTAGAACTTTGAATATAAGTTTTGATAAAGGTATCAAAATATAATGCTCCAAAATTTTGACAGCATAATGGCATAACTACAATAACTACCCATTTGTTTACACCTAGCAGACAAGTATACCATACCACTATTATCAGAGTAACCCAACAGAAAGTTTCCACACCACTAGAAAATAGCACAACAACACGCTCCCAATCCTAAGTATAAAAAAGATCAAACTAACTTCGATACTTGAAATAAAACGCATCTTTATTAGACATGTGGAACAAAAATAAAATTCCAATAATGAACAACTACCAACTCCAAAATCAGATCCTAACATAATCACAACTTAAACTCATCTCCTAATCCAATAAGAATACAACAATAAAGAATAGGAAGAAAATGGCCAAACCATGGCACAAGAACAAACTAAAATAACTAGAGTTACCTACACTACTCAAAAGAAACTTCTACTAAAAGCTTGAAACTTCTACTAAAAGCTAAAGCCTGCTAATGGCATCCTTTCATCATGCCTCCTTTTCTGCGTCACCAAGCTCGTAGTATTTTTCATCACTTACATAGTCTATTGGTATAGTGTCTTTTTTATCCTCTTCAAATTCCTTTAAGAGTTTAGAATGGTTTCTAACCTTTGGAAGGTCCCTACTTGTAGAATTGATCACTGTCAAACACTTCCAGCAAGGACCTAAATCCTTTTTGGTAAGGATTAAGTGGTAAGACCTCACTTAGACCCTTTCTAAACTTGTTTTAAATGCTATAAACGAGTTTCTAATACTTAGAAGATTCTTGTTATAGTTTGGATTGATTCTAGAGTGTTGATTTAGCTTTTAAGGTTGGACTTAGGTAAGCTCACACCTCCTTGAGCACGTTGTAGTTTGTTTACGGGTTTCTAAACTAAGTTTAATCTCTAAAACTTGTCTCTTTATTTAGGTGCTTATTTTGGACTATCTTAGAAGCATTTTGGTAAGTAGTTTCAACCTTTTGAATCTATTTGATTGTGTGAAGCATGTTGATAACTTGTAAAAATGCAAGTTATTTTACACTAGAAATTAAGTCATCCTTGCTTTGAGAGCATTAAAACTATGCGTTTGTTGAATATTTATCATGAAATTATGCCAATTTTATAAGAGAGCATGTGTGTGTTGAGTATTTGAGAAGCTATGTATTTTAACATTCTTCTGCGTTGATAATGTAAGTAATTGTGCATTTCTTGTTTTAGGGATTAGTGTTCATGCAAGAGTTTAAAAGCCAAATAATAGGTAGGCTCGGAGTAGTTAGGACAGAACATGCTATGATCACCTTACGTTGATTAAATCTGTCTGGTTTGGCACAAGAAAGATTGAGATCAATAGAAGATTAGTTTAAAAGTGGGAATCACTGTCCATTCAATTTGGATCACGTAAGGCATGCCTCAGCTGGATAGTAGAATGTGAAGTTAGTTAGGACATGTGGCATGTTTTCATTAGAGGAGTGGTGGTATTTAAAGGGTTTTTATAAAGGGATCATGAGGATTCTTACCATAATTTTCATCTTGAAGTTCTCGGTTCTCTCTAGTTTTCCTTTGTCGTTTTCCTTTTCGATCATCACTACTTTCATCGAAGACAAGAAGGAGAAGAAGAAGGTTATCGCCGCTCATATGCTTTTTGCTACCGTAGATTGTAGTTCATTCTAGTTTGTTGGTTGTAATTTCTGCATTTTTAATTCATGTGCTTAATCTTATAGCATTTCAGTATCTCAAAATGTTCTTCATCTCATCTTCTATTCTTATTATTTTGTTTGTATTTTCCACCATGAGTGGCTAGATCTTTAAGGTTTAGCTCATAGTGAACCCTATAATGTGAATCTCTGGACTAGCAATATATGTTTAGTAGATTTCTCAACTTTTTCTTGGTTTTAATATTCTTCCATTGCTTCTTTCTGTTTGGCCAACTGAAGTGAAGTATCATAAGATTAACTAGGTCAGTTTTCATGCTAATAAATCTTGTGTAGAAATATGGGTGTTCATTGTGCTTAACATCGTTCTTGAAAGAGATACTCTTACACTCTTCATTATATTAAAACTTGACTCGTACACTTGCAGTAAACAATTTTCGCAACAAATTCGCCCATAACACTCTCCATAGCTTGAATATGCTTGATCATGGTATAATCTTGATGTCATTTGGATCTTCAATGGAAACTTGTCAATGGTTTGATAATTCACATCAAAATAATTTATAGGAATGAGTAATTCATTCCATAGTGAAAGCCTTTAAATTTTTAACTATTTAGGAATTAATAATTGGATCGAAACCAACTTTATTCAAAATTGTAAAGAAAATGAAGAACATAACCTATTTCTTGTATATCCTCCTCTTATAACAAGCAATAGATGAACTGTCAAAAGAGCTCATTAGAAGAGAGTTTTGGTAGTTGTTATTTAGTTTTTATTTTACAATTGTATTACGTTCATTTTTTGATTTGTTTCAGTTGTATTTTTTTATGAAATGTATTCACAATGTGTTATATATAGGCCACTGTAGCATTATCACTTTATCAATGAAATCACTTCTCTTTGTGATCAATTACGTCTCTGTTATGTACTGTTTAGTCTAGATTTCTATGATGGTATCAGAGAATTGTTAAACACTCCAGCTATCCAAAAAAAAAACACAGAAAATGAAGAACACTAACCTTTGAAGATCAAATTCCTTCAATCCGTTGGTTTGTTTGAATCACGAACACTTCGTGGACTACCGCTAGTGTCTTCCCCGCTATTCTTTGGCCTTAGAACGGTTTGTGGGAACCAAATTTGTGAGAAATTGAAGTGAAAAGTGAGAACAAGTTTGATTTTTTGTTTTGAGAGAAAAAATCCAGCAAGCTTCAAACTTCAAAAAGTGTCTTCCAAAACCTATTTAAAGGGTAAATCATGCAACTAAACTCTTGCAAATAAAGACACATCAAGTGAGATTGGATTAGTCATCAAATTAGGTGGCTAATTTGTGAGAAATCCATGAGTTTAGTCACCAAAGCACCAATTTTTGATATTCAAGACTTTTCTTGAATTTTAAAGATAATCTTTAATTAATTTTAATTAAAATTAATTCAAATAACTAATTTTAAATAAAATTAATTTTAAGTAATTAATTAAACATTTTAATTAATTTTAATATTACCAAATTAAATAATTGCACCAATCCCGACCTCTTTCAAAATCGATCGTTTGAACATGAAACCCTATTCATGTATAAAAATCAAACCAAAATATGTATCATATACATATTAGTAATATTTAAATCATATTTAAATATCCTTCAACTCTCTCTATAATATAGTTTAATTCATAATTAAGCTATAATACGTTAAGTATATAGCATATAATTAATGCTTACTCCCTAAACCGAATTTGAACAATTCAAATTCTCTCATCACACTGTTTAAGGTTTAGTCCGATATGAGCTAGCAAGGGGACCTAATGGACCTACAGATCATGAGCTCCAACGATCCGAGATCAACCGGCTAAACTCTTTAACATAGTTAACCAACATTCGTTAACTGCCGGGACACTCCACTATAGCCCAGCAGTTGCACTCTCCTCACTGTAGATATATTTATGCCCAGCAGTTGCACTCTCCTTCTCTTCAGAAGGTTTACTCTCTTCTGCTTACCTAAGAAAATCAAATCACTTATAATTCATCTATCAATCTTGATGGTTCTTTATCCTCAGTTAATCTCACAACACAATCTGCCCCCAAACAACATTCGAATAATTTTTCTTCAGCAAATCCTGAATCTAATTGGCCTGGAGGTAGATCAAATTAGGGGGGTCATGGTAATCGAAGATTTTGGAATAATAATAACAAACCTCAGTGTCAGGTATGTGGGCGTTTTGGTCACACAGCCTTAAAATGTTATTTCTAATTCGAACGATCCTATCATGGTCCTAATTTAAATTATAGTTTTGGTGGTTCATCTTCTCCTCAGACATCTCCAATGCCTGGTCAAAATTCTTCTCAGCCGCTTATGAGTGCCTTCATGCTTCATCATGATCTTAATAATGACAATCAATGGTACCCAGGCCCTGGAGCTTCAAATCACGTAACAAATGAATTGGCTAATATGCCTATGGCTTCTGAATATCAAGGAGACAACCGAGTTCATGTTGGTAATGGCATAGGTCTAGAAGTTTTGAATATCAATTCCTATTTTCTCAAATCTTCTTCTTCTTCTGATAGTATCTTTCATCTTAGAAACTTGTTTCATGTACCAAAAATCACTACAAATCTTATTAGTGTTAGCCAATTCGCACGTGATAACCATGTTTTCTTTGAATTTCATTCTTTCTCTTGTTATGTGAAGGATCTGTCCAGTGGCCAAATACTACTCCAAGGCAAGTTGGTTGATGGACTATATGCTTTTAGCTTGGAAAAAGCTCATCCCAAGACTTTTAATGTTGATGGCTGCTTGCCCTCGGATATCTCTTCACCTCAAGTATTTCATGTTGTTGTTTCTTCTCCTATTTCTTTTATTTCTTCTTCTTGTTTCTATGTTTTTGAGATGTGACATAATCATTTGGGCCATCTTGCCATTGCTACTATTCAATCTATACTTGATTCTTGTAATATCTCATATTCTTCTAATAAAGACTACTTTTTGTGTCATGCGGGTGTCATTGGAAAGTCTCATAGTCTACCCTTTTCTGATGCCATAATTGAATATCATGCTCCTCTTAAGTTAATGGTAGCAGATTTATGGGGTCCATCTTTTAAAACCTCTCATAATGGCTTTCGCTATTATCTTAGTTGTGTGAATGCTTATTCGTGTTATGCCTGAGTCTATTTTTTAACTTCTAAATCTAAGGCTTTCCAATCTTTTATTACTTTCAAAACTTATGTTGAGAAACTCATTAGTCAGTCTATTCTTTGCTTTCAATCAAATAATGAGGAGAATTTCATTCATTCACTACTTTCTTTAAAAATCATGGCATTGAACACCGACTGATTTGTCCTTACATTTCTCAACAAAATGGTATTGTTGAAAGAAAACATAGTCAAATTGTTGGCATGGGACTCACTCTTTTATCTCATGCTTCTTTGTCTTTAGAATTTTAGGATGATGCATTTTCTACTGCTGTTTATTTGATAAATAGACTTTCTACTATAGTTCATCATCAATCTCCTTTGGAAAAAATTTTAGGCTATAAACCAAATTACTCGTTTCTCAAAACATTTGTTTGTCTCTGTTATCCATGTCTACGACCTTATAATAATCATAAAATAGAACCTAGATCTACACCTTGCCTATTTCTTGGTTATAGCATAGTTGATAAAGGTTATAAAGGCCTTTCTTCTTTTGGCAAATTATACATCTCACGACATGATTTGTTTGATGAAACTAAAATTTCCACTTCAACCTTTTTATTCATCCAGCCTCCATCTTCTTTGGTTTCCAATAACCTATTTATTGCACCTTTTCCTAATCTTTCTTTAATTCTTCTACTCGATCCTTATGTGATTTGACCTTACCTTCCCATCAGTCTTCTTTTGTACCAAAAACTACAGCTACTTTACCTATACCTACTTTGTCCTCTTCTACGGTTTTACCTTCACGTGATTCTCTAGAACTTTTACCAAATGATATGACCATTGCTAATCAATCCACTTATTTGCCCTTTACCGAGTCTTCAACCTCAATTGCTTGTTCAAATTCTTCCTCATCTGTGCCAAACCCTTCTAACTCTTGGGTTGTTAACTAGCACTCCATGGTTACTAGAGGAAAAGATGGGATTTTTAAGCCCAAATTATTACTTATTGAATATGTTGAGCCTGAACCACCGATAGTAAAAGAGGCCTTGAAATGTGATCACTGGGTAAAAGCGATGAAAGAGGAATATAATGCCTTGCTTACAAATGATTGGTCCTTGGTTTCTCCTCTTGCAAATAAGAAGATTATAAGGTGCAAATGGGTATTTAAAATCAAACGCAACTCAAATGGCTTGATTGCTTGGTACAAAGCAAGGCATGTTGCTTAGGGATTCTATAAAGAAGCTGATCTTGACTGTATTGAGACATTTAGTCTCATGGTCAAACCTATCAAGATTAGAGTTTTATTTATGCTTGCTTCGACATATGTTGGTTGTTGAGACAAGTTGATATTAACAACACCTTCTTATATGGACTTTTGAATGAAGAAGTGTTTATGTCACAACCTCCTGGTATGACTTCTTCTACTAATTCTCATATTGTGTCATTTAAAGAAGGCTTTGTATGGGCTAAAACATGTCCCTCGTGCTTGGTTTGAACATCTTAGTAGCTTCTTGCATACTGTTTTGTGAATTCTCGTGTTGATTCTTCATTACTTGTTTGTCATCGAGATGGTCAACATTGTTATATTCTGGTTTATATGTTGATGATATAGTTATACACTAGAAGCTCCGCTAAATTCATTTATCAACTTGTGGTCATTTTACATTAGAAGTTTTTTGTAAAAGATCTAGGTGTTTTGAGTTTCTTTCGGGGAATAGAAGCTTCATATCCATCTGGTGGTAATTTTTTTCTGCCTCAAACAAAGTATATTACTGATCTGTTATATAAAACAAAAATGCATGAAGCTAGAGGGCTTTCCACTCCTATGGTGAGTAGCTTAGTGTTTTCTACATTTTATGTGGAGAAATTTTCTGATGTTCGACTTTATAGAAGTACTGCAAGTGCTTTTCAGTATGCTACTATTACTTGACCAAAAATAGCATACAGTGTTAATAAAGTCTGCCAGTTTATGCATGCTCCCACAAACTTATATTGGCAAGCAGTTAAAAGGATATTACATTACTTAACAGGATCTTTAAATCATGGTTTGTTGTTTCGAAAATCCACTTATCTATTCTTACAAGGATTCACATATTCGGATTGGGTTTCCGATCTTGACGATAGGAAATCAACATCTAGTTTCTATGTCTTTTTTGGAGGTAATTTGATACAATGGCATCCAAGAAACTGAGTATTATCTCTTGTTCTAGCACCGAAGCAGAATATCGAAGTCTAACTCATGTTTCTGTTGAGTTAGTTTGGCTAAAAACATTATTCAATGATCTAGATGTTCATTTATCTCGTCATCTGATGCTAGCACAGCTATGTGCTACAGCAAGTGAACGGGCCTAAGCAATAAAGTGGTATGAGTATACTAGATATCGTATCTACAGGGAATTGTTATGGTTGGTTGAGTACCGAAAATACTTACAACTAATTATGTTTAAAGAAATAAATCGAGAAGCATGTGATTAAAACGACTAAAAACATACAATGTAGGCTAACAATTGAGAACAACAGGGTTAAAGACGTTTAGGGAATTAATTTCACTAATTGGATCTTGCAATTAATTAACTGGGATATTAATATTGTTATCTCATTTAATTAACTAGGCCTAGAAGTCTAATTCCAAGGAATCCTTTGTCGAGCTCATCCTATTCTCGAGTGCAATTAATTAAATCTTGAGTCCGTCTCATTAATTAATCATCACCCGGCACTACGAACCTTCATTTTAAGCCTTAATTAATTTTCGTTAATCCTATGTAATTAGCCATTAAACATATTTAAAACAGTCCTAAAACCAGTCATTACAACCCAATTACAGCAACTAAAAAGGAAAAAGTAGGGAAGAAAGCTAAAACCACATCGATCCTTGACTTTTGCCTCTATCTTTGTGATCCCGAGCCTCAATCCTTCACCGAACAGCCTCCAAAAGCTCTCCAGCTATCCCAAATTTCTCTGTTTCCGTAAAAAGGGTCTAAAACCTTAAGTGTTCTCCCCCAACTCTAGCAAAGGAGAGAATTACTTAAAGTTGTTGTCACGACAGCGTTGCAATGTTGTCCAAAACGCCATTGTATTCATTGTACACATAAAGGCAGCGTTGCAATGATATGGACGAAACGCCTCCTCTTAGCGTGATTCTAGCGTTGCATCGCCACAGGGTAGCGTTGCAATGCTAGCACTTGGGTTTGCCTTCTAAATTGAGGCATTGCAATGCCATTTCAAGCGTTGCAACGCTGTCCTCACGGCCCCAACAACTAGCACTTCATCTCTTCCACTCTTTAGCTCCTCAAATGGCTCTCAAATAGCTCCAAAATCAACATAGTGCTCCAAAATTCACATTTCCATATGGAATATTGCTCGGATTCTTGAAATCAACAATTAATCAACGTAATAACTCACTATTATACCATAAAACTAGCTAAATAAAGGCATAAATATAGCACTAAATTAGTGCTATCAAATACCCCCAAACTTTATCTTTTGCTAGTCTCGAGAAAAATAACACATTAACTAATAAAATGAATCAGTGGTTGCATAATAATGACTCAAATCTCCGTGATCTCAATAATGAATTTAAGAACAAATCAACATGAAATAAGCATGCATATCCAATTCATGAGAAATTTAAAATCAAACTTTGGACTCCTTGTGTGTGTCAAGAGAGTTCATTAGAAGAGAGTTTTGGTGGTTGTTATTTAGTTTCTATTTTACAATTGTATTACGTTCATTTTCTAATTTGTTTCAGTTGTATTTGTTTATGAAATATATTCATAGTGTGCTATATATAGGCCATTGTAGCTTGATCACTTTATCAATGAAATCATTTTTCTTTGTGATCAATTACTTCTCTGCTATTTACTGTTTAGTCTAAGTCTGTGAGATTTCTACAAGGTCTTCCTTGTTATATATCAACTATGTGATATTGAATGCATTATATAAGTTAAGGTAACTCGAGATTTTTTATTCAAAATGGATAATAAATATTATTGCACTAATATAATAAACAAATCAATCAAATCATCATTTTACTCATAAAAAAAATAAAATATATACAAATTCAAAGGCTCTAGGACATAAATTTCAATACAGTACATTTTTGACTCGATCATTTGAGCTTTTTACACCATCATGTTGTAGGGGCTGCACCATATCAATGTCCTTGAGCTTTTTACTGTTCAGTTATTGTAGATGAAAATAGTAGTTTTTCTTTTAAGCAATGACCAATTTATTTCATTACATAACTAGTATTAGTGGTAGAGATGTCCACGGGGCGGGGTGGGGACAAGGATGGCTTCTCCGTCCCCGTCCCTGCCCCCCATTTGAATCATCATCCCCGCAAAATTTCCGTTAAATTTTGCAGGGATCGGAGCGGGGATTCCCTGCGGGGATTGAGTTTCCCGCAGAGAATTATTCCCCGTTTAGTTTTTTTTTTCTTTTTTAAGAATCAAATAATTCATTTGATAAATTTTCAAATAGTTAACTTCTATGGAAAATATACATTAATTTTCAATTACATTGCTAATTATTCACCAAAAATATTAATTTAAATAGTTAATTTTCTATTTAAAAAATATCTATTTAAAGATAAAATTCTTGAACCTCTTAATAAAAACAAAACAATATTACATATCAAATTATCTAATTAATCCATACATATAATTAAAATGTTTAACTATATAATTCAAACATATCCAAATATCTAAATCATTAACAATAAAATTTTAATGACATATATATACTTATACACATATATACATATATATATTAAAAAATTAAAAATATATATAAAAAAATTAAACGGAGTGGGGAAAGGGGATGTCCTTGTTTAGCTCGCAGGAATTTTTTTTCTCCCACTTCCTCCCCATTCTCCACCTAAACGGAAATTCTCTACCCTGTTAAGATGGGTCCCCGCAGAAATAATGGACATCTCTAATTAGTGGTAGAACAAGAAGAAGGAAACAAATCTACATCGAATTTTGCACTAATTTTGGTATAAGTAATAAGGAAAAAGTTCAAAATGGACAATTGTGAGTTAAAATCACAACAAACTAAATCACGATTACTACCTAGAATCATGACTATTCTGAAAAGGTCATATTTGTTTTCTAATGGCCATGGCTGATTCTTCATTTATGTATGTTCTTAATGATCATGATTATTCTCAAAGACATAATCATGATCATTCCCAAAAATCATGACAGTTTTCAATAATTATGAGACTATACAAGCTATTTAACTTTTCGTCCTTATAAATGGGAAGAACATCTACAATTTTAATTCAATCATTCTCATTCTCTCTTTCTTCATGAATATACACTATTTTCTTTGGACCAATAAACAAAAAAACTACAAAATTGTTAAGTTAGATTTTTGTTTTGTCGTATCCTAGAGAGCATTCGTGGGATATCTTTACCACATTAAAGCAGACAAAGCCTATTACTTAAAGGCAGTGGCGGATCCAGAAGTTTATGCTAGGGGGGGCACAAGTTCATATTAGGTTAAATTACAAGTTCAGTCGTTCAACTTTTAAATTTGTGTATATATGCGTCCTAAACTTTAAAAGATATTTAATAGGTCTTGAATTTTTAATTTTGTGTCTAATAGATCTATGAAGTTTCAATTTTATATCCAACAAGTCTCTGACATATTCAAAAATTTTAAAAAGTAAATGTTCTATTAGAGATAAATTTTAATTTTGTGTCTAATAAGTCTCCAACCTATTTGACATATTTTAAATATATTTATGTTTAAGGTTCAATTAGATACACAATTTAATTTTGTGTCTAATAGAATAATTAATTATAAAATTTTTTGAAATCTAAAACTTATTAGATACAAAATTGAAAGTTTGTGAATCTATTAGACATTTTTAAAATTCAATGACTTATTAGACACAAAATTAAAAAGTTTATGACGTATTAGACACAGAGTTTAAAATTTGAGGACTAAATATGTAATTTAACCTTCATATAAATATAATTTAAAATGTATTGATATATAATATTTAGAATTTTTTTAAAGGAAAATATAATATTTAGATAAGTAAAATTAATTAAAAAATATATAATAAACGAGGATAGAATTATTCGCCTAAATATATAAGCAAAAAATGAAACTTAAAATATTTAATATTTTTAAAAATAAAATTAAGTTTTTTTTATGCATTTTTTTTAGTTCAACAACAATTGAGGGTGGAGGCATTCGAATCTCTGACCTCTTAGTTGAAAGTACATTTCAATTACTGCTGAGTCATACTCATTTCGACTTTTATGTATTTAATTTTTTTAAAATATTTACTAAAGATTAATTTCTTTTTATATGTATATGTGTAAAATAAAAACAAAATTAACTAAATTATAACTGTATCCAATTTACTAAAAATTAAAATAATATATAGATATATTTTTTTTAAAATTTAAATTATATATATAATAAAAAATGAAGTTAAACAAAAAGAGGAACGTTTTGTTTTTGTTTTTTTTTTTGTATATATACAAAATAAAAGAAAAATAAGTTAATTACTAAAAATTAAAATAATATATAGATATATATATTGTAAAATTTAAATTATATATATAATAAAAAAATGAAGTTAAACTAAAAGAGGAACGTTTTGTTTTTTTTTTGTATATATACAAAATAAAAGAAAAATAATTTAATTACTAAAAATTAAAATAATATATAGATATATATATTGTAAAATTTAAATTATATATATAATAAAAAAATGAAGTTAAACTAAAAGAGGAACGTTTTGTTTTTTTTTTTTTGTTTTTTGTATATATACAAAATAAAAGAAAAATAAGTTAAAAAAGTGGGGGGAAGCGTAACCCAAAGGATTTGAACCAAGGCCTCCCAGTCACAAGGGTACCGGGTGCCCCCACTTAACCAACATACCAAGAGAACACTATGTGTTGTAAACTGAAACAAGTTTTAAATATATACAAAACTCATATGTCAGGGGGGCACGTGCCCCTCCTGGCCCCAACGTGGATCCGCCCCTGCTTAAAGGGTGAATTTAATTTACCTTCTAATTTAAACACTACTTTAGAAGGAACATTTTTTCTTAAAACATTTTTTTTATAAAAATGATTTTAATTAAAATCTTTGTGTGTTTAGTTACATTTAGTATAGGTGATTTTAACTACAAGTTATTTAGTTGCACCGAATATAATAATAATTCTATAAATGTTAAGACTCTATTTGATAATCATTTGTCTTTTGATTTTTAATTTTTGAAATTTTAGCTTATAAACCCTACTTCCATCTATGAGTTGCTTTGTTTTGTTATCTACTTCCTAAAAAAATTTCAAAATTCAAATGAAAATTTGAAAACTCAAAAAAGTAGTTATAAAAAAAATTGTTTTTAGAATTTGGAATTTGGCTAAGAATTTAAATGTTTCTTTAAGAAATGTGACAACAATGTGAGGAAACAAGCACAATTTTAAAAAATAGAAAACAAAAAACGAAATCGTTATCAAACGAGCCTAAATTACCATAAAATGATTTTAAGTCAATCAACTTTAAAATCACCTTTTAGATAATCCACATTATATTAAAATGAATCATTAAAAAATTATTCTAAACCAATTTATGATTATTTCAAAATTGATTTTTATTTGTTACCAAACACTCTAAATTTTAAGAAAAATACTTTAGTCCCCCTAAAATCACTTGAGAAATTAATCCAAAACACACCTTAATGTAAATTCCATAGCATTAACCATTTGAGAGCATATTAAAAAAAGATTATATTAACTACGAATTTACTAAGAAATAAAATAGAGAAGTTAAAATCCCATGTAGCCCATCCACGCATGTTTGTTCTCATATAATACATAAACAAAACAAAAGTCTATTGTCTCTATATTTTCATAATCGTATGAAGGGACGGATCCACATTATATGTTTTATATATATTTAATGGCTGTTTCATGGTTCGTTGGCTAAGAGGGGCACTCAACTTTTTCTCCGGGGAAGTTTTGGTTCAAACCCTGTCAGGCGCGCTTCCCCCTACTTTTTTAGCTTCATTCTTTTTAATTTTGTATGTATACTCTAAAAAAACGCTGCTTTTTTAGTTTAACTTCAATTTTTTTTTGAGTATATATATATATATATCTATATACTATTTTAATTTTTAGTAAGTTGAATACGGGTAGAATTTAGTTAATTTTTTTATATTAATTTTACACACATATACATACAAAAAGAAATTAATGTTTAGTAAATATTTTAGAAAAATTAAATGCAAAAAAATTGAAGTGAACATAGCTGTTGGAATAGAAATTTTGGTCAATCAAAAATTGTCATATCATTACTTAAAATTAGTGACAAAATTATTTATTTAATTAGGAATTAATTAAATTTGCAATGATCCATAAATTAAATTATGGCAAATCCAAATATGCAATTATGTTATATGAAATTTGGGTTAATTTTATACAAAGTCCAAATAGGAGCCCCTCATCCAACAAAGTCTCAGCTCAAAGGGTTAGGCTCAAAGTCAACATGCCTAGTCCAAAGGAGTTTAAGCCTAAGGCCAACCAGGCACAGTCCAATAGTTAGGCTCAAGCCCACTTGGGGCCTAAGGAACTCTATAAATAGAGAGCTTCCCCCTCCATTTGAATGGGTCAGAAGTGGAAGACTTCAAAAGAAGAGTTAAAAGAGAATTCAGAAACAAAGCTCAGAAGACTCTAGAAGCTCCTAAAGATCGAAATTGAAAACTGAACCCTCTCTGAAGTCTTAAAGTGTTGAACACTCCTTGAGGACCGAAGACTCTTCAAGAGAAGACTATCTGAAGTCCTTGAGTCTTGAACACTCTTTGAAGATCAAAAAACTTTAAGACTTTGACAAATTCTTCGAGGATCAACTAGCCAAAGGTTGATCCTCCAAGCCGATCAACAAGCCAATGGTCGATCCAAGCAGACCAACAAGCCAAAGGCTGATCCAACGATCAACACGCCAAGGGTCGATCCAACGATCAACAAGTCAAGGGTCAATCCAACGAGATCAATAAGTCGGAAGGCCAATTAGAAAAGACCAACGTGATCGAGAATAAGTTGTTCATCCCTCGAGACATTTGTACATGAGAGAGAGAAAAAATTAGAGAATAAACATTAGAGATTGTACTCTACTACATTCAAATCAATACAACTCAAGTTCAATTACACGTATTAAATTTCTTTGTCGAAATTTCATGTGAACAACAGCTCAGCGGTAATTGACATGTACCCTCAACTAAGAGGTCAGAGGTTCGAATCCTCCCACCCTCAATTGTTGTTGAACTAAAAAAAATGCATAAAAAAACTTAATTTTATTTTAAAAAATCTTAAATATTTTAAGTTTCATTTTTTTTTCTTGTATATTTATGTGGATAATTCTATCATCGTTTATTATACTTTTTTAATTAATATAACTTATCTAAATATTATATTTTCCTCAAGAAAAATGTAAATATTATATATTAATACATTTAAAATTATATTTACATGAAGGTTAAATTACATATTTAGTCCCTGAATTTTAAATTTTATGTCTAATAGGTCTTAAACTTTTTAATTTTGTGTTTAATAAGTCATTGAACTTTTAAAATGTTTAATAGATCCACAAACTTTCATTTTTGTATCTAATGGGTCTTAGATTTCAAAAAATTTTATAATTAATTATTCTATTGACACAAAATTTAATTTTGTATCTAATTGAAACTTAAGGGTTCAATTTGGTAACTAGTAAATATATTTAAAAGATGTCAAATAGGTTGAAGACTTATTAGACACAAAATTAAAATTTATGTCTAATAGAACATTTAATTTTTTAAAATTTTGAATGTGTCAGAAACCTATTAGATACAAAATTGAAACTTTAAAGATCTATTAGACAAAAAATTGAAAATTCAATGACCTATTAAATATTTGTTAAAGTTCAAGGATCATACATACATAAATTTAAAAGTTGAGCGACTAAACTTGTAATTTAACCTAATATGAACTTGTGCCCCTGACATAAAGTTCTAGATGATGGTATGATATTGTCCATTTGTAGTCCAACATGCATAATTTTGTTTTTAAATCTTACTCAAAATTCCTCGTAGTAATAGAGTTATTGTTTCACCTGAAATACCACGAATCCCTTCCACTCATAATGAGCTAATACATTAAGAAAATAAAAGAAAACAAAGAAACCAACCAAATTGGATAAACAAAATAAGATCTTTTATGTATACCAAAGGATCGAGAGAAAAGTAACTCCAAAGTAAAGAAAAAGAGAGAAAGAGAGGGAGAGATTTCTGAGGATCAAGAGTGGGAAAAACAAAGTGAAAGCAGAATTAGCACACACAAACAAAGTAATAACAAAGAGAAAAGCATTGAATTTTCTCAAACATGGTTTGAGATCTCCCTTAGCAAATCTCCATCATAAGATGACCAAAAGGAGACATCATTGAGAAATGATAGCCTTTGCTTTGGAGTGCTGATTGATCTTGTCTTTGCCTTGGCTGACTCTGTCACAGCCATGTATGTTGGAAACACTGGGGAGCTTGGCATATTGTAACTCTGATCTCCACCTGATGAGTTATGTTTCAAATGGCAGAATGATCTCCTTGGGAATGAATATTGTGAGTTCAGCTTCACATTTCCAACCTTTTTCCCATACACTTCTTCATCACTTACTAAATTATTTATGTGCAAAGTTGGCCTCATACTTCTGCCTGGGCTTTCTTCTGCCATTTGGACATTTCTTCCTTCCTGATAAACCAGAAAAAAAATGACCCAACATAACTTTAATTCATGAGTGTTTGTGAAAATATTTTCTTTTTCTAAAAGAATATGTCAATTATAATCTATCCGCTTAAACTATTGGACATGGTAATGTTTAAAGTGTGATTTCAGTTCAAACTCCCACAAAGGAAATGTTAAGAATATATTTTAAAGATTAAATATATCATACTTATGAGCTAAAGCATTTGAGTTTAGTCTTAGCGTTTAACATAACCTTAGGACATGTTTGAAAGTGATTGACGTTTTCAAAATCACTTTCATCTTAAAATAGTGATGTTTGACCATAGTACATGCATCCAAAATCACTTTTAAGTGATTTCTGATCAATCACTTGGAATGTGATTATTCTCATGTGATTTTTAGTCAAGTGTTTCTTTCTTATTGATATTAATAGTTTAAGAACACAAAGTTTCACAGCTACCCTTGCATGTTTTTTTGCCTGGTTTACATAAGCAACTGAAAGACAATTATGGGGAAATGAAAGTACTTACTCTGTGTGAAAATGAGTACTTCAACCTTCTTTCCCTTTTGATAATTGCCTCTTGCTTTCTCAACTGCAAGGCTTCCATGCCCTTTTTAGAGAGACTGCTGCCATCCCAGTTTCTCAGACTGTTCAAATCAAGCTGACATAATAATAAACAAGCCTAAAAGACTCAGGACTCTGAATTATACTCCATAAAGCTACTAATTCTGCAAAGCACTTCTTATGAAAGTTATATTTTTGCATACCTTTAATTCATCCTCCTCAAACTCCTCTCTTGGCTGGATGAACACTTTCTTCCCGCAGCTGTTGCAACTTCTTTCTGCAATAAGATTTCTTTTCTGAAACACTTTTGAATTCCTTCTCTCCGTGATTATCGATCGGTTCAAACTAACATCTATTTGACGTCTCACAGCTCGACCGCGAACTATTGCCTGAAGTCTCACTATTCCCTTCAGCGCTCTCAGTGCCTTTCTTGCCTTCCTCAAATTTATGATTAAGAGTGAGTTTGAAATGACTTTTACGAATAGTAATATTTAATGAAATACTTTTTCATGATCATGTGTTTTTAGAATTCAAAATCACTTTCAAGTATGCAAATTTTTAAGAACTACTTTTATTCTAACTAAAAATATCTTTCACCATTCAAAAAAGTCATATCAAACTTTCTAGGAATGGTCCATTATAGAGCACTATTGTCAAATGCGTTGAAAAAAATGAAAAGCATAACAATATCTCCTTGTTCAACAACAATAGGTAAAGAAGATGATGAGTGCAAAAACACTTACAAGATATCCCCTGAAATAACTTTGAATCTTAACGGCGGCCGAGATTCGATCTCTCCTCGAAATCGGACAGTAGGAGCCCGAGGCGGCTGTAAGGCGGACGACCTCTGCTGCAGCATTGGCGGCAGCAACGGCAGCCTCAGCCGCAGCTGCTGTGGCAGCAGCAACACTCAAAGCCTGCCTTCTCCTTTCATCTGTTGCTTCACTCAGTGTTCTTTGTGGAGCTGCTGCAATCACTGGGCACTTCTTAATCTTGAATCTTTCATTAAGCCATCTCCACTTTTTAGATTTCTACACATTAAAACCAAAACGAACAAGAATCAAAACAATTCAAATCTAAAACCAAATTTGCAATACAAAAAATGTAAATGAATCCAACCTTTTCTGATTTAGTTTTGGGGTCAGAATTAAAAAGCCTCTTGACCCAACCAAGCCAGCACATTGTCTTTGCCATTTAAAGATGCAAAAAAATCACATCAACCATATGATCAAACTCCATATCTTTGACTTCCTCACAAGTCACCCCTGCATTAAAAGAAGAGATCAGATTTTTATTTGAGAATACCAATGACGATGCTCATAAGTCGACCGTATCAACTGATCGAGACATCAGTAACTTCTCTTATAGGTCATAAGTTTGAATCTCACTTGAAAAACAGCGAAGAAAGAAGATATGATCATACCTTTGGCTTTGGCAGTGATGAGGGCAATGAAATTGGGAACTGATCTACCTGGTTTGGTTAATTAAGGCATTAGAGTGAAGTTGAAAGGCGTTTGTGGCCTTTTTACCTACTTTCTCTCTCCACCGACTGTCAAATTCACAACTGCCATGGACTAGTTCAAAGTGTTTCTGTTATGGTGGAAGCACTTAATTGGCCTCTATTCTATGTAATAAGTCCATATATATGTGGTTCCATTTTCCAAACTTGTGCATGTGAGACCATCTTTCATGACGATCATGATTTATTTGGTCCCATTAGGTGGCTTATCTTTTGCAAATAATCTTGTTTATGTCTATCTATACATGTATATTTAACCTTTTTTTCCCTCTTATTTCTTTCATTCTTTGTTTAATATATTCTTGTGTCCATTTAATATATTCATGCGAGATCATATCAAATTCAATAAAATTTTAAATTTAAAGTGGTATTAATTTATTAATATCTTTTTTTGGTTTAGATCTATTACTATTCTCTAATAAAAACATTTTAATTTGCTTGTATTTAATGGAAGATTCTATTACAAATTTAGTCCAACTTTGAAAAATCTATGTATTTAGTCTCTAAACTAGAAAAGTTTCCAATTAAATCTCTCAATTTTGAGTTTTGATTTTATGTAATGTCTATTATTAACTAAATGATGAGGTGACTTTTTTATTGAAAAAAAATGTTGATTTATTTGGCATGGCATGAATGATAGATGACGAAAAGAAGTGGTAAATAGCTAAACACAAATAAAGTGGCATGGGTAACATATAATCTTTTTAAAACATCGTATCATATGTTCTTTATAGATGGTGTCCATTTATTTTGCTCAACTATCCACATTTTTCTATCATTTAATCTGTCACGTCATGACAAATCACCCTATATTTGTTTAATAGGCATATTATGTTATTGTTTAGTTAATTATCTCATAGGAACTATCAAATTGGCACCCAAACTTAAGAGAAAAAATTAAAATATTTTAAAACATAAAAGCTAAATAGACAACTACCAAAATTTAAGAAATAATTTTGTAATTCAACCTAAATTGAACTCAATAAAATATTAAAAATGCACACATTTTTTCCACAGTAGTAGAGGGAAATTTTACACCCCCTACCAAAAAGGCTTTGAAAGTGTATAAAAGTTCCATCACCAACCTTGTCAATGCTGGTACCACTTTAAATCCTTCTTTGACAATTGATATTTGGTTGTTTTTTCTTTGTTAGAAGTATTCAACAAGCATGCTTCAAAAGGTCCATTTCATTTAATCTATTTTGAAATAACCAAACTTCTTCCTTTAAAGTTTTTCTTTTTTTTATTATTTATTTTCTTTAGATCATTCCTTAGATTGCATGTTTGATAATGATATAATTTTCTCTCATGGGCCTGTTGATTAGCATATCAAGGCCCACCAAGTTGGTCCCAATTATCCATTGATGAGCCATGTGAACAGTTTATGACTGGTCCAAAAGAACTAGAACCTTTTTAAATCTCTGACCATCCCAATTGTGGCCCAGAAGAATGAGATCAAAGTAGCTTTTGAGCTGTTCCAATACCACCTAACCTAGAAAAATAACATGAATTTTAAAATAATAAGCTTAGATTACCATTGAAGTTCATGTACCATTTTTGAGCTGTTTCATAATTTAATCATTGTATTTTTTTTATAAATATATTATATAATCCTCAATATTAATTATTTAGTTAAATAATAATGAAAACTAACGTGGCAGAACCACGTGAAGGTTGACATTGACTTTTATGAAAACTTAACTAGATAATTAATGTTTGGGACTACACCGATAAAATTATAATTATTTTATCCAAAAATAAACAGAAAATTTGAATGATCAAATTTTTTGAAGGTGTTAGGAAAGAGCACTCATCTTCAATTTGGATTGTTCATGCTCATATTTAAATGTCTTGATAAAGCTCTCATGAGTTTGCATTGTTTCAATTGATTGAATGTTGATCATTCGAATGAGACCCACCATTCAATTGATTATTCAATTGCTTTTTCTTGTATTGTTTTATACCATTGCTTTCCATTGAATACTTTTATTCCCATTTCCAATTGACTACTATATTCTTTGAAAGGCAGGCTGATGAAGGGAACTTCCATGTCTTTTAACGTGGGATAAATTCAAAATCAAAATGGTTAAATTTCTCAAGTGTTATCACGGCTTATGAAAAATCAAACTAATTAAGACTAATTTGTTAAAATCATTGTAAATGCTCGAAAATCTATTGTCAAGGTGCAATCTTTACATCAAGAAGAAAAAAAAAATGACGACTATGGAGTAAGGGACACTAGTCCACAAAACTATGTCTAAACGAAGCTTTGACACTTAAGTTAAAAGTCTAATATTAGAGTAAGGATGGGCTAAAAAAAGATAATATAGGAGACTAAAGAAAGAGAGATTTGCATGATCTAGTTATATTATGTTGCTAAGTGAGATGAGTTTGATAGCATGCAATTATGCTATCTTGTTTCCTATTATTTTAGCTAGTTTTATGTTTAAAATGTATACTTTGATGTCATTTTATCTTGATTTTATAAAAACCGAGCTTGAGAAGAAAAATCGAGTGTTTGAAAGTTATTTGATAATTTTGGGCCCTTTTGGGGCCATATTGAAAATCAAAGAAGAGAAGAGATGAAGAATGAAGTGTTGAGAACAAGGGAGGGCATTGAGACGCTGTCCAAAGTGTCTCAACGCCATGCTGCAACTCAATTTGGAAATCAAGACTGAGGGGACAACGTTGAGATGTTGTCCATATCGTCTCAACGCCCTTAAGTGGTGTCGCAACGCTGGCCCCGACACTAGAAGCACGCATAAGAACAGTTTTATCTGTAGCGTCGAGACACTACTTACAGTATCTTGACGTTGGGGACGCACATGCAAGAAAAAGGGCATAGTTTTGGTAGCATTGAGACGTTGCCTCAATGCTACCTTGATAGGAAGTATAAATTGCTCATTTTCTTTTCGTGAAAGGGGGCATTTTGAGGGTTTTTACCTTAATCTCGTTAACAAAGCATTTTAGGTGGATTTTGGGAAGTTTTTGGAGCTCAGTTGAAGATCTTAGAGCTCGAGTTCGTGGTAGATCGCCTTGAAAATGCTGGATTGACATCGACCTAAGCATTTTCTTCCATTTTTTCTTATTTTCAATATTTAGATTAGGTTGTAATTAGGGATTTATGTTTGTATCGGTGATTATGAATAGCTAAATCCCTAAATTCTATAGGTTAGATGGATTTCTTGGACTATTGCTTAATTAATTATTATTTTGATGTTCATTTCTGCATTTAGGGCTTAATGCTTGTAATCATGTGTTCTTTAATTAATTGAGATATGTCTAAGTTGAGCTCGAGAAAGGAAACTTAGTTTTTCTTAATGCTCAATTAGTTAGCTACCTGAGTGACAACGAGATTAATTAGTTTATTAATTGTAGTTGGTGATGAGGATTAATCAATTGAGCACTGTTTAATTGAATCGTTTTTTAAGTGAAAACTCGACAGAGAAAAGCTTGGGCGAGAACCAAATGCATGACTATTGGTTAATTACCTGAGTGACAACGGAGCTAATAATTAATCAGTAGAGGTCCGTAATGAAGAGTCTTAATGCCTTGTGCTAATTAACTAGCGTTAGGGACACCTAGGTTAGTTATTTAATACTTGAGATTGGAGTTAGCTAGCACTAAGGAAACCTAGGTTAGTTAATTTAATACTTGAGATTGGAAGAGACCGACAAGAAATTCCACGTTCTTAGGCTTCTAGACCTATGAATCGAACATCTAATTTTGCCTAATTGCCTGATTGATTAAGTAATTTAAGGTCAAAAGAATGAAATCAAGGCCCATAGAATTATCTCTCATGTTTGTGTCTCTGATTATCATTGCTTCTAGGTCAGCTGTTTAGTTAGCTTCTCTACTTTGAGTTTGTTCTCTAAACAAAGCTAAGTAAGAGTATTCTAGTAATTTAATGAATTAGCAATTTCAATCCCTGTGGATTCGATACTCGGTAGGAATACTGTTTTATATTACTTGACTCGTGTGCTTGCAGAAACGTAAATTGTACGGGTCAGAGTTGCTCTTTATAAAATAATTGGCTAAAGTACCCATCTTGCATGACACTAGAAATTCAGGAATGTTAATCGTCGAAAAATTAAGGCCCCGTTTGATAACCATTTGGTTTTTGGTTTTTGGTTTTTGAAAATTGAGCTTGTTTTCCCCAAATTTCTCTACAATGGTTTTCATCTCCCTTAAGGAAGTATTTTAATTCTTAGCCAAAATCTAAAAACAAAAACAAGTTTTTGAAAACTACTTTATTTAGTTTTCAAAACATAGCTTGGTTTTTGAAAACATAGGCAAAAAGTAGATGACAAAACAAGTAAAACTATAAGTGGAAGTAGTATTTATAGACTTAATTAGATACATTTTTTATCAAAAAAAAAAAAGGATCTATTAGATACATTAAAATTCAATGACTAAACATGTAATTTAACCTTCACATAAATATAATTTTAGATGTATTGATATATAATATTTAGATTAAGTAATATTAATTACAAAATTATAATAAATTATTTTAAATTATCCACCTAAATACATAAGTAAAAAATAAAACATGAAATATTTAAGATTTTTAAAAATAAAATCAAGTTTTTTTTATGCATTTAATGTTTTCTAAAACATTTACTAAAGATTAATAATTTAATTATATATATGTGTGTGTAAGATGAAAAAAAAAATCTACAGTACCAAACTTACTAAAAATTAAAATAATATATACATATTTTGTGGGAAAAAATATATGGATATTTATATTGCATAATTTAAATAATAGACATACAAAATCAAAAAATGAATAATTCAAGAACAGTAAAACAAAAACTCAAGAGCAGCGTATACAAAATTAGAAATTGAAGTTTAAAAAACTCAAGATATGGACACTGGGCAAGTTTTGATTCCAAAACCTCACGCACCAAAGCCCACAATGGTGCCTCCATCAACCAACGTACCAAAGGAATTTTTTGTTATCTTAAATGAAATAAGTATAACATATATTTGTATATATATAACCCATAATGTCGGGGGGGGCACGTGCCCCTCCTGGCCCCAACGTAGATCCGCCCCTGGGCATGAGGCCACTGGCCACTCGGAAGGGAGAAGAAAAATGGAGGGGGGTGATGGGTGCACGCATAGATTAAAGAGGGAGAAGGACTAAGGGAGGGTGAAGGTGGGGGGTGTTATGTGGTGTTGGATATATATGTGTGTTGTGATGTGTGGATGAATATGGAAGTATGTTTGTATGTAATGTAGTTGACAATGATAATAGATGAAACACACACTATTGTCACTCAAAGCACTAGCGCAAGTATACACTAGACTTTGACAAGTAATACAAGCAGAGTACCCCAAGATTGAACCACAAAGAATTTTGTTATCTCAATTTAAAGGTACTTGTATGTTATAACAAAATGAGGATAACCAAGTAAAAATATGTTGGGTGCTTAGAGAAAATAAAACTAAAACATAAGGAGGCTCAACTCAACAAATCTCCATATTTTGTAAGTGTCAACTTGCTCTAGCATAACTCTCAAGCTTGCTCTTGCGCAATGCTTAAGCATGCTCTAGCGCAACTCTTATGTTCTTTGCACGGGGATTTAAACAGGGCATTATCCGCTCAGGCTACACTTTTTCAAGCTGCTGTTATGACACTCTAACATTTCACATTGTATGTCTATACTTAGAAATACTACAACATTATTAAACTTAGATCCCTTGATACTTTACGAGTGACTTATTTATGCCTAAAACAACCTAGCGACAAATAATTTCACTTTTGCATTGCATACCCTTTCGGTCTAAAGATGTCTACTAATTCTAATTGGTTGGTCAAACAAAAAAGAATACTTGGATGAAGAACAACACAAACATAAAGCCCAACAAGTAAATCAATAAAAGTGATCTAAAACAAGTATTGTATTACAAAATATTGTTCATTTAAGAGTCAAGCCTCAACAAGAGTTTAGCCCATCTCAGAAAAAATCACCCACATATTAACAATAATAAGCATTATATTCCAAATAGAATGATGAAAAACATAAAAATATTTATAATGATTAACCCAATGAATGCAACGTTTTCATCTATAGTGATCACTGCCTTATTCCTCTTCCCATACTTCTATCAAGAATGACTCTCTATCCAGTACCTCTATGAAGGGAATAATCGAATTAAACTCACAACGGAGGCGTTGGAATCGACTTGGATTTTATTTTAGAATTAAACAAAAAATAATTTTAGGCTAAGCAAAACATACCTTTGAGATAATATGAAGATATTTCAAGCGAGTCTTTATCTCCTCCACAAAGTTTTCTTGGCTATGACTCGAACACAAAACCAATACTTGTGGGAGACTCTTGAAAGAAAATCCACAAGGGATTTGAGAGAAAAATGTTTAGAGAGAATTTTCTAATTTTCTATTGAGGAGATGTATCTCTCTTTGCTCAACCCAAGGGTCCTATTTATAATGACTAGAGATGTCCACGGGGCGGGGCGGGGCCGGGGAATGGATTCCCCGTCCCCGTCCCCGTCCCCGCCCCCCATTTCATTCCCCGTCCCCGCGAAATTCCCCGTTTAATTTCGCAGGGATCGGGGCTGGGATTCCCCGCGGGGAATTAGCGGGGATCGGGTTCCCCGCGGGGAATTTTTCCCCGTTCCTTTTTTTTTTGTTTTTTTGTTTTTATCTTTTTTATTTTTTAAATTTATTCTCAACCATAATAAAAATTATTTCTAAATGAAAAATTTTCAATATAATTCTATTTAAAGTAAATGTTATAAAATTTCCTAATAAAAACAATAATATACCATAAGTAAAAATACTATAATGTCGAAACAACTTAATTTCTAAAAATTCAAATTTCAATATTACAACATAGACTTTAATTTTTTTTTATAACGAAATAGTCTTAAACTAATTCCTACTATAGTTTTTTTTTTAAAAAAAAAATTCTATTTATAGGTAATAATATATATATATATATATATATATATATTAATCGGGGAATCGGGGCGGGGCGGGGCGGGGAATATATTCCCCGTCCCCGTTTAGCCAACGGGGAAAAAAACTTCCCCGCTCCCTCCCCCATTCCCCGTGTATTCGGGGATTCCCCGCCCCATTCGGGGCGGGTCCCCTCGGGGCCCCGGCCCCGCGGGTTAAATGGACATCCCTAATAATGACCTAGGGCAAATCTTTGTCATAATATCTAATATATTAAAATATATATTATACTTATTTGAATCTCATTCCAATCTCTATAATATATATTTATTTGAATCTCATTCAAATCTCCTACAATATATTATATTTTAATATCTAATATATTAAAATATATATTATACTTATTTGAATCTCTTTCAAATCTCCTATAATATATACTTTTTTGAATCTCATTCAAATCTCCAACATATTTAACTTGTTTGAATCCATCTCATTCAAATTTCGAATGTATGTATATATATATATATATATATATTACTTTAATGTATCTAATATACATTAATCATTTTAATATTTAATGTATCAAATGCAATAAATATATTTTCCTCTCTTATATATAATATATTAAATATTAATTTGAAAACTTCAAATTAAATATTACTTTGAACACTTCAAATTAAATATTCATTTGCACATTTTAATATTTTCTTTCAATTAAACTGATCATTTAGTGTTAGTGTTACTATGAGCTAGCAAGGGAACCTTATGGACCTACATATTATAAGCTCCAATGATACAAAATCAATTAATTAAACTCTTTAATCAATCAATTTTCATTCATTAACTCTAGGGTTACTCCACTATAGACCTAGAGTTGCACTCTTATGCATTGTAGGATAAGTTGTGTCCATGGATATAATCACTACATGCAGTCAATCTTTCATGAGTTATTCGCAATTACAGTTGGGTCAAAAGTCCGTTTTACCCATATAATTACATCTTGCACCTTCAATACCACTGATCCTCTAATAAATAATTTCTTTATGATCCAACTATAAACTAAGTCCCTCACGGGCCAGTGAGAGAGTGGGGCCCCATTGATCAAGTTTAGAAATCAACACTTAAAGGAACTGCTCATCTACTTACCCTATATGGGAATAAGTGAATTCCATGTTGTGAGATTATGTTCCCAGCTCCCTATTTGGTCAAGTCCCCAAAATGGTAAGCTTATTAAATCTGTTACAAAAGTCACTCTCACCCATGAAAATCAAAGGACAGGTCCTCACAGGCAGGAGTTCATAACTCACTCAAGATTAAGTTCGAGTCACATATGATCATCCTGATAAAATATTAATCTTCTTAATTAACGGATTTATAAAGAGAGATTAAATATTATGTGATCCAATCTTATAAAAACTCATTGTATAAGATACCCCCACTCACATGTCTCCACATGAACGATTTGGATCAAATCGTTTGTAACTATTTAAAGTAGGTCATATCAATAGTGTTACCAAGATAAGACACTGAATCTTATCCATATACTATGACCCTTTAGGCTATTTCTTGAACATAATTCTCCTGTATGTCAACCACATACTAATCAATATTACACTAATGACCTTGGATTTTTCATATAATGGATAATATTATATTGCAAATAAAATAATCAAAATTATTATTAATTATTAAATAAATCATTAATTATGAGGCTTTAGGGCATAAATCCCAACAATCTCCCACTTGCACTAAAGTTGGTAAGACATGTATTCTAGGGCATACTCTATACCCAACATGTTCTCCCACTTGCCCTAGTGAAGATGAGACATGTCTCGTAATCCTAGACATTCTAACTTTAGCTTGGAGAGTCTTTTTATATAGATCCAAACGACTGTTATTAAGAGCCATCTTGATCACTACCTTGATATTTTCTCTCTCTCGATATGACTCCCTATTGATAAGAGGGCACACTTGTCAAAGGCTTATCAAATGAAGATTTATAAATCGAACCTCTAAAATTTACAATAATAGTGGCCATGGTCGATCACATGGATTGGAGTTCTTAGATTAATTAAGTACCATGGTTAATTATGCCCAATTTTATTTAGAGAACCAAACGTTGGAAACAAGGGAAAATAAAATCTAAACTAATATTTACATGATTGGAGTCCACTTTTGAGAAACATGAATGGTTGATTGAATTAAGCCTTGAATTGATTAATTAATTGATTTTATATTAACAATCGTAAGCCAAGAATTTCTAAGGTAATAAATTGACTCTCTCAAGCCTAATTGAATTCATGCAAAAGAATAAATCAACCTCTCGATCTATTTCTATTTCTAAACATGACATTAAATCATTCTTTTAAGGCTTCTAGAATTAACCTATCACTCTCATGCAATAGATTAATCTAGTCATACAACTATTGTTCTTTAACTACATTTACTCTCTCAAGCTAAATCTAGTTTAACATGCTAAACCAAAGGTTAAGACAAGAAAGACGAGATGCATAAAAGACGTCAGTATATCAAATAAACTAGAAATCAACCAAGCGTTCAACAATACAACCAAACTAATGTCTAAAACATAGAAAAACAGTACATAAACGGTCCTAAAAACTCCCAAATTCAAAAGTTAAAGCAAGGGGAAAAAGAGAGAAAACTGAGGGACGCGTGCCAACACTCGTTTCCGTAGTGATGTCGTGCGATCTCGAGCTTCGAGTCTCCTCCTTAGCTCTCCAAAGGTCTCCTCTAGGTTTCAAGATAAAGATTGAATCGAGTTTAGGGTTTTTGGTCTCTCAAAACGGCTCCCTTTGCACAAAACACAAACTTCCTATTTATAGACAGTGGGCAGCGTTGCAACGCTAGGGGCAGCATTACAACGTTGTCCCTTTTTCCTTTTTTACAAATCGTGGTAGCAATGCAATGCTACAAACAGCATTGCAACACTATGCCTATTGCACTCCAAGGTTGAATGGCTGTTCATGTAGCGTTGCAACGCTATGCTCTCGGGTTCAAACGTTTTTTTCTTCCTCTTCAACACTTGGATCTTCAAATATAGCCTCTAATTTCTCCAAATTCATACTAATACTCCACAATTCTCTGGTTTTGTTCCAATTGCTCGATTTTTGTAAAATATACATAAAAACACATGAAAGCCACAATCATAGCAAAACTAGCATAAAATTAAGCCTAGAAATAGCACACTTATGCATGTTATCATCTATACATTGGTGTTTTCTAATTTCTTAATATTAGTCTCTGCACCACTATTATCATAATAAAAAAGATGATAGACTAAATCATATATGAATTACCTTTCAGATCTTTAAGGAACTATTATTGTCATACAAGTTCTTTTGTTGCTTCAGAAGCAAAAACATTAAACTTGTATACATTACTCCACCACTTAGGATAAAATTTATCTTAACATAGATTTTCCCAAATCTTTGTAAGAACTAATGAATCTTGTAAAGATCAAATCTTTAACTCCATACACAAAAATTTCTCATTATCCATAGATAATTTGAGAAAGTTGTTAATTTTCTACTTAAATGGTCATACCATTCGTTTTAACTGATATATGCTAACCAATGTATATTAATTGTTAAGTCTCATTTATGTATTAATTGTCTCCCACTTAGAGTAGATAATTAATCATATGCTCTCAACAATTGAGGTGTCTTAAGATACTCTTCCTTAGACATAAATATCAAATATTTGACGAAAATTTTGTCACTATAAGATGTTTGAGACAAAGTAAACATTTTGTCCTTAAAATCTCCATTTTGGACATGTAAAATATATCAAGTTATTCCAAATTACTCATTTGGAATTGATTACATAGTCATCTTTTTATGTTAGATAGACATCTTACATCATTTATGATGAGTAAAATATCATCAACATAAAATATGTGTAAAGACCTATTTGCCCTTCAGAAGTTGTTTAAAAAAATAATAATAATAGTATTAGGAAAAAAAAACAGAAGAAATAAATTAGGCAAGTGGCAAGATTTATTTATTTATTTATTTAAAAAAATGTGGCTTTTATGAGAAGCCACACCAAAAGAATTAAAATAATAATAATAACAAAAGATGGAAGGTTCTAGCAAAAATGGGAAAAAGAGAAGCAAATACAAAGACGGTGAAAGAGAGAGAGGGAAAGGAGTGCAAAAGAGAGAATGGCAAGTGAGAAGAGGTTGTTCAACATCGTAGTTACAAAGGAGTGTAATTGGGAGGTCCAACATCAATTACTTGGAGCATGAAGGTATTATGAATTGATTTTGGTCAAGATTTCATATTTGGTAAGTTCTCCTAAGGACTTCCTAGAAAGATTTCAAGTAATTTATGTGGGTTTTCTTGTTTGTTTACAAAAACATGAAAATGAATGGGATTTTAAAGAGATGATTTTTATGGGATTGACACTTTTTACAAATTTTATTATGGGTACTTCAATTCATAGGAGTGAAGACTAGAATTTATTTGCAGGGATAGACAATTAAATTAAATTGGAAGAAATATTGTGTGGGTTGAAAGAAGAAATACTAGAGGGAGGAAGTTAGTGGATAGTGATTTGTTGTAGTGAGAAAATGGAAGAGAAGAACCTGTATGCTCACAAGTTACTGTTGGGAAAAGAAGTTAAAATAAAGAAAGGAAAGGAAGGAAAACAGAGAGAACCTTTCATGGGTTGAAGGAGATGAAGAAGAGGGTTGAAGAAGATGAAGTAGAAGGAGAAAAAGAATTAAATGTTTAAAATAAAAATACAAAATTAAATTAATGGTACAAGTACAATTGGAATTGAGAAACTCCATCATGAGAGGTTTTTCGTAAGAATCATTGGTGGGGAAGAAATGTTAATTTATTATGATAAAAGTGTGATGTAAATGAATGATGTGAAAGAGGAGAGAGAAATGGTATTGAAATTGGAGAAAGAAAAAGAAGAATAAAGAGAGGAAATAAGATATATAATTATAATAAAATATGAAAAAGTAATGGTATGGTACAAATGGTTAAATGAAGAGAGAGAAAAGCCTCTACCAAAATTCAAACCAAATTCGTAAAAAAAAAATGGAGGAAGAAGGAAATATTCTTTCTTTAATATTAGATAAAAGACAAAATTAATATATTGGCTTTGGTTGGATGAGAGATAATGTGTACTTTGGAGATTGGATTAAAAGTAAGAGATTAAAAATTAATTTAATGGATTAAAGTGAAATTTGTGTGATCTCATTTGAAAACAGTTTGTAATTTGCGGTATGATAGTTGGAATTTCAGGTTTAACAAATTGGAATAGTTTACGATCCGAAGCGCCAACAACAATAGTTCTGTGAGTGGTTTATTTTACGAATTATTTTTATTATTTGATTATTATTACAAATTTTCAAGAATTCTATAAATCATGTGTGATTTTAGAGAAAATTGCTAAGAGATTTTCATAGAATTGTTATGAATTTCCAAAAATGGTATGGAAATGCCAATATTTTATGCTTTTAGTTGAAATTGTCATTTGAGAAATATTTGAGATATTTTTATGATTATCGAGATATTTGAAGAGTTTTAATGTTTATTGAAAAATGTATGAAATTTATATGAGATGTGGATTCAGAGAAAATATGATTTTAGAAAAGTTTTATATTATTGAGAGATTTGATGATTATTCGAGAAAGTATAAAAGTTTAATGTTATTTCAGAAATCTCTCAAGTTTATGAAAGGCTATTTTAGAGAAAGAATGTAATTTTAGAGAAAGAATGCAATTTTATGAAAGGCTATTTTAGAAAAAGAATGTAATTTTTAGAACGAGTTTGAGAAGTTAAGAGGTTTATGTTGGAAGTGGTTTTCAAACCACTAGATCTTTGTACCCATGATGATTACCCGGTATGCTATGAGAATGTGTTTCCATAGTATGCTCGCGTGCTCAGGCCGCAGAGGATACATGGGAATGCCGGGGCCATTAGGTGTTGAATCCAGATTTCGAATCCTGGTCCAAATCCTGGTCCTGAAGCATTACAGATGATAGAGTTTACTCTGCGTGCACGTATGATAGAGGTATACTCTGCTATGTATCTGAAGATTACTTGATACATAGTATGACAGAGATTGCTCTACTGTGCGTATTGAGATTACTCTAAGCCAGTATGACAGAGATTTGGGTACAAATTTGGTGATAAATTTTATTAGTTATGTTTATGTTTTCCAGAGTTGTAATTACATATTTAAGTTTCAAGAATTGTTTTATTTACAGACTTTAATGTCTTTAAATGATCTCAAAAGTTTCTAAATTGTTCGTGATTTACATTATTTCACAAAGTTATGAATTTCTGTTTAGTAAGAGAATTATTTTTCCTGAAAATTTATTTTCTTATGGAATTACCACTCACTGGGCTTTTTAGCTCATTATTTTGTTTTTAATTTTTCCATCAGGTTGCTCTTGAGTTTCAACCAGAGTTAGCTAATCAGAGTCTGCCACCAATCTTGTCAAGTCATTGCATATCATTTATTGTAAGTAAAGAGAGAAATTCCAACTCGTTGTTTATGAGATATCCATAGTTAAAGATAGATAATGAGAGAAGAAATAAAGATTTGGCAATAGATTCCATTGCACATTTGGAGTCTACTGCCATCACAACTCATCCTAGATTTGGTAGAGTTAATCTGGGGTGGGGTTTGACAACATGAGTGATAGCATGCAAAATAGTGTTATTTCTTGGCTTAGTTGTATGCTAGTTTTGCTATGGAAACCGAGCATTTTGGCCAAAATCGAAGCATTGTGAAGTATTTGGACGAATTTGGAGCAATTTGAAGTTATATTTGAGGGTTCAAGTGCTGAAGAGGAAGAACAAGGAAATTAGACCCAAGGATATAACGTTGCAACGTCAACTGAGTAGCCATTCAACCTTAAAGACCCGAAGGCATAGCGTTGCAACGCTACCCCAAATCGAAACTTTCATTTTTTATAAAATTCAAGGGACAGCGTTGCAATGTTGTCTCGACACTATAAAAAAAGTTTTACTTCGTCCAAAGGAAGCCATTTTGAGAGACCAAAAACCTTAAACTCGATTCAAGCACTGTCTAAGAACCTAAAGGAGACCTTTGGAAAGCTAAGGAGGAGACTCGAAGCTTGAGATCATGGCATCACGTCGGGAACAAGTGATTGGCACGTAACCTAAGTTTATTCTCTACTTCCTTTACTTTTCATTTGGATTTAGGAGTTTTTGTGGACTATTCATGTATTGTATATTTATGTTTTAGACAAGTGAATGATTGTAATGTTGAACACTTAGTTGATTTTTAGTTGTAGTTTATATATCGACGGTGAATGATTGTAATGTTGAACACTTGGTTCATTTTTAGTTGTAGTTTATATATCGACATCTTTTATGCATCTCGTTTATATTGCCTAACTCTTTGGTCATGGTTTTGCATGTTAGACTATATTTAGCTCGAGAGAGTAAGTTTGGTTATAGAACATTAGATGCATGACTAAGGTTAATCTATTGCATGAGTGAGTAGGTTAATTCTAGAAGCCTTAAAAGAATGACTTAATGTCATGCTTTGTAATAGAAATCGACTGAGATGTTGATTTATTCCTTTGCATGAGTTCAATTGGGCTTGAGAGACAATTGATTACATTAGAAATTCTTGGCTTAGGATTGTCGGTTTATAACTCAATTCTCTAAATCAATCAAAGTTGGGTTTAATTTAATCAATCGTTCATATTTCTCAAAATTGGACTCCAAAGCATGTAGATAGTAGTTTAGACTTTATTTTCCCTTAACTCCAAAGTTTTGTTTCTCTAAATAAAATTAGGCACGATTAACTATGGTACTTAATTAATCTAAGAACTCCAATCCTGTGATCGACCCTGGCCAGTATTACTGCAAATTTTTAGAGGTCCGGTTTATAAATTTATTTGATAGAGCCTTCGACGAGCTCTTTATCATTGAGAAAAATCCATTAAGCAATGAATGATTTTCTTGTCTATACAAGCTTTATTAATATTTATCCAAAGTCATAAGTTTTGATACTTTTATCCAATCTTATATTCAAATATCTAATGGTAAAATTCATTTCATAAATGAACCTTTCTTATTTTGCAAACCTTTTTACTTTTGATATTTGGATATAAATCTCTCTGATTGATTGGTATAGATGCATTATCTAAGATTTCTTTTTATAAAAGAATTCCAAACATTCATTTTTCATATCTCATATGAAAAATGAATTAAATAATGCTTCCATACTTAAGTATGGTAACGAGTGAGAAAGTTTAATCGCAGTCCACTTTCTCTTATTAGGTTTAACCATTTGTCATTAGTCTCACTTTGAATGCAATAAGCCTTTCTACTTTGTCATCTAACATGACAACCTGGGCTTCAAGTCCTTGTAAAGGTTGAGTCATCTCATAACTCTTCCACTACGATGAGGCTTATCCAATTTATGATTAGGATCTATTTGACTTTCAACTGTAATTAAATTGCGGTTAAATTATCAAAAATACCCCTGAACTATGGGGTTGGTTTCAATTATACCCTTGAACTTTGAAAAGTTTCATTTTAACCCTTGAACTTTGAAGTTTGTTTCAAAATAACCTTTGAAGGTTTTTTTTTTGTTAAATTTATGGACGAAAAATGACGTATTTGCATTTGTTTTGATTTTTTTTTCAACGTATATGTTCAAATATGTTCACTAAGCAACAATATAAATGCAAAACATCATTTTATGTCCATGAATTTAACGAAAAAAAGCCTTCAAGGGTTGTTTTAAAACAAACTTCAAAGTTCAAGAGTTAAAATGAAACTTTTCAAAGTTTAGGGGTATTTTTTATAATTTAAACTTAAATTGCTAACAACTTTTGTTAACTATTTAGTGACTTCACTTGGGACTAATTTATTAACACTATCTCACCTTATTAAAGGTTTGTAGTCTTTTATTTGACATTCCTTATAGAAAAATGATATTTATCATACAAATACCTTATTCTTTTTAAGACTAGATAAAAGACCATTTTGTACTCCTTAGGGGTGACTTACACTTAGGCATATCTTTGAACATATACAACCTTTTTGGGGTTGTGTCAGCAAGTAAGCTTAACATTCCCAAATAGTGAAGTGTTGTAAACTAGCTTTACTATTCTCCTATAATCTCAAAATTGTCTCATAAACACTTTTGGAAGGAATAATGTTCACTATGCAATCTTTATTGCATATCCTTACCAGAGTCTTGTAATGACGTGTAACTCGTAAACCATATCCAACAAGGTTTTATTTCTCCTCTTGCAGTACAATTTTCACATAAATGTACTTAGTATTCAAAATAAATGGGATAAAAACTCATTTTCTATCAATTAATCTTAGTACGTAAAGTTCCCATACTTTCTATTATGATCTGATCATAATGTCTTGATAGATTTACCTAATTTATTTTCAACTTTAGTCTTACTTTTCTTGAACTTTTCAAAATTTTAGACTTATGTTGTAATAGGTAAAGATACTTGTACCTTAAATGATCATCAACTAGTATGATGAAATATCATGACTTTATTTGACATTTACATTCACCAGCCATTTGAGTCAAAATGTGCAAGCCCAAAGTATTATTTGGTCTTGTAGCCTTATCCAATAAAGGCCCAATGATTATCTTGCATGGAAGGCAAGATCTACAGACAGATAAAGTAATTAACTCTAACTTTTAAAGAATTACCTCTTACTACTCTTTTTATTCTATTCAAATTGATGGTAATCAACCTTAGCTACCAAAGTTAAGTATCTTTTAAGAGAAAATAATTTGTCTTTCCATTCTAAATTCTATAATCTGAATACCTCAGTATTTTGTTGTATAATACTTGTTAACATTTGAACATATACAAATTGTTCTTATTTTCAGCTGGATGTATTTTCAAACAATTTTGAAAATATAAATTTTAATACTTCAAAATAATTCATATTATGTGAACTTTTTAGTAATAAAGTTTGAGAAATTGAATTTCTCTTGTAGTAATAAAATATCACATTCAGCATTAAGTAACAATTATCATTTAATGATATCTTAATGTCTCCACTACACTAACTGAGGTGGGTTTCTTAGTGCCAATGTGTAGAAACTATTCTACATGTTAAGTATTTAATTTCTAAGAATTATAATCTAAATGTAATGAAGAACAAATCAAGAATCAACTATCTAGGTGACAATATTTATTCTCCAAAAATCCAGTAAATCAAATGTACTTTCATTTATGTTCTTCTTCACATGGAGGTATTTCAAAATATCCTCTCATTATGACTGTCCAAGCTAATTTGGAAACTATTTTTTCATATAGCTTTAGTTATTTGTTTTCTTTTCTTAGATTTTTGTAATACTTAATCTTGAGATCATTTAGACAATTTTCTAAATTTAGCTTCTATTGACTTCAACATCTCATATGTTGTTGTCATTTTCTAATATTTTAAGCATGACACCTAACATGTCTACTAGGAGATACGTACAAGCTATCTCGTTTGCTTGTGATTCATTAATCATGTACTTCACGAACAATTCGATTAACATTGCCAACAGGTTTTGAGAACATTTTTCAATAAAGACAAATTCAAAATTTTACAGTATCATTATAGTGTTAATGTTACTTTTCTAAGTAATAGAATTTTTCTCAATTTTGACTTATTAGTAATAAAATTAAAATTGAGAGGAATAGTCATAATATTGAAATATATTAAATATATTATTTAACATCATGCAAACAATTATCCATTCGATTTTACTTAGACAAATTAGGCTAATCTCATTTATCTAAGTTCCCCAATCTATCGTTTCATAACCCTTATGCTAGTTAGATTGATTTTAATGTGAATTATCAAGGTTATTAAACTATTTAAAAACTAATCACATTATCAGCCTACTTAATGAAATTAAATAAAATTTAACTAATTCAACTCCTACGTTAGTTCTCAATTAGAGGTGTTCCCTGTTGATCAGCTTAGATACCCAAGTCTAGATAGAACGTTCCATAAATAGAATTCCCTTATAGTCAATTTTTATTTCAAATTCATTAATATTTGATTAACTATTAATTAATAGATTAATGAACCTAAGTGAATTTAAGCGATGTTTTTAATTCTATTAAAAACTAATTCACTTCAAGAATATTCTTGAAATTCTACCATTTTAAACCCTTTAAAAAAAATTAAAAGATTATCCTAAATTCTAATATTATTAGAAACAAATAAAGATAAATTAAATTCAAATTTAAAACTATTTAAAGCATGAATCAAAATATCTTTATTTTAAGGAAACCCTAATCTCATTAGGAAATATTCTAATCCTATTAGGAAAACATAGATTTCATTTATGGAAGGATATATCCTAATTTAATTTTCCAAATATAACAATTATTTTCAAAGATATGGAAAATATAAACTTATTAGGAAAACATCTTAATTCTATTAGGAAATATCCTAATGAAAATTTTCAAATATAACAATTATATTAAAAGATATGAAAAGTAAGCATGATCATGTTTAACCTATGGTGACATTTTAATCTAAATGACATACTTTTAACAATAATTAATTTAAAACATACATCTCATGCATAATTAAATTAAAACAAAGCAAAATTAACTGGCATATTTGGCATATCCTAAGAAATTGAAAACCGTTTAAATTACAATAATTTAAATCCAAGACATATCTTGGTCTTCAAAATATATTTCCTTTGTTGGACCATCCAAATTTAGAGTTTAGAAACCCTAAATTTATCTTCTAAATACTAGCCGCGACTTCAATTCTTTCACCGTCTACTTCTTTGTCGGCATCTTTGTTTTGTTAAAATAAAATTACAACAAAGCCTAACCCTTGGGGGTATTTGGTTCCCTGTTTTGGAAGTGGGGAGTATGCGTTTGTTTAAACAAACCCATGTCTGGTTGGTAGTTTTGTTAACCCAGCTAGTTTGCTATAGTACATACTATTATACCCCTCAGGTTTACTACAGTGTTTTACCTTATTCACCAGGTTTGCTATAATACTTTATTCATACTCGTTTGCTACAATACATATTTTATCTTTAATCATCCTTTTAAAATGCATTAAAATTTTAATAAAAATATATTAGTTAAATAAAAATAATTAGTTAATGATAACTTTATAATAAATAAGTAAATAATTTTAGTTCAAATTTCAAATAGTAATAATTAATTCATAAACCGATTTGTCATCTTTGTTATACTTCATGTTTTAGAGCAATTATAATGATAAATTTATAAGAATAATTTTTTTTGTATTTTGTTCCTACATTGACAAATATTAGAAAAAAAAAAACAATTACAAAACTAACTAAATATTTGTTTTACAAAATAATTTTCAAAAAGTGTTCAGATTAACAATAATATTAAAACATAAATTATTCATTTACCAAGTAATAGTTCCTAATTCAAAAGAAACTTATTATTATATTTTAAAATTTTTATTAACATATAAATTATAATAAAAATGATTTTATTATAAATTTCAAACCACACACGTTATATAAACCTAAATTTAATATGTCAATTTTCATTTGATAAAAAAAGTCAATTTCTCTAAATTCACAACTTTTCTAAATTCATTTTCTTGTGAAAATGTAAAAATCATGTTATCACAGTCAAGTAAAAACATAATATTTGTAAATTAATTAATTAAACTATTTTGGTTAGTGTATCATGAAGTTAATAGCTCATGAAGTTAATAGCTTTTAAAATAATAATATTTAAAATACTTCAAACTTTATAACCTTATGTATTAGTTAAATATAGAAAGTTAAGTTCAATAGTAATTTTGATAATAAGTAGTAAATTACTTTTGTTAGCACAACAAGTTATAAATCATTAAATAAACAATTGATAATATTTTCTTTATGGTTAATTTTATGTTAGATATATTTGCATAAAAAATTCTCTTTATATTTGTTCACACTTTGGTAAATAGTCTGAAAATATTTTCATGAAGAATTAAATATTTATTCTACAAAATAATTATTGGAAGAAAATTGAGTGGAAAAATGTATTAAAATATTTTATTTATTATTAAAATAATACTCTCTAATTTCATAATAAAAGTTACATTTAATATATAGTTTTTATTACTTTAATTAAATAATTTCTATTATTTATTACAAATTTTAAATTTACCAACCAAATACACTTTTAATAAACTCAGGTTTAGCAAATTAGAATTCAAACACATACTTAACAAACTCAAACTTGATACCATCCAAACACTGGTTTAACAAACCCAGATTTAACAAACCTATTTTTTGTACCATCCAAACATAGGCTTAACAAATCCAAACTTAAGAACCTCAGGCTTAACAAACCACCCAAACATGCGAACCAAACGACCCCTATGGGTTTTACACTTTATCTAATCAAAGTGAAAACAAATTAATGCAAAAAACGTCTAAACAGTCAATTTGCAAACCACATATCACATATATGAACAAAATTAAAATATCCACCATACGAACCTTTAATTCTAAATAAATATCAAAGTAGTGTTTGATACCAATTGAAGAGAATAATCAAATTTAACCCACAACAGAAATGTTGGAATCGACTTGGATTTTATTTTAGGATTAAACAAAAATCATTTTAGGCTAAGCAAAACATACATTTGAGATAATATGAAGATATTTCAGGCAGGTCTTTATCTCATTCACAAAGTCTTCTTGGCTATGATTCGAACACAGGACTAAGGCTTGTGAGAGCCTCTTGAAAGAAAATACACAAGGGATTGGAGAGAAATATGTCTAGAGAGAATTCTCTAATTTTCCATTGAGGAGATGTATCTCTCTTTGCTCAACCCAATGATCCTATTTATAGAGACTTATGACAAATCTTTGTCATAATTAAAATATTATATTTTAATATCTAATATATTAAAATATATATTATACTTATTTAAATTTCATTCAAATCTCTTACAATATATACTTATTTGAATCTTATCAAATTTTAAATATATATATATATATATTCTTTAATCTATCTAATATGCATTAATCATTTAATATTTAATGTATCAAATACAATAAATATTTTTTCTCTTTTATATTTAATATATCTAATATATTAAATATTAATTTGAACATTTCAAATTTTTCTTTCCACTAAACTGATTCTTTAGTGTTACTATGAGTTAGCAAGGAGATCTTATGGACCTACAGATTATAAGCTCCAATGATACAAAATTAATTAATTAAACTCTTGATATCAATCAATTCTCATTCATTAACTCTAGGGTCATTTCACTATAGACCTAAAGTTGCACTCTTATGCACTATATGACAAGTTGTGTCCATGGATATAATCACTACATGCAAATCGATCATTCATGAGTTGTTCGTAATTACTACTAGGTCAAAAGTTCATTTTACCCATGAAATTACATATTGCACTTTAAGTACCACTGATCCTCTAATGAATAATTTGTTTATGATTCAACCATAAATTAAGTCATTCTCAGGCCAGTGAGAGGGTGGGGCCCCATTGTTCAAGTCCCAAAATTAGCATTTATGAGAACTACTCATCTACTTACCCTATATAGGAACTATTCATCTACTTACCCTATATAGGAACTATTCATCTACTTACCCTATATAGGAATGAGTGAATTTCATCTTATGAGATTATGTTCCTAACTCCCTATTTAGTCAAGTCTCCAAAATAGTACGCTTATTGAATCAACTACAAAAGCTACTCTCACCCATGCAAATCAAAAGACAAACCCTCATAAGCAGAAGTTCATAACTCACTCAGGATTAAGATTAAGTCGTATATGATCATCTTGATAAAATATTAATCTTCTCAATTAACAAATTTATAAAGAGATATTACATATTTCGTGGTCTAGTCTTATACAAACTCATTGTATAAGATATCTCAACTTACATGTCTCCACATGAACGATTTGGATCAAATCATGTGTAACTATTACAAAGTGAGTTGTATCGATAATGTTACTAGGATAAGGTGATCGGGGTACATGCAGGTGCATGTGATTGAAGTAATAATAAAACAGTAAGAATTACTGAGAATCAAGTCCTCAGGGAATTAGACAGATTTAATAAATTAATCACTTTACTTACTTGCATCTAATTTTATTTAGGAAAAATAAGCACAATAATGATCAACAACGAGAATAAAAGAAACTGACAAAATAAAAGAATTAGAATGAATTGGAGCAGGGTCGAGTTTAGGACATCAATCTCACCAATTCAACCATCATTGACATTAATGAGTTCTTGCAATTAATTAAGCAATTTACTTGAGTCTAAAGGTACAATTATCAATGAATCATCCGTCAAACTCATCCAATTCTCAAACATAATTAATTAAATCACGTGTCTGTCTCATTAATTAATTAAGTTTGGCATTAACTAACCTTATCAAAGACCTTAATTGATGCTTTTTATCACCGTCGTGTCCAAACATCACCATTATGCAATTAAGCTCCAATTTATACACTCTTTGCCAAGCAATAACATAAATCATCAAGTCATCAAATACTTGATCAAGGGATTTAAAGCATTAAACTCATTGCATAAAGGTAAATATGCTAAATCTATTACAAATTCCCAAAATAATCTCAATTACATGGTCCAACAGCTTGTTTAAGCCCTAAACTCCACAATCTAATCAAAATACATCATAATTCAGTGCATTACAACCACAATCCATCTAAAACTACTCAATAATAATAGAGAAATACAGGAAAAACAGAGACAAAACCCTGTTACACATCGATCCATTACTCCCGCTACAATCTCCACGAACTTCGGGCATCGAATCTTCAATAATTTCGCTCCAATTCAGCCCCAAACCTCTTTAAACTCTCTCAAATTATAGATTATGATGTAAAGCCCCACAAATTGGCTCCCCTTATCCGTAATGCAGAAGCTAATTTTAATTTTGAAAATCAATATAGCGTCGAGAAACTAAGAACAACGTCAAGATGCTGTCCAAAAATGGCAACGTTTCCATTATACACGCGCAGGTAGCATCTCAACGCTACGGAAGAAAACTCACTTCTCTGTGTCTTTGCAATCAAGATGCTAGCTCTCAGATTGGACATCAATTGCTTAGCGTCTAGATGCCATTTACAAGGTCTAGACGTTATCCTCTCAAGTTTGCTTGCCCAATTTGAGTCCATTTCCATCCTTAGCCTCAATTTGCACCAGTTTTTGCTCCAAACTCAGTATATTTGCTTCAAGATTGTAATATTCGCTCCATTTGCTCGGTTTCCTAAAATATAAAAGAAATCCACATAAAAGCTCATATAACCACAAAACTAGCTAATAAATGGGCAATAATATAGCACTAAATTAGTGCTATCATAAGGCACCCAACCTTATCCATATACTATAACCCTTTAGGTTATTTCTTGAACATGATCCTCCCATATGTTAACCACATATTGTTCAAGATTACACTAATGACCTTAGATTTTTCATATAATGGATAATATTATATTGCAAATAAAATCATCTAAATAAATCATTAATATGAGGCTTTAGGGCATAAATCTCAACACTCTATTGGTTTTATCTCCTTAGAAAAAAATTGGTGAATGCAACGTTTTCGTCTACAATGACCGGTGCCTTCTTCCTCCTCCCATGCTTCCGTCAAGAATGGCTCTCTAGCACCTCTATTGGTTTGCTCTCCTTAGGGAAAAATTGCGAAAAATGGGTAAAAGTTCAACAATAGGGGATGGTAGCTGATGGGTAAGTGTAAAGTAAGTAGATTTTCTCTCAATGTAAGGATATTTCATAATCAACACATGCTCTAATGAATAGTATTATTATGCTATATAGCAATCTCAGTGATGCAAAACATACTTGAAATAGGTTGGAATAAAATCTTTTCTTTCTGCTATAAAACAAGAATGAGGTAAATTTAAGCCTAAATAACTCGTTATTCATGAGTTATTGGTGGGGGGAGGGGGTGCAACACTCATAAAAGACTAAAGAGGGAGAGGGAAGGGATAAATGAATGCCTAGATGGAACCCAAATTATAGGGTTCGGTCGGTTTAAACCCTTTTTGTGTTCGACGACCGACCGACGAGTTATACAAAACTGACCCCGATCGTTCAACTCCCTAAATCGGTTGGCTCGATTTGTTGGATTTTGTTATCACCCATATTTCATAGAAGTATTTTTCCTCTCTTCAAATTTGAGAACTTAAGATTTGAGAGAGAAAAATAAGGTAGGTACGTAATTCACATTAAAGAAACAATTAAAACTACTTTTTAAAAGGTGGGTTAAAAGTCTTTTTCCATTCCTCCGATCCTCTGACTTTAGTTTTACTGAAAAATCAGATAGATTGAAAAAAACCTCTTTAAAAATTTTATAATTGAAAACAAAATTCAAACACAATATAAAAGGTCAGAATTCACTATTTTCATTGTCATCAAATGTTTAAATGTCCCTTTCTGAAACTTTATAATAGATTTTTAATGCAATTATACAACACATCATCTTAATCATACATCAAATGATTATCTAGCCTTATAATATTTACTTTAAACTCATAAGATATTTAACATCTTCAATAAACCATAAAACTTGAACAATTGATTTATAATATGTACAGACCAATTATTATAATCGTAAGTTCGAATTCTATTTCTTTATTTATAATGTAATTTTCTTAAAAGAAAAAAAAAAATCATAAATCATCATGGGTGGATGTGGAGGAAAATTTATTAAGAACTGAAGATAAGTTCACTATGTAATTGACCATCCTCCATCCTAATCCAAGATTTGAAAGAGAAGGGTTGATGTGTGATTTGGAGGATCCTAGCTCCTCTTGGCCAGTTTCCATAGCCACCATAGCCACTATGCCTTGCAAAACACAGCCAAAGTTTGTTCTTAGTCTTGTGGGGGCAGCACCAATCCAATCCATGGTTGTGTCCTACAAACACTGCCTACAAACACACCACACATCCACCATTCATCATCTAATTATTTAGCCACTAACCTTTAGTTTTTCAACTAACAACATTGATGATAAAAAGGGAAATTTTGAAAGCTTAGTTTTCTTTATCATCACAATTTTATTTGAATTTGTTGTTTTTTTTAAAAACAAAATAATTAAGGTTAAATTATACAAAATACCCTTGAACTTTGGAGTAAGATTCAATTATTATGCCCTTAGATTTTGAAGAGTTTCATTTTTACCCTTGAACTTTGAAATATGTTCCAAAAATGCCTTTGAACTTTGAAATTGTTATATATATTTTTCATTAAAATAAAAGATGAAAATTGACGTGGTAGTTGATGTGTAAAAACTAGAAGGTGTATGTGATATTATTTACAATCGTATAGAAGATTAAGATCGTTGTTACCACTTATTTCATCTCAAAAGATACCGTTAAAATCATTTACATAATTAATTTTTACACATTAGCTACCTAGTTAATCTACATGAATGATATTAGGGATGTCCATTTACCCCGCGGGGCCGGGGCCCCGCGGGGACCCGCCCCGAACGGGGCGGGGAATCCCCGTTTACACGGGGAATGGGGGAGGGAGCGGGGAGGGATTTTTCCCCGTTGGCTAAACGGGGACGGGGACGGGGAATATATTCCCCGCCCCGCCCCGCCCCGATTCCCCGCCCCGCCGGCCCCGATTAATAATAATAATAATATATATATATATATATATATATATATATATATATATATATATAATTACCTATAAATAGAATTTTTTTTTTAAAAAAAAAAACTATAGTAGGAATTAGTTTAAGAATATTTCGTTGTAAAAAAAAATTAAAGTCTATGTTGTAATATTGAAATTTGAATTTTTAGAAATTAATTTGTTTCGACATTATAGTATTTTTACTTATGGTATATTATTGTTTTTATTATTATTTTTATTAGGAAATTTTATAACATTTACTTTAAATAGAATTATATTGAAAATTATTCATTTAGAAATAATTTTTTATTATGGTTGAGAATAAATTTAAAAAAATAAAAAAGATAAAAAAAAAAAAAAGAACGGGGAAAATTCCCCGCGGGGAACCCGATCCCCGCGAATTCCCCGCGGGGAATCCCCGCCCCGATCCCCGCGAAATTAAACGGGGAATTTCGCGGGGACGGGGAATGAAATGGGGGGCGGGGACGGGGACGGGGAATCCATTCCCCGGCCCCGCCCCGCCCCGTCCCGTGGACATCCCTAAATGATATTGTAAATAATGTCACGTATTCCTTCCAATTTTTACACATTAGTCATCGCATCAATTTTCATCTCATTTTAATGGAAAAACTCTCCAAGGGTATTTTTTACAACAAATTTCAAAGTTCAAAAGTAAAAATGAAACTTTTCAAAGTCTAGAGGGATAATTGAAACCTACTTCAAAGTTCAGAGATGTTTTGTATAATTTCAACAATAATTAATTAAGATTTTATTTATTTATTTTATAAATTATTTTGTTTTTATTTAATTTCTTCAATTCAAATGTCCTAGAAGTTTTAATAATGCCCTCAAACGTATCAATTATTTTAAAAATATCCGTAATCTTTTTTTTTTTTTTTTTTTATATCTATCTTGGAGAACTTTCAAGTTTATTTCACTTTGGTTCCTAAACTTGTAAAATATCTATTTTAGTTCGTAAATTAAAAAAAAATCATTTTAATTCTTACGTTTAACTTCCTTTTGATAAATGAATAACTTGGTTACCTTGTATATATATTAATATACTGATGTGGGCATGTATTAGAGCCTTAGAGAGGTTGGTTAAGGCAAGTTTTGGGTGAGTGAATACTATGTGTCAAAATAATATGAATGACCAAAATAGTTGTGTTTTAAAACTAAAATTTAATCCTTGAGTTAGATTGTGAGCCGCCCAAGTCCCAAGCTTCCATGGACAAACAAGAAGCAAACTCATGCTATAAGCCATACTCCGTCATCTTTTTCCACCTACCATCCTCGCATTTAAGACCCAAATAACCTCTAAATGGCCCAAAGCCTAATTTTTAAAAACATCCTTTGATTTTTCTCGTTGTAATGTAATTAATTCTATTTTATTGATTTTTTTTGTGTTTTACTTGGACTTGTTGAACTTTGACTTTAGTCATTGAGTATTCATTTTGTAAAGGTTTGAGCTCACTCCTCGTCCTTTAGCACTAAATTTTAGTTGAAGTTATTTTAGTTAGTTTCAAAGTATATTTCATTAAGTTAATCTTGTTTAGCTTTACTTTCAGTATTTTAAGGTTTTCACGGTTGGCGATATCTAAGTCATCTTATGTTACTTTGTAGAGACGTTTTGAGAAGTTGAATGAAAATAGAGTTGAGTTTTTGTCTCCTCCAAGTTGAGTGTCAAAAGTTTTCTTGAATGCGTGTGAGTTTGTATTCTTACACATTAAAACTCTAAAATCATTCAAGCTTTCTATCTAGTCTGTACTATTATTTTTCGTTTCGATACAATAACAAATAATTAAGTAGCTAGACATCTCTTTAATATTGATGATGCTAACATCACTTAAAAGGTTCTTTTTTTTTCCTCTCTCCTTTCAACCTTGTTGTCCTCCCCTCCCCTCCCCATCTCCCTTCTGCCCTTCCCACAACATATATACTTCTTTCTACTTGACAGTGGAGTATTATATCATCCACATCCATCAAAGTTAAAATAGACTATGGTTCAAAGATTCAATATATTGTTTTTCTCTAGACTTTTAAAAGCTATTTCATTTGGGTTTTAAAATCATTAGAATATTTTTGAGTTCATCTTTTTTTTTTCTTTTTTTTTTTCTCTATTCATTTAAGCCTGCATCAAAAGTTGGAATATAATTTAATTAAACAGATACAAAGATATTATATGTATAATACCTTGACAGAAGGTCTTTGTTCAAGTAAGCTCATGATGCCAAATTCAGCTTGTTGAGCAGCAACTTTCTCTTTGTTAATTGAACCAACACAAGGCTTTTCTATGAAAGATGGAGCTACCTTCTCATATGCTGCACTTGGTATGTGCCAGAACACAATCTCTGGAACCCTGTTGTGTTCACTCATGCATTATATTGCTGGATCATAAACAAAACAACACAAAGAGATTTAAAAACAAAATATCTACGTTGTATCATTTGGACAACTTCTTCGAGAGATTGTCTATTTTAAACCTAAGCCCACATAGCTCTGTTTCTAGATTTTTACTCAAAAGACCTCAAATATAGGAATATTATCCTTATATACAAGATCTTTATTCTAACTTATATGAGACTATATTTTCATTTCTAATAGACACAAAAACAGATATCTGTACCTCGAATGAGGATTCAGTTCTTCTGCTGTATGCCTAAACCATTCAACTTGAGCACTTGATATAACTTCTGGATAAGAACCACCACCAGAGTCTAAGAAATACAAGATCATCACTGGCGATTGAAAATTCTCTAATGGTGAGATTTGGATGTAGTAGTTGGATACACTCGGCCAGAGATCTTTTGGACCACTTATAGATTGTGATAACGAGCTTTTCTCCACCTCATTTTTCATTAACTCCAAACGTTGTGTGCCTCTAAACTCACATTGTTCTTCTTCTTCTTCTGATCGTTATAAAACACAAAATACATTGTGAACAAAAACATCAATCTTACGAATAGAATCACTAGCATTTGCTTTAATATTCACCTGAACATGAAGTAGCAGTGACCGAGCAACGATGTTGAGGAATTCCAGAACCAGAAAACCACTCGATTGGCCACGAAAATGCTGCGTCGTCATGATTTCCAAACACACTGGCAAATGGAATGCCTCTGGCTTTTGTTGGAGAGATTGCCTGATCCCAGTACAAACTTGCATTTGCTGTTGGTATGTTGTTTGCTGTAATCACATCTCCAAGGTATACTACCAAATCTATGATCACAATTTGACTTATAATTACTTGGTCTGTAAATCCAAATAAATGGATTGCAAACATTCAAATCGATGATAATAATTAAGGCCCCGTTTGACAATCATTTGATTGTTTGCTTTTGGTTTTTGAAAAAATTTGTTTGTTTTTCTCTACAATGGTTTTCTGTTTTTCTTAGAAAATATTTGAATTCTTAGCTAAATTCCAAAAACAAAAACAAGTTTTTAAAAACTATTTTTTTAGGTTCCGTTTGATAACCATTTAGTTTTTGGTTTTTGAAAATTACGCCTATAAATACTACTTTCACACTTATGTGTTTCCTTGTTTTGTTATCTACTTTTCTTTCTACATATGTTTTCAAAACTCAAGCCAAGTTTTGAAAACTAAGGCCTCATTTGATAATCATTAGACCCCGTTTGATAACCATTTGATTTTTGATTTTTAGTTTTTGAAAAGTAAGCCTATAAATACTACTTCCACCTATGGGTGGGTTTCTATGTGTTTCTTATCTACTTTTTACATGTGTTTTCAAAAATCAAGCCAAGTTTTTAAAACTAAAAAAAAAAAAATTTCAAAAACTTGTTTTTGTTTTTGGAATTTGGCTAGAAACTCAAATGTTTCTTTAAGAAATATGAGAACCATTGTATAGAAAATGAAAACTATTGTAGAGAAATTGTGAGAAAACAAGCACAATTTTCAAAAACCAAAACAAAAAACCAAATGGTTATCAAACGGGGCTTTAATTTTCAAATTTTTGCTTGGATTTTGAAAATATATGAAAAAGTAGATAACAAAACAAAGAAAATTCATAGGTAGAACTAGTATTTATAAGCTTATTTTTCAAAAACTAAAAACCAAATGGTTATGAAACGAGACCTAAATAATTTGATTATAGATATGAATTGATGATAAGAAAAGAGACCTGGGTTTTCATGATCGAGCACAGTAGACATGACTCGAGTGGAATTGGCATCTTGAAGAGGGCCCCAATCAGTCCAGGCATCCTCCCCAAAATGCAGGTCCGCAAAGAGAGCAATCTTGAAGCTGGGGGAGCCTGACCGGAACCGGAGAACGCTGCCCGGGGAGGTGGCGGTCAGCCACATCATGCAGGTGAAGAAGGATAAGAGTTGCAGTTTCGCACTGAAAGGCGTTTGTGTCATCCTAGTTCTCGAGAGCTTCGTCCTCCTTTGTTCTATTTATTTGAAAATGAAGCTTCACCATGTTTTTGTTGTAAGCTAAGTTTAAGAGAACTTGAAGTTTGGGCGACAAGGACAAAAAGGGTTCCATTGTCACATGCGTATGTTTTTTGTTTTATCTGATTGTGATATTATGCAACCGCCCGTATCATATTTTGGAATATTCTTTCGGCATCTCCCCCCTTTTTCATTCTTTGTAATGTAGCACTTGGAATATCATGCAAAAGTATTGTTGCAATTACAAATATAATCCAAACTAAAAGATCTAAATTAAATTCGGAGAAGAGATTGCCTACTTGTGTCAAAACAGCTCACTGACACGGGTTCTGTAGCCTTGAGTTATTCTTTTTCTTCTAAACCACTGTGCTTTACTATGTTAGTTATTTCTTGACGGTTTTTGTATTTTAGTTTTTTAGTCAGCTGTTTGTAACAGTTTTTTTATGGTCGTTTCTGTATTGGGTACGTTGGAAGTTTAACTTAGTAAGGGGCGTGAACGCGCAAAGTTAAGTTGAGTTAGGTAAAGTTAGTTTGTCAGTGAGTTCATGTAAGATCTAATTATCTTCTGCTAGCAATTAGATATATGCTTATGATATATGAGTTGTTTGATTTTCATTTTTGGAGAAGAATGTTGAAATAAAATAGAAATACAAGGAAATTGGAAAATTGAAAATGGAATACTACTTGTTTAATAAAGTAATTTGGAACAAAAGGAAAAAAAAAATTGTTTATGCTTGAATAGAGGAGCATTTTTTGTAAGAGAGAGAGACACAAAAAAATAATAATAAATAAAAGAAATAGTGTGTGGTAGATGGCAAGCCACATTATCTTTCTTTTTTTTTTAAAAAAAAAAAAAAGAGAGAGACAAGAAATGTTGGGCGTTCGAGGAGAGAAAAGAAAGAAGGGAAAGAGGAAAGGAGATGGAGAATAGGGAGAAGAAAGAGAGAGAAGGGAAAGTGGCAGGCTCGCCGGACCGCCAGAAACTCGGTTGGAAGCTCGTTGGAAAGTTGCGGGAATATCAAAAATCACGAAAAATGTTGTGATTAAGACCCAAAGTAGTTTGGAGAAGTCCATAGGCTCGATTTCAAGCCGGTAAGTTCTTTATCTTTAAAGTTTGAAAGATTAAGAAACATATGTAAGTTTTGGACACCTTAATGTGGGTTCTTTATACTTAAAAGTTTCCATGGATTTTGTTGGTAGTGTTTTTGGATAGAGTTGACTTGGAAGGAGAGAAAGAAGCAATGAAAATGAGAAAGAGACTATGAGATAGATTATCAAAGGTATTAATTGGTATGTTTATGGTTCATTTAGGTTTCTTTTAGCCATGGATGTGGGTATGGATTTATGGGAACTAGATGGTTCTTTTAGGTTTTAATTTTTTTTTTCTTTCCTTGCATAATTTTTTTATTATTGTGGTATTGCTTGTAGTGACATGGAAAGGAAAAGAGAAAGGGAGGAAACTTATTGAGAAAAGGGAGTTTAGAAATGGAAGAAGAAAAGAAACAAATGTATTAGAATGGAAGATGAAAAGGGTGAAGAAAGGAAGTTTTGTGGGTGGAGAAAGGAAGAACAAAATGAATAGTGAAAGGTATAAAAAAAAAAACGAAACGAAACAAAATGGTCCATCACGTGAAGGGTTAGAAATTGAAAGAAAAATGGAAGATTTTATCATTAAAAGTACAAAAGAGGGTTAATTAGGAGAGAGAATACTTGTTTGAAGAAACCTTCACATGGGAGAGGTATAATTTGAGATAAAGCAAATATTATTTTATTAAAGAAAAAGAAAAGAATGGTTTATGGGAAAAGACAATGAAGACATTAAGGTGGATTGGACAAAATGAAAGTACATTGGTAATAAGGGATGAGAGAGAGTGTGTAATTTGAAAGTTTGACCAATGGGTAATGTGTAAGGATGGAGAATTGGGTTAATTGAATTTGAAGAGATTTATGTTTATATGAAATTTTAGCTACAATGGCTTATTTGTATTATTTGAGCTTATGAAAGGTGAGCTTGAGAAGTCTCTGGATTTTAGTGCAAATTGGAAAAGTTCAAATTATATTTGACGATATCAAGTATTTGAATCTTAGAAATGATTTGATTTTCGAATCATTGTTTTAGTTGAAATACAAGTTTTCAAATTTATGTAAACTCAAATGTGATTGTGAGGATTTTAGTTGTAATGGCTTAAAGTTATGAGACCTCACAGTTGAGAATGTTTATGACTTTAACGTGAGTTGAGAACTTACGATTATTATCACAAAGAAATTGTTTCAAACCACTAAATGTTATACCCATGGTGATTTCCCGATACACTTACGCGAATGTGTTTCTGTAGTGTATGTGTGACATAGTTGCCCTGCTATACATCTTGAGATTACTCGATGTGTAGTATGACCAGATTTGCTCTGATATATACCTTGAGATTACTCGGTGCATAGTATGACTAGATTCGCTTTGCTATATACCTTGAGACTACTCGGTATATAGTATGACTAGTTGCTCTGTTGTGTATCTTGAGATTACTCGATGCACAATATGACTAGATTTGCTCTGTTGTGTATTTAGGGTTTTCTCTATACATAGTATGACTATTTTGCTCTACTGTGCATATTGAAATTACTCTACGTCAGTATGACTAGTTTTGGGTACAAGTTTAGTGACCAAAATTTCTAGCAACGTGACCAAATTTAAGTTTATGTTTTTGATATTATGTCTTTAAAAGACTATTCCTCAAGGATTATATCTTAAAGATTTTACAGTCTTTAAAATATCTGAGTTGCTTAACTGCAATGGAATTTTTAAGTATTTTAAAGGTTTTACGTGCAAGAGTTTTATAATGTTTATGAACGACCATATATATATGTTTATGTTAATAGTTTCATTAAAATCGTTTTCTTTTAAACTTTCACCACTCACTGGGCTTTTTAACTCATTCTCTTCCTAAATTTTTTCTACCAAGTAGCACTGAAGTATCCAATGGGCCTATCGAGGTTGAGATCTACCACCATTCTCATGCATATTACATTTCATTTTTCATGTAAATTTGGTATTTTATTTGTCCTTGGAACTAGAGTGGCTAGCTTTATTTTTGACAACCTTCTACTATTTTTGAGTTGTATGATGATTTGTAAATTGGAACCATTTATGGTTTTCCATTCTTGGTTTGCAGTTACAAGATTGTGGTTTAAAGTGCTTGGCAAGAGATTACAAGATTTCTCTCTCTTGCTAGCTTTTCCAACTCTTGCCTTTGAATACAAATTGGAACTCTTTTATAGAGCTCGGACTCCAAAATACAATTGAAAGTAATTGAGTAGCGGATTGGGATGAGAGGATAAGACAGGCCTTATCTCAATCATCTTTATGAAAAGCATTTAAAATATATAGTGGCCCGACAAGTGTGCTGTCTTGTCAGAGCTTTAGGGAATAGTAAAGCAACAAAACAAAAGCTGTAAAGCTGTGCTACAGTGTCGTCTCCGTGAGTGCTATAGTGCGACAGTGTTACACAGCAAAGGACAAAAAACAAAAGTCTGTAGCTACAGTTAAAGTGCTACAGTAAAAGTGAAATAATTACAAAATGACAAAGATAAAAAGTTGAAGTGGATGAGGCTGAGACGTGGAAAGAACTGTTGATGTGAAAACTCTGCGCATACCCTCCCCCCTTATTAAAGATACTTTAATAAAATGGCTTTAATAAAGGTATGTCAATTCTTCCATGAAAGGAATTTTATCTTCTTCATTTGTCTTCTTCGTAGGCAAGGAGGCAAGGAGGCAGGGCACTGGCTTACCAACGGTCTTACACAATTGCTTGGAACACCAATGTGCCGCAACGGTCCTCTGCAACAGGTCCTTGAAGCTTGACATTTGAAGAAAATAATTTCGGATTGGGAAGAAGTGTTTCTTCGTGTGTCTTTTGTTGAGCGCAAAGCATGTATTTACTGAAGAAATCAGTGTGTATATACCAGGATTTCTTTGAATCTATACAAAATTAAGAATTTACAAAGAAGAGATGTATTTACATGAATAGAATATACAAGCACTCTTTTTTTTTAAAACTTTTTTTTGTAGGTTCAACGGGAACCTGGCCGTCCTTTTAGGAGAAGGAACTCCATTTGAGAAAGATATATGCTTGCATATATCAACTTGAGTATTTTTTTAGTAAAGTCGTAGTTTAATGTCATTGCGGACGATTACGATGTCGAACCTTTTAAAAAGGTTGATTGAGTATTTTCGTAGTTTAATGACTTTGCGGTCGTTTACTTAGTGTTTAAGGATCACTGAAATTGATATCTTCGTCGTTGATAATTCTCAGTTATGAGAATTATTCAACTCTAAAACCAAGTTGTTCTTGCTAAATTTGAGGATTTTGTTGACCAACAAGCAAGATAAAAGTAACATTTTGTATAAATTCATGCAAGCTTGTTGAAACTTGATGAATAAAAGAATTTTGAGAAAAGATGAAGAAAGTAGCTTAAGTTGTTGTCTTTTGTGCAGAATTGAAGACTTTGCAAAAGGAATGCAATTGCATTCCAATTGCAATGTAACGTGAAGAACAGAGGAAGGGAGAATGCGACTGCATTCTAATTGCATTCTAAGACACAACAAGGCAAGCTCGAAATTTATGGAAATCACCATGATTCACGCGATTTACACCAATTATGGAGAAATTCTAGCAAGATTATATTGTCCATATTTTACCCAATAATTAAGGATCCATTTGGAAGGCAAGGTGGAGAAAAAAGAAGAAGAATGCAAATGCAATGCAATTGCATTCTCTAGACTTAACAAGAAATGCAGAATTTTTGGAAAGTGCAGAATTTTCGGGAAAAGACCAAAATCTATGGGATTTGCTCGATTTTTGGAGAATTTTCGGCCCAATCTCGTGCTCAATCAATTACCCATGATTTAAGGAGCCCTAAGATGGAAACACAAGCCTCGGAATGCCTATAAAAATGGAGAAAACAAGGCAAAACGTGGCTGGTTTTTCTGCTGCTCGCCCACAGTTCATCTTTCACGTTTTTTCATTTTATAGCAGCTTACTCTTCATTTTTACTCTGTAATTTCCGAGGTTGATCCCTCCTCAACGAAAGTTGGAGGAGGTGAAGATCCATTTGCCTTTGAATGGGTATTTGGATCGATCAAACAAGGAATTTCCGTTAGCTTTTGTACTTTGTGTTTTTGGGTTTTTACATTCTGTTTTTATGGGTTCTTTTTCTTCTGGTTTTTCTTTATTTCAGTAGCAGCAAGTTGATGATTTCTATTCCTTGTTTTCAGCATTTCATTCTTGTAGTTCGCTCGATTAAATTTTGAGTTGATATACTCTGTTTTTGCAAATTTATACTCTGTTTTCTGTTTTTTTTCTGTTTTGGACAGCAGCTGTATTTTCGTTTTTCCATCTTTCTTCCAGCAGTTTATGCTTCATTTTGCTCTGTAAATCCCGAGCTTGATCCCCCCTCAACGAAGGTTCGAGGAGGTAAAGATCCAATTGCCCGTAAAGGACTTTTGGTCGATCAAAACAAGGACTTTCCGTTAGCATATTTCAACTTTGTTTACTCCATTATTAGGAATTTAATTTCGGTATTTGGGTTATTAATTATGAAATTTTTAACAAATAAATTTTGGATTTTCATTTTCTCCATAATGAGCTAATTTCTTCTTTGGGATTCAAGCATGTGGATGCCCTAAAGATAGGAATAAAGGCCTAATTGTGAGAGCAACATTGCTTAATCTTATAGCATTGTTTGCTTTTATTGATTGAAATTTTCATTACTAGTTTAGATTGATCACCTAGATTAGTATACAACAATTTGAGTCTAATTCTGAAAAGGTTAGATAAAAATTGGGTTTTCATAAAAGCAATAAAGGAAAATAGCCTAGACATAGGAATTTGTTTTTGACCCTAGACATAGGGCAAAACCTTTAAAACCAAAAGAATTGTGTTTCAAAATTAACTAAGTTCGTATTAGCCATAGAAATATCGGTTTAATCGCTTAGCCTCCTAAAGATACTTCATAGAAGGTCGAATAGGTGTTGAATTCGGTTTACAAAGCTTAAGTGTTGAGTCAAAGGATTGCAATTGCAATTAGGCCGCAATTTCTTTCAATGGAGCAAAAACACGTTTGAATCCCTCTTTTATCATTTTTATTTATTTCATTTAGCAAAAACAACCACTCAATCTTTTTCAAACCATTGGTTACCTTAATTTGCAATTTGCAAACATATTTTGTGTCGTCTAAGTAGGTTTTGTTAAAACTCGTTCCCTTGGGTACGATACTCTGGAATACTTCCAGTTTCTTTATTACTTCGATCACGTGCACTTGCGTGTTAGCGGATCAGTCGTCTTCATCGATTATTGAAAAAGCTGGAGAAGATGATCTATTTGGGTTGGAGTTTCTCTGTTGGAGAATTCTCTGAAGGTTAGCTTCAGTGGCTGTTTGAGCTAAGGAAGCAAGCAAGACAACTTTATTTTTCTAAAATTCTTGCTATGCTTTCTTTGAAAAATCCTGGTTATGTGGAACATCAATAAACCAAGATTTTATTTTTGGAAGATTTATTTGAGTAATATTGATGTTGTTCCACCATTTCACCTTAAGGGTCTTCACTAAATATTTGGTATTATAGTGAAGGGTTTGAGTAGTCAAGTTCCAGTAGAAAATCCATGGAACTTGGAAGTGTAGGGAGAAACGGAAAGTCAAAGGAAAATCATTTTTGAATACATTTTGAGTAAAATAATGAAAAGATTTCTGAACATGTGCAAGAAAAATTTATTCGCAGAGGCCAAAATTATGCCACCAGGTTTTAAACCAGATGGGAAATAAATGTTTGTGGGCTTTTCTGCAAAATTGAATAAACCAGGAATTGTTAAAAGCTTGGTACCATAGAACAGTGGTCCATGCTCTAACATAATCCCTGTATGAGTAAGAAGGTGGATTGGACCTGATTGAGAAATGTTTTTCTTTTTAGATTTTCTGGTTCCATTTTTTGGGAGTGAGAACCCTGAAAATCTTCAACTTTGAGTAGGCGATTACGGATGGATTGTTCCTATCCGGTATATGAGTAATTTTAGCAGATTTTGAATCAATGAGAATTAATTCATAAAACTGTCGTGTTTTTGAAGTACATTCCAGCATGAAATAGAATTCACTCGGATAAATATGGGAAGTTAGCTCAGCAAAGTTATCTGAATCCCACTCTGGTTCTATGGGGATTTCGGTGATAACATGAGCTTTTTGAAAATAGCCTTCTATTTCGGGCTTTGGAGTAAAACGTGTCGGTGGAGACACAACAGAGTTGTAGGTTGTAGAACCTGCAAGAGATGGAGTAGTATTACGCAAAACCTCAAAACTTGAAAAGCCTTGAGGCCATATTTGGCGTGATGGCTCAGAACTGGAAGAGTTTTGGAGCCTTATTGAAGCAGAATGGCATTGTGCTCTTGTTCTTAGTGGAGTAAAAGAAGTATCGGGAAGAGCAAAGTCCTCGATACGTACTGGAGTAGGTTTTTGAACGGTTGAGGAAGAGGCAGAAGCCTTTCCTTTTGATGAGGAAGAGGAAGCAATTCCTTTTCCTTTTCTTGAACTCATGATGAGTATTTGAAGATGGAAATTTGAATATGAAATTAAGTTTCTGATGAGGAAGATCAGCTAAAGCTGCGACCTCAGAGCATACTATCTTAATCTCAAAAGAGTTTTGAGAAGAGGGAGGCTCTCTAGAGAGAGGAATTCTCTCGAGGGGAGAGAGAGTTCTTTGAGAGGTGTTCTCTCGAAAGATAATCTGCAAGAGGGTTTTGAGACCCTTTTATAGCCAAATTTGAAAAATCAAAACATGATAATATTGCTTGCCATCGAGCAAAAATCTGTTTTGAAACCAAATTTTTAACATCTTTTTCTAAAATGAATTTAGAAGCTTGAGAATCGGTTTTTATTCAAAACGATTTATTGATTAAATCACCTTGAAATTTCTGGACACATAAAACTATTGCCAGAATTTCTTTTTTTCACAGTTGAGTAATTTTGCTGTGTACTATTCCAAATTCCTGAATGGAATCATACTACAGATTCTTTGTTATCTAGACACTATTTAAGGATTCCTCCATATCCAATGTCTGATGCGTTAGTCTCTACGATAAGCTTTGCTTTTTCATCGTAAGACTTAAGCATGGAATAATTTTGGCTAACTCCTTTATCTTTTGGACTGCTTTTGTTTGAGCGGGTCCCCATGGAATAGTTTCTTTCTTCAACCTTTGAAAAAGGGGTTTGCAAATAGGTCAAAGGTCTTTGATAAAATCTGATACATAGTTTAGACAACCCAAAAATCTTTGTAATTGAGTTTTGTCTAAAATTTCATCAGAAAAATTTTGAGTAAAATCTAAAGATATCTGAATAGGTTTTAACAATCCGAGATGGATATCAAAACCAAGAAATCTAATATTTGTTTGAAAGAGTTTAAGCGTTTTAGCTGAAACTACCAAACCATTATACTTTATTGTTTGAATAAAGCTTTTTAAATGGCTAAAATGTTGATCTATATTTGATGAAAATATTAAAACATCATCAATATAGATAATTGAAAATTCTTGAATAGGTTCCAAAATATCATTCATGATCTTTTGGAATTCGAATGGAGCATTTTTCAGGCCAAAAGGCATAACGTTCCATTCGTATTGACCAAAAGGTACATTAAATGTTGTTTTGTACCTATCTTGTTCTTCAATCTGAATCTGCCAGAATCCAAATTTCATGTCAAATTTTGAAAATAATTTTGCATTTGAAATTCGTTTGAGTAAATCATTTTTGTTAGGAATTGGATATCTAATCCATTTCAAAACCTTGTTTAAGGGTTTATAGTTAATTACCAGCCTCGGGACTCCTCGTTCTTTTTCGGCTTGGTTATTGACGTAGAAAGAAGCACATGACCATGGGCTTTTGGATGGCCTAATTAGCTTTCTTTTGAGTAGATCTTCAATTTCTTTCAGGCAATGGCTTAATAATTTAGAGTTCATCTGAATTGGTCGTGCCTTTGTCGGAATTTCTGATTCCTTGAAGTCTTTGTCATATGGTAATGTCACCATATGTTTCTTTCTTGACCAGAAGGTGTCTGGATGAGTGGAGCAGATTTGTTGCTCAATCTGCTCTTGAATAATCTGGACTTGCTTCTGAATTCCAGGTGATTGAAGTTGTTCTTCAATCATTTTGAAGCTGACTTCTTCCTTTAGATAGTCTATCTGCTTCTTCTTGAGGTTGATTTTATCAACAACATTAAGACTACTTTCTCTTAATGGGTCAATAAATTTGAATGTAATGGTTTTATCCATGATTGAGGAACAGATTCCTTCATCTGTTTCCTATAATGGATATAATTGAGTAATAAATGGAGTACCTAAAATCACTGCTTGATTTAGGTTTTTGACTAATAGAAATGAGGTCACAAAGCAGATGCCATTGTTGCAAATATGCACTTCTAGAAGCTTATGCCTGATGTATAAAGGCTGATTATTTGCTCATCTCAAGGTTTCTACTGTCTTTTCGAAATACCTTGAAGGAATAATGCCTTCATGAATGCAATTCTGATATGCTCCTGAGTCAACTAGAGCAATTGCATTAATTGAAAAATCCTCTATTCGTAATGATATCTTAACATACCATTTTTTATACTGGATCTTCTGCAAGGTGGATAAGAATTGTTCTTCCTTTGCTGAAGATTCTGAAAGTTCTGCATCTTCCTTTGCGGTTGACGTAGTTGCCTGATTTGATTTAATCATAGCAACTTCTATGGACAATTGTGCAATGTCCTTTTGATAATCAAGGCGGAGCTTCTTGACTTCCTCCTTGAGTTTATTGATTTTAAACTTTAAGTCCGAAGCCTTGATTTCCTGCTTTTCCTTTTTAAATAGAGAAAAAACATCTTCAATGTTGGGATAGTGAGTATTTATTGACTCATATTCTTTCCCCTTTCCTTTCTGAAGATATTCCTTCAGTCGAATGAGTATATTCTTTTTTAGACTAGTATTTGTGATTTTCTCAGCCGCCTCAAAAAGTAATTCCTGATCTTTGGTTAAGACATTTATGCGGTTGAAACACCCGTAAAATCTTCCTTCTTTACAATCAGGCTTATGAGTAGGTGATGACTCTCCTTTCTAACTATCCATTTCGGATTCTTCTAGGAGTTGAAGTACTTGATCATCATCTGAATCTTCAAAAATTAATTCTTCAGAATCTGTTCATACTATTTGAAGTAATTCATTCTTAATATCGTCTTCGATATTAAGCTCATTTATCCTTTTCTTCATTGGACACTTAGGAGCATAGTGTCCAAATCCTCTACATCTATAGCATTGGACTTTCGAAGAAGGTTTTCTTGAGAAATTCCTATTGATAATAGGACTTTTCCTACTGTATTGAACCTTTCGATAGGGACCCTTAGCATATGGTCTGCTGGTTCTGGATCTCTGCCGATAATTTGAGTAATAGGTTTTGGCTTGATTTGAGCCTTTTCTTCTTCCTAACAGATGGAGCTTCAGGATGGTAGAAATATATTTTGCAAAACCGTCCAAATTCTTGTTTATTTTCTCTGGACTTGTTTTGCTTTTCTTGCCAAGCAGCTTCAAGACATTGCTTTCCTACTTGGCCAATGATGAACTGACATAGCTCGCCATAGGTAACTGAATTCCAAGGAATATCTCCCTTGTAGTATTCCTTGAGATAGATTAATAATTCGGATCCAAATATTTTTGGTAATCCGACTATAAATCTTTCTTTCCAGAACGGGCTATGAGCATCAGTTCTCTTATAGACTTCTGTCAAGAAAGTCTGCTTATACCATTCAAAGTCTTGAAGTTTTGGACAAGTCAATCTTTGATGGTATTCGCCTGCTTGATTAACTTAACCATTGTTGTCCCCAACAAAGGCTTTGATTATGCTGAAACAAAGGGTTACCACTGCATTATCAGTGTAACCTCTTCTTGTTTGAGTAGAAGCTACTAGGGCTTTTGAAAGATCGGCCGAAATGACCCCAGTAGTTCTTGGAGATGTCCTACTTTGCGCTGTAGTGGAGGATTCTCCAACTTCTCTCACTGTCCTAGTAGAATCAGTTATTTCTACTGGAGACTTATGAGTAAGAATTTCCCTTCGTTCTTCGTCAGTGAAGGTATTTAGCCACCAACCTCTTAGAATACCTGTGAGTCCAGCAGCAAGAAGCTTGACTATTTCATGGTCAGTTACGCCCTTTGAGGTGTAGGTTGTAGTTGCAACGAACATTCCTTGGACGGCGTTCATGACCAAATATTGAGAAAGTCAGTCAATATTCCATTCGTAAATGGATGATCCATCGAATGAGCTGCAGATAACATGATTTCGGTCTTCTATTGACAGATCTGGATGAGTAGCCCTTGGATAATAAGTTCTTGGGTTACTCTTTGAATGCATAGAGATTCTATTTATTTCTCTAGGCTCTTCCTCTGAGATTGTTGCTTGCAGCATTTATGCGATTATTTCAGCTATCTCGTCGTCATTGAGTACGTTAATTTGAGGAGGCTTTTCATTAAGCCTATTGAGTTCCTTCTGTATAGATTCAAGCAAAATTTCTTCTTTGCTTCTAATTAGTGGAACTGATCCTCCTAGGACTCTTCCAAAATTGGATAGAGCATCCTCAATTATTGGGAATCCCGATGTTCCTATCCTGAGAGGCTTTTGAATCTTTGGAGGAGTGAAGAACTTTTCCTCTATTCGACTCATTTGATCCACCATAGTGGATAGCATCTTGTTTGTAAAATTATTTTGAACAAAAATTCCCCTTATGCCCTTAGAGGGTTTTTTGTTCTCCTCTTCCAAAGACAATTGCTTGAATGGACAGGTTATGACTAGATTTCCCTTGGAATTTCTGAATTCAATCTGTTCCATGGGTGGATGAGTACTAGAAACTTCTCCGTCAATAGTTCTCCAGAGAGTTTCTTTTATAACATTCACTTGCTCACTATAATTTTCTCGGCTGGCGAACCATTGAAAGAAAGGAATATTTTCTTCAAATGCTTCCATGGTAGATATCCATGTGACCTTGAACTCCTCCCTTTCTTCTTTCTCGTATGCCTTAAAGAAAAACTTCCTTGGCATCTTTCACTTTTTATCCATGAAATCCTTTTGCAAGAATTCCATGTTTACCTTGAATCCTTCTGATATGACGTTGAGCTCATTATACTGGCTTCTTGCGTCCATATCTGTTTGAGTAGGAGAGTTTGTCCTTACATACCGGCTTTCTGGTATGCGAGAAGCAAAATCCGTTGAGTTTATCTTTGCAGATAAGGATCTTCTCAATGGTTCTTCGGGCTCGAAGCTTCTAGAGGACGAAGCTTCCCTCGATATTCTGAGGCACTTTGCCTAGATGGGGCAAAGGTAGAGACCTTTGGAACTGATGGTGTTTCCTGGGTGAAACTGATTTCAACAGTTCCATCTGGGTGTTCTACCAGTGCTGTGGCAGATTTTGGAGGTGGAGTTACTAGGTCAGTAGCTCGTTCAAGAACCCAGTGAGAATTCCTGGTTATATCTGCCCACTACAATGTTTTCGGGACCTCTATATTAGATCTCGAAACATTTGCTCCTATGAGTACTGTCTTGCCTCTAGGAGATCCCTTTAAGGCTCTTGGTGCTATCTGTGTTTTCATTAATCGATAGCATAATCTGAAAATAACAACAAATGCATGGGCATCCGGTTGCATATTCAGATCCTTGAAGTATACATCCAGAATTAGAGAATTTAGAATTATGGGATCTTGAAGAGATAGCGGGTAGCACGGATAACAATTGAAGTAGGCTGGTCCGCTTTCTAAGTTGGTTTCGACCATCCCTAGAAGAGAGTCTTGAAACCGCAAGAATCGCTTATCCCTTAGAGTCAAAAGGATAGGAGTATTGAGGCCAGTTCTGAATAATGGCTTGATTGCAACCTGGACTACTCCAAGGTGCATATATGAGTATTCCTCTTTGTGCGAAAGGATCTGATTTTTGGTGAGAAGATTTACTGTCTTCAACAATCTTTACTCCCTATTCTTGAGTAAAATTGAAAGTAGACTTGAAGTAGATCGTTTTAGGATCTAACTTTGGAATACTTCAATTTACTAGTTGCTCCTCAATTTTAGCTATTTGGAGTAATTCATTTGTAGCATTGAGTACTTCAGCATTCATCTCTGCTCTATGAGTATCATCATCTTGAGTAGCTTGATCTAATTGAGTAGATGAAGAAGAACTCTCTCCTTTGAGTAACTTTATTGGTAACAAAGATTTGAGTAACTTAGACATAATTCATAAATCAAGTATTAATTAAAGATAAAATTAATATTGTCTTAATGCAATAAAATTCTTTAAACTATTCTCTCTCCACGAACTACCCAACTGTAGACTGGAACACGCCACTTACCAACGGTCTTACGCCTCTTGCTGCCTGGAACACCAATTGCATACCAACTTTTCATATTAGACTTTCTAGGGACGTTACTACATGCATGGTAATGGAACTTAGAAATCTTTAATAATAGACAAGAATAATTAAACTTTTTGCTAAACAATTAAAAATCTTTTAGTTCGGGATCCCTTAAAATCATTTCAAAACATAATGTGAATTGAAACGTTAAATCAACTGAAATAGTTTCAGAACGCATTGTTTACTTAACAAAATATTTTTAAATAATACACAATCTAAATGCGGAAATCGTGTTCTTCAATGTCACCCATGACTCTTTCAGCAAAACTGTTTTGTCAATCGCCTAAGATATGTCTTGTCCTTACCTGAAAAGAAAAACATTTTTGAAAAATGGTGAGTATTTAAAATACTCAGGATATGCAAACACATACATAATGATTTTTTTAAAACATTTTCCTCTAGTGGGACCTAAAACCTTTTTATAGTAGAAACGTTTCCCTTTAACTTTTTCCTTCGGCTTAATGTGAACAATTAACCCAACCTAACCATGTATTTTCATTTAACCTTTTCAGGTTCCTTTTCATTTAACCTTTTCAGGCTCCTTTTCATTTAGCCTTTTCAGGCTCCTTTTCATTTAACCTTTTCAGGCTCATTTTCATTTCGATGTACATCTGAAATTTTAGGAGGGTAATTGCCACAGCCTTCGAAATCATTTTGTTATGAAAATACTCATGTATGCATGAGGTCTCAAAGCATTTTCATATTCATTCAATGATGCAACATAAAGCAACATTCTCACATTATTCATCATATATCATAAATCATGCATCACATTCATAAGAATATTTGGCAATCATACATGTAAAAATTCATTTTCATATATAGTATTTTAAAATTCATCAAAAATCATATATAAAACATTTATAAAATCTTTTCATTTCAAATGTGGTTTTTTTTCAATTCAGTTCCCAACTTGCATTTAAGCATACTGGCATAAAATCCCTACCTTGGCTAAAAATAGTTTGCTTTCTCCTTTTATGAAGATCTTTCGCCTCAGCCTATAATGATTTCAAAAGAACTTATTACTTGGCAACACAAAGTTTGGAATACGGCCTTCCAAAACACAATTCATGAACCTCAAACATAACTCACTCAAGGTACTGTATACTAATCACACGAACCCACCATGGGTTTACAACATTAGATTCTTCAACAAGAATAACCACATGCTTAGGTAACAAATTATTCTCACAAATAGTCATCAATATAAGATAAATTCATCCAACCACAAACTTAGGTAAGTTCTTAAGGTACTACACATGTTACCACAATGAACTCAAATCTTCAGGCCCCTAATTCCAATATAGCCATATGCTTATTCCAGATTTATCTCAAAACAGCTTCAATAGAATTCTCATAACCATAGCATGCTTCATAACTACAATTTCATATATACTTGCATAATTCATAATTCCCAAACATCAACAAAATCACAAAATAACCTATAAGGCTTAATCCAAATGACTACTTACCTTCAAGTGAAACGATTATCACTTTTCCAAGTACCGAGGCCTTTCTTTCTCAAATTTCTGGATGATGAACCTACTTCTCGAAACTCGTGAAAGATTGAAAATTTCCAATCTTTGACCTCCTACTTATCCCAATCACATTGGAGCTGAAAAATGGATGTGCAGTACTGGATCTTGGCAGAAATTTTATCGAATTAACCCAAATTTGACAGCTTGCTCCTCAATCAAGCATCCTAAAATTTAGCTCATTATTTAACAACCAAACGAATCTCCACCATTAAATTCCAAATCAGTGTCGAAATTACCCAAATCCCATTAAATTCCAGATAAGTGTCGAAATTACCCAAATCATAACGCAATCGAAGCACAGCTGTTCGGGTTTCGAAACGCTGATCAGAAAGAAAGCGGTGCGGCGGCGAGTGGGCGACTTGTGGAAGGCGCGTGTGAAGGGAATAATCAAATTAAACCCACAGCGGAAGCATAGGAATCGTCTTTGATTTATCTAGAATTAAACTAAAATATAAAGGTTAAGCAATAAATACCTTGAAAATAATATTATAGAGAATATTCTGGCGGATCTTTATTTTTCCACAAAGTCTTTCTGGCTATGACTCGAACACAGGACCAAGGCTTGTGGGAGCCTCTTGAAAGAAAATCTCCAAGTGATTGGAGAGGAAGAGGTCTATGGAGAATTCTCTAATTCTCTCTATTGAGGAGATGTGTGTTGTGTAGAATGGCTCAACCCAAGGGTCCTATTTATAGTAATCAAAGGAAAATCTTTGTCATAATTAAAATATTATATTTTAATATCTAATATATTAAAATATATATTGTATTTATTTGAATCTCATTCAAATCTCCTACGATATTTATTTATTTGAATCTTATTCAAACTCTATAAATATCTTTTATTTAATATATCAAATATACATTAATTATTTTAATATTTAATGTATCAAATACAATAAATATATTTTCCTCTTTTATATTTAATATATCTAATATATTAAATATTAATTTGAACCCTTCAAATTAAATATTAAATTTGAACATTTCAACTTTTAATATTTAATGTATCAAATACAATAAATATATTTTCCTCTTTTATATTAAATATTAATTTGAACATTTCAAAATTTTCTTTCAACTAAATTGATCATTTAGTGTTACTATGAGCTAGCAAGGAGACCTTATGGACCTACAGATTATAAGCTCCAATGATACAAAATTAATTAATTAAACTCTTTAATTAATCAATTTTTATTCATTAACTCTAGGGTCACTCCACTATAGACCTAAAGTTGCACTCTTATGCACTGTAGGACAAGTTGTGTCCATTGATATAATCACTACATGCAAGTCGATCCTTCACGAGTTGTTCGTAATTACAGCTGGGTCAAAAGTCCGTTTTACCCCTATAATTACATCTTGCACCTTAAGTACCACTGATCCTCTAATGAACAATTTGTTTATAATATAATTATAAACTAAGTCCCTTTCGGGCCAATGAGAGGGTGGGGCCCCATTGTTCAAGTCCCGAAATCAGCACTTAAGGGAACTACTCATCTACTTACCCTATATGGGAAGGAGTGAATTCCATCTTGTGAGATTATGTTCCTAGCTCCCTATTTGGTCAAGTCCTCAAAATGGTAGGCATATTGAATCGGCTACAAAAGTCACTCTCACCCATGCAAATCAAAGGACAAGCCCTCACAGGCAGAAGTTCATAACTCACTCAAGATTAAGATCGAGTCACATATGATCATCCTGATGAAATATTAATCTTTTCAATTAACGGATTTATAAAGAGAGATTAAATATTTCGTAGTCCAGTCTTATACAAACTCATTGTATAAGATACCCCCACTTACATGTCTCCACATGAATGATTTGGATCAAATCATTTGTAATTATTACAAAGTGGGCCGTATCAATAGTGTTACCAGGATAAGACACCCAACTTTATCCATATACTATGACCCTTTAGTTATTTCTTGAACATGATCATCTCGTATGTCAACCACATACTGTTCAAGATTACACTAATAATCTTGGATTTTTCATATAATGGATAATATTATATTGCAAATAAAATAATTAAAATAATTATTAATTATTAAATAAATTATTAATTACGAGGCTTTAGGGCATAAATCCCAACAGCGTGAAGGCTCGTGGAGCGGCAATTCGGACTGTTAGACCACTCCGACGAGCAGATCTGCGACCGATTGAAGACTTGAGCTCCGGTGGCGGCACACGACAATAAATCTAAAGGTTTCGAGGTGCGTGGGCTTGCAGCAACGGCGGATCTGGGCTTCCGGCGAGCTGGATATGATCCGGCGGTGGTGGTTATTGCAATAACCTGCGACGGTCGCAGATCGGAGCACTCTGCAATTGCCGGCGACTCAGGTGCTCGAGTGAGTTCGTGTGGATCCAGCATAAAAAGGATGATTGGAGTAGTCCGATCGTGACGCTTCCGGCGAGATTTGAGGTGGTGCGACTGGTTCTGTTCGGTTCGAGAAGGAGAAGACGAAGAAGAAGAAGACAGTGGGTGGGTGTGTTCGGGGAAGAATGAGAGAGAGAGAGAGAGAGAGAGAGAGAGATGGGTGTTCGGTAGAGTGAGGAGGAATTTCCCTTTTTTTTAATAACAAAATAACAAGTATCAAAAATGCCCCTCTACCTAACCATTTCTTCCAAAAATGCCCTTCTAAGCTCTTTCAATAACCACTTTACCCTTGAAATTTCTTTCCATAATTGCCCCTTCAAACTTTTCAAATTTCTGTTTAACCCATCAACCAAATAAACCAAATTTTATCTCCAAAATTATTTAAATTCAAGGGTTAATTAAATTCAAAAAAATTCGGGCGTTACAAATTCAGTTTAACAAATCATTTCAATAGTTGAATCAAAAGTCAAATATTCATTCAAGCATTTCATTTTAAAACAATCATAAACAAAATACTAATATCCTTGCAAAACTTTTAATACAAATATTAAAACGTTCAATCAAGACTTTCGAAAAAAAAAGTTTTCAATTGAACAAAACTTTCATTTAACCAAATTTTCAAATATCGAAACTTTTAATTCAAATAGTACTTTCAATCAATCATTACTTTCAAATATCAGAGTGGGAATATGCATTATTTGGGTAGCCTTCACAACATATATGATGGTTACCCGTCGGTGGAAAATTCTGGAAAGTCTTCCATTATCAAAACATTTAATTTAATCTAAAAGACCTAATTAGAAAAACTTTGATAAAAATTAAGCAAACAAATAAAAAAAACTAAAAACTTTGTAGGGCAAAAGATTTCAAGAATCTTTTCATTCTAAACAATCAAGAACAAAGCCAAAAAAAATAAACAAAATCCAAAACCTTGCAAGAAAACTTCAATAATCAAGAAAAGAAAAGAAATGAATAAGAGCAATAAAGAAAACTTATTGTCTTCCTTGTTGGAGAGGAAGGCCCAGAGCATTTCTTCTTTTCTCTCTCTCTCTCTTTTTTTTTTTTTTTGCCGTCAAAACTTTTGTTAAAAAATGTTAGGGCTTAAGAAACCCTTTTTAAAAGAACTCTAATCAAAACCCTTAAAGATTATCTTCTTTTTTTTAAAAAATAATAAATAAAGATTTATCTCCTAATTTACAAAGAAGATAAAATCCTAATTTGAAAAGGTTTTAGAAAAATCAATAAAACAAATAAAAATATAAACAGATAAAATAAAATAAAATATTTTTTTTTTCAAGTTGTTACAAATGGATAACCACATATGTATTGGCTACTCCAACTATACATCTTTCCTACACTCTATAAATGAAAGTATTGAATGAATGAAAGTCTGATTGATTGAAAGTTTTGATTTTGTTTCAACTGTTGAAATGATTTGTTAAATTGAATTTCTATGTTTTATTTTGAAGAAAATGAATTTCTGAACGTGATGTAGAAATTGCTTATTGAGTTTTTTTGTACTCATTGTTGTTTTATAAATGTTTTCAAATGAAGGTGCAAGTAATAGTTCTGAAATAAATGAAGTGTTATGGCATTGAACATTGAAAGTTTTGTTAAGGATTCAATATTTTATCTTAGAAATCCTGTGTAAGATATTGCTCCTGATGAGTTGTTTTAGTTTCTAATTGTTACGCTTCGGCATTATTGTTAGAATGACCGTATTGAAAAATACGAGCTGTTACAAGAACTGTCGCACCAAGCTTCATATTCTTCTACTCTCTATCGCATTATTTTTTCTTTGTTATTATGACTTCATTTACATTTATAGTTCTTTTAATTTCTTGCATGAGCTAAACTTCTATTCAAGACTTGACTCAAGGCCCCTTATGTTGTAACTATTTTCATGTTTTAGTTTAAGCTTCAATGAATCATCCTTTGAATCTTCTTCTTGAGAGTTTGTGTTATAATTGCTTTTGTCCATTTGGCCAACCAATAAAAAGTAATAGCATGCTTTAGGCACCGGAAGGGTGCTTTTGTCCGTTTGGCCAACCAATAAAAAGTAATAGCATGCTTTAGGCACCGGAAGGTTCAAGATGGGTGGAAATACTCAAGGAAAGGAAAGCATGAGTGTGTTAGAATTTATGTCATAAAGCCTCATAATTAATGAATTTTATTATTTAATAGTTATTTGATAATTTTATTTACAATTTATACTGTCTATTACATAAAAATCCAAAGTTATTAGTGTAATCTTAAACAATATGTGGTTGACATAGGATCAAAGGGTATGTGGTTAACCTAGAGGATCATGTTTGCTTTTGGAAAAGCGAACAAAGACAAAAACAGAAGCCTTTTAGATTATTAATCTTTTTTCTTTTCATTGTATTTAAATGTAACTTTGGAGACTGTAGTGTACTGAACGTATTTGATGATATTTTGTAAGAATATTACATTTTAATATATATTGAATTTTATTATATTCATTTTGTGTTAAAATGGTACCATTGTTATTATTTACGTAAAATAATGACCTTTCAGGTTATTACAAAAATTAAAATAATGAAAAAATATTTAGAAATAGAAAAAGAAACGTATCTATGCCAATGCTGTTTGCGTTAGCATATCTAAGCTTTTTCCAATACTTAGAAAAACATCGAGATAACTTAGAATTTATCCCAACGCAACATGTGTTGGCATAAACTGCACTTCTCCCAATATTTTTTGAAGCATCGGAAAAGACTCATTTTTACCAACGCAAGGCCAATTTTGTCGAGGAAAGCTTTTCCCACTAGTCTACGCCAATGTTTTTTTCCTACGTAATTTTTCGTTGAGAATAGTCTTTCACGAAATTTTTGTTGGTTTTTCCGATGGTTTTTTGTGTTAAAAAAAATCCAAAAATCTTATAGTTATAAGGCACATCGTGACACATGAGTCAACCAAAGAATAACTCTACTTCAACATTTCGAGTATCAAGCTTCATGAGGAAGGTGAAAAGTGGAGAAATGAACTTCAAGGCAACATGGAGATACCAAACCCAAGAGCTCCAATTTAAGGACTATTTAGCGTTTGAACCTTTAAATTGTTTTCATGTAATTTTTATTGCAACATTCTTTTGGACTTTAATTGTAAAACATATTTGTAAGTCCAAGGCTCATATTGAAATACCATACACATTAGTTACAGTATTTAGTTGTAACTTAACTTAGCTTGTTTTAAACATTATTTTCGTTAGGTTAGTTTAGGGTTTTTCTTTTATTTTTAGTTGACTTTTATTTCCAAGACTATTTAAAAGCCACATTTAGTACATTTGAGATATTGGATTTTTCATGGATGAATGAAAGAGCCTTTGAGCCTTTTTCTTTCCTCCAAACCGTGTGAGCATCTCTTGTGCATTTTCTTGCTTTAGATCTTGCACGCCCTAGAAACCTTCAAGCATGATTGGTTCCCAAACTTGTGGAGGGTTTCAACTTTGGATTGAAAACAAGTTCTCTCTACTCAAATCTTTTACTATCAAAGTTAGTCATTGATTCTCCCCTTGAGTGATTCTTTGTGTGTGTACCAGGTGTTACTGTGTGTTTAGGAAGTGTTTGTTCTTACAAAGAGTTATCTAAGTCACCTGCGTAGTAGGGTTGAGTACATCACAACTCGAACACCTACTTGGAGATGAACAATGTGAAGGAGGAAAACAGACAGGGAGATGGGAGTTGGTGACAATGACGAAAAAATAAGCATTTAAACTTGAAATTTAGAAAGATATAAAATCTTAAAAATGTAATTAGGATTTTTCTATATAAAAAGATATATACCATCAAATTTGAAAAAAAAGAAAAAAAAAAGGTCTAGAATGAAAATAAAGTGGAGAGCAAACTCTATAAATCTGTAAATACACGATTTTAGGGGATGAAAATTTTGAAGTTTAAATTTGAATATTTAGAAAAGGCATGATTTTAGGGCACAAGAAAACTTGAAGTTTAAATTTCAATCTTTAGATAAGACACGGTTTTAAGGTGATAGAAAATATGTAAATATAGATTTTGAAAAATGAAGGGGCCGATGGTCGGTTTAGATATAAGGTTAAAGACGGAAACAAAACGTGGCCATTTTCCAGGTGAAAAAGTTTTGGTCAGTTTTCAAAATGAGGGGGTAAATGTAGATATCCAATCCAGTCCAATTTTCCTAAATAATTTGGGCTTATTATATCAACCAAGTTCATGAACAACCAACCTTGCACAAGTGACATTTTCTTCCCTAATGAATCAATTGATTTTTAAGTTAGAACAAAAAAAAGGAAAGAAATTGTGCCTAACAAATTTAGTGTAACTTAAAAACTAATTTTGATCATGATGAAAATGAAAAATGAATAAAAAATAAAAAATAAAAAAAACTCAATACTCAATAGTACAAAATTTTAAATATTGTAAAGATGATAACAAATTTGTTTATATTTTAGGGATGATATATTTGTAACTATTTCGGTACTGGTTAATAACGTACTTTATCATTTAGAAAGGGGAGAATGAGCCATAGTTCAAATATATATAATTATCACGTTTTAATATAATGTAAGTTTGAATTTTATTTTGGTTTTTAAACTTTTAAAATATGGGTATCTATTTTAACTTCTAAATGTTTTTTTTTTTTTTTAAAACAATTGTCATTTTGGTCATTACTTCTTTTTTTTTTTTTTTTTTACTAATTTTAACAAATGAATATTGTGGTTTTAAGTATGTGTATTAATGGTGCTAATATAGATATATATTAAAGTTATATTAGTTGGTTGAAATAAGTGTCAACCTAAATATAACTCAATTAGTTAAACTATTATCCTATCGACCAAAAGGTTAAATGTTTGAATCTCCACTATCACATGTTGTTGACCTAAAAAAAGTTAAGTAGTAGATAACCTAATGTTAGACTAAAAATTAATAACAAGAATCAACTTAATTATTTTTTCAAAATTTGGAGACTAAAATAGGCATTTTAAAAATTCATGAACTAAAATAATCATTTTTTAAATGTTCATTAACTAAAATAAATATTTGAAAGTTCAAAGACTAAAATAGAATAAATTTACAAAGGTTAAAAAACAATTTTAATCCTTAAACTTTCATAAAAATAACAATTAAATCCATGAACTTTAGTTTGTAACGATTTAATCCGTATATTTTAAATTTTGTAATAACATAATTTAGTCTCTGAACTTTAGTATGAAATAATTTGGTCCCTGATTTTAGAATTTGTAACAAAGTAGTCTCTATCGTGAAAAATATTGTTAAGATTTAATAAGATTTCTTACTTGTGTAGATCGATAAACTAATTAGAGACCAAATGTATTTATAAATTACAAAGATTACATTGTTATATAATAAAAATTGATACTTAATTCTTTCAAAAAAAATTGATACTTAATTTTGATGATATTTTTCAACATAGGAATTAAATTGTTATAAAATTTAGAGTCTAGAGACACAATTGTTACATATTAAAGTGCATAGACTAAATTGATATATAATTTAAAGTACAAGAATGAAATTGTTACAAACTAAAATTCAGATACTAAATTGTTACTTATATGAGAGTTGAGGGACCAAAATTGTTTTTTGGTTAAAATGTCATTTTAGTCCCTGTACTTTGAGATTTGTTTCATTTTGGTCCTTGTTTTAAATATCCAATTTTAGTCCATGTACTCTCAATAAAAATTAAAATTGGTCCCTACTATTAATTTATGTTCACATTGTGTATTTTCTTGTATTAAAATTATTATTATTATTTGTAACGACCGGCATTTTCAGGTATTAATTAAGGCTTTAATTTTGAAATTTAAATTGATTGAAAAACCAATTTCATGTTTAAAGTTGTGTAGTGGAAGTTAATTTTGAAGTTTTTCATATTTGAAATTAGAGAATTGGAGGGTAAATTGGGAAGAAAGAAGGAAAGAATGAATTTAATTGATGTTTAGGGCAGTTTTGTTATTTAAGGGACTTTAAGCCAAGTCCAAGCCCATAGTTAAGCCAAGCCCTAATTTCCCTCTCTAATATTTTAATCTGCACGCAGCCCTAGGTGAGTTTTAAGCCAAACCAAGCCAAGCTTAGCCACCATCTTCTTCATCTCCTTCTTCTTCTTCCCTTGCTTTCGACAGCCACATTGAGGCAAGAAGAGATTTTTGTCTTCCCAGCAGCTCACGTCGTCATGAACCGCCGCCCACACCACGAAACCGTTCGCCGTCGGGCCGCCGTCGAACCACCGCCTCGAACCGATCCGCAAACGCCTGACCGCACCTCCTCAAATTTGCTGCCTCTACCACACCGGACGCCGACAGCCACAAACCACTGCCGAATGCCCACCTCAGACCGCATCTCGCCGAGGCGCCACGTCGACGAACGCCCCGCCACAGACCCAAGTGCCACCGCTGTTGCAGTTTCGTGTACCGGTGAGATTTGCTTTGATTTCGGGCTACTTTCTGCGAATTTCAACACTGTACAACCCCAATTTACCTTTGTTTTCTCGTGGGTAAGAGTTTCGTATTGCCTTCTTATGGTTTTCATATTGGAATTTTAGTTTTGGGCACTGTTTTGGTAAATTGGAGGTTGACCCATTGATTTTAGGCTCTATTTTTGGAATACCCATTGTAGGTGGAGGTTGGTTTGACAAAATCCAATCAAACCATCATTTAATCGGCGAAGCTCGGTTCTGTTTTGGAGAGGAACGGAGGTAAAATTTCCATTCTAAAATCAAGCAAATCCTTGAGTATATGTTAGGCTTCAATTCTAAGATTTGGGTTGCTTGGTTTTTTCTCTAAGTATCATAGGGAGTTTTAGGTGAATTAAATTTAGTTGTGTGGGAGAAACTTTGGGATTTAATTATGGATTTTATGAATTTTTCTAACCTTAGGGATGGTTTGAATTAGGCTCCAAATCGTTTGACTGAGGTTCAAGGCGGTGAATTTTGGTGAGCATTTGGGTGATTTGGATTATTGAGCTTAGCCAAGGTAAGAGACTTTATGCCATATGCTTAAATGCAAGTTAGGAACTGGATTGAAAAAAAAAAAGAAGAGAAAATTAAATTTGAAATGAAAAGTTTTTATAAAGATTTTATTATGGATTCTTGATGAATTTTAAAATGCTTGTTATATATAAAAATGGATTTTCACTTGTTGATTGCCAAATATTCTTGTGTATGTGATGCATGAGTTATGGTTTATGATTTATGAGAATGTTGCTTTGTGTTGCATCATTGAATGAAAATTTAAAATGCTTTGGGACCTCATGCATACATGTATGTTTTTCATGATAGAATGATTTCGAAGGTTGTGGCAATTACCCCTAAATTATAGATATACATCTAACTGAAAAGGAACCTGAGAAGGTTAATTGAAAGGAACCTGAAAAGGTTAATTGAAAAGGAGCCTGAAAGGGTTAAATGGAAAGGAAAGGTTAGGTTCGGTTAATTGTCCACATTAAACCTAAGAGAAAAGTAAAAAAGAAATATTTCCACTATGGAAGTATTTTAGGTCCCACTAGAGAAAAAAGTTTTTAAGAATCACGTTGTATGTGTTTGCATTGAAGGGGTGAATATTAAGAATGCGGAAGCAATTTTGGATCTTGAGCACTCTAATTTGATCAATTTTATCATACAAAAAACATACTCAAAACTGGAAAAAACTGGAAAGTATGAACACATACCTTTGTAGCTCAAAATCTCCAAATTCTTTGCAAATCTTGGATCACCAACACTACTTGGACCACCACTAGAGTCTTCCCTACTATTCTCAGCCCTTGGAATGGATTGTGGGATCTTTGATTGAGAGAAATTGGGAGAATAATGAGTAAAGATCTAAATAAAAAAGCTAGAGAGTTTTTTACAAAAATCTCGTGTTTTTCTAATCTTCTTTCTCCATTGTGTTTCTTCTCTATTTATAGAAAGCCACAAGCTTAGTGAAGAAGCCAATTAAATGAAGATAAACTTCAAACAAGAAGCTTTGTGAAGAAGCCAATTGAAAGAAGATATGCTTCAAACAATAAGCTTGGTGAAGAAGTTATGAACTTGGTCCATATTTCATTTCCAAATGAATTTGAATTCTTTTTTAATTTTAATTCAAAATTAATATAAAATTAATTTTAAATTAAAATCAATTTTTAATTAATTAAACAATTTAATTAATTTTAAATAAATATTTAATTTAATATCAAATATCAAATTAAATAATTGGACCAATCCTAATTTCTCAAAACGAACGTTCGAACATGAATCCCTATTCATGTTTTAAACCGAACGAATATTTAAATCATATTTAAATATTTCCACCTCTTCTTTATCATAGTTTAATTCATAATTAAGCTATGATACGTTAAGTATATCGCATATAATTAACTTTTTCTCCCAAATTCGAATTTGAACAATTCAAATTCTTTTCTCTCAAATTATTCCAAAGCTTAGTCTGAGCTAGTAAGGGGACCTAATGGACCTACAGATCATGAGCTCCAACGATACGAGATTAACCGGCCAAACTTTTTAGCCTAGCTAATCAACATTCGTTAACCATCGGGACACTCCACTAAAGCCAAATGGATGCACTCTCCTCACTGTAGATATATTTCTGTCCACTCGATATAACCATGATTAGCAAGTCGATCCTTCACAGGTTGTTCGTAATTACAGCTGGGTCAAATAAACCGTTTTACCCTTGTAATTACTTCTTGTTCCTTAAGTCCCACTGATCCTCTAATGAACAATTTGGTTTGTGGTCCAACCAACAAACCGTATCCCTCTCGGGCCAACTAGAGGGTGGGCCCATTGTTCAAGACTTAGAGTCAATACTTAAGGGAACAACCTCTCTACTAAACCCTAAAGCGGGTAGGAGTGAATTCCATCTCGCATGACTATGTTCCCAACTATCTATCCGGTCTTATCCCCAAAATGGGAGGCTTATTGAGTCGGCGATCTCGGGCCACTCTCACCCATGCAAATCTAAGGATAATCTCGAATAAACAGGAGTTCATAGCACGCTCAGGATTAAGATCGAGTTACCTAGGTCATCGTATGAATATAGTCAGTTAAAACAGTAAACGGAGTTAAAAAGTCTAAGTGACTATTTCGCGGTCCAGTCTTATGCAAACTCATTGCATATGACGCCCCCACTCGCATGTCTTTACATGAACGATTTAGGATCACATCGTTAGTACTATACAAAGTGGGCCGCGTCCATAGTGTCCCCAGGATAAGGTACCCAGCCTTATCCCTATACTATAGACCGTTCTGGTTATAACTCGAACTTGATCCACTTTTATGTCATACATAAAGTTCAAGTATACATACTATAGCCAAGGGTACTTAGTTCATTGGATTTGGGTTATTGAATACACAATTCACTTTATTCAATAACACATTTACTGAATAAACCTCAATAACATCTTTATAGTAAAATAGAATATACATTCAGTTTACAAAACCACGAGTTTTAGGACATAAAACCCAACAAACTCCCACTTGGACTAAAACGTCAGTGGAGTCAAACATGTTGAGGTAAAAAACTGCCCTACTGTACAACCCGTAGTCCTAGACTCTCTAGGTGTCCCTCAAACACTTTAGCCGTGAGGGGTTTTGTAAACGGATCAACAATGTTGTGCTCCGAAAGGATCTGTGTGACGATCACGTCTCCTCGTTGCACAATCTCCCTGATGAGATGATATTTGCGCTCTATATGCTTTCCGCGCTTATGGCTTCTAGGTTCTTTAGAATTTGCCACTGCACCACTATTATCACAATAAAGGGTGATAGGCAAATTCATATTTGGAACAACTTCCAAATCAGTAAAGAATTTCCTAAGCCATACAGCCTCCTTCGCTGCTTCGCAAGCTGCGACATACTCAGCCTCCATGGTGGAGTCAGCAATACAACCTTGCTTTATACTCCTCCAAACTATTGCTCCTCCATTAAGAGTGAACACTGATCCCGATGTGGATTTCCTTGAATCTACATCGGTCTGAAAATCAGAGTCAGTGTATCCTGTAAGGATCAAATCCTTCGCGCCATACACAAGCATATAGTCCTTCGTTCTCCTAAGATACTTGAGGATGTTTTTAACGGCAGTCCAATGATCATATCCTGGATTGGACTGATACCTGCTGACAATTCCCACTGCATAGCATATGTCGGGTCGAGTACACATCATGGCATACATCAGACTACCGACAGCTGATGCATAGGGAATGCGTCTCATATCCTCAACTTCTTGAGGTGTCTTAGGACACTGTTCCTTCGACAAATGAATTCCATGTCTGAAAGGTAATGAATCCTTCTTGGAATTCTGCATCTTATATCTAACCAACATTTTGTCAATATAAGATGCCTGAGACAATGCTAGCGTTTTGTTCTTGCGATTCCGAACAATTTGGATTCCAAGGACAAACTGAGTCAGGAATCCTACATCATTCCCAATGAGTAGGATATCATCTACGTACAAGACTAAGAAAGCTACAGTAGTATTGACTATTTTCTTGTAAACACAAGGTTCGACAATATTCTGTTCAAAGCCATAAGATTTAATCGCAGTATTAAATCTTATATTCCAGGATCTAGATGCTTGCTTCAATCCATAGATGGATCGTTTAAGCTTGCAAACTTTTTGCTCTTGACCTTTAATTATGAACCCCTCTGGTTGAACCAAATAGATACTCTCTTCAAGATTGCCATTCAGAAAGGCTGTCTTGACATCCATTTGCCAAATTTCATAATCATAAAACGTGGCAATGGACAAGAGTATTCTAATCGACTTAAGCATGGCAACAGGGGAGAAGGTTTCTTCATAGTCCACCCCTTCCCGTTAGGAATAACCCTTTGCCACAAGTCGAGCTTTAAAGGTTTGCACCTTACCGGCTTGGTCTCGTTTCCTCTTGTAGATCCACTTACAACCGATAGGTCTTTCACCATCTGGTTGGTCTACAAGTTCCCAAACAGAATTGAAGTACATTGACTCCATTTCGAGGTCCATGGCTTTAATCCACTGGTCCTTATCTATGCCATTCATTGCCTGTTTATAGGTCAATGGATCCTCAATGCCATCATCAGGTATGACGACCTGGGTTTCAGTCAAACCCATGTAACGGTCGGGTTGTCTAACATCCCTCCCACTACGTCGAGGCATTCTCAACTCTTGAGAAGGACCAGCTTGATCAACAACTTTTGTTGATTTATTTGTAGCTTCCCCAGAAAATTCACTCAATACAATTCTACTTCGAGGCCGATGATCTCTTATGTGGTCTTCCTCTAAGAACGTGGCGTTTGTCGACACAAGCACCTTGTCCTCTTGAGGATCGTAAAATAGACCACCTTTCGTTTCCTTGGGGTATCCTATGAATAGGCATAATTTTGAACGTCGTTCTAATTTCTTTGGATTGGGCACTAGCACATGTGCCGGGCACCCCCAAATCCTGAAGTGACGTAAACTTCCTTTACGCCCTTTCCATAACTCATAAGGTGTTTCTGAAACACTCTTAGAGGGAACCATGTTCAAAATATATGCAACAGCCTCTACTGCATATCCCCAAAACGAACTAGGCAGCTGAACATAGCTCATCATAGATCGAACCATGTCTAACAAGGTTCTGTTTCTCCTCTCAGATACACCATTCTGCTGAGGTGTACCGGGTGCTGAGAGTTGGGATACGATTCCATGTTCTATCATATAGTCCTGGAATCTCAAATCCATATACTCTCCACCTCGATCTGATCGAAGTGTTTTAATCGTCTTACCTAATATGTTCTCAACCTCTGTCTTATACTCCTTGAACTTTTCAAGGGCTTCGGACTTATGATGTATTAGGTAAAGATAGTCGTACCTCGAATAATCATCGATGAAACCGATGAAGTATTCATACCCTCCTCGAGCTTTGACATTCATTGGACCACAGAGATCCAAATGTACAAGTTCTAAGGGTTCTTTGGCCCTATAATCTTTTTCAAAAAAAGGTCGTTTGGTCATTTTTCCCTCAAGACAAGACTCACATGGTGGTAAGGAGTTGTCTTCTAACTGACTTAGGAGACCACTCTTAACCAATCTCCCAATCCTATTGAGATTAATGTGGCCTAGTCTCAAGTGCCAAAGATAGGTACTTGGAGAAAATTTATGCCTTTTATTTTGAGTATCAGCTGTTTTAAACATCTCAGTGTTCAAAATAGCTTTTACCTCTGTTGGTCTTAACACATATAAGTTGTTTTCAAGTTTAGCAGAACATATTCGTACACCTCTTCTGCAAATGAACACTTCATTATAATCAAAAGATACTTTATACATATGTTCAATCAAACAAGAGATAGATACAAGATTTCTTTTGATTCTAGGAACCAAAAGTACATTTTCTAGTAAAATGAATCTATCTCTAAACAACAACTTCACCGTTCCCTCTGCTCTGGCTGAGACAACCTCTCCTGTTCCAACCTTGAGAGTTATCTCACCATCTGCAAGCTGCCTCCAGGAACTAGTTTCCTGAAAAGAAGAACAAACATGGTTAGTGGCTCCTGAATCTAATATCCAGGCGGAATCATCATGTTCCACTAAACATGTTTCAACAACAAGTAAATCATATTTACCTTGTCTTGCCTTCTCAGCTTGCTTTTCTGCAAGGTACTTTGGGCAATTCCTTTTCCAATGCCCATCTTCACCACAGTGGAAACATTTTCCTTTATCTGTGGCTTTAGCCTTGCGTTTATTCATGGCGGGAGTTTTTCCCTTCCCATTGTCCTTCTTCTTCTTTTGAATACCCTTATTCTTAGAAAAAGAAGAACCAGACTTAGTCCCAGAAGACGATCCTCTTGGGAACTTCTTCGAAGTGACAACATTTGCCTCCTTCTCTTTTCCCTTTGTTTTCATTAGGGAATCGAAAGTCTGTAGCTCGTTGAGGAGAGTAGTCAGATTATACTCTATCTTGTTCATCATCGCATTGGTGCGAAACTGTAGGAAGCTCTTCGGAAGAGATTCCATTATAAAGCTAACCTGACTATTCTCATCTATGACAGCTCCATTTACTTCTGCCACGTTGAAGTAGACCATCATGTTAAGGACATGCTCCCTAACAGAAGTTCCCTCCTTCATACGGGAGTTGTAAACATTCTTGAGAGCATCATGACGGATCGATGAGGACGGTTGTCCAAACATCGCCTGTAATGATCCCATGATTTCCTTAGCGGTAATCATGCTCTCATGTTTCTTAGATAGCACATCAGATATGCTGGCTAAGATATAGACTCGGGCTTTATCATTAGCCCTAGTCCATCTGTCAAATGCATCCCGAACAATTTGGTTTGCAGACGAGCAGGGAGGGAGAGGACATTCCTCTGTTAAGACAAACCTTAGATCATCGATAACTAGAATCGTATTCAAGTTCGATTTCCAAGTTGCGTAGTTATCGCCGTTTAATTTATCGGAGGCTAGTAACTTAATTAAAGAGCTCGACATGCTGAAAAATAGAACATATTCTATTAGTGAATTGCTTCTAACCCATTACATGCATCCAATTTAAAAATTTAGCAAAAGTAATAATGTACCCATAAACTCATTATTGTTTTTGCAACGATACTTCAGTGAGTCAGAGCAACCGCTACCGAGGGGCAGTCAATCACTCCTTCACTGAACCAAGACATTCTAGACTAAATGCTAATACCGGAATAACTCTTATTCCTATAGCATTCTAGTTATCGCTACTTTGGTCAAGAATTCACTAACACTTAGTAATTCTTGTAAGTGTGACCCGCCATTTTCAGACCTCAGAGGTCGGCCCCAACAATGCTACCGAATTGGAAAGTCAAAGCTGGGAATAGACCTAGGAGACCCTATCCATTTCTGGAGTTTGAGTTGTTCTGACTCCCATGTTACATCCCTCCGAATGGATGGTGCTACTACGGGCAACCTGCAGGCGGAACATGGGAATCTCACGGTCCAACCTAATGGAGGAGACTGTAGGATGTGTTGACACACTTCCTTCTCCCACTTACTATAAATACTTTCTCCATTCACCTTGCTCTTGATTTATTCAAACACCATCCGAATGGGGATGCCCTATTGACATCACAAGGCCGAGCATAAATCTCACGGTGTGAACTTCGTAGAGAGCGTAAGAGGAAATTGATATATCATATATACCTTTTCACTCCCACTAAGTATTTTAGACGGTTTGGGTATAATTTTACTCAGGCATATTCTGGCTATTAATATACCTAAGTCTATCAATATAACGATTATTTTGATATTACCTATGTCTATTAACCCTTTAAAAAACTTAGGTCTACGAGTTTAATTAAACTTTTTAATTAACGTCGCTCACGAGGAATAATTTATAAACCTCTGGATTAAATTCACTCCCAGGTCGGTTCCCAGGTAGGGGTGTTCCGTTTCCGTCATCTTAAATACCCCAGCCTAGCCAGAACCTTCCTTAGACAGAGTCCCTCTTTAATCATAGTTTATAAATTATTGGTTGCCTAATTCTAATCTTATTAGAACTAGATAACCTATGGTCTAATTATTTTAATTCTAAAACCATTTTAAAACTAAATAATTAAACCCTAGGTTTGTATGCATTTCTATTTTTGAGTGCTTGATCATTCATCACATGAACAATTAAATAAACATAGAGTAAAAATTCATCACATGAATTATGCATGGAAATGCTTTGATGCATTTAATATAACAATTATATTATTCTAAGGCAACTATATGTTGTATGCTTTATTTTTAATTAATATAACATTTATATTAATTATACTTAAAACATACAACATCTATTTCATAAAATTAATACAACTCTTATATTAATACTTATGAAATGCTAAACATGCATACTATACATTATAACACTTATAACATACTTTCAATGCATGGAGCATGCTTCCTATGGTGGGATTTTAAAATCTATATGGCATACTTTATGCACATACAAACATGGATTTAATTAAAACATACATTCATAATGCATAAATAATTAAACACACTAAAGTGGACCGGTTTTGGCATCTTAAACAAGCATACAACTAAATTATTACAATAATAATCTAGAAATTAGGCTGAGCCGCTTCCGAACCCTTCGAACCGCCCCGAACCAGCTTGAAAAAACTTGAATCGAGCTTCAATAAAGCAGAACCGGATTGAACTCCCTCGAACCGGACCAGACAGCTTCAAACGGGAAAAACTGGGCCCAAACTTATCTGAACCGGACCGAACCAAGGCTGAACCGAACCCCAAGAGGCTGGAGAGTGAGGAACCGGTCTGAACCAAGCCCGAACCGGACCGAAAACGACCGAACCAGACCTCTTTTTCAACCTCTGCGTGAACCGGTTTTTGCTGGAAAAAAACAGCAGCTTCTGCTTTGTTTTCCAGCTTGTACTTTCGAGCTTCTCTCTTCAAATTGAAGGCCTTCCCGAACTCCGATCGACTCGAAACTTTTACAGACTCTTCTTAACACATTAGTGCTCAAACGCTCTTGAGCAATTACAAAACGGACTACAAATTAAAACTCAAAAAAAAATGCCAAAACCGAAAGTACCACTTTAGACGCCCAGAAAATTCGATTTCAAAAACATACCCACCAAGCTCAAATTGAATCAAATTGAGTGCTCAAAACCTGGCTCTGATACCAATTGAAGGGGTGAATATTAAGAATGCGGAAGCAATTTTGGATCTTGAGCACTCTAATTTGATCAATTTTATCATACAAAAAACATGCTCAAAACTGGAAAAAACTGGAAAGTATGAACACATACCTTTGTAGCTCAAAATCTCCAAATTCTTTGCAAATCTTGGATCACCAACACTACTTGGACCACCACTAGAGTCTTCCCTACTATTCTCAGCCCTTGGAATGGATTGTGGGATCTTTGATTGAGAGAAATTGGGAGAAGAATGAGTAAAGATCTAAATAAAAAAGCTAGAGAGTTTTTTACAAAAATCTCTTGTTTTTCTAATCTTCTTTCTCCATTGTGTTTCTTCTCTATTTATAGAAAGCCACAAGCTTAGTGAAGAAGCCAATTGAATGAAGATAAACTTCAAACAAGAAGCTTTGTGAAGAAGCCAATTGAAAGAAGATATGCTTCAAACAATAAGCTTGGTGAAGAAGTTATGAACTTGGTCCATATTTCATTTCCAAATGAATTTGAATTCTTTTTTAATTTTAATTCAAAATTAATATAAAATTAATTTTAAATTAAAATCAATTTTTAATTAATTAAACAATTTAATTAATTTTAAATAAATATTTAATTTAATATCAAATATCAAATTAAATAATTGGACCAATCCTAATTTCTCAAAACGAACGTTCGAACATGAATCCCTATTCATGTTTTAAACCGAACGAATATTTAAATCATATTTAAATATTTCCACATCTTCTTTATCATAGTTTAATTCATAATTAAGCTATGATACGTTAAGTATATCGCATATAATTAACTTTTTCTCCCAAATTCGAATTTGAACAATTCAAATTCTTTTCTCTCAAATTATTCCAAGGCTTAGTCTGAGCTAGTAAGGGGACCTAATGGACCTACAGATCATGAGCTCCAACGATACGAGATTAACCGGCCAAACTCTTTAGCCTAGCTAATCAACATTCGTTAACCATCGGGACACTCCACTAAAGCCCAGTGGCTGCACTCTCCTCACTGTAGATATATTTCTGTCCACTCGATATAACCATGATTAGTAAGTCGATCCTTCACAGGTTGTTCGTAATTACAGCTGGGTCAAATAAACCGTTTTACCCCTGTAATTACTTCTTGTTCCTTAAGTCCCACTGATCCTCTAATGAACAATTTGGTTTGTGGTCCAACCAACAAACCGTATCCCTCTCGGGCCAACGAGAGGGTGGGCCCATTGTTTAAGACCTGGAGTCAGAACTTAAGGGAACAACCTCTCTACTAAACCCTAAAGCGGGTAGGAGTGAATTCCATCTCGCATGACTATGTTCCCAACTATCTATCCGGTCTTATCCCCAAAATGGGAGGCTTATTGAGTCGGCGATCTCGGGCCACTCTCACCCATGCAAATCTAAGGATAATCTCGAATAAACAGGAGTTCATAGCACGCTCAGGATTAAGATCGAGTTACCTAGGTCATCGTATGAATATAGTCAGTTAAAACAGTAAACGGAGTTAAAAAGTCTAAGTGACTATTTCGCGGTCCAGTCTTATGCAAACTCATTGCATAGGACGCCCCCACTCACATGTCTCCACATGAACGATTTAGGATCACATCGTTAGTACTATACAAAGTGGGCCGCGTCCATAGTGTCCCCAGGATAAGGTACCCAGCCCTATCCCTATACTATAGACCGTTCTGGTTATAACTCGAACTTGATCCACTTTTATGTCATACATAAAGTTCAAGTATACATACTATAGCCAAGGGTACTTAGTTCATTGGATTTGGGTTATTGAATACACAATTCACTTTATTCAATAACACATTTACTGAATAAACCTCAATAACATCTTTATAGTAAAATAGAATATACATTCAGTTTACAAAACCACGAGTTTTAGGACATAAAACCCAACATGCATATCCTGACCCTGGTAGTGAGGTCACTAAATACTCACCATTTTTCAAAATGTTTTTCTTTTCAAATAAGGGCAAAGGCATCCTAGGCGAACGACATGATAGTTGCTGCAAGAGGCCATGAGTGACCTATAGAAGTTTTCCTTCCGCAATTTCTTCATTTTTAGCATTTTTAGAATATCTTTTTAGTATATGTGTTATGAAAATTAATTCAATTGTTAAATGTTTTTGGTTTATTCTTATGTTCTAAAATAAAGGGATCCCGAGGTATAGGTTTTTGATTGTTTTTATAAAGGTTTATTTCTTTTTGAAAGATTATTTAAGTTTGATTTTTATTTCATTAGCATGCATTTAGTAACGCCCCTAGAAAGCCCAATAGAAAAAGTAGGATCCTTACATTATTTAATCAATTTTGATAAAAATTAACTTTAAATTTATCATAGGGACCAATTTTAAGCTTTATTGAAAATAAATTGGACATATGACATTTTAACTTTGTTTTTTTTAACCGATTTACAATTCATCCCAAAATTAATAACAAAAGGATTTCAAAAGCTATAATGCATTGTAGATATGATTGCGATAGGAAAGGAACCATACTTCTCCACCGACAGAGATGGAGTTATTCCTCTTCGGAGATCAATCAGTATTTTGTATTTTTAATGGAGAGTACAAACAACAATTGCTATTGATACAGTAGAATTAACACCGCTGATTATAATATGAATACTTTCATTTCATGTTCTTGGATCGAATAATAAATCTCTCTCTCTCTAATTTTTTTAATTTGACAGATGTCGGACAAACAGAGAACAGAAATTTTCTCTGCTTTCAGTTTTTTCCATCACCTGCAAACTTCCCGCACACTAGCTCCCAACGATTCTGTAGAGATTAGAGATTACCCTTTTTCTTTTTTTCTTTTCTTTTCCTCCCCTGAGATCCACAACCGAAATGCGTTCGCCATTGCAGCTCAGATGAGAGCTTCCCCTGCAAATCCACCCACCCTTTTGAACCACAATCCAGAATCAGATTAGAAATTTTTTAAAAAACCAAAAAAAAAAAAAAAAAAATGGCCTCCAATAAGCAGAACCTTTTCGTAGTTTCCCTTGTAATCTTTTGGTATTCATCCAACATTGGCGTTCTTCTCCTCAACAAGTTTTTGCTCTCCAATTATGGCTTCAGATTCCCAATCTTCCTCACAATGTGCCACATGTCCGCCTGCGCCATTCTCAGCTACTTCTCCATTATTGTTTTCAAGGTTGTGCCTCTCCAGATGCTCAAGTCCAGGTCCCAATTCCTCAAAATCGCGACGCTCAGCCTTGTTTTTTGTGGCTCTGTCGTCGGTGGCAATGTTTCCCTCCGGTACCTTGCCGTATCCTTCAACCAGGCAGTCGGTGCGACGACGCCGTTTTTCACCGCTCTCTTTGCCTATTTGATGACCCTTAAGAGGGAGGCTTGGGTCACTTATGCTGCTCTTGTTCCTGTTGTTGCTGGGGTTGTCATCGCTAGTGGGGTATGTTTGAGATTTTTTGTATCACTTTTATTCTCTTTTGTTTTTATCTATTTCGTGTATCTTTTGGTTGCCTATATGCAAAACTTTTGTAAGATTCCTTAGGATTTGCTCCGAATTTGTTAGAAACTTTACCATTTATGTTGGTTTGTGGCGTAAATGCCGGCCAGATCTGGAAGAATGATGGATGTAGAGCTTCAGATAATTTGCTGCACCTAATAATTTCAATACTTTGGTATATTAAGCTATACAATTTCAAGGAATGGGATCCCAAATCTTAAACACCATCAGTACTTTTTTATTGGTTCAAGCTATGATATTGTCTTCCCACTTTCAGATAGGCCATTTATTAGTAGAGATAGGCCATTTATTAGTAGATCATTGCTTATAAGCAGATCAAACTTAACATATATCTGGACAGGCTCAAATGTTAGTGATCATCAACATCAAAGAAACAATCCGCGACAGCATTCACGTGCTATGGTAAAGAAAATGTAGCCTGTATAGTGTATAGGTGACTTTGAGAGGGATAGTCTATGGGATACATAGACAAGGATAAGAGGATGAGCCTTCAAATTAGCAGACTCTTGAAGCAAAGCCTTTGTAGTTCACATTTGAGAGTATTCTATTAAGAACACTGTTCCTACATGTAAATTGATTGTTTTAACAGTCTTGCATTATAATAATGTATTTTTTGTTTCATTTCCTCTATGGAGTTGTAAGACTTTCTATGGCTGATCGCAGGGTGAGCCTGGTTTTCACCTGTTTGGATTTATTATGTGCATAAGTGCAACTGCTGCAAGGGCATTCAAGTCTGTTCTTCAGGGTATCCTATTATCTTCTGAAGGGTAATTGTAATTGTCATAAACTACCATTATTTTTTCTCTCAATAAATTTTCTATTGTCAAGCTATTGCCACAATCTCTTCGAAATACCATCGAACGATTCAAACATTTGAAGAATCACTCTCCCACATTTCATAATTAAATTACGTTGATCATTGATGTTACTTCATTTTTCTTGAGTAGTTTACATGTTAATGTGGAAGAGTCAAGCTTGTATGGAATTGACTCATAAGTAAGAAGAAATGGAAAATGTGAAACACTGATGTGAAATTGATGTAGTACACCATCATGTTACCTGTATTTGTTTACGTGTTCATTTTTATAATGTGCACGCAGTTATCACTTGAATGCTACAAATTCCTACATAGAATTTGATAAATTTTCCTCTATATATAATGAAGTCCATGTCCTAAAAGGTCTACATCCTCCATCCTTACGGAGATTGCTTAGGTTGTATTATAAAGATTCTGTTCCTTCTTCCCTGGAACTTCATTTATCTGTTACTTCATTCTTTTCTTGTTCAGAGAGTATGAAAGTTACACGCATGCTGTCTGTGATTGTTGGCAGGGAAAAGTTGAACTCAATGAATTTGCTGCTGTATATGTCCCCAATTGCAGTTCTAGCCTTGTTACCTGTAGCACTTATTATGGAACCAAATGTGTGGGATGTTACCTTAACACTTGGAAAGGAGCATAGATTCATGTGGCTGCTTCTTTTATTGAATTCGGTTATGGCTTATTCAGCAAACCTGTTGAATTTCTTGGTTACTAAACATACCAGTGCTCTGACACTCCAAGTAAGATATCTTCTTGATCCTCTTTTCTTGTTAAATGGTTCAGTATATTACTGCCATACGCCCATATTGCTTTGTTTTCATTGCATCAGCCCTCCCCAGAAATCCATGAAGAGATTTCATTGGATTTGATTGATCATGCCACTTTTTAAGTTTTAAGTTTTCTTTTTCTTTTTCTTCCTCTAAAAAAATTAGAAACAACTTTTATTGTGGAAATTAGGGAGGTGGTTTTCTGGAAGGACAGGGACAAGGCTCCTTGTTTGGGTGGTTTTTTCGGCCTCGTTTGATAACGTTCATGTTTCCTATTTCTTGTTCATGTTTCTCATTTTTCAAGAAACAAGCATGTTTGATAAACCATCCTGTTTCTTGTTTCTAAATTTTTTAGAAACGTTTCTAAAAAAAAGGCAGATTTTGAGAAACTTCAAAAAGTAGTTTCTCAAATTCTGTTTCTGTTTTTTTTTTCAGGTTTCATGCATGTATTCCTATTTCTCTTTTTACCCATCTCTCCTCTCTCTCTTCTTTCTCTCTCTTCCATTCTATTTTTTTTCTTTTAATACTTTTTAATCTTTTGTTTTTTTCTTCTTTTTTATTTTTATTTTTTGATTTATTTATTTCTATTTGTTCTCTCTCTTTCATCATATTTTTTTTTATCTTAATAGTTCATTATCTTTTTTTTCTTTTTTCCTTTTTACTTTTCTCTTTTTGTTTATGTTTTTCTCTTCTCTCTTATTTTCTTATTTTCTTTTACTTTACATTAACGAGCTTATAGTTATTATTTTCTATTTAATTCTCCATTATTTTTACTTTGGGTACGCTTTTATTTTTTTATTAAATAAATAAACTAATAATGTATTTCATGTTTACCATTAAATGTAAAAAAATATATACATTCTCTCTCTTTTTTTTATTTTACTTGTGTGTATTATTGGCTAATGCATTTTTAAAGAAAAAATAAAAATAAAGTTTATTATTAAATTAAAGAAATGTGGGTATGTTCGATTGTCTGACCTTAAACAATTTACAAATTCGTCTAATTGAACTAAATCTTGTAAGTCAAAATCGTTCAAGGTGAATTGATGAAGTGAGAAATAACATTGCAAATCAAATTTGAACAACATTTGAATGATAAAATTTATTATTATTATTATTATTATTAATTAGGTGTTGGGCCTTAATAAAATACTATAACCTCTTTATAATTGTTTTATATTTATTTTAATGCATGTTATATGTTTTATTATAGTATATGCACTAAATTTTATTTTTGCCAAAAAATAAGAAACAGAAATAGTTATCAAACATGTTTTTGTTTTTAATTTTTAAGAAATAGAAACAAGAAATGAGAAACAAAAACAAGAAACAAGAAACGAGAAACGAGAACGTTATCAAACGGAGCCTTCTATGATCATTTCTCCAAGAGAGTTGGGCCATTGTGGGCTTTTAGGAATTCCTTTGAGGGGAACATCAAAATTTCTCTGAAGGAACTTATAGATGTCTTATCTCTGAGAAGAACGATTTTTAAAGAATGAGGGACTATAGCCCATAGACTTGTCAGAAGATATGATGACTTCCTGGAAAAATCTCTTCAATATGTTGCCTGAAGTCTTGCTTCCCTAGAATTATTAAGGATTCTATTGTCCAAATCTTCAATGGAAAGGAAGCTGAGACTTTTTTTTTGGTGTGAGTGTGACATTGATAATTGAAAAGTTACAAATAGTGAAAAAACACATACCCTCAACATGATAACTGATAAATTACAAGTTCAAATTATTATTATCATTATTATATCTATTTATTTATTTATATTTAAAAAAAATCAAAACCTTAATTGATATTTGAAAAGTTACAATATGAGATAAGGAAAAGATACATATTCAAGTTATGAAAAACTAAAACATTGTAAGAATGGCCACCAACTAGAAGAATTTAACATCAATGCCCCTTTTGGTATCTCTGGCAAGAGAGGAGTTAAATAACTTTTGTGGGGTTGGATGGATCGTTTACAGATTCTTAAGAAGGGGTTTGTAGAGACCCTATTTGATAACAATGTCGTTTTTAATCTTCTGTATAGACCCTATTTGACTTTGGAAAGAGTTTTCGTGAAATTATCGAAGTTTGAAGACTTGGAGGAGTTTAGATGAGTGAGATTACTCCTTTGACAACTTTTTCTTTGATAAAGTCTGCCAATTTCAACTTGCTTTGTGCGGTGGAGAGAATTTCTAGCAATGCTTATGGTAGGTTAGTTGTCACGCATCATTCTTAAGGTATTCTCTATAGGAATCTTCAAATCATTAGAACTCATGCTAATGATATTCCTTCACATTTTCCATGAGCCATAGCTTTATGTACAGCTTCAACACTGCTTCGCAGAACAATTGATTTTTTCTTGCTTTGCTAAGTTACAAGGTTGCCTCAAATACATGTGCAATAGGCAAAAGTAGATTTTCAATAAGTTATAGATCCTACCCATCAACATTAGAAAATAATTCAATACTTCTTGTAGTATTCTTTTCGAAGGAGATACCTTTACTTGGGTCATTTTTAGATAATTGATATAAACTTAAGTAGAATCGATTATTCATGAATAGACTTATACAGGGTCACTCAAAAGCGTTGTTGCCAATGGTGCAATCTATAGTGCCTCCAAGGTATCCAAACCCTCTTTCTAGTTATATTCAAATCAAATATGCGAGATAAAATTTTTAATGGAATTGGAAACTCAATCCTAAACTTCAGAGAGGAAGAATGTAGATGTTTTTTTGGATGTTGGAAAGCGGGCATGCAACAACCGGAAAAAAAAAAAAGAATTTTTATTTGTTTATATTTTTATTTTTTTTATTGATTTTTCTAAAACCTTTTTAATTAGGATTTTATCTTCTTTTTAACTTAGGAGATAAATCTGTATTTTCTTTTTTTTTTTAAAAAGAAAAAAAAATCTTTTAAGGGTTTTGATTAGAGTTCTTTTAAAAATGGTCTTTTAAGCCCTAACCTTTTTGATCAAAAGTTTTGACGGCAAAAAGAGAGAAGAAGTAGTCGTTCTCCAGTTTCCTCTCTAAAGAAAAAGTAGTAAGTTTTCTTCCCTTATATTTTGAAGTTTTTTTTTTTTTTTTTTTTTTTTTTTTTTTTTATTGAATATTTCTTGGAAAATTTTGGGTTTTGTTTTCATTCTTGATTGTTTAGAATGAAAAAATTCTTAAAATCTTTTGCCCTAAAAAGTTTTTTAGGTTTTTTTTTGGTTTGCTTAATTCTTTATCAAAGTTTTTCATCTTATGGCTTTTGGATTAAATTGAAGGTTTTGATAAAGAAAAAATTTTCAGAATTGTGCAGCTTTTATTTTTCCGTAAATTTGGGACTGTTTATAGTGTTTTTTGGGTTCTTTTAGCACAAGAAAGTTTACCAAATGTTTGTCTTTGAAGTGTAATTTATACCTTTGATTTCTACATGAAAAGAGTATGTTTTAAAGGTTTTTACAGCAGTTTTATCCAGATTTTTTAGATCTGTTTTTGGTGTTAAAAATTGGCAAATCTTGATTAGTTTAATGTTAAAATCTTGAAGAATTTTGTTTTATGAAACATAAAATTTTCTGGGTTATTTGTCTATAATTTATGATAATTTTGAAGGTTTTAGAAGTTGTAGGATTGAAAATTTGTTTGGCATTTTATTTCGTATTGAAAAGTATTGATTTTATCGATTTTAATACGTTTTTAATTGGGTTTTAAAGTGTTTTTAACCCAGTTTTTTCAGTGCTGTTTTTTTGATCCAAGAACTCTATTTTGCCTAACTTTTTATGCAGAAAATTGTTTTGAATGGGAAAAATTGGATAGATAAGATTGGTTATATTTTAGATAAGCTTTTGGACATTTAAGATAGAATTTTGGTTTTTGATCAGTGAAGTATTGGATATGTTTGGACTTCTAGGAAAAGTTGATGATTGTTCAAGAAAGGGAACTAGATTTGGAATTGAGATTGAGATTGAGAATTGTAGGATTATCGATCGAGGTAAGTAGTTTCCACATCCCTTCCAAAATAGCAATTTTGGTACAATTATGTTTTTAATATTGTTTATTTGACAAATGTTTGAAAGAATGTTTTGTATGATTTGAAATTGGTCGAAATTGTTTTATATGCTTTAAAGTGTTTTGCTATTTGAAAGTATTTTTGCCATTTTGGATAATTTGAAATAAATGTATTTTGATTGATTTCAAACTGAAAGTAAGTTTGTTTTGGTTTTGAGTTTGAATGGTTGATTTGATGAATCTTTATTGAAATTGTTATTTGAAACTACATGTTTTGTTTCAAATGTTTACGAAAGAATTTTTGATCGTTTTGATAAGGGCTATCTGATATGCCAATTTTCTGTTTTGGGAATGCTTTGCTTATTTGTGGTAGTAGCCTAAATTGGAATTGATGGAATTGTTCTAGCTTATTTGTGAGAAGACACATTTGTGGGAAGACACATTTTTGGTTTGACATTCCTTTAGAATAAAGATTCATGTGTGTGTTTCACTCACATGGCCTCACACTTAAGTAATTATATTGATTGTTCTAGTCGATTTTATCGACATCTCTGACTGATTGAAGCTTATTTGTGGGAAGACACAATTTGTGGTTTGACATTTCTTTGGAATGAAGATTCATGTGTGTGTTTCACTCACATGACCTCACAATTAAGTAATTGAATTGAATGTTCTGGTCGATTTTTATCGACAACTCTGATTGAATGTTCTTATTGATTGATTGGTGTTACCGACGGGTAATCATCATATATGTTATGAAGGCTACTCAAATAATGCATATTTCCACTATGATGTTTGAAAGTAATGATTGATTGAAAGTACTATTTGAATTGAAAGTTTCAATATTTGAAAATTTAGTTAAATGAAAGTTTTGTTCAGTTGAAAGATTTTTATTTTTCG